>CM062516.1:52648187-54056687 GCA_031439585.1 Pterocarpus macrocarpus | reverse complement strand
AAAAAAAAACATTGATCAATAATAGGAGGTTGTCAACAACTTAGATTTAAAAAGGAAAGTAATGATTTGAAATACGTGAAAATTATAAACTTGAATTTAAAAGTATATTAACAATTTGAAAATTCAAATATAATAACTCTAATTGATATTTGATAAAGATCAAATAAAATGTCTCTACGCACAACAAGTACATGACCAATGTACTTTGATGCCATACTGATAGCATTTATTTTCTTCTAACTCAATCATGATTGTAATTGGAATTATGACCTTTGCCACTATTAGGACTATAATTTGTTACATTTGCTTCAAGAAATGGAGCAGAGTCAACTGGGTGGGTTTCATATTTTTTTTTTCATGGGCAACTCATTATTTCATACAACCACAATAAGGCATAAAATTAATTCAAAATATTTTGTAAAGCCCTTTACTTATGTTGCTACTACAGGGGCACATTCGAGGCATAAAAAGTTGAGAATGTGTTTTTCTAATGTATCTCTATCAGCAATATCTCCTCCCATAATTTAAATTAGGAGGTATATTGTGGTGTTGTATTTACTAATAGATTTAAAATCTTGCAATCCGCAAATAAGTCCAATTCATATATCTGTTTCAAGTAGTTTTAAGGATTGATAGGATCTTTTAGAGTACAATATTCAAATATGAATCCTTCATGAAAATGGCAATAAAGAAAAATCAATGATTTTGTGCAATCCTTCTAAGATGCAGCGTTTCCTTAATAGTATCTTCAAGATCCATTGAATCAAGATAGATTTTGCGCAATCCTATTGAGATGCAATATTTTCTTCTTTAATGGTGTCTCCAAGACCCATAAAATCAAAATCGATTTTGCGCTATCCTTCTAGGATGTGATGTTTCTTTGCTTAATAGTGCCTTCAAGGCCCATTGAATCAAGATAAATTTTATGCGATCCTATTGGGATGCAATGTTTATTGTTTAATAGTGTGTTCAAGATCCATTGAGTCAATATGAATTTTAGCATATATAATTCAAGACAAATGTGTCTTTCATGAAACAACAAGAATCACAAATTCATGATTGAAAGAGCTTGACATAGTTAGAGTATCTTACCTCAAGCCTTTACTTTGTTAAAGTATCTTATCTCAGGCTTTCACATAGATGATAGAGTCTCATGCTGATAATGTATTATGAAAATAATAGTAAAAGAGAATAGAGAAAAAGGAGAAAGAGATAATTCTATTATTGATATTCTCAAGGGGAGTCCTATATGGAGCACATAAAGGGCTATTTATAGCCAAAGGGTGAGATATATAAAGATATGATCAAATAATGATTCTATTTAATCAAATCTTAACTAATCCAGATAAAGATATGAACATCTAAATTCAAATTTAAATAATATTTCACAACACTCTCTTTCTTTTTTTATTCTTTTTCTCTCTCTCTCTCGTCGTTTCCTTTCTTCTCTCTCCTCTGTCCTCCCTTGTTAATTTTCTCTCTGCTGTCCCCTTAGTCTCATGCTCTCTCTCTTTCCCCCCTTAACATCCCCAATTTTGTCTAAGCTAATTAGCTTAGTGATCCTGACTAATTAGAGAGGTTAATGATTAATTGAGGACTAGTCGGCTAATCTCGATGAGCAAGAGCTTAGTAAATTGAGTCAAGTCAATAATTGAATCATAACGCACTAAATGTTTTAATTAAAACCTAATTATTTGAACCTTATTAATTCATAACTTAGAAATATAATTAAGTTAATCCAATCTTATTAATTAAGTACAAAACAATTGTTTTACCTTAATCAATTGAGATAGAGTAATTCTTACAACCTAATTACATAATTCATAAGATCAATTCTTTTAGAGGAAAAACGTCTTAAAAGTGTAATTAACCAAAATCGGTTAAAAAGTAATTTAACTAATCAAATTGATTAACAACTTAGGAAATTCTAATAGCTTTGAAGATTTAAAAATTTCTCCAAATTGATGCACCAAATTTCGGCCAAGGACAAGAGCAAAATCCAACCATCCATTTGCCTTCTCATCATGCACTCTTAGTCAAGGATCTATGTTAGTAGTATCTCTTTAGTCAAGACAAGAAAAGTACCTTACTCCCTAAGGATTATGCCACTTGGAGTAATCTTATTCAATCAAGTCAATCCCAAGAGTGATCATGCCTTTAACTACTTGAAAAATACTAAATGGTCTTTATCCAAATGCCAAGACTCAAGAAAAACATAACCCACCCATTTACCCCAAGGTTCCTAGCTTTCTTGCTTGAAAAAGAAGTTAAACTCACCTACATCCCCTTGCTTGTTGGAGAAGGAAAACCAATCAGCCCACTCCCCCCATTTTTTTGTGCCCCAAAACAGCCCCCACTCCCTCATTTGTGATTTTTATCCTCTCACTACAAGCCTAAGCTCTCACTTCTCTCTAAGCCTCATTCTAATTCCTCTTGTTCTTCTTCTCACTTTCACACCTCATCCAACTCTCTTTCCTTTCACCACCATCACAAGCCCTTCAAGGACCATCCTCTTTGGTTCTTGAGGAAGCAAAACAAACACTCACTTAGCCCCATTATCAAGCTCAAGAAGGAGGAGGCCATCTCCAACCATTGTCACTCTTCAAGCTTTCAAGAAACCCATTTGGTAGTGACTCTAACCCTTCTTTCTTCTATGTTTTTAAAGCTCGAGAACTCCTAAGCTCTCCATAGCTAGGTGGTTTTAGGACTTGCTCTAAAGGCCTCATGGCCAAGCTTTCATTATAAGAAGTTGTTTGTGATTTTGCTCTTCTTTTGGAAAATGATTTTGGTTGTGCATTTTGTTTTATGTTGAACCCAACTTTTTAGAACTCAAAATATTGATTTTTACCAAGATCTCAAAGTATAAAAGTGGTTTGAAAATGTAAAGTGGTCACTTGAAGAAAAGACTTAATGTTTTTATAAGAAAACCCATTGAACTCAAAACCGTGGAAGCTGGAAAAATTCTGGCAGTCTGCATGGCGCGATTAATAACTCTTTCAATATAACTCCAAATGCAACGAATCTAATTTTAAATGAAAATAGACTCATAGAGCTTTTTATACATACAAAATACATAAACTTTGGCTTTAAAACGAGAGAGGTATGAATTTTTAAAGTGGGCTGTTCCCATATGTGTTTCTGTTCGGGCAGTCTGTACTAAAACATGCATAACTCGAGCTATACAGAACATTTTTGAGTGGGACTAAGTTTTTTAGAAAGTTAAGATATAGAGGAACATCCCCATAAACATTTTGGCAGATTTCTTGTGAGGAGCTCGCAGTAATATTTAAAAGTCACTGCACTGAGAATAAACTTGAAATAAGTAGTTAGAATAAAACGTGCATATCTCAAGTGACAAAATGAATTTTTGAGTGGGGTTTATTTTGTTTAAAAATAGACTCAGAGAACTATAATCATATCAAAATTCAAATCAAAAGAATAAAAGATGAATTTATGGAGAATTTTTGAAGTTACTATCCCACTATAAAAGTAAACTCAAGCATGGTTAAGTTTAAAGATTAATGAGAAATAAGCTTAAAGACATTAAAACCTCCAAATTAAGATATTGGAAAACCTTCATAATTCAACTTAAAAGCTTTAAAAAGAATAATAGATGAAATTGGCCCTATGCCTAATAAAAGAATTTATACAAGAGGCAACTTCAATTAAAAGCTTGCACCAAATTTATTAAGCTAAGCTCATAAGACTTTGTGTGATATGTATGCCTCTATGTGTCAATATGATGATAATAATATGATGATATGATAATGATGATGATGATGATGATTATGATAATGATGATAATGATATGATGATGATATGATAATGAATGATGATGATATGAATATGATATGTTGATGATATGATGCTTAATGATATGCGATAAAGGAATCATATTTGGGGATGACGATATGTAACGCCCAGATATGGAAAAGAATTAGAATAATTTTGCATCATAAGCCTTAATAAGAAGAGATTTAATTAAGTGTGTGATCCTTTAAAAGGGAAGATAACCCAAAGTAAACTCCTCACCCACGACTCCATACGCTGGCACTGATCATCCAAATTTAGTGTAAGTATTGGGGATAGGGCTACATGAGGCATGGCCCAAATTTAGTGTAAGTCTAAAAGTTATGATGGCGACGGCTACGGTATGAGCCAGATGCATCATTACCACTTATGTTTAGTGGGTGAAAAGAAAAAGACCCAAGATAAAGTCAAGTTAAGAAAGAAAAGGGATTTGGTCAGAACCTCAAGGAAGAAGTTAAGAGAAGTTTATGAAGATTAAACCATGCATATTTTATGTGATTATACTTATGCCCATGTATGTTATGATACAAATGATTAGAGGGTATGTTAAAATTGAAAAATTATTGGATATTCATGTTTTCAAAAACCTAAGAATGAACCTTATGAATCTCACTATTTTCATTAATAGAAGCCGAAGTGGTTGGGACGATGACGATGACACTCGTGTCGGGTCGAGTCCTACTCCCATTTCTCACTTTAGTTATTTTCAGCATCGTCACCCAGATTTTGATGGCCATCTAATGGAATGGAACACAAAGCCACTTGCACTATGAGTGGACATATGATGTGATCCCAGCACGAAGCTATTTTGGGACTTATAGTGACCGTCACTGCACCTTCACATATTCCTTGTGATAAGATTTGTCATTTAAGTTTGTATTTAGTATCTAGTATTTGGATCGTTAAAGACTCTTCTCCTTCGAGCTCCTCTTGATATATATATATATATATATATATATATATATATATATATATATATATATATTATGAACCCATATAGATGTAATGATTAGCTATGTAATGCAATGTATTTGAGAATTACTATTTATTTACCTTTCTCTTGTTTTATGATATTGGGGTACGTATTTTATGCGACACACTCTTTCTCTATCTATTTTCTTGCTCAAGGTTTTACTTTTCAAAACGCTGCAAAGCGACGACATATTTGTAAAAATTTTATCAGTATTTTTCGTGAATTTAACTTATAAATGAAGTTTAGTTTTCCACGAGCATAAGTAATAACTAATAAAATGTCATAATACGACTTAAGCATAGTATGGGTTTATTAGGGTGTTACACCCTTTTTCTCTCTCTCACTCCCTTTCTCTCACACACACACACTCAAAAAAAAACAAAACACACACATACACACATCACACACAAACAAAACAAATACAAAGAAAAATAATAAAAAAATAGAATTGATTTATATTTAACCAATTTCTAACAAATAATTTTTTAATTTTGTATTTCGATAGTATGGATAGCAGATTCACATTTTGCTTATTGTTAAAATAACATAACAACAAACCGGATTCCTTTTTCTATTTTTATATTTTATAATTTGATGGAACGAATAACGGATTCACTTTTTACTTTTTATTAAAATAATATAATCCGGTTGATAGCAAATTGAATTTCCTTTTCAATTTTGTCAAAAATATTATATATTTTCAATATCACTCTCAAAAACTCATACAAAAAAAATCACTCAAGTAAATATATTTTACCCTTTTAAACTTTTGATTATATACATCTTAATCTCTAAAATAAAAAATAAATGCAAGTCTATCCCTTAAAATTTTTTAAATATATATTATTTTCATTAATATTAGACAAAAATTTTACCGAAGAATTAAAGTGTAAATTCAAACCTGTTCGATAAATTACATTGCACATTTTTTGTAATTCATAAATTTACAGCCCACATTAGTAATAGTCAAGCAAGGTAAAGTGGATTTTCTAGAACTTTATTTTCGTAGTCGATGATGCAATTCGAAACAAATAAGTTAAAGTTTAGTAAAAGCTTTAAATATTGATAGTTTAAGTGAAAAAAAAAAAAAAAGTATCAACGCAACAAACTAGCCAAAAGCTCTAATTCAAATGTCCTTCTTTTGAGGTGGAGGAACAAAGTTAAATGTCACCGAAAGATGAAAATGATATATTATGAAAATGATATATTATCAAGCTCCGTACAATAATTGGGGACGATATTATGGAGCAAAGCTTAAGTTCAATTATAGCGACCCTTTTTGAGCTCGCGCAAAGCGCAAAGCGTAAAGCGCGTGTGCTTATGTGTCATTGTTATTTTTTTATTTAACCATTAATTTAATCGTGCTCGAGATGCTGGGAACTATATGATAGCGTGGAGGAAGGTTTAGGGTGTACAAATAAATATGGTGCGACTATTCAGCGCTTTGTGGTGGGCCTTGTATATGTATTTGAGAATGGAATTCACTAGGCGATTTGACTTCCATGAAATTTTAGTCTTATCTTTGAGGGATTTTGTAAGTGTACCATCTTGGGGTTTGGTGCTTTCGAAAACCGGTAGGCGAAATTGGGTGAGCATAGGTGGCTTGCTGAATTTAAGCAGAAGGGGGAATATTGGGTGGTTTGCTGAAAGCCTGCAACTGGGAGGAGGAAGTATGACTTGCTTGAATAGGGATAGGGTAAATGTCTTTATATTGAGTAGAGATAGGAGATGCACAAATAATTGGATGTATACTGAAAAATAAAAAAAATTTAAATAATAAATTTTATAAAATTATTATTATTATTATTTAATTTTTTTTTTATATAAAAACTTATCAATGCTTGAATTATTTACGTTAGTAAATTTTGTAAAAAAAAAAATTATCAGCATTTATATAATTTATATTAGTAAATTTTGTAAAAAAAAAAAAATTACTAACACAAATAGTGTCAACACTAATAAATTTTGTCAAAAAAAATGTACTGACTTAAATAATACAAGCATCGGTAAATTTTAATAAAAAAATTAAGTAAAAATAATAATAATTATATGAGACATATTACTCAAATATTTTTATTATTTTTCTAAACTTTTCCTTATGCATCGCACGTTTTTTGCTATCACCAAACATTATTCCTTTATATATGTCTTGGTGTTTGATTTTTGTTCTTGGCATTCCAGACTGTTCGTAGAGTTTTCGAGCCCTGCTATGATAACAATCGGGAAAAAAAAAATCTCAAAGAAAATTAGTGTCACGTCAACTAACTAGTTCTTACTTGTCGATAAAGCTTTCAAGCCGCGGCAGGAGTCCAGACATGATACACGCAAGGGATTTCGTATTATTCCGATTCAAGAATTATCCTGATGCATTTATCATACATTTAGTTTTTGAATTTAATTTAAATATAGATAGAATAAAATAATTTTATATTATTAATTAATAAAAATAATAAAAAATATTAATTTATATATATAATTATAGATAATTATATATATAAATTAATATTTTTTATTATTTTTATTATTTGATAATATAAAATTATTTTATATTATTAATATATATTAATTAAATAATAATTTTTCAAATTATAATATTTTAAAATATTATTAAAAATATAAAAAATATTATTAAATTTTGAAACAATATTTTTACTAATATTATATTTAAACTATATTATTAAAAAATTTTAGCGATATTTATTAAATTACTGTCTCCCATGCCATATGCATGACGGAAAGAGTACATTCTGGAATTGTTCACTTTAAGACGTTTTGCTACACACAAATAATTCACAAGCCTCAGTCGCCAGGAATTGCCCTTGCACGTCCAGCCATGTGGCATAAATAATAATCGATGCTTGCTTAGTCTTCACAATAATAGTTATTGTGCTTTTCCTGTTATATTTTGCTCTAAATTTACAAGTTTGAAAAAAAAAAAATCTCACAAATTTTAAGTTACTAGTTAAGTTGTCCATTCGATTAATGAGTTATTTTAAATGTGATATCTACGATATATGATACGAGTACTATTTTTCAAAAGAACAAATGACCAATGCTAGTTTAATATAGCAAAATATATATGCTTTTATCTTTTTCACCTTTTTCAGCATGAAAAGATGACACAAAGCAATCAGAGTTATAAATTTTCCTAATTAAAATTGCTAAGCCAAGTTGATTGAGATGGTGTGGCATCCGATCGATGGCATAAATAGCTAAAGGGCTAACACTATTCTTCACATCCTAAACCCAAACATTGTAGCAAGCACTACCCATCTCAACGCCATGGCCATAACCAAGCAATCCCTCCCTCTCCTGGCCTTCATAACCATCTTCCTCATGCTACTGAACAGGGCAAACTCGTCTGATTCCCTTTCCTTCAGCTTTCGACGGCTTCAAGCAAGACGAAAGTGAACCTAATCTTGCAAGGTGATGCACTTTATTTCACCTAAGAATGTACTCGAGCTTACCAAGACAGACAGCAATGGCGTACCAGTGAGTTACACTGTTGGGCGAGCCTTGTACATAGCACAAGTGCACCTCTGGGAGAAAAGCACAAACAGACTCGCAAACTTTCAAGTCCAATTCAGCTTTTCCCTCACATCACCGCTGTCCAGTCCGGCCGACGGTCTCGCCTTCTTCCTGGCAGAGCCGGACACTACCATACCACCCGGTTCGGATGGAGGGACCTTAGGGCTGTTTGACCCTGATACTGCTCTTAACGCTTCCGCGAACCATGGTTGCGGTTGAGTTTGACACCTTCTATGATCCAAGCTCTAACGATTGGGATCCAAGCTACCAGCACATTGGAATCTGATGTCAACACCATTAGGTCCGCGGCGACTGTGAGATGGCAGAGGAGAGAAGGTGAATTGCTTAATGTCCTCGTAACATATACCGCTGCCACCCAGACCCTAGCGGTGGTTGCTACTTACCCTGATGGTCAAAAATACGAGCTATCCCATGTTGTTGACTTGAGGACCAAGCTTCCAGAATGGGTTAGAGTTGGATTCTCAGCTGCCTCGGGACAAGAATTTTCAAACGCATACTCTTCTCTCGTGGTCTTTCACCTCAACCTTGCTGGAATACCGTCCGCAACGAGAACGAGTATATTGTACTTCCACGTGACGTGTGATCTGGAGGGACTTCTATATCATGTCTATCATGCATGATATGCCAATAAAGGACATGTGTTGTCTATGGTCTAAGTGCGTTACGGTTGTTGTTGCTTTTGTTGTAGCCACGCATGTAAATTAAGCCTTGTATGAATGTATGTGTTATCTTGATGCTATTGTTTGTCCACTTTAATTTGCTTCATTTGGTCATTCGCCTTCTAATGGATTCACCATTGATTGCACCGCACACACTCAAAATATCTCATTTATACATATTTCATATCTTTGTCTTGGCTAACGAAAGTTAGACACACGCATCAATAAAGGTTTCGTTCACTTGGAAGGCCTATATACTTTTGCTTGGAGCAACATATAATGAGACAAGCTGAGTTATTTTTTCATTTGCCGGTAAAAATCGAAGTTAATATATTTATACAAATGTCCTAACAAATTTGTTTTAATTCATCTTGAAAATGGGAAGATTGGGACATTTAGGTTTGGTTTGGTATTATTGTGACTTTTTGAGAGTTGCTGAGTTCCGTATGCTCTCGAAAAGCTATAATAATTCTATTTGGTAAAATAATATAAAAATTATTTTCAATAAGCAAAAATTATAAAAGTAATATTTAGTAAAATTATTCTTAAAATCTAAAATTACTCTTATTAATGTCATTAATGAGAGTAAAATTAGATTAATCTTTTAAATTTTAGAGAGTACAAGTCAGCTCTAAAAAGTACCTCATAAGGATTTCCAAAAGTACTCTTAACTTTTAAAAGCCAAAAATAAAAGCAGCTCAATTTTTTTGTTTATCAAACAAATAAAATTAATTTATACTTTTCATAAATTAGAATTTCCTTTCAAGAGCACTACAAAATTTGCCCTTACTCGCTTGGATACACATCCCTGTAAGATCAATTTATATGAAATATGACAAGATTTATCGATTCATTTTCATTACTAGAATCTTTCCTTGAAGCTGCAACGCAAAGGTTTTTAGTATTTTAGAGAACAAAACTCCCATGTTTAGAATTTAGAATCAAACAAGTCTCAAAAGTTCTTTTCCTCACAAATTAAAGGAGGTTACAGTGATCATGTCTGAGTGATTGTTTGCCAAAAATACAGGTCTCCATAAAAGTCATAACAGATCTCTTAGTAAAATAATATATAATAATTAATGTTTCTTACATAAAGCTGATTTTGGCCTAGAAATTGCATTTCATTTCTAATCCTCCATTATTTTGTTTAGGTCGTCCTTTTATAAGTACATGCTGCCCGTTCTTTAACTTATGTCTACGAAAAACAAGCTTTGACAGCTATAAATTGGTAATATAATAGTAACATGTTATTATTTTTTCTCCAAACAAAATTATATTGTAAAGGAACTATGAAGAGCCCTGCAGTGACGGATTTAGAGGAGGAGGAGACAGGGTGGAGGGAGTGGAGGCCTTGTCCCCAGTCTTCCTATTTTCTATATATATGGCTGCCCTGTGTTCCTATTATAATTATGTGAGAAACAGCATCCGCAACTTATGGTAGCTGTAATTGATGAATGAAGCAGGTTGAAAAAGACTCGTCATTAGTGGTTGGGTTGAGCCCTGAACTTGCGGCGCATCTTGATTGGGCTAATAACCACTGATAGCTCTAGCCACACTTCAGGGATGTTTCAAGTGGCACATACGGAAGCCCTTAAAAGCAGGTGCATGTACAAGGGCTCGACTTTGAGTTGCTGAAGGGGCAGAGCTCCTATGCCCTCACTCTCCCCCCAAAATCCCTCCTAATTTTAACTTAGTTTAAACTCACTTGATTTAATAAATTTAGTCAAAACTGTAAAATATATTTGATGATCTTTTATTTGATAAAACACTATAACTTAAAATTTTAAAAATATAATAAATCTAGAATTTTAAAAGTAAAATTTTGTCTTCAACTCTTTTTCTTTTTCTTCTAAGATACATAAACAAATTGAACTAGCTACCCATTTAATATGTACAAGACTGATTTGATAGTATAGTGTACGTGTGATCCATAATTAAAAGAACACCATTTCACATAGGTTTTTAATATTTTGATATCAAATTTTAACTTAATTATATCTATTTAGTAGTACTGTTCATCCAAATTTTAAAACTTTTATATCTTTTTCAAAATAAGTGAATGAAATAATACCTAAGCTATTTAATGAACAATATATATTTAAAGTTTTTTTTCCTATAATTATTAAGAATTTAATTTATATACACTATCAGTATAAAACAGTTTTATACTGACATCTAATCATATGCTGCTACATAAAAAAAAATGATTAATTCTGATACCCACTACCTAAAAAACAAACCACTTTTGCCTATGTGAATCAAGCTTAGTGATACTATATATAAATTACTCAGTGTATAGAACTCTGTGTAATAACATTTGATCAATTTAGTTTCTCAT
Organism: Pterocarpus macrocarpus; assembly: GCA_031439585.1. Taxonomy (NCBI): domain Eukaryota; kingdom Viridiplantae; phylum Streptophyta; class Magnoliopsida; order Fabales; family Fabaceae; genus Pterocarpus; species Pterocarpus macrocarpus. The sequence continues at coordinate 54,045,358 of CM062516.1, read as the reverse complement.
TCATCTTCTCACTCTTTGCTTGGTTCTTTCTCTCTCTTTCTCTCTCTCTCTCTCTCTCATCTCTTAGTTCTGATACCATGATGGTATTAGAGCTTTGCAGAGTCATGGAGACACTAGAGCTCATTACACCTTCCGCAAACAATGGTTCTTCTTCTGCAACAAGTTTTGCAATGAAGACCAGAAATCTAGTCTCGATCAAGCTTGGTGAGGATAACTTCCTCACATGGGGGCAACTAGCTTTATACTCAATCAAAGGGCACAAGCTTCAAAAACACCTCTCCAAGAACAAGGTTCCGAACAAGATGAAGTGAGAGATGTTGATTCTCGAGTATTTAGATTAGGAAATAAGAAGATCACCATTTAGTTTAATGGATTCTTTTGCAAATTGCATGGTTGGTTGCGAATTTGCATATGAAATTTGGGAAAGGATAGAGGCTTACTTTGCATCTAAAATGAGAGCAAAGATAAGGTAATCGAAGGCACAGCTCAAAGCTTCCAAGAAGCAAGGTTTGGTTTGAGATTATCTGCTCCAGATCGGGAAAATTGTTGATATTCTGGTTGCAGTTGGATCACCAATCTCAACTAAGGAACGCATTGAGGTAATTTCAGATGGCTTGAATGAAGACTATAGTGCATTCATAACCATTGTGCTGTCTCAAACACAACCTTTATCAATTGCTGAACTTGAGGCACTATTAATGGCACAAGAGGAGATTATTGAAAGATTTAGAAAAGCTGATGTCAATATGGTTCAAGCTCTTCTTATTCAAAGTTCTCTGCCAGACTCAAAGAATTCCCAAGATAGCAGAAACACTAATCAAGGACAAGGACAAGGTCAAGGCTGTGGAAATAGAGGATGAAGGGGTTAAGGTAGAGGATTTCGAGGGACCAGAAATGGCTAGAACAATGGAGGAATGCCCTAATGTCAGCTGTGTGGCAAAGTTGGCCATATAGTATGGCAATGTTATCACAAATTTGATCCCTCGGTTCGAAACCAAACAGAATGGCCACACAAGAACCACCTCATCCACCCTTTTCCTTCCATAGACCATTCATTCTAATTGATGCATCATGGTATTTTGATTTTGGAGCTTCACACCACATCACATATGATCACAGAAATCTCCTCACCAAATCAAAGTTTGATGGCAATGACCAAGTACAAATTGGTAATGGCCAAGGTATGAGTATTAAACACATTGGTGCTTCCATTCTTTCCTCTAATAAGTTTAAGGCTAATTTCATTATCTCAAACCTTCTACATGTTCCTCAAATCACCAAAAATCTGGTTAGTGTATCAAAGTTTGCCAAAGACAATCAAGTTTTCTTTGAATTCCACCCTAACATTTGTTATGTTAAATCTCAAGATTCAAAGGCTATTCTTCTACAAGGTAGGATCAAGGATGGCCTTTATGCTTTTGAAAATGTCACTGTCAACAGAAATACACAACATTCCACTATTTCTCCACATGAATTTCATTCTCAATGTAATTTTTCTGATTTGTTTTGGTTATGGCACAATAGATTAGGACATCTATCTACTAGAATTGCACACCACATATTATCTTCTTATAAGATTTCAATTCCTGAGAATAAAACTAAAATTGATTCCATTGTATGTGCCTCTTGTTATATGAGAAAACATCATCAATTTACCTTGCTTGCCCTTTACTCACAAAACTTCCTCTCCTTTAGAACTAATTTACTCAGATGTATGGGTCCTACCCCAATGCCTAACAAATCAAGATTTTGATATTATGTGTGTTTTATTGATGCTTACTCAAGATACACTTGCATTTATCTATTAATCAACAAATCACAAGTCTTTGATACTTTTTTGCAATATAAGTTCATGATTGAACTCAAAACACGTCATAAAATCAACACATTACAGTTTGACAATAAGGGAGAGTATTTGCCTCGCACCTTTACAAAATACTTAACCTCAAATGGCATTAGTCATTATCTGTCCTACCCTTACTCACACACCAAAGAAAATGGTTGTGCTGAGAGAAAGCACAAGCACATCATAGAAACTAGTTTATCTCTTTTAGCCATAGTACATTTACCTCTCACCTTATGGGATGAAGCCTTCACCTCAACAACCTACCTCATAAATAGATTACCCTCACCAAACACCAACTATTTCTCACCTATGGATCTCCTCACCAAATGAAGACCAAATTACAAAATACCCAAAACCTTTGGTTGTCAGCCATCTTATTACCTTGGACCATATAACACCCATAAATATGAATACAAACCCCATCAGTGTGTCTTTATTAGCTATGCTTCCAACCATAAGGGGTACAAATGCCTCTTTCCTAATGGTAAAACTTGTATCCAGAGAAATGTAATATTTGATGAAACACTTTTCCTTTACCCAAGCCTATTTCCAGAAACACATGCCTCCCGACCTAAATCTTGTCAAACACTCTCCCTTAAATTCCCATTGTCATCCCATCACCACCAAAATATGCTACACATCAAACTAATCCCGCCCTCATTTTTCCCCACCATTACCACCACAATTTATCTTGCCCCAAATTCCTATCGTACCATCATCTTCTAACCACCTTCTCTTTCAAAGTCCTATTGTCAGCTCACCACCACCAAAATCTACCACACAGCCCTTTAGTCCTACTTCTCATTCTCCCTTACCCTCACCACAATAAGTTGTCATGCCCTTATACCTATCATACTATCCTCTACTAACCAAGTCTTCCATTCCCCTCTTGATGCTTCTTTATAACCAAGTACCAATCTTGTTGATTGCTCTACTACAATTATTACTAACTCTTTATCTGTTGCTACTGATTCTGTATCTAGTGACCTTTATGCAGGGAGTGTTTTAGCACAACGTAGGAGAATTGAAATTTGCCTTCCTATTGCTACTAAGTCTTCTCAGCATACCTTTGGTCCTACTCACAATATCCAAACCATATCCAAATTAGGAATCTTTAAGCTTAAAACATATGCTGCTGTCCTAAGTGCCCTTCCTAATCTTGTGAATACTAAGCCAACATCAGTATCTCAAGCTCTCAGTTGTCTTCACTGGAAGTTGGCAATGTAGAAAGAATTTAATGCTTTGATCAAGAACAACACTTGGTTTCTAACTCAGCCCTCCGCTCAGGCAAAACCCATTGGATGTAAGTAGGTCTTTAGAATTAAGAGACACCCTAATAGATCTATCCAAAAATATAAATCTAGATTAGTTGCTAAAAGATTCCATAAAAGAGAAGGCATAGATGAGATATTTAATCCAGTTATCAAACCCGTACTGTTCGGGTTATGCTCTCTATTGCCTTACATCTTGGTGTCAAACACACAAATAAGGATACAAATGCTATTGCTAAAAAATGAAAATAACTATCGAGTTACCAACAAATTGAACCTTTATTAATATATAAAGAGGAAATTGCCAACAACTTTGCCGTATTTACTAACTTTTATAGAGCGAGTAAATAATGCCTTTTTTTATTTGTTTTTCAAATATTGGTCTCAAAGAGTTACATAAGGTTTTCTCAAACACACGAGTTTGGTCACATACGCTCTTGCTTAAAAATTAACATAATTGCGAGTTACTAACAAACTGAGCTCATTACCAAGATATGAATAAGAAATTGTTAACAAATTTGCAGTAGTTACTAAATACATAATAGAATTAGTACTACAATAGCTAAGTCATATCTAATAGTCTTGCACCCGATTGATAACTTTCTCACATATATTATTAACTTTAGTTCAAAATATTAGTAAATTTTCCAAGATGTTGATAACTTTTTAGGTATTGGTCATTTAAAAAATATTATGATTCTTATATAAATTTGTGTTAGGGAACAAATTAAGAGGTTTCCTTAGCACTATAACTTGATAATGTGAGCCTAAATATAACATGAAATTAGTGCTATAATGGGTAAATAACTTCAAATGTTCCTGTATTAGATTGGTAACTTGATATCAAAAGTTAGTAACTTTAGTTCAAAATATTGGTAATTTTTTCAAGACATTGGTAACTTTTCAAGTTTTGATAGTTTTGGAAGTTCTAGGGTTCTTAAATATATTTATATTAGGAAACAAATTAAGAGGACTTCTTGGCACTATAAATTGATGAAGTAAGCCTATTTACAACATAGAATTAGTGATACAATGGCTAAGTAGCTTTAAATATTTCTGCACTTAGTTGATAACTTAACATCAAAAGCTAGTAACTTTAATTTAAAAAGTTTGTGACTTTTCAATAATATTGGTAACATTTTAGGTTTTTGGTAACTTTGAAAGATCGAGGTTGTAAAATAAATTTGTGCTAGGGAGCAAGTTAAGAGGACTTTTTGGTACTATAAATTGATAAAGTGAGCCTAAATACAATATGAAATTAGTTGGAATTAGTGATATAATGGTTAATTAGCTTCAAATATTTCTACATTTAGTTGGTAATTTGACATTAAAAGTTACAAAAAGTTAGTAATCATTTAAGGATACACATAACTTTACATGTTTTTGGTAACCTTTCATGCTGTATTTAGGCTCACTTCATTAATTTATAATGCTAAGGAGACATCTTAACTTGTTACGTAAAACAAATTTATTTGAGAATTCTAATACTTTCAAAGTGACTAATATCTTGAAAAGTTACCAACTTTTTAAACTACAATTACTATATTTTGATGCTAAGTTATCAACCAAGTGCAAAAAGAGTCAAAGCTACTTAGCCACTATATCAATAATTCCATTGTGTATTTAGGCTTATTTCATCAATTTATAGTGCTAAGGAGACATCATAACTTGTTACTTAACATAAATTTATTTGAAAATTTTAATACTTTAAAAATTACTAAAATCCTGAAAAGTTACCAATATTTTTTAAAAGTTATTAACTTTTTGAACTAAAGTTACTAGCTTTTGATGCCAAGTTATCAACTAAGTACAAATATATTTGAAACTACTTAGCCATTGTATTACTAATTCCATTGTGTATTTAGGCTCATTTTATCAATTTATAATGCTAAAGAGATATCTTAACTTGTTATCTAACATAAATTTATTTGAGAATTCTAATACTTTCAAAGTTACTAAAATCATGAAAAGTTACCAACATTTTTTAAAAGTTACCAATTTTTTGAACTAAAGTCACTATCTTTTGATACTAAGTTACCAACCACGTGTAGCAATAGTTGAAACTACTTAGTCATTGTATCAATAATTCCATTGTGCATTCAGGCTCATTTCATCAATTTATAGTACTAAAAAGATATCATAACTTGTTACCTAACATAAATTTATTTGAGAATTCTAATACTTTCAAAATTACTAAATTCTTGAAAAGTTACCAATATTTTTTAAAAGTTATCAACCTTTTGAACTAAAATTACTACTTTTGATGCTAAGTTACCAATCAAGTGTGGAAATAATTGAAGCTACTGAGCCATTGTATCAATAATTCCATTGTGCATTTAAGCTCACTTCATCAAGTTATAGCGCTGAGAAGACATCATAACTTGTTACCTAACATAAAGTTATTCTAGAATTCTAATGCTTTCAAAGTTACTAAAATCCTGAAAAGTTACCAATATTTTTTAAAAATTACCAATTTTTTGAACTAAAATTACTAACTTATGATCCCAAGTTACCAACCAGGTGTAGATATATTTTAAGCTACTTAGCCATTGTATTACTAATTTCATTGTACATTTAGGCTCACTTTATCAATGTATTGTGCTAAGGAGACATCTTAACTTGTTACCTAACATAAATTTATTTGAGAATTCTAATACTTTCAAAGTTACTAAAATCCTAAAAAGTTACCAATATTTTTTAAAAGTTACCAACTTTTTGAACTAAAATTACTACCTTTTGATGCCAAGTTACCAACCAAGTGCAAGAATAATTGAAGCTACTTAGCCCTTATATCAATAATTCCATTATGCATTTAGGCTCACTTCATCAATTTATAATGCTAAGGAGATGTCATAACTTGTTACCTAACACAAATTTATTACAGAATTCTAAAACTTTTAAAGTTATTAAAAACCTGAAAAGTTATCAACTTTTTGAATTAAAGTTACTAGCTTTTGATCTCAAGTTCCAATCAAGTACAGATATATTTTAACCTACTTAGCCATTGTATTACTAATTCCATTGTGCATTTAGGCTCACTTTATCAATGTATAGTGATATGGAGACATCTTAACTTGTTACTTAACATAAATTTATTCGAGAATTCTAATACTTTCAAAGTTACTAAAATCTTGAAAAGTTATCAACATTTTTTAAAAGCTACCAACTTTTTGAATTAAAGTTACTAGCTTTTGATGCTAAGTTACCAACCAAGTGCAGATATTTTTTAAGCTACTTAGGCATTGTATCACTAATTTCATGTTATATTTAGGCTCATTTCATTAACCCATAATGCCAAGGAATACTCTTAACTTGTTTCCTAAACACAAATATATTTAAGAATCCTTATACTTCCAAAATTACTAAAACCTAAAAAATACTAACATCCTAGATAAATTACCAACATCTCTTTTACATAATTTGATATTTTCTATTTTTTTACTATAAAATATAAACAAAAAAAAAAAACTCCTTCTTGTATTCAAGTTCATTTCATCAAATTTCCGTTCAAAAGAGTTCTCTTAATTTGTCCCCAACTTGTTGGTAGCCTTGCAAAAACTAAAATTTTCTAGGAATAACACTTAAGCCTTCACGTCCTGTGTATTTAAAGAAAACTTAGAACAATCTTTGACATCAAAGTTTGAAAAACTCCTTTACACTTAAGATTTTAGAAAGTGGGCTAAAGAAAAATTTGCAATTAATGCTATAACGACTAAGTCGCACTATCATTCTATAAAAGATTTCATAACAAGGATAAATTTATTGGTCACTTCCACTCTATGCATATAACAATGTTAATTTGTTGGTAATAGATTATCAAAACTTTCACATTGGAATTGCTCATCCTTCACAAGCCAATTTACAATCAATAGTAATCAGAGTTAGAGTGCCAGTGCTAGTACTTTTAGTCATGATAGCTGTAAGTACAAAAAGCAAGTTTAGCATTACCAGAAGTTGTTGCTTAAACTTGTAACTAACAAGGTAAGGAATGTGATGGACATAATCACAGTATATGGAGGTTTTTTTACAAGGTAAGTTGTCTAATATTATTATTGATATTGGTTCCAAAGAAAGTGTAGGTTCCAATTCCCTTTCTTCTCCCTTTTTGGCCATGATATCAGCACCTAGTAATCAAACTATAACTCAATTTCAGTATCTAAATCCCTTGAAACCTATAAAGCATACTTTTATATTTTTTCCATGGTAATGATTTCATCCCAATCCTTGAACCTACTTCTACCAAATCCACTATGCAACATATGGCCTTATTATTGGCATCTAAAATAGCACCTCCCACTATATGTCTTCTTCTTTCTACTATGACATCTCCAACACTAAACTGAGACAGCAAATTCTGAATACAAAAAAATACCTAACTCAATAACTAGAAAGGGTGTATAAGATAAAAATAGAAAACACAACAACAACATGAATAAACTATCACTAAGAGTTCAAAAGACTTTATTATTTACTAATAGAAACACTAAAAAAAAAACGTAGAATTACTCTAGCCCATGAAGCCTGCCAAAGAGATCAACGTTGAATATTAATTTCTAGAAATAAGTAAGGTACCTTCAAAGATAAAACATAGGGATTAGAAAACTAAGAAGGCATTAGAAAAAGTTAGCTCTCTTAGTTATTAGCAATGTGTTAATTATTAGCATAGCCAGAAGATAGTGCACCCAAAACAATTAGAATATAATTAGAATTATGTCACCTCTTATTCACGGATATAATGTAACTGAAAAGCTGATTAGTTACAACTCTCTTCTTTTGCATTGCACAAGTCTCAGTTAATAAACAATTCAGTCACATGCATTTTCCCGCATGCTCCATGTGACGTAATTTCTAACTACTAAATATACCTTTGTTGTCCAGAATCACTAACCAAAATAAGATATCATGAAGAACAATTCCCACATAACACCACAAAATAACCTCGCCCCTCGTCAACATGGATTTGAACTCTCCTAACCACAAAACAAACAGACACTACGACCAAGGTATCATACATGGTGCCCCTAAACAATGGTTTGGAATAAACCTTTTGTCAATATCTGCATATACAAGCTTGAAGCGTGGATAAACTTCTGCTTCAACTAACAAAAATAAGAATAAAAAAGAAGGCAATGATAACAAAAATTTTGTCCTTACCACTGGCATTTATTTACAAAGTTGAAAGTTAGTTCATTGGTAGAAAATTCAATTGTGACTAATTCATGTCAAATTACCATCTTCCTTCTCTTTTGCTTTCATAGCATCTTTTACTCTCGATAAAAGGTTTGACTTCCAAGAATCCTACATTGAAACAATCACAATCAGGGCACATGCAACTTGAGAAGCATGTACAATTTGATATGAGTATAGCAATATGTCCCTAGATAAAATTGAAAGCATCTTTTTGGCTTTAGACCTCTTTAATATTGAAAAATGTCGATTCAATTAAATAGATGGATAGACCTCTTAATGCTTTAGACCTCGGCTTCAAACCTCTTAATGCTACATCACTTTTACCTCTTATATACATATGTTCTACATAGTTATGTTTAGAGAATAGAAGAAATGACAAATATACAAATAGATTAAAACAAACAAATTAAACTAGATTTGAACTTCCAACAAATAGAAGGAGCACATCAAACTTATCTAAGTTGAAAAATAAAGCAATAATACATTAAGTTGAAGCTGTGAACTCACAAAACCATAATAGTTGGATTTCTTGTTGAATGATATGAAGCTGGAACCTGCAATTGAAAGGCTTGACGCATGGCATTCACTCATCGTCAATGGAGATCGTCGTCTTTCATAGCCAAGGAAAAGGCAGGAAAGGGTCACGAAGGGTCTAGAGGAAGCGGCAGAGGAGGATGGAGGTAGAGAGGTTGCATCAGTGAGGAAAAGGCAGAAGAGGGCCGCGAGGAAGAAGGAGAGGAGGGTTCGAGGGCGGAGAGGCGAAAGGAGAGGAGTGAGTTTCAAAGAATGAGTGTTTCAAAGAAAGAGGGAGTGGAGAGTCGGTTCTTAGTTCCAAATTTTCACTTTCAACTTTTGTTGTCACCACGTGTATATTGTAGATCTTCTTTATACCTATTTTGTCCTCTTCTCTGTCTTTGCTATGGTCTCCACCAAATGCGTCGCGTATGCATCACCAATTTTACGACCAAATATCATTACTCTTCTTGTTAGGCTCCAAGTATATGAACAAAACAAAGTGGCAGGGAGAATAAATAAAAACTTGTTAATAAAATATTTTAGCCTTTTTACTATTACTAACTCAATTGGATAGCACATAAATTACAGTTGCCACCTCATGCTAAAATCCATCCAATATTTCACATTTCTCAATTGATAGATTTCAAGGGCAACTCAACAGATAAATACATTCCTTTTCCTACCACAAGTTTAAAATTGGGTCCAATCTTACAACCATATCAGATAATCAACTCGTGGACTATTATCGTGGTCGATGATCAGGTTCCCAAGTTCTAGTCCAATGGGAAGGATCAGGGAATCGACCGAAAAAAAAAAGACTAAGAAGAAGAAGCCATTGATGTATATGTTGCCTATATGGATATCAACTCTGCAACCTTGAGGAAAAGCTTGGTCTTAATGGGGTGGAATTGTTATAAGCCCAACAAGCCTAAGTCAGACCAAAAGAGATCACTCGTTCTTGGGCTCAAACAACTATGTTGATGCTGAGCAGCATAACCAGGGGGGTGAAACTCAACCAATGGGAGTTCCGACCAAAAACAATGAGAGTGAAAGAATTCAAGGAGGAACTCTAACTCAGCAAGAGGTCATTAGGCATGCATCAAGGACACACGACTCACGATTCGCAAGGAGTGGAAGTTAGTGTTGTGAGGGTGAGGTTTGGTAAAGGAGGGGAAGGATTTCCCTTATAACAGTGGCTTGACTTTTAGTTATCACATACTACTATGAAAAAGAGTCTATATACTAAAAAGAGTATAATTGAACTATTAGGTGGTGAGTTTAGTAAAAAGAATTATAAGCTGTTAGAAGTTAGTTACAGGCAGTTATAAGAGATAGCTTTATGAGCAAGTAACAGACCTACAATATATCCTATAAATATCACTTGTACTCATAGATAAAATTAAGCTAAGTCATATTTCATTTTTCACTTTGGATCTTAAACTCTCCTCTGCACTATTCTGTGCTTTCTCTAAATCTAACAGCCAGGGACTAGGGAGATTATTATGAACGTGGTAATGAATCTTGCCTCATCTCTAGACTCTCTGCTTTTCCCTCTGATTTCTATTCTTCTTTCCATGCTTGGATCATCTTGAATTCATAATTCCTTCATTAAACTGGTGCAGGCACGTCTTGGATGCAGCAACGGAATAGTAGCCATCAACAACAACAACAACAGCAATATCGTAACAATTAATTAGAGGAAATCCAAAGATATCTAATAGATGGTGATGGAGAGGGCTAAAGTCATCAGATGTTTAAACGGGGATTATTCTCAGTCAAAAAAAAAAATGAGAAATCATCTTTGTGAGAGTAAAAAGAAAAGATAGTGATAGCACGCTGACCAAAATAGAATGCAAGAAAATCGAATTTCTCACAGCCTTATATAATATTTTTCTAATTTTAATATACTATCAATGTATATATTTTTTTATATAATTATTTTAGTATTATCACATCAGTAAATATATTTAACTTTTATAATTATTATATTAAAAATTGTATATTCAATAATATATAATTGGTTAATAATATAAGACTCTTTTAAATTGAGAGTATACCAAAATTAATTTTTTATATAAATATTATATATTAAAAACTATTAAATTATATGTGAATATATAAAAATTGTTTATGTATCATAGTACAAGCATTAATTACTCAAAATAATATCATAGGATTTACTTATCCTAAGAAGAAGTCTTGCATATTTTAATTCATTTAATAACTTTTTATAAACATCAATTTTTATAAATCTAACTATTGAATTAAAAATTTCTACTGTATACATCAAGTTGATAAAATTTATATAATTTAAAAATAATTTAATACTTAATTATTTAATTTTATTTTTGCATACAATATACTTTTGAATATATAAGTAAATATTGAGTATTATATTGTATATTATTAATTTCCAATATTTTTAAAATTTATATTCCTGATTACTAAAATTATATCACATAATTTAATTGAATTGATCAAATTAAATACTTATAAAATATTATTTAATAAAGAAAATATACAGTACTTACTTTAAAGAAAGTGGATCCGTTCACTTTTTTCTTTAAAAAAATACATAAACTTAAAAAGTTTTGCAAAACGATAATATATATTATCCATTTAGGGTGGGTGTGATTCATGCACAGGGATGGTAAAAAAAATTTGCCAAAATTGGTATTAGTAGGAATTACCCATGATGAAGGTAGATACAGGGATTAATTTAGTCTTCACAGGATGAGAACAAAGTTCCTATTTATTAAATGGGGTGAGAGCAGGAGATGAGGTTTCCGTCCCATGGAGATCCACAAAAATTTTTTGCCAAAATGAATATTTGTGAGAATTATCCATGATGAAGATAGGTATAGGGATTAATCTGGTCCTCATAGGATGAGGACAAAGTTTCTATTTATTAAATGGGGTGAGGACAGGAGATAAGATTTTCGTCCCATAGAAATTCGTTAAATCCTTATATATATATATATATATATATATATATATATATATATATATATATATATATATATATATATATTGACAATAATACATAATAAAATCAAGTTGATTCAAAAAATATAGTTATCATATAATAGGTTAAATTTTTTACAAAAATTAAATTTATAATAATTGATTAACTTTGATTAAAATAAAATTTATAATAACTTCAATTTGTATTATATATTTTTATTTTTAATTTAAATTATATTATGTTACTAATATTATAATAGATTATAATATTTTATTTAATTTTAAGATTTTTTAAATATAATTTTTTTTAATTTTTTGTATAAATTTATAAATATATGTAGAAATTTAAATCCTTACAAAAAAAAAGAATAAGGACATATGACAGATGAAGAGTGAAACGAGCGGTGGCAGCCTGCCTGCACAGATACCCATTCCTGTTCATGCACGACCAAGGCATGACCAAACATGACCCGCCGTAGAAACTAGAAAGCAACCAGGCTGCGACGAGTAGCCACACCATTATGAAACGCAATCATTGTACGCATTATCCAGACACAAATCAGACATAATGTACTTTTTTACCGTTGATTTTAATTAAAAATATTTGAAGATATAAATTATAAATAATTCCGACCTTCGATTCCCTGTGTGCGTCGTGGTCATTCGCAAAAGTGTGTGAACGTATCAGTGCACAAATATCTTTATTCGCAACAGACAAATCATATGGGTCCGGCCTCCGCGTGATGGCTGCTGACGAGGAACACTATAGTGAAATACACATGATTCAATAATAAAATAATATTTTAATATTAATTATGATACAATCCACAAAGTGTCACTTTATATAAAAGCATAATCTAGCCAAGAACTAGCCTAACACTTCTTCATTCTTCGCTAAAAGAGCTGTCACAGTCAGATTAAATGAACCTCACCAGATGGACCTGCCGCCCTCGTTGTTCTCGTGGAGATGACAATATACAATCTATTAATAAGTGTGTTTTTGAAAACTTAAGTGCATATAATCTTTTTTTTTTTTGGTGATTAAGTACTTATAATCCAAAATTAAATTCTTTTAGAATAAAAATTATTTTAAAATATGCTATTATATTTAGATAAAAAATTATTTATAATTTTAATTATAATTTTAAGATAAAAAGCAATTTATAATTATTAGTTATTTTTTAAACTTTTTAATTATAAGTAGAGACAAATTATTCTATAATTTTGATATTTTTATTAAATTAATCTTAAATTTTAAATATTATATAATATAAATAAATTATTTTACGCTATTTTTAATAATTACTATATAAAAGTAATTTTTTTACACAATTTAAATTAAACAATTATTTTACAGTTACTTTTACATTAATACATTTAAATATAAATTAATTTTTAAACAATTAACTATTAAAAAATAGTTATATTATATCAACCAATAAAATAATTTTAATCTCAGAACTTTACTAAAAATATGTTAAAATAATACTTGTATAAATTAAGAGAGTTATAAATATGAATTTCGGGGGGTTTTCGGTACTCTCTTTTTTGGCAGCTTACAATTAGACTATTATCTAAAAAAATTACATGTGGATCACAATATTAGCTAATAAATACTTGTTTGGTTTGCAGCTTGGTACACTTCAAATATTATTTTTGTTGCCTTAAAATGAGTATGTACAATTCTTAACATATTTGGCTTCACTTGCTACTGTTCAACTTCACCAGATGGACCTGCCGCCCTCGTTGTTCTCGTGGAGATGACAATATACAATCTATTAATAAGTGTGTTTTTGAAAACTTAAGTGCATATAATCTTTTTTTTTTTTGGTGATTAAGTACTTATAATCCAAAATTAAATTCTTTTAGAATAAAAATTATTTTAAAATATGCTATTATATTTAGATAAAAAATTATTTATAATTTTAATTATAATTTTAAGATAAAAAGCAATTTATAATTATTAGTTATTTTTTAAACTTTTTAATTATAAGTAGAGACAAATTATTCTATAATTTTGATATTTTTATTAAATTAATCTTAAATTTTAAATATTATATAATATAAATAAATTATTTTACGCTATTTTTAATAATTACTATATAAAAGTAATTTTTTTACACAATTTAAATTAAACAATTATTTTACAGTTACTTTTACATTAATACATTTAAATATAAATTAATTTTTAAACAATTAACTATTAAAAAATAGTTATATTATATCAACCAATAAAATAATTTTAATCTCAGAACTTTACTAAAAATATGTTAAAATAATACTTGTATAAATTAAGAGAGTTATAAATATGAATTTCGGGGGGTTTTCGGTACTCTCTTTTTTGGCAGCTTACAATTAGACTATTATCTAAAAATTACATGTGGATCACAATATTAGCTAATAAATACTTGTTTGGTTTGCAGCTTGGTACACTTCAAATATTATTTTTGTTGCCTTAAAATGAGTATGTACAATTCTTAACATATTTGGCTTCACTTGCTACTGTTCAACTTCATTTTGCGATGACTATTATAGTTGAGTGAAAGTAAAAGTGGTGATGATTTTCATTTTTCGGTTGGTAACTTGAGATACAACTTTACACCAATATCACTCCAGATTGTATTTTAGTGATGCTTGTCATTCTTTAAAATGAAGTTTAAAGAAATATGCTTAACTTAGGTTAAATTTAATAAAAAAAGAAAATAAAATTGTTGTATTTAATTTAAATAGTGAAATAAAAATATCTTTGATGATTATTTGAGTGCTAATTACTTTTAGTGTCAAAATATTTATTCAAAATATATTTAATTTATCCTAAAATTATACTATGTGTTTTTTGATAATTATGTATCTAAAAGTAATTTTGTTTTATTCCATCCAAATAAAAATAATTCTTTTAAACTTACTTTTAAAATATTCAAACTAAATATAAATTAATTCTTTCAACATCAATTCTTTTAAAAATAATTCTTTCAACTTAATTCTTTTAAAAATAATTCTCTTAAAAGTTAAATTATCTTTAAGTTTTACGTTAAAAATATATTAAAATTAAATTATATTTAAATGACATTTATCTATAAAAAAAAAAGAAAATTTGAAATATTTTTTAAAAAATTAGATATTAATAAAAGAAGCAACAGCAACAAAGCGGCCTCATATAGAGTAACCTTTCTGGCTGCGTCAATTAATTCAATCATGAATATGCGACAAATATATCATATATTTTAAATAATAAATTAAATAAAAATTTAAAATAATTTCTTAAACTAGTCCAATAAATAATAGAGAATTAAATCAACCTTTAGATTATTGATTGAATTACGATTGTAATTTATTTGCTATCCTATTTTACATAGGAGTCTTAATCTAAGCTGTTAAATACTTATTTCATTAAATAATATATCATACTGATGTATTGTAAACAAAGAAAATTAATGCAGCAAGAACTTTAGAAAAAATTTTACTTTATTTCTTCAACTACAAATTAAGTATATTTTACCCCTTAGATTAAAAAAAAGTGTAATGTGATCTTTCGAATTTTTTTAAATATACAATTTAATCTTTTTGTAAGTTTCTGCTGTGAATAGAAAGTAAGTACATTTAAGCTTTTTGTAAGTTTCTACCGTAAACAGAAAGTAGGTAGGGAAATCAGTTTTTATATGATAATTTTGTGAAAAAATTTAAAAAATGTAGTATTTTTGGTAAAATTAAAAAAATGTGATTTTTTTTATCATTTTTTCTTCCTTTTTTTCTCTCACTTTCTCTTTTTTTTTTCTTTTTGTTATGAAAATAATAGTAAAAAAAAAATAAAGAAAGAGAAGAAAGAGATAATTCTATTATTGATATTCTCAAGGGAGTATCCTACATGAAACATCCAAAGGGCTATTTATAGCCAAAATATGAGATATACAAGATATAATCAAATAATAGATTCTATCTAATTAAATCTTAACTGAATTAGGATAAAGATATGGACATCTACATTCAAATTTAAATAATATTTCACAACACTCCCCCTTGGATGTCCATAAGGGATATGCTTCATTAAAACTTTACTAAGAAAAAAATCATACTCAAGGAAAAAAATACAAAATCCTCACATTAGAAATTGTCTCATTAAAAACTTTATCAAGGAAAACCCAGTAGGACAAAAACCTTAATTAAAGAAAAAAGAGTATAGTATTTCTCCCCCTCTTCAGAGCATCATTTAAAGTTGTGGAAGTTTATTCCTTATAAGATAATCCACATGTCACTTGAATTCATTGCTTCCCACATGTAAATAACTTGTTTGAAACCTACATTAATGTGGATCTAACAAATATCTTGCATCTGCATAACCAAATAATTGTAACTTAGATTCATATGAATAACCACATACCAATCGTTCCATGAGGGGATATGTTTAATTCTATTCCAATGCCCCTCTAGCTAATTTGGGAAGGAATATACATGTTAATACACTTATAGTGAATATTATATCAAGTCATGTATTTTTAGCAAGATATATAAGTACTCTTATGGCACTAAGATATGGTACTTTAGGACCAAGAACTTCATTACCTTTCTGTGAACGAAACGAGCCCTTTTCACATCCAACGATCTTACAATTATTGGGGTACTTAATGGATATGATTTATCCATATACAATCTATTAAGGATTTTCTTCGTGTAAGTTGATTGGTGAACAAAGATTCTATTTGTTAAATGCTCAATCTGCAAGGCAAGGCAAAATATTATATCAAGTCATGTATTATTAGCAAGATATATAAGTGCTATTATGGCTCTAAGATATGGTACTTCAGGACCAAGAACTTCATTACCTTTCCAAGGATGAAACAAACCCCTTTTCACATCCAACAAACTTACAATCATTGAGGTACTTAATGGATATGATTTATCTATATAAAATCTGTTAAGGATTTTCTCTGTATAAGTTGATTGGTGAATGAAGATTCCATTTATTAAATGCTCGATCTGCAAGCCAAGCCAAAATATTGTCTTTCGAAGATCTTTCATCTCAAACTCTTCTTTTACATCTTTCATGACTATGGGAACTTCTTCAAAAGTACCAATAATATTTAATTCATCAACATATATAGCAATTCTAATGAATTCAGATGGAAATTTCTTTATATATACACAGGGGCAAATAGCATCATTTTTAAACCCCTGCTTGATCAAATATTCATTAAGATGATTATACCACATCCGTCCAGATTACTTTAGACCATATAAAGATCTTTGCAACTTAATTGAATAGATTCCTTGGGAACATTCATTAGACGTTGATATCTTTAATCCTTAAGGAATTTTCATGTAAATATCAGTATCTAATGAATCATATAGATAGATCATGATAACATCCATTTTAGATTATTATATGCAGATAAGTTTATCAAATATCGAAACAAAATTATATCCACTAGATGGAAAATTCATTTCACCATAATGTATATTAGGTCTTTGTGACAAACCTTACGTTACAAGTCGAGCTTTACAACGTATAATCTCATTTTTCTCACTTCGTTTTCTCACAAATACCTATTTGTATCTCATAGGTCCAAAGATTTCACGTTTTGCAAGTGAGTTTAATTTAACCTGCAAGATTTCTTTCTATTTTGGCCAATAATCTTTACGATGATTCTTGGCTCAAGATCCTCATTTTCATGCATAATATTTAACGCTACATTATATGCGAATATATTGTTGACAATAATTTCTCGTCGGCTCCATATTTTTCTTGTAGAGATATAGTTTATTGAGGTCTTATCATTTTCAATATTTTGACTATTTTCAAGTACCTGGACATATTTTAGCATTTCAATTATGTCAGAAATTTGGACTACAAGAGGAGTCCTTGCTATGTCTCTGTTCTCTTCTACAGAAATAGTATCACTATTAGAATTATTTGCCCCATTTCTTTTTCAAGGGTTTTCATTTATGGAACCAATTGATCTACCACGCTTCTGGAGTGTAATTGTCCAACAGGGACATTAATTGAATTGGGGCATTTTTAGCTGATATATAGGATCTAATTATCATTTTCGTATCAGGAAATACATTTGGTAACTTATGTCGTTCTTTGCCAATGTATAATACATGAACTTCTAGTTTTTATTACCTTATTTGAGCATCTAAATAAAGTAAGAATGATGCATTCCAATTTATTTCCTTTTTCAGCTATTTACTCTCTCCCCCTAATATTGGAAATATTATCAAATTGACAATCTATAAACTAAGTATTAAAGGCATTTCTCATTTGTATTTCAATAAACTTGATTATAAGGAGAGAAAGAGCGAGAAAGAGTCATCCAACATATATTTTTAATTTTCTTTGAGGTTTCATTTTGGTGCAAAAAAGTGGGGCAAACATATATCACACATCCAAAAATTCTTAAATAGAAAATATTTGGCTGCTAGCCAAAAACTAATCATAGGGGAAAGAATTAAGAGCAACTTGTTTGCCTTATATAAATAAGTGCTGCAACATGTAAAATAACATGCACTCAATTAAAATTTGGGAGATTGGTTCTCATAAGCATTGCTCTAGCAATCCATTATGTATATGAACATAAACAACTGGTTCAACATTTATATTATTGGCCATACAATAAGCATTCAAAGTTTGAAAAGAAATTTACTAGCATCATCAAAATGAATTATTTTAATTGGATTATCCAGAAATTGTGCTCTTAGTTGAATAACTTGCGTAAGTAATCTCGCAAACTTCAGGTTGCGAGATAATAATAAACACACACGTGACTATTTCATAGATGCATCTATTAAAATCATAAAATATTTGAAAAGTCTACGTGGTAGATGAATTAGTCCACATATATCACCTTAAATTCATTCTAGGAATTTAGGAGATTCAAATTCAATCTTTGCTAGTGATGGCCTTATAAGTAATTTAACTTGAGAACATGCAGTACAAGAAAACTTATTAGATTGAAGAATCTTTTGGTTCTTCAATGAGTGTCCATATAAGTTTTCAATAATTTTTTTTTCACATCATTATTGCTTCTAAATGTCCTAACCAATCATGCCAAATGATAAATTAATTCATTTGGATTAGTAAACTTCTAGATTACTATAAAATGTATTCAATTGTACTAATATTAGTAAATTTCTGGTTTACAACAACATGTACTCAATTGTACTAATATTAGTGTAATATAAATCAAAAGAAAGTAAAAGAAATTTTTTTACTACAACTTTATTTCTTAGAGCACAAGTTATAATATGGAGGTACTCATTACTTCCCTCACTTTTTATCTCAATATGATATTCATTTCAGCGAATATCTTTTAAACTCAATAAATTTCTTCAAAAAATTAAATTGTAGCTTTTCCGTAGCTTACGAATATATCAAAACTCAATAGGTTTCTTTAGGAAACAAAATAGTAGCTCTTTTGAAATCTACGAATATGTTAAAACTCAATAAATTTTTTCAAGAAACAACATAGTAACTCTTCTGAAAGTTACGAATATATTTAAGAAAAAAAATTTATTCAAGAAACAAAATAATAACTCTTCTGGAGCCTTCAATCATCTAATAACTATATTAAAATATATTTTGCTTTTAAGAATAATGTGCATACT
Source organism: Pterocarpus macrocarpus (assembly GCA_031439585.1). Taxonomy (NCBI): domain Eukaryota; kingdom Viridiplantae; phylum Streptophyta; class Magnoliopsida; order Fabales; family Fabaceae; genus Pterocarpus; species Pterocarpus macrocarpus. The sequence continues at coordinate 54,025,969 of CM062516.1, read as the reverse complement.
TGCAATATCCACAAAATAGATATTTATACTATTTATCTTGATTATTTTCTTTAAAGAAGTATATCAAGATAGAAATTTGTATATGATCATTAAAATAAAAAGGAATAAATAAATATTGAGTACACTTGCACATAAGTATTCACATAACATGGAGTAATATATATATATATATATATATATATATATATATATATATATATATATATATATATATATATATATATATATATATATATGCAATGGCACTATCAACATTATCAATTGACGTAAATTTAAATCTCAAGTTATATTCAAGCAAATGAACGACTTTTGTTCCTCCATATCTCAAAAGCCTCAAAATTTTAAAACTTGGATTAAAAAAAAAAACATTGATCAATAATAGGAGGTTGTCAACAACTTAGATTTAAAAAGGAAAGTAATGATTTGAAATACGTAAAAAGTATAAACTTGAATTTAAATGTATATTAACAATTTGAAAATTCAAATATAATAACTCTAATTGATATTTGATAAAGATCAAATAAAATGTCTCTACGCACAACAAGTACATGACCAATGTACTTTGATGCCACAGTGATAGCATTTATTTTCTTCTAACTCAATCATGATTTTAATTGAAAATATGACCTTTGCCACTATTAGGGCTATAATTTGTTACATTCGCTTCAAGAAATGGAGCAGAGCCAACTGGGTGGGTTTCATATTTTTTTTTTCATGGGCAACTCATTATTTCATTCAACCACAATAAGGCATAAAATTAATTCAAAATATTTTGTAAAGCCCTTTACTTATGTTGCTACTACAGGAGCACATTCGAGGCATAAAAAGTTGAGAATGTGTTTTTCTAACGTATCTCTATTAGCAATATCTCCTCCATAATTTAAATTAGGAGGTATATTGTGGTGTTGTATTTACTAATAGATTTAAAATCTTGCAATCCGCAAATAAGTCCAATTCATATATACATTTTCAAGCAGTTTTAAGGATCGATAGGATCTTTTAGAGTACAATATTCAAATATGAATCCTTCATGAAAATGGCAATAAAGAAAAATCAATGATTTTGTGCAATCCTTCTAAGATGCAGCGTTTCCTTAATAGTATCTTCAAGATCCATTGAATCAAGATAGATTTTGTGCAATCCTACTGAGATGCAATATTTTCTTCTTTAATGGTGTCTCCAAGACCCATAAAATCAAAATCGATTTTGCGCTATCCTTCTAGGATGTGATGTTTCTTTGCTTAATAGTGCTTTCAAGGCCCATTGAATTAAAATAAATTTTATGCGATCCTATTAGGATGCAATGTTTATTGTTTAATAGTGTGTTCAAGATCCATTGAGTCAATATGAATTTTAGCATATATAATTCAAGACAAATGTGTCTTTCATGAAACAACAAGAATCACAAATTCATAATTGAAAGAGCTTGACATGGTTAGAGTATCTTACCTCAAGCCTTTACTTTGTTAAAGTATCTTATCTCAGGCTTTCACATAGATGGTAGAGTCTCGTGCTGGTAATGTATTATGAAAATAATAGTAAAAGAGAATAGAGAAAAAGGAGAAAGAGATAATTCTATTATTGATATTCTCAAGGGGTGTCTATATATGGAGCACATAAAGGGCTATTTATAGCCAAAGGGTGAGATATACAAGATATGATCAAATAACAGATTCTATTTAATCAAATCTTAACCGAATCAGGATAAATATATGAACATCTAAATTCAAATTTAAATAATATTTCACAACACTCTCTTTCTTTTTTTATTCTTTTTCTCTCTCTCGCCGTTTCCTTTCTTCTCTCTCCTCTGTCCTCCCTTGTTAATTTTTTCTCTGCTATCCCTTTAGTCTCATGCTCTCTCTCTCCCCCCTGTAACATCCCCAATTTTGTCTAAGCTAATTAGCTTAGTGATCCTGGCTAATTAGAGAGGTTAATGATTAATTGAGGACTAGTCGGCTAATCTCGATGAGCAAGAGCTTAGTAAATTGAGTCAAGTCAATAATTGAATCATAACGCACTAAATGTTTTAATTAAAACCTAATTATTTGAACCTCATTAATTCATAACTTAGAAATATAATTAAGTTAATTCAATCTTATTAATTAAGTACAAGACAATTGTTTTACCTTAATCAATTGAGATAGAGTAATTCTTACACCCTAATTACATAATTCATAAAATCAATTCTTTTAGAGGAAAAACGTCTTAAAAGTGTAGTTAACCAAAATCGGTTAAAGAGCAATTTAACTAATCAAATTGATTAACAACTTAGGTAATTCTAATAGCTTTGAAGATTTAAAAATTTCTCCAAATTGATACACCAAATTTCGGCTAAGGACAAGAGCAAAATCCAACTATCCATTTGCCTTTTCATCATGCACTCTTAATCAAGGATCTATGTTAGTAGTATCTCTTTAGTCAAGACAAGAGAAGTACCTTACTTCCTGAGGATTATGCCACTTGGAGTGATCTTATTCAATCAAGTCAATCCCAAGAGTGGTCATGCCTTTAATCACTTGAAAAATACTAAATGGTCTTTATCCAAATGCCAAGACTCAAGAAAAACATAACCCACCCATTTACCCCAAGGTTCCTAGCTGTCTTGCTTGAAAAAGAAGTTAAACTCACCTACTTCCCCTTGCTTGTTGGAGAAGCAAAACCAATCAGCCCACTCCCCCCATTTTTTTGTGCCCCAAAACAGCCCCCACTCCCTCATTTATGATTTTTATCCTCTCACTACAAGCCTAAGCTCTCACTTCTCTCTAAGCCTCATTCTAATTCTTCTATTCTTCCAATTCCTCTTGTTCTTCTTCTCACTTTGACACCCCATCCAACTCTCTTTCCTTTCACCACCATCATAAGCCCTTCAAGGACCATCCTCTTTGGTTCTTGAGGAAGCAAAACAAACACTCACTTAACCCCATTATCAAGCTCAAGAAGGAGGAGGCCATCTTCAACCATTGTCACTCTTCAAGCTTTCAAGAAACCCATTTGGTAGTGATTCTAACCCTTCTTTCTTCTATGTTTTTAAAGCTCGAGAACTCCTAAGCTCTCCATAGCTAGGTGGTTTCAGGACTTGCTCTAAAGGCCTCATGGCCAAGCTTTCATTATAAGAAGTTGTTTGTGATTTTGTTCTTCTTTTGGAAAATGATTTTGGTTGTGCATTTTGTTTTATGTTGAACCCAACTTTTTAGAACTCAAAATATTGATTTTTACCAAGATATCAAAGTATAAAAGTGGTTTGAAAATGTAAAGTGGTCACTTGAAGAAAAGACTTAATGTTTTTACAAGAAAACCCATTGAACTCAAAACCGTGGAAGCTGGAAAAATTCTGGCAGTCTGCATGGCGCGACTAATAACTCTTTCAATATAACTCCAAATGCAACGAATCTAATTTTAAATAAAAATAGACTCATAGAGCTTTTTATACATACAAAATACATAAACTTTGGCTTTAAAACGAGAGAGATATGAATTTTTAAAGTGGGCTGTTCCCAGATGTGTTTCTGTTCGGGCAGTCTGTACTAAAACATGCATAACTCGAGCTATACAGAACATTTTTGAGTGGGACTAAGTTTTTTAGGAAGTTAAGATATAGAGGAACATTCCCATAAACATTTTGGCAGATTTCTTGTGAGGAGCTCGCAGTAATATTTAAAAGTCACTGTACCAAGAATAAACTTGAAAGCTGAGTAGTTAGAATAAAACGTGCATATCTCAAGTGACAAAATGAATTTTTGAGTGGGGTTTGTTTTGTTTAAAAATAGACTCAAAGAACTATAATCATACCAAAATTCAAATCAAAAGAATAAAAGATGAATTTATGGCAAATTTTTGAAGTTACTATCCCATTGTAAAAGTAAAATTGGCTATGGTTAAGTTTAAAGATTAATGAGAAATAAGCTTAAAGACATTAAAACCTCCAAATTAAGATATTGGAAAACCTTCATAATTCAACTTAAAAGCTTTAAAAAGAATAATAGATGAAATTGGCCTTATGCCGAATAAAAGAATTTATACAAGAGGCAACTTCAATTAAAAGCTTGTACCAAATTTATTAAACTAAGCTCATAAGACTTTGTGTGATATGTATGCCTCTATGTGTCAATATGATGACAATAATATGATGATATGATAATGATGATGATGATGATGATATGATGATGATGATTATGATAATGATGATAATGATATGATGATGATATGAATATAATATATTGATGATATGATGCTTAATGATATGCGATAAAGGAATCATATTTGGGGATGACGATATGTAACGCCCAGATATGGAAAAGAATTAGAATAATTTTGCATCATAAGCCTTAATAAGAAGAGATTGAATTAAATGTGTGATCCTTCAAAAGGGAAGATAACCCAAAGTAAACTCCCCTCACCCACGACTCATATGAGACATGGCATTGGCCCAATTGGTGTGAAAGTCAGAAAGTTATGATGGCGGCGGCACAGATGAGCCCATTACCACTTATGTTTAGTGGGTGAAAAGAAAAAGACCTAAGATAAAGTCAAGTTAAGAAAAAGAAAAGGACTTGGTCCGAACCCTTGAGGGGAAGAAGTTAAGAGAAGATTATAGCACAGTCATGCATATTTTATGTGATTATACTTGTGCCCATGTATGTTATGATACAAATGATTAGAGGGTATGTTAAAAATTGAATCCGTATCGGATATTCATGTTTTCAAAAACCTAAGAACTGAACCTTATGAATGCTCACTATTTTCATTAATAGAACTGAAGTGGCTGGGACGATGACGATGACACTTTCGTGTCGGGTTCGAGTCCTACTCCCATTTTTCACTTTAGTTATTTTCCTCATCGTCACCAGATTTTGATGGCCATCTAGTGGAATGGAGCCTGAAGCCACTGCACTATGAGTGGACATATGATAGGGGATGCCAGACGAAGCTATTTTGGGACTTATAGTGACCGTCACTCTGCACCTTCACATATTCCTTTTTGTGATAAGCTTTGTCATTTAAGTTTGTATTTAGTATCTAGTATTTGGATCATGGCATGACCATGAGCCTCCTTCGATGTAATGTTGATATATATATTATGAACCCATATAGATGTAATGATTAGCTATGTAATGCAATGTATTTGAGAATTACTATTTATTTACCTTTCTCTTGTTTTATGATATTGGGGTACGTATTTTATGCGACACGCTCGTTCTCTATCTGTCTTCGCTGCCGAGAACTTTCTTTCCAAAACGCTACAAAGCGACAACATATTTGAAAAAAAAAAAATTTACTGTATTTTCCGCGTAACTTAACTTATAAATGAAGTTTAATTTTCCACGAGCATAAGTAATAACTAATAAAATGCCATAATACGACTTAAGCATAGTATGAGTTTATTAGAGTATTACACCCTTTTTCTCACACACACACACTCATAAAAAAACAAAACACACACATACACACATCACACACAAACAAAACAAATACAAAGAAAAAATAATAAAAAAATAGAATCGATTTATATTTGACCAATTTCTGACAAATAATTTTTTAATTTTGTATTTCGATAGTATGGATAGCAGATTCACATTTTGCTTATTGTTAAAATAACATAACAACAAACCGGATTCCTTTTTCTATTTTTATATTTTATAATTTGATGGTACGAATAACGGATTTACTTTTTACTTTTTATTAAAATAATATAATCCGGTTGATAGCAAAGCAAATTTCCTTTTCAATTTTGTCAAAAATATTATATATTTTCAATATCACTCTCAAAAACTCATACAAAAAAAATCACTCAAGTAAATATATTTTACCCTTTTAAACTTTTGATCATATACATCTTAATCTCTAAAATAAAAAATAAATGCAAGTCTATCCCTTAAAATTTTTTAAATATATATTATTTTCATTAATATTAGACAAAAATTTTACCTAAGAATTAAAGTGTAAATTCAAACCTGTTCGATAAATTACATTACACATTTTTTGTAATTCATAAATTTACAGCCCACATTAGTAATAGTCAAGCAAGGTAAAGTGGATTTTCTAGAACTTTATTTTCGTAGTCGATGATGCAATTCGAAACAAATAAGTTAAAGTTTAGTAAAAGCTTTAAATATTGATAGTTTAAGTGAAAAAAAAAAAGGTATCAACGCAACAAACTAGCCAAAAGCTCTAATTCAAATGTCCTTCTTTTGAGGTGGAGGAACAAAGTTAAATGTCACCGAAAGATGAAAATGATATATTATGAAAATGATATATTATCAAGCTCCGTACAATAATTGGGGACGATATTATGGAGCAAAGCTTAAGTTCAATTATAGCGACCCTTTTTGAGCTCACGCAAAGCGCAGAGCGTAAAGCGCGTGTGCTTATGTATCATTGTTATTTTTTTATTTAACCACTAATTTAATCGTGCTCGAGATGCTGGGAACTATATGATAGCGTGGAGGAAGGTTTAGGGTGTACAAATAAATATGGTGCGACTATTCAGCGCTTTATGGTGGGCCTTGTATATGTATTTGAGAATGGAATTCACTAGGCGATTTGACTTCCATGAAATTTTAGTCTTATCTTTGAGGGATTTTGTAAGTGTACCATCTTGGGGTTTGGTGCTTTCAAAAACCGGTAGGCGAAATTGGGTGAGCATAGGTGGCTTGCTGAATTTAAGCAGAAGGGGGAATATTGGGTGGTTTGCTGAAAGCCTGCAACCGGGAGGAGGAAGTATGACTTGCTTGAAGGGATAGGGTAAATGTCTTTATATTGAGTAGAGATAGAAGATGCACAAATAATTGGATGTATAGTGAAAAATAAAAAAAATAAAAAAAATATTTAAATAATAAATTTTATAAAATTATTATTATTATTATTTAATTTTTTTTCATATAAAAACTTATCAATGCTTGAATTATTTACGTTAGTAAATTTTGTAAAAAAAAAATTTATCAGCATTTATATAATTTATATTAGTAAATTTTGTAAAAAAAAAAATTACTAACACAAATAGTGTCAACACTAATAAATTTTGTCAAAAAAAAATGTACTGACTTAAATAATACAAGCATCGGTAAATTTTAATAAAAAAATTAAGTAAAAATAATAATAATTATATGAGATATATTACTCAAATATTTTTATTATTTTTCTAAACTTTTCCTTATGCATCGCACGTTTTTTGCTATCACCAAACATTATTCCTTTATATATGTCTTGGTGTTTGATTTTTGTTCTTGGCATTCCAGACTGTTCGTGGAGTTTTCGAGCCCTGCTATGATAACAATCGGGAAAAAAAAAATCTCAAAGAAAATTAGTGTCACGTCAACTAACTAGTTCTTACTTGTCGATAAAGCTTTCAAGCCGCGGCAGGAGTCCACATATGATACACGCAAGGGATTTCGTATTATTCCGATTCAAGAATTATCCTGATGCATTTATCATACATTTAGTTTTTGAATTTAATTTAAATGTAGATAGTATAAAATAATTTTATATTATTAATTAATAAAAATAATAAAAAATATTAATTTATATAAATAATTATCTATTATAATAATAAAAAATTATTATATTTTATTATTTATTGTTATTTTTATTATTTAATAATATAAAATTATTTTATATTATTAATGTATATTAATTAAATAATAATTTTTCAAATTATAATATTTTAAAATATTATTAAAAATATAAAAAATATTATTAAATTTTGAAACAATATTTTTACTAATATTATATTTAAACTATATTATTAAAAAATTTTAGCGATATTTATTAAATTACTGTCTCCCATGCCATATGCATGACGGAAAGAGTACATTCTGGAATTGTTCACTTTAAGACGTTTTGCTACACACAAATAATTCACAAGCCTCAGTCGCCAGGAATTGCCCTTGCACGTCCAGCCATGTGGCATAAATAATAATCGATGCTTGCTTAGTCTTCACAATAATAGTTATTGTGCTTTTCCTGTTATATTTTGCTCTAAATTTACAAGTTTGAAAAAAAAAAAAAAATCTCACAAATTTTAAGTTACTAGTTAAGTTGTCCATTCGATTAATGAGTTATTTTAAATGTGATATCTACGATATATGATACGAGTACTATTTTTCAAAAGAACAAATGACCAATGCTAGTTTAATATAGCAAAATATATATGCTTTTATCTTTTTCACCTTTTTCAGCATGAAAAGATGACACAAAGCAATCAGAGTTATAAATTTTCCTAATTAAAATTGCTAAGCCAAGTTGATTGAGATGGTGTGGCATCCGATCGATGGCATAAATAGCTAAAGGGCTAACACTATTCTTCACATCCTAAACCCAAACATTGTAGCAAGCACTACCCATCTCAACGCCATGGCCATAACCAAGCAATCCCTCCCTCTCCTGGCCTTCATAACCATCTTCCTCATGCTACTGAACAGGGCAAACTCGTCTGATTCCCTTTCCTTCAGCTTCGACGGCTTCAAGCAAGACGAAAGGAACCTAATCTTGCAAGGTGATGCACTTATTTCACCTAAGAATGTACTCGAGCTTACCAAGACAGACAGCAATGGCGTACCAGTGAGTTACACTGTTGGGCGAGCCTTGTACATAGCACAAGTGCACCTCTGGGAGAAAAGCACAAACAGACTCGCAAACTTTCAAGTCCAATTCAGCTTTTCCCTCACATCACCGCTGTCCAGTCCGGCCGACGGTCTCGCCTTCTTCCTGGCAGAGCCGGACACTACCATACCACCCGGTTCGGATGGAGGGACCTTAGGGCTGTTTGACCCTGATACTGCTCTTAACGCTTCCGCGAACCATGTGGTTGCGGTTGAGTTTGACACCTTCTATGATCCAAGCTCTAACGATTGGGATCCAAGCTACCAGCACATTGGAATCGATGTCAACACCATTAGGTCCGCGGCGACTGTGAGATGGCAGAGGAGAGAAGGTGAATTGCTTAATGTCCTCGTAACATATACCGCTGCCACCCAGACCCTAGCGGTGGTTGCTACTTACCCTGATGGTCAAAAATACGAGCTATCCCATGTTGTTGACTTGAGGACCAAGCTTCCAGAATGGGTTAGAGTTGGATTCTCAGCTGCCTCGGGACAAGAATTTCAAACGCATACTCTTCTCTCGTGGTCTTTCACCTCAACCTTGCTGAATACCGTCCGCAACGAGAACGAGTATATTGTACTTCCACGTGACGTGTGATCTGGAGGGACTTCTATATCATGTCTATCATGCATGATATGCCAATAAAGGACATGTGTTGTCTATGGTCTAAGTGCGTTACGGTTGTTGTTGCTTTTGTTGTAGCCACGCATGTACAATAAACCTTGTATGAATGTATGTATTATCTTGATGCTATTGTTTGTCCACTTTAATTTGCTTCATTTGGTCATTCGCCTTCTAATGGATTCACCATTGATTGCACCGCACACACTCAAAATATCTCATTTATACATATTTCATATCTTTGTCTTGGCTAACGAAAGTTAGACACACGCATCAATAAAGGTTTCGTTCACTTGGAAGGCCTATATACTTTTGCTTGGAGCAACATATAATGAGACAAGCTGAGTTATTTTTTCATTTGCCGGTAAAAATCGAAGTTAATATATTTACACAAATGTCCTAACAAATTTGTTTTAATTCATCTTGAAAATGGGAAGATTGGGACATTTAGGTTTGCTTTGGTATTATTGTGACTTTTTTAGAGTTCTTAGCTCATATGCTCTCGAAAAGCTATAATAATTCTATTTGGTAAAATAATATAAAAGTTGTTCTCAATAAGCAAAAAATCATAAAAGTAATATTTAGTAGACATTAATGAGAGTAATGTTAGATTAATCTTTTAAATTTTAGAGAGTACAATTCAGCTCTAAAAAGTATCTCATAAGGATTTCCAAGAGTACCCTTGGCTTTTAAAAGCCAGGAACAAAAGCACCTCAATTTTTTCATTTATCAAACAAAAAAAATTGACTTATACTTTTCATAAATTAGAGTTTCCTTTCAAGAGCACAACAAAATTTGGCCTTACTTTCTTGGATACACATCCCTGTAAGATCAATTTATATGAAATATGACAAGATTTATCGATTTATTTTCATTACTAGAATCTTTCCTTGAAGCTGCAACGCAAAGGTTTATAGTATTTTAGAGAACAAACCTCCCATGTTTAGAATTTAGAATCAAACAAGTCTCAAAAGTTCTTTTCCTCACAAATTAAAGGAGGTTACAGTGATCATGTCTGAGTGATTGTTTGCCAAAAATACAGGTCTCCATAAAAGTCATAACAGATCTCTTAGTAAAATAATATATAATAATTAATGTTTCTTACATAAAGCTGATTTTGGCCTAGAAATTGCATGTCATTTCTAATCCTCCATTATTTTGTTTAGGTCGTCCTTTTATAAGTACATGCTGCCTGTTCTTTAACTTATGTCTACGAAAAACAAGCTTTGACAGCTATAAATTGGTAATATAGTAGTACGCACATGTTATTATTTTTTCTCCAAACAAAATTATATTGTAAAGGAACTATGAAGAGCCCTGCAGTGATGGATTTAGAGGAGGAGGAGACAGGGGTAGGGGGGAGTGGAGGCCTTGTCCGCAGTCTTCCTATGTTCTATATATATGGCTGCCCTGTGTTCCTATTATAATTATGTGAGAAACAGCATCCGCAACTTATGGTAGCTGTAATTGATGAATGAAGCAGGTTGAAAAAGACTCGTCATTAGTGGTTGGGTTGAGCCCTGAACTTGCGGCGCATCTTGATTGGGCTAATAACCACTGATAGCTCTAGCCACACTTCAGGGATGTTTCAAGTGGCACATACGGAAGCCCTTAAAAGCAGGTGCATGTACAAGGGCTCGACTTTGAGTTGCTGAAGGGGCAGAGCTCCTATGTAATACCCTTGGTGTATTTTCAAATTTTTCTGTGTTAAATCGTGTTTGATCGATGCATTTAATCCGTTTATGATGATCTTGGGTGTTGGATATCTTTTGGAATCAAGGAACCATGTTTTGGGATATTGTAATCGATTACCGTGAGGTTGGTAATCGATTACGGAGCTCTCTGTATGTCCTTGGGTTAAAAATTTCCACGTCGTAATCGATTACCAGTTCTGGGTTAGTGGTAATCGATTACCAGACTTTGGTAATCGATTACCAACCATTTGTTCATGGTAATCGATTACCAGAATGGTAATCGATTACCAGTTCATCATGATAATCGATTACCAGCCCGTGGTAATCGATTACCACAAGCCAATATATATACGGAGACGCGTCCCACACCCTCATTTTCGATTTTTCTTCTCTCTCTAAGCCCCAACTCTCTCCCTTCTCTCTAGAACTTCTCCTCCCACCATCCTTTACATTAATCAACTTCATTCTATCATTTTCCCAACTAAATCAACAACAACAACACCATACTCATTCCATTAAACACAATCAACCATCTATACACATTTCCTTCCTTCTTCATTCTTGCTTGGGAGGATTTAAAGTGGGAGCTCACCTTATTCTTCTTCTTTCATTCCAATTCTAGAGGTAAGTTTTATACATTGTTCTTTCCTTCTTCCAAGCAATTCCAATTCCTTTTATTTTTAGTTGAATTCTTGGAACCCTAGGATCTTAAGACTAGAGAATTTATGATATGGAGAGTGTTAATGATCCAAAATTGATGCTAGTGTTATGTGGTAATGTTAGATATTTCCAAGGACTTCCCTCCAACCTGGTGGATCCGAAGATTTAAGATTTTTCCGTGCTTGGTGATCTGTGAGTAGATAGCATGCTTTTGAGTATATTCTGTTTTAAACTTATAATTGTTCATTTACTTTATGAAACGTTACTCATGAGTCAATGACGAATGGAATTGTGATATGATATGAAATTCATGATTTATGAATATGAAAGAAAAGGAAAGTCTGTGACAGGATCTGGTTGCTAACTTGATGAGCGTTAGCCTTGGTGCACCTTGGACTATGATATTACATGGCCACCCAAGGGGGTGGTGCGTGACGGATATTTCACGGCCATACACATAGTGTGGTGCGTGCCTGTATTTCACGGCCTCTCTAAAAAGGGGGGTGCATGCCTGATTTCGGGATTCACACGAAGGAACGGCCACCTAAGTGTGAATCCTGCCTGTTTATCCTGTTAGATATTTCCGCCGTTTTCTTCCTTTGAATGAAATTGTTTTAATCTTATATATACATATATACATTGACTCATGAGGCTCGAAAGTGTCCTATCTCTCACTGAGTTCTCAAACTCACCCCATGGTTGTTACACTCTTTTTAGATACAGGTTCAGACTTGGGAGCCGACCTTCCTGCTCAGCATCATTAGGATCCTTTCGGGGTGAGCCCTATTTAGTAAGGGCCTTGGTCTGTACTTCATTCTGTTGTAAATTCATAGTTGTAGCTCCATAGAACTACAGGCAGGGTCCGACCCTTGCTAGTATGTTAAGTTATGTTTAGAGATTGTTTAAACTAAATGGTTTGATTATTGTATATTAATTTGATGAATGGATTATAAATTGGACTGGATATGTAAAATGATTTGGATGATTGACTCTGATTATATATATGTTGTGTGCTGAGGGGTGCATTCTACGAATGCCTGGATCCCCGATGAAAGTGTGTGATTGTTGAATTGCAGGATAAGTACTCATATTTGGGAAATATCCTAAATATAGAGAAAACTCTGCTCAAAATTTTGTGGAAATTTTGATGTGTGAGGCTTGCTAGGGAGCGTGCTCTCTAAGCGCCGGTCACGGCCTAAATCGGGTCGTGACATCCTATGCCCTCACTCTCCCCCCAAAATCCCTCCTAATTTTAACTTAGTTTAAACTCACTTGATTTAATAAATTTAGTCAAAACTGTAAAATATATTTGATGATCTTTTATTTGATAAAACACTATAACTTAAAATTTTAAAAATATAATAAATCTAGAATTTTAAAAGTAAAATTTTGTCTTCAACTCTTTTTCTTTTTCTTTTTCTTCTAAGATACATAAACAAATTGAACTAGCTACCCATTTAATATGTACAAGACTGATTTGATAGTATTGTGTAAGTGTGATCCATAATTAAAAGAACACCATTTCACATAGGTTTTTAATATTTTGATATCAAATTTTAACTTAATTATATCTATTTAGTAGTACTGTTCATCCAAATTTTAAAACTTTTATATCTTTTTCAAAATAAGTGAATGAAATAATACCTAAGCTATTTAATGAACAATATATATTTAAAGTTTTTTTTCCTATAATTATTAAGAGTTTAATTTATATACACTATCAGTATAAAACAGTTTTATACTGACATCTAATCATATACTGCTACATAAAAAAAATGATTAATTCTGATACCCACTACCTAAAAAACAAACCACTTTTGCCTATGTGAATCAAGCTTAATGATACTATATATACATTACTCAGTGTATAGAACTCTATGTGTAATAACATTTGATCAATTTAGTTTCTCATTCATCTTCTCACTCTTTGCTTGGTTCTTTCTCTCTCTTTCTCTCTCTCTCTCTCATCTCTTAGTTCTGATACCATGATGGTATTAGAGTTTTGTAGAGTCATGGAGACACTAGAGCTCATTACACCTTCCGCAAACAATGGTTCTTCTTCTGCAACAAGTTTTGCAGTGAAGACTAGAAATCTAGTCTCGATCAAGCTTGGTGAGGATAACTTCCTCACATGGGGGCAGCCAGCTTTATACTCAATCAAAGGGCACAAGCTTCAAAAACACCTCTCCAAGAACAAGGTTCCGAACAAGATGAAGTGAGAGATGTTGATTCTCGAGTATTTAGATTAAGAACAACAAGATCACCATTTAGTTTAATGGATTCCTCTTTTGCAAATTGCATGGCTGGTTGCGAATTTGCATATGAAATTTGGGAAAGGATAGAGGCTTACTTTGCATCTCAAATGAGAGCAAAGATAAGGTAATTGAAGGCACAGCTCAAAGCTTCCAAGAAGCAAGGTCTGGTTTGAGATTATCTGCTCCAGATCGGGAAAATTGTTGATATCCTGGTTGCAGTTGGATCACCAATCTCAACTAAGGAACACATTGAGGTAATTTCAGATGGCTTGAATGAAGACTATAGTGCATTCATAACCATTGTGCTATCTCAAACACAACCTTTATCAATTGCTGAACTTGAGGCACTCTTAATGGCACAAGAGGAGATTATTGAAAGATTTAGAAAAGCTAATGTCAATATGGTTCAAGCTCTTCTTACTCAAAGTTCTTTGCAAGACTCAAAGAATTCCCAAGATAGCAGAAATACTAATCAGGGACAAGGACAAGGTCAAGGCTGTGGAAATAGAGGATGAAGGGGTTAAGGTAGAGGATTTCGAGGGACCAGAAATGGCTAGAACAATGGAGGAAGGCCCCAATGTCAGCTGTGTGGCAAAGTTGGCCATATAGTATGGCAATGTTATCACAAATTTGATCCTCAGTTCCAGAAACCAAATAGAATGGCCACACAGTAACCATCTCATCCACCCTTTTCCTTCCATAGACCATTCATTCTAATTGATGCATCATGGTATTTTGATTTTGGAGCTTCACACCACATCACATATGATCACAAAAATCTCCTCACCAAATCAAAGTTTGATGGCAATGACCAAGTACAAATTGGTAATGGCCAAGGTATGAGTATTGTAACGTCCCGATTTCCGACCTCCTTCACACATCTTCCCGATTTCCGATGTTATTCAACTCCAACAACGGACGTTCGACTTCACCTTCAAGTTTGATCAAATCCCATTCCCGACTCAATCTTCGAAATTCGGATAGAAGGGATTATTTCCGAGTTCCGAGTTCCTCTTACACAATTTTCGACTTGATGGCCTCCTATTTCCGATCTCATCTAATCTTGACTACTCCCGATTTCCGACTTCATCTTCTGCATATTCTACGATTTCCGAGTTCGTCTTAGACTTCCGACTTCATCTGGATTATTCCCACGGTTTCCAAGTTTGCTATTCGAGTCCAAACAACGTGTGATTTCCGATGTCCGATTTCATACCTCAAAGGAAAACGGACCCATTTCCGATCTCATAACTTATCTCCAAGTTTCAAGCAAGATACACGCGAGCTCCGACTTCATACCTCATGGATCAAACTACTGTACATGGTTTCCGACTTCGTGGACTCGGACATAAGGTTTCCTACTCGGATACCATTTCCACCTTATGTTTAAAAATCCCGAATTCCGAGTTCAAGGTTTGATTCCTTCGAACTACCAAGTTCCGACCTCAAGGAGCCCATTCCCAGCAGTAATATTCCCGGGTTCAAATAGGAGTTCCGAGATCATATGATTGCTAATAGAATGATCCCGACTTCCGACCTTGCTCCCAAGATTCGAATAAACCAGACGGGATTTCCTCGTCACTAGCAAGAAGGCACGATTTCCGACTTTAAACTCAAATGGGACAATTTCCAACTTCAACCATAATAGACACGAATTCCGATTTCAGGTAGAGCGGAAGCGTATCCCCCTTTGGGCGACGTGGAGAGCAATTCTACCACACAAATAAGACGACGTGGAGAGCAAGGCTGGCTGAAACTCAGCCTTATGTTTTGAGGCCAATCAGAACCCTCCAAGTTAACTATCACTCATGACTATATAACACCTTCTTCTCCCCTCATTCAGACCCATTTTTCTGTGCCCTCTCTTCTCCCTCACTTCAGCTCTTTTTTCTCTTCTCCACTCACCCAACTCCATCACCCCTTCAAGTTTGGCCAGGCCCTAATAATTCAAGCTTCAACACTTAACTCAAGATCACACCCCAAAGAGGTAGGATTCTACTTCTCTTCTTGAATTATTTGCCCTAAGGCTGCATGAACTTGTATTCTTCTTCATGTATTTGATGAGTTAATAGCTGAATTATGATTGGATTAATATGGGATTAATATGAAATCTTGAGTGGTCACTAGAATTAGAAGAAGAAAACTAAGAGAAATGGATGGATGAGGGTGCTGTCTTGGTGGAGATTCCACGGCAGTCCGTACGGCGGAGAGTACGGCTCCGCCTACAATCGGTCAAATCCGATGAAATCATTTTTAGATGAAAGTAGACATTCAGGGCTTTTCATAGATATATCATATAAGGTTATTGGATTAGTATTGAGAGAGATATGAATTTTTGAAGTTTGACCTAGGGTTCAGGACTTTCATCCGGGCAGGGTGACGTGAGGAGGGTATAACTCACCCTATACAACTCCAAATTGAGTGAAACCAATTTTGTTAGAAAGCTTAGACATAGGGGAACATCCTAATATAAGATTCCGAGTTTGTTATGGTCCCAATTGTTCCCAGTAATTCGAGGAAGTTACTCTATGTCCAAACCAGGCCCAAATAGAGTAGTTCAGGAAGGTCGACTTTCAGGACTTATAACTCGAGATGTACTTAAGTAAATTAAGTGAAACTTTGGCAAATGAAAGGTTGTCCTGTTAGCTTCAATATGAGACCAATTTCGTGTGATTTGAGCTTAGTTTCGATTTTTAGTGAATTTATACCTCTAAGAGTGTAATTCGGGCTAGTGGCTGACAGGCTGAGGTAAAAGTTGAATATCTTGAGTTTTATGAATCAAAATGATATGGGACTAAAGAGGTTAGAAAGTAGACACATAGAGCTATGATATACCCAAATTTCAGATTTAAATGAGTTGAATAGAAATAAAGGTGGATCATATGAAATTCGGGCAGAACTGAATAGATGGGCAAAAGTGATCCAATTGGTGGTTTCACAGGTATCAGAAAAACATATAAGGTATGAGTCGAGAATTGCCAGTTAGACCTTGATGTATATGCGTTAAATTGATTATATGACTATGATTGAATTGTCTGTGAAGACTGGCACTATTCATGGGAAAACGGATATGATCCGTTATGCTGCCGATTTTATGGCAGAAGTTTATGAAACTAGGGATATGTATATACAAGAATGATATAAGGGTGATATAAGATATATGAGAATAAATCAAGAAGCAGTATGATATGAGGTATATGAGAGATAATGATGAAGCATATGTACAAGTCCATTTAGTGTGACTATGCATGACCTTGTATGAGAATGAATAGACATGAGTATATTAAATGTAAATCCCTTCACTCGGAGGCAGTTACTTGAGATCCCTCCTTGTGAAGGCAGTTAAAGATAAAGATATGAATCCCTTCACTTGGAGGCAGTTGCACCTTGAATCCCTCCTTGCGGCGGAATACCCTCTACCTTGGAGGCACGTGGTGGATGAGATCCTCTATGTTGAAGGCACGTGGTCAGATGAGATCCCTCAGTTTTGAGGCACGTGACCAGAAGAGAT
This sequence comes from Pterocarpus macrocarpus, assembly GCA_031439585.1. Classification (NCBI taxonomy): domain Eukaryota; kingdom Viridiplantae; phylum Streptophyta; class Magnoliopsida; order Fabales; family Fabaceae; genus Pterocarpus; species Pterocarpus macrocarpus. The sequence goes on along the minus strand of CM062516.1, from coordinate 54,008,627 downwards.
CCCTTCACCTAGAGGCACGTGACCAGAATGAGATCCCTCCAAGACTAGAGGCATGTGGGTCCCCTTGCGGGTGAGTCGGTGTGACGACGGTCACGGGTGAAGCTGATGAGCTCACTCCAAGGCCAGGCTACCCAAGGGCAGTAATAGCACCCTAGGGACGACGATACGTAACGCCTAGGTATGCCAAGTAAAAGACTAAAGACCAAAGGCTAAAGATTTAAGTATATGCAGACACCGGAACTTACATGAGGCATGGCATGACCCAGCTAATGTAAGTACCAAGTGCAGATCCCATATTCCTAAGGAACGTGACATGGCGATCACGCTCTGATGGGGTGTGACATGGCGATCATACTCTGGAATGTGGCACGTAAAGATTTTATGATGACAAAGAAAGAGATATGAAGAAAGAAAAGCAAGTTTTATGTCTATGTATGAATTCATATACAAGTTAAGTTATGTGCAAATATTATGTCCTCAGCATAGTGATGTTATATGGGCGTCTTAAGATGATGTAGTTCCAGTAAAATATATGTTAAAGTAATGCCTCTAGTACATTGGTGCTATCGTACCTTATTGTATTTCAGTTATTAGTCCCAATATAATTCATGATTTGATTTCTATGGATTCTCTCAGATGCTAAGTGTATGATTAAAATGAACTTTGCTTCGGAATAGATATATTTTCGAAATGTAAAATTAAACAGTTTATGCAGCATATTCACCTTTTTTCATAATAAACCGAAGCAAACTGGAGATGACAATGATGACATTACATGTGTATCATAGGGAATCCTACTGATAATTTATAATTCTCACTCTTATTTTCCGTGTTGTCTCCAGAAAGTTCAAGAGGTATCAGAGTAGCGCAATGGAAGTTCTTTGTCGGATAAGGTCAGATTAGGAGTAGTAACAACTCCAGGGTGTGGTACTATGACTTAAGTATAGTACTGTACTTGGGAGGGTGTTACAAGTATTAAACACATTGGTGCTTCCATTCTTTCCTCTAATAAGTTTAAGGCTAATTTCATTCTCTCAAACCTTCTACATGTTCCTCAAATCACCAAAAATCTGGTTAGTGTATCAAAGTTTGCCAAAGACAATCAAGTTTTCTTTGAATTCCACCCTAACATTTGTTATGTTAAATCTCAAGATTCAAAGGCTATTCTTCTACAAGATAACATCAAGGATGGCCTTTATGCTTTTGAAAATGTCACTGTCAACAGAAATGCACAACATTCCACTATTTCTCCACATGAATTTCATTCTCAGTGTAATTTTTCTGATTTGTTTTGGTTATGGCACAATAGATTAGGACATCCATCTACTAGAATTGTACACCACATATTATCTTCTTATAAGATTTCAATTCCTGAGAATAAAACTAAAATTGATTCCATTGTATGTGCCTCTTGTTATATGAGAAAACATCATCAATTTACCTTACTTGCCCTTTACTCACAAAACTTCCTCTCCTTTAGAACTAATTTACTCAGATGTATAGGTCCTGTCCAATGCCTAGCAAATCAAGATTTTGATATTATGTGTGCTTTATTGATGCTTACTCAAGATACACTTGCATTTATCTATTAATCAACAAGTCACAAGTCTTTGATACTTTTTTGCAATATAAGTTCATGATTGAACTCAAAGCACGTCATAAAATCAACACATTACAATTTGACAATAGGGGAGAATATTTGCCTCACAGCTTTACAAAATACTTAACCTCAAATGGCATTAGTCATTATCTATCCTGCCCTTACTCACACCAGCAAAATGGCTGTGCTGAGAGAAAGCACAGGCACATCATAGAAACTAGTTTATCTCTTTTAGCCACAATACATTTACCTCTCACCTTATGGGATGAAGCCTTCACCTCAACAACCTACCTCATAAACAGATTACCCTCACCAAACACCAACTATTTCTCACTTATGGATCTCCTCACCAAATGAAGACCAAATTACAAAATACCCAAAACCTTTGGTTGTGCTGCCTATCGTTACCTTGGACCATATAACACCCATAAATTTGAATACAAACCCCATCAGTGTGTCTTTATTAGCTATGCTTCCAACCACAAGGGGTACAAATGCCTCTTTCCTAATGGTAAAACTTGTATCAGTAGAAATGTAATATTTGATGAAACACTTTTCCTTTACCCAAGCCTATTTCCAGAAACACATGCCTCCCGACCTAAATCCTGTCAAACACTCTCCCTTAAATTCCCATTGTCATCCCATCACCACCAAAATATGCTACACATCAAACTAATCCTACCCCTCATTTTTCCCCACCATTACCACCACAATTTATCTTGCCCCAAATTCCTATCATACCATCATCTTCTACCCACCTTCTCTTTCAAAGTCCTATTGTCATCTCACCACCACCAAAATCTACCACACAGCCCTTTAGTCCTACTTCTCATTCTCCCTTACCCTTACCACAACAAGTTGTCATGCCCTTATACCTATCATACTATCCTCTATTAACCAAATCTTCCATTCCCCTCTTGATGCTTCTTTATAACCAAGTACCAATCTTGTTGATTGCTCTACTACAATTATTACTAACTCTTTATCTACAGTTGCTACTGATTCTGTATCTAGTGACCTTTATGCAGGGAGTGTTTCAGCACAACGTAGGAGAATTGAAATTTGCCTTCCTATTGCTACTAAGTCTTCTCAGCATACCTTTGGTCCTACTCACAATATCCAAACCATATCCAAATTAGGAATCTTTAAGCTTAAAACATATGCTGCTGTCCTAAGTGCCCTTCCTGATCTTGTGAATACTGAGCCAACATCAGTATCTCAAGCTCTCAGTTGTCTTCACTGGAAGTTGGCAATGTAGGAAGAATTTAATGCTTTGATCAAGAACAACACTTGGTTTCTAACTCAGCCCTCCGCTCAGGCAAAACCCATTGGATGCAAGTAGGTCTTTAGAATTAAGAGACACCCTAATAGATCTATCCAAAAATATAAATCTAGATTAGTTGCTAAAAGATTCCATAAAAGAGAAGGCATAGATGAGATATTTAATCCAGTTATCAAACCAGCCACTGTTTGGGTTATGCTCTCTATTGCCTTACATCTTGGTGTCAAACACACAAATAAGGATACAGATGCTATTGCTAAAAAATGAAAATAACTATCGAGTTACCAACAAATTGAACTCTTTATTAATATATAAAGAGGAAATTGCCAACAACTTTGCCGTATTTACTAACTTTTATAGAGTGAGTAAATAATGCCTTTTTTTATTTGTTTTTCAAATATTGGTCTCAAAGAGTTATATAAGGTTTTCTCAAACACACGAATTTGGTCACATACGCTCTTGCTTAAAAATTAACATAATTGCGAGTTACTAACAAACTGAGCTCATTACCAAGATATGAATAAGAAATTGTTAACAAATTTGCAGTAGTTACTAAATACATAATAGAATTAGTACTACAATAGCTAAGTCATATCTAATAGTCTTGCACCCGATTGATAACTTTCTAACATATATTACTAACTTTAGTTCAAAATATTAGTAAATTTTCCAAGATGTTGATAACTTTTTAGGTATTGGTCGTTTAAAAAATATTATGATTCTTATATAAATTTGTGTTAGGGAACAAATTAAGAGGTTTCCTTAGCACTATAACTTGATAATGTGAGCCTAAATATAACATGAAATTAGTGCTATAATGGGTAAATAACTTCAAATGTTCCTGTATTAGATTGGTAACTTGATATCAAAAGTTAGTAACTTTAGTTCAAAATATTGGTAATTTTTTCAAGACATTGGTAACTTTTCAAGTTTCGATAGTTTTGGAAGTTCTAGGGTTCTTAAATATATTTATATTCAAAAACAAATTAAGAGGACTTTTTGGCACTATAAATTGATGAAGTAAGCCTATTTACAACATAGAATTAGTGATACAATGGCTAAGTAACTTCAAATATTTCTGCACTTAGTTGATAACTTGGCATCAAAAGCTAGTAACTTTACTTTAAAAAGTTTGTGACTTTTCAATAATATTGGTAACATTTTAGGTTTTTGGTAACTTTGAAAGATCGAGGTTATAAAATAAATTTGTGCTAAGGAGCAAGTTAAGAGGATTTTTTGGTACTATAAATTGATAAAGTGAACCTAAATACAATATGAAATTAGTTGGAATTAGTGATATAATGGTTAATTAGCTTCAAGTATTTCTACATTTGGTTGGTAATTTGACATTAAAAGTTACAAAAAGTTAGTAATCATTTAAGGATACACATAACTTTACATGTTTTTGGTAACCTTTCATGCTGTATTTAGGCTCACTTCATTAATTTATAATGCTAAGGAGACATCTTAACTTGTTACGTAAAACAAATTTATTTGAGAATTCTAATACTTTCAAAGTGACTAATATCTTGAAAAGTTACCAACATCTTTTAAAAATTACCAACTTTTTAAACTAAAATTACTATATTTTGATGCTAAGTTATCAACCAAGTGCAAAAAGAGTCGAAGCTACTTAGCCACTGTATCAATAATTCCATTGTGTATTTAGGCTTATTTCGTCAATTTATAGTGCAAAGGAGACATCATAACTTGTTACTTAACATAAATTTATTTGAAAATTTTAATACTTTAAAAATTACTAAAATCCTGAAAAGTTACCAATATTTTTTAAAAGTTATTAACTTTTTAAACTAAAGTTACTAGCTTTTGATGCCAAGTTATCAACTAAGTACAAATATATTTGAAACTACTTAGCCATTGTATTACTAATTCCATTGTGTATTTAGGCTCATTTTATCAATTTATAATGCTAAAGAGATATCTTAACTTATTATCTAACATAAATTTATTTGAGAATTCTAATACTTTCAAAGTTACTAAAATCATGAAAAGTTACCAACATTTTTTAAAAGTTACCAATTTTTTGAACTAAAGTCACTATCTTTTGATACTAAGTTACCAACCACGTGTAGCAATAGTTGAAACTACTTAGTCATTGTATCAATAATTCCATTGTGCATTCAGGCTCATTTCATCAATTTATAGTACTAAAAAGATATCATAACTTGTTACCTAACATAAATTTATTTGAGAATTCTAATACTTTCAAAATTACTAAATTCTTGAAAAGTTACCAATATTTTTTAAAAGTTATCAACCTTTTGAACTAAAATTACTACTTTTGATGCTAAGTTACCAATCAAGTGTGGAAATAATTGAAGCTACTGAGCCATTGTATCAATAATTCCATTGTGCATTTAAGCTCACTTCATCAAGTTATAGCGGAGAAGACATCATAACTTGTTACCTAACATAAAGTTATTCTAGAATTCTAATGCTTTCAAAGTTACTAAAATCCTGAAAAGTTACCAATATTTTTTAAAAATTACCAATTTTTTGAACTAAAATTACTAACTTATGATCCCAAGTTACCAACCAGGTGTAGATAAATTTTAAGCTACTTAGCCATTGTATTACTAATTTCATTGTACATATAGGCTCACTTTATCAATGTATTGTGCTAAGGAGACATCTTAACTTGTTACCTAACATAAATTTATTTGAGAATTCTAATACTTTCAAAGTTACTAAAATCCTAAAAAGTTACCAATATTTTTTAAAAGTTACCAACTTTTTGAACTAAAATTACTACCTTTTGATGCCAAGTTACCAACCAAGTGCAAGAATAATTGAAGCTACTTAGCCCTTATATCAATAATTCCATTATGCATTTAGGCTCACTTCATCAATTTATAATGCTAAGGAGATGTCATAACTTGTTACCTAACATAAATTTATTACAGAATTCTAAAACTTTTAAAGTTACTAAAAACCTGAAAAGTTATCAACTTTTTGAATTAAAGTTACTAGTTTTTGATCTCAAGTTCCAATCAAGTACAGATATATTTTAACCTACTTAGCCATTGTATTACTAATTCCATTGTGCATTTAGGCTCACTTTATCAATGTATAGTGATATGGAGACATCTTAACTTGTTACCTAACATAAATTTATTCGAGAATTCTAATACTTTCAAAGTTACTAAAATCCTGAAAAGTTATCAACATTTTTTAAAAGCTACCAACTTTTTGAATTAAAGTTACTAGCTTTTGATGCTAAGTTACCAACCAAGTGCAGATATTTTTTAAGCTACTTAGGTATTGTATCACTAATTTCAGGTTATATTTAGGCTCATTTCATTAACCCATAATGCCAAGGAATACTCTTAACTTGTTTCCTAAACACAAATATATTTAAGAATCCTTATACTTCCAAAATTACTAAAACCTAAAAAATACTAACATCCTAGATAAATTACCAACATCTCTTTTACATAATTTGATATTTTCTATTTTTTTACTATAAAATATAAACAAAAAAAAAACTCCTTCTTGTATTCAGGTTCATTTCATCAAATTTCCGTTCAAAAGAGTTCTCTTAATTTGTCCCCAACTTGTTGGTAGCCTTGCAAAAACTAAAATTTTCTAGGAATAACACTTAAGCCTTCACATCCTATGTATTTAAAGAAAACTTAGAACAATCTTTGACATCAAAGTTTGAAAAACTCCTTTACACTTAAGATTTTAGAAAGTGGGCTAAAGAAAAATTTGCAATTAATGCTATAACGGCTAAGTCGCACTATCATTCTATAAAAGATTTCATAACAAGGATAAATTTATTGGTCACTTCCACTCTATGCATATAACATTGTTAATTTGTTGGTAATAGATTATCAAAACTTTCACATTGGAATTGCTCATCCTTCACAAGCCAATTTACAATCAATAGTAATCAGAGTTAGAGTGCCAGTGCTAGTACTTTTAGTCATGATAGCTGTAAGTACAAAAAGCAAGTTTAGCATTACCAGAAGTTGTTGCTTAAACTTGTAACTAACAAGGTAAGGAATGTGATGGACATAATCACAGTATATGGAGGTTTTTTTACAAGGTAAGTTGTCTAATGTTATTATTGATATTGGTTCCAAAGAAAGTGTAGGTTCCAATTCCCTTTCTTCCCCCTTTTTGGCCATGATATCAGCACCTAGTAATCAAACTATAACTCAATTTCAGTATCTAAATCCCTTGAAACCTATAAAGCATACTTTTATATTTTTTCCATGGTAATGATTTCATCCCAAATCCTTGAACCTACTTCTACCAAATCCACTATGCAACATATGGCCTTATTATTGGCATCTAAAATAGCACCTCCCACTATATGTCTTCTTCTTTCTATGACATCTCCAACACTAAACTGAGACAGCAAATTCTGAATACAAAAAAATACCTAACTCAATAACTAGAAAGGGTGTATAAGATAAAAATAGAAAACACAACAACAACATGAATAAACTATCACTAAGAGTTCAAAAGACTTTATTATTTACTAATAGAAACACTAAAAAAAAAACGTAGAATTACTCTAGCCCATGAAGCCTGCCAAAGAGATCAACGTTGAATATTAATTTCTAGAAATAAGTAAGGTACCTTCAAAGATAAAACATAGGGATTAGAAAACCAAGAAGGCATTAGAAAAAGTTAGCTCTCTTAGTTATTAGCAATGTGTTAATTATTAGCATAGCCAGAAGATAGTGCACCCAAAACAATTAGAATATAATTAGAATTATGTCACCTCTTATTCACGGATATAATGTAACTGAAAAGCTGATTAGTTACAACTCTCTTCTTTTGCATTGCACAAGTCTCAGTTAATAAACAATTCAGTCACATGCATTTTCCCGCATGCTCCATGTGACGTAATTTCTAACTACTAAATATACCTTTGTTGTCCAGAATCACTAACCAAAATAAGATATCATGAAGAACAATTCCCACATAACACCACAAAATAACCTAAGCCCCTCGTCAACATGGATTTGAACTCTCCTAACCACAAAACAAACAGACACTACGACCAAGGTATCATACATGGTGCCCCTAAACAATGGTTTGGAATAAACCTTTTGTCAATATCTGCATATACAAGCTTGAAGCGTGGATAAACTTCTGCTTCAACTAACAAAAATAAGAATAAAAAAGAAGGCAATGATAACAAAAATTTTGTCCTTACCACTGGCATTTATTTACAAAGTTGAAAGTTAGTTCATTGGTAGAAAATTCAATTGTGACTAATTCATGTCAAATTACCATCTTCCTTCTCTTTTGCTTTCATAGCATCTTTTACTCTCAATAAAAGGTTTGACTTCCAAGAATCCTGCATTGAAACAATCACAATCAGGGCACATGCAACTTGAGAAGCATGTACAATTTGATATGAGTATAGCAATATGTCCCTAGATAAAATTGAAAGCATCTTTTTGGCTTTAGACCTCTTTAATATTGAAAAATGTCGATTCAATTAAATAGATGGATAGACCTCTTAATGCTTTAGACCTCGGCTTCAAACCTCTCAATGCTACATCACTTTTAGCTCTTATATACATATGTTCTACATAGTTATGTTTAGAGAATAGAAGAAATGACAAATATACAAATAGATTAAAACAAACAGATTAAACTAGATTTGAACTTCCAACAAATAGAAGGAGCACATCAAACTTATCTAAGTTGAAAAATAAAGCAATAATACATTAAGTTGAAGCTGTGAACTCACAAAACCATAATAGTTGGATTTCTTGTTGAATGATATGAAGCTGGAACCCGCAATTGAAAGGCTTGACACATGGCATTCACTCATCGTCAATGGAGATCGTCGTCTTTCATCGCCAAGGAAAAGGCAGGAAAGGGTCACGAGGGTCTAGAGGAAGCAGCAGAGGAGGATGGAGGTAGAGAGGGTGCATCAGTGAGGAACAGGCAGAAGAGGGCCGCGAGGAGGAAGGAGAGGAGGGTTCGAGGGCGGAGAGGCGGAAGGAGAGGAGTGAGTTTCAAAGAATGAGTGTTTCAAAGAAAGAGGGAGTGGAGAGTCGGTTCTTAGTTCCAAATTTTCACTTTCAACTTTTGTTGTCACCACGTGTATATTGTAGATCTTCTTTATACCTATTTTGTCCTCTTCTCTGTCTTTGCTATGGTCTCCACCAAATGCGTCGCGTATGCATCACCAATTTTACGACCAAATATCATTACTCTTCTTGTTAGGCTCCAAGTATATGAACAAAACAAAGTGGCAGGGAGAATAAATAAAAACTTGTTAATAAAATATTTTAGCCTTTTTACTATTACTAACTCAATTGGATAGCACATAAATTACAGTTGCCACCTCATGCTAAAATCCATCCAATATTTCACATTTCTCAATTGATAGATTTCAAGGGCAACTCAACAGATAAATACATTCCTTTTCCTACCACAAGTTTAAAATTGGGTCCAATCTTACAACCATATCAGATAATCAACTCGTGGACTATTATCAGGGTCGATGATCAGGTTCCCAAGTTCTAGACGAATGGGAAGGATCAGGGAATCGACCGAAAAAAAAAAGAGTAAGAAGAAGAAGCCATTGATGTATATGTTGCCTATATGGATATCAACTCTGCAACCTTGAGGAAAAGCTTGGTCTTAATGGGGTGGAATTGTTATAAGCCCAACAAGCCTAAGTCAGACCAAAAGAGATCACTCGTTCTTGGGCTCAAACAACTATGTTGATGCTGAGCAGCATAACCAGGGGGGTGAAACTCAACCAATGGGAGTTCCGACCAAAAACAATGAGAGTGAAAGAATTCAAGGAGGAGCTCTAACTCAGCAAGAGGTCATTAGGCATGCATCAAGGACACACGACTCACGATTCGCAAGGAGTGGAAGTTAGTGTTGTGAGGGTGAGGTTTGGTAAAGGAGGGGAAGGATTTCCCTTATAACAGTGGCTTGACTTTTAGTTATCACATACTACTATGAAAAAGAGTCTATATACTAAAAAGAGTATAATTGAACTATTAGGTGGTGAGTTTAGTAAAAAGAATTATAACTCTAACCGTGCAAAAATTGTAATTAACACTTTTGTTAGTGAAGTTATTTTTATCCTTTTTAGGGGTTGTGGAAGTAAGTTAAAATAATTGAATCACGTTAAATTTTATGTTATTTCAGTATGCTTTATTTATCTACTTCTTACATGTATTTTGTGGGTTATTTCTGCTATCTAACAGTTACAAAAAGCAGAAGGCCAAGGCAAAATACTACACGGCTCAATGACAACGATGTGCGGTATTAAGCCTGCCAGAGTTAGTGTACACAGCTAGAAGTTGGTTATAACCGTTACAGTTATAGGCTGTTAGAAGTTAGTTACAGGCAGTTATAAGAGATAGCTTTATGAGCAAGTAACAGACCTACAATATATCCTATAAATATCACTTGTACTCATAGATACAATTTAGCTAAGTCATATTTCATTTTTCACTTTTGATCTTAAACTCTCCTCTGCACAATTCTGTGCTTTCTCTAGATCTAACAGCCAGGGACTAGGGAGATTATTATGAACGTGGTAATGAATCTTGCCTCATCTCTAGACTCTCTGCTTTTCCCTCTGACTTCTATTCTTCTTTCCATGCTTGGATCATCTTGAATTCATAATTCCTTCATTAAACTGGTGCAGGCACGTCTTGGATGCAGCAACGGAATAGTAGCCATCAACAACAACAACAACAGCAATATCGTAACAATTAATTAGAGGAAATCCAAAGATATCTAATAGATGGTGATGGAGAGGGCTAAAGTCATTAGATGTTTAAACTGGGATTATTCTCAGTCAAAAAAATATGAGAAATCATCTTTGTGAGAGTAAAAAGAAAAGATAGTGATAGCACGCTGACTAAAATAGAATGCAACAAAATCGAATTTCTCACAGCCTTATATAATTTTTTTCTAATTTTAATATATTATCAATGTAAATATATTTTTATACAATTATTTTATTTTTATCACATCAGTAAATATATTTAACTTTTATAATTATTATATTAAAAATTGTATATTCAATAATATATAATTGATTAATAATAAAGACTCTTTTAAATTGAGAGTATACCAAAATTAATTTTTTATATAAATATTATATAGTAAAAACTATTAAATTATATGTGAATATATAAAAATTGTTTATGTATCATCGTACAAGCATTAATTACTCAAAATGATATCATAGGATTTACTTATCCTAAGAAGAAGTCTTGCATATTTTAATTCATTTAATAACTTTTTATAAACATCAATTTTTATAAATCTAACTGTTGAATTAAAAGTTTCTACTGTATACATCAAGTTGATAAAATTTATATAATTTAAAAATAATTTAATACTTAATTATTTAATTTTATTTTTGCATACAATATACTTTTAAATATATAAGTAAATATTGAGTATTATATTATATATTATTAGTGTCCAATATTTTTAAAATTTATATACCTGATTACTAAAATTATATCACATAATTTAATTGAATTGATCAAATTAAATACTTATAAAATATTATTTAATAAAGAAAATATACAGTAGTTACTTTAAAGAAAGTGGATCCGCTCACTTTTTTTTTAAAAAAATATACATAAACTTAAAAAGTTTTGCAAAACGATAATATATATTATCATTTTAGGGTAGGTGTGATTCGTGCATAGGGATGGCAAAAAAAATTTGCCAAAATTGGTATACGTAGAAATTATCTATGATGAAGATAGATATGGGGATTAATTTGATCCTCATAGGATGAGAACAAAGTTCTTATTTATTAAATGAGGTGAGAGCGGGAGATAAGGTTTCCGCCCCATGAAAATTTGCAAAAATATTTTGTCAAAATGGATATTTGTGGGGATTATCCATGATGAAGATAGGTACATGGATTAATTTGGTTCTCACAAGATGAGGCCAAAGTTTCTATTTATTAAATGGGGTGAGGGTGGGATATGAGATTTTCATCTTATGGAGATCCGCTAAATTTTTATTTATGTACCATATATATATATATTGATAATAATATTCAATAAAATCAATTTGATTCAAAATATAGTTAACATATGATAGGTTAAATTATTTATAAAAATTAAATTTCTAATAATTGATTAATTTTGATCAAAATAAAATTTATACTAATTTCAATTTGTATTATATATTTTTATTTTTAATTTAAATTATATTATGTTACTAATATTATAATAGATTATAATATTTTATTTAATTTTAAGATTTTTTAAATATAATTTTTTTTTAATTTTTTGTATAAATTTATGAATATATGTAGAAATTTAAATCCTTACAAAAAAAAGAATAAGGACATATGACAGATGAAGAGTGAAACGAGCGGTGGCAGCCTGCCTGCATAGATACCCATTCCTGTTCATGCACGACCAAGGCATGACCAAACATGACCCACCGTAGAAACTAGAAAGCAACCAGGCTGCGACGAGTAGCCACACCATTATGAAACGCAATCATTGTACGCATTATCCAGACACAAATCAGACATAATGTATTTTTTTACCGTTGATTTTAATTAAAAATATTTGAAGATATAAATTATAAATAATTTCGACCTTCGATTAACTGTGTGCGTCGTGCTCATTCGCAAAAGTGTGTGAACGTATCAGTGCACAAATATCTTTATTCGCAACAGACAAATCATATGGGTCCGGCCTCCGCGTGATGGCTGCTGACGAGGAACACTATAGTGAAATACACTTGATTGAATAATAAAATAATATTTTAATATTAATTATGATACAATTCACAAAGTGTCACTTTATCCTAGTATAAAAGCATAATCTAGCCAAGAACTCGCCTAACACTTCTTCCTTCTTCGCTAAAAGAGCTGTCACAGTCAGATTAAATGAACCTCACCAGATGGACCTGCCGCCCTCGTTGTTCTCGTGGAGATGACAATATACAATCTATTAATAAGTGTGTTTTGAAAACAATGCTTAAGTGCATATAATCTTTTTTTTTTTGGTGATTAAGTACTTATAATCCAAAATTAAATTCTTTTAGAATAAAAATTATTTTAAAATATGCTATTATATTTAGATAAAAAATTATTTATAATTTTAATTATAATTTTAAGATAAAAAGCAGTTTATAATTATTAGTTATTTTTTAAACTTTTTAATTATAAGTAGAGACAAATTATTCTATAATTTTGATATTTTTATTAAATTAATCTTAAATTTTAAATATTATATAATATAAATAAATTATTTTATGCTATTTTTAATAATTACTATATGAAAGTAATTTTTTTACACAATTTAAATTAAACAATTATTTTACAATTACTTTTACATTAATACATTTAAATATAAATTAATTTTTAAACAATTAACTATTAAAAAATAATTATACTATATCAATCAATAAAATAATTTTAATCTCAGAATTTTACTAAAAATATGTTAAAATAATACTTGTATAAATTAAGAGAGTTATAAATATGAATTTCGGGGGGTTTTCGGTACTCTCTTTTTTGGCAGCTTACAATTAGACTATTATCTAAAAAAATTACATGTAGATCACAATATTAGCTAATAAATACTTGTTTGGTTTGCAGCTTGGTACACTTCAAATATTATTTTTGTTGCCTTAAAATGAGTATGTACAATTCTTAACATATTTGGCTTCACTTGCTACTGTTCAACTTCATTTTGCGATGACTATTATAGTTGAGTGAAAGTAAAAGTGGTGATGATTTTCATTTTTCGGTTGGTAACTTGAGATACAACTTTACACCAATATCACTCCAGATTGTATTTTAGTGATGCTTGTCATTCTTTAAAATGAAGTTTAAAGAAATATGCTTAACTTAGGTTAAATTTAATAAAAGAAGAAAATAAAATTGTTGTATTTAATTTAAATAGTGAAATAAAAATATCTTTGATGATTATTTGAGTGCTAATTACTTTTAGTGTCAAAATATTTATTCAAAATATATTTAATTTATCCTAGAATTATACTATGTGTTTTTTGATAATTATGTATCTAAAAGTAATTTTGTTTTATTCCATCCAAATAAAAATAATTCTTTTAAACTTACTTTTGAAATATTCAAACTAAATATAAATTAATTCTTTCAACAGCAATTCTTTTAAAAATAATTCTTTTAACTTAATTCTTTTAAAAATAATTCTCTTAAAAGTTAAATTACCTTTAAGTTTTATGTTAAAAATATATTAAAATTAAATTATATTTAAATGACATTTATCTATAAAAGAAAAAAGAAAATTTCAAATTTTTTTAAAAAATTAGATATTAATAAAAGAAGCAATAGCAACAAAGCGGCCTCATATAGAGTAACAGTAACCTTTCTGGCTGCGTCAATTAATTCAATCATGAATATGCGACAAATATATCATATATTTTAAATAATAAATTAAATAAAAATTTAAAATAATTTCTTAAACTAGTCCAATAAATAATAGAGAATTAAATCAACCTTTAGATTATTGATTGAATTACGATTGTACTTTATTTGCTATCCTATTTTACATAGGAGTCTTAATCTAAGCTGTTGAACACTTATTTCATTAAATAATATATCATACTGATGTATTGTAAACAAAGAAAATTAATGCAGCAAGAACTTTAGAAAAAATTTTACTTTATTTCTTCAACTACAAATTATGTATATTTTACCCCTTAGATTAAAAAAAAGTGTAATGTGATCTTTCGAATTTTTTTAAATATACAATTTAATCTTTTTGTAAGTTTCTGCTGTGAATATAAAGTAAGTACATTTAATCTTTTTGTAAGTTTCTACCGTAAACAGAAAGTAGGTAGGGAAATCAGTTTTTATATGATAATTTTGTGAAAAAATTTAAAAAATGTAGTATTATCGGTAAAATTAAAAAAATGTGATTTTTTTTTATCATTTTTTCTTCCTTTTTTTCTCTCACTTTCTCTTTTTTTTCTTTCTGTTATGAAAATAATAGTAAAAAAAAAAAAAAGAGAAGAAAGAGATAATTCTATTATTGATATTCTCATGGGAGTGTTCTACATGAAGCACCCAAAGGGCTATTTATAGCCAAAATATGATACATACAAGATATAATCAAATAATAGATTCTATCTAATTAAATCTTAACCGGATTAGGATAAAGATATGGACATCCACATTCAAATTTAAATAATATTTCACAACACTCCCCTTTGGATGTCCATCAAGGATATGCTTCATTAAGACTTTACTAAGAAAAAAATCTTACTGAAGGAAAATGAATATAAAATCCTCACATTAGAAACTGCCTCATTAAAAACCTTATCAAGGAAAACCCAGTAGGACAAAAACCTTAATTAAAGAAAAAAGAGTATAGTATTTCTCCCCCTCTTCAAAGCATCATTTAAGGTCTCAGAATTGATACATTCTGATCTTGTGCACTAGTTTCTCAAAGGAAGAAGTAGGTAGTGACTTAATAAATAAGTCTGCAAGATTATCACTTGAATGGATTTGTTAGACATCAATCTTCTTGTTTTGAAGATCATGCATGAAGGAAAACTTTTAAAAAAATATATTCTCCTTTTAGCTAAACTATGCATGCTATATTGTCCTCATATAAAGTTGTGGAAGTTTATTCCTTATAAGATAATCCACATGACACTTGAATTCATTGCTTTCCACATATAAATAACTTGTTTGAGACCTACATTAATGTGGATCTAACAAATATCTTGCATTTGCATAACCAACTAATTGTAACTTAGATTCATATGAATAACCACATATCAATCATTCCATGAAGGGATATGTTTAATTCTATTCCAATGCCCCTCTAGCTAATTTGGGAAGGAATATACATGTTAACACACTTATAGTGAATATTATATCAAATCATGTATTTTTAGCAAGATATATAAGTACTCTTATGGCACTAAGATATGGTACTTTAGGACCAAGAATTTCATTACCTTTCTGAGAACGAAACGAGCCCTTTTCACATCCAACGATCTTACAATTATTGGGGTACTTAATGGATATGATTTATCCATATAAAATCTGTTAAGGCTTTTCTTCGTGTAAGTTGATTGGTGAACAAAGATTCTATTTGTTAAATGCTCGATCTGCAAGGCAAGGCAAAATATTATATCAAGTCATGTATTATTAGCAAGATATACAAGTGCTCTTATGGCACTAAGATATGATATTTCAGGACCAAGAACTTCATTACCTTTTCAAGGATGAAACAAACCCCTTTTTACATCCAACAATCTTACAATCATTGAGGTACTTAATGGATATGATTTATCTATATAAAATCTGTTAAGGATTTTCTCCGTATAAGTTGATTGGTGAACGAAGATTCCATTTGTTAAATGCTCGATCTGCAAGCCAAGCCAAAATATTGTCTTTCGAAGATCTTTCATCTCAAACTCTTCTTTTATATCCTTCATGATTATGGGAACTTCTTCAGAAGTACCAATAATATTTAATTCATCAACATATATAGTAATTATAATGAATTCTGATGCAAATTTCTTTATATATACACAGGGGCAAATAACATCATTTTTAAACCCCTGCTTGATCAAATATTCATTAAGATGATTATATCACATCCGTCCAGATTGCTTTAGACCATATAAAGATCTTTGCAACTTAATTGAATAGATTCCTTGGGAACGTTCATTAGATGTTGATATCTTTAATCCTTAAGGGATTTTCATGTAAATATCAGTATCTAATGAATCATATAGATAGGTCATGACAACATCCATTTTAGCTTATTATGTGCAGATAAGTTTATCAAATATCGAAACGAAATTATATCCACTGCTGGAAAATACATTTCACCATAATGTATATTAGGTATTTGTGACAAACCTTATGTTACAAGTTGAGCTTTACAACGTGTAATCTCATTTTTCTCACTTCGTTTTCTCACAAATACCCATTTGTATCTCATAGGTCCAAAGATTTCACGTTTTGCAAGTGAGTTTAATTTAGCCTGCAAAATTTCTTTCTATTTTGGCCAATAATCTCTACGACGATTCTTGGCTCAAGATCCTCATTTTCATGCATAATATTTAACACTACATTATATGCGAATATATTGCTGACAATAATTTCTCGTCGGCTCCATATTTTTCCTGTAGAGATATAGTTTATTGAGATCTTATCATTTTCAATATTTTGACTATTTTCAAGTACCTGGACGTATTTTAGCATTTCAATTATGTCAGAAATTTGGACTACAAGAGGAGTCCTTACTATGTCTCTGTTTTCTTCTACAAAAAGAGTATCACTATTAGAATCATTTGCCCCATTTCTTTTTCAAGGGTTTTCATTTATGGAACCGATTGATCTACCATGCTTCTGGAGTGTGATTGTCCAACAGGGACATTAATTGAATTGGGGCATTTTTAGCTGATATATAGGATCTAATTATCATTTTTGTATCACGAAATACATTTGGTAACTTATGTCATTCTTTGCAAATGTATAATACATGAACTTCTAGTTCTCATTACCTTATTTGAGGATTTAAATAAAGTAAGAATGATGCATTCCAATTTATTTCCTTTTTCAGCTATTTACTCCCTCACGCTAATGTTGGAAATATTATCAAATTGACAATCTATAAACTGAGTATTAAAGGCATTTCTCATTTGTATTTCAATAAACTTGATTATAAAGAGAGAAAGAGTGAGAAAGAGTCATATCCAACATATATTTTCAATTTTCTTTGAGGTCCCATTTTGGTGCAATAAAGTGGGGCAAACATATATCACACATCCAAAAATTCTTAAATGGGAAATATTTGGCTGCTAGCCAAAAGCTAATCATAGGGGAAAGAATTAAGAGCAACTTGTTTGCCTTACATAAATAAGTGCTGCAGCATATAAAATAACATGCACTAAAGTAAAATTTGGGAGATTGGTTCACATAAGTATTGCTCTAGCAATCCATTATGTATACGAACATAAACAACTGGTTCAACATTTATATTACTGGCTATACAATAAGCATTAAAAGTTTGAAAAGTAAATTAACTAGCATCATCAAGATGAATTATTTTAATTAGATTATCCAGAAATTATGCTCTTAGTTGAATAACTTGCGCAAGTAATCTCGCAAACTTCAGGTTGCGAGATAATAATAAGCACACATGTGACTATTTCATAGATGCATCTATTAAAATCATAAAATATTTGAAAAGTCTACATGGTAGATGAATTAGTCCATATATATCACCTTAAATTCATTCTAGGAATTTAGGAGATTCAAATTCAATCTTTGCTAGTGATGGCCTTATAAGTAATTTAACTTGAGAACACGCAGTACAAAAAAACTTATTAGATTGAAGAATCTTTTGGTTCTTCAATGAGTGTCCATATAAGTTTTCAATAATTTTTTTTCACATCATTATTGCTCCTAAATGTCCTCACCAATCATGGCAAATGATAAATTAAATCATTTAGATTAGTAAACTTCCAGCTTACTATAAAATGTATTAAATTGTACTAATATTAGTAAATTTCTGGTTTACAATAACATGTACTCAATTGTACTAATATTAGTGTGATATAAATCAAACGAAAGTAAAAGAAATTTCTTTACTACAACTTTATTTCTTAGAGCACAAGTTATAATATGGAGGTACTCATTACTTCCCTCACTTTTCATCTCAATATGATATTCATTTCAGCGAATATCTTTAAAACTCAATAAATTTCTTCAAAAAATTAAATTGTAGCTTTTCCGGAGCTTACGAATATATTAAAACTCAATAGGTTTCTTTAGGAAACAAAATAGTAGCTCTTTTGAAATCTACGAATATGTTAAAACTCAATAAATTTTTTCAAGAAACAAAATAGTAACTTTTCCGAAAGTTACGAATATATTTAAGAAAAAAAATTTATTCAAGAAACAAAATAATAACTCTTCTGGAGCCTTCAATAATCTAATAAATGTATTAAAATATATTTTGCTTTTAAGAATAATGTGCATACTTGCACTATCCACAAAACAGATATTTATACTATTTATCTTGATTATTTTCTTTAAAGAAGTATATCAAGATGGAAATTTGTATATGATAATTAAAATAAAAAGGAATAAATAAATATTGAGTACACTTGCACATAAGTATTCACATAACATGGAGTAATAATATATATATATATATATATATATATATATATATATGCAATGGCACTATCAACATTATCAATTGACGTAAATTTAAATCTCAAGTTATATTCAAGCAAATGAACGACTTTTGTTCCTCCATATCTCAAAAGCTTTAAAATTTTAAAACTTGGATTAAAAAAAAAAATTGATCAACAATAGGAGGTTGTCAACAACTTAGATTTAAAAAGGAAAGTAATGATTTGAAATATGTAAAAATTATAAACTTGAATTTAAAAGTATATTAACAATTTAAAAATTCAAATATAATAACTCTAATTGATATTTGATAAAGATCAAATAAAATGTCTCCACGCACAACAAGTACATGAGCAATGTACTTTGATGCCACAGTGATAGCATTTATTTTCTTCTAACTCAATCATGATTTTAGTTGGAATTATGACCTTTGCCACTATTAGGGCTATAATTTGTTACATTCGCTTCAAGGAATGGAGCAGAGCCAACTGGGTGGGTTTCATATTTTTTTTTCATGGGCAACTCATTATTTCATTCAACCACAATAAGGCATAAAATTAATTCAAAATATTTTGTAAAGCCCTTTACTTATGTTGCTACTACAGGAGCACATTTGAGGCATAAAAAGTTGAGAATGTCTTTTTCTAACATATTTCTATTAGCAATATCTCCTCTCATAATTTAAATTAGGAGGTACATTGTGGTGTTATATTTACTAATAGATTTAAAATCTTGCAATCTGCAAATAAATCCAATTTATATATCTGTTTCAAGCAGCTTTAAGGATCGATAGGATCTTTTAGAGTACAATATTCAAATATGAATCCTTCATGAAAATGGCAATAAAGAAAAATCAATGATTTTGTGCAATACTTCTAAGATGCAGCGTTTCCTTAATGGTATCTTTAAGATCCATTGAATCAAGATAGATTTTCCGCAATCCTGCTGAGATGCAATATTTTCTTCTTTAATGGTGTCTCTAAAACCCATAAAATCAAAATCGATTTTGCGCTATCCTTCTAGGATGTGATGTTTCTTTGCTTAATAGTGCCTTCAAGGCCCATTGAATCAAGCTAAATTTTATGCGATCCTGTTGGGATGCAATGTTTATTGTTTAATAGTGTGTTCAAGATCCATTGAGTCAATATGAATTTTAGCATATATAATTCAAGACAAATATGTCTTTCACGAAACAACAAGAATCACAAATTCATGATTGAAAGAGCTTGACATGGTTAGAGTATCTTACCTCAAGCCTTTACTTTGTTAAAGTATCTTATCTCAGGCTTTCACATAGATGGTAGAGTCTCGTACTGATAATGTATTATGAAAATAATAGTAAAAGAGAATAGAGAAAAAGGAGAAAGAGATAATTCTATTATTGATATTCTCAAGGGAATGTCCTATATAGAGCACTTAAAGGGCTATTTATAGCCAAAGGGTGAGATATACAAGATATGATCAAATAACAGATTTTATCTAATCAAATCTTAACCGAATCAAGATAAAGATATGAACATCTAAATTCAAATTTAAATAATATTTCACAACACTCTCTTTCTTTTTTTATTCTTTTTCTCTCTCTCGTCGTTTCCTTTCTTCTCTCTCCTCTGTCCTCCCTTGTTAATTTTCTCTCTGCTATCCCCTTAGTCTCATGCTCTCTCTCTCCCCCCTGTAACATTCCCAATTTTATCTAAACTAATTAGCTCAGTGATCCTGGCTAATTAAAGAGGTTAATGATTAATTGAGGACTAATCGGCTAATCTCAATGAGCAAGAGTTTAGTAAATTGAGTCAAGTCAATAATTGAATCGTAATGCACTAAATATTTTAATTAAAACCTAATTATTTGAACCTCATTAATTCATAACTAAGAAATATAATTGAGTTAATCCAATCTTATTAATTAAGTACAAGACAATTGTTTTACCTTAATCAATTGAGATAGAGTAATTCTTACACCCTAATTACATAATTCATAAGATCAATTCTTTTAGAGGAAAAACGTCTTAAAAGTGTAATTAACCAAAATCGGTTAAAGAGCAATTTAACTAATCAAATTGATTAACAACTTAGGTAATTCTAATAGCTTTGAAGATTTAAAAATTTCTCCAAATTGATGCACCAAATTTCGGCCAAGGACAAGAGCAAAATCCAACCATCTATTTGCCTTCTCATCATGCACTCTTAGATCAAGGATCTATGTTAGTAGCATCTCTTTAGTCAAGACAAGAGAAGTACCTTACTCCCTGAGGATTATGCCACTTGGAGTGATCTTATTCAATGAAGCTAATCCCAAGAGTGGTCATGCCTTTAACCACTTAAAAAATACTAAATGGTCTTTATCCAAATGCCAAGACTAAAGAAAAATATAACCCACCCATTTACCCCAAGGTTCCTAGCTTTCTTGCTTGAAAAAGAAGTTAAACTCACCTTCTTCCCCTTGCTTGTTGGAGAAGCAAAACCAATCAGCCCACTCCCCCCATTTTTTTGTGCCCCAAAATAGCACCCACTCCCTCATTTGTGATTTTTATCCTTTCACTACAAGCCTAAGCTCTCACTTCTCTCTAAGCCTCATTCTAATTCTTCTACTCTTCCAATTCCTCTTGTTCTTCTTCCCACTTTCACATCCCATCCAACTCTCTTTCCTTTCACCACCATCACAAGCCCTTCAAGAACCACTCTCTTTGGTTCTTGATGAAGCAAAACAAACACTCACTTAGCCCCATTATCAAGCTCAAGAAGGAGGAGGCCATCTCCAACCATTGTCACTCTTCAAGCTTTCAAGAAACCCATTTGGTAGTGACTCTAACCCCTCTTTCTTCTATGTTTTTAAAGCTCGAGAACTCCTAAGCTCTCCATAGCTAGATGGTTTTAGGACTTGCTCTAAAGGCCTCATGGCCATGCTTTCATTATAAGAAGTTGTTTGTGATTTTGCTCTTCTTTTGGAAAATGATTTTGGTTGTGCATTTTGTTTTATGTTAAACCCAACTTTTTAGGACTCAAAATATTGATTTTTACTAAGATCTCAAAGTATAAAAGTGGTTTGGAAATGTAAAGTCATCACTTGAAGAAAAGACTTAATGTTTTTATAAGAAAACCCATTGAACTCAAAACCGTGGAAGCTGGAAAAATTCTGGCAGTCTGCATGGCATGACTAATAACTCTTTCAACATAACTCCAAATGCAACGAATCTAATTTTAAATGAAAATAGACTCATAGAGCTTTTTATACATACAAAATACATAAACTTTGGCCTTAAAACGAGAGAGATATGAATTTTTAAAGTGGGCTGTTCCCAGATGTGTTTCTGTTCGGGCAGTCTGTACTAAAACATGCATAACTCGAGCTATACAGAATATTTTTGAGTAGGACTAAGTTTTTTAGAAAGCTAAGATATAGAGGAACATCCTCATAAACATTTTGGCAGATTCCTTATGAGGAGCTCGCAGTAATGTTTAAAAGTCACTGTACCGAGAATAAACTTGAAAGTTGAGTAGTCAGAATAAAACGTGCATATCTCAAGTGACAAAATGAATTTTTGAGTGGGGTTTATTTTGTTTAAAAATAGACTCAGAGAACTATAATCATACCAAAATTCAAATCAAAAGAGTAAAAGATGAATTTATGGCGAATTTTTGAAGTTACTGTCCCACTGTAAAAGTAAAACTGGTTATGGTTAAATTTAAAGATTAATGAGAAATAAGCTTAAAGACACTAAGACCTCCAAATTAAGATATTGGAAAATTTTTATAATTCAACTTAAAAGCTTCAAAAAGGATAATAGATGAAATTGGCCCTATGCCTAACAAAAGAATTTATACAAGAGGCAATTTCAATTAAAAGCTTGCACCAAATTTACTAAGCTAAACACATAGGACTTTGTGTGATATATATGCCTCTATGTGTCAATATGATGATAATAATATGATGATATGATAATGATGATGATGATGATGATATGATGATGATGATTATGATAATGATATGATGATGATATGATAATAAATGATGATGATATGAATACGATATGTTGATGATATGATGCTTAATGATATGCGATAAAGGAATCATATTTGGGGATGACGATACGTAACGCCCAGATATGGAAAAGAATTAGAATAATTTTGCATCATAAGCCTTAATAAAAAGAGATTGAATTAAGTGTGTGATCATTCAAAAGGGAAGATAACTCAAAGTAAACTCCCTTCACTCACGACTCACATGAGGCATGGCATCAACCCAGCTAGTATGAGTATAGGGGATAGGGCTTACATGAGGCATGGCATGACCCAGCTAGTGTAAGTACCGAAAAGTTATGATGGCGACGGCCACGGTATGAGCTCATTACCACTTATGTTTAGTGGATGAAAAGAAAAAGACCTAAGATAAAGTCAAGTTAAGAAAAGAAAAGAGACTTCGGTCTGAACCCTTGAAGGGAAGAAGTTAAGAGAAGCTTATAGCACAGCCATGCATGTTTTATGTGATTATACTTGTGCCCATGTATGTTATGATACAAATGATTAGAGGGTATGTTAAAAATTGAATCCGTATCGGATATTCATGTTTTCAAAAACCTAAGAACTGAATCTTATGAATGCTCACTATTTTCATTAATAGAACCGAAGTGGCTGGGACGATGACGATGATACTTTCGTGTCGGGTTCGAGTCCTACTGAGAAATCCCATTTCTCACTTTAGTTATTTTCTGCATCGTCACTAGATTTTGATGGCCATCTAATGGAGTGGAGCCTGAAGCCACTGCACTATGAGTGGACATATGATAGGGGATGTCAGACGAAGCTATTTTGGGACTTATAGCGACCGTCACTCTGCACCTTCACATATTCCTTTTTGTGATAAGCTTTGTCATTTAAGTTTGTATTTAGTATCTAGTATTTGGATCATGGCACGACAATGAGCCTCCTTCGATGTAATATATATATATATATTATGAACCCATATAGATGTAATGATTAGCTATGTAATGCAATGTATTTGAGAATTACTATTTACTTACCTTTCTCTTGTTTTATGATATTGGGGTATGTATTTTATGCGATATGCTCTTTCTCTATCTGTCTTCTTGCTCAAGACTTTACTTTCCAAAACGCTGCAAAACGACGACATATTTCAAAAAAAAAAAATTTACCGTATTTTCCTCGTAATTTAACTTATAAATGAAGTTTAGTTTTCCACGAGCATAAGTAATAACTAATAAAACGTCATAATACGACTTAAGCATAGTATGGGTTTATTAGGATGTTACACCCCCTCTCTCACTCTCACTCCCTCTCTCTCACACACACACACTCATAAAAAAACAAAACACACACATACACACATCACACACAAACAAAACAAATACAAAGAAAAAATAATTAAAAAATAGAATCGATTTATATTTAACCAATTTCTGACAAATAATTTTTTAATTTTGTATTTCGATAGTATGGATAGCATATTCACATTTTGCTTATTGTTAAAATAACATAACAGCAAACCGGATTCCTTTTTCTATTTTTATATTTTATAATTGGATGGTACGAATAATGGATTCACTTTTTACTTTTTATTAAAATAATATAATCCGGTTGATAGCAAATTGAATTTCCTTTTCAATTTTGTCAAAAATATTATATATTTTCAATATCACTCTCAAAAACTCATACAAAAATATCACTTAAGTAAGTATATTTTACCCTTTTAAACTTTAGATCATATACATCTTAATCTCTAAAATAAAAAATAAATGCAAATCTATCCCTTAAAATTTTTTAAATATATATTATTTTCATTAATATTAGACAAAAATTTTACCGAAGAATTAAAGTGTAAATTCAAACCTGTTCGATAAATTACATTACACATTTTTTGTAATTCATAAATTTACAGCCCACATTAGTAATAGTCAAGCAAGGTAAAGTGGATTTTCTAGAACTTTATTTTCATAGTCGATGATGCAATTCGAAACAAATAAGTTAAAGTTTAGTAAAAGCTTTAAATATTGATAGTTTAAGCGAAAAAAAAAAAAAGGTATCAACGCAACAAACTAGCCAAAAGCTCTAATTCAAACGTCTTTCTTTTGAGGTGGAGGAACAAAGTTAAATGTGACCGAAAGATGAAAATGATATATTATGAAAATGATATATTATCAAGCTCCGTACAATAATTGGGGACGATATTATGGAGCAAAGCTTAAGTTCAATTATAGCGACCTCTTTTGAGCTCACGCAAAGCGCAAAGCGTAAAGCGCGTGTGCTTATGTATCATTGTTATTTTTTTATTTAACCACTAGTTTAATCGTGCTCGAGATGCTGGGAACTATATGATAGCGGGGAGGAAGGTTTAGGGTGTACAAATACATATGGTGGGACTATTCAGTGCTTTATGGTAGGCCTTGTATATGTATTTGAGAATGGAATTCACTAGGCGATTTGACTTCCATGAAATTTTAGTCTTATGTTTGAGGGATTTTGTAAGTGTACCATCTTGGGGTTTGGTGCTTTCAAAAACCGGCAGGCGAAATTGAGTGAGTACAGGTGGCTTACTGAATTTGAGCAGAGGGGAGAATATTGGGTCTGCAACTGGGAGGAGGAAGTATGACTTGCTTGAATAGGGATAGGGTAAATGTCTTTATATTGAGTAGAGATAGAAGATGCACAAATAATTGGATGTATACTGAAAAATAAAAAAAATAAAAAAAATATTTAAATAATAGATTTTATAAAATTATTATTATTATTATTTAATTTTTTTTCATATAAAAACTTATCAATGCTTGAATTATTTATGTTAGTAAATTTTGTAAAAAAAAATTTATCAGCATTTATATAATTTATATTAGTAAATTTTGTAAAAAAAACATTACTAATACAAATAGTATAAACACTAATAAATTTTGTAAAAAAAAATGTACTGACTTAAATAATACAAGCAGCCGTAAGTTTTATTAAAAAAAATTAAATAAAAATAATAATAATTATGTGAGATACATTACTCAAATATTTTTATTATTTTTCTAAACTTTTCCTTATGCATCGCACGTTTTTTGCTATCACCAAACATTATTCCGTTATATATGTCTTAGTGTTTGATTTTTGTTCTTGGCATTCCAGACTGTTCGTAGAGTTTTCGAGCCTTGTTATGATAACAATTGGGAAAAAAAATCTCAAAGAATATTAGTGTCACGTCAACTAACTAGCTCTTACTTGTCGATAAAGCTTTCAAGCCGCGGCAGGAGTCCACATATGATACACGCATGGGATTTCGTATTATTCCGATTCAAGAATTATCCTGATGCATTTATCATACATTTAGTTTTTGAATTTAATTTAAATATAGGTAATATAAAATAATTTTATATTATTAATTAATAAAAATAATAAAAAATATTAATTTATATAAATAATTATCTATTATAATAATAAAAAATTATTATAATTTTTTATTTTTTATTATTTTTATTTATTGATAATATAAAATTATTTTATATTATTAATGTATTTTAATTAAATAATAAATTTTTCAAACTATAATATTTTAAAATATTATTAAAAATATAAAAAATATTATTAAAATTTGAAACAATATTTTTACTAATATTATATTTAAACTATATTATTAAAAAATTTTAGCGATATTTATTAAATTACTGTCTCCCATGCCATATGCATGACGGAAAGAGTACATTCTGGAATTGTTCACTTTAAGGCCCTTTGCTACACACAAATAATTCACAAGCCTCACAGTCGCTAGGAATTGCCCTTGCACATCCAGCCATGTGGCATAAATAATAATCGATGCTTGCTTACGCTTCACAATAATAGTTATTGTGCTTTTCCTGTTATATTTTGCTCTAAATTTACAAGTTTGAAAAAAAAAAAAAATCTCACAAATTTTAAGTTACTAGTTAAGTTGTCCATTCGATTAATGAGTTATTTTAAATGTGATATCTACGATATATGATACGAGTACTATTTTTCAAAAGAACAAATGACCAATGCTAGTTTAATATAGCAAAATATATATGCTTTTATCTTTTTCACCTTTTTCAGCATGAAAAGACGACACAAAGCAATCAGAGTTATAAATTTTCCTAATTAAAATTGCTAAGCCAAGTTGATTGAGATGGTGTGGCATCCGATCGATGGCATAAATAGCTAAAGGGCTAACACTATTCTTCACATCCTAAACCCAAACATTGTAGCAAGCACTACCCATCTCAACGCCATGGCCATAACCAAGCAATCCCTCCCTCTCCTGGCCTTCATAACCATCTTCCTCATGCTACTGAACAGGGCAAACTCGTCTGATTCCCTTTCCTTCAGCTTCGACGGCTTCAAGCAAGACGAAAGGAACCTAATCTTGCAAGGTGATGCACTTATTTCACCTAAGAATGTACTCGAGCTTACCAAGACAGACAGCAATGGCGTACCAGTGAGTTACACTGTTGGGCGAGCCTTGTACATAGCACAAGTGCACCTCTGGGAGAAAAGCACAAACAGACTCGCAAACTTTCAAGTCCAATTCAGCTTTTCCCTCACATCACCGCTGTCCAGTCCGGCCGACGGTCTCGCCTTCTTCCTGGCAGAGCCGGACACTACCATACCACCCGGTTCGGATGGAGGGACCTTAGGGCTGTTTGACCCTGATACTGCTCTTAACGCTTCCGCGAACCATGTGGTTGCGGTTGAGTTTGACACCTTCTATGATCCAAGCTCTAACGATTGGGATCCAAGCTACCAGCACATTGGAATCGATGTCAACACCATTAGGTCCGCGGCGACTGTGAGATGGCAGAGGAGAGAAGGTGAATTGCTTAATGTCCTCGTAACATATACCGCTGCCACCCAGACCCTAGCGGTGGTTGCTACTTACCCTGATGGTCAAAAATACGAGCTATCCCATGTTGTTGACTTGAGGACCAAGCTTCCAGAATGGGTTAGAGTTGGATTCTCAGCTGCCTCGGGACAAGAATTTCAAACGCATACTCTTCTCTCGTGGTCTTTCACCTCAACCTTGCTGAATACCGTCCGCAACGAGAACGAGTATATTGTACTTCCACGTGACGTGTGATCTGGAGGGACTTCTATATCATGTCTATCATGCATGATATGCCAATAAAGGACATGTGTTGTCTATGGTCTAAGTGCGTTACGGTTGTTGTTGCTTTTGTTGTAGCCACGCATGTACAATAAACCTTGTATGAATGTATGTATTATCTTGATGCTATTGTTTGTCCACTTTAATTTGCTTCATTTGGTCATTCGCCTTCTAATGGATTCACCATTGATTGCACCGCACACACTCAAAATATCTCATTTATACATATTTCATATCTTTGTCTTGGCTAACGAAAGTTAGACACACGCATCAATAAAGGTTTCGTTCACTTGGAAGGCCTATATACTTTTGCTTGGAGCAACATATAATGAGACAAGCTGAGTTATTTTTTCATTTGCCGGTAAAAATCGAAGTTAATATATTTACACAAATGTCCTAACAAATTTGTTTTAATTCATCTTGAAAATGGGAAGATTGGGACATTTAGGTTTGCTTTGGTATTATTGTGACTTTTTTAGAGTTGCTAAGCTCCCTATGCTCTCGAAAAGCTATAATAATTCTATTTGGTAAAATAATATAAAAGTTGTTCTCAATAAGCAAAAAATCATAAAAGTAATATTTAGTAAACATTAATGAGAGTAATGTTAGATTAATCTTTTAAATTTTAGAGAGTACAATTTAGCTCTGAAAAGTATCTCATAAGGATTTCCAAGAGTACCCTTGGCTTTTAAAAGCCAGGAACAAAAGCACCTCAATTTTTTCATTTATCAAACAAAAAAAATTGACTTATACTTTTCATAAATTAGAGTTTCCTTTCAAGAGCACAACAAAATTTGGCCTTACTTTCTTGGATACACATCCCTGTAAGATCAATTTATATGAAATATGACAAGATTTATCGATTTATTTTCATTACTAGAATCTTTCCTTGAAGCTGCAACGCAAAGGTTTATAGTATTTTAGAGAACAAACCTCCCATGTTTAGAATTTAGAATCAAACAAGTCTCAAAAGTTCTTTTCCTCACAAATTAAAGGAGGTTACAGTGATCATGTCTGAGTGATTGTTTGCCAAAAATACAGGTCTCCATAAAAGTCATAACAGATCTCTTAGTAAAATAATATATAATAATTAATGTTTCTTACATAAAGCTGATTTTGGCCTAGAAATTGCATGTCATTTCTAATCCTCCATTATTTTGTTTAGGTCGTTCTTTTATAAGTACATGCTGCCCGTTCTTTAACTTATCTCTACGAAAAACAAGCTTTGACAGCTATAAATTGGTAATATAATAGTACGCACATGTTATTATTTTTTCTCCAAACAAAATTATATTGTAAAGGAACTATGAAGAGCCCTGCAGTGACGGATTTAGAGGAGGAGGAGACAGCGGTGGGGGGGAGTGGAGGCCTTGTCCCCAGTCTTCCTATTTTCTATATATATGGCTGCCCTGTGTTCCTATTATAATTATGTGAGAAACAGCATCCGCAACTTATGGTAGCTGTAATTGATGAATGAAGCAGGTTGAAAAAGACTCGTCATTAGTGGTTGGGTTGAGCCCTGAACTTGCGGCGCATCTTGATTGGGCTAATAACCACCGATAGCTCTAGCCACACTTCAGGGATGTTTCAAGTGGCACATACGGAAGCCCTTAAAAGCAGGTGCATGTACAAGGGCTCGACTTTGAGTTGCTGAAGGGGCAGAGCTCCTATGCCCTCACTCTCCCCCCAAAATCCCTCCTAATTTTAACTTAGTTTAAACTCACTTGATTTAATAAATTTAGTCAAAACTGTAAAATATATTTGATGATCTTTTATTTGATAAAACACTATAACTTAAAATTTTAAAAATATAATAAATCTAGAATTTTAAAAGTAAAATTTTGTCTTCAACTCTTTTTCTTTTTCTTTTTCTTTTTCTTCTAAGATACATAAACAAATTGAACTAGCTACCCATTTAATATGTACAAGACTGATTTGATAGTATTGTGTACGTGTGATCCATAATTAAAAGAACACCATTTCACATAGGTTTTTAATATTTTGATATCAAATTTTAACTTAATTATATCTATTTAGTAGTACTGTTCATCCAAATTTTAAAACTTTTATATCTTTTTCAAAATAAGTGAATGAAATAATACCTAAGCTATTTAATGAACAATATATATTTAAAGTTTTTTTTCCTATAATTATTAAGAATTTAATTTATATACATTATCAGTATAAAACAGTTTTATACTGACATCTAATCGTATGCTGCTACATAAAAAAAAATGATTAATTCTGATACCCACTACCTAAAAAACAAACCACTTTTGCCTATGTGAATCAAGCTTAGTGATACTATATATACATTACTCGGTGTATAGAACTCTGTGTAATAACATTTGATCAATTTAGTTTCTCATTCATCTTCTCACTCTTTGCTTGGTTCTTTCTCTCTCTTTCTCTCTCTCTCTCTCTCTCATCTCTTAGTTCTGATACCATGATGGTATTAGAGCTTTGCAGAGTCATGGAGACACTAGAGCTCATTACACCTTCGGCAAACAATGGTTCTTCTTCTGCAACAAGTTTTGCAATGAAGACCAGAAATCTAGTCTCGATCAAGCTTGGTGAGGATAACTTCCTCACATGGGGGCAGCCAGCTTTATACTCAATCAAAGGGCACAAGCTTCAAAAACACCTCTCCAAGAACAAGGTTCCGAATAAGATGAAGTGAGAGATGTTGATTCTCAAGTATTTAGATTAGGAACAGCAAGATCACCATTTAGTTTAATGGATTCCTCTTTTGCAAATTGCATGGTTGGTTGCGAATTTGCATATGAAATTTGGGAAAGGATAGAGGCTTACTTTGCATCTAAAATGAGAGCAAAGATAAGGTAATCGAAGGCACAGCTCAAAGCTTCCAAGAAGCAAGGTTTGGTTTGAGATTATTTGCTCCAGATCGGGAAAATTGTTGATATTCTGGTTGCAGTTGGATCACCAATCTCAACTAAGGAACGCATTGAGGTAATTTCAGATGGCTTGAATGAAGACTATAGTGCATTCATAACCATTGTGCTGTCTCAAACACAACCTTTATCAATTGCTGAACTTGAGGCACTCTTAATGGCACAAGAGGAGATTATTGAAAGATTTAGAAAAGCTGATGTCAATATGGTTCAAGCTCTTCTTATTCAAAGTTCTCTGCAAGACTCAAAGAATTCCCAAGATAGCAGAAACACTAATCAGGGACAAGGACAAGGTCAAGGCTGTGGAAATAGAGGATGAAGGGGTTAAGGTAGAGGATTTCGAGGGACCAGAAATGGCTAGAACAATGGAGGAATGCCCCAATGTCAGCTGTGTGGCAAAGTTGGCCATATAGTATGGCAATGTTATCACAAATTTGATCCTCAGTTCCAAAAACCAAACAGAATGGCCACACAGTAACCACCTCATCCACCCTTTTCCTTCCATAGACCATTCATTCTAATTGATGCATCATGGTATTTTGATTTTGGAGCTTCACACCACATCACATATGATCACAGAAATCTCCTCACCAAATCAAAGTTTGATGGCAATGACCAAGTACAAATTGGTAATGGCCAAGGTATGAGTATTAAACACATTGGTGCTTCCATTCTTTCCTCTAATAAGTTTAAGGCTAATTTCATTATCTCAAACCTTCTACATGTTCCTCAAATCACCAAAAATCTGGTTAGTGTATCAAAGTTTGCCAAAGACAATCAAGTTTTCTTTGAATTCCACCCTAACATTTGTTATGTTAAATCTCAAGATTCAAAGGCTATTCTTCTACAAGGTAGGATCAAGGATGGCCTTTATGCTTTTGAAAATGTCACTGTCAACAGAAATGCACAACATTCCACTATTTCTGCACATGAATTTCATTCTCAATGTAATTTTTCTAATTTGTTTTGGTTATGGCACAATAGATTAGGACATCTATCTACTAGAATTGTACACCACATATTATCTTCTTATAAGATTTCAATTCCTGAGAATAAAACTAAAATTTATTCCATTGTATGTGCCTCTTGTTATATGAGAAAACATCATCAATTTACCTTGCTTGCCCTTTACTCACAAAACTTCCTCTCCTTTAGAACTAATTTACTCAAATGTAGGTCCTACCCCAATGCCTAGCAAATCAAGATTTTGATATTATGTGTACTTTATTGATGCTTACTCAAGATACACTTGCATTTATCTATTAATCAACAAATCACAAGTCTTTGATACTTTTTTGCAATATAAGTTCATGATTGAACTCAAAACATGTCATAAAATCAACACATTACAGTTTGACAATAAGGGAGAGTATTTGCCTCTCACCTTTACAAAATACTTAACCTCAAATGGCATTAGTCATTATCTGTCCTACCCTTACTCACACCAGCAAAATGGTTGTGCTGAGAGAAAGCACAAGCACATCATAGAAACTAGTTTATCTCTTTTAGCCATAGTACATTTACCTCTCACCTTATGGGATGAAGCCTTCACCTCAACAACCTACCTCATAAATAGATTACCCTCACCAAACACCAACTATTTCTCACCTATGGATCTCCTCACCAAATGAAGACCAAATTACAAAATACCCAAAACCTTTGGTTGTGCTGCCTACCGTTACCTTGGACCATATAACACCCATAAATTTGAATACAAACCCCATCAGTGTGTCTTTATTAGCTATGCTTCCAACCACAAGGGGTACAAATGCCTCTTTCCTAATGGTAAAACTTGTATCAGTAGAAATGTAATATTTGATGAAACACTTTTCCTTTACCCAAGCCTATTTCCAGAAACACATGCCTCCCGACCTAAATCCTGTCAAACACTCTCCCTTAAATTCCCATTGTCATCCCATCACCACCAAAATATGCTACACATCAAACTAATCCTGCCCCTCATTTTTCCCCACCATTACCACCACAATTTATCTTGCCCCAAATTCCTATCGTACCATCATCTTCTAACCACCTTCTCTTTCAAAGTCCTATTGTCAGCTCACCACCACCAAAATCTACCACACAGCTCTTTAGTCCTACTTCTCATTCTCCCTTACCCTCACCACAATAAGTTGTCATGCCCTTATACCTATCATACTATCCTCTACTAACCAAGTCTTCCATTCCCCTCTTGATGCTTCTTTATAACCAAGTACCAATCTTGTTGATTGCTCTACTACAATTATTACTAACTCTTTATCTCATAGTTGCTCTTGATTCTCAGATCTAGTGACCTTTATGCAGGGAGTGTTTCAGCACAACGTATGAGAATTGAAATTTGCCTTCCTATTGCAACTAAGTCTTCTCAGCATACCTTTGGTCCTACTCACAATATCCAAACCATATCCAAATTAGGAATCTTTAAGCTTAAAACATATGCTGCTGTCCTAAGTGCCCTTCCTGATCTTGTGAATACTAAGCCAACATCAGTATCTCAAGCTCTCAGTTGTCTTCACTGGAAGTTGGCAATGTAGAAAGAATTTAATGCTTTGATCAAGAACAACACTTGGTTTCTAACTTAGCCCTCCGCTCAGGCAAAACCCATTGGATGCAAGTAGGTCTTTAGAATTAAGAGACACCCTAATAGATCTATCCAAAAATATAAATCTAGATTAGTTGCTAAAAGATTCCATAAAAGAGAAGGCATAGATGAGATATTTAATCCAGTTATCAAACCAGCCACTGTTCGGGTTATGCTCTCTATTGCCTTACATCTTGGTGTCAAACACACAAATAAGGATATAGATGCTATTGCTAAAAAATGAAAATAACTATCCAGTTACCAACAAATTGAACTCTTTATTAATATATAAAGAGGAAATTGCCAACAACTTTGCCGTATTTACTAACTTTTATAGAGCGAGTAAATAATGCCTTTTTTTATTTGTTTTTCAAATATTGGTCTCAAAGAGTTACATAAGGTTTTCTCAAACACACGAGTTTGGTCACATACGCTCTTGCTTAAAAATTAACATAATTGTGAGTTACTAACAAACTGAGCTCATTACCAAGATATGAATAAGAAATTGTTAACAAATTTGCAGTAGTTACTAAATACATAATAGAATTAGTACTACAATAGCTAAGTCATATCTAATAGTCTTGCACCCGATTGATAACTTTCTCACATATATTACTAACTTTAGTTCAAAATATTAGTAAATTTTCCAAGATGTTGATAACTTTTTAGGTATTGGTCATTTAAAAAATATTATGATTCTTATATAAATTTGTGTTAGGGAACAAATTAATAGGTTTCCTTAGCACTATAACTTGATAATGTGAGCCTAAATATAACGTGAAATTAGTGCTATAATGGGTAAATAACTTCAAATGTTCCTGTATTAGATTGGTAACTTGATATCAAAAGTTAGTAACTTTAGTTCAAAATATTGGTAATTTTTTCAAGACATTGGTAACTTTTCAAGTTTTGATAGTTTTGGAAGTTCTAGGGTTCTTAAATATATTTATATTAGGAAACAAATTAAGAGGACTTCTTGGCACTATAAATTGATGAAGTAAGCCTATTTACAACATAGAATTAGCGATACAATGGCTAAGTAGCTTTAAATATTTATGCACTTAGTTGATAACTTAACATCAAAAGCTAGTAACTTTAATTTAAAAAGTTTGTGACTTTTCAATAATATTGGTAACATTTTAGGTTTTTGGTAACTTTGAAAGATCAAGGTTATAAAATAAATTTGTGCTAGGGAGCAAGTTAAGAGGACTTTTTGGTACTATAAATTGATAAAGTGAGCCTAAATGCAATATGAAATTAGTTGGAATTAGTGATATAATGGTTAATTAGCTTCAAGTATTTCTACATTTGATTGGTAATTTGACATTAAAAGTTACAAAAAGTTAGTAATCATTTAAGGATACACATAACTTTACATGTTTTTGGTAACCTTTCATGCTGTATTTAGGCTCACTTCATTAATTTATAATGCTAAGGAGACATCTTAACTTGTTACGTAAAACAAATTTATTTGAGAATTCTAATACTTTCAAAGTGACTAATATCTTGAAAAGTTACCAACTTTTTAAACTAAAATTACTATATTTTGATGCTAAGTTATCAACCAAGTGCAAAAAGAGTCGAAGCTACTTAGCCACTATATCAATAATTCCATTGTGTATTTAGGCTTATTTCATCAATTTATAGTGCTAAGGAGACATCATAACTTGTTACTTAACATAAATTTATTTGAAAATTTTAATACTTTAAAAATTACTAAAATCCTGAAAAGTTACCAATATTTTTTAAAAGTTATTAACTTTTTGAACTAAAGTTACTAGCTTTTGATGCCAAGTTATCAACTAAGTACAAATATATTTGAAACTACTTAGCCATTGTATTACTAATTCCATTGTGTATTTAGGCTCATTTTATCAATTTATAATGCTAAAGAGATATCTTAACTTGTTATCTAACATAAATTTATTTGAGAATTCTAATACTTTCAAAGTTACTAAAATCATGAAAAGTTACCAACATATTTTAAAAGTTACCAATTTTGAACTAAAGTCACTATCTTTTGATACTAAGTTACCAACCACGTGTAGCAATAGTTGAAACTACTTAGTCATTGTATCAATAATTCCATTGTGCATTCAGGCTCATTTCATCAATTTATAGTACTAAAAAGATATCATAACTTGTTACCTAACATAAATTTATTTGAGAATTTAATACTTTCAAAATTACTAAATTCTTGAAAAGTTACCAATATTTTTTAAAAGTTATCAACCTTTTGAACTAAAATTACTACTTTTGATGCTAAGTTACCAATCAAGTGTGGAAATAATTGAAGCTACTGAGCCATTGTATCAATAATTCCATTGTGCATTTAAGCTCACTTCATCAAGTTATAGCGCTGAGAAGACATCATAACTTGTTACCTAACATAAAGTTATTCTAGAATTCTAATGCTTTCAAAGTTACTAAAATCCTGAAAAGTTACCAATATTTTTTAAAAATTACCAATTTTTTGAACTAAAATTACTAACTTATGATCCCAAGTTACCAACCAGGTGTAGATATATTTTAAGCTACTTAGCCATTGTATTACTAATTTCATTGTACATATAGGCTCACTTTATCAATGTATTGTGCTAAGGAGACATCTTAACTTGTTACCTAACATAAATTTATTTGAGAATTCTAATACTTTCAAAGTTACTAAAATCCTAAAAAGTTACCAATATTTTTTAAAAGTTACCAACTTTTTGAACTAAAATTACTACCTTTTGATGCCAAGTTACCAACCAAGTGC
The DNA here is from genome assembly GCA_031439585.1 of Pterocarpus macrocarpus. Taxonomy (NCBI): domain Eukaryota; kingdom Viridiplantae; phylum Streptophyta; class Magnoliopsida; order Fabales; family Fabaceae; genus Pterocarpus; species Pterocarpus macrocarpus. The sequence goes on along the minus strand of CM062516.1, from coordinate 53,972,236 downwards.
AAGAATAATTGAAGCTACTTAGCCCTTATATCAATAATTCCATTATGCATTTAGGCTCACTTCATCAATTTATAATGCTAAGGAGATGTCATAACTTGTTACCTAACATAAATTTATTACAGAATTCTAAAACTTTTAAAGTTACTAAAAACCTGAAAAGTTATCAACTTTTTGAATTAAAGTTACTAGTTTTTGATCTCAAGTTCCAATCAAGTACAGATATATTTTAACCTACTTAGCCATTGTATTACTAATTCCATTGTGCATTTAGGCTCACTTTATCAATGTATAGTGATATGGAGACATCTTAACTTGTTACTTAACATAAATTTATTCGAGAATTCTAATACTTTCAAAGTTACTAAAATCCTGAAAAGTTATCAACATTTTTTAAAAGCTACCAACTTTTTGAATTAAAGTTACTAGCTTTTGATGCTAAGTTACCAATCAAGTGCAGATATTTTTTAAGCTACTTAGGTATTGTATCACTAATTTCATGTTATATTTAGGCTCATTTCATTAACCCATAATGCCAAGGAATACTCTTAACTTGTTTCCTAAACACAAATATATTTAAGAATCCTTATACTTCCAAAATTACTAAAACCTAAAAAATACTAACATCCTAGATAAATTACCAACATCTCTTTTACATAATTTGATATTTTCTATTTTTTTACTATAAAATATAAACAAAAAAAAAAAACTCCTTCTTGTATTCAGGTTCATTTCATCAAATTTCCGTTCAAAAGAGTTCTCTTAATTTGTCCCCAACTTGTTGGTAGCCTTGCAAAAACTAAAATTTTCTAGGAATAACACTTAAGCCTTCACGTCCTATGTATTTAAAGAAAACTTAGAACAATCTTTGACATCAAAGTTTGAAAAACTCCTTTACACTTAAGATTTTAGAAAGTGGGCTAAAGAAAAATTTGCAATTAATGCTATAACGACTAAGTCGCACTATCATTCTATAAAAGATTTCATAACAAGGATAAATTTATTGGTCACTTCCACTCTATGCATATAACAATGTTAATTTGTTGGTAATAGATTATCAAAACTTTCACATTGGAATTGCTCATCCTTCACAAGCCAATTTACAATCAATAGTAATCAGAGTTAGAGTGCGGTGCTAGTACTTTTAGTCATGATAGTGTAAGTACAAAAAGCAAGTTTAGCATTACTAAGTTGTTGCTTAAACTTGTAACTAACAAGGTAAGGAATGTGATGGACATAATCACAGTATATGGAGGTTTTTTTACAAGGTAAGTTGTCTAATATTATTATTGATATTGGTTCCAAAGAAAGTGTAGGTTCCAATTCCCTTTCTTCCCCCTTTTTGGCCATGATATCAGCACCTAGTAATCAAACTATAACTCAATTTCAGTATCTAAATCCCTTGAAACCTATAAAGCATACTTTTATATTTTTTCCATGGTAATGATTTCATCCCAAATCCTTGAACCTACTTCTACCAAATCCACTATGCAACATATGGCCTTATTATTGGCATCTAAAATAGCACCTCCCACTATATGTCTTCTTCTTTCTATGACATCTCCAACACTAAACTGAGACAAAGAAATTCTGAATACTAAAAAATACCTAACTCAATAACTAGAAAGGGTGTATAAGATAAAAATAGAAAACACAACAACAACATGAATAAACTATCACTAAGAGTTCAAAAGACTTTATTATTTACTAATAGAAACACTAAAAAAAAAAAACGTAGAATTACTCTAGCCCATGAAGCCTGCCAAAGAGATCAACGTTGAATATTAATTTCTAGAAATAAGTAAGGTACCTTCAAAGATAAAACATAGGGATTAGAAAACCAAGAAGGCATTAGAAAAAGTTAGCTCTCTTAGTTATTAGCAATGTGTTAATTATTAGCATAGCCAGAAGATAGTGCACCCAAAACAATTAGAATATAATTAGAATTATGTCACCTCTTATTCACAGATATAATGTAATCGAAAAGTCGATTAGTTACAACTCTCTTCTTTGCATTGCACAAGTCTCAGTTAATAAACAATTCAGTCACATGCATTTTCCCGCATGCTCCATGTGACGTAATTTCTAACTACTAAATATACCTTTGTTGTCCAGAATCACTAACCAAAATAAGATATCATGAAGAACAATTCCCACATAACACCACAAAATAACCTCGCCTCGTCAACATGGATTTGAACTCTCCTAACCACAAAACAAACAGACACTACGACCAAGGTATCATACATGGTGCCCTAAACAATGGTTTGGAATAAACCTTTTGTCAATATCTGCATATACAAGCTTGAAGCGTGGATAAACTTCTGCTTCAACTAACAAAAATAAGAATAAAAAAGAAGGCAATGATAACAAAAATTTTGTCCTTACCACTGGCATTTATTTACAAAGTTGAAAGTTAGTTCATTGGTAGAAAATTCAATTGTGACTAATTCATGTCAAATTACCATCTTCCTTCTCTTTTGCTTTCATAGCATCTTTTACTCTCAATAAAAGGTTTGACTTCCAAGAATCCTGCATTGAAACAATCACAATCAGGGCACATGCAACTTGAGAAGCATGTACAATTTGATATGAGTATAGCAATATGTCCCTAGATAAAATTGAAAGCATCTTTTTGGCTTTAGACCTCTTTAATATTGATAAATGTCGATTCAATTAAATAGATGGATAGACCTCTTAATGCTTTAGACTCCTGGCTTCAAACCTCTCAATGCTACATCACTTTTAGCTCTTATATACATATGTTCTACATAGTTATGTTTAGAGAATAGAAGAAATGACAAATATACAAATAGATTAAAACAAACAGATTAAACTAGATTTGAACTTCCAACAAATAGAAGGAGCACATCAAACTTATCTAAGTTGAAAAATAAAGCAATAATACATTAAGTTGAAGCTGTGAACTCACAAAACCATAATAGTTGGATTTCTTGTTGAATGATATGAAGCTGGAACCCGCAATTGAAAGGCTTGACACATGGCATTCACTCATCGTCAATGGAGATCGTCGTCTTTCATCGCCAAGGAAAAGGCAGGAAAGGGTCACGAGGGTCTAGAGGAAGCAGCAGAGGAGGATGGAGGTAGAGAGGGTGCATCAGTGAGGAACAGGCAAAAGAAGGCCGCGAGGAGGAAGGAGAGGAGGGTTCGAGGGCGGAGAGGCGGAAGGAGAGGAGTGAGTTTCAAAGAATGAGTGTTTCAAAGAAAGAGGGAGTGGAGAGTCGGTTCTTAGTTCCAAATTTTCACTTTCAACTTTTGTTGTCACCACGTGTATATTGTAGATCTTCTTTATACCTATTTTGTCCTCTTCTCTGTCTTTGCTATGGTCTCCACCAAATGCGTCGCGTATGCATCACCAATTTTACGACCAAATATCATTACTCTTCTTGTTAGGCTCCAAGTATATGAACAAAACAAAGTGGCAGGGAGAATAAATAAAAACTTGTTAATAAAATATTTTAGCCTTTTTACTATTACTAACTCAATTGGATAGCACATAAATTACAGTTGCCACCTCATGCTAAAATCCATCCAATATTTCACATTTCTCAATTGATAGATTTCAAGGGCAACTCAACAGATAAATACATTCCTTTTCCTACCACAAGTTTAAAATTGGGTCCAATCTTACAACCATATCAGATAATCAACTCGTGGACTATTATCAGGGTCGATGATCAGGTTCCCCAAGTTCTAGTCCAATGGGAAGGATCAGGGAATCGACCGAAAAAAAAAGAGTAAGAAGAAGAAGCCATTGATGTATATGTTGCCTATATGGATATCAACTCTGCAACCTTGAGGAAAAGCTTGGTCTTAATGGGGTGGAATTGTTATAAGCCCAACAAGCCTAAGTCAGACCAAAAGAGATCACTCGTTCTTGGGCTCAAACAACTATGTTGATGCTGAGCAGCATAACCAGGGGGGTGAAACTCAACCAATGGGAGTTCCGACCAAAAACAATGAGAGTGAAAGAATTCAAGGAGGAGCTCTAACTCAGCAAGAGGTCATTAGGCATGCATCAAGGACACACGACTCACGATTCGCAAGGAGTGGAAGTTAGTGTTGTGAGGGTGAGGTTTGGTAAAGGAGGGGAAGGATTTCCCTTATAACAGTGGCTTGACTTTTAGTTATCACATACTACTATGAAAAAGAGTCTATATACTAAAAAGAGTATAATTGAACTATTAGGTGGTGAGTTTAGTAAAAAGAATTATAACTCTAACCGTGCAAAAATTGTAATTAACACTTTTGTTAGTGAAGTTATTTTTATCCATTTTAGGGGTTGTGGAAGTAAGTTAAAATAATTGAATCACGTTAAATTTTATGTTATTTCAGTATGCTTTATTTATCTACTTCTTACATGTATTTTGTGGGTTATTTCTGCTATCTAACAGTTACAAAAAGCAGAAGGCCAAGGCAAAATACTACACGGCTCAATGACAACGATGTGCGGTATTAAGCCTGCCAGAGTTAGTGTACACAGCTAGAAGTTGGTTATAACCGTTACAGTTATAGGCTGTTAGAAGTTAGTTACAGGCAGTTATAAGAGATAGCTTTATGAGCAAGTAACAGACCTACAATATATCCTATAAATATCACTTGTACTCATAGATACAATTTAGCTAAGTCATATTTCATTTTTCACTTTTGATCTTAAACTCTCCTCTGCACAATTCTGTGCTTTCTCTAGATCTAACAGCCAGGGACTAGGGAGATTATTATGAACGTGGTAATGAATCTTGCCTCATCTCTAGACTCTCTGCTTTTCCCTCTGACTTCTATTCTTCTTTCCATGCTTGGATCATCTTGAATTCATAATTCCTTCATTAAACTGGTGCAGGCACGTCTTGGATGCAGCAACGGAATAGTAGCCATCAACAACAACAACAACAGCAATATCGTAACAATTAATTAGAGGAAATCCAAAGATATCTAATAGATGGTGATGGAGAGGGCTAAAGTCATTAGATGTTTAAACGGGGATTATTCTCAGTCAAAAAAATATGAGAAATCATCTTTGTGAGAGTAAAAAGAAAAGATAGTGATAGCACGCTGACTAAAATAGAATGCAACAAAATCGAATTTCTCACAGCCTTATATAATTTTTTTCTAATTTTAATATATTATCAATGTAAATATATTTTTATACAATTATTTTATTATTATCACATCAGTAAATATATTTAACTTTTATAATTATTATATTAAAAATTGTATATTCAATAATATATAATTGATTAATAATAAAGACTCTTTTAAATTGAGAGTATACCAAAATTAATTTTTTATATAAATATTATATAGTAAAAACTATTAAATTATATGTGAATATATAAAAATTGTTTATGTATCATCGTACAAGCATTAATTACTCAAAATGATATCATAGGATTTACTTATCCTAAGAAGAAGTCTTGCATATTTTAATTCATTTAATAACTTTTTATAAACATCAATTTTTATAAATCTAACTGTTGAATTAAAAGTTTCTACTGTATACATCAAGTTGATAAAATTTATATAATTTAAAAATAATTTAATACTTAATTATTTAATTTTATTTTTGCATACAATATACTTTTAAATATATAAGTAAATATTGAGTATTATATTATATATTATTAGTGTCCAATATTTTTAAAATTTATATACCTGATTACTAAAATTATATCACATAATTTAATTGAATTGATCAAATTAAATACTTATAAAATATTATTTAATAAAGAAAATATACAGTAGTTACTTTAAAGAAAGTGGATCCGCTCACTTTTTTTTTAAAAATATACATAAACTTAAAAGTTTTGCAAAACGATAATATATATTATCATTTTAGGGTAAGTGTGATTCGTGCATAGGGATGGCAAAAAAATTTGCCAAAATTGGTATAATGAGAAATTATCTATGATGAAGATAGATATAGGGATTAATTTGATCCTCATAGGATGAGAACAAAGTTCTTATTTATTAAATGAGGTGAGAGCGGAGATAAGGTCGCTACTTAAAATTTGCAAAAATATTTTGTCAAAATGGATATTCATGGGGATTATCCATGATGAAGATAAGATACATGGATTAATTTGGTTCTCACAAGATGAGGCCAAAGTTTCTATTTATTAAATGGGGTGAGGGTGGGATATGAGATTTTCATCTTATGGAGATCCGCTAAATTTTTATTTATGTACCCCATATATATATATATATATATATATATATATATATATATATATATATATATATATATATATATATATATATATATTGATAATAATATTCAATAAAATTAAGTTGATTCAAAATATAATTAAAATATGATAGGTTAAATTTTTTACAAAAATTAAATTTCTAATAATTGACTAATTTTGATCAAAATAAAATTTATACTAACTTCAATTTGTATTATAAATTTTTATTTTTAATTTAAATTATATTATGTTACTAATATTATAATAGATTATAATATTTTATTTAATTTTAAGATTTTTTAAATATAATTTTTTTTAATTTTTTGTATAAATTTATAAATATATGTAGAAATTTAAATCTTTACAAAAAAAAAAGAATAAGGACATATGACAGATGAAGAGTGAAACGAGCGGTGGCAGCCTGCCTGCATAGATACCCATTCCTGTTCATGCACGACCAAGGCATGACCAAACATGACCCACCGTAGAAACTAGAAAGCAACCAGGCTGCGACGAGTAGCCACACCATTATGAAACGCAATCATTGTACGCATTATCCAGACACAAATCAGACATAATGTACTTTTTTACCGTTGATTTTAATTAAAAATATTTGAAGATATAAATTATAAATAATTTCGACCTTCGATTAACTGTGTGCGTCGTGCTCATTCGCAAAAGTGTGTGAACGTATCAGTGCACAAATATCTTTATTCGCAACAGACAAATCATATGCGTCCGGCCTCCGCGTGATGGCTGCTGACGAGGAACACTATAGTGAAATACACATGATTCAATAATAAAATAATATTTTAATATTAATTATGATACAATTCATAATTTTATTTGAAGTGTCACTTTATCCTAGTATAAAAGCATAATCTAGCCAAGAACTCGCCTAACACTTCTTCATTCTTCGCTAAAAGAGCTGTCACAATCAGATTAAATGAACCTCACCAGATGGACCTGCCGACTTCGTTGTTCTCGTGGAGATGGCAATATGCAATCTATTAATAAGTGTGTTTTTGAAAGCAATGCTTAAGTGCATATAATCATTTTTTTTTGGTGATTAAGTACTTATAATCCAAAATTAAATTCTTTTAGAATAAAAATTATTTAAAAATATTCTATTATATTTAGATAAAAAAATTATTCATAATTTTAATTATAATTTTAAGATAAAAAGCAGTTTATAATTATTAGTTATTTTTTAAACTTTTTAATTATAAGTAGAGACAAATTATTTTATAATTTGATATTTTTATTAAATTAATCTTAAATTTTAAATATTATATAATATAAATAAATTATTTTATACTATTTTTTAATAATTACTATATAAAAGTAATTTTTTTACACAATTTAAATTAAACAATTATTTTACAATTACTTTTACATTAATATATTTAAATATAAATTAATTTTTAAACAGTTAACTACTAAAACATAATTATACTATATCAATCAATAAAATAATTTTAATCTCAGAACTTTACTAAAAATATGTTAAAATAATACTTGTATAAATTAAGAGAGTTATAAGTATGAATTTCGGGGGGTTTTCCGTACTCTCTTTTTTGGCAGCTTACAATTAGACTATTATCTAAAAAAATTACATGGAGATCACAATATTATCTAATAAATACTTGTTTGGTTTGCAGCTTGGTACACTTCAAATGTTATTTTTGTTGCCTTAAAATGAGCATGTACAATTCTTAACATTTTTGGCTTCACTTGCTACTGTTCAACTTCATTTTGCGGTGACTATTATAGTTGAGTGAAAGTAAAAGTGGTGATGATTTTCATTTTTCGGTTGGTAACTTGAGATACAACTTTACACCAATATCACTCCAGATTGTATTTTAGTGATGCTTGTCATTCTTTAAAATGAAGTTTAAAGAAATATGCTTAACTTAGGTTAAATTTAATAAAAGAAGAAAATAAAATTGTTGTATTTAATTTAAATAGTGAAATAAAAATATCTTTGATGATTATTTGAGAGCTAATTACTTTTAGTGTCAAAATATTTATTCAAAATATATTTAATTTATCCTAAAATTATACTATGTGTTTTTTGATAATTACATATCTAAAAGTAATTTTGTTTTATTCCATCTAAATAAAAATAATTCTTTTAAACTTATTTTTAAAATATTCAAACTAAATACAAATTAATTCTTTCAACATCAATTCTTTTAAAAATAATTCTTTCAACTTAATTCTTTTAAAAATAATTCTCTTAAAAGTTAAATTACCTTTAAGTTTTACGTTAAAAATATATTAAAATTAAATTATATTTAAATGACATTTATCTATAAAAAAAAAGAAAATGTCAAATATTTTTAAAAAAATTAGATATTAATAAAAGAAGCATCAGCAACAAAACGGCCTCATATAGAGTAGCCTTTCTGGCTGCGTCAATTAATTCAATCATGAATATGCGACAAATATATCATATATTTTAAATAATAAATTAAATAAAAATTTAAAATAATTTCTTAAACTAGTCCAATAAATAATAGAGAATTAAATCAACCTTTAGATTATTGATTGAATTACGATTGTACTTTATTTGCTATCCTATTTTACATAGGAGTCTTAATCAAAGCTGTTAAACACTTATTTCATTAAATAATATATCATACTGATGTATTGTAAATAAAGAAAATTAATGCAGCAAGAACTTTAGAAAAAATTTTACTTTATTTCTTCAACTACAAATTATGTATATTTTACCCCTTAGATTAAAAAAAAGTGTAATGTGATCTTTCCAATTTTTTAAAATATACAATTTAATCTTTTTGTAAGTTTCTGCTGTGAATAGAAAGTAAGTACATTTAATCTTTTTGTAAGTGTCTACCGTAAACAGAAAGTAGGTAGGGAAATCAGTTTTTATATGATAATTTTGTGAAAAAATTTAAAAAATTGTAGTATTTTTGGTAAAATTAAAAAAAATGTGATTTTTTTAATCATTTTTTCTTTCTTTTTTTCTCTCACTTTCTCTTTCTTTTTTTTCTGTTATGAAAATAATAGTAAAAGAGAATAAAGAAAGAGAAAAAAGAGATAATTCTATTATTGATATTCTCAAGGGAATGTCCTATATATAGCACCCAAAGGGCTATTGATTGCTAAAATGTGAGATATACAAGATATAATCAAATAATAAATTCTATCTAATTAAATCTCAACCGAATTAGGATAAAGATATGGATATCCACATTCAAATTTAAATAATATTTCACAACACTCCCCCTTGGATGTCCATTAGGGATATGCCTCATTAAAACTTTACTAAGAAAAAACCTTTTGGGAAAAAAATATTACTGAAGGAAAAAGAATACAAAATCCTCACACTAGGAACTGCCTCATTAAAAACTTTATCAAGGAAAACCCAACAGGACAAAAACTTTAATTAAAGATAGTATTTCTCTCCTTCTTCAGAGCATCATTTAAGGTCTCAAAATTGACACATTATGATCTTGTGCATTAGTTTCTCAAAGGAAGAAGTAGGTAGTAACTTGATAAATAAGTCTGCAAGATTATCAATTGAATGGATTTGATGGACATCAATCTCCTTGTTTTGAATATCATGCATGAAGAAAAACTTTTAAAAAAATATATTCTCCTTTTAGCTGAACTATGCATGCTACATTGTCCTCATATAAAGTTGTGGAAGTTTATTCCTTATAAGATAATCCACATGACACTTGAATTCATTGCTTCCCACATGTAAATAACTTGTTTGAGACCTACATTAATGTGGATCTAACAAATATCTTACATCTGCATAACCAACTAATTGTAACTTAGACTTATATGAATAACCACATATCAATTGTTCCATGAAGGTATATGTTTAATTATATTCCAATGTCCCTCTAGCTAATTTGGGAAGGAATATACATGTTAATACACTTATAGTGAATATTATATCAAGTCATGTATTTTTAGCAAGATATATCAGTACTCTTATGGCACTAAGATATGGTACTTTAAGACCAAGAACTTCATTACCTTTCCGAGGACGAAACGAGCCCCTTTTCACATCCAACGATCTTACAATTATTGGGGTACTTAATGGATATGATTTATCCATATAAAATCTGTTAAGGATTTTCTTTGTGTAAGTTGATTGGTGAACAAAGATTCCATTTGTTAAATGCTCGATCTGCAAGGCAAGGCAAAATATTATATCAAGCCATGTATTATTAGCAAGATATATAAGTGCTCTTATGGCACTAAGAAATGGTACTTCAAGACCAAGAACTTCATTACCTTTCCAAGAACAAAACGAGCCCCTTTTCACATCCAAAAATCTTACAATCATTGAGGTACTTAATGGATATGATTTATCCATATAAAATCTGTTAAGGATTTTCTCCGTGTAAGTTGATTAGTGAATGAAGATTCCATTTGTTAAATGCTCGATCTGCAAGCCAAGGCAAAATATTGTCTTTCGAAGATCTTTCATCTCAAACTCATCTTTTATATCTTTCATGATTATGGGAACTTCTTCAAAAGTACCAATAATATTTAAGTCATCAACATACACAGTAATTATAATGAATTCAGATGCAAATTTTTTTATATATACATAAGGGCAAATAGCATCATTTTTAAACCTTTGCTTGATCAAAGATTCATTAAGATGATTATACCATATCCGTTCGAATTGCTTTAGACTATATAAAGATCTTTGCAACTTAATTGAATAGATTCCTTGGGAACATTCATTAGACGTTGATATCTTTAATCCTTAAGGGATTTTCATATAAATATCAGTATCTAATGAATCATATAGATAAGTCGTGACAACATCCATTTTAGCTTATTATGTGTAGATAAATTTATCAAATATCGAAACAAAATTATATCCACTACTGGGAAATACGTTTCACCATAATGTATATTAGGTCTTTGTGACAAACCTTATGTTACAAGTCGAGCTTTATAGCGTATAATCTCATTTTTCTCACTTCGTTTTCTCACAAATACCCATTTGTATCTCATAGGTCCAAAGATTTCACGTTTTGCAAATGAGTTTAATTTAGCCTGCAAGACTTCTTTCTATTTTGGCTAATAATCTCTACGACGATTCTTGGCTCAAGATCCTCATTTTCGTGCATAATATTTAGCGCTACATTATATGCAAATATATTGTTGACAATAATTTCTCATTGGTTCCATATTTTTCCTATAGAGATATAGTTTATTGAGATATTATCATTTTCAATATTTTGACTATTTTCACGTACCTGGACGTCTTTTAGCATTGCAATTATGTCAGAAATTTGGATTACAAAAGGAGTCCTTACTATGTCTCTGTCCTCTTCTACAGAAAGAGTATCACTATTAGAATCATTTGCCCCATTTCTTTTTCAAGGGTTTTCATTTATGGAACTGATTGATCTACCATGCTTCTTGAGTGTGATTGTCCAACAGGAACATTAATTGAATTGGGGCATTTTTAGCTGATATATAGGACTAATTATCTGTTTCATATCAGGAAATACATTTGGTAACTCATGTCATTCTTTGCAAATGTATAATACTTGAAATTCTAGTTCTCATTATCTTATTTGAGGATCTAAATAAAGTAAGAATGATGCATTCCAATTTATTTCCTTTTTCAGCTATTTACTTCCTCCCCCTAATGTTGGAAACATTATCAAATTGACAATCTATAAACTAAGCCTTAAAGACATCTCTCATTTGTATTTCAATAAACTTGATTATAAGGAGAGAGAGAGCGAGAGAGAGTTATATACAACATATATTTCCAATTTTCTTTGAGGTCCCATTTTGGTGCAATAAAGTGGGGCAAACATATATCACGCATCCAAAAATTCTTAAATGGGAAATATTTGGCTGCTAGCCAAAAGCTAATCATAAAGGAAAGAATTAAGAGCAACTTGTTTGCCTTACATAAATAAGTGCTGCAGCATGTAAAATAACATGCATCCAAGTAAAATTTGAGAGATTGGTTCTCATAAGCATTGCTCTAGCAATCCATTATGTATATGAACATAAACAACTAGTTCAACATTTATATTACCGACCATACAATAAGCATTAAAAGCTTGAAAAGTAAATTCACTAGCATCATCAAGATGAATTATTTTAATTGGATTATCTAGAAATTGTGCTCTTAGTTGAATAACTTGCGCAAGTAATCTCGCAAACTTCAGGTTGCGAGATAATAATAAGCACACATGTGACTATTTCATAGATGCATCTATTAAAATCATAAAATATTTGAAAAATCTACATGGTGGATGAATTAGTTCATATATATCACCTTAAATTCATTCTAGAAATTTAGGAGATTCAAATTCAATTTTTACTAGTGACGGCCTTATAAATAGTTTAACTTGAGAACACGTAACACAAGAAAACTTATTATATTAAAGAATCTTTTGGTTCTTCAATGAGTGTCCATATGAGTTTTCAATAATTTTTTTTCACATCATTATTGCTCCTAAATGTCCTAACCAATCATGCCAAATGATAAATTAAATCATTTGGATTAGTAAACTTCTAGTTTACTATAAAAAAGTATTCAATTGTACTAATATTAGTAAATTTCTGGTTTACAATAACATGTACTCAATTGTACTAATATTAGTGTGATATAAATCGAAAGAAAGTAAAAGAAATTTCTTTACTACAACTTTATTTCTCAAAGCACAAGTTATATTATGGAGGTGCTTATTACTTCCCTCACTCTTAATCTCAATATAATATTCATTTCAGCGAATATCTTTAAAACTCAATAAATTTCTTCAAAAAATTAAATTGTAACTCTTCCGGAGCTTATGAATATATTAAAACTCAATAGGTTTATTTAAAAAACAAAATAGTAGCTCTTTTGAAACCTACGAATATGTTAAAACTCAATAAATTTTTTCAAGAAACAAAATAAAAACTCTTCCGAAAGTTACGAATATATTTAAGAAAAAAAAATTTATTCAAGAAACAAAATAATAACTCTTCTGGAACCTTCAATAATCTAATAACTGTATTTAAATATATTTTGCTTTTAAGAATAATGTGCATACTTGCACTATCCACAAAACAGATATTTATACTATTTATCTTGATTATTTTCTTTAAAGAAGTATATCAAGATGGAAATTTGTATATGATAATTAAAATAAAAAGGAATAAATAAATATTGAGTGCACTTATATATAAGTATTCACATAACATGGAGTAATCACAATATATATATATGCAATGGCACTATCAACATTATCAATTGACGTAAATTTAAATCTCAAGTTATATTCAAGCAAATGAACGACTTTTGTTTCTCCATATCTCAAAAGCTTCAAAATTTTAAAACTTGGATTTAAAAAAAAAAAAAAACACTGATCAACAATAGGAAATTGTCAACAACTTAGATTTAAAAAGGAAAGTAATGATTTGAAATATGTAAAAATTATAAACTTGAATTTAAAAGCATATTAACAATTTGAAAAATCAAATATAATAACTCTAATTGATATTTGATAAAGATCAAATAAAATGTCTCCACGCACAAGTACATGACCAATGTACTTTGATGCCATAGTGATAGCATTTATTTTCTTCTAACTCAATCATGATTTTAATTGGAATTATGACCTTTGCCATTATTAGGGCTATAATTTGTTACATTCGCTTTAGGGAATAAAGTAGAGCCAACTGGGTGGATTTCATATTTTTTTTAATAGGCAACTCATTATTTCATTCAACCACAATAAGGCATAAAATTAATTCAAAATATTTTGTAAAGCCCTTTACTTATGTTGCTACTACAGGAGCACATTCGAGGCATGAAAAGTTGAGAATGTCTTTTTCTAACATATCTCTATCAACAATATCTCCTCCCATAATTTAAATTAGGAGGTACATTATGGTGTTGTATTTACTAATAGATTTAAAATCTTGCAATCCGTAAATAAATCCAATTCATATATCTATTTCAAGCAGCTTTAAGGATCGACAGGATCTTTTAGAGTACAATATTCAAATATGAATCCTTCATGAAAATGGCAATAAAGAAAAATCAATGATTTTGCGCAATCCTTCTAAGATGTAGCGTTTCCTTAATGGTATCTTCAAGATCCATTGAACCAAGATAGATTTTGCGCAATCCTTATCAGGATACGATGACATTTTCCTGTTTAATGGTGTCTCCACGATCCATTGAATCAAAATAGATTTTATGCAATCCTGCTGAGATGTGATATTTTCTTCTTTAATGGTATCTCCAAGACCCATAAAATCAAGATCAATTTTGCGCTATCCTTCTAGGATGTGACGTATCTTTGTTTAATAGTGCCTTTAAGGCCCATTGAATCAAGTTAAATTTTATGCGATCTTATTGGGATGCAATGTTTATTGTTTAATGGTGTGTTTAGGATCCATTGAGTCAATATGAATTTTAATATATATAATTCAAGACAAATATGTCTTTCACGAAATAACAAAAATCACAAATTCATGATTGAAAGAGCTTGACATGGTAAGAGTGTCTTACCTCAAGTCTTTATTTTGTTAAAGTATCTTATCTCAGGCATTCACATAGATGGTACAGTCTCGTGCTAATAATGTATTATGAAAATAATAGTAAAAGAGAATAGAGAAAGAGGAGAAAAAGATAATTCTATTATTGATATTCTCAAAGGAGTCATCTTATATGGAGCACCTAAAGGCTTATTTATAAATAAAGGTGAAATATACAAAATATGATCAAATAACAGATTCTATCTAATCAAATTTTAACCGAATCAGGATAAAGATATGAACATCTAAATTCAAATTTAAATAATATTTTACAACACTCTCTTTCTTTTTTTATTCTTTTTCTCTCTCTCATCGTTTCCTTTCTTCTCTCTCCTCTGTCCTCCCTTGTTAATTTTCTCTCTGCTATCCCCTTAGTCTCATGCTCTTTCTCTCTCCTCCCCTCTCACTCTCACTCTCACTCCCTCTCTCTCTCACAGACACACTCATAAAAAAACAAAACACACACATACACACAACACATACAAACAAAACAAATACAAAGAAAAAATAATAAAAAAATAGAATCAATTTATATTTAACCAATTTTTGACAAATAATTTTTTAATTTTGTATTTTGATAATATGGATAGCAGATTGACTTTTCGCTTATTGTTAAAATAATAAAACAGCAAATTGGATTCCTTTTTTTATTTTTATTTTTATTTTTTATAATCTGATGGTACGAATAATAGATTCACTTTTTATTTTTTATTAAAATAATATAATCCGGTTGATAGCAAATTGGATTCCCTTTCCAATTTTGTCAAAAATATTATATATTTTTAATATCACTCTCGAAAACTCATACAAAATAATCACTCAAGTAAGTACATTTTACCCTTTTAAACTTTAGATCATATACATCTTAATCTCTAAAATAAAAAATAAATGCAAGTCTATCCCTTAAAATTTTTTAAATATATATTATTTTCATTAATATTAGACAAAAATTTTACCGAAGAATTAAAGTGTAAATTCAAACCTGTTCGATAAATTACATTACACATTTTTTATAATTCATAAATTAACAGCCCACATTACTAATAGTCAAGCAAGGTAAAGTGAATTTTCTAGAACTTTATTTTCATAGTCGATGATGCAATTCGAAACAAATAAGTTAAAGTTTAGTAAAAGCTTTAAATATTGATAGTTTAAGTGAAAAAAAAAAGTATCAACGCAACATTTAGGAGCACTAATTGGATTTATTAGTTCATCATCCTTCCTAGTCAAATATGAATCAACCCAAGTTTAACTTATTATAAGAATAAATTTAATAAATTAAATACATTATGTCAACTTTTATTAATGAACGGCTAATAAATCATCCAATATATCTCGAACTACTAAAATAAAAATTTTCTTATCACCTAACAAACTAGCCAAAAGCTCTAATTCAAATGTCTTTCTTTTGTGGTGGAGGAACAAAGTTAAATGTCATCGAAAGATGAAAATGATATATTATGAAAATGATATATTATCAAGCTCCGTACAATAATTGGGGACGATATTATGGAGCAAAGCTTAAGTTCAATTATAGCGACCTTTTTTGAGCTCGCGCAAAGCGCAAAACGCGCGTGCTTATGTATCATTGTTATTTTTTTATTTAACCACTAGTTTAATCGTGCTCGAGATGCTGGGGACTATATGATAGCGTGGAGGAAGGTTTAGGGTGTTCAAATAAATATGGTGGGACTATTCAGTGCTTTATGGTGGGCCTTGTATATGTATTTCAGAATGGAATTCACTAGGCGATTTGACTTCCATGAAATTTTAGTCTTATCTTTGAGGGATTTTGTAAGTGTGCCATCTTGGGGTTTGGTGCTGTCAAAAACCGGTAGGCGAAATTGGGTGAGTACAGGTGGCTTACTGAATTTAAGCAGAGGGAGGAATATTGGGCCTGCAACTGGGAGGAGGAAGTATGACTTGCTTGAATAGGAGCAGGGTAAATGTCTTTACAGGTAGAGGCTGTCATGGGCCATGCTAAGTTTGGGACTAACTTGGTCCCTCAATCTTAATCATTGAATTTTTATCCAACGGTTGAGATTTAAGTTTTTTTATTATATCAAAAAATTTTATAATAATTCATATTCAATTTTTAATATTTATTAAAAATTACACTATCCATATTGTCTCTTTTTATACAAATAAATAATTATTAAAATAATTTTAATTTTTTATCTTTTTTAAACACGCATTATAATTAATTTTTTCAAAACAATTTTTTTTCAAAAAAAAAAAAACTATTTTAGAGCAGTACCTAAACATGGA
This sequence comes from Pterocarpus macrocarpus, assembly GCA_031439585.1. NCBI lineage: Eukaryota > Viridiplantae > Streptophyta > Magnoliopsida > Fabales > Fabaceae > Pterocarpus > Pterocarpus macrocarpus. The sequence continues at coordinate 53,955,215 of CM062516.1, read as the reverse complement.
CTAAAAAAAAGAATCATCATAGGAGCAATATCAAGAAGAAAAAGGGTAGAATGAAAACAAAGCGTTAATAGCCAGACCTAGGAGGAGACATTGGTTTTTGGGTACTGTTCTAAAACAATTTTTTTTTATTTTGAAAAAAAACTATTTTGAAAAAATTAATTATAATGTGTGTTTGAAAGAGATAAAAAATTAAAATTATTTCAATAATTATTTATTTTTATAAAAAGGGGCAATATGGGTAATGTAATTTTTAATAAATATTAAAAATTGAATATGAATTATTATAAAAATTTTTGATATAATAAAAAAGTTAAATCTCAACCATTGGATAAAAATTCAATGATTAAGATTGAGGGACCAAGTTGATCCCAAACTTAGTATAGTCCATGACAGCCTCTGCCTATCTTTACATTGAGTAGTGATAGGAGATGTACAAATAGTATAATATATATTGAAAAGTGAAAAAAATAATAAAAATATTTAGATAATAAATTTTATATAATTATTATTATTTTTATTTAATTTTTTTTATATAAAAACTTATCAATGCTTAAATTATTTATGTTAGTAAATTTTGTAAAAAAAATTTATCAACATTTATATAATTTATAGTAGTAAATTTTGTAGAAAAAAAAATTACTAACACAAATAGTGTAAACACTAATAAATTTTGTACAAAAAAAAATTTATTGACTTAAATAATGCAAATATCGGTAAATTTTATAAAAAAAATTAAATAAAAATAACAATAATTAAGTAAGACATATTATTTAAATATTTTTATTATTTTTCTAAACTTTTCCTTATGCATCGCACTTTTTTGCGATCACCAAACATTATTCCTTAATATTTGTCTTCGTTGTTTGATTTTTGTTCTTGGCATTCCAGACTGTTCGTAGAGTTTTCGAGCCTTGTTATGATAACAATCGGGAAAAAAAAAATCTCAAAGAAAATTAGTGTCACGTCAACTAGCTAGTTCTTACTTGTCGATAAAGCTTTTAAGCGGTGGCAGGAGTCCATATATGATACACGCATGGGATTTCGTACTATTCCGATTCAAGAATTATCCTGATGCATTTATCATACATTTAGTTTTTGAATTTAATTTAGATATAGATAATATGAAATAATTTTATATTATTAATTAATAAAAATAATAAAAAATATTAATTTATATAAATAAGGGATTATTATAATTTTTATTTTTTATTATTTTTATTAATTAATAATATAAAATTATTTTATATTATCAATATATATTAATTAAATAATAATATTTTAAAATATTATTAAAAATATAAAAAAAAAAAAATTATTAAAAAATTTTAACGATATTTATTAAATTACTGTCTCCCATGCCATATGCATGACGGAAAGAGTACATATGGGAATTGTTCACTTTAAGACCTTTTGCTACACATAAATAATTCACAAGCCTCACAGTCGCTAGGAATTCCCCTTGCACATCCAGCCATGTGGCATAAATAATAATCGATGCTTGCTTAGTCTTCACAATAATAGTTATTGTGCTTTTCCTGTTATATTTTGCTCTAAATTTACAAGTTTGATAGTTAGCATAATAATTAAAAAGTAAATAAAGAATAAAACTAATATAATATAAATTAAGTTATAAACGAATGGTGAGTTCTATCAATAATTAAAAAAAAGTGCAAAAATAATATGAATCGAGTAAACACAATCCTATACAAATTTCAGAAATATGGAGTAATTTCTCCTATACAGCTCACTTTTTAACAACAATAATGAGAGAAAACAAACATCGGTGAAGTTTTAAAGCCATAAAGAGAAGGTGATATGATGAAAATACATGCATTAATTAAGTTAGTTAGTATTAAGAATAATTTACAATATATTGAGTTTTTCAATTGAAAGCCAACTCTAAGCTTAATCATAAATTACACTCACCCCATTTTTCTTTTGGCTAAATATTGAATTTAAACCATCAAGTACCTCAAAGAGAATATGCAAAGAAATTAAAAACTCAAATTTTCGGTTACTAGTTATATATGTGGCCCATTCGGTTACTGCGTTATTTTAAACTTGATATATATTATTACGATACGAGCACTTTTATTTATATAACAAATATCCAATGCATGTTTAATTAACATAATTTATTTTTGAAAAGCTTATAGTCAAAACATTTTCTGCAAATTTTTCGGCTTAAAAGTATTGTTCAATATGAAATAAATTAATTCAAACATCATACTTCTAATTTTATTACGTGTAATAGAGACTGATTTTATTTTAAATATATAATTTAATTTACATTTACATAGTAATTGTGATCTTTTGAAAATTAAAAAACTTATATATAATTTTTAATACTGTCAAATTTAATTAATTATTTCTCAATTGTATATACTCGTAAGCGATAATATAATAACTTCAATATGATAGATATGGGACCATTTATTGAATATTAACACTGTCGCAAGCCAATTGGGCTTTTGGACGCGTGCCATTTTCCTGTATTTTGCTTTATTTAACCATCAATAATTATTTTTTGACATAAAGAAATAAATAAAAACGCTGATATAAAAGTGAACCCAAAATGATTCGAAAGTGGTTAAAGGAATAGGATTTAATTTTATTGGACTATTAATATATTTACACATTCATCTACTCGTATATTATTTTATTATAAAAAATGTTTGTTTTACCGCGACTATTTTAATAGTTACACACATGATAATATATAATTGATTGATAATATACAATATTTTATACTAAAAATAATCTCAAAGTAAAAATTTGGAAACAAAACTTAATTTTTTGGTCTAAATATCTAAAGCTTATTGATCTTAAGTTTAAAGTGAATCTATCTATTATAAATTAAAGCTCTTAGTTACAAAATGTTGGTGGGCTTCCCTCCTCATTAGGGCCCAACAGCATGTAAAGAAAAAAAAGGATAAGTAAAAAAAAAAAAAAGGCTACAGTAGTATTAGTGAAAAAATAGCATGCATTTTTGGTTTAAGAGCGAACAAGGGATAGTGCGCTACAGTGAGAAGAAGAAAAGGGAGAAAGGCAATGTGCTAGGTTCATTATCAGACAGGTAAACGTGCTCCATTTATCACGAAAATTTAGTATGTTGTTCCTGATATTGAGCTTGATAGTTTGATATAGGCTGTTAATTTTTTTGCCTTCTTTGGCAGCTATTTTGTGGTATCCACATTGTGGAGTTATATGGTTGTGATCCGCCTATTGGATGAGTATTCTGTTGATTGTTGAGATTCCCTAGTGTTACTAGGAAGACTGATTGTATTCTCATTGATCATAGTGGAAGTTTTTTGCTGTACTAGGTCCCCTGGGTTTTTTTGTCCCTCTAATTGGGGTTTTTTTCACGTTAAAAATTGCGATGTCTCTTGTTTTATTTTTCTGCCAAGTTATTATACTGCCTAGAGTATTTTTGGTAGTACCTATTTAACTACACAGGTGTGGGGAAATATTTGTTGCTTCCGCTGTTGATAACAAGTTTCATTCCTAAGATTTCCCCAACAAAGTGCCATCCAGAGCTTTGGTTCTTTTTTTTATCTGTGCGATTTAAATGGAGGAACATCAGGGGCCAAATATGATCAAGCTGAATTTCAAAAATTACTCAGTTTGGAAGACTCTCATGGAAGACATGCTATATAGTCAGGATTTGTATGATCCTGTTGAGGGAGATAAATATAGGCCTACTGATAAGTCTGAAGTCGAATGGAATAGAATGAATAGAAAAGTTATTGCTTTGATGAGGCAATGGTTGGATCTTAGTGTGTATCCACATGTTGACAAAGAAACTAATGCTCAGAGTATGTGGCAGAAATTGGCAAATTTATATGAGAGGAAGAATGTATAAAATAAATCATATTTGATTCGGAAGCTGGTAAATATGAAATATAAAGAAGGTGATTCAATGCCAGAGCATTTGAGTAGCTTCCAGGAGATTGTCAATCAGTTGACAACCAGTGAGATTACATTGTCTGATGAGTTGCAAGCATTGTTATTGTTGAGTTCTTTGCCTGACAGTTGGGAAGTCTTGGTTGTGACATTGACTAACTCAGCTCCAAATGGGAAGTTGACGTTATCAATGGTTAAAGAAAACATGTTAAATGAAGATGCCAAAAGAAGAGAGCGGGGTTCAATTAGTGCCTCCACCTAGTCAGAAGCACTTGTTGTAGAGTCATGGGGGAGAAGCTAGAGTAGAAGACCTCATAATACTGACAGGTCAGAGAGCCGCAGTAAGTCAAGGGGTAAGTCCAAGACAAGAAAGGAATTTAATTGCTATCATTGTGGCAAGCCGGGACACATCAAAAGGCATTGCAGGTACTTGAAAAGAGAGAAATCAAGAGAAAGAGATGAAGACAAAAATAGTAACAATGATAAAGACACTACTGCTTTTGCATATGATGATGTCCTTGTTCTACATCATGACAATTTCATAAATCTTGCATGTGATGATTCTAATTGGATTATGGATTCAGGTGCCTCATGTCATGTTACTCCTAGGCGTGAGTGTTTCTCTACTTATACTGCTGGTGACTTTGGCAGAATAAGACTAGGAGATGAAGGGATATGCAAGATTGTAGGTATGGGAGATATGTGGCTTGAAACTAGCATGGGATGCAGATTACAATTGAAAAATGTTAGGCATGCGCCTGATATGCATCTTAGCTTGATGTCAATCAAAGCATTGGACGGAGAAAGTTACTATACTACCTTTGGTGGTGGAAAATTCAAAATCACCAAAGGGTCGCTAGTTATTGCAAGGGAAAATAGTAGCTTCACCGCTCTCTACCAGTTGCCCGGAAAGTTGTGCAAAGAGGAGGTAAATGTTGTTGATGATTCCTCTTCAGACTTGTGGCATATGCATCTTGGCCACTTGAGTGAAAAAAGACTTGGCATTCTAGTCAAGAATCAGTCTCTTTTGGTAAAAGGTACTTCTCTAAAGACTTGCATTCATTGTTCTGTTAGAAAGCATGCTAGAGTCACTTTTTATTTTTTAGGACATCATATTTTTCAGGACATCATAGGAGATAGCATGTACTAGATTTAGTTCACACTGATGTTTGCACTATGGATACAAAAACACTAGGAGGTGCATCATATTTTGTGACTTTTATTGATGACCATTCTCGGAAAGTGTGGGCTTTTGTGTTGAAATCTAAAGACTAGGTACTCAGAGTTTTCAAGAGCTTCCATGTAAGTGTTGAAATAGAAAAGGGAATAAAACTGAAATGTGTCCGAATAGATAATGGTGGTGAGTACAAGGGTCCGTTTAAAGACTATTGCAAAGAACATGGGATCAGGCTTGAGAAAACAGTTCCTAAGACTCCTCAGCATAATGGAGTTGCAGAGAGAATGAACTGTACAATCAATGACAGAATCGGGTGTATGCTCTCTCATGTAAAGTTGTCCAAATCCTTTTGGGGTGAAGCAATGAGAACTGCAGTAGATTTGATCAACCTTTCTCCTTCAGCTCCTCTGGATGGTGATGTTCCACAGAGAGTATGGACAGGGAAAGATATCTCATATAGTCACTTGAGAGTGTTTGGCTGCAGGGCTTTTGTTCATGTTCCAAGATATGAGAGGTCCAAGCTTGATGGGAAGTCCAAGCAGTGTATCTTCGTTGGTTATGGCCACGAAGACTTTGGTTACAGGTTATGGGATCCGATGAGTAAGAGAATTATCAAAAGCCGAGATGTGATTTTTCTTGAAGACCAAACCATTGAAGATTTTGAAAAGTCAGATAAGCCAGTGTCTGTTACTAGAAGTGGCAGTGATGTTGAGTTAGAGTCTCCTTCAAGTACTCCTATTGATGGGGAAGATGTAGAGATTGATGATAGGAATATAGGTGATGAGCCTACACCTACTCTTGAGGTGCCAGTTGAGCAAATTCCACCAGAACCACCAGTTGAGCCACAATTGAGAAGATCTATAAGACCCTATCAGCCTTCTAAGAAATATCCTTCAGATGAGTGTGTGACGATCTCTGATAATGGGGAGCCAGAGAACTACCAAGAGGCTATTTTTGATGAGTACAAAGACAAATGGTTGAAGGCCATGCAAGAGGAAATGAATTCCTTGCATGAGAATCACACCTTTGAGTTGATGAAGTTGCCAAAGGGTAGAAAAGCACTAAAAAATAAATGGGTGTTCAAGCTTAAAATAGAAGATAATGTCTCACAGCCAATATACAAAGCAAGGTTAGTTGTGAAAGGTTTTGAGCAGAAGAAAGGAATTGATTTTGAAGAGATTTTCTCACCGGTGGTGAAGATGTCCTCTATTCGAGTTGTGCTTGGTTTAGCAGCAAGCTTGAATTTAGAGGTTGAGCAACTTGATATGAAGACTGCATTCCTTCATGGTGACTTGGAGGAAGAAATTTATATGGAACAGCTAGAGGGTTTCAAGGTTATGGGAAAGGAGCAGCTTGTGTGCAAATTGAAGAAAAGTTTGTATGGCCTCAAGCAAGCACCAAGGCAATGGTACAAGGAATTTGATTCTTTCATGGCAGATCATGGGTATAGTAAGACTACTTTGGACCATTGCGTATTTGTCAAGAAATTCCCTGATGGTGATTTCATAATTCTCTTGCTTTATGTGGATGACATGTTGATTGTTGGTCATGACAAGCAGAAGATTTAGAGTCTTAAGAGTGACTTGAGCAAGTCCTTTGCTATGAAGGACTTAGGTTCTGCAAAGCAAATCCTTGGTATGAGGATCACTCGTGATAGGAAGAATGGTCAGTTGTGGTTATCTCAGCAAAAGTACATTGAGAAGGTGTTGGAGAGGTTTAACATGAGTAATTCAAAGCCTGTTGGTACTCCACTTGCTGGTCATTTCAAGTTGAGTTCACAACAATGTCCTACAAGTGAGAAAGAAAAAGAAGAGATGAAGAAGGTTCCATATGCGTCAGTAGTTGGCAGTTTGATATACTCTATGGTATGTACTAGGCCGGATATTGCTCATCTTTGTTGGTGTCTTTGTGCTTTCTCTCTAATCCTAGTAAGGATCATTGGCAAGTTGTGAAGTGGATTTTCAGGTATCTTTGGGGCACTTCCAAAATTTGTTTACGCTTTGGTAGTGGTCAGCCTGTATTGGATGGTTACATAGATGCAGATATAGCTGGTGATCTTGATTCTAGGAAGTCTACTTCAGGGTACTTGATGACTTTTGTAGGGGGAGCCGTGTCATGGCAGCCTAGACTTCAGAAATGTGTTGTTTTGTCTTCCACCAAGGCTGAATATATTGCTGTTACTAAAGCTTCAAAAGAACTCTTGTGGATGCAGAAATTTCTACAAGAGTTAGGCCTTGATCAAGAGAAGTTTGTGTTATTTTGTGATAGCTAGAGTGCTTCCATCTCAGCAAGAACCCGACATTTCATTCCAGGTCGAAGCACATAGAGGTGCGGTATCATTGGATACGTGAAGCACTAGAGATGAAGTTGCTTTCATTAGAAAAGATCCGTACTGATGACAATGGTTCAGATATGATGACTAAAGTTTTGCTGACGGTGAAGTTTATTTCTTGCAGAGAGAAGGCGGGCTTAGTGGAGTAGCGCATCCCCACTTGAGTAAGGAAAGGGGAGATTTGTTGGTGGGCTTCCCTCTTCATTGGGGCCCAACAACTTGTAAAGAAAAAAAAAAGGATAAGTGAAAAAAAAAAGGCTACAGTAGCATTAGTGAAAAAGTGGTGTGCATTTTTGGTTTAAGAGCGAACAAGGGATAGCCCACCGCGGTGAGAAGAAGAAAAGGGAGAAAGGCAGTGCACTAGGTTCATTATCAAACAGGTAAACGTGCTCCATTTATCACGAAAATTTAGTATGTTGTTCCTGATATTGAGCTTGATAGTTTGATATAGCCTGTTAATTTTTTTGCCTTCTCTGGCGACTATTTTGTGGTACCCATATTGTGGAGTTATACGATTGTGATCTGCCCATTGAGTGAGTATTCTATTGATTGTTGAGATTCTCTAGTGCTACTAGGAAGGCTGATTGTATTCCCATTGATCATAGTGGAAGTTTTTTGCTGGACTAGGTCTTGTGGGTTTTTTTGTCTCTCTAATTAGGGTTTTTCCCACGTCAAAAATTGCAGTGTCTCTTGTTTTATTTTTTTACCAAGTTATTATACTGCCTAAAGTATTTTTGGTAGTACCTATTTAACTGCATAGGTGTGGGGAAATATTTGTTGCTTCCGCTGTTGATAACAGGTTTCATTCCTAAGATTTCCCTAACACAAAAGAAATGAAGAAGATTCCATATGCGTCTGCAGTTGGCAGTTTTATGTATGCTATGGTATGTACTAGGCCGGATATTGCTCATGCTGTTGGTGTTGTTAGCCAGTTTCTCTCTAATCCTAGTAAGGGTCATTGGCAAGCTGTGAAGTGGATTTTTAGGTATCTTCGGGGCACTTCCAGAGTTTGTTTATGCTTTGGTAGTGGTCAGCCTGTGTTGGATGGTTACACAGATGCGGATATGGCTGGTGATCTTGATTCTAGGAAGTCTACTTCAGGGTATTTGATGACTTTTGCAGGGGGAGCTATGTCATGGCAGTCTAGACTTCAGAAATGTGTTGCTTTGTCTTCCACAGGTGTTGAATATATTGTTGTTACTGAAGCTTCAAAAGAACTCTTGTGGATGCAGAAATTTCTACAAGAGTTAGGCCTTGATCAAGAGAAGTTTGTGTTATTTTGTGATAGCCAAAGTGCTATCCATCTCAGCAAGAACCCGACATTTCATTCCAGGTCAAAGCACATAGAGGTGCGGTATCATTGTATATGTGAAGCACTAGAGATGAAGTTGCTTTCATTAGAAAAGATCCATACTGATGAGAATGGTTCAGATATAATGACTAAAGTTTTGCTAACGGTGAAGTTTATTTCTTGTAGAGAGAAGGTGGGCTTAATCGAGCAGCGCATCCCCACTTGAGTCAGGAAGGGGGAAATTTGTTGGTGGGCTTCCCTCCTCATTAGGGCCCAACAACTTGTAAAGAAAAAAAAAAGATAAGTAAAAAAAAAAAGGCTATAGTAGCGTTAGTGAAAAAGTAGCGTGCATTTTTAGTTTAAGAGCGAACAAGGGACAGCGCATCGCGATGAGAAGAAGAAAAGGGAGAAAGGCAGTGCACTGGGTTCATTATTAGACGGGTAAACATGCTCCGTTTATCACGAAAATTTAATATGTTGTTCCTGATATTGAGCTTGATAGTTTGATATAGCCTGTTAATTTTTTTGCCTTCTCTGGCAGCTATTTTGTGGTACCTATATTGTGGAGTTATACGGTTGTGATATGCCCATTGGGTGAGTATTCTGTTGATTGTTAAGATTTCCTATTGTTACTAGGAAGACTGGTTGTATTCTCATTGATCATAGTAGAAGTTTTTGGCTGGACTAGGTCCCGTGGCTTTTTTTGTCCTTCTAATTGGGGTTTTTCCCATGTTAAAAATTGCGGTGTCTTTTATTTTATTTTTTTGCCAAGTTATTATACTGCCTAGAGTATTTTTGGTAATACCTATTTAACTGCATAGGTGTGGGGAAATATTTGTTGCTTCCGCTGTTGATAACAGGTTTTATTCCTAAGATTTCTCCAACACAAAACTCGAACTAAAATCACCCTGACTATTAATTATTATTATTGACTTACTAATAAGTACTTGATCCAACAAGTGGTATTAAAATCAATAAAGGTCATGAGTTTGGTTCTCAAAAGAGCACAAACTACAAATAGATGTTGTGAGGGGGTTGTTGGTTGTAGGACACTATTCTACCTTAGCAAAGGAGTGGGTCATAATTAAACTGAGTAAAAGGCTCAGTTCTCGAAAAGACACCACCTATGGATGATAGGTTTTGGGAGGGAATGTTAGTTGTGAGTTATTTTCACTTTGGCAAGGCCCAAATGGATTGAAAGTTAGATTGAATAATGATGTTTGGCAATAGATTTAAGTTAAAAAATTATATCTTAACTAATAGTTATAATTTTTGACTTTGTGGTAAGCATTTATTTCAACACAAATCATAAGTGGATTTACATGAATTTGAAGGTCAAAATTCAATTAGAAGAGTCACGCTTTTGTGTCGTAGAGTCTCATTCCTTCATTCCTATTTCAAGAACAAGCAATACTAGATAGCCAAAAAATAAATAAAGAAAAAGCTTTACTAATTAGTTTAAGGACACTCGTTAAGAAATACGAAAAATTAACATATTATATGAATAGCATTTTTTTATAGTTTTCAATTTATTGAATACTATAAAGAGTTTTATTTTTCAATAATAATTTCCTTTTTATTCTCTAGCTTGAGTTCTTTAAGCATTACTCAACAAAACCTAAAATTATAACCCATAACAAAATAAAAACGGTTTCCAGTCCATCCGTCAAAAATAAAAGAAAAAATACCGTGATAATGGGGACTTTTACGGAGGCAGATCACTATTACACAAATACGAAGAATATGGTTTATGAGGAGCTAGTAAGTTGATATAAGAGATATATTATTTGTACATAAAGGTGGGATATCTAAATACAACACTTTTTTATATAAATATACAATCCATTACCTTATCTCGATATATGTATATTTTGATATTCATCCACATTCATATAAATATATTATATCTTATATTATATTTATACATAATATGTTCAAAAAATATTTTTTTTTGTTATAATATTCTGAATATTAATAATATCTACTTGAAAAGTTAAATTAGAAAAGATTTTTTTTGACATCCTCTTGTGTAGACATATACGACAACACCTTTGTTAAAGAGGAATGTAAAGTGATAAAAAGATAAAAAAAAAAAAAAAATGAAAAAATAAGCTGTAAACTCCACTTTTTATGTGAAAATGTCACTGTTTATGTCTCTTATTTTAATGTTCGAATGTAGGAAACGTCTAGTGCTAAAGTTCAATTATTAGTGATTACAGAGCCGCTATGATTACAAGCCAAGAGATAACCGTGTCGGTCCCTCTCTGTGATTGATGTTAACGGGGAATCTTGGTTGTATTTGCATGTACAAAAAGTTAGACAAAGCAGTTAGCAGCGACGGCAAGGAAAAGAAACAAAATAATAGATATTGAGAGAAAAAAATATGGCGGATTTTTTTGATGAATAAAACATGCTCCACCCACAAGAAGGTGGGGAGCTAGTAGGATCTCTGTACAATGAAGCAAGTACAACATGGTGGATATGTTATTTTTGTTTCTAATATTTTTTTAATGTAATAGTATATATTTATATTATGTCAATTATGTTATGTATAAATAATGTGTTTTTCGTCTCGTGATGACATGAGGTTGGATGGATGCATTTTATAACCAATTTATAGTCCTTCAGATATATATATATATATATATATATATATATAGAGAGAGAGAGAGAGAGAGAGAGAGAGAGAGAAACCAAAATAGCCAGTTTGGGCGCTAATTGAAATTTGATTTCCAGAATAAGTAATTTTCAAAGAAAATTAGTGGCACATGAGCTTAGAGTTCTTAGTCGTATTAGAGTACACTTGTAGACAAAGCTCCTGAGCTGTGACAGGAATTAATTTCTAGTGCAACTTGGGTATCTCTAGTAGAAGGTGAACACTAAACTTAATCCTAAATTACACTCAAGTCATTTTTTTTTTTTATCCTTTGACTAACTATTGAATTAAAACTGTGAGGTATCACAGAAAGAGTGTTAAAAAAAAAATCACAAATTTTTAGTTTAACTTCTCCATCCGGTTAAAGATTTGTTTTAAATTTGATTTCTACTATATATGATAAGAGTACTATTTTTTTAAAAAGAACAAATAACCAATACTAGAAGCGATTACAATGGTCCAATTTTTTTTTCTCTCAGCGATACACCATAAAATTTTCTCCTAAAAGTCTATCAATGCACCCCAATTGCTTCTTCAAAATTTTTTGTCGGTCACCTCCTCCTTTTCACAGTAAGTGGTTTTGAAGGTGTCTTCTCCAAAATTTTCAGTACCTTTTTTTGCTAAGCATCACCATTTCAGTCCAGCAGCCACTATTATTATCTGCCTAAAAGCCACTACTTCTATCCAACAACCAAGCATTCTTCAACTAAGCCCCTCCATTCATATTGTCTAAACTGTTGCTTGTGGAGGCAGGAGTTAAAACTGGGAATTAGTTGTGGGAAGGGACTTGTGGTGGATGTCGGCTGCATATGTGGCGGCTGTAGCAAGTAACAGATGGAAGAGGTGGTGGGGTGGGTGATGAAGAAAGAGGCAATGGCATTGAGTATTGAGGTTAGAGGAGATGGGATAACTATAGTAGATCGGGAGTAAAAGTTTCTTATAGTGGGTAGATTTATTTTAATAAATTTAAACCGTTTGTATTATTTTAATTAATATTTGATAATTGTAAAAATTTGGTACAATATAATTTATAGTGATCCATAAACAATTGTAAACACTTCCCATAATATATATGCTTTTATCTTTTTAACCTTTTTCAGCTTGAAAAGATGGGACAAAGCCATCAGAGTTATAAATTTTCCTAATTAAAATTGTAGCAATGCAAGGTGGCAGGAGAAAATTTTCTGTCAAAACGAAATGAAATCCCAACAACTAATCATGAGAGGAGAGACGTATTAAAAAGACGAGAGAGAAAATTTAATATCTATCAAAACGCAACTCACTTATATTTGATTTCTTTAATTGGTAAGTCGTTTTACGAATAGGAATTCGTACCAGCATTTATTGTTTTACTTAAAATTGCTAAGGCAAGTTGATTGAGATGGTGTGGCATCCGATCGATGGTATAAATAGCTAAAGGGCTAACACTATCCTTCACATCCTAAACCCAAACATTGTAGCAAGCACTAGCCATCTCAACGCCATGGCCATAACCAAGCAATCCCTCCCTCTCCTGGCCTTCATAACCATCTTCCTCATGCTACTGAACAGGGCAAACTCGTCTGATTCCCTTTCCTTCAGCTTCGACAACTTCCATTCAGACGAAAGAAACCTAATCTTGCAAGGTGATGCACATATTTCACCAGACAAGGTACTCCAACTTACCAAGACAGACAGCAATGGCATACCAGAGAGTTACACTGTTGGGCGAGCCTTGTACTTAGCACAAGTGCATCTCTGGGAAAAAAGCACAAACAGACTCGCAAACTTTCAAATCCAATTCAGCTTTTCCCTCACATCACCGCGGTCCAATCCGGCCGACGGCCTCGCCGTCTTCATGGCAGCGCCGGACACTACCATACCACCCGGTTCGGATGGAGGGACCTTAGGGCTGTTTGACCCTGATACTGCTCTTAACGCTTCCGCGAACCAAGTGATTGCGGTTGAGTTTGACACCTTCTATGATCCAAGCTCTAACGCTTGGGATCCAAGATACCAGCACATTGGAATCAATGTCAACACCATTAGGTCCGCGGCGACTGTGAGATGGCAGAGGAGAGAAGGTGAATTGCTTAATGTCCTCGTAACATATACCGCTGCCACCCAGACCCTCGCGGTCGTTGCTACTTACCCTGATGGTCAAAGATACGAGCTGTCCCATGAGGTCGACTTCAGGAAGCTTCCAGAATGGGTTAGAGTCGGATTCTCAGCTGCCTCGGGACAAGAATTTCAAACGCATACTCTTCATTCATGGTCTTTCACCTCAACCTTGCTGAATACCGTCCGCAACAAGAACGAGTATATTGTACTTCCACGTGACGTGTGATCTGGAGGGACTTCTATATCATATCTATCATGTATGATATGCCAATAAGGGACTAGTGTTGTCTATGGTCTAAATACGTTACGGTTTTTGTTGCTTTTGTTGAAGCCACGCATGTAAAATATAGTTTTGTATGAATGTATGTGTTATCTTGCTGCTACTGTTTGTCCAATTTACTTCGTTCGGTTATTCGCCTTCCAAAGGATTCACTCTATTGATGTTGCGCCACACACGCTCAAAATATTCCATTTATACATATTTCATCTTTGCCTAGGCTGACGAATGTTAAACACACACACACACACACACACACACACACGCATGTATAAGTCGTGGTTCACTTGAAAGGCCTAGCACTATTGAGCACGCACTGATGCAAAGAAGGGTAAAATAGCCAATCACAACAATTCCGGATGTGAGAGAAAAGTAGTTGTAAATAACAATGCAATTCATTACTCTGTATTTTATCAATTCGCACATTGTTTTTACGAAACTCCTTCGCACTATTTAGCATTTTAATATACTTTTGCTTGGAGAAAAATATAATGATACAAGCTGAGTAACTTTTACATTTGCTGTTACCAATGGAAGTTAAAATATTTGTGCAAATGTCTTAATAATTGGCCTGAGTAATTAATGTGGTATTACCAGAATTTTCATAGACGTTTCTTCTTCTCAATGATTAAAAGGTTGACGGGGCCTGAGCCCAGTGTTTTTCATATATTTCAAAAGGTCTCACTAGTTCAACGACACTAACCACGAGTCCAAGACAATAAACTTTGTTTGAAGAATCTGTAGCTGCATCTGAGACCATATTTTTATGACTGCGATGAACATTTTGTCTTCCACTTTCTTATCAGTTTCATTTTCTCGGGATTTCTTTTGTTAGAGTGTATTAATCAGAATCCTTCATTTTCGACATTAGCATTTTAAATTTTCATCTTAGATATTGGAACACGACGTAGCATACCTTTTCCATGCTGATCGATTATTGGAAAGCGTGCATCCTTTAATATTAGTTCTTCAAATTTTTGCTCTCTACTCGACAAAATAAGGGCCCCTAAAAAGCATTTTGGTATGGTGACATGTATTTTTTATTTACAATAATAAAAGTTTTAATTAAACAACATCGTATTTATTTATGAAAAAAATATATTCATTTTAATCATATTTAGTGTGTACAGATTATGTATAATATAATGTCATATTAAATTGGGGAGTTGGTCCTATCTATTGATAGAAAAAAAATTGTCATATTCAATATAATTACAATATTCATATAAACACTTTAATTTCATTAAAAAAAATCAGTATGCAAAAATTATAAAATTAACAAAAAGCGATAAATTAATTAATAATTAATTAAATAACATAGTGTATTTACCAATTAAGATTTGATCTAGCAGTAAGAGGGCTAGTCTACTATAATGTAGTGAACTATGGTTCAAATCTCAATTAGAAAAGTTGTTCATATTTAAATACCCTACAGTACTCAAATAGGATTACCTCCAGCAAAAAAATACTTAGAAAAAAAATAAAATCCCAAATTTGTCTTTGCAGGAGTTGTGGGACGTCAATTTGGTTCTCGAAATATTTATAATATCAATTTAATTCTCAAAAAATTAAAATTAATTTCAAATTAGTCCATAAATTTTTTAATCTTTTGAACTAACTTGAAATAAATTTTAATATTTTTGATAATTAAATTAATATCATAACTCTTTTAAAAATTAAATTAATATCACAACTCTTTCAAGAATAAATTAATATCCCAAAACTCTTTTTAGGACTAATTTGAGATTATTACTAAAAAAACAATAACAAAATGTATTTGTTATAAGTTATTAAATTAACTTATAAATACCCCTCTTTTTAGGCTCAAAACTATTAGAGCAAGTTTCATTTGCCAGATGCATGTTGATGGAAGTAAGTCTTCTGGTACTTTTGTAAATTTGTGCCTTCGGTACATTTTTGCTTTTCTTTTATGTATTTTTTGTGTGCCCCCATTTCACATATGCGTTGATCAAACATCTAGTTTATGCTTGCTCCTCTGTCCCAGGTTGAGGGCTCGAGCCATGCACACCAGTACTTTTCCATTTTTCACAATATTTTCATTTTTTAAATTAAAAAAGGAAAAGAAAGGAAGAAAAATCATTTTTTAAATTAAAAAAGGAAAAAAATACAAAAATAGCCCTATCTCTTTTATTTAAGCAATAATATCACTTTGCACAAATAACAAAATTTATTTTATTTTTCTCTCCTTCCCTTTTATTCAACATCTTACTAACAATTTATTGAAATCAAATAGAAGAAAAATTATATATTAATCATTAAAATTTTCATTTAATATATGATATATTCCTATAATATTTAAGTGAAAATTTGACCCAAAAAAAAAAAAGAAAAAAATTGTTTGTCTTTCTACTTCCATCTCTTTTTTTAGTATCATAATAAAAAAAATCTAAAATTAAATTGGAGCATATCCATAATATCTATTTACAATTTACTTTGTTTGAATTCAATATAACCTAATCCTTATAAATTGTAAATAAAAAATTTAATTCTTTTATCCTATCCTCATCCTTTTTAATTTAATTATATTTTATGACAAACTTTCAAGCTCATATATATAATAATATAAATAATTCTTAATATTATATGATAATTACATATACTTATAAAATATTATTGAATACATTTTTATGTATAACTAAATTAAGATGAAGAACATAATTATACAAATTAAAAATATAATTGTGACATCACTATTGTAGAAAATAAATTACTTTTGAAAAAATTGTATAAATGCATTCCCTATAATAATAGGGATTATGTTATATTGAATCCAAGTAAAATAATTTATAGATAGATTTTATGGATATGCACCACTTTAATTTTGATTTTTTTTATTAAGATACCAAAGAAAAAGATCAAAGTGGGAAATTAAATAATTTTTTATTGAATTTTTACTTAAAATATTATAGAAATATATCATATATTAAATGTTAATTTTAATGATTAATAATGTATAATTGTTTTTATTTGATTTCAATACATTGTTAGTAAGATATTGAATAAAAGGGAGAAGGAGAAAAATAAAATGAATTATGTTATTTATATAAAGTGATATTATTACTTATATAAATAAAAGACAAAACAATTAACATTAAAGTAAAAAAGATAGCAACTAAAAAAGAAGGTGTAGAGTAAAAATAAAATAAAAACTACGGCAAATAGAAGAGTTAAGACTATTTTTGTGTTTTCCCCCTTTTTTTTTCCCTTTTATTCCTGTTTTTGTTATTTAAAAAATGAAAAAAATGTGAAAAGAGTAAAAGTGAAGAAATGAAGACTCGAAACGGCGACCCCAACGTTGTGAGGAGTGCGGATGAACCAAATGTGCTACTCCATTACACGAAAGGTATCTAAAAGAAAAGGAAAAAGGTAACCAAGCCACGGATCTACGAAGGCACATGAGAATTCACCACCAAGATATTTAAGGGAAGGTGGGTACCTTGCTATTTTTTTCCCCGTTATATATTCAATCCTCTCCTTTTTGGCTTGTATCAGACACATCGTTGTCGCTATGTCTACGTGCCTAAGAAGTTTGGTTCAATCCTCTCATTATGGCTTTTTTTTTTCTTGTTATTATTATTATTATCACTCATTAAAACACGTCCTTATCTGATGTATCAAAAAATACCGTCCTTATCTAATCTTTATTCATGTGTCTTAGAGGACAAGTGCAATTGTCATATCATATTTGAATTACATAATAAAAATGTAGACAAAATAACAATTGCTATAGTTTGCAGTAAATATATACCGTCAATTTTTTTGGATAGATATAAAGTTTAGTAAGTTCGGTGCTGGTCATCACATCAAAGTCGCGACACAAACTTCGAACTCATAAAGTACTTGAACGTTCAAAGCCTGCCTTCAGAGCTCTTAAGAACTGTTACAACTATGGTTTTTGAACATTCTTTGCGGAAAAATGAGTCTGCCACCATTTTTGAGCATTCTTTATTGAATGCTATGATTGCCATTTATCCACTGCTCTTCATCAATTTTCTTCTGCAAAGCAGAACCCAAATATAGTAGTTAGAAGGAATACATGTATATCTATATGCCTTTTTTTTTTTTTTTGGCACACCGTTTTATTAATCATTAGTAGGATATCGAACAAGGGTAATAAATAATCAACTAAAAGGGTTTTAAGTTAAGGTAGGCTACACTTGCATCCATGGCACATTACTAGCAAGAAGCCAATCGCCTTCTTCATCCTGATAAGCTAGTTCATAACACTTAGAAAATTGATGACCTGTTTCCAGTATCAGCACAACCCTATGTAAACAAACGAACTAATCTCATAACTCTATTATAATTAAGAGCATCCTTAACTAGGATTTAGGAACATAAAATTCAAAAGCACCCGTATCGTTATACTTACATTTTTCAAACATGTCCATTACGGTTTCCTTTAGCGTCTCGAATGAATGATGCGTGCTGAGATCAACCTTTCGTGCAACCCCTACGCCCTCCGTCTTCACTTTCACATACAGGGTATTATTGGATCCTCTGGTGCCAATAGAACCATGCCCATCATGATCCTCATCCAATGGCCCTGCGTTGAAGCAACATGAGGTACAGCAAGATGGAATGGAGATTGCGATGTTTGGTGAAGAATCATGTTAAGAGAGGATGAAATCTAAGATTTTAGGATTCAAGATGGGGGAAGAAACTGATTTGCAATTTTTTATTTTTAATTTGAAATTCCAAAAATTTTAATGATCTTTTAAATAATTTATTTGATTTTAATTCAATAAATCCTCGAAGGACATATTTTGAAATTTTACACTGGAAAGGACATAATAGCAAAACAAGATGTCAAGATATGAGTTGGCCTTATTTTTATTAGATGGCATATTATTAGTGGTGCACCTAACAAAGGGTATCGGAACCTTAAAGGGACCGATTCCGGAGAAGTTACTTGAGGCTTAACAAATTTGGCAAGTTCTCTGGTGAAGTGTTATACTTCACCATGAAGTCCATATGTGACTAAATAGTGAGTTTACATGTGGGATAAATGGGCTATTGTGAAGTCAATCTTAATGAGGAGGGTTATACTGTGTTAACAAAGTACTCTTTTAATTTAAATTTGAAACCAATTAAAAAAAAAAACAATTTTACTTGCATTGTGAATTATCTGAGATCAACTTTTGCTCCAGCAAATTGTCCTCTTCGAGAAGCACCTGTGTTCACATTGTAAAGGTGCAATAAATTTTTATAACATTGCTGCAATAAATGTTACTCCCCCAAAGCAAGATAGGGAAGTTATGATGGCTAAATGTAGAACTTTATAGGAGGAAAATGAGGAGATTGGGAATCAAGCCTCTGAGGGGAATGTGTTGCCATCTTTTTTGTGTTATTCTTCTAATCGTCACTCTTTCCTCTCTTTTTTCCTCATTCGTTTGGGAGTTGGCTCCCCACTCTCCAAAAATTAAAAATATGAACAATTGTCTCGATCTCCAAATTGAAACCCGGATATTATTCTTTTTACATCTATCAGGTTCATCCCCAAATTAACAGCTCAAACACCTAAATGATCCCCAAATGTCAAAACCTAGTATAAAAAAGTTAAAAACTCAGACACCTTTGCATTCCTTTTCAAGACAACCACTAGTCCGGTCATGTCGCCGTCGACGACAATATCTGCAAAACACAGTGGAGACTACAACTAGCCAGTGATGCAGAGGTGTGAATTTGGCGTTCTTCCCTTGCCAGTAGGTGGAGGTGCGGATCACCACTGGCACCTACACCTACTACGAAGCTATTCTTCCCTTGCTACTGCAAAAAGGTTGCTCTTTCCTTGCTTTGGGTAGTGTATGAAAAAGTGGTGTTGTCAGAGAAAGTGGAGATAATTAACATTGTCTAACCCTCTTCATTAAGATTTCATTAATCTTGACTTCACTTTCATTAAGATTGACTTTAAGAACTTTACAGTAAAGCACAAAAAAAAAAAAAAAAGTTTCAGCAGAGTATCAACCTTTTTTTTCCTTGGTGGTTCAAGTTTGGCACCTTTAGTCTCTTGAAGATAATAACGTGGCTAGTCATGGCAAATGATCGAGTTACTTTCTACTTTCAACGGTGGGGTTATCTATTATTGGAGGTGCCAAACTTGCTGCTAAGTTAGATGAGAATGGATAGCAAGGAAAAGCCAAGGAGGGCGAGAAATTCTTGTAAAGACGATTACGAGCCTGTTTGGTTTGAAGTTTGCAATTCCTAGAAGACCTTCTAAGAGAAGGAAAATGACTTTGTACAGTAAATAGTAGTGTTTGGTTTAACTTCTTCCAAAAGGCCTTATGGAGGAAGAAGTATCTTTGAGATTACTTTTCATTCTAGAAAAAGACCTTTTAAAAAGGAATCTTATTATTACTCTCATATCAACAACTAAAAGTAATTTTATTTTATCCTATCAAAACAAAACTCATTCTTCTAAAAAGCCTTTTGATATATTCAAATCAAACAAAAATCATTTTTTTAAAAATATTTCCTCTAAAAGGCCTTCTTTTAAAAGACCTTCTTTCAAAAGATCTTCTCCCAAAAATTAGACTAAACGGACTCTACTTTGGTACATTCAATAATTGAATAGTATCAAACCATATCGTGACATGATAGCTTTTTATTAGCTACTGTTATTACGTCAGCATCAAATCAATATCCAATCAATATTTAGTCAAAATATTTATAATATTGAATCTAGTAACTTCTAATTTATAATATTATTCAAGAATTATTTAGCAAATATGAAGAGTTAATCAAATTATCAATTTATCTTAAGCCTAAGATAAAATTCTTACTTTATCTTAATGTAATCCAAACAAAGGGAAGGGTTCGAGAAAGGCGCCTATGCAGGAAACATCTATTTATCATGATAGGAGTAGGTCGCAAGTGGCACGGCTGCAGAGGGGTGATGGTGGCGTGGTGATGGCGGCAGAGTGGATAGTGGCAGTGGGATTATGGTAACGGCGGCAGAAGGGAGGTGGTTGCATGGCGGCTAAGCAGAACAGGTAATGCCACGGCGGCTAGGCATGATCAAAATTTGGGATAATATTCAATCTGAATTAGGTTTTTTTAAAAATTAAGTTATTAGGATATGTAAATTCGGATTGGTGGAAAAAAAATTAAGTTTAGTTGAAGTAATTTGAGAATTTGGGATAAATTATGAGCTTAGATAAAGTAAGAATTTTGTGACAGACTGAAGATAAATTAGTAGTTTGATTAACTCTTCATATTTGCTAAATAATCCTTGAATAATATTATAAATAAAAAGTTAGTAGACTCAATATTTTAAATATTTTGACTAGATGCTGACTGGATGATGATGTAATAACAATAGCCAATAAAAAAATTGCCACATCACGGTATGTTTCAATGCTATCCAATTATTGGATGTACCGAAGTAATCATCACTTGTAAATACAAGAATTTCTCAAGGAGGCCAAGTTGGTTAAGCTCATGGACACATGGCCTGAAGATCCACCAAAGGTAGGCCCAAGAAGGAGCTGCAGACCTTGAAGCTCAGGCTGAGGGTTAGTGCTTGGAAGGGGGATAAGTAATGTGTTAATGTGATACTTAAATTTAGAGACTCTCCTGTTTAATAGACTAATTTTGTAGGTTGAGCCGGCCCAACATGACCGCAGGCAAAAGGAATACATCCAAAACGAGCCCACAAGTTGCATGTGAGGCCATAGTTGAAGTGATCATTCGCTGCCTCATATAATGCACTCGGACTAAAGGGAATCGAGTTCAAAGTTGGAGCCTTAAAAAAAAAAAACCACGGGTCAAGAACCCATTGAGGACAAAGCTCTAGCTAAATCTTCGGGAAATCTATGTGGCCAATCAAGTGGTAGATTTCCAGATAAAGATAACTTAGCCACCACATGAGCCGCTTAGTTCGATTCTCGCTTGGTCCAAAGTAAGCCATAGTGCCTGAATGAGTTCTTGAGCTTGGACACATCTTCAAAAATGACCACTATCTCAAGAGTCTCCATCTTCGGTCTACAAGCTTCAACAACTTGCAAGCAATCTGACTCAATCAATATCTCCTAACAGAAGCAGCTCCTCAATTCCCAGAACAAGACCATCCCTAAGAGCCATTGCCTCTACTGCAAGAATTATGTCCCATATATATATTAGTTTAATAACTATAAGAATGTTTAAATTTTTTGGCTAATCTATTGAAGAGCTATTTTTATTAATAGTCATATCCACTTATGTATAGAAATGAATATTAGAATATAAAAACATAACTAAAGAAGGCGTTTGATGAAGGTATCCTATCATGTCTATATATATAAGATGTGCTCCTCTCTTTATCATGGATAGAAGTACTTTGTTTTCATAACTATTGTACTATTAAGGAAAGGGTTAAGAGGGAGAAATCATCATTTTTCATATTCTACTCATCTAAAGGAGTGTTCCCTTCATTCAAGTTTATGGAGAACGGTACACGTCCTCTTTCTAAATTATGTGAAAAGCATTAAGTTTTAAATTTTAGAATTAATATATTTATAATAATTTATTCATGCTTAAATAAATTATTACTAATATGTGGCATCAGAGCATTAGGTTTGGGAACTTATGTTTTTCCTTTTAAGGTCATGTGTGAGTGCATGGTGGTGACTCCCTTTCATGAAGAACATTGAATTGTGGTGTGCACATGTTTCCTAATATAAAAAGAAAAATATATATGGATCATAAATTCCTTACTAAAGTTGATCCAAATTTATGTCTTTCGCGTGTGTACCTCATGCTGAATGCGTTCAAGTGGAAAGATTTTCTTTTGTTTGTTGTTTTGCTTTCTTTAAAGGATGGTGATTTTACGAATATCATTTTGTAATGAGAAATCAAGTTCTGTTTTTTTATATGCAAAACAAATTATCAAAGCATGATCAAGCAATTTGTGTTATATGGCATATTAATGCATTGTTTCGCATGAAAACTTTAACTCTGGCTTTTGAAATTGCGAATTTTTGTTTCCTAACATGATGCAAGTCTCGGGTTGAATTCCCAATGAAGAATATTACGGTTTTGAAACCTTTCTTTTCAAACCGTTGCCTTGTCATCCTTTTTAAAACATGTTGGAGTGTTATATATTTAATATTTATTATTTAATCTCATTCCATGGATATTAACGTTAATTTATTAAAACGGTTTTATAACCCTTTTTTTTTCCTGTTTGAAATGTTCTTTTTGTTTTTTAGCCGTTTCCTTTAAAGGTCACCATTTGAAATTCGATTTATGTCCAATCATGTTTTGAGCCCGTACGTCATGAGGAAATCGGCTTATGATTGTAAATATGCTTTGTACAATTTAAGTCATATTTTATTGTAATTTCTTTTATGAAATTTTACTGTGAAGTGTAATATTAAGTGTTTCATGAAACAAGCAAGAGCAATTGTTCTTCAATGTGTTTATATTATGAAATATTATTGAATTTTGGAATTATTGTATGTGAGATTTGTTAATCACCAAAGTGATCAAATTTGTAAGTTATTTAATAATTCTAAATTCATGATGATTTAAGTTCTTTTTAAATGTGTATTTACAATTTAAAATTTATTTGATATATGATTTGTTAGTCACCAAAGTGGCCAAATATTAAGGAAAATAAATGTTGAATTGTAAATGTATTTTCAATTACCCATAGATTTTAATGCTTATAAATGACAATATATTGTGTGAGTAAATTGAAGTTCATTACTATGAGATGATTCCATGATCGCCCAAAAGTTGATCATTTGTTCTTATAATTAATGAACATAATCGCTAATAATTGATATGTCTAGTGGTTTTACTTTGTTTATCCAAAGATAGGAGATAATTCCAATTAGCATACCTCAATAACTAGATTAATGTATTATCTTAATATCATTATGATTTATGTTTGCATATCATAGGATCACCCAAAGGTGAACTTTGATATGTATGTGTAATGTTTACTTCCATTTTCTGAATCTGATTTTTATGTGATATAATTTGTGACTTAAAGCATTAATCTTAAGCATGTGTTAATTGTCGTATATGTCCCTATTCAATTACAATCGCATGCTACGTTTGTTTCAATTTTGATTGGTTGAATTTTTCGGATTGGTGTGAACAAGTCCACTTCACCTTGGTGTGTTGGATCTTGATTTGACACTTTAAGTTGAGAAATCTGCTACTATGAATGTTGCCAGTAGCAATGAGGGAAATCCCATTAGGAAAAGTCAAACAAACTAAGCCTAATGTTTATATGAATGAGCATAGAAAGCTGTATAAAGTTAGCTCTTCCCAAAATTGAAAATGCTAAAGAAATTATGAAGTTGTGGAAGAGCACTCCCAATTTGCTGATAAGTCTCTTGCTGAGACATTGATGAGTACTTTAACTACCATGAAGTTTGATGGTTCTTGTACTATGCATAAGTATGTCATTGAAATGATAAATATTGCAGCAAAACTTAAGTCTTTGGGAATGGAAATGGATCAGAGTTTCTTTGTGTAGTTCTTTCTGAACTCATTACTATTTGATTATGATCTATTCAAAATGAACTATAATACCATGCAAGATAAAAGGAATGTGCATAAATTGCACGGTATATTAGTTCAAGAGGAAACTAAACTTAAGAATTAAGAAAATTGCTCCATTCATTATGTGAACTGTCAAGAAGTTGGTAAGAAAGTTGAAAAAGGAACATGGAAAGGTTGATAAAGAATGGCATCATTCCAGTTTTAATTTCATTGACCTTAATATTTGTGTAGATTGTATTAAAGGAAAGTAACAAGACACACAAAGAAAGAAGCCACAAAACGTAGTACCCAACTTCTTAAAATTATACACATTAATATATGTGGACCCTTTGGTGTGAATTATTTCAATAAAGAAAAGTACTTCATCACCTTCATTGACAATTATTCACATTATGGTTATGTCTATTTACTGCATGAGAAATCTCAAGCAGTTGATGCCTTGGAGGTTTACGTATATGAAGTCAAAAGGCAATCAGACAAAAAGGTGAAAAATGTGATAGAAGTGGTGAGTATAATAAAAAACTATAATAAAACTGGAGAACACTCAAGTTCATTTGCTAAATTCCTAGAAAAGTTTGGCATATGTATCTTAGGTACACCAGAACAAAATAGTGTATCAGAAAGGCATAATTGAATCTTAATGAATATGGTTAGGAACATGATGAGTAATGCATTTTACCTTGTCATTATGGATGTATATTGTAAAAGCTACAATATATTTGTTAAATAGGGCTCCTAGTATGACAATTCCAAAAACTCCTTTTGAGATGTGGATAGTTAGGAAACACAATTCAAGGCACCTACATGTTAAGGATGCTAGGCAGAAACAAGAGTTTATAATCCACAAGAAGAGAAATTGGATGTAAGAACAATCAATCATATTTCATTAGTTATCCAGAAAAGTATAAAGGGTATAGATTTTATTGTCCTACCCATAGTACAAGAATTGTTGAAATTGAGAGAATGGTGAGACTAGTGGGAGTAAAGCTTCACAAAATGTGGACATTAAGGAAGTTAGAGTACAGGTTCCTTTGACTTGTTTCTCATGTTATTGAATCGCATAACAATAAAGAAGAATAACAAATTATTGATCCCAAAGTTCATAATAAGCCAATGATAGAACAACCATTGCAAATAGCATTAAGAAGATCTCATTAAGAAAGGAGATATGCTATATCAGATGATTCTACAAGAGTTAGAAAAATGACTTGAGTATTGATGATGATCCAGTTCCATTTTCACAAGCCATGAATTGTGATAATGCTGATAAATGGTTAGATGCCATGAAAGATGAGTTTAAATCAATGGAATATAATGGTGTATGGGACCTTATGGAATTACCTGAAGGGTGTAAGAGATTTGTATGTAAATGGATCTTTAAGACTAAGCGCAACTTTCATGGCAACCTTATAATTCCCATCTTGTTGCCAAAGATTTTACTCAGAAGATGGCATTGACTATAAGGAAACATTCTCATTAGTTTCTACGATTACCATGGCATTTGGTAGCTTAATATGACTTAGAGCTGCATTAAATGGATATAAAAACTGCCTTTCTGAATGGGAATTTAGAGAAAGATATTTATATGAATTAACCAATAGGGTTTTCATTTAAAGGAAAACACCATTGATTGGTGTATATATTTGAAGGTCAATAGGAGTAAGTTTTTTTTTTTTTCGATTTTGTATGTTGATAATATCTTGCTTGCAATTAATGATTTTAGTCTATTAAATAAGACCAAAATGTTTCTCTCTAACAGCTTTGAAATGAAAGACATGGGTGAGACAAGTTCTATGATTGGAATAGAAATATTGTTGGATGAATCACAAGGATTCTTAGACTTGCTTCAGAAAGCAAATATCAATAGAGCTCTAGAGAGATTCATAATGAAAAATGGCTCATCATCACTTGTTCCAATTCAGAGGGGAGACATATTTAGTCTCATGCAATGTCAAACATGATTTGGAATGAAAACACATGGAAGAAATTTCATACACTTCTGTTACTAGGAGTTTGATGTATGCTTGATAGATACGGAACTCAAGATTGGATCAATGAAAAGATCACATACTTACTTATAGGTGATCTGATTATCTTGAGGTGAGTGGATATTCAGACTTAGCCTTTATCGGTTGTGTAGATACAAGAAAGTATGAATTTGGTCATTTGTATCTTTTGGCCGGAGGAGTGATAATATGGAAGAGTATAAAGCAGTTAGTCATCACTTCTACCACCATGGAGACTGAATTTGTGGCACGCTTTGAGGCCCTAGTTCAGGCTAAGTGGCTGCAGAATATTATTTTAGGGCTTGGAATTGTTGACATTATTGCTAAGCAGCTGAAAATTTATTGTGATAGTTTCACAATGGTCTTCTTTGCTAGAAACCACAAGTGTTCTAAAGGTGCTAAGCATATAGAATTGAAATACTTCATCGTTAAAGAAGTTTTTCAGAAACATAGTGTCAATAAAACAAATTAGCACTAACCTGATGATTGTTGATCCATTAATGAAATGGTGCCCGTAGTTGCCAAATAGGAATTATTGGATATTATGATGATGTTTATGTTTTATGTACTTTGACACTTTGAGCTCATGAATGGATATGTGTTGTATTACCTATTTCCGATTTTGTATACATGATAGAGTCGGAATGATGATAACAAGTGTTGTCTTTTAATAAAGATATTAGGGTTAGACCATACTCTTCATTATGTGTCATGTTAAGTAAGAAGGTTAGTGGTGTAGTACATGAAAGGGACTCTGTCAAGAAAATAGTAACCTACAACCACCATAACTCGCATTAATTTTCTTCTCAGTCATAATATTATGTCGTAGCCAATATAATAAGGATTTAACATTATATTTATTTGCACATTATGTTTTGTTATTAAATTATGAAAGTATTATTATATGGGACAAGTGGGAGAATGTAAGAATTATGTCCCATATATATTGATTTAATAACTATATGAATGTTTAAATCTTTTGGGTAATCTATTGAAGAGTTATTGTTATTAATAGTCATATCCAGTAACGTACAGAAATGACTATTAGAATGTAAAGACATGACTAAAGGAGGTATTTTATGGAGGTACCCTATGATGTCTATATATATAGAATGTGGTCATCTCTCTATTATGAATAGAAGTACTTTGTTTTTATCACCATTGTACTATTAAAAAATGGTTTAAGAGAGAGAAATCATCATTCTTCATATTCTATTCATCCAAAGAAGTGTTTCTTTTATTCAAGTTCATGGAGAATAATACGCACCCTCTTTCTAAATTATGTGAAAAGCATAAAGTTATAGATTTTTAATTAATATATTTATGATAATTTATTCATATATTAATAAATTATTACTAATATCTGCCTCCAAACTAGAAGAGGTATGAATCGTTTGTGCTCTCCCCGTTATGACTCTTCCTTGTCGATCTCTAATGATGGCTGCAGTTGCTCCAACTTCCCGATCCGCACAGAAAGCTGCATCCACGTTGCATTTCAGCTTCCCTTCCTAATTTGAGTTCATAACATTACCATTACCATGTCTTTGTCGTGCATGAACCACATCTACCCTAATAAAAAATCAGTATCTGTTGTAGTATCATTTTGCAAAGTATTTGAATTTTTTGTGTACTTAACAAAATAATATTATATATTAGAATTGTTTATTTGATATACGTTTATTTCAAATTTTTATTTGTACGACAGTACATAAACATTTTTTTTATACTCACATAATATTTAAGAGTTTTATTTTTTATATACATTATTTATATAATTTTACATTATTTATATAATATCATAATTATTAAACCGTGACAAATTTGATTTTATTGCTCATAGTCACAACCGAAAAAACCCAAAAAGATAACACTTTTTTAACCACACTTTTATAACCACACTTTGGAAAACGTGGCTAAATAACATTAAACCCATAAAGTTTCCCGAAAACGATGAAAGCAAACACTCGCCCTCTTTCTTTTCGAAAATCGGGGACTCGCACTCTCCCTCTTCTCTCTCGTAAACTCACTACCGCCACCTTCCACCGCTGCTTTCTGCCACCGACACCACCTTTCACCGCTGCTTTCCACCACAGGTTTTACCTTCTGCCGTTGCCTTCCGCCACCGGCACCTTCCGCCACTTCTTTCTGACACCAACATCGAGTTCACTCATTGCTCTCCACCATCAGCATCGCCTTCTGCCACCGCTCCTCAACCTCAACTCACTCTCCGACCACCATTCGACGTTGCTCCTCAACCTCAACAATCTTCAGGTTCTCAATGTCAATCTCACTTTCGATCTTTGTCCATTCTCATTCTAATAATGCTACTTGTTATTAAAATCAACAGCGTTTCTCTCTCTCATCCTAAGCAGTGGAGCTCTACTTCGCACTACAATAGTGGAGTTCTTGTTCTTCTTCTCGCACAATTACTGATTTCTGATCTCTTTGGATTGTGCTGTGATTGTTCCTCCTTTGGAATTTTCCACGGTGAGATTTCATTCTAATCTAGATCTACCATTATCTTTCAGTTTTTACTCTTGATTTAGCTAAGAGTTCTGATAATTATAAATCTCACCTCTTGTTTCTTTCTTTGATATCCTGTTAAATTTTTTTTTCCAGGTATTGATTAAACAGGTTTTCTTAATTTGTTGATTTTAGCATGATTTTCTTTGTTAATTTCATAAAATTTTGTAGGCAGTCTCATAGTTCCAATGATGTTACATTTCCAGCAACTACAGATTTGAGTCGGAGAGGTTCTATATAATTCATTTTAAACTTAATTGCTGTTTATATACATCCACATCATATAACAACTACATAGTAAGTTCATAATAAAAGCTACGAGACATAGTTAAATCACAAAAGTTTCAATTGAAAAGTTATAAGTAATTTTTGGTGTATTTGATAATGAAATTTAAACTTAATCACAACTACTTGTATACATACAGATGATTATTCAGTTGTTAACCTTTGCTGCGGAGCTAAGGTATGCATAAATTTGCGCTTATTTTATCAGTTTTTTTTTCCCTTATTGCTCATTTGCCAATAATGTCATATTAGATCTATTGGTTGTTTTGTAGATGTTTAAATAATCGGATTAAATAGAGCTGTAATGATGATATTGTCATCAAAATATCTTATGGTAGTTAACGTTTGTAATGAAAAGTACTTTCTCAGCGATTGTGTGTGGGTTATGGTGGGAAATAGTTTATCTGAGACAACTCCACTATGGCTCCACTTCTGTAAACAATATGGCCTCTTCCCAAATGCACTAAAAATTTTGGTGATCAAAAGTACCTGATAATGCATTTAGCCAGACCTTTTAAATCCTATTAATTATCATTCGGTTTTCATGATATGTAACTATAACTGAATATATTTATGTTGTGGTTATCTTATTTTGGAGAACATGAAATTTGTGTAAGAAATCCATTATTAATTGTCTTTGCTGATATAATTTATTGTCAGGTTAAGGCAAGCATTATCATAACTGAAGCTGAACAAGTCCAGAAAGGGATTGTTGATTTAGTTATTAGGCATAATATTTGGAAGCTTGTTATTGGAGTAGCACCAGAGAAGTAAGTGTTTCATATATTGTCTACTTATCCACCAGTGTTGTTTGAATCGTCTTAGATCCCTTTTTTTTTTCCTTTTGCATTGTTAGCGGGAAGGAAACATTGTTCCTGTATAAAACTGCCTTGTTTGCATTGAACTTGGGTTATTTTCTCCTTAGTTTCACTCTAGCTGGTTCCTGTGGATTAGAAAAAGTTGATTTTTTCAGATTTTCTATTCAAGAGTCTGTTTTAGGCTGTTAGTCCTTTTCATTCAAAAGTTTGAAAGGTTTGATTTTTTTGATTTTGAGTTTTAAAGTTTTTTAAACTCTTTGATTATGTCTAGTTTTTGGTTTTTGTCAATATAATTCTGTTTTGCTGATTTGATGAAGTTTAAGATTGAGTACTTGAGATTTCTTCTTCAAAAGTTTGTTACATGCTGTTCTGTTAGTGTTAACTATCCTTTCCATTCAAATTCAAATAACTTAATTAAATTTAAACCACTCCAACTTTGGTACTTGAGATTCAAATGACTGATTTGATGAAGTTTGTTACATGCTATGCCAGTTGTACAAAAATGTTTTCATCCCTCCCATGCTTGTGTTGTTGTAGGACCTAAGGATTTTGCTGCCCTCTGGAATTGCCTTGGTCACTGGCGAGTGGGTATATTTTTCATTCTATATTCATTCTTTTTTATAGACCAACTACTTTGGCATTATTATTATGGTTGCAATAAAGTTATACTTTGTGATTCTTTTAGGACTATAATTACACATTGATAAGTATCCCTTGTCCAATTCATGTACATACTAACTATGTTCCTATCCCATTAGTATTGTGCAAAAACTGACCAACTTAATTCACTTGAGTTCAAGCATTGCAATGACTGCTAGTCTTTTTAATTCATTTTAAACTTAATGTGACTGTCGGTATATATTTATGTAATTTTGGGGATGAACCTTAGTTTCCCGTTCAAGAATAACTAATATATTGTCATTAGACATGCTTGAATTGTCCAAAAGTGGACAATATATTTGGACACTTGAAACATGTATCATTTAGCTGCTGTAAGCACCTCGGTGAAATTCCAGACTTCTCAATTATTCCAAACATTGAGAGTCTCAGCTTTGACCATTGCAGAAGTTTAATTAAGTTGCATGAGTCAGTGGGAACTCTTGATAAGCTTGTTTCTTTAAACCTTCTATTCTGCTCCAATCTCAAGACTCTTCCAAGTCATTTCAAGTTAAAATCTCTTTGTTCTCTCTCCTTACTGGCTGCTCGAAACTAAGGAAGTTTCCTGAGATTGTCGAGAAAATGAAACATCTTGAAGAAATCCTTCTCCAAGGGACAGCCATAAAAGAACTACCTCAGTCAATTGAATATGTAATTGGGCTAAAATTCTTATTCTTAGATTCTTGCCAAAAACTTGAGCATCTGCCCAGCAGCCTTCAGAAGTTGCAATACCTTACTAGTCTTGATCTCAGTGGCTGCTCTAAGCTTCAGGAGCTTCCAAAGCTTCCACTAAATGCAAGATATATAGACACAAGTAATTGTAGATCTCTGAAAATCTTTCCAATATTAACCAGCCCTTCAAATTTTATTGTAGAGGATTTTCCAAGATTTACTCAAATGAGGTTCATTAACTGCCATAAACTGATTAATAAACGGGCCGAGGACCACATAACAAATCATTTCTACAATGAGGTTGTTGCTCAAAGCTCATTATCTTTTTCTCTCTGTGTTCTTCATGCAAAATATTCTAGACTTAAAATTATTTTTTATGCTTCAGGAATCTATTGGTGAAGTTATGCTTCCAGGGAGCAAGATCCTAGATTGTTTTCAACATCAGAGTACTAATGGTTCAATTTCTCTTGAGGTAGCTTCAGGTTTGTATGGTAAGCCTGTGGAGTTGCTATTTGGTGCAGTTTTGGAGTTGGTGCTGCCACAACCGGCATGTTTTCATGTGTATATGAGGTTATCATCAATGATCAGAAGACACTTGTGATAGCAAGAAGTTTTGAATCACTGGACACAAGTCGTGTGGCTGACTAGGATCATGATGTTGATTGACATGTTTAGTAGATTTTTCTATTTTCGAACTCTATGTATAGAACTTGAATAGAATACTTTTACGAATATGGGGTTTGCAGTTGTTATATTCCTAGTGAATAATGTAGTGTGAATGGTTCTTGTAAATAGACATGATACTAGTTGAAATACATGTAATTTGGATTTTTCTTATCGAAATAGATAAGATGTTGTGGGAATTTAAATTAGTATTCTAAGTTTACAAAGAAAATTGCTAAGTTATTATAGGTTTTAGATTTAAACTGGAAATAAAACAAAAATTTAAACTAGAAATGAAACAAATATATATCAAACCTGTAGGCTTCTCCTTGTATTAGAATTTAGGAGCTAATTTTTTTTTTTTTGTTAAAAAAAGTGACATTAGCCACATTTTTGAAGGGTGGTTAAATGAATGGGGTATGTGGCTAAATAACAACATTAGCCGCATTTTATAAGTGTAGTTAAATAAAAATTAAAAATGTGGCTAAATGGTACATCTCCATAATAGCCACATCAAATTTACATGTTGGAAGATCAATTAGCCACACTGAAAAAAATGTGGCTAATCATAAATTATGAGTGTGGTTAACCGACACATTATTTTGCAGTGAGTGCTCGATGTATTGCTTAGGTACTACATTTTTGTTAGTATTAAAAATATTGTCATATACAATTAATTTTATATTTTATGTATGACAATAACACTGTAATTTCCCGTGCATTGCACGGTTATTGAACTAGTTGTTTAAATAAATAGTGATTTTTTGAATGCATACTCAAAGCGACAATCAATCTATATAAATTAAATAATTATATTATTTGTATCATTTTTTATTGAATATCGTGCTTACATCCATTCATTCATAATGGGGTCCACTTTGTGAACCTAGAGATATATCATTTCTGAAAAATAAAAGACATAGGTCAAAATAAAGAAAAGAGTTTTGCTATCCAGTGCATAATAGTTAAGGAATAAAAAAAAAAATTTAAATTTTTAGTGCATTGAGAACTTAATAATTTTATCTTTTCCATGCAAAACTTCCTTTCATAAGTCCTTAACCATTGTTTTTAGAATATCAGTTAGATAAACCGTAAAGAAAAATAGAATAGTATGGCAACTATACAGCATATCAGCATCTCACACATAAGGTTTTCATTCATAAAGGCTACAAACAACATAAGCATAACGCTACGATGATTTACATGCACAATGGACTACACTTGTCCTTATTGGTAGGCATGTCAAACGCAAGCAACATGGAAAGTCGATCATCCAAATCACACAACGCTTGCTATACCGCCGTGCTCCACAACATAATTCTTCCCTAAGATTGAACCAAAAGACCAAGATATAATGTTGTTTACTTGTGAGTATTGTCCCGTGGAACCAGAGAACCCTACGCTAACCAATTCAGGAAGGTGAGCGGACAAGTCGATATTGTGGCTGAAATCGAGGCGACTTCCATTAGGATAAGAAGCAAAAACCCTTAGGCTTTTAAGGAAAGGGTCATAGCTTATTGTTACAGCAACCGGTTCCCCATTTTGCCAGTCCCACTCCTCGGTAACTTCTGACTTAATAGAGTTGACATCAATTCCAACGTGCTTATAATCGGGATCCCCAAGATTGAGATTAGGGTAGGTGTCAAATTCAACAGCAACAACTTTATCAGATGAGGCTTTAAAACCAACAAGTTCTTTACGCGAGTTGTTGAGAGCATTTGACGCGCTAAAGAGACCGAGGAATCCCCCACCGGAATTAGGCGGGAGCTCAGCCCCAGCTGAAGTAAAAAAGAAAGTAAGGCCATCGGCAGGAGTATCAGAGGGAGGTGATGAGATGAGAAAGATGAAGGAGGTAAAAATGGATGCTACCGCTCCGGTGGAGCTATCCCAGAGGCGTATAGGGGTAGAATATAAGGCTCGGCCAACACTGCCACCTAGTGGGTTGCCACTGCTGTCCACCCTGGTGAGTTGTAAGGCATTGCTGCTTGAGATGGAGGCGTCGCCTTGTAAGATGAGGTCCTCTTGGTTACTTTTGTCAAACTTGTTGAACAGAAAAGAGACTACCTCCGCTGAGTTCACTCTGTGGAGTAGCAGGAGGTAGGTGGTTATGAAGGCCATAAGTGGAACGGATAGGGATTTCTTCGAGTTGGAGATAGCCATGGTAAGTGGAAATGAGTGATCGATGCTGCAATGTCGAGTTTTTGATGCAGGTTTAGCGCTAATTTCTTGGGTATATGTAGTGGATGACAGTAGGCCCAAGTACGATTATTGTTAATATGGCGCATGGCAAACGTGGATTCTATGCCATATAAGACAAAAATAGCTAAATTGTAACAATTATTGTTATTATTCTAAACAATATTTGAATTTAGAAAATCACCCCAACCCACAGGTTGCACCGAAGGATGACGGCCATGGATCGCTTGGTTCCGGCAGATTGTCTTGAACCTTAACTAACTACTCAATGTCTTTGGTTGTGGCGTGCTTTCCATTTTCTGTGGTGGGATTCTGACTTTGCTACGGCAGCGAAAATAATGGTCTGCCTGGGAATCATGGGATTCTGCCAGCAACAACCATAGACATTGAAAAGTTACTGGAAGTAATTGGGATAGCTTTATGCTCCGTTTGGATAGGGTGAGGAAATGAGAAGAAATAATATAAAGAGAAAAGAAGAAATATATATATATATATATATATATATATATATATATATATATATATGTTTGGAAAAAAAAAAATAAGAGAAAAAAATAAAAGTTATATGTAAAATAATATATATGTTTTTATTATAATAAAATATGAATGTATTTTTATTTAGTTTATAAATTATATAAATAAAAATATTATAATAAATATTAATTAAAAGTTTTATTTTATTAACATTTAAATTTTAACAATAAATGTGATATAAATTTAATTTATAACTTTCTATATTTTATTTTTGATTATTTTTTGTTTTTATTAAAATTGTTCCAATTTTTTAGAGTATTTTTATTTTAGTAACACTGATTCTGTTTTTTATCAAATATAATTTTTTTTATCATTTTATGGCCCACATAACTTGCAAAGGATCTATTATGGGCGCGCATATTAATATCAACCAAGGATAAGTATGTCATTTAATTACTTTTCATCCCATCTTGTGATTTTCTCGGCAAGTTTGAAGAGAAAAAAGTTAGGGGAGTTCCACGTCACTTTATTTTCTTTCCTTTGATTTTTTCTATTATCCAAATAGGAAAAAATTATCAAATTATTCTATTTTCTCTCTCTCTCTCTTTTATCTTTTTTATTTTTCTCTTGATCCAGAGGGTCAGTAAATGTTATTTGGGAGAAATGACAAATTTTATACAGGAAAAGGATTCTTTTTTAATGTAAAATTTTTATATGAACTTGTCTTGGGAGACATTGGACTGCATTTTTCTCTAGATATATTATTAAATTAGCACTCAAATAATTATCACAATAAACTTTTCAATAACATTTAACTGGAAAAAGAAAAAAAAAATATTTAAGATTATGTGAGTCATTTTAGATTTTATTTATCTCTAACGCACCAAGCCACCAATATTCTTAATTCAAATATATGATAAATCATATCTATAAAAGAAAATTGCTGCTGTGACGAAGTTGTAAGGAGAGCTTGATCCTTGACTTCAGCTTTTCTAAATAAAATGAACTTCAATGATTAAAGAAGAGCTTAATTTTATTTTTGTTTGAGAAAGACTATTTTGTGAACATAAACTCAGTAATATCCACTATTTGATAGCTTTAATTTTGATATATTGTTATTATAAATTTTTATATAAATATTTAATTATATATTATTATAATAATAAAAATATTTAATTCTTTAATTTATTATCTTAAAAATCTCATATATAATACTATAAAATGATATGATAATATAAAATTATTTACACTGATAATATATTAAAACTATTCTCTCAATTACAAGGCTATGGGTTATTGACGGATATATTTGCCAACAAAGGTTGATACACTTAGTAAAACATAGGCTTACACTATGCAAAAACGTGAATTTGATTTCTATTGGCGACATGAAAATCTTATTAGTAAATAATTTTATAATTTTTTTATAAATACTTTCTGCGCCCGGCAGTTATATCCTGACGTTGACACCGAACCTACTTCTATTAAAAGTAAAAAATTGACGGTCTACATTTACTACAAACTATAGCCATCGTTATTTTGTCGACATTTTTATTATGCAATTCAAATATGATATGACAACTGCACTTGTCCTCTAAGGCGCGTGAATAAAGATCAGATAAGGACGTGATATATTGGTACATAAGATAAGGACGTGTTTTTAGAAAAGCCAAAATGAGTGATAACACTAATAATTAAAAAAAAACAAGGCCATAATGAGAGGATTGAACCAAACTTCTTAGGCATGTAGACATCGCGACAACGGCCTGTCTGATACAAGGCAAAAATAATAGTAGGGTACCACCTTCCCTGGAATATCTTTGTACGCCGAGTTTTTAATGTATGAAGACTTACTTCCATCTACATGCATCTGGCAAATGAAACCTGCCCTACTAGTTTTGAGCCTAAAAATGGGGTATTTACAGGCGCCACCTACAATGACGTTTGCTCATCAAGAATTATGGTGTATTTTATAATTTAATAATAAAATTATAAGATATATTAATATATTAATTATTTATGATATATTATAATAATATTTAATTTTAAAAAAATTTAAAAATATAATTAAATATATTTTAAAAATTAATTATTATATATTAATAATATAAAATTATATTGATAATATAAAATAATTTTAAAATAATTTTAAATTATTAATATTATTAAAAAAATTTATTAATATAATTTTATTTTATCAATATAATTTTATATTGATAATATAAAATTATTTTATTCTATTAATATAATTTTATATTATTAATATATAAAAATTAATTTTTAAAAATTATAAAAATTTTATTAATATAATTTTATTTCGTAAGTATAATTTTACACGATTTATCAATATAATATTATATTAATAATATAAAATTATTTTATATTATTAATATATAAAATTATTTTTTAAAATATGTTTAATTATATTTTTATTTTTAAAAAAAATTAATATATTATTATAATATATCATACATAATTAATATATCGACATACCTCACAAATCTTTATAAAGTTTGGGCCGCTAACCGCAGTACAAGGGGATTTAATGACTTATGAAACTTACGGGTGGCATAACCCAATTAAAACTCTACGCACCTATTATCTTATGCAGTATCCAGACTTATAACAAATACATTTTGTTATTATTTTAATAATAACCTTAAATTGATTTTAAAAAAAGTTTTAAGATATTAATTTATTTTTAAAAGAATTGTAAAAGGTTATATAAAAGGAGTATTTTAAAAATAAAATATAAAATTATATAATTATTTTATAAGTGTCTCATGGCTATATTTTTCAAAAAATTATCGTTCTTTTTTGTTAATATCGTAATCATATCCGTACGACATCCTCGTTTCGCACATGGTGACAGGTCCATCATCTGTTTGTGACAATTCTTTGATGAAGAATGTTTAGAGATTAATGTTTTGGGACGACACAAATGAAAAAGTGAGTGAAATAATAAAAAAATTTAAATAATGTGTTTTATATAATTATTATTATTTTTATTTAATATTTTTTATTTAAAAATTTACCAACATCAAAATATAAAATTTATTAATGTTTATGCAAAATTTATTAGCATATTATTGATAAAAGTTAATAAATTTTTTTTATTCAAAATTTATTAATATTTATGTAAAACTTATTAATATTTATATAAAATTTATTAGTATTTATACAAAATTTATCAATATATTATTAAAAAATGCTCATAAATTTTTTTTTTTTACAAAACTTACAAACGTTTATATAAAATTTACTAGCGTATTGTTGAAAAATACTGGTAATATGCTGGTAAATTTTTTATTTTTTATACAAAACTTACAAATATTTATATAAAACTTACCAGTATTTATGCAAAATTTACCAGCGTATTATCGAAAAATAATGGTAAATTTTTATTTTTTTTATAAAAGTTATCAGTATTTATGTAAAATTTACTAGCATATTACACAAAATTTATCTAACATATGCAATATTTACGTTGATAATTTTTTTTTTACAAAATATGCTAGAAGTTTTTTATTTATAAAACTTATCAACGCATATACTGTTCATGCTGATAAATTTTTCAATGTATGCAATGTCTACGTTGATAAGTTTCAAAAAATTTATCAGGATAAGTAATGTATATGTTGATAAGTTTTATATAATATACATAAAATTTATTAATGTATATACTATTTAAACTAATAAATTAAAACTTACCAATTTAAATAATATATATACTAATAAATTTTATGTATATTATATAAAATTTATTTATATATATATTATTTATATTAATAAATTTTTTAAAATAAAAATTTAAATAAAAATAATAATAATTACATAAAATTTATTATATAAATATTTTTATCATTTTCATAATTTTCAATATATATTATGCATACATTCACAACTTGTGTCCGCTGTCAGTTTTCTTCTTTGGCGGAGCATGAGTAAACAAAGTGCTGTAGATGTGGAAGGACCCATACGATTTGTCTCTTGCAGGGATATCTGTTACATATGGGTCCCACACATCTGCAACACTTAATTTATTCATTCTAGGCCAAAGAATTGTCACAATCAGATGATGGAAGGAGGATGTCGTATGGATAAGGATACAATACAATATTAATATAAAAGTACAATAATTCTGTAAAAAATATATGATATATATGACACGCTTACACTTATAAACTAACCATATAAAATTAATATAAGATTATTATAGGGCGAAGATTAACTTTACATCCATATGTAAGTTACATTCAATTTTTATATTATTAAATAATATTTTGTTAAAATTTTTTATAAAACTAATTATTAAATTAAAAACTTAATAATTATAAATTATATTTATAAAATTTTATATTAATATAAAATAATTTAATATTATATATATATATATATTTAAATTGATATAATATATAACTCTTAAATATATGTAAAAAAAAATATTTGATTATATTTTTATTGATATCCAATTTTTTAAAAATTTGACATAAATAATTTATATGATATGTAATTATAATTTAATGATCGAATTGATAAAAATTATATTTTATAAAAAATTATTAAAAATATAAATATACTAACTCTTATATTAATATATATATATATATATATATATATATATATATATATATATATATATTAAAAAATATAATTTTTTAAAAAATCATAAATTAATGCAGATATAATAAAATATATTTACCTTCAATTACATTCCTTCCGCTGAAGTGAGCTAAACTGCGTAAAAATATCGGACCCTTCGACAATGGGGAGTGGTTCATATACATGCTCAGATTTTTTAATTGGGCCTAAACTACATAAATGTAACCATTATTTAGCATTAATAAATATAATAGTTCTAATATCTACCATTGCTAATTTATTATTATTATTATTTATTTTTTGAAGTGAGCTAATTTAATATTATCTAGATTAAATGAAGTCCAAGAACATTCACAACACTGAGTTAATTCAATGAAAAGACATGTGGTCCAGTTGAGTTATTGCATCCAAGTGAATTATTTCAATGGAAAAGACACGTGGTGCACCATATAACAAAAGTAGCTTATATGTAAAAGTTTGTCATATATAATAAATAAATTTAAGTTATATAATTATATATAAATAATTAAAATTTAAAATTATTTAAAATTTATATAATTACTTAAAAAAAATAAATCATATAATTTATATTTTAATTTTAATTATTTATATAAAATTTAATGATTAAATTTTTTTTTCATTTTTATAATTAACCATTCATATTATTTGATCTCATATATATATATATATATATATATAATAATTTTTTAAAATATCATAAATTAATGAAGATATAATAAAATATATTTACCTTATAAAAATACCTAACTCTAGCAGTAGACTTCGCATCCTAAACCCAAACAGGGATGTCTTAGCACCTCAGAACTCAAAGTTCAAACACCATGCATAGCAATATCCAAAATTAAAGAGAATATATAGTGTTACAGCGGCATGTGGTCCTTTTCGAATCCATTATAAGAAAAAAAACAAAAAAACAAAAACAAAATTGTCCGGGAAAGCCACTGCTTTGGAGTCCTAGTTAATAATGTAGTTTCACATTTCTCAAATTAACAATTCCGAGGAACCATATACGGATATGAAAAACAAAAAGTTTGATTTATCTTTTCATCAACATTTATATTTTAATATTTTAGTACTTGAATAATATGGTCAATGTATATGTGTCATGTGCGCGCGCCCTCTCACACATGATGCTTATGGACTTTTTTTTGTTTTAACACCTATTTTATTCGATAACAAATATATATGATATTAATTTAGTTATTTTAAGGAAAATAATGTAAATACAGCATCTCAACTGCGCTCAGAATCGTAATTAATTTGTGTAGAGACCCTACAAGGACCTTTCATAGAGCCTTTAATTAGTCGACTCTGTTAATATTTAATTTTTAAAAGACCAAATTACAATTTTATGTTTATCGTTAAGAAATTGAATTGATATTTTTTTATTTTTCATGAAAAACATGAATTATGTTACTCATATCTTGAAATGAATAAAATAAATTTGTAGTCTTCTATTTTTATTTTTATTTTTTTTGTTTTTTGGATTCTGCTGTTCGGTGAGACTTGAAAATTGTTGTTTCATAAAACAAGATAATGCTATTAATTTGTGCCACACACTAGCACTCAATTTTATTTTATTTTTTTAAGTAGATGGGCTAATGAAACTCAAGTGACCACAAGTACCTTAGATTTATCATAAGATAATCGTTTCACTTTTTTGTAAAAAATAAAATTGGTTTTGAAGCAGAAAAAATCAACTGATAAAAAAAAGTAGAAAAAAAATTATAAGAAGGATATATTCGCTTAAACTTAAAAAAATATTTATATGATGTAGTTTTATTTTTCCGGAAATTATTTTTTTAACTTACAAAAAAGTAATAAAATAATTTTTAGAATTTTATTTTTCAAAAACAAAATCTATGTTAAAGTTGAAATACGCATCTTTTAATGTAAAACCGTAAACTTTAAGATCTAGTACTATAATTTTGATGAACTTCTAGCTAGTGGGATGTAATGAAATTTAATTAAAAAAAAAAAAGGAAAGTCATGACAAACATTTTTGCATGAGATTAATTAATTGATATTTAATAATAAATATCATTCAAAAGTGAAGATTGAAGATAGATTAATTAAAATTTAATGCAATGAAAACAAAGTGACGATGAAAATATATAAATAGATTAATTAAATAATAAAATATGAATTAAGATATGAAGATTTAAAAAGATCAGCAATGAGGGTTTAATAAACTAAAGAGAATAAAATGCATATATAAAATTAATTAATATTACACAACAATGAGCAATATACAAGCGTTGTTTTATTGTAGTTTACTCTTTGATGCGGTTATACACCACTAAAAAATTCTAAATGTTTCTCTAGAAGATTATAGTTATATTTATTGTCATTTTCCAGTTACTCATATAATTTCGGATTTGGGGACATTAATTAGATA
Source organism: Pterocarpus macrocarpus (assembly GCA_031439585.1). NCBI lineage: Eukaryota > Viridiplantae > Streptophyta > Magnoliopsida > Fabales > Fabaceae > Pterocarpus > Pterocarpus macrocarpus. The sequence continues at coordinate 53,913,649 of CM062516.1, read as the reverse complement.
AAATTAACCGCAAAGTGCTAATTTTAGAAATTAAATCCTTGATGTTGCAAATAAAATAATTGCCTGAAGTCGTAATCAACTTTCACTACAACCAATAACTTTAGGTAATTAATCAATTAATACATTTTCTTTATATTTATATTTTTGTACGTAAGATTTCTTTTTGTTATGATATTTGTCAATTATTGCAACATTATAAAATTTAGTTTTTCTTATTATAATTTTTTTAAAGGAAATAGATTTATTAGTTTGTTTAGAAACATGATATAATCAAAAGTTAATATATCCATTACTTTTTTTTGAGAAAAGGAAGAGATATTTGCAAAATATATATTGAAATAATATTGATTATTTAAAAATTATTTTATGTAAGAACCAATCGATAACAAGTGATATGTTAAAAAAAAAAAAAAGAAAGGTACAAGACATAGGTATTACTTTGGAATGTTTTGTTTCAATAATTATGCGCTACACAATGTACTCAAATTTTGCACTACTAAAAAATGTGTAGCATTGTTTATTATAAAAAATGTTAGAGAGTTACATTTTAACTAAATTGCTGTGACATGTTAATTTTAGATGGATATATGGTTCTTATTATTCTATTATGTTATTTTATTTTAGAGATTAATTTTAATATATTATTAATATAAAATATTTTATATTATCAATTAATTATATATTATTATATATATATAACTTTTAAAATAATTATAAGAGATATATATTTTTAATGATATAATAATATATAATTAAATAATTATATAAATTTTTTTATGTTGATAATATATTAAAATTAAATGATTTATTGTATCCCATCGCCGCATTATATTTGAAGGATAAAACTTGATTCCAGTTCCCCCATTTTGTTCCGGTATATCTACCATTGCTAATTTATTATTATTATTATTTATTTTGTGAACTGAGCCAATTTAATATTATCTAGACGAAATGCGCTCCAAGTGCATTCACAACTCGAGTTAATTCGGTGAGAAGACACGTGCTCCAATTGAGTTATTACATCTAAGTGGGTTATTTCAATGAAAAAGACATGTGGTCCACCATAAGGCAAAAGTAGGGCTTTTCTTTAATCATAATAGTGCATTTGCCAGAATCATTTGTCAATGTAGTGTAACTTTTATAGAATTTATCGAACAAGTTATATTTATCAAAAATAACTTAGATTAGGGATTTACCCTGAAATTTGGTGTATACAAAAATTATCACTACTATGTATAATTCATATTATAAACAAATTTTTAAATAAAAGTTTCACCTTATAGTGACGACATTAGATTTTTTTTAATAATTTTTTCCTTATAAATCGTACTTATAAAAAACGATTTTGTTCGATACATTTCACTTCCAGCTTCTTGGTGAAGATATGAGTTGGCCTTATTTTCATTTTTATTAGATGCCACATTATTACTAGTGCGCTTGTGAGAGGCTGGTCCCGGAGAAGTTACTCGAGGCTTAACAAAGAAACTTTCCCTCCTTGGCTTTGCCTAGCTGCCCATATTCTCTTCCAGCTCAGCAGCAAGTTTGGCGCCTCTTTCTTTTTTCCCCATTTTTTTTTTTAAATTGGCGGTTCAAGTTTGGCACTTCTAATGATAGATATCCTCATCGTTGAAAGTGGAAGCCAACTCATCTGCGGCAACTAGCCACATTATTATCTGCAAGAGACAAATTACGTGGGTTCCCCCACATCTACAACATTTAATTTGTTCATACTACGCCAAAGGATTGTCACAATCAGATGATGGACATGTCATGTATGAAATATGAATGTGGTGCGGCAACGGATACAATACGATATTAATATAAAAGACCGACAATTTTGTGAAAAATATCGGATATGACACACTTATAAAGTAATTATATTATTTTAAATAATTTTTAATTTTAAGCATTTATAAAAAGTGAATGTAGATATAATAAAATATATTTACCTTCAATTCTATTCCTCCCGCGAGGATAAAATTACCTAGCTTGTCGCATTCTAAATCCAATAGGTACGTCTAAGCACCACTCAATTCAACATCATGCATGGCTAAATCCAAAATTAAAGAGAACATGGAGTGTTACAACGGCATGTGGTCCTCCTCGAATCCATTGAAAAAAAAGAGGTTGTCTTGGAAAACCACCGCTTTGGAGTCCTAATTAATAATGTGGTTTCATATTTTTCAAATTAACAATTTCGAGGAACCAAATACGGATATGAAAAACAAAATTGTTGACTTATCTTTTTATCAACACTTATATTTTAATATTTTCATTTTTTTAGTTTTTATTTAAAAAAATGAATAATATTGTTACGAACCAAGCCCAAAGGGCCAGTAAAAGACGAATAAAACCTCTCAATAAGGACCCGATTGAAAGACACAAATTGAAACCGTTACATTCATTACGTATTTACTCCAGATTCCGTAACGTTGCGAAAACATATTGCATAACGTAAGTGATCCGGCATCAAGCATGCGAATCTCGAAATCAAGCCAGAAAGATGCAGCTATAAGGGTTTCACCCACGAAAACAAGTATGCATTTTGTTCATTGGGTTTTCTTACTCGATCGACTTAAGAGTAGCCTGCAGTGACACCCTCCTCCTTGCCGAACAACCTGGTGCAACCACCCATTTCCGTCGTGTAGCTATTGAAGGGTTCCCTATCTCAGTTTGGGGTGAACGAGTTTCTCGTAATCGTCACCATCACATCCGAACATTGGCGCCGTCTGTGGGAACTTCCTTCAATTGCTGCGTGTGAATTATTATGGCTTCTAATCGCCACCGGGATGTAGCGGCGACCCGCAGTCATGCAAGTGAAAGGCGACCATCAACCGCGACCTACAAGATGCACGCACTGCTTCGGAATCCACTTCCGACTCCAGAAATCATCGACCCGCTAACCCACCTTCAGAGGAAACCCCGAAGAACCCCATAGCATCCAAGGTAGAACGGGTACCCTAGGAGCAAGTTCCATATGATGACATCATGTTGATGATGCAAGAACAGGCAGAATGTATTCGGAAGTTGGAGCGAAACATCGACAAAATGAAAGGAGCTGGTGGGCAAGATTGGAGGAAAGATGGGCATCGAGGTCGAGATCATGACGTTCGGTACCAATCTCGAACTCGACATTATGAAGGGCAAAGTTTTCCAGGCCAGTGAAAGGTCCCGGGATCCTGACTATGAATGCGCTTGGGAATCGAAAAGCAGATATTCCCGCCAAGTTGAAATTGCTGAATCACATCCTTCAAGGGTAAAAAACAGTGACCAACCCAGGTACTACCAGAATTACGATGAAGAGGAGGATGACATGCCATTCTCAGACTATATAATGAGTGTAAAGCCCCCGAGGGGGTTTAAACCCCCAACTGATATGGAGCCTTACAACAGAAGTACTCATCCGCAAGAGCACATAGATGCCTTCAGGTCCAGGATGGCACTAGCGGGAGCCTCAGATCCAGTGCGATGTCGAGCATTCCCGATCATGTTGAAGAAATCGGCTTTGAAGTGGTTCAACTCCCTGCCATCGAGATCTATCTATAAGTTTTAGGATTTATAATCTCGTTTTTTAGCTCACTTCATAACTCGCAGGTTTAAACCTAAGCCAGTGACTAGCCTCTTGGGGTTGTTCCAACGACAAGGAGAGCCGCTCTGCGATTTCCTTGAGAGGTTTAATGCCGAAACATTGCTGGTAGAGGAGGTGGAACCCAAGCAGCGGTTATCATTCTTTTGAATGGCCTCCGGCCTGAACCTTTCAAAGACTCTCTCTCTAAGCAACCAGCAAAGATGATGGATGAGATCCAGCTGAGAGTTGAACGGTACATCTACCTCGAGGAAACACAGAAAGCCACCGTGACCTCGGCGCGTTACCAACTTGAGAAAAAAGTCGGGTTTGCAGTATGAAGAGCGACAGAAGAAGGAAGCTAGAGGATCGAGGGTCGAAAGGTTCCATGATTATACTCCCCTCAACGTATCCCTGGCTAATCTATATAGAGATGTTAGGCAGGTAGAAAGGTTCCCAAAACCAAAGACAATTCGGGTGAGGGCCAATATTAACAGGTCCCTTTTTTGCGAATATCATAATGGTTTTGGATACAAGACAGAATATTGTTATGATCTTCGAGATGCCGTGGAGCAACTCATTCGAGAAAGAAGGTTGGCAAGATATATTGCTTCACAACGAAGTTCACGAAAAAGAAAGGCTTCGCCTGCGAAGGATGATGAAAGGAGGCACCCTCGATCGCAGAGGGAATCAGATAATGACCGATTTCATACCTATCAAAAAGAGGAGCCCATAACCAGAACAATCAACGTCATCGTTGGAGGGTTTGCAGGAGGTGGAGTGACTAAATTGTTCGGAAGAGGCATCTTCAAGAGGTGTTGAGCTTAGCAGCGGGAAAAATGAAGCACAATCGCATGCCACCTACCACTCCTGAAATTCTGTTTTCAAATTCCGACTTTGAAGGTATTGTCCCTGGACATGACAATCCTATGGTGATCTCAGCAAAAATGGTGAATGCCGAGGTCAAAAGAGTCTTCATTGATCAGGGGAGTTCAGCTGATATCATTTTTCGAGATGCGTTCGACAAACTCGGATTAAAAAACTCGGACCTTCAGAGCTACAAGGAAGAACTCGTCGAATTCTCTGGGGAAAAGGTATACCCAGACGGGTTTATTACTTTGCATGTAACTTGGGAAGTTGACCCAACACTCGAACTATAAAAGTTGATTTTCTGGTGGTGGACTATCCTTCGGCTTACACCGTCATCTTGGGAAGGCCTACTTTGAACAAAATCGGGCCCATTGTTTCTACAGCTTGCTTGACAATAAAGTTCTTCACTGATAATATAGAGATAGCAACTGTGAGAGCTGATCAAATTACGGCTCGAAGATGCTATAATGCAAGTTTGGAAATTAAAAAGAAATCGAAGGAAGAAGAAGTACGACCTCCGACATTATTGAATGTTATGTTAATTGATTTGGATGTCCGAGATCGGCAGGAGGCTAAATGACCAGAGCCAGGGGGAGCTCGAAGTGGTGCAAATTGGCTCAAAATCGTTTCACACAGCTCGAATTAGCAAAAATCTTTTGACCTCCCTCCGAAAAGATCTTATTGCCCTGTTGAAGGAAAATGTAGGGTTATTTGCTGGATGGCAGCTGACATGCCAGGGGTTAATCCTAATTTCATGAGCCATTAGTTGTCAATTTTCCTTCATGTTCGGCTTGTGGCCCAGAAAAGAAGAAGGATGAGCTCGAAAAAGGAACGGGAAGTTCAAAAATAGGTCCAAGATTTACTGGATGCGGGTTTTATCCGAGAAGTAACCTATCCGACTTGGTTGTCAAATGTCATGATGGTTAAAAAATCCAATGGGAAATGGTGAATGTGCATCGATTATACCGACCTCAACAAAGCTTGCCCAAAGGATTCTTACCCCATGTCAAGCATCGACGGACTGGTAGATGCAGCGTCAGGATTCCAATTTCTTTCCTTCTTAGATGCATACTCTGGCTATAACCAGATTCCCATGCATCCGTTGGACGAGGAGAAAACAGTGTTTATCACCCCCATCGGAAATTACTGCTATAAAGTAATGCCTTTTAGGCTGAAGAATGCAGAAGCTACCTATCAGCGGTTGATAAACAAAATTTTTTCTGAGCACATTGGAGTTCTCATGGAAGTTTACATAGACGACATGCTGGTAAAAACTGAGAAAGGAGGAAAGCTCCTAAACAATTTAAAAATGGTATTTGCATGTTTACGAAGGCATAAGATGAGGTTAAACCCTCAGAAATGTGTTTTTGCTGTTGAGGCCGAAAAGTTTTTAGGCTTATGCTCACGCATCGGGGAATTGAGGCAAATCTTGATAAATGCAGAGCCATCATTGAGATTAGAAGCCCGAGTAATGTTAAAGAGGTCTAGTGATTAACAAGGAGAATAGCCCCTCTTTTTAGATTTCTGGCGGCCTCAGCCCGGAAGGCTTCACCTTTCTTTTCGTTACTAAAGAAAGAAAACAATTTTGAATGGACACCAGAATGTGAGGTAGCCTTCCAAGCATTCAAGTCTTACTTGGTAAGCCCCCCGATCTTGTGCAAACCAGAGGTCGAAAAACCATTATACTTGTATCTTTTGGTAAGCGATTTGGCCATAGCCGACGTTTTAGTCCGAGAAGACAATAAACAACAATACCCGATATATTTTGTTAACAAGACTTTGCAAAGGGCAGAAGTACGATATCAGAAATTGGAGAGAGTAGCTTTGGCTCTTGCTTTTGCAGCATGCCACCCTCGGCAATATTTTCAAGCTCATACAATTATTGTCAGAATGGACCAACCAATTCGACAAGTGCTCTAGAAACCAGATCTCGCAGGTAGGATGGTAACATGGTCGGTGGAGCTATCGGAGTTTGATATCCGATATGAACCTCGTGCTACGATTAAAGCTCAAGTCTTGGTTGATTTCCTAGTTGAAATGATGGATGAAGAAGACCTCGGAAATCTGAGTTGGACATTATATGTAGACGGAGCATTGAGCGCAAAAGGATGTGGAGCAGGAATCATCTTGGGGAAAGAAGGCGACATCATAGTTGAGATGTCTGTGAAGTTTGATTTTCCGATTTTCAACAATCAAGCCGAGTATGAAAGCACTAATCGCCGACCTTCAACTTACTTCCGACCTTGAAGCAACCCGACTTACAATTTGCAGCTATTCTCAAATTGTGACGTCGCAAGTATCTAGGACATATCAGGCCAAAGATCCGTTGCTTCAGAAATATCTAGTTAAAGTCAAAGATCTTATGGGAAAAATGGATATATCCGAAAGCCAACATGTTCCCAGAACTGAAAATATTCGAGTTGATATCCTTTCAAAGCTGGCTAGCACCAAGACAGGAGGGAATAATAGAAGTTTGATTCAAGAAACTTTGAAAACCCCTTCTATAATGGACCTTGTTTCAGTGTTAGAGATCGAAGTAAATCCGAGTTGGACGACCTCAATTAAGCAATATTTGTTAAATGGAGTTTAGCCTAAAGATTCTCTTTGGGTGAAAAAAAAACAACCAGGGAAGCTTCATACTATACCATAATTGGGGGACAACTGTATCGAAGGGGATTATCTCAACCTTTGTTGAAATGTCTCAGCCCAGAGCAAGTTATTCCAGTAATTGAAGAAGTTCATGAAAAGTCTTGCAGGCATCATCCCGGAGGAAAGGTACTTGCCTTAAAGATCTTACGGGCAGGATATTACTGGCCCACAATGACAAATGATGCTGTTAGGTTTGTCGGGAAATGTCCGAAGTGCCAGCAGCATGCCAACTTCCATGTCATTCCACCGGAAGAGCTTTCTAAGATAATGTCTCCAAGGCCATTCTCCAAATGGGGGGTCAACCTTTTGGGTCCATTCCCCCTAGCCGCAGGGCAAGTAAAGTATCTAATTGTTGCCATCGATTACTTCACTAAGTGGATTGAGGTAGAGCCATTATCTTCCATCACAGCCACACAAGCTCGAAAGTTTATATGGCGGAACATCTTCACTAGGTTTGGAATTCCGGAGTCACTAATAATGGATAATGGAACGCAATTTACCGACAAGAGATTCCGGGACTTCCTTTCGAACTACAAGGTCAAACATTATTTCACATCAGTGGAGCATCCTCAGGCAAATGGGCAAGTAGAAGCAGCCAATAAGGTGATACTCTGAGGTTTGAAGAAGAGGCTTGATGACAAAAAAGGAGTGTGGGCAGATGAGCTTGGTAGCGTGTTATGGTCGTATCGAACAACTCCTCATTCCACCGCAGAGGAAACCCCATTCAAGCTTACTTATGGGGTAGATGTTATGATCCCAGTTGAAGTGGACAAACCGAGCCCAAGGGTGATTTTTCCAAATACTTGTCCCCAATCTGTAAAGGAGGAAATCGACCTATCAAATGAAGCAAGAGGAATGACATATATCAAGGAACAGGCCCTCAAACAAAGGGTGGCAAAAAGATATAATACCTTTATGGTGCCTCGAAAATTTGAAATAGGATATCTGGTTCTACGAAGAGCTAATATCAGACAACCTGTTCCAGGGCATGGGAAACTTGTAGCAAATTGGGAAGGCCCATATAAGGTTGTCGAAGTCTTTGGCAAAGGGGCATATAAGCTTTCTGCATTGAACGGCTCTCAAGTTCCGAGGTCATGGCATAACTCGAACTTGAGAAAATTTTATGTATAAACCATGAGCTGTCGTACTCTTTTTCCTACCTCGGGTTTTTTCCCACTGGGTTTTTCTCGAGAATGTTTTAACGAGGCGAGGCTTTCATGGGCCAAGTGGTATATCAACACACTGTTGCTTGGTTTTTTCTAAATTTTATGAATAAATGTCAGAATTTTGAAATTTTATTTGTGTCAATCCTAAGGGACTGATCACCCCTTAGTCGAAAAGCACAAGCCTGAGTTTAGTTCCCTCGGATATTATGAAATCCAGGAATTTTACCATAACCAAGTTATTCGAAATTATGAAAAAAGGCTTATGTAGTTGGAAAGTCAAATTTATAACTTCGACAAGTTTATCGTTAATAACCAAGTTATTCAAAATTGACAAAAGGCTTATGTAGTCGGAAAATCAAATTTATAACTTCGGCAGTTTTATTGTTACTGGAATTATGGTAAGACTTACATAGTTGTAAAGCCAAACATAACTCTGGTAAAAATATCACGCTATAGAATTTCGCAAGTTTAAAGTAGATTCCATAAACTCGGAAATATTACAAATGTTTTACATCCAAGCCTGTGACATATTTATGGGGCAACATTACTGCCTTCATCCACATCAGCGCCGTCTTCATCATCCTAAAGGGGGGCTATCTCAATATGGCCATCTTTCACGTGTTTGTCCAAACCAACTTCACTAAAGTCGGCCTCAGGACAGATCACTTGACATTGAGATAAGATGTTATCTTTGATTTCAAAAGTCGACTTCTCCCATTGCTGCTCGACAAACTTCACGTCAATTTGTAACTTGCTTATTTGTTTGAAAGCCGAAGCATTGAGTCCCTCCAGCTCGGATATTTGTTTGGATGCACTTTCTAATTGATGATCTTTGTCTTCAAGGCTCTGGTTCCTCAGTTGTATTGCCTTTTTTAACTCAGCAATCTCAGAAACAAGTTTCTCTTTCTCTTTTTCTATGGCGTGCTTTTTGACCTTGAGAAGGCGGAGGCTGTCTCCAAGTTCCTTTGCTTCTTTCAAAGCTTGGAGACCGACAATAATAGCAGGTTCTGAGCATTTGAGGATGGTGGTTGACTTTAATAGTATCCAGCCCACCCACTGCATCCTACTTACAATACCTTCATCATCGGAGCCTATCTATTCCAAAATAGGAGGGGTTACCAACAATTTGTCCATAAACTCCTCGTAGGGGAAAAACCTCGCAAGGACGTTGTCTTCTAATCTGGTGTCCGAGGCAGTGTTCTCCTTAGGGTCAACTCGAATCACCTTTTTCATAACCTTCTTCCCCTTCTGCTTCTTTAAAGGTTGTACTTCAGGAGCAGATTTTTTGGGTGATATCTCCGGGACGGAAATATCAACAGATTTTGCACCCGGATTGGGGAGGTCATCAAGTTATGGACTTCCGCTACCTTCCCCTTGTGAGGCCTTTTGTTCAGGATGCGGCGCCGAAGAACACCAAGGACGGATTTCGGAGCCATTTTCTGTGCAAAGGTCAAAATCCGAGGTTAGTAAACATAAAGATAATAGGCATATGAAGAAAAATTTTGGGCTCCAACCTAAGTGGGCTCTAGCTGTTGGCAAGTCAACTCCGACTATAAGTCTCAAATTGAGGTTTTCTTTTCCAAACCTCGCTAGAAGAAAAGTGGCCAACACTCATTCGTCGGAAGTTAGCTTGTCCTTATTAACTCGAGGAATTTCGAAGTACTTGCTCCAAAAACAATTGATCTGTAAATCTCCTTGAAGGTCCTCCCAAAAAGGAATTGTGTTTGAAGCCTCGTATACCTTGAAGTAAAATGGTTTGAAATGATGGAAGGATTCCTCGTACAATGAAAATACTTTCCAATTTGGTTGAGCTCGGAAAGATAGCCACCTTGATGTTACACCGCCGCCACTAGGTCGGGTCAGCATAAACAAGAAAAAGAACACCCCAAGAGGAGGAAGGACCTTGAGGTAGTCGCATATAATCTCGAACCCTCGTATCATGGCCTAACTATTTGGATGAAGCTGAGAGGGGGCAGCTCCAATCCGTCGAAGGATGGTAAATTGAAAGTGAGTTAAGGGGATGCGAACACCGAATTTGGAAATAAGGACATCATACATCCACAACCATCTCAGACCACCCTCGAGGTTAATATAACAAACTCTCTCATCGGAACTCGGAGCTTCTAGGATGTATTCCTCCTCATATTCCCCTTCCGGCGTCAGCAGATACTCTTTGCGAAGGGATTTGAGAAAGTCTTTGTTCACCCTGGATGGAATTCCTAAGACCTCAGGGTCGACCCATCTATATATTGGTGGAATTGTAGGAGGAAAAACAAGCACTTGCTTCTTTGACATCGAAATTTTCCTATATCGGAAAAGTCACCTCTACAGTTAATAAAATCGAAAATGAAGCTCGAGGAATGATCCTATGGTGGTTTTCCCTCTAAGGCACGAAAAATCGCCAGTAGCAAGCAACGGAGGATCGCAAAAGTTAGGCGAACGAAAGGAAAATGTTGGGGGCACAAAATAAGCCCCCAACGTCTGAATAGCAAAATACTATAGCATCAAGATAATAGTACTATCAAACGTTAATGTAAGGGAAGCGCACTTTTGGAATGTGGAGTTCTTCGATGAAGGTAAGCCCTGGGGGGTGCGGCAAACAATGGAGCGATGATTCTTCTAGAATTTAGAAAGCAAAAGGATTGAAGGAAGAACGGCAAAGGAAATAGAAGAGTTTGGGAGAAAATGAACTGGTTGGATTTAAAGGCAAGCACGCGTCTCTTGCTGCATAACCCAAAGGTCACGAAGGGCAAAAGCATCTTGTCACACCTAAGAATAAGGATAAGCTTGTAAATTCACGTCAGTTCGAATCATAAGGGCGCGTGCTACGAGGTGCCATAAACAACACGTGTCATCTCGAGGAACGAGGATGTGACTCTCGATAAACTCGTGGCAGGAGTAGTCCTTTTAGGTTAGGTAGGCATTGGCTAGCTATGATTGATGTCCAGCTAGATAAAGTCAGGGTTTTCCTTCTCGAATATCCGAGTCAATCATAAACGACTTTAAATTCAAAACCGGTGTCTGACATTAACACGCCGAATCGGTTTGGGGGCACTGTTACTAACTAAGCCCAAAGGGCCTGTAAAGGACGAATAAAGCCTTTCAATAATGACCTGGTTGAAAGACATAAATTGAAACCATTACATTTATTACGCATTTACTCCAGATTTTGTAACGTCGCGAAAATGGATTGCATAGCGTAAGCGATCCGAGACCGTTATGCAGGAATCTCGGAAACCATTATAAATCATACAGCTATAAGGGTTTCACCCACGAAAACAGGTATGCATTTTGTTCATTGGGTTTTCTTACCTCTTACTGTGACTGACTTGAGCATCGGAGTCCTTATAGGTACACCCCTCCTCGCCGGACAACCTGGTGCAACCACCTATTTTCATCGTGTAGCTGTTGAAGGGTTCTCTATCTCAGTTTGGGGTGAACGAGTTTCTCATAATCGTCACCATCACATACGAGCAAATATGGTTCATATATATATATATAGAGAGAGAGAGAGAGAGAAAGAGAGAGTGTGTGTGTGTGTGTGTGTGTGAGTCCATCCTAAGTCCTGACACATCATACTTATGTATTTTTCAATTTTGAGTTAACAACTATTTTATTTGATTAAAGATATATGTAATATTAATTTAATTATTTTAAGAAAAACAATGAAAATATAGTTTTCAAGAATGATTAGAATCATAATTAATTTGTGTAGAGACTCTAGAAGGACCTTTCACAGAGCCTTTAATTAGTAGACTATGTTAATATTTAATTTTTTAAAGACCAAATTATAATTTTATTTTTTATCATTAAAAAATTGTATTGATATTTTTTATTTTTCATGAAAACATAAATAACTTAGGATATTTGCAAAGGAAGAGATATTTGTAATATATAGGGTTAGAATCAAGTTATATTAGTATAATTTTAAGCAATTATTATACTATTGAATAACTTTTTATTAGTATAATTTTTTACAAGATACACTATTTGATTAAAAAATTATATCTTATAGATTTTTTCTATAAAATTTCATGTTAATCTAAAATCGTTTGATATACTTTCTATATACATCAAAATCAACGTAATATAAAATATCTAAAATATACATAAATAAAAGTTATTTGATTATATTTTTTATTGATATTCCATTTTATAAAATTTGACACAAATAATTTTCATAATAAGTAATTATAATTCAATGATTAGATTGATAAAAAATATATTTTATAAAGAGTTATTAAATGGTGTAATTATACTTAAAGTTACACTGATATAACTTTAATTCTTTATATATATATATATATATATATATATATGCAGACACATACACATACACACTAGATATTTTGGACCAGTGCCACGCATGGGAGAAAAAACTTTTGACAATTATTAAAAAAAAAACTTATATCAAACTTTTGGCAAATATAAAAACTTTATAATAAATAGATTATATATAAAAATTATATAATTTAATCTGAAACTAACAAAATGATTGATAAACATAAAATTTAGTATATAATTTTATTACAACTTTAATAACCAAAAAATAAGTTTTACTATGAAAGATAATAAAAAATAAAAATAAGAAAATAAATTATTCGTGTTTGACATTCCATTAAAAATTCAAATTTCTTGCAAAATACTAAATTGAAATAAGTATAAAAATTATAAATTATATAGTAATAAATTATTAAATAATAATAAATAAAATTATCTACTTTTAATTTTTAAATAATTATCAAACAATTAAAAAATTTTTCTCCTTCTCTATTTTTCAACATTATAGTAAATTAATTTTGAAGATAAAATTATATAAAACTATTCTATATAACAATTAATTACTCACATAAAACAAACAATTAATTATTAAAAGTATAGTTTGTTTTATAAAAATATATAGTAATTTTTAAGAGATGATTGAAAATACTTAACAAATTGATTTATTAAATTTTAATTTATATAGTGTATATACTCTAATAGAGATAGAAAAGATCGAATTATATGTTTACTATAGCTTAGTATTTTCATTTGTTTCAAAGTTAGAAATTTGAATAAACTTTATATTAATATTAATTAATTCTTGAAAATTTGGCTATATAAAAACAAAATGAAAGAATTATTTGAAGAATATATATGATGAGATTCATTTTTTTCAAAAACTAGATTTCCAGAATAAAAAAATGCTAGATATAAAAATAAAAATTGCATAAAAATTTATTTTAAACTAAAAAGAGAGAATAAATAAACACATATATCATTCTATTACTAATCAAGAGAAAATAAACAAACATATTTTTTAGAGCAAAATATATTCTTTTATAAATAAATTGGAGATAGAGAATAAATAAATATACACACACCCACACATACACACACACACACACACATATATATGCAATCGAATAACAAATCGCAGTGAAAAATCTTCTTCACAATATCAAACCAGCATGCATCCATCCTATAGAAAAATTTAAAAAAAAAAAATAAGAACAAAAATCTCCAAACTCAAATTCTTAAATCCTAAAACAACATAAAACCATATAAACAAAAACATGAATTCAATAATAGAAATAAAAGTTGTGATACAAACCCAATTTATATAGTGGTGGTAATTGCTATAGGAACAAATAATGAAACAAATCTATATTTCCTTGCTATTAACTGCAAGAGCTCCTAATACTCCATCCATTGGCTGTACGGAATAATTCTGACAATAAATCCAGTAGAAAATAGAAAATACAAAGCAATTATTGTAAAAAGAAGGATATTCTGGGGTTTTGACAGAAGAGAGAAATATATGAAATGGCATATATATAGGAAATATAAAAGCTTATCATGAAAGCTAAAAAATAAAATTACTACCATTGGATTTCTGATAATATATCTCAATAAATTATTATTGGCCACAATACTTGAAAAAAAATAAAAATATATGATGTTTTCCATGGGCATGTATCTGTGAGTTTTTATATCAAGAATCAAAATTACTTTACAAAAATAAAAAGTAACAAAATATTATTCCATAGATGGATAGTACTCTAATTTTGGAAAAATAAAAAAGAAACAATATAGTTGAATAATAAATTCTTAAATAATAAATAGATATATAAAAAAAAGTGAGAAAGAAATTTAACTTACTAACTAATTATGTAATAAAATATCCTAAGAATAGTAATAAAAGTAATTGACTTTTAGAGAGCTAAAATTTGGCTCATGATGACAAAAGATGAGCCGTGAAAATTGATTTGGTAAAATATATTCCTAGTTGATACTAACAATTATCAACATTAAGTTTAAAATTTAATTTTACATTTTTTAAAAAAAAATAGAATAATTGACTGAGTAATGGAAGGATAGTGGGGTTAATAACAGCTATATTGGTGTTCAATAAATTTGAAATTTATTCATTTTAAATTATTATAATTTTATAAAGAAAATTTAATATATTTATTTAAATTAATTTAATCAACTTTTGTGGTTGAAATGAAACTATATAAAAATATTTGAGTAGTGAATCATTTAAAAAGAGTTAATGAAAAAGAGAATCAAGGATTTATATTTATTATATACTAAATTTTGAAATTAAATGTTTTTCTTAATAATTTTAATTTGAAATGTTTTCTTTAATAGTAAACTTCTAAGTTTAAGAAAATGACGTGGATTAGAATTAATGTGAATTTGACACATGATATAAGTTTCTATATTTTGAGTATTAATTATTAGCATAATATATATATATATATATATATATATATATATATATATATATATATATAGAGAGAGAGAGAGAGAGAGAGAGAGAGAGAGAGAGAGAGAGATCCACATTTTGTGTTGGATATAAAACTCATCCCTCTCTCTTCTTAGTTAATTTATAATTATGGATAAATTTGTAATTTTATTTTATCCACATTAATTACTCCTTTAATTTGTTCTCTCCTATTTAATACTCTCTTTACACTATTATTTTAATATTTGAAAATATTATTCCTTTTTCTCTTATTTAAATAATATATAAGTGACTAAATATTTAACTAGTATTATTATACTTTGGATAAATATATTTTATTAATTTAATTATTCTTTTATAGAATTTCCATACAATCAAATTAATATTCAAGTTAACTTCATGATAATACTAATAGGAAGATTTAGTACAGGATTTGGTTCATGAAAGCTCATTTTGTATTTTTGATAATAAAATATAAAATTAAAAAGGAAAATATAAAAAACATGTGAACTGTATACGTGAATTGTTCAAGTATATTTCAGGGTGATATTTAGATATTCGAATAATATGAATTCCAGTAATATAAATCATGTGCTTTTTTATAATTCAAATAATATTCACATGAATTTGTATTTAACAATATTTTTGAGTGATATTTAAAAAATATGTAATATAAAAATTAATACTATATCAAGTAATATTAAATACATGAATTAGTATTAAGTACATTACGTGAATTGTTAAATATTACTTGAAATTTAATCTTGTTTTAATATTTTCCAACTCTATCTAAAATATTTTGTTAAATTATTATTAATTTTATTTATCCAATATATAATAATATTTTTTAAATTTTTAATCACTTGTATATTATTTAGATAAGAGAAAAATAGAAAAAGAATAATATTAGTCAAGTAAAGAAAATATTAAATAGGAAAGAGAAAAAATTAAAGGAGTAATTAATATAGATAGAATAAAATTACAAATTTATTCAAAATTATAATTAACTAAGAAAAGAGAGAGGTGGATTTTAGATCCAACACAAAATATGGAGCTTTGTAATCCCTTATATATACATATATATTGAAATAATATTTATTATTTAAAAACTATCTTATGTAAGAATCAATCGATAACAAGTCATACGTTTGAAAAAAAAGTACAAGACATAAGTATTACTTTGGAATGCTTGTGTTTCATTAATTATGCTCTACTCAATCTACCCAAATTTTGCACTATTAAAACAAAACGTGTAGCATTGTTTATTATAAAAAAGAGAAAATTACACCAATTTTTTTCTGAGGGCCATTGATATTATATTTAGAACCCTCAATTTTTTAAATCAATACCTGACTTCCTTAATTTATTTAATTCTATTATAGTAACCTCCTTTGTCATTAATAAACCGCCAGCCTAGTTACTAACATGTAACTTGTATGACCTTTTATTTAAAAAAAAATATAAAAAATACATAAAACAATTTTTTTACCCTCAATTATTTACTCTATTTCTATTCCAATGCCATTCCCACAACCCCTATTCCTTTCCTCGTCTACAACAATCTTCACATGAAAAAAAATATTAAATCATAATGAAAAAAAAACCCTCTAATCCTTGGATCTAAACACCATCACCACCATCATATTCTATAGTGGAAGCTCCTCTGAGAATTCTCCTCACCACTATATCTTTAAACAACAACTCATCAAAATCAACCAAATCAAATCAAATCCCAAAAAATAAAGCAACACAATCTAAACCAAAACAATCCACAATATTTAAAATCTTCACCATAAAAATAAACCAAGACAAACCAAAAGTTGCATAACTTGTAAAAAGGCAAAAGCTTTCACTCCATAAATTAAACCCAACATGACCATAACTAGTATTATATAGATACAAGAGGATTTGTGGGAGCAAGAAATTGAGCAACCAAAAATATGCAAAGCAAACCCACATCTTTATTATATACAATTGAGGTCTACTTCTACTTAATGCTATGCCATGTGTTTAGGGATGTCAACCGGGCAGGGCGGGTGTGGAGGATAGCCCCTATCCCTTGCCCATGGTTAAATACTCGACCTAATTTTCTGCCCCATATCTGTACGGATACTTTTTTGTGACATTTCCTGCAGTTTACAGGAACTCACATATATCCATAAGCACCTATTAGAATGTTAAAAATTTAAAAAAATTTAAAAAAATTCAATTAAATAAAAAAAATCTAATATCACAAATTACTTAAAATAAGCACAAATAGTAATCCAATTAGATAATTCAAATTTTAACAACTTAAAATACTTAAAATAAAAATAAACACACAAAATAAACACAAAATAATCACAAATAGTAATCCAATTCCATAATTCAAATTCCAATAATTTAAAATATATAAAATAAAAATAAACACACAATAATAATTCAACCATTAATTCAACATATTTGATATATACATGTAGTAATTTTATATCAAATACGTGGGGATATTTAAAGTCTCCGCCCCTATTATTTGTGGGGGGCAAAATCTTCCCTCCATACATGCTCTATCGCGGGTATTACCCACAGGTACCTGCGAGGGCAGATATTTTTTGTCATCCCTACCCGTGTTGTATTATCATGCATTACAATAAATTATTATTTTTTAATATTTTATTTAATCTATCAAAAAATTAAATTAATTCAAAAATTACTCTAAATAAATATTAAATCAAACACTAATATTTATTATTCCAATTTCTAAATTATTTAATTTAATTCTACATAAAATCTGCTCATGTGATTGTGATTATTATTGATTATTAGATTGAATAAGAGGAGAAAATTATGAAAATTGGAATCATGAAAATTGGATGAAAGGAGAGAATCATGAAAATGATAAAAATCATTCCTTCTCTTTTTTTTTAACTCTCTTTCTTTTTCTTATTTCCTGCAACTTCTATCTGTCCTCTTCTTCTGCTTTCTCTGTTTTCTATGTTCTTATTCTTCTTCTTTGTTATTTTCTTCATTTCTTTTGCAGTTTATTCAAATAAATCTTTTGTTGTTTGATCTATTTTTGTCAATCATTTTTTTTTTTGGCAGTTTCTTTGGATGGAGTTCTTTGAAGCTATGGTATATTATCATTATTGATTACTCGATTTCGAATTCATTCTATGAAGTTTCTTTCTTTCAGTTTGTTCATTTTTTTTAATAAAATATTTTGTTAATATCACTAATATTTTCATTTTTTAAGTTGATGAAGGAATTTCTTTGCTGTTTTGGTTGCGTTTAAGTTTCTTCATCTATTGGTATTATTTCATCGTCTTCTTATAATTTTTCTTTTATGGTTTTCATCAATCATTCAGTGATTATAGTTTAATCAACTTTTTTTATGGATTGTTTCAGTTTGAAGATAACTAAAAGTTTTACTGTGTTAGTTTGTTAATGTATAGCATTTTTTTTTATGGCTTATTCTGTACTTTTCCCTTTTACTATGTCACTCATTTTTTTGGAGTTGTGATTTATATTGATCCTCTTATTTTTCATTTTAAGTTCAGGTTTTTTTTTTTTCGCAAAATGGCGGCCCCTACTTGAAGGTTTAAATTTATCTTTCTGATTTCTATTTTTTTTATTGTTGATTCAATGATATTCTGATGCCCTTGCTATTATGTTTTCCAATTTTTAAGCTTTATAAAATTTGTCATTGTCAATTTTTTCTTTATTTGTATGCTTCATTGTCGATTTTTTGCTTTTTCTGTCACATTTTTTTGGTTAAAATTTTTTATGATTATTATTGTTATTATTCTAATTTTGATTTTAGTGCTATTTTTATGTTCCATTATTGTTTTGCTATGATAAACTCTGTATGACTAGTTGCTGTGTTTCAATTTAGTTTTTTCATTTATTGCTGTCTATGTATCTTTGCTATATTGGTTTTCTATTTATAATTTCATTCTCTATCCATACATTGATAGGTGACTCCTTGAAATGTAATTTTATCATGCTTTTTCGTATTTATTTTATATTGGTCTTTTCCCATTTTTTTTTTTATTTTTCAAACTATCAAAACATCACTCATAATACACCGACTATGGTGCTGTCTAATAAGAGGAGTTATGCTTATATGGTTTATTTGACATTTTAATGATGTTGCTTTCTTCTGTTTTAATGCAGGTTGCTTTATCTTTCAGGTGCTGTAATTTGTAATATCTTACAGTTGACAATGGTTCACTACTTTGGTTCCATTAAAAATTATATTTTCAAATTCAAATATTGTAATTAATACAACCCGATTATTATTGTCACAATTTTATGTTTTAATATGACTCAATTATTATTTTTACTTCAGTCATACAATAACAATGGCTCATAATTTTCATTTTTCAAAAAATCAAAATCCCCAATAAATAATCAATAATATAACAATAACCAATGATGATATATCAGGGCCCGAATTAAATCAAACTTCTAATCAAATAAAATAAATAAAAAATTAATTGATTAAAACACAAATAGACTGATATCAATTTGATACTATTATTTTTATTTGATATCAATTTTCTGATAGTATTCTCATTTGATATCCCAAAAATTTAATCTGATATTATTCTTATATGGCAATCAATTTTCTTTAAATTAAGAAATAGTATACTGCTTCAAATAAGTTATAATAACGGATACGCATACTTTAATTATTGTGCATAAAAACATATAGAATAATCTTGCTTTTATATATATATATTGCTTTTTTAGATGATCAAACTTCAGTCGATAAGCAGCCATGAAGGAACTGGAAATGCCTAATATCCAATAGCTTGAAAAAATTTCTGATCGAAATGCCTAAATCAAAATGTCTTCATACGAAAATGATTTTCTTTTCAGCTGTACCAAAAAAAAAAAGATTTTGTATTAAACTTCAATACATAAACAACCAATTAATCGAATTTCCGATCAACTCATTTAATGTTAAATATCATTAATTGATACTTATTGAATAAAATCATTCAAATCATGACTGCTAAACCTAATAAAGTAAGGGTCATTTAAAATCAATTTCAAATTTCGAATTTTTCTGTTTTAAATCAGTTAATTGATAGTCTTAATTCAATTAAATCATAACTGAAATGTAATTTGTCATTGATTATATTTTTATTTACGCATTAATATTTATAAATAATATTTTCAACTTAATTAATTAATATATTGAAATTATTTTAATAAATTATAATTATTGACATTATGCTTTGGTGCACAAAATATCTTAGTAATAATCATTACCTATATTTTTTTTCCAATCAATTTAATTTTAACATCTCCTGCTATAATAATTATACTTTTTTAAAAAAAATTTACAATATGCATGAACAAATATTTGCATCCTCCACGTACATATTATATTTAATCAATTTCTTTTAAACATGTGAGTTGTGTGTAATTGTATATTTAATTTTATATTTAATACTTAATATATGTTCTCCAAGGTTGGGTTTAAATTAATAGTTATTAGTAGATTAAATAAATAAAAAGTGAAAAGAGAGTAAAATAAAGTTTCAAATAAAGAGAGTTGAGAGGGAATTGAAATTATTATTATTTTTTAATAACAAACTGTTTTAGTTAAAATAAAAGAATGATTTTTACGTCAACTTTTTTTTATTTCAAAATTAGAAAAAAAATCTTATAAATAAATTTATTTTTGATAGTCAATTATTATACAGAATCAACGATATGAATTTATATGTACTTTTAAACTAAATTACTCTTGATAATAATTTAAATATTGAACTTTTCATTTCCAAATTTAATTCATTATATATATGATAAGTACTATTTTTAGAAAATAAATAACGCTCCTCTTAAAAAATAAATAACTCTTTTTTAGTGAGTATGGGTTTATAGGATTTTTTAAATTATTTTTCTAGTCCGCCGAATATTTGGTAGAGAAAAAGAAATGAAATGATTTTATTATATTTTCAGTTATTCGAACATTGATTAAAAATTAAAAATTATACTTTTCACTATTTTGATAAATAAAAATTCTAAAATTATATTTTTAATTTCTACATTAATTTTATTTCATATATTTTTAATTTTATTTCATTATCTTTTATGTTAACCTATACAATTATTTCTTAACTATATCTTTAACAATATTGTGAATGCCCTAATTGCAGGTTTTGATGATGCCAAAAGAATGACCAAATGAGGTGCAAACTAAGAATATCAAACCACCAAGTTCAAGATTCAAGGCTAAGATGTTTATTGGTACAATAGTATAGTTGTTTCTTAGGACTTAGGATCTTGCTGTTAAAAGTTTTTTCAAAATAACTCTCATGGCCAAAAGTTTTGGAAAAGTTTTCAAAACTCCTTTGACAAGCAAATGATTTAAGAGATTGTGTTCAAATAACTCATAATAGAATTTAACTTATTGAATGAGTATTTTTCTAAAAGAAAAATTCATGTTTTATATCAGTGTAATCGATTAATAAAAGTTATCCATCAACTAAAGTTGGTTAGAGATTTTAAAATGTTGTTAACACTGTTTCTACTACATGTAATCGATTACTAATGGGATGTAATTGATTACAATGCTTACTGTTTCTATGTAATCAATTATTTGCATCAATTACATATTCTGGAATTTGGTGTAATCGATTACTTAATTATGTAATCGATTACAATGTTCTTAAACGTACCCAGGATATGTATTTTGCATATTGTAATCGATTACAATGGGATGTAATCGATTACAACAATGCGAAAAGACACACCAACGACTAGTTTTGAACAAACACAACTCTTGGAAAGTTTTTTAAATGGCTAGTACAAATTTGAAACCTATAAATACCTACTTATAACAGATTTTCAGAACACAACACTCAAGGATTACATTCTGCTAGCTCTTATTCACATGTTTTGATTTATTACTCAATCTTTGTGGCCAAAGAGAGTTGTCATTGAAAAGCTTCATCATTCTTCAAGTTGTAACATTTCCTCTTTGAGAGAGTGATCAATTCTTTCTTTACTTCCTCAAAATTGTAAGAGGGTGTGGTATTCCTCCAAGTGAGAAAAAGGGTGAGGTATCCCTTTTTGTGTTGAGTGACTCAAATACTAGGGTGTGGGATCCCAAAAGTGTGAGTGCTCAAGTGTTGTAAAGGTTTTAAAACCTTGAAGTGGAAAATCCTAAGTTATTTGCTTGAGGATTGGATGTAGGCCACAAAGGGTGACCGAAACAGAATAAATCTGAGTTTGCATCTTCTCTACCCTTATCTTTTTACTTAATTGCAAGTTAAATTCATTCTGTTTATTGTTGAAGTAATTTGGAACTTGCATTAATTTTCGAATAGTTAATCACTCAATCACTTATTCTCAAATAAGATTTAAGAGAAAGAGATTTTTGTGAAAAGAATTAGATAAACTTTAGAACTTAATTCACCCCCTCTTAAGTTCTTAAGGCCACTTGGTAACAAGTGGTATCGGAGCCAAATTCTTGCAAAGGCTTAACCGCTTCAAGAGTAATGGCCTCATCAAACTCATTTTTTGTCAAAAGGTACTTCAATAAATAGGCCACCTACTTTTAATGGGGATGGATATTCATATTGAAAAACCCGCATGAGAATCTTTATTGAAGCCATAGACTTAGATGTTTGGGATGCCTTTTGTTCAAACAAAACTAGTTGAAGGAAAAATTGTTGAAAAGACTAGAAATGAATGGACTAGTGAGGATAAAAAGAAGTTTCAATATAATTTGAAAGCAAAGAATATCATTACCTCTGCTTTAGGACATGATGCATTTTTTCATGTGTCTAATTGTAAAACAGCCCAAGAAATGTGAGATGCCTTACAAGTTACTCATGAAGGTACTAGTGAAGTTAAAAGGACTAGAATTAACACTCTCACACACGAATATGAATTATTTAGAATGAATCAAAATGAGAGCATTCAAGATATGCAAAAGAGATTCACACATATTGTTAATCATCTTGCTTCATTGGGAAAGACATTTCCAAATGAAGGTTTAATTAACCAAGTTCTAAGATGCTTGAACAAGCAATGGCAACCAAAGATGACAGCAATATCAGAATCAAGGAACTTGGCTACAATGACTCTTGCTACACTCTTTGGAAAACTTTAAGAGCATGAGTTGGAACTTAATAGGCTTAATAAACATGAGGAAAGTGACAAGAGGAAGAAAGGAATAGCCTTAAAAGCCACTTCTTCCACTCATGAAGGAACTAACGAAGATGAAAAAGACAATTTGGAAGGAGTAGAAGCAAATGATGAAAATTTTAGTCTCCTTGTGAAGAAATTTGGGAGATTCCTTAGGAAGAAAGGAAAACAAAGAAAAATCCCCTTTACACCAAAGAAGAATTTCAACAAAGGGGAAAATACTTCAGCCATTCTAAAATGCTATGAATGTGGTCAACTTGGCCATATGAAGATAGAGTGTTCAATCTATTTGAAGAAATTAGAGAAACTAGGGAAGAAATCAAACAAAGAAAAGAAAGGCAAGAAAGCATATATAACTTGGGAGGACAATGACACTGAATCATCTAGTGACTCTGAGAATGAAGTTGCTAACCTTAGTCTTATGGCTATAGATGGCAAAAGTGATGAAAAGGTAACAACTTCTAATACTGATCTCACTCCTTCATTTGATGAGTTACAAAATGCTTTTAATGATTTGCATGAATAATCTTTAAGACTTATTAAACTTTTTATTGCTTCTAAGAAAGTTATTTCATTTTTGGAAGAAGAAATTTCTGGGCTAAACAAAGAATTAGAGGAACTGAAAAGTGAAAATGAAACACTTGGATTAATTGATGCAAACTCTACCTGCTCTAAATGTCTAACATATGAGAGTACAACTACATCATTTTCATGCTCATCTTGTAAAAACTTTGAGAAAGAAATTATTGATTTGAAAAATGTACTTGCTAAATTCACATTTGGTAGAAATAACCTAGACATATTATTGGGAAAACAAAGATGTATGTTTGACAAGGCTGGATTAGGTTATAATCCTAAGGAACAACAAAAGTATTATAAAAACTTCTTTTCATTATCATCTACTCTAGCTCTCCTTTCATAACATGTTTTTATTGCGGTAAGAAAAGGCATAGTGCTTCAACATGTTATTTTAGAAAGAATGGACATGCAAGTGGAAAGATGATATGGGTTCTAAAGGGAATATTGCCTAAGTCTAACAATCAAGGATCCAAGAAAATCTGGGTACCTAAATCCAAAATTTGAACATGTGATGTAGGTATGCTTAAAGATCAAAAGCTCAAATTGGTACCTCAATAGTGGATGCTCCAAGCACATGACAGGAAATGTATCAAAATTCTCACACATAACTCCTAAGAAGCATGAACATGTGACCTATGGAGACAACAATAAAGGGAAATACTCGGAGTTGGTAAAATTCGTAAAACTCCTTCCACTTCGATAGAAAATATCTTATTTTTTGATGGCCTTAAGCATAATTTACTTAGCATTAGCCAATTATGTGATAAAGGAAATAGAGTCATCTTTGATTCAAACTGGTGCATTATAGAAAGAATTAGTGATAAAAAAGTTAAGTTTGTTGGGCATGGAGTAGACAATATATACATGATTAGCCTAGATAATATTCCATCAAATAATATTCAATATCTCATAAGTAAGGAAGATGATTCATGGTTATGGCATAGAAGAATTGCACACATTCACATGAATCACTTAAATAAGCTGGTTAAGAAAGAGTTAGTAATTGGACTACCAAAACTTAGATTTGAAAAAGACAAACTTTGTGATACTTGTCAAAAGGGTAAACAAGTAAGGGTATCTTTTAAATCAAAGAATATTATTTCAACCTTTAGACCCTTGCAACTATTACACATGGATCTTTTTGATCCTTCTAGAACTATGAGTTTTGGAGGAAATTACTATGCCTTAGTAATTGTGGATGATTATTCTAGATTTACATGGACATTATTTCTAGCTCATAAAAGTGAGGCATTTTGAGCATTTAGAAAACTCGCTAAGGTTATTCAAAATGAGAAAAATTTTAACATTGCATCCATAAGAAGTGATCATGGTGGGGAGTTTGAAAATGAGTCTTTTGAAACCTTTTGTGATGAACATGGCATTGAACATAATTTTTCTGCTACAAGAACTCCACAATAAAATAGAGTAGTTGAAAGGAAAAATCGCTCTTTAGAAGAAATGGTAAGAACTATGCTAAATGAATTAAATCTTCCTAAATATTTTTGGGCTGATGCGGTAAGTTCCGCTTGTTATGTAATGAATAGAGCCCTAATAAGACCTATTTTAAAGAAAACTCCCTATGAACTATACGAAGGAAGGAAGCTAATATATACCACTTATATATCTTTGGTTGTAAATGTTTTGTTCTAAATAATGGAAAGGATAACCTAGGCAAATTTGATGCTAAATCTGATGAAAGAATATTTCTTGGCTACTTATTGCATAGTAAAGCATATAGGGTATTTAATAAGAGAACTTTGACTGTGGAAGAATTTATTCATATTGCTTTTGATGAGACCAACCTCTTTAGCCCAAGAAAGGAAATTATTGACAATGTTGTAGAAGCTTTGGGAAACACTCACATCAATGACAAAGAAAAGAAGCAAAAGAAAGAAGAAGAAAGTGAAAAAGAAACTCCACAACAAGAGCAAACAAGGGCAAATGATCTTCCAAAAGAGTGGAGGACTTCTAGACACCATCCACTTGACAATGTTATAGGTGATATCTCAAAAGGGGTAACAACTCGAAACTCTATTAGAAATGCATGTAATCATATGACATTTGTTTCTCAATTTGAACCTAAAAACATAGATGAAGCCATTATTGATAAGCATTGGATATTAGCTATGCAAGAAGAATTAAACCAATTTGAAAGAAATCAAGTTTGGAAACTTGTGCCTAGGCCTAGTGATCATCCTATCATAGGCACCAAATGGGTTTTTAGGAACAAACTTGATGAAAATGGTGTCATAATAAGGAATAAAGCTAGGTTAGTAGCTAAAGGATATAATTAGGAAGAAGGAATAGATTATGAAGAAACATATGCTCCTGTAGCCAGATTAGAAGCCATTAGAATGTTACTTGCATTTGCATCTATCATGGATTTTAAACTTTATCAAATGAGGATGTAAAAAATGCATTTCTAAATGGTTATATACAAGAAGAAGTGTATGTTGATCAACCTCTTGGGTTTGAAAGTTTTGATTTACCCAATCATGTTTTCAAATTGAAAAAGGCTCTTTATGGGCTAAAACAAGCTCTTAGAACTTGGTATAATAGATTGAGCAAATATCTTTTAGAAAAAGGTTTTTCAAGAGGAAAAGTTGATACTACACTATTTATTAAAAATAAGGAGCATGATATACTATTAGTCTAAATATATGTAGATGACATTATCTTTGGTGCCACTATTGATTCTTTGTGTCAAGAATTTTCTAAGATTATGCAAAGTGAATTTGAGATGTTCATGATGGGAGAACTTAACTTCTTTCTTGGACTCCAAATTAAGCAAGCAGAAGACGGAATATTCATTAATCAATCAAAATATTGCAAGGAGTTACTCAACAGGTTTGGAATGAATAATGCAAAGGATATTGCTACTCCTATGAGCACTTATTGTTACTCCTATGAGCACTTATTGTTACTTGGATAAGGATGATGAAGGTAAGTCTGTAGAAGTAACTAAATATAGAGGTATAATTGGCTTTCTTCTTTATCTCATTGCTAGTAGGCCTGATATAATGTTCAGTGTATGTATGTGTGCTAGATATCAAGCATATCCTAAAGAATCCCATCTAAGTGCAGTAAAAAGAATTATGAGATATTTTATTGGAACAGTTAATATAGGTTTATGGTATCCCAAGGGAACCTCATGCAGTTTAATTGGATACTCTGATTCAGACTTTGCTAGTTGTAAAATAGATAGGAAAAGCAGTAGTGGAATATGTCAATTAATTGGTAGTGCTTTAGTCTCTTGGCATAGCAAGAAACAAAATAGTGTGGTATTGTCTATTGCTGAGGCAGAATATATAGCAGCTGGAAGTTGTTGTGCTCAAATACTTTGGATGAAACAACAACTTTTGGACTATGGATTACACCTTGACCATATTCCTGTCAGATGTTATAACACAAGTGCAATACATCTATATAAAAATCCTATTTTGCACTCTAGAACTAAACATATAGAGATAAGACATCACTTTATAAGAGGCCATGTACAAAGAGGGGATTGTGTTTTAGAATTTGTAGATACAAACAAACAATTAGCTAATATTTTCACTAAGCCATTGCCTAAAAAAAAAATTCTTCAATATTAGAAGAGAACTTGGAATAATTGATTCTTCCTGTGAATAAATTAACTTGGTCATTATTTGGTTTACAAGTTATGCTTCTCTATAACATTAATTCGTTACTAACTTAAGCATTAGACCTTTTTCCAAATTTGTTTTGCAGGTAATTCATCACTAGATAAGATTCTGAAATATTCAAGAGTAAATTGGAGTAATCGATTACAAGAAGACCTTTAATCGATTACATATGCCACTAACCTTGCGCTACATGCTTTTAAATAAAGATGTAATCGATTACAAAGTGGTAGTAATCGATTACAATAGCAGCAAAATTGACCTCGTAATCAATTACCTGATATATAATCGATTACATGGATTACATTGATGTAATCGATTACAAACAATGTGTAATCGATTACATAAGGCATCTGTTTAGTCTCGCAGGTTTTCTCTCTCTTCTCATTTCAACTTTTTCTTCTCTCTCTGCGACATCTCTCTCAACGATGCCATTGTCGTGCTCCTCCTTCTCTCTATTATTTCTTCTTCATTTCTTCATCAAATCACATCATTTCACCACCAAAATTTCTCTTTTCTTCGCTTCTACAAACCCCCAAAATTTTTACATAACAAAATCCTTGTGTAAATGGCCGTATCAACTAGGGCAGAAACCAAGAAGCCTAAAACTGGAAAGAATGCTCCAGGCTCCTCTTCATCTTTACCCTCCATTGTACTCTTTTGATTCTTCTCTTCCAAGCCCCAATATGGATGCCTACATCAAGGACTTCCAGAAAAAAGACCTTGTCACACAACGATACTTAGATGCTCCCTTCTTTGCTTAGACATGGTTAGACATTCATGACTTCTAACTAGATGGGACTTGATTAAATTCCTTACGATCAAGAATACTGTTTATCTTGAGTTAGTGAAAGTGTTCTATACAAATCTACAATATCAGGATAGTTGTCTATTATTTGAAGTATAGTTATTGATCCTGGATTATTTTATGAGTTGACTGGGTTAACTTTTGATGGAGAGGAATTACCAGGGAAAGGGACTACTCCAAATGCATGGCCACTAGATTATAATCATAGTTTAGCATTACATTAGTTTGTGGGAGAGGGAGATGTGTCTAGTGGAAGGAAATCGATGGGCAAGCTTGGCTTAGAAGATAGACTCCTACATTACGTTATTATGAGAGCTTTGATTCCTAGGAGGAGGAAATTATGCTCAATTGTCTACTGATGATGTTCTAGTCATGTGGGCAATGATCTCTAAGTGTCCCATAAATTGGGGTTATTATGTTATCCAGCAGATGATGAAAGCCAAGAAAAAGGCAAAATGTGCCTTGCCTTATGGAATGCTCATCACTACCTTCCTTCACCACTTTAAAGTACCGCTTATTGGTCAGATGACTTTAGTTGAGACCCCTCATTTTGCTATTAGTGCCACAACACTCACCAAGATGGGCTTCAAAGAATACAGTGGTGAGTGGTACATCCCTGGTAGCCATGCACGTGAAGATACTCCTCCTCCTCCTACTACTCATCATCCTGCTACTACTTCCGCCTCTACTGCTCAGTTACCACCTGATTTTATGGGTGTGATGTTTCATGAGTTTAGGGATCTTAGGACCTATCTTGGAAGTCGTATAGATCAGCTTGAGGTTCACATGGATCGAGTTGAGAGTGACGTCAACGCCTTACGTCAACACTTAATTCCAGTGTCACACGCTTCACCCTCTCATCATTCTCTTGTGCATTTCACTCCGACCTCTCGTGCCTCCCATCGTCCATTTCCTACAGCCTTAAAGGATCATGAGACCTTAGGTAGTCGTGACACCATTAACCCTGCTGATTTGGTTCTTGCCTCAGGCCGCACCATAGTTCAGATTGATGAATCGGATGACATCGATTCCTTTGATGATTCTGCTGACACTGAGGCTACTGAGAATGATGATGACTTTGATGGAGCTTAGCTAGTTCCTGTCCATATTATCTAATGATTATTTGCCTTTTATTCACCTTATACTTATGTTATTTCGTTTGGACTTCTCCTTTAGCCTTTGGTGTATATTTTGAACTTATCTTGTGCTTCTGTTACTCATTATCATGGCCTTGTTTGGTTAGTGTGTGTTCTTAATGCTTAGTATCTATTATGTGTGCTTCCATCTTGGTTATTTATTTTTCGTTCTTTTCCATCTATTTTCCATTTCTTGTGTGTTTTACATTTTCCCCTTTTTTTTTATTGATAATGCCAAAAGGGGGAGAACTCATGTAAGAATATAATGCACAAACTAAGGGAGAGTTAATAATATAAGATGCAACTTTGTAGGGGGTGTTTGTCTATACTATGTTATATATATATTGTGTATATCTCTCCTCACCTACGATGTTTGTCATCATAAAAAAAGGGGAGAATGTGAATGCTCTAATTGCAGGCTTTCATGATGCCAAAAAAATGACCAAGTGAGGTGCAAACTAAGAATATGAGACCACCAAGTTCAAGACTCAAGGTCAAGATGTTTATTGGTACAATGGTATAGTTGTTTCTCAGGACTTAGGATTTCGCTGCTAAAAGCTTTTTCAAAATAACTCTCATGGCCAAATATTTTAAAAAAGTTTTCAAGACTCCTTTGACAAGCAAATGATTTAAGAGATTGTGTTCAAATAACTCATAATAGAATTTAACTTATGGAAAGAGCATTTTTCTAAAAGAAAAATTCATGTTTTATATCAGTGTAATCAATTTACAAAAGTTATGTATCGATTAAAGTTGGTTAGAGATTTTAAAAAGTCATTAACACTGTTTCTACTACTTGTAATTGATTACCAATGGGTTGTAATCGATTATTTGCATCAATTACGTATTCTAGAATTTGGTGTAATCGATTACTTAATTATGTAATCGATTACAATGTTCTTAAACGTACCCAGGATATGTATTTTGCATATTGTAATTGATTACAATAGTGCGAAAAGGCACCAACGGCTAGTTTTGAACAAACACAACTCTTGGAAAGTTTTTTAAACAGCTAGTATAAATCTGAAACCTATAAATACCCACTTATAACAGATTTTCAGAACATAACACTCAAGGATTACATTATGCTAACTCTTATTCACATGTTTTGATTTATTACTCAATCTTTGTGGCCAAAGAGAGTTATCATTGAAAAGCTTCATAGTTCTTCAAGTTGTAACATTTCCTCTTTGAGAGAGTGATCAATTCTTTCTTTACTTCCTCAAAATTGTAAGAGGGTGTGGTATCCCTCCAAGTAAGAAAAAGGGTGAGGTATCCCTTTTTGTGTTGAGTGACTCAAATACTAGGGTATGGGATACCAAAAGTGTAAGTGTTCAAGTGTTGTAAAAGTTTTTAGACCTTGAAGAATTGGATATAGTGGAAAATCCTGAGTTAAATACTCGGGGAATTTGGGCGTAAATTTCTGAGGTGGCAGGCAGGGATAAATCTGAGTTTGCATCTTCTCTACCCTTATCTTTTTACTTAATTGCAAGTTAAATTCATTCTATTTATTGTTGAAGTAATTTGGAACTTGCATTAATTTCCGAATAGTTAATCACTCAATCACTTATTCTCAAATATGATTTAAGAGAAAAAATTTTGCGAAAAGAATTAGACAAACTTTAGAAATTAATTCACCCCCTCTCTTAAGTTCTTGAGGCCAGTTGGTAACAAATATCTCATAAATTCTTTCTTTGAAATAGGTGGAAGTGGAAGCAATTTTATAGTTAAATAGAAATTCAAGTTTATACATATATATATATATATATATATATATATATATATATATATAGCTTTTTCAAAGGACTATTCAAATTACAAAAAAAAAATATTCAAATATTTTTTATACCATTTTTAATCTTGCCTGATATTCAAATTCATTTATAAAAAATATTATTAGATAAAATATACGATGATAGTTAATAACTTCTCTCACTTGAAATACCTAATATAAATGCTTAATGTCTAAATAAGTATTAGAGGAATTAATTTTAACTTAAATTTTAGTTTTTATAATAAGTATATATTCTTCACATTATAGTTTTTTAAATCAAACTTTATTTTTTATAATTAATACATATTCTTTATATTATAGTTTTAATATATCATTATTAAGAAATTATATAAAGAGACTATATAGAAGTGAACGAGAAAGAAATAAAATGATCTTTTTACTAAAGGGATGAAATTACAAAGTTGAATGATTTTTTTTTTTAGTTGTTTGATCCTTATTTAAAAATTAAAAATAAATATATGCGATTGAATTATGCTTTCAAAGTAAAAAAAAAAAAATAGTTTCCAAGAATATATTTATACTATTTTCTATAAAATTACTTATTTTCTTCAACAATAATTAATAATTGTAATTTTTATTTTCTATTTGTTTCTATAAATATATATATATAATTATGTAATACTAATAATTAATTATATTATATGAGATTGAAATTTTTTATTATTATATTTTTGCTTAAATTTTGTAAGACTATATACTAGATAAAATTTTAAATTGTATGATCAAAATATATTCTTTTGAAGTTGGTTTAAATAAACTGTTGATTGATTAGAATGAAAAATGAAATAAATTTAATAATAAGGAGAAAGTGATGAATGGAATTAATTTTTTTCTCCTCATTTAAGAATTTGAATAAAATTTTTTTTATAGAACAAATTAAAATTTTAATAGCAAGTTATTGTATAAAATAAATGTACATAAATATTGTTTAAAATAATAAATTTATTCAATGAAAATTTCACAACCACTTATTATTTGTATAATTATTTTATCTTACATAATTTAAATTAAATAATATTAAAATTAATTTATATAACCACATTTTATTAAAAATTTACAATCTATTATAATTATACAATAAAATAAAATATCAAAAATAAATTATTATATCGAATAATATTATATATATTTCTTACAATTTACGCATTATATGGCTTAAATATACTCGTTACATACATACCCAGCATCCACAACAAACCCCCATCCATGAATTCATCTTCTAACAACGAACAGATCAAAAAATTTTCCCCCTTTTCTTGATTTTAACCATCATCAAGTCCATTCGTTGTTTTACGGCATGATGAGACAGCCTCACAGGCCATCCAAGCAAGAAATCATGGCCCTCCATTCTTCAACGTAACGTAATAACGAGGGAAGGTAAAACCCACATTCTGCTACTCCTGTTTCTGCTATTGGTGGGTGTTCATCTTCTGTGGGGTTTTTCTCAGCTCAATCGCCTGTTTGGTCGCCAAGCAAATGAGGGAAAGAGAAGGAAAATCAAATCTGCTTTCTCTTTATTTTATCGGCTCACTGAGACTTTGTTTTGAGATTGAAACTGATGTGCTTTTTCTTTTTTGGGTTCTTTTTTTTGTTTTTTTCCGGGTGGAGCTTGCCAGCATATTTTGGTAGGGAAACTGAAGAGGTTGGACTGGGGGCGAGGAAGGAGTTGATGAGGGAGGAAATAAAGGTCTTTTGGAGATTTCATTAATTTTGGTAGCAGACGTCAACTCCGTTAGAGTAACGGGAGGCAAGTGTAAACTTGAGGAGGTCGATGTAATTTCTCTTAAAAAAAATGTTAAGAGAGTCACATTTTAATTAAATTGTTGTGACATGTTAATTTTAGATGGATATATGCTTTTTATTAATCTATTATATTGTTTTATTTTAAGATTTATTTTAATATATTATTAATATAAAATATTTTTACCGTAAATAAATTATATATTATTATATATACAATAGTTTTTATAAAAGATAAATATTTTTAATAATATAGTAATATATAATTATATAATTATATAATTTTAACATTAATAATATGTTAATGTTAAATTGTTTAGTGTATTCCTTCGCTGCATTATGTTAGAAGGATAAACCTTGATTCCAGTCCATATATTTTTCTTATTTCATTCTCAAATCATTAAGTTTTCTTCTATTAAAATTGTGGTTATTTGTTCCCGTACACATATCATTGCTAATATTGTTATTATCATTATTTATTTTTTTAAATGACTAGTTTAATATTGTATCTGGGATAAATGCAGTCCAAATATCTCCACAACAGGGTTGGTAATTCAATGAAAAGACGTGTGGCCCAAAGGAGTTTTTATTTTGGAATTATTATTCGATCCATGAGAGTTATTTCAATGAAAAGACATGTGGTCCATCTTATGTCTAAAATTGGGACTACAGTCATGTAGTATGTATACCGAAGGAGGTTAGCGCTAAACATGGTATCCCAAAGTACTCAACGTCGCAGCATCACTCCTTTCTGGTTTGTTTGGATAAGAACAGGAAATGATAAAAAAAAATTAAAACAATACATA
The DNA here is from genome assembly GCA_031439585.1 of Pterocarpus macrocarpus. Lineage (NCBI taxonomy): Eukaryota > Viridiplantae > Streptophyta > Magnoliopsida > Fabales > Fabaceae > Pterocarpus > Pterocarpus macrocarpus. The sequence continues at coordinate 53,880,019 of CM062516.1, read as the reverse complement.
TATTTTTATTTCAATAAAAAATTAATATATTATTTTAATATAATTTTTAAATATTTCTTATAAATTAAATAAATAAATCACTCTATAATAATATTAAAAAATAATTTAATTTATTAATATTTAAATTATAAAATTTATTTTGAAATTAATTATTAAATAAAAGCAGATTTAATATAATTACTGAAATTTTATTATTATTCAAATATTTTAATCTTTTAATTGAAATTATAAAAATAATTTAATATATTTAACACCTCCCCTCTCACTGTTTTGGGCATATGGGAGGAGAAAGTTTTGGGAAGTGGGCCTCACACCCATTTCTCCTTCTATTTGATAAAGTCAGCTTTCTCTTTTTCTTTCTTACTTCTATCCTCTTATTCTGTCCTGAAACAAACAAGCTCTTCCATCTATCATGGCTATCTTCACTCCAAAAAAATCCCTATCCCTTCCACTTCTTGCCTTCTTAACTATCCACCTTATGCTGCTCCATAGGGTGAACTCTTACACTTACAACACCATTTTGGACTACTCCACAGGCTTTCGCACCGATACAGACCTCTGCATGCAAGGTAATGCCGTGTTTACACAGGGCTTCGCCTTAGAACTCACCAAAGAGAAAGATGGCATCCCCCAAGGTAGCAGTAAAGGCCGAACGATTGAAGAGACCCCTGTGACCCTTCAGTTGAGTGGAAACGTAGCAAGCATTTATACCAATTTTGTCTTAAACATTTCACAACCCAACTCCACTACTCCAGCTGATGGCATTACCTTCTTCCTTATTAATGGTATCTCTGAAATCCCTCCGAATTCTACTGGGGCGTTTCTCGGACAATATACTAATCAAAGTGCTCTCAGTGACTTCGCTAACAAACTTTCTGTCGAATTTGACACCTACCCTAATCTTGATATTGGGGATCCAAACTATAGGCACATTGGAATTAATCTCGGCTCTATAAGGTCAGTAGTTACTGCTAAATGGGACTGGGAAAATGGGGAACCACTCAATGTAACAATAACCTATGAACCTTCCATCAAACAGCTAAGGGTTCTTGCTTCTTATCCTAGCGGAAGTCTTGTCGATTTCACTCACGATATCGATCTCGCTGCTGTCTTTTCTGATGGGGATGTCTATGCAGGGTTCTCTGGTTCCACGGGAAAATACACACAAACAAACCACGTTAACACTTGGTTTTTCAATGCAACTGTAGAGTATGACATAGAAACGATGTATGAAGATATTTTCCTGTACGACTCACCCAAAAAGAGAGAGTTATTGGACAAACATGTACAACGCACCGCCCGGAGGCGGACCTCACAATCTTTTGAACAAGTGTGCCAGTCATAAATCCCAATCTATGAATATAAATATCAGCACTCCGAATGGTAACTATGTTATGTATGATAACTATACCGTGGAGGAGGGCGGTGTTGCAACTTGCAATTGTTGCGTGATTTGGATGATCAACTTTCCATGCAGTCATGTTTGACACGCGTGCCAATAAGGACAGCTGTAGTCCATTGTGTCTATAAATTTCTGTAGCCTTGTGCTTCTGTTGTTTGTCGCCTTGTATGATTGTATGAATCAAAACTTTAAGTGTGAGATGCTATCTAGTTGCTATATTTTTCCATTACTCTATATTTTGGTGCATGTCTTTTATTTTCCAAAAATACTAAATCTCATTATGAGTGAAGAAAAGAAAATACAAATATATTACTTGTATACAGTAATTTAGACACTTAAAAAAAAAACAAAAAAAGAACAGACAAAATATGAAAGCACTTCGACATATTCATATAAACACCATCAAATGGCACGGTCCCACCTTAGAAAAATCAAGATCTAACAAGAACTTCTCCCATACGCACTTGAGACGGCCGCCGGCTTTGACCGATATGACAACTGAGGCCCAACACTTCTAATTTTTAATTTCAGGCTGGCAATGAAGTTTTAACCAACCCCAGAAAATCCCAAACCCATTGTTAACCTTTGTCATGGCTTTAAGACACCATCGCTATTTTTCATTTTTATTAAGCGAGCTAATGTAATATTGTAGCTAGAGTGAAATGCAGTCCAAATACCTTCACAACACGTGTTAATTCGATGAAAAGACGTGGTCCAAGTGAGTCATTGTATCCAAGTGAGCTATTTTGGTGAAAGACACGTGGTCCAGCATAAGGCAAAAATAACTCTGTAAAATTTGTCATTTCCCCAATAATATTTAAAGTTACACTACCATATATCGCAGTAACTTCCGGCGGAACCCCATGATTCCCTGGCAGAGCATTAAGCACGGAGAGAGCGCGCCGACCAAAGACATCGAGTTGTTGGTTAAGGATCATGAGAAGCTGCAGGAAGTAATGCAGTATAAAATCCTGACCCATGACCGTGAAAGCAACCATTAATTGCAAGATCAGGCGATTGGGGATGATTTTGTAAATTCACGTGCTATTGAGAAGAATAACAAACGTTATAAATCAGCTAGTTTGGTCTTATAGCAGACCATATACATTCTCTGCATTGAACCAGCTAACTACCCCAGGCATCAAAAGCCATATTCCATATTCAAATCTCAAGGTACTGAAGATTGCAGCATCACACGTTTTTCCGCTTTCCATGGCTATCTCCACTCCAAAGAAACCCCTATCTCTTCCACTTCTTGCCTTCATAAATCTCTACCTCGTGCTACTCCAAAGGGTGAACTGTTTGACTTACTCCACCACTTTCACCTTCGAAAGGTTTGACTCTGATACGGACCTCCTCATGCAAGGTAATGCCGTGTTTTCACGCGATCTCGCCTTAGAACTCACCAGGGAGAGAGATGGTATCCCCCAAGGTGGCAGTGTCGGCCGAACCTTTTGCACCTTCCCTGTGACCCTTCAAATGAGTGGAAAGGTAGCAAGCATTTATACCAACTTTGTCTTAAACATCTCACAACCTAACTCCACTACTACTCCAGCTGATGGCATTACCTTCTTCATTGCTCCAATCTCTGACCTCCCTCCGCGTTCTGGTGGGGCATTTCTCGGACTCTTTAGTAATCAAAGTTCTTTTAGCAAGTCCGGTAACGACGAAATTGTTGGTTTCAATAAAGCCTCAAACGCCGGAATGGTTGCTGTTGAATTTGACACCTATAGTAATCTCGATATTGGGGATCCAAACTATAGGCACATTGGAATTGATGTCAACTCAATAAATTCAGAAATTACTGCTGAGTGGGAGTGGCAAAATGGGCAACCACTCAATGTAACAATAACTTATGACCCTTCCATTAAAAGGCTAAGGGTTCTTGCCTCTTATCCTAACGGAAGTCGCGTCGATTTCACTCATGACATCGATTTGGCCACTGTCCTTCCTGGGCAGGTTTATGCCGGGTTCTCTGGTTCCACGGGACAATACGCACAAGTAAACCACGTTAACTCTTGGTCTTTCAATTCAACCTTAGTGTTAGATGATGATAGCTACGGTGCGGACGAGGGCGGTGTTGAAAGCGTTGCGTGATTTGGATGATTTACTTTCCATGTTGCCATGTTTGCCATGCCTATATACCAATAAGGACAAGTGTAGTCCATTGCGTATAAAAATCTCGGTAGCGTTGTGCTTATGTTGTGTGTGGCCTTCTATACATGAATCAAAACTTTGAGATGCTATCTAGCTTGTTGCTATACTTTTCTATTTTCCTTTTTTTGGCCTATGTCCTTTATTTTTTGAAAATGATAAATCTCGTGGCGAGTTCTGAAAGTGACACATGACGTAAAGAAAAGAAAATAGAGTTATTCAGCGAAAAAATTCTGCTTTTAGAATAAGAAAATTTTCCTATTATATATAATTTCTCTTATTATATATAGTTTTTAGTTATGTAAGTATTTAATCCACATATAATTATCTTCAGTAATAGATATATAATGAGCAAAGTTTAAATAAATATATATTTTAATTTTGTAATTATTAAATTGACATATTAATATATTGACTCTATGAATAATATATATTTATAATCAATTAATTATCATGTTCTACAATTATATAATTTAAATTTATATTTATTTAAATTGAAATCATCAAATACCAATTTAAATTGTCTAAATCATTATACAACCACTATATACAAATAATGTTTCTAAAGAAAATAAATGAACCTCTATATATATATATATATATAATATATATATATATATATATATATATATATATATATAATAATTTTAATTTATATAGTTTGGGTTGGTTGGAGTCAAAGTCGTTTATTTAAATAATTTCTTACATATGCCTGCTAAGCATATGGTTCACATAAGCCAAACACCTTCTCCTAATTTCATATCTCAAATGTCCTTGAATAATATTATGAGTTTTATTTTTATGCATTGACAGTAAAAAAAATTTTATATTAATATTTAATTATATACTATGAAATAGATAAAAGTAATAATTTTTTAAATAATAGATATGATAGTCAACTATTTATACTTACATAGCAATACATGATTGCATGTCAGTATAAAATTCTTTTATACTGACAATATATTAAAACTAAACTCTAATAATATAGCCCCTCCATAGTTAATTTTGTTTGACCCCAATCCTTAAACCAGTTATTCTCCACAGCCTCCGACCTCATTCTTGCCACCACCCATATGACATGATAACACCACAGCCGAAGACATTGAGTTGTTGGTTGAGGATGAAAAGTAGTTAGGTAATTTTGTAAATTTAAATACTATTGAGAAGAATAATAACTTTTATAAACTAACTATTTTTTATCTTTAATTAGTGATATTTGTATATTAAAAATAAACATTAAAAGTGGATATCATGAATAGAAAAAAGCACAGCATTTGGTAGTGATGCGCAGATCAAGGCTTTGTATGTCTATCTTTAGAGAAATTTTTAAATACTCTTAAAGCAAAAAATAATTTTGTGCTATATTATAAACATCAGTTTTGTAGATTATCATTATTTTTCATTTTCCTATATCTTTTATATAATAACTGATGTGTTGAATAATGAATCGAATAAAAGAAATTTTTTTCCCTTACTCGAGGAACATATAAGAATTTTCCTATTTTTATAGCGTGCGCTTTTATTTTCCACATGTTATTCATTTATATTGTACCACTAATATTTTGGACTCGTGCAATGTACGAGAAAAAAAAATCTTTTTAAACTTTAAAATTGTAAGAGGAAATTTGATTATAGCTTTATTTGAAGTAACAAAGAAAGTTAAAACAAGTGCTATCAAACTGTGTGAATAAAACAACACAATAGAAAAATAAAAAAAATTATTTTCATTTGACCTTCCATTTGAGTGAATTAGAAAATAATAAAAATAAAATTCTGCACCTAAAATTTAAATCGTTTATTTTTTCAGTTATTTCAATTTATTTTGTAGTTCTAATATATTTCTATTAAATAAAAGTAATTTTGAATAAATATTCGGCATTATATTGTAAAATTTTATTTTACTTTATATTACGGATTAAAAATTAGATCAATTCAGTATTTCAAATAATTAAAATGATGGTTAAAATTAATATGATTGAAAATAATATCTTAAATATTTCTGTTAAATAAAAGTAATTTTGAACAAATACTCGGCATTATACTGTAAAATTTTATTTTATTTTATATTACAAATTAAAAATTAGATCAATTCAGTATTTTAAACAATTAAAAAGATGGTTAAAATTAATATGATTGAAAACAATAATAATAAATTTATCAAGAAAGCTAAGGCATACTTTATAAAAAATAGCTCAATGAAAACAACTCACGGTGACAAACGGTAAAATCGAGGAGGGATACTTAATTTGTAATCTTATTTACTCAAGAATCCATATAGACTTGATAAACTATAGTTAACTCCCCAAGGAGAAAAACATATTTTCTTTAGGCTAGTAACCAAGGATGAAATTTGCTACTTAGAAAAAGGAGAAAAGCCAAAGTTGAACATATAATTAGGAATGTCACACACACGGGGCCTCCCCTCCCCATTACCCTAAATGCTCCCCGTCCCCATCCCTAATCCCTGTCATTGGGGGCTTTTTCATCCCATCCTTGCTCCCCACTTCCCCGTCGAACTCCATGGGCCTCGCAATAATAACCTTCTTTTTGGTTAAAAGAACTACAACAATGATAGATCTGAGACTGAGAAGAAGAAGAACAACAACAGCAACAGCTCAGATCTGGGAGAACAACAATAACAATAGAACAACAGCAACAGCAGTGCTTTTGCGAAAAAAAAAAGAAGCAACAACAACAACACAAATCAAAAGCAATAGCCCAGATCTAAGCGGTGGAACAACAACAATAGCAACAATGAGGCGATGCTCTGCAGTGGAACAGTGAAGAAAAAAGAAAAGGGGAAGTGCTTGCGAACCAATTTGTTGCGGAGAAAAAGAAGAAGAAAAGGGGGCAGAGAAGAAGAAGAAAAGGGGAACGCAGCAACCAGCAGAGAAAAAGAATAAAAGGGGAAAGAAGCAAAAAAGTCAAATGAATTAGGTTTATAAATATTTTTAATTTTTAATTATTAAAGTAAATAAATTAATGTAAAATGTCATAAAAATAGAGGCATATATAAATATAATAGATATCTATTATGGGTAACATAGTCTTTTCACACATGCAGGTCATGAAGTGAGTAGAGTGATCCTCGGCCCGCCTCATCCCCAAAACTACGATGGAGGAGCTTTTGTCCCCATCCCCGTCCTCGCGGGGGAAAAATCCCCGACAGCGAGGCCTCAAATGGACCAATCCCCACGTGGATTCTCACTATGTGGGGATTTTTGACATCCCTAAATACAATCAACCCAAATGAAAAGTAGATAAGGAAATTGGATTGTCATCTTCAAGTAACCCTAAATTAATGTCCAAATAAGCAAATTTGGTTCACATATGATACCTATAATACAATAGAAAGTGTGCTTTAAATTAGAAATAGTTAAAATAAACATGCTTTTTGTTATATTAATTTAAAAAAAAAAGGTAAGAAAGTTTAATATGACATTTGATGCAATCATTTATCTATCACAGCCTTCCTATTGAGTTAAACAAATAGAATTTACATGTTACGGCATAAAACTAAGAATTCTCAGCTATGAAGATAATTACTATCAAAAGTAGAGGTATCAAACAATGCAAATCACTCTGTCAATAGTCAAAATTTTAAGTGCTTACATTTATTAAAATCCAACATGACTCAAACCACAGCAAAATAAGATATGGTAAAACGGCAAGTAGTTTTTCTGCAGAATTAGATAAAGCATCACAAGGGAAAATAGACATATAACACTATAACCAATAACTTGCCATATAAAGTTACATTGTTTTTTCAACTCTATTAGGTCAAGAGAAGTTTGTAGGTGGAATTGGCAAAATGGGCAAGGAGTCTCGGCACAATTCTACTATGAGTATAAAACATCTTTATACTCATAGTGTATCAAAATAAATCTCAAAGTTTTAAACACAATGCGGACTAATAAATATAAAGTTCATAAGCCATATATACATAGTTTTTCTATTTATATTAAAAGGTTGAAATATAGAATAAGTTTGTTTCATCTTTTTAAAAAAGTTATTATGAAATTTAAATTTTATATAAGTTAAAACTGAAAACTAATTTTTTTAAAAGCTAGTCTTTTCAACTTTACAAAAATACTGAAAATAAATTTGTTTTTTAAATTCTAATTATTTTAAAAAAATTATCCAAATATATAAAAATTAATTTTCAATAAAAAAAATAATTTTTTGCCCAAAAAATCATAAATAAACACACCCATAATTTTTTGTGGCATTTACCATGGATGACTTAAAAGATAGTATATCGGGTGAATCACGTACAAATTAGTCCATTGAAAATAAAAATTATTAAATTTATATTGAAAAATTATAAATTAGTCTCAACAAAACAAATTTTAAAATTGACCCACCCTCAACCACATCTCTGAATCTCACCAGTCATCACCAAATCCTTATCCTCTTATTCAGGAATCGTTTGATTACGTTTTGTAGAATGGTGTCAACACTCTCTGGAAATGGAAGACCTGGAAGCATATGATGTAATGGAATGGTTTTTGACATCACCTTCTTTATCTAGCAGTAAATGCAATTTCATTCGATTTATTGGCCAAGCTACTTGGTGAATAGTTTGCAGTGTATGCCTCCCTAAAATATGCATTTTTACCAGTCTCAGCTACTAATGAACTTTACTACAGTGTTTTTTTTTTCAATGAAAATATATTAAAATTAAATCTAAAAACAAAACTTATAGCCAGCCAAATATCACTCCTAATTCATCGGCCAGAGATATACAAAACACGTGAAAAATACCATGAATAATGGGACCACTACGATGCTGAACCACCACTGTACAATGAATTCAATTTAATTTAGTTTATGTATACAATTTTTTTCATAGTATACAATAATAGAGGGGAGAAAACCAACGGGGATTCACTTTAACCGAATGAACTAGTCCTCTAGATATGATGAATTGCAGTCCGAATACTAGCTCAGTGAGAAAAGCACTTTTAGTGCGCTCAAATATAATTACCTCCGATGGAGGATGTCTGCCAAATAATATAGGGGAGAAAAATAATTGTCGCAACCTAGTAATTTAACCTGAGTTTCAAGCATTACTTGTGTTTTCGAGCGATGTCTCTGTCAATATTCGAAACCTAGTTCGCCATCAAGAGAAATGTTTTTTTGTATGTAGTATAGACGTCTAAATCAATATGTGATGACCAGTGTAGGTAAAATAAGTTTAAATATCAGCTATATAAATGTTAAATATGATATTAACTAAAAATTTCGATTCGATAATTACATAATTAAAATTCATATTTATCTTAATAACAATCACCACACATCGATTTAAGCATCTACATCTGTGTATAAATAATGGAAATGAATCTTTAGCATAGTTTTATACAGCTACACTTGCAGAAAAAGCTTTTAAGCAGTGGGACGAGTTTGTAGCGTGATATATGGGATTGAGCAGTCCTGTTCAAGAATTGTCTTGAAACAGGACATATAATAATCTTACAGTTCAAGATCTTACACTTGATGATGCTTATAAACATGCAGTGAAAATTTTCAGTATTTTGCTGTCAATTGATACTTGTTGAAGTGGAGACGTGTTGCTATTTTCTTGTCTTTTTAACATAGCATATGTTATTGGCCAGTTAATGCTCCTTCTGGTTGAAGTAGGATATTGTACAATTGAGACTTCTATTTCATAAAGGAATGGCGGTATCTGGATTTCTATATTCTTCATCATTACTAATTTGATCGATACTGTAATGTCTGCGCCCCTTGTCACATGCAAGATAGCATATATTGATTGAAAAAGTAATATTATTGAAGGAAGATTCTCTAAAAGTTAGTTGTACGTCAAGGATAAAGAGGTGATGCAAATGCATAAACGAGAATAATTTTTTTGGTTACTATGTCGTCCTCCATGAATTTTGAATGTATAATATCATACAATCAGACCAAACCCATTACCACCAAACTAGGTGACTTTGAACTAGAATAAATTAAATGATATTAAACAATTAAATGTGAAGATCTAGAAAGATCAGTGAAATTTTCATAAATTGAAGAGAAAAATGGGTTTCTACAGTAATATACACCTATCACACTACTTATGTATAAAATTATGGTGTCCGTATGTAGTAATGTATAAAAACTAATTAAAGAAATATCTTTGAATGGTTAGGGAAGGGTTCTCGGCTTCCACGGGAAAATACGCCACATTGTATATTTTCTGATGGAGTTTACGGTGGACTACTTAAAAGATGATCTATCGGTGAATCATTTACAAATTGGCTCATTGAAGAAAAATTAAATTATAAAATTTACCTTAAATAAATTACAATTCATCCTCAAGAAAACAAATGTTAAATTTGACCTACCCTTAAAACCACATCTCTCTCCACCGAATCCTTATCCTCTTATTCAGGAATCGTTTGATTCCATTTTGTGGAATGATGTCAACACTCTGAAAATGGAAAACCTGGAAGCATATGATGTAATGGAATGTTTTTTGGCATCACCTTCCTTATTATCTAGCAGCAAAGGCACACATCTACGTACATATACATCTGATGGTTCATAACCCAGCAAACCTTCAAGTTTGTAATAGAAGACCAAACATGAAGTCCGATACACATGCTTCACAAGTGGAAAGCAACTCTATTGCTCGAGACTGACCGTTCCTTCTTTAAGAATTAGAATACAGTGAGTCCATTAGCAGCTGAGACTGGTAACATGAAGATGTTAGGGAGGTATATACTCCGAACGATTCACCATGAAGTTTGAATAATAAATGGAATGAAATTGTAGTATTTTTAATGTTTTTAATGACAAAAGTAAAGTAGTGTTTTTGTTTTTTAGTATCCTCCTTTAAAGATAATACACGAGACACAGTTGAACTAAGCGCCCTTTTTTAGCTGAGATTAAACCATGGTTCGCACTACTTCTTGCTGAGATTCTACCATAATTCACCATATTATTATTGTTTTTTATTTTTCGTTTTTTGATAGTTGAAATAGGCTTGGCCCACATCAAGTGAGAAGCACAAACATAGACTCAGAAATAAAAGGACACTAAAGAAAACCAAACCGAAAACAAAAGACAAATACTAGACTTCAAAATGAAGAAAGACTCACTACTCAAAGCAATTCAAAGACTCCCGAGAAATTAACTAACACCAACAGATTTCCCTAAAAAACAAGGCAGCTAACTCCTTGATGACTTGTCAAACATATGCTGATTTCACCTTTCCTTCCAAAGATAAGATAACAAAAATATGGATTTGTTGGCTCCATATCTATCAAGGCGACGTTTGCAATGTTCTTATTCCTGCCACCAGTGTACCAGCTTTTTTAGCCCATAAAGATTTGAGTAAACAACAATAAAAAAAGCTGCAACAGTGTAGATCTTCTGAGCTAAATCCAGTGTGGTAAAGATTGGTGGAATACCATATATACACCCACAATCATCCCGTAATACTATCTGACAAATTGAAAATGAGACATTTTGAAATGTCGTAATTGGGCACAATGTATTGCCCCCATTTTTTGTTTTACTGTAGATTCACGTGGCTTGAAGATTGAGGCATATTTATATTTTTTAAAAATTTTTTCCCTTCTTATACGAATTGGGACCAGCATATGGGGCAGCGTAAATAGTGCAATTTAATTTTATAATTAAAGCATACATCATATACTTTAATTTTTTTGTATTAATCTAATTAATCTAAATTTAAAAATGAATCTTTCCATTTTTGATTAACAGTTAATAAAAATGAAAAACACTGAGACTTCTGGGGGGGTTTTAGTGTATTGTATAGATTAGAACAAAACTTTGTATTTCACTGTATGCATAGATTAGGATCATGGAAGAAGAATAACTATTAACAATATAATTTAATCTATATTACAATGGGACAATGAGAAATAATCAATTACATGAGATTAGAACGAAGGAACAACTAACAAAATCATCAAATGTTCCCGGGTTCTTCCAAGCAAATCATCCCAAAAAATTAAGACAATCCCAAAACTGCAAGACGTCAAAAACTTAACAGACGAACAATAAAATTTTGCTTTCAAATCAACCAAACAAAAAATCATCTGCTGTTTTTACACATCCTTTTGGCTATCAATGCAAATTGCATGGTCTTCAGGAGAAAAAAACCAAACCATCACTTCATGTTGATTGATCATAATGGAGATCCTTCCCCCAAACAACACAAGATCCTCCATTATCAAGCATATATATACCTCAATCTTAAGAACCCAAAAATTCAGCAATCATGGAGATATCAATTCAAAGCTATGTTTCCTGCGGTAACGTTGCTACAATGAGATTTGGCTCTCCATCTGAAGCTGCCTTCTAAAATTAGTAATGAACATCTCTACTCTTCTATCAATATCATCATCATCCGAAGGAAAGCTTATAGTCCTTTGAAGGCAAGGTGAAGAAGAACTCGAACCCTTTGAACTAGTTTCATCTGAAGAACAAAGCTTCAATCTAGGTGATCGTTTAAACTAAGGTTGCGTTTGCCAAGAGAACACTGCAACTTTGTGTTTGTGTTGTCTCTAGCATGAAAGCTTTAGCCAAATGGAAAATATCGACGGACATGAGAGAGAGAGAGAGAGAGTTGATTCTTTGGAAGATTTTGACCACGTATGTACATAAATTGCCGTAAAAAAGTAAATGTCAATGTTGTGAAATGCTCTTTATAATGTGGGTTACATTGTCATTTCACAATGTCAAAACCAAATTATCTCTTGGGGGGTGTGATTTGCGGAATGATTTTATAATCCGGGGAATAGTATTCCTCGAAATACCTTTACCAGAGACTTCATATTTAGAAATGTTAGACATACAAATTAAGTTCCCACAAATCTTGCTAAATATGCCAGGAAATAAATTAATCCTGCATTTGGTTAATGTTAATATTCTTGAGAATATTATATATTGTTTCTAAAATACCTCTAACAATTTAAACTACAAAATTAATCATTAAACATATTAAACTTTTTTGGGTTAATATTAAACGCATTAAAATTATATTTAAGCATAATTTACATATAATATAAGCATTGTAACCATAGTATTATAAAACATTTTACATATAACATTTTTTTGTGATATAATTATTTGTCACATGCGCTAGCTAAGCTTGTAACATAAACGTAAAATATGATCAACATCAAATATATTCAACTTAAATTGGTATTGAATCCTTAATTCACTACAAGAAACAAAGACACTTGCGGCACGTAATTACCGGCGGTTATTGACAACCGCCACCGGTTTTGATTTAAGTGGACAGCTACGGCGGTTTAATAAAACCGCCCCAGGTGAATGTTAAAGACGGCGATTTTTGGGTGTTTAGAGACGACTCTGTGTTAATTTCTCTTCCCCTTTCATTTTGGCGCTTCCTCTCCCATGAAAGCCTCACTCTAAGCTTTTCTCTCAGATATCCCAGCAGATTGAAGAAAAAAGAACCAAATCAAAAACCCCCTTCTGAAATCCATAAAATCCAAAACCTAAGCCCCTTCTCTCTCACCTCTCACATGACGCACAATGCATAGACTTACTGCCATTGATCACACAACGTCGATGAGTGATGACGTAACCATGAATGTGAGGTCGCGTGACCATGCATGTGTGAATGAGCAACTACAACACTGACCACTCCACAATACAGAAGCAGCATAGCAAAGAAATAAATTTCTTATCAGAATTGCCTCAGAGAATGCTTCATGGATCCTATTGACATTGCTCAAAAGCTTCCCTGTTTAGGTATTTTTTTCTCTCTTCCTGTTGTTCACAATCCTACGCACAATAATAAAAAAAATGATCTCTTTCACTATCATAAATAATCACGTGTTCTTGTTTTTGATTTTGCATTTTTATTCTTTGGCCAGTAATTAAAAGGAAGTCCAAAAATCCTTACTTGAAAAATTCGGTGACTAAAACTAAATCTAAATATACGTGACTGATAAATGCCTCATACTTATTGTGGTTTCTACTTCATTTCTTTATCATTTCATTGTCATAGGAAATTTATTTCATGGCTCTGTCATGTTTTTGATATAAGTAGATTTGTTTTATATGTTTTTCTTCCTCAATTGGGTTATTGGGTGAATTGAAGAAAATGGTTGAAAGTTGGAAACTTCACTGTGCTAGTGGTTATGGAACTTGGTTATTGTGATCAAATTCAATGCTTGTTGGACTTCAAAAGGTTGTTTCTTTATAGTTTGGGGTGTGGAAAAATACTGGACATTAGGAGCTTATTATCAATACTTCAGTGCTCTTTTCTATGTGTGTGTAGTTTGGTTTATGAGGGAAAGTTAGCAAAATCATCAATCTTGTGTTTGTTCTTTTCTGTTTAGAAATTTATGATAGTCAATGCAAAATTTTCTGTTCTGTTTTCATTATCAAGTTCCAGTTTTCTATTTAGTTCTCATGAAAACTGGCAAAAATATAGTACTTTCATGCTGTGATGTTAAGAAGTTGTGAACTTTAGTGCTTCCTTGATGCCATGGCATAAGAAAAGTAGGACCTCGAGGATTACAATTGTGCTAGAAAGGCTTTTGGAGGTTTCTAAGGGTAGAGAGTATAGATCATGCAGATTTTTCCGGGACATATAGGAAACTAAAATTTTGCACATGAAACTTTGAGGGGAAAAAAAAATTCTGCATAAGATAGTTTAGGAAAATTCTGCACATGAAGCTTTGAGGTTTTGAGGAAAAAAAAAATTTTGCACAAGCTATTGTTAGAAACCAAAAGAAACCAAAAATTTGCACATACATCACCCATGATCATATCACTTGAATGCAGAAAATTTTTCTTACATGCTATGGTTCCTTTAGGCATATTATCTCATGACTATTTGTGTATAGGAACCTATATATATGGCACGTGTAGCTTTTGTGTTGTCAAATTAGAAAACAAATTAATGTTAAGTCATTCTTCAATGCTTGTTGGACTTCAAAAGGTTGTTTCTTTATAGTTTGGGGTGTGGAAAAATACTGGACATTAGGAGCTTATTATCAATACTTCAGTGCTCTTTTTTATGTGTGTGTAGTTTGGTTTATGAGGGAAAGTTAGCAAAATCATCAATCTTGTGTTTGTTCTGTTCTGTTTAGAAATTTATGATAGTCAATGCAAAATTTTCTGTTCTGTTTTCATTATCAAGTTCCAGTTTTTCTATTTAGTTCTCATGAAAATTGGCAAAAATATAGTACTTTCATGTTGTGATGTTAAGAAGTTGTGAACTTTAGTGCTTCCTTGATGCCATGGCATAAGAAAAGTAGGACCTTGAGGATTACAATTGTGCTAGAAAGTATTTTGGAGGTTTCTAAGGGTAGAGAGTATAGATCATGCAGATTTTTCCAGGACATATAGGAAACTAAAATTTTGCACATGAAACTTTGAGGGAAATAAAAAATTCTGCATAAGATAGTTTAGGAAAATTCTGCACATGAAGCTTTGAGGCTTTGAGGAAAAAAAAAATTCTGCACAAGCTATTGTTAGAAACCAAAAGAAACCAAAAATTTGCACATACATCACCCATGATCATATCACTTGAATGCAGAAAATTTTTCTTACATGCTATGGTTCCTTTAGGCATATTATCTCATGACTATTTGTGTATAGGAACCTATATATATGGCACGTGTAGCTTTTGTGACTATCAAATTGGAAAACAAATTAATGTTAAGTCATTCTTCTGGTTCGGTAAACTTGCTATTTAACATGCATAGTATATATATATATATATATAACATTTTAGTGTTTTAAAGTGCATGTTTAGTATCCACTGCGTTCAATTTTGGTTGGACGCATATATATAGCACTGGTAATAAAGCAAGTTCATTATTGCACTAGTAATAAGTCCAATGTCTGCACAAAAGGGAGAGAATCTTTCTAGATCATCAAATTGATTGATATGGTTGTAAAAGTGTATAGTATCATGTTCATTATCCAATGTCTAAATGCTTATCTTCAACTTTGTGTAGGGTCTCTATTTTCTAGTATCAGCAATGTGTCACCACTCTATCTTGTCCCAAGAAAAACTAAAATAATAAGTAGACATTAAATTTGGTTGTGAGTAGCTATGAAGGGAATGGGTAGGATTTTAAAGAAGGGAGGACTTTTACTCTAAGTGGTATTACAACTTATTACTTATTAGTTCCAGTTTGTGCTATGTTTTGCTTGATTTCAACTATTTCTATGTGTCACTTTAAATGAATAGAATGGAATTGAGCTTACTAGTGATTTCAAAATCTCCTTGGTTCATCATCAGTGTAGTTGTTCTGCAACAAGTTGCTTACTTTTAATATGGTGTTCTTGCTTTGTGTAACATTTAGTCAAATTCCTTGTGAAATGCACATGCTGAGGTTTAATTATTATCTAATTACTTTCATTTCATGTTAACTGAGTGCCATGGTGCTCCTATTGAGAAAAAAGAAGTTGTTTGGGGAGATAATGAGTACAAAGGAAATTGATATTAAGTTATCTTTCTTAACAAGGAAGGGAGGTGGTTTTGCTATGCTCAACTACTAGAGGGACTATACTCTTGCTCTTTGCAATGGTTTAGGTGTATGCATCTCTATATAGATAGTTGATTATAGTGATCTAATTGCCTCTTGTGTCTATTTTTGTTTGATGCCTTGCAAAGAAAAACTTAAAGCAACAGTTTTGGCCCGTTTTGTTGTTCTTTTTTATTTTTCTTTTTGTGATGCATGCATATGATGAGGATTTTAGTTTTCCTTGTATGTCTTGTTTTCATTTAGGTTCCTTAGCAGGGGAAAACAACAAAGAAATAGAAGGATTGGTTAATTATCTGACTCATTTTTTGTCCTTTTAATATTTATTTATATATCATGTTTTAGGAATGTAATTCATGATTCATGAAGCTTAAAGATACATTGAACTTTGTGATCATTCAATAGCACTAAAAGCTGACAGATTTGATGTTGGACCTTATTTGTATCATTAGTTCTATATTTATTGGGTCACACTCTGCTATTAGACATCAGAACGGTTGACAGTTTTGTTGAAGTCATAAAAGAAGTGACCCATCTTTTCAGCCTATAGCCCAAGCTAATACAGCCACTCATACTATAGGCCAAGCTAGCACATCCACTCGTCTAGTTAATGAAGCCCCTCCATCCATAGAGCCTGAAGCTCCAACATCCATTGAGCCTGAAGCCCCCAAAATGCCCCATCAGATGGATATGGAAAAAAATCCACTGAATATTGGATTGTTGAATTGGAAGGTATATGTTTTACTTATTCCCATTTATACTATGTTGAAGTCTTACATTCTTTGTCCTCTAATAATTTGGTTCATTTTTACTTGGTAGAGGACAATGGAGTTATCAAGGAAGGACATTTAAAGTTGAAAGACGTTTGGGTGCTACCTACCGGGACCAAGGTGATTGTACATTGGAATTGATTTGTCCAACCAGTTGGCGAAGCAGGTGGCCTTTTAGGAGCATTTTTAGGAGCAATTGCTGGGAATTTCAAAAATTTTCCTATTTGCTATGAGAAATGGCCTAAAGTTCCAGAAAGCTACAAGAAAGATATGTACAAAAATACCATTCAAGTTTACACCATAATCAATTTAATAGATTCATTTTCAGGTTGTTTGTTATTATCAACATGTGATCTTTTCACTTTTTTCTTTTTATGAAGGCAAAATTTAATGTTGATGATGGGTAGCATAAGAAGTATATACTTCAAAACCTTGGGAAGAAGTGGAAAGATAATCGGTCCAAGCTATTTAATGACATCTATGATTTTGATCTCAGTAGGGAACAAAACCTTAACTTGTGTCCAGAAGGAATTGACTTGGACCATTGGGCATCTTTTATAGACTATAGATTGAAGGAGAAAACTTTGGTAATTAAACTTATATTGAATTACTTAGCAACATTTATTTTGCCTATTGATTTACACTTTTTTTTAATATAATACAGGAGATGTGTGACAAAAATGCAGCTAACCGATAAATGCAAACTGTTCCTCATACCCTTGGGTCCAAGACAATGGCTAGGAAACAACATAAGCTGGTATATAATAATTATTTTTAGGTTATATTGATTTTAAATACTTAAGTGTATCTTTGTGAATTATAGGAAACTGCAAACAAGAGAATTTATACTAGAGCTCAGATGTATCCAATTAGCCACAAGAAAAAGGATGGATCTTTCATTACTGATGAGGTTAGAGAGAAGAGTGTAAGCATTGTTGTCTTTTTGTTCTTTAAGTATATATTGTGAAGTTAACTCTTTTAACATATGAGTTATGTATGATTACTTACACTTTGATCAATTTATGTATGTAGGTACAATTAGCTGGGCTTGAGAGTGAAGGGGCTTCTTCCCAAGACACTCATGATGATGTCTTTGCTAAGTTATTTGGGGAGGAGCATCCAGACCATGTTCGAGGTATGGGATTTGGTGTTTGCCCATCTCAAGTCTTCAAATCTACCGCTGGCCATTATGGAGGGATGTCATCTTCATGTAATCATGGCCCAGAAACTGTTAAGATTCAACAAGTGGAAGTAGAATTGAAAGAGAATAAAGCAACAATTTCATTATTACAAGCCTAAGTGAACTATTTTATTAAACACTGTATGGGTGGAGAGGTGCCATCTGACTTTCCTACTGTTGGAGGTGATGGGGTAAATTTTTTCTTTTGGGTTACTTTTACGTATACGTTCATTATTATCATGTTTTGTGTGTTCGAGTTCTCTTAAACAATGTTAATATTTTCTAAACCTTCAACAACTTGTTTACCTCTTATGCTCTTGTTGCTTTGCTATGACCTATGGTTTTGATTCTTGAAAGATTATTTTCAGAATGTCATCTTCGAGTATGTAGACTGAAGTTGTGAGATGTTGTTTTGATAATGAAAATATGTAATTTGTTCCTCTAATTTATGCTTTGTAAGGTTATGATGATTAATAAGGGCTTGGTCTAGGATTTGTTAAGAGATGTGTTTAAATTTTAATTACTAGTTTAAGTAGTGAGTAATTTTTATGCTATGGTCATGTTACAATCCGTGTTGAATCTAATAGATGCTCTTAGTATTTTTTGCATGACTATGAGGTGTTGAGATGCCTTTAAGACACTTATGATGTTGTGTCTCAGTTTTATTCTAAAATTTAACACGAGATCCACTTGTAGCATACTTACTAGTGAATTGATAAAATAAAATTCTGGTTCAATGGGACAGCAGCTGTCCATTTTGTTTTGAACCCTTATAATTATGCTTTAGGGTTTGATATGATGCATCTTTGATTGATTACTAATAGCTTAATGTTGGTTTACTTAAGTCTTTAAAATTGACATGATTTAAGTATGTCAACCTTACTATAAGTTGAAAGTTTTAAACTAGAGTTTTTGGACAATAGTTTGCAAATTTTGATGTTTATGACTATCCAAAGATGTTAGAACCACTAGCTACTACTATAGGAAGCATGTCCAATGGTATAAAGTTAGGCTTAAGCTATGCTCTAGGAATGAATTGAGCAAGACAAATCACTAAATTTTTCCTTGAGCGTTTTGGTCTTAACATGTGTGAATAGAGAGGGATTTGGTTGTGTGTATATGCAGGATTTTCTTGCTGTTTAAACCATATGCTTTCTAAGGAACTCTTTTTTTCTAGGCATGTTTTATGAGAACTCATAATGAAAGAAGATAAGATTGATCGGTGAGCTTACCAATGTATCTCCAATGAAAACAATTGGGTTCTCATCCTCTTTGCTAGTAACATAAAGCTTATGTGACCTTTGGTGTGACTGAGCAATTCAAAAAAAATGACTATAGTTAACAAAAGAGAGGAAATGTTTCATGAGAAAGAGTGAAAGTTAGGTTCAATAATTACAAAAATCATTAAGCAATAACATGCATGATGCATCTAATATTAACTAATAACAACAATTAAGCAAGGTTATGCCTCCCGGTGGCTCTGACTTAAAGCAAAACTCAAAGCATCCATTGGTTTTACCAACACATAAACAGAGCTATGAAACTTTAACCCTGTGTTAAGAAAAATATAACTTTAGAATTGAATTGAAATGATTTACAAGTCCTATCAAGAGTGGCAACATGTACAAACCTTGAAATATTACACACAGTTATTTGTTGATGAGTTTAATTCTCAAATTAATATCATCCAAAAACAACTTGTATACAATAATTCATTTATAAATGAAATCAATTCTTTCATTTCCAAGATTAGTCATAGAGGGTCACAGAGGATGAGGGCACCTTGAACAACAAAATTGAACAAGAAGTACACAATTCTTCATCACCAAACTTTTTGATAAGAGAAAGGCATTACAAATATCACAACTTTCTTCCCCTTTGTTAAAGACTGATATAATATTCACCATGATCACAATTCTCTTCTGTAAATAGTATGCTCCATAATTATCAAATTGATGACTTTTTTGAATCTTTTCCAGCATATGTAGGGACTTTTTGATATGTTAAAAGTTTGATTTAAATTGTGAAATAATATAATTTTCATGATAAAAGAGTAAAGGTGTTGACTCCTAAACTTTGCATGAAAACTTATTAGAATGAGATTGAGTAAAGGTACATTTTACTTATTCTTTGTGGTTCTTCTGGTTTCATTCTAAAAATTTTATTTTATTTTCTATTTTAGATTGCAGATTTGGAATCACCACTGCAGGCAAGACCCTCTTCTGCTGGAAGCCATGAACCCCAAGACAATGAACCATCCAATACTTAGTTTTATTCTTGATTTTAAGCCTTCTACTTAGTTAAGTTCAGGATATGTAACTTCAGGTTTATGTTATTGCAAGATAACTGAGACTTGCATATTTGTAAATTTCTTTTCATGACTTTGGATGATCTTTAAATATGTAAGGCTTGCTAGATATACTTTATTATGTAATATTTTGATATAGTTAAGTAGTTAACAAAGCGACCAATGTTTCATATTTTACTATTTACATAAAATATTCTTAAATTTATCAATGGATACAAGTTCAGTGATATAGGTACTGAAATGAAAAATATATTTTAAAAAATTAAATTAATTGTTATAGGACAAAATAAACTTTCTAGTTAGCTTTTTCGCGGCGTTTATTTAAAGTAATTTAAATCATAGTTTTTTGCGGTGGATTACAAACCGCTGCAATTTTCTGAAATCATCTAAAACGTGTTTTTTCGCGGTGTTTAAAAAACCGCTACAATATTTTTAATTCTATTTTATCACTTGATTTTTTTCGGTAAACCGGCACTATGTTTTCTCACCTTTTCAAGCTTGGGTTTTTCACAGCAGTTCATAAACCGCTGCAACATTATTAATTCTATTTTGTCACCTGATTTTTCGCGGCGCTTTATAAACCGTCGCTATGTTTTTTCTCCTTTTCAAACTTAGTTTTTAAGTATTTGTTTCATAACACTTGCCGCCCGTTAACTGTAGCATTTACTGGCGGTCGTTCCAGCAGTTTACCAAAACCGCAGCTAATTGACCTGCCAACACTTGGGGAACCGCCGCGGTTTGCATTTAGCGACGGTTGCAACCGCCACCGGTTGACAAAAAAAACGGCCGCCGGTTACCTTATTCCTTGTAGTGATTTATGTATAATTTTTACACACTCTCTCTCTCTCTCTCTTTATATATATATATATATATATATATATATATTCTTCTATTCTTAAATTATTCAGCACAATATTACTAATTAGAAAATTTATATCAAACTTAAATTTGTAAAAAAAATCAATACTACTAAGTAAATCAGTGCTCCAACATCCGTTGAAATAAGGGTGAGCAACAAATGTCTAGTACAATAGATAAGGATCAACAAAATATAAAAAGAAGATAGCTAAATCATATCTACATACTAATTTCACCAAAACCAATCCTCAAGCTCAATCAACATACACACTGCAAACCATGTGTTATAATATAATTTGTTTGCAGCAGTGCGCCTCATTTAAAAAGTTCATATCACCGATATGAGAATAAACCAAGTATATGAGCTACCAATTTATACAAAAGGTATTAAGTCGATCACTTTAATTTTCCTAAAATAAGATGTTGAGAAGAGTGGTTAAGGACTATCATCACAAATGCCAATATATCTTCTAGTCCAAGCAAGAAAAACATCTTAGTCAAATTGTTATCCTTTGCAAAGATAAAGGCAGCTCTCATCCTTTGTTCCTGATTCAAGCAATCAGCATTTTTTAATATTCCCATTAGCTTCATTCTTTGATCAACTCCTTCCTTCTCATGTTTGAAGCGAGAAACAAATTCAGCGATATTGGCATATTGTTCTTGATTGCCAATTTTTATCTCTTGAATTGTGTCAACTAGTGTCTCAAGCATCTCTGTTGAGCCTCTGTTATCTCTCTTTCTTTTCTTCTTTTGTTGGGTAGATGAAGAACTTATACCACTTGGAGTTTGAAGCACCTCAAAGTACACTAAAATCATCCAAAAATTTGATGTGCTAAAAGTAAATAGCAATCCAGCCAGTCCTCAAGAAAATATAATAAAGAAGCAGAGGCAACCAAGATAGCAAGTTGCAAGAATAACACAATCAAGTCCATCAACATCTATATCTGCTTTATTGAGCATATATACTAGCTAACAAGAAATGAATCAGAGAGAAAATAGAGTTTCCAGAGAGAAATATCTGAATAGATCATCAAGAACCACCTTAGGGAGTTCCAATCTTTTGCCATGAAATTTATCCCATCCTTCATAAGAATGCCATAAGGCCCATAACAAGTACTAAAAAAATTAGCGAGTACCATTTTAATATAATAGTACTTGCTTGCCTATCTAAATTGCAGTAGATAGAGCTCTTTCGAAAAATGAGAATAGACAAGATTATATACAACTTAATTCTGTATACGTTTATCAAATATTAGAACCTTCAAGTTTTAGATACAAAAACGTTTATACATTTGTTGAGCATATATCCTATAAAAGTATGATACAAGCATCCTGTCCAATAAAGTACTGCAGAAGCAAACAAACAACCGATAAAGAGAATTTCTAGACCCCACAGACCCATTAGGAATGCAACTCCTCAAGATATCTATCCTGGCATATAGATTCAGAAAACCACACAGAGCTTGCAATAATTATCTACATGAATTGAACAATAGTTGCAGTAATTATATATGGGTAGAGACTCAAACAGAGATCCACCACTCGATAATCATCATGTTCATAGCACATGGAAAGAGAAGGAATATGGCATATGATATGATACGAGAAATGCCAGTGCCTTTTCCCTTCCTCATTTAGAACCCCTCTTACAATTGGATTGAGGATTAGAAGGCAACCCAAGGAAAAGGAATTGCATGAAAATAGAAGTTATTCACAAAATATAGACTGGGGCAATAGAAACTGGACCCTTTTGACTACATAAAATTGAATTTTTAATAAATTCATTGAAATGGGGTGCCCAGGTTAGCATATGTACAACTACTAACTAGAGATAAACAGAATCAATGAATTCACATGTACTTAATTTTTTTGATATTAGCGGAACATTACTTTCAATTTGGTGCAGTGAACACTCTGCTTTTAGTGTTCAAAATTGCTGCTAGTCAAATTTTACTGAGATTCTTAAAGGCTGTAAAGAGGGAAAGAAATAGAATTTTGCATACCTTAGATTCAACTGCAAATTTAGCTTCTATTTCATCAAAAGTTATATCTATGTTGTCATTCACATGCATGTCATTGATTTGTGTTTCAAGCTTGGCCTCCATAGCAGCAACCGCTTCAGTTGGATCCTCTGCATTGGCTCCCTAGCCCTGTCTTTGCCAAAAATTACTCCTAATTCCTCAAAATGCGGGAATGGCCTGTTGTAAAGGCCAACAACATTGGGATGTGCCTAGAATCAAAAGGAAGCTAAAACAAGTAAGCAATAAATATTAAAAGCTAAAACATATAAACTTGTATTAAAAAAACTTTGAGATTTTACCTTCACCATTCCTTGTAAATGTCTGTCTCCACATAATCATTTTGTCCTTGTCATTCCAACCAAAGCCACTAGCCATAGGGCCTATAATCTCAATAATAGCCAAGTAATGCATCCTCAACATCTTCACCCTAGACTCAATATGTGGATTAGCTTTGAGACCATATCCAGGAAGCTTTTCATTAATCAATCTCTCCAATTGTTTTTCATAGCCAAATTTGAACGTTCCATTATTACACTTCCATGAAGTGGCAGCAAGCTCAATTAAACACTCAACCAACTTTGCATCTTCCTGAGGTGTCCATTAATGCTTAGTTTGCTTTGCATTAGATTGTGAACCCTCCTTCATTGCTCTTTTAGTGAAATTAAGTAATAAACTATAAAGGTAGTTCACATTATTAAGATATAATGAAATATAAAGTGATGCAAGTAAATGAAAATATTATAAGTAACAAAAAATTCAACATTATGTCCCACTCAATAAGTTCAAGCTCTTGAAATAAACATTAAAATGCAAAATCACACAAAAACCAAAGACAACCAAGCACATGATAAAGGAAAACAACTATCAAGCACGATGTCGTCTCTTCTGTTGGTTACACATATCTTGAGTAAGCTCATCCCTCCATCTACCCCAAGCATCCCTTGTCGTAATCTGGTGGATCATATCACCATCCAATTTCGGATCATTTGCCATATATTGACCTTCTATACCATCAACTGGATCCATAGATATCACCCTTCGAATATGGTTATGCAGAAGACAATAAGCAGTTATGATTCTTCCGTATGTCTTAATAAGATAAAAGGACTTCCCTCTCAAAATTCCCCATCTTGCTTTCAATATTCCAAATGTTCTTTCTATAACATTCCCAGCTTGTGAATGTTTCAAATTAAAAATTCTTGGGATGTAATGGGTTGATTCCATGGATTGAAAAGACTCAAATGATATCTCTGCCCTCTATAAGGTGCAAGAAACCCCTCACAGTTCATATATCTAGCATCACATAAGTAGTAGTAACCTCAACATGACATAGGAACTTAATATAAATAAATGAAATATCTAATGGTTACTTTGATAAATAATACACAAAAGGCTTAATCTTGTGGAACACTAAACCTATTATTATGAGATAATGCGCTAAACCCATTATTATGAGATAATGCATCTTGTAATACTCTAGAATCAGTAGCTAAACCCTCCCAACCCACCATTACATATATAAATTGCATGTCAAGAGCAACCACTCCAAGCACATTGGTGGTTATGTCACATTTTTTGTTTTGGTATCTAGGCTTGTCAGCCTCAAGAACATTCACTTCGATATGGGTACCATCTAAGGCTCCTAAACAATTCTAAAAATCCAAAGAAAAGATTAATTAATTCAATCCTAAAACACATTATGCACATCAGGTGAATAACATCAACAAATAATTCAATAAATTATCTTGAACCATTTCTATTGTTCATTTGTGCTACCCTCACCAATTGGTTTAGGTTTCTTGAGCAAATGATTATGGCATCACAAAATAGCAAGCAAAACATAATACTGCCTACTAACTATTTCTTTCGATCTCACAAATTGTCTTTTTATTACTCTGATTTTAACATCATGTGCTAAAATATTTAAAAATATTGCAACCATTTCCTCTAGACCCATATACCTAGTCGGTTCTAACTTCCCAACTCCTCTAAGCATGGCACACAACAATGGAATGTATGTCTATAGATTCTTGTATTCTCAATGCATGCTAAGTCACTAATAAAAACAATTCTCTCAACATTTGTGTAGGGATTGATGTAAAAACTTATTTAATATATAAACTAAATTCAATATTGACGATACTAAATACACCCAAATAAAAATGATATGTAAATAGCAAAATCCATTCATTTTAACACAATAATATAACTATGAAACATAAGATGTTTTACCTAACTGAATATTCTGACTGTCACCATTTGAGGCTTCAAACTAATTGGTCACATATATATTAAATTTATTTCTAGTTTGATTTAATTAAGAAAATGACCAAACTGAGAAGCCCTCTAATGCAGGTATTAAACATGGTTTGTTGTTGGTTGGAGGACCCCACTTCTCAGGCATATAAGTGTCACATTTCAAGAATCAAAGACTATCTCTGGGTGGCCGAGGATGGCATGAAAATGCAGGTTCTACATCAATCAGCAATATGCTCTAGGTTTTAACAGCAAAATTAAATTAACTGTGTTTACAAATTTTTGACAAGTGCATGTGCATTAACTTCAATTTAGATTTATGATTAGACATTGGCCTGCAAACTCTGGAGATGATAGTCCCATTTCAGGGATATAATGGTTCTCATCTTTGGGATGTTGCTTTTTCTGTTCAAGCAATCTTGGCTACCAATCTTGATGATGAATACGGTTCAATGCTTAAGAAGGCAACTAATTTCATAAATGCCCACAGGTATTGCATATTGACTGAAACACACTTGTGAAAAATGTAATGGTAGAGGAAATTAAGATAAATACAGTGTGAAATGTTGATTATGATAAGTAAAATTGGGTTTGGCTTTGAAGGTTACAAGGAGCAGCTCTGGTAATCCTAGTCACTGGTATCGCCACATTACTAAAGGTGGCTGGCCTTTCTCAACCGCAGAAAACGGTTGGCCCGTATCAGATTGCACTGCAGAAGAAGGTGATGGTGATAAATGGATTTACCATTAATTTTCAACAGTATCTCAATTTGTCAAACATTAGGATCAATTTAACTAAGAAACAATAATAAGCCATGCCTCGAGTGTCACGAATTGTAAAAGGCCCTTTTGTCAAGAGTTCCCCCAAATTACAAGCATTCCAGTTTAGAAGTGGGGATCCAGGTGTAACTCCCAAGTGTTACAACCAATCCTCTCCATTGATTTTGATAATATCTAACGGTTATTAATCACTCATTAATCTAGTCACGTGACCCTTCCTCCCGGCTCTCCTTTTTTTTTTTCTTTTTTCGGTTACCCTCATCCGTGTTCCTCACGCAACATTTCTGCCCTCTTGCTTGCGACATCGTCTACATCGATGTCGCCAAGCACCTCGCCGCTAGCATGCAACAATTCACCTGCAAGTCTCTGCGCTCCCTCACTTGCGGCATTGCCTAACAACCCAACACCGCCAATCACCTTGCCACCAACAGGGAGCAGCCACTCCCTTACCATCCCCACGCCTGCAAATAGCAACCCCGTTCTACTGCTCCTTCACGGTCACTCTACAATTGTATGGCTTATTTTTTGGGGCTTAATTTCACTTATCAATGT
This sequence comes from Pterocarpus macrocarpus, assembly GCA_031439585.1. Classification (NCBI taxonomy): domain Eukaryota; kingdom Viridiplantae; phylum Streptophyta; class Magnoliopsida; order Fabales; family Fabaceae; genus Pterocarpus; species Pterocarpus macrocarpus. The sequence continues at coordinate 53,853,230 of CM062516.1, read as the reverse complement.
TGAGTTATTAATTTGTCTGCTATTCTTTGAGTTTCTTAAATACCCATGCGTCCTATGTACTTGTATGTTCATGCACTATAATGGTTTCACGTAGTGCAGTAGTTAAAATGTCTTTTGTTTGTTTCAAATTAGTGAAAATTAATTGTGGAAAGGAATAAAGTCTCTTTATCTAATTTGTTGAGGTAATCACTTTTTGGTTGATATTGCTGAGTTCAATGGCAGTTGTTTGTCCCATGTGTGTGATTTTGTTGGTGCTAATATGATAAATTGTGTTGCTGCCCTTTCTTCTTAAATGCTTTTGTGAAATAGTGGATAGTATACTAAAAAAAATTAAATGAATATCTTTGATACGTTAACTTCTATTTTAATCCAATTTATAGGTACAAACAAACATGAACGGTGATGCTATTCATTCTTTTCACAAGTGTATCGAGACTGCTAGCACTTTTGATAATTGTGAACAAGAATCTGAAACCATTGACATTGTGTCTATTGAAATTCATTGTGAGAAGAATATACTAGATGCTTCAAATGCTGGCATGGAACTAATTATTGAACCTTGCATTGGAATGGAATTTGAGTCTATTGAAAAGGTTAGAGAATTTTATATAGAATTTACCTAGAAGAGAGGTTTTGGAATTCATGTTCGTTCAAGAAAACCTAAGAGTGCAATCCTTGTATGTTGTAATGAAGGTCAACACAAAGCGAAAGGCTCTCCAAATGAAGAGATTAAAGATAACAAGAGTCAAGCTAAAAGAAAGTGCTCAACTTTTCGAAATGGCTGTCAAGCTTCACTTATTGCTTTAAGAGGTATAATAGAAAGTAATTGGATTATTAAATCTTTTAACAATAATCATAACCACGACGTTTAACCATGTCATGGTTAGCCCCAAAAGTGTCTTATATGAGATGTCGTAAAAAGATGAGTGTTGCTACAAAAAGTCTTGTTGAAAAATTTGAGAAAGAAGGCATACCTACAAGTGATTTTCAATACTAGTGACTCATGTTTCTCTAATAGAGATTGTTGGAATTATATTAGAAATCTTTGAAGAAAGAATTTAGATATTGGAGATGCTCAAGCTATTTTCAATTATTATAAATGAAAGCAAGTTGAAAATCCTAATTTTTTCTATGCTATACAATGCGATGATGATTTTCCGATGATAAATTTTTTCTAGGTGGATGCTAGATCAAGGTTAGCTTACCAACAGTTTGGAGATGCTATAACTTTTGATACCATATATAAAACCAATAAATATAGCATGCCTTTTGCCCCACTTATCAATATCAGTCAATCTTATTTAGTTATGCTTTGTTACAAGATGAGTTAGAGAGACCTTTTACTTGGTTATTTGAAACTTAGCTTGATGCAATGAATGGAAAGAAATCTATATCTATTATAACTAATCAAGATTTACCTATTAGAGCAACCATAGCAAAAGTATTTCTAGAAATTCAACATTGCCAATGCTTGTGACACATTAGAAAGAAGTTTTCTAAAAAGTTAGGTCATATATTTCACAAAAAATTCTGTGTTCAAGCGTGAGTTAAAAAAGTGTCTTCGAGCACCAAATATTATGATTTTTGAAGATAAATGGCAACGCTTAATGAATGAGTATAACTTGGAGAAAAATGATTGGCTTCAAGGGTTATACAAGATCAAAGAATCATGGATACCAATTTATAATCGAAGTACATTTTTTATCGGGATGAACACTACTCAAAGAAGTGAAAGTATTAATGCTCTTTTTTTTAGTTCTTTTGTGGATTCCACCACAATACTGCAAGAATTTGTGTTAAAGTTTGAGAAAGGAGTGGAATGCCGCTTAGAGGTAGAAAAAAGGAAGATTATGAATCCAGGCATAAGTCATGTATTAGGAAGATTATGAATCTAGACATAAGTCATGTATTTTGCATACTGGGTCAAAACTTGAAAAGCATGCCTCATTTGTTTCTACAAGAAATATTTTTGGGAAATTTCAAGATGAACTTAGGAAGATCAACCAATTTACCAAGCAAAATATTAGTAGAAGATGGACCTAGATATATCTATCAGGTGTCTAGTTGTTATGATGTTCGAGATACATTCATTGTTGATATCAATTTAGACTCAAAGATGGCTAAATGTGGCTGCCAATTATTTGAATTTATGGGGATATTGTACAGACACATATTAGTTATTTTTCAAGCAAAAGGTATTGTTTAAATCCCTAGTCATTTCATATTGGAACCTTGGACTAAGGATGCTAATAGAAGTATTGAAGCCATTTATACAGAATATAATTTTGATGGTCAATATAGTACATCAAGGATTTTGAGAGGGATACATGTGCAACATGAAGCAAGCATCACAAGAGATATATAAGTTTGTGATTTCAGAATTGGCCCATACTCGTTAATCAGCTATTGTAATGAAAACATATTTGCAAATTAGTGATGAAATAACACCTTTGGAGTCAAGTCAAAGGAATGTGAACGAGATGTACATATCAAAGCAAGTGAATGAAGCACCACAATTGACTATTGAAGACACACATATCACAAACTAAAGGGAGAAAGAAGGATAGGGAGAAAGTGACTCAAAATTATAGATTTAAGAGTGGGCTTGAAGTATCACTTAATAAATCATTAGTCAAAAGGAAATCATGCCGTACGTGTGGGGAACATGGTCATAATAGCAGAAGTTGCAAGGAAAAAAAACCAGAATGATTACTTTACTTATAAGCATTCTTACAAAAAAAAATTTCAATATTTATGTTGTATTTTATTTTAATTAATGATTATCACAACTAACTAATGTTACATTTATGTTTATGCAGGTCTATGGTGATAGAGTAACTAGCAATGGAGTACTTTCGGAGTCCTTTATTTAGAAAAATAGTGTATTTGACCCGTACAATGCACGGAGATGAATTATATGGTATATATGATTTACATTTCTTGGTAATCCCAATCCTTATATTGAAATTTATTTCTTACTTTTTAATTAATTTAAAGGGAATTTTTCTTTTTTAAGTGAGAAATAAACAACAAAATAAAAAGGTAATTTCTTTTCAGTTTTGTGTCCCTTTTTTTCAAACTCGTAGTAAAATAAATTTAATGAAGTTTTACATAAGTATTTCATATAATTCATTATTGAAGATATAATTTGTTTTATAGAGATACTACGTTACTATTTTTTAGTGAGGATAGAACAATTAAAAAAATTATTTAATTGTCATCCACCCTTTGTCTTATCTCTAGTAAAGTAATTTTGAAAAAAAAAATTGATATAACAATACATTATTAAAAATGTAATACATTTACAAAGATATCTACTTTCAGTTTTTAAGTAACAATTAATAATATAAAATTATTTTATATTATTAATACATAGAAATTAATCTCATAGTTCATTATTAAAAATATAATTTACTTTATAAGAATTCTTCTAATTTTTAATAAAGAATAAATAACTAAAAATTAAATTAATTTCTTTTCTCTCTCTCTTCCCTTTCTTTAACCTCATAGTTAAATAATTTTAAAGAATATGCTATTTTGCAGTGCACTTGACAAATTTTCAATTGCAATTTAATTTTAAAATCAAAATTCTATAAAAAGAGTAAAAATGTTTTATACAATTTGATTGAAATTTTAATTATATTAGACAAATATAAAAAGAATTATTATAAGAATTGTTAAAATCACTTTGTTGCACGTTGTCTTCAAATAAGAAATTGCTTTTGGAGTAAGTTATGATAATAATCCTTTAGGGGGTGTTTGGCAATATTAAAAACTAAGTTAATATGATACAAAGTAGAACCAACTATGTTAACCGGTATAAAAATGAACTAGTTTTTTATTGAACATCGTTTGGTTTGACAACTTAAAAATTAGTTTTAACATATATGTTCTCTTTCTTCTTCTTTTTCTTCTATACCTCTTTTTCTTTGATTATGTTATTAAAAAACCAATCTGGCAGAGAATGGTGGTGGGCGATGGAAAATGTTGGTGGCTAGCTATGGTCGGTGGTGGTAGACGGGGCAGGCAGTGACAATGGATGGTGGTAGATAGTGGGGGACAATGTGGCCATCGATGGTCGTTGGCAGTCGGTAGCAGCAGACGATGGCGGATAGGGCAAGCGGTGGAAAATGGTGGTGGCTAACGACAACAGACAGTGGCAAATGGGGCAAGTGGTGGTAGCAACAGATAGCGGCAAATATTGGTGGACTATGTGGCTGTTAGCGGCAAGTAGAGGCAGTTGTTACTGATAGGCCGCGGCTGCAGATGATGGCAGACGGGGCGGGCAATAGAAAATGGTGGTGGCTAGTGACGACAGATAGTGGCAGACAAGGCGAGTGGCAGTAGCTAAAGTACAATATAGCTAATTATCCGTTGAAAATAGAATGGAGGGTGAGGATTAGAGTTAAAGTTGAAATGATTAGAGCTAAAGTTGAAATAATTACAAAACAACGTTTATTAAAAACCAGGTCCCATCATAGCTAATTATTCAATTTTTCTAGTTTGCCAAACACCCCTTTAATAATTACATTACCTATATCAATTGATGACACTTGCATATATTTTTTTCAATAAGTTATGATATCAATTTATCAAAAGTAAATTATAATAATAATTCTTTTAGATTTGTTGTGACAAATCTATATTAATATCCATCAACAATTTAGAACCATAAAAAAAGTAGTATTATACAAATATGAAGATCAATAAGAAATAATATACGACTTCAATGAGATTAAAGAAGCAAGACCAAATAATTACATTTTTTTCTTTTGATTTCTTTTTGTACTCCAAACAATTGCATCTTAAACAACATTTAAGGTGTAAATAAAATTTTAAATTTTGTAATAAGATAATTAATAACATATTGTTTGTGATTTTGGATAATGTTATTCTTGAATCTACATAAAAATAAGAAATTATTAAATTTAATAAAACTATTATAATCATAGAGATTATAGTAAAGAAATTTAATAAATTTTTGTGTGCCTCAAAATGAAATGATAGAGGGAGAGAGATTTCAATGGTAATCAATTGAAAAAGCATTAGCGAAGGAGAGAATCAAGGCATTACATTAAATATAAATTAAATAATGAAATTTTAAATTGATTTAAAATTTTTTTGTGAATCTCAAATAAAAGGATAGAGAGATATTTCAGTAGTATATCTTTTAAAAAGATTTATTGCAGGAGAGATCAAGCAATATATTTTTTTAGATTAAATTATGAAATTATTTAATTTTTTAACGAATTTAATAAATAGAAAGTTGAAATATTTCCTTTAATAATAACTTTTACAAAGTGGTGGAGAATTAGAATTCATAAGAAACTGGCACATGACATAACTTTCCTTATTGAGTCTTAATTATTAGTATTAGTAGATTAGTAGATTGAATTTTTTTTTGGCAATTAGCAATAAATACTGTTGGTTTTTTTTCATTTTAGAAGATGAAAATTTTTAGGCAAGTAGCAATAAATACTCTTGGCTTTTGTTGTGGCTTGCGGTAGAAGTAGATCTTTGTGCCTCTATTATGGTTTGTGATAATTAGTGTCAAAAGGCGTATTTCAGCAGAGAACACAATCAAAGGCGAGAATTGTCAAATAATATTAAAATTGAGTAGTTTTCTTACAATAGAAAACAATTGTTACAAACGGTTGTCTGAACTAATTATCTAACTAAATGCAAAAACTAATTCTAAGATACATGGATCTAGTTTATTACAATTTGGATGAATTTTTTGAGCAGCTGTTGTTCTATCTCTTGAAATTTCTCAGGTCTCTGACTTGCAACAACTTTCTAGTCTTCCTATCAACTATAGTTTGTAAGTTACAATCAGTTTTCTAGTAGAATTCCAGTAGGAATATCTTCATGGACAAATGTGGTAATGTTTGATGCCAGTATGAACGACTTGAACAAAAGTATTTTGCAAGAGCTAACAGTTCTTCGCAAGCTAACAACTCTGTTAGTTGATCAGAACCAGCTTACCGGGCCACTTCCATTGGATACAATAAGTTGAAAGCCCCTATCATAGATATTGTTGCAGACTTCGTGAGAATTTCAGCATGATGTATCAGCCATTTGTTAACTAATGTCCCTTTTAGATAATCATTACAATAAGGGATAAATTAACAGTCGAATTGCTTCAAAGTTTAGAGCCAACCTGCCAGTCACTTGAAAAGGATATTAAAGAGCAAAGATAAGGGTTGATATATTTGCAGGTCTATGGAACCATCTGAGTACAAATTAAAATCTGCCAGCAGCTTAGTACAACTGTGTATGGTTACTTCAAAATTCATGTGATATGTAAAAACAAGTACACGAGTTCGGTTAAAATTTTTTCTGTTAGATTCAAATGACTGTGCTGCACAGACCACTTTATATGTATACAGTTTATGATGTCAAAAGTTCTTAAACTTGAGAAAGAAAGAAAGAAGAGTGAGTTAAATCCTCTCCCAGCAAGTTACGGCTAATTATAACTTGCATGATGCTAGTGGACCTTTCAAGGCCTTAAAAATCTACTTTTAGCAGCACTGAATGAAAAAGCCGTGGGAAAGTACTACAAACTACATAGTGCTTCCCCCAAGAGTCAGTGGTTCATTGAATAATTTGATTGGAGCATCATGATATGATTACTATGATGATAGCTACACTTGCATCACATCCAAGCAGGAAGATGTCAAATTGTCAATAAACAGAGCGCCTTGTTACTTTCAGAATAAGGTGCTCTTTGTGGTACAAAGCATTTCGACATTTATTCCCTCTTGGTGTATCAGCCCAACCTTCTTACTTGGTAATTGCTGCTTACGCCAAACCATTCAACTTACCTTCCTGGACAACTTAAATAGAGAACTGGAGTACTAGGCTATGTTGCCTATCATTGTCCATATTCAACCATTCATAAAATTGTGTTCATTTACTTAATGTTCTACCATTTTATTTTTATGTGGACATTTAACTAATCTTTTAACATATCATATATAAGAGGAGATAATTGTTTCATCTCCAATGACTTAAATTTGAACAAGACAAAGAAAAGGTAATAGTTATTATAATTTTACTTATAAAAATGAAAATCGTAAATTAAAAATCTCAAACTAACACCTAGTCACCTACAACTATGCATATTATGTTGGGGACAAATACAAAACACGTTACTGCTTTAAATTCTACTAGAGATATAAAGAGTTACTAGAGATATAAAGAGTTAGAAACACTCTAGAGTTTATTTTAGTTGTGATATCATTAACGAGCATTAAAAATATGAGTCACCATATGAGATTTTTAAAGCTTATGTAAAACAACAATAAATAACTAATTTCCACATTTAAGGATTATTGTGGAACTAGCAATGGTATATTGTTCATCTGAAAAATAAGGTTATTACCTTGTTACATATGAGCACCCAATCAGTAAAATAGTAATTACATGGTGAGGAAACATCACTGAAAAATCCTTCCTTTGAGTCTCCCAAGTGAGAATAGCAGTGCTGCCATAGATGTAGAATAGCAATACTCAAATTTGAGTACAATAGACTTAGAATTTCATTCTAAAGCATGATTACTAGTTCTCCCCATGTGAGCTGGCTTCACTTCATATATAACCAAATGGCCACCAATGACATCCAGTCAAAGGAAGCAAGAGGCTAAATTAATCATAGCTTATAAATACCATACATAGCTATATGTGTTTGTCCATTATCGAAGGGAAGAATGTATCGATTGCTTTACAATAAACGAGAACAAAGTAGGAAAGAACCTATAAAATTCAGACACTTAAGTACAACCAAGCTGGGATATTTTAGTTTCCATGAAGCTTCACAGGCAACTCATCAAACAGGTGGAGGACACCTTCGACAAACAAATACCAATCTGCTTGTGGCAATTGAATATCGCACTGAAATGCAGTCAAGCCAAAAGAAGTGCCCCATTTTTTTCATCAAATCAGTAACAGATTTGAAAAATGAGGAAATGTGGGTAAGGTAGAGACAACCAATGATTTCAAAGAGACAAACCTCACTAATCTTGAACATACCCAGAAAGTTCATTGATGAAATTGTTGCATCGTCGACCATTGTGTCAGGTTGTGGCGAGACGGATGGAGAAGCGATGTCTAGTTCTGACAAGGCAGGGGATGAGTTGAGATGCATAAGAGCTGAAAGAGAGAGCACCTCACGTGATGACATTAAGTGGGTTATTCCATGACGATGGACCTTAATAGAATGGGCAGAGGACAGGTATATATGTATATTTAAATTTAAATATAAAATATAGTAAGCTCCATATTTTGTGTGGGGCATAAAATTTATTTTTCTCTTCTTAGTTAATTTATAATTTTGGATAAATTTATAATTTTATTTCATCTACATCAATTATTTTTTAAATTTTTTTCTCTTATTATTCTCTCTACACTATTATTTTAATATTTAAAAATATTATTTTTTCTCTTATTTTAATAATATATAAGTGATTAAAAATTTAACTAATATTATTATACTTTGAAGAAATATATTTTATTAATTTAATAAAATTTGCATACAATTAAATTAATATTCAAATAACGCATGCTTACACATGATAAAAGTAACGTTAACTTCATGATAATACTAATAGGAAGATTTAGTACAAGATTTGATTCATGAAAACTCAATTTGTATTTTAGACAATAAAATATAAAATTAAAAAGGAAACTATAAAAACATGTGAACTGTATACGTGAATTCTTCAAGTATATTTGAGGGTGATATTTAGATATTCGAATAATATTAATTACATCATGTGCTTTTTTATAATTCAAATAATATTCACATGAATTAGTATTTAAGAATATTTTTGAGAGATATTTAAAAAACTATGTAATATAAAAATTAATACTATATCAAGTAATATCAAACACATGAATTAGTATTAATCACATTACGTGAATTGTTAAATATTACTTGAGCTTTAATATTGTTTTAATATTTTACAAACTCTGTAAAATATTTTGTTGAATTATTATTAATTTTATTTATCTAATATATAATAATATATTTAAATTTTTAATCACTTATATATTATTTAGATAAAAGAAAAATGAAAAAAGAATAATATTAGTCAAGTAGATAAAAATAGTCAAAAGAGAATTTTAAATTGGAGAGAAAAAATTAAAGGATTAATTAATATAGATAGAATAAAATTACAGATTTATCCATAAGTATAATTAACTAAAAAAAAGAGAGAGGTGAGTTTTATATCCAACACAAGATATAGAGCTTACTGACCTCCACATAAAGATGTGAAGATTATTAATCCCCTATGTACCTATCTATTGAAATAATATTTATTATTTAAAAACTATTTTATGTTATTTAAAAATTATTTTATGTAAGAATCAATCGATAACAAGTAATATGTTTAAAAAAAAGTACAAGACATAGGTATTACTCAGGAATGCCTTTGTTTCAATAATGGTCCACTCAATGTGCCCAAATTTTGCACTATTACAAAAAAATGTAGTATTGTGTATTATAAAAATAAAGCAAATTATATCAATCTTCTTTAAGGCTCATCAATATTATACTTAGACCCCTCAACTTTTAAAATTGACATTCGACTCTATTAATTTATTTAATTTTATTATAATAACCTCCCTTGCTGTTAATGGATCGTTGGCTCAATTAATAACTTGTGAGTTGCACGTAACCTTTTTATTTTAAAAAATTTTTAAAATACATAAAATGAATTTTATATTCTCAATTATTTATTCTCTTTCTATTCCAATGCCATTTCCACAACCCCCATTCCTTTCCTCACCTACAACAATCTTTACAGAAAAAAAAGAAAATCAAATCTGCAAATTAAATCATAGTGAAAAAAATAACCCCTAATCCTTGGATCTAAACACCAATACCACCATCATCATATTTTATAGTGGAAGCTCCTCTTCAACCAACAACTTATCAAAATAAATCAAACCAAATCAAATCCAACCCACAAAATAGAACAACACAATCTAAACCAAAATAATCCACAATATTTTAAATCTTCACCATCAAAATAAACTAAGACAAACCAAAAATTGCATAACTTATAAAAAGGCAAAAGCTTTCAATCCATGAATTAAACCTGACATGACCATAACTAGTATTATACAGACACAAGGATTTGTGGAAGAAAGAAATTGAGCAACCAAAAATATGCAAAGCAAACCCACATCTATAATATATACAATTGAGGCCTACTTCTACTTAATGCTATGCCACGTATCGCAATATTATGCATTACAATAAAGTAATATTTTTAAATATTTTATTTAATCTATCAGAAAATTAAATTAATTAAAAATTACTCTAAATAAATATTAAATCAAACACTAATATTTATTATTTTAATTTTTAAATTATTTAATTTAATTCTGCATAAAATCTGCTCATGTGATTATGATTATCATTGATTTTCATTATTATTGATTATCAGATTGAATATGACGAGAAAATTACGAAAATTGGAATCATGAAAATTGGATGAAAGGAGAGAATCATGGAAATTGAATGAAATGATGAAAATCATGCCTTCTTTTCATTTTTTTTTTTTACTGTCTTTCTTTTTCTCATTTCTTGCAACTTCTATGTTTTTCTCTTCTATTTCTTCTTTCTTTTTTTCTTCTGTACTCTTCTGCTTTCTCTGTCTTCTTTGTTCTTTTCTTCATTTCTTTTACAGTTTATTCAAATAAATCTTTTGTTGTTTGATCTATTTTTTTCATTCATTTGTTGTGGTAGTTTCTTTCGACGAAGTTCTTTGAAACTGTCGTATATTATCATTATTGATTACTTGATTTCAAATTCATTCCATGAAGTTTCTTCCTTTCAGCTTGTTCATTTTTTTCATATAATATTTTGTTGATATAACTAATATTTTTATTTTTTTTTTAAGTTGATGAAGGAATTTCTTTACTGTTTTGGTTGTCTTTAAGTTTGTTCATCTATTGGTATACTATTTCATCGTCTTCTTATAATTTTTCTTTTATGGTTTTCTTCAATCATTTAATGATTATAGTTTAACAAACTTTTCTTGGACTGTTGCAGTTTAAAGAAAACTAAAATTTTTACTTGGTGAGTTTGTTATCTTTAGTGTATAGCGCATTTTTTTTTGGCTTATTCTGTAGTTTACCCTTTTACTGTGTCATTCATTTTTTTCGGAGTTGTGGTTTATATTGATCCTCTTATTTTTCATTTTAATTTCAGGTGTTTTTTTCTTCACAAAATGATGGCCGTTACTTGAAGGTTTAAAGTTATCTTTCTGATTTCTATTGTCTTCTTGTTGTCAATTCAGTGATATTCTGATGCCCTTGCTACTATGTTTTCCAATTTTTAAGCTTTATAAAATTTTTCATTGTCAGTTTTTTCTTTATTTGCATGGTTCATCGTTGATTTTTTGCTTTTTCTGTCAACTTTTTTCGGTTTAATTTTTTTTATAATTATTATTGTTATTATTCTAATTTGATTTTAGTGCTATTTTAATTTTATGTTCTATTATTGTTTTGCTATATTAAACTCTATATGACTAGTTGTTGTGTTTCAATTTAGTTTTTTCATTTATTGTTGTCTATATATCTTTGCTATATTTGTTTTCTATTTTTAATTTCATTCTCTGTCCATACATTGATAGGTAACTCTTTGAAATGTAATTTCATCATGCTTTTTCGAGTTTTTCGTATTTATTGTATATTGGTCTTTTCGGATTTTTTTTTTTTATATTTTTCAAACTATCAAAACATATCACTCATATACACCGATTATGGCGTTGTCTAACAAGAGGAGTTATGCTTATATGTTTTATTTGACATTTTAAAGATGTTTCTTTTTTCTGTTTTGATACAGGTTGCTTTATCTTTCAGGTGCTGTAATTTGTAATATCTTATGGTTGACAATGGTTAACTACTTTTGGTTTGATTAAAAATTATTTTTTCAAATTCAGATTTTGTAATTAAAACAACCCGATTATTATTGTCATAATTTTATGTTTTAATATGACTCAATTATTATTTTTATTTCAGTCATACAATAACAATCGCTCATAATTTTTATTTTTTAAAAAATCAAAATCCCTAATAAATAATCAACAATATATCAATAATATAACAATATCAAATGATGATATATCAGCGCCTGAATTAAATCAAACTTCTAATCAAATAAAATAAATCCAAAACCTAATTGATTAAAACACAAATATTGCGACTGATATCAATTTGATATCATTATTTTTATTTGATATCAATTTTCTGATAGTATTCTCATTTGATATCCTAAAAATTTAATCTGATATTATTCTTATATTGCAATCAATTTTCTTTAAATTAAGAAATAATATACTGCTTTAAATAAGTTATAATAACAGATATGCATGCTTTGTACAACAGGTCTTTGATGTACTTGGCTTGGTTGAGGAGAACAATATCAGGTTTAGGCTTGATGGCTTCAACTCCAAGAAAGAAGTGTATTTCACCTAGATCCTTCAACATAAAAATCTGGTGAAGACTGGAGATTAGTGTGGAAATTTTTAAGGGGTTATCGCGAGTGATGAGTAAGGCATCAATGTATACTAATATGCATGTGGTGAAGGATTTGATGAATCTGGTGAATAAGGAAGAATCACATTTTGTAGCTTGGAATCCAAATTGATTGAGGCTGAGGCTGAGTTTTGAGAACCAAGCCCAAAGAGCTTGTTTCAACCCATACAAGGCCTTTTAGTTCGAATTAGGTGAGATGAAACCTTTCGGTTGTTGTATAAACACCTCTTCACTGAGCTCCCTGTTAAGGAAGGCATTGTTGAAGTTAAACTGCCTGATGGACCATCCTTTGGACAATGCAATCAAAAGGATCAACCGTACAAATGCTGGCTTGACCACAAGATTGAAAATTTCATCATAATCTAGGCCAGCCCTTTGGTGGAATCCCTTGGCAATCAACTAGGCTTTATACTTCTAAATGCTGCCATCAGGATTTTTCTTAATTCGAAAGACCCACTTTGAGCCAATTGGTGTTCTTCCTGTTGGTAAAGGTTGCAAACTCCAAGTGTTGATCCTCATGAGGGCTACATACTCCTCTTCCATTGCCTTTTTCTGATGGGGAGAGAGTAGAGCTTGCTGAACTAAGGTAGGTTCAAAGTGCACCAAATCTGGGGATGGACTCACGAAAGTAGCAGCAAATGATTTTGGCTTAAAGATACCAGATTTGGCTCAAGTCTGCATGGAGTGAGGAATGGGGAGTTTCTTTGCAACAGGAAATGGCTTTGCAGGAGGTGCAGGCATGACAAAAGATGCCTCAGTAGGAGGCACAACAGGACTAGTAATAGAGATTGGCAATTCAATAACAATGGATGGGCCTGCAGAACCTATATTCACAGAAGTGGGGACACTTGGCACACTAGGGGTTAGGCCATCAGCAGCAAAATCAAACACGAATAAAGATGAATTAGAAGCAAGAGGGCCATGCTGAGTTTTATGAGTTTTGGGAATTAAAGGAATTGATGGAACACAAGAAGGGGGATTAGAAGCAGATGCATTAGACAGTGAGGGTATCAACAACATTCATCAAATACAACATCTCTAGAAATGTAGAGTTTACCTACTGGACTCAAGCATTTGTAGCCTTTGTATTGTGGTGCATATCCTAACAAGGTGCATTGGTGGGATCCAAAGTTAAGGTTTTGTTGAGTGAATGGTCTGAGATAAGGGAAACATGCACACCTAAAAATTTTGACGAATTTGTAATTAGGGGTTTTGTTGAAAGAGGATTTGATATAGGGACTAATTTTTGGTGTTTAAGGAGGGTAGTCTATTTGATAAGGCAGGTTGCTATCATGAAGGCATGGTCCCAGCATTTTAAGGGAAGAGATGCAATTGGCTAAAAGGGTAAGCCTCATTTCTATAATATGCCTACGTTTTTCTCCACACACCTATTTTGCTAGTGACTATATGACCAAGTGAGCCTATGTTCTATCCCATGATGTTGTAAAAACTGAACAAAGGAAGTGGACATGTATTTTCTCGCATTATTAGTTTGCAGGGCCTTAATTTTGGCACCAATTTGTAACTCAATATATGCTTTGTACTATTGGAAGGCTGTAAATGCTTGAGACTTATTTTGCAGCAGGTAAATGCATGAATATCTAGAAAAGGCATCCACAAAACATATGTAGTATTTATAACCAGAACCAATAGAGATTGGTGCTGGACCCCAAAGATCAGAAAACACCAATTCTAAAGGAGACTTATATTTAGTCAAAGAAGGAAAGTGGGGTAATTGATGCATTTTTCCTCTATAGTAAGATTTGCAGACTGATGACATTTTGTTTATATCATATGAGACTTTACAAGAATCCAATACAGCAGATACAATTCTGGGGGAGGGGTGACCTAATCTTTGATGCCAAGCATCATAGCTATTTAAAGGTGAGATATATTCAGTATGAAAAGCTACAGGTATAGTATTGTGTGCAGGTGGAAAAGCTGCAATAGAGATATCTACATTTTGAAAGGCATATAAACCATCTTTAATGCATCCTTGGAGAAGAATCTCCTCGATAGCCTGTGATTTTACAAGACAAACATTAGGATGGAACTCAAACAAAACATTATTGTCTTTGGCAAAATTTGAAACACTAACTAGATTTTTCTTAATTTCAAGAACATACATCAGATTATGCAAATGAAAGGAAGTGTTGGAGGCTGGAGAATGCCCAATAGAATGGCCAACTTGTTTAATTTTCATACCTTGCCCATTACCTATCTGCACCTGATCTGATCCAGTGTAGTCTGAGCTTTACAGTAATTTCCTTTCTCAAAAGTCAAGTTATGTGTAGCCCCTAGGTCAGGATACCAAGAAGAAATGCTTAGAGTTGCATGTGTGGCCAAGTAAGCTCAGGGTTGAGGTTGTTGACCACTAGGGTGATGGAAAGAGAGTGGAGGAGAGATGGTTGCTAATAATTGCCATTTGGATTTAGGAAAGATTGGCCAAATCTATGGTAACATTGCCACACATAATGGCCAATTTTCCCATAATGCTGGCACTATGGTTTGCCACTAGGATTCCATCCTGATCCTGCTCTGCCACCTCTAAAGGACCTTCCTCGCCCTCTTCTTCCTCCAAAACCATGTCTTCCTCCATTATCTGATGGTGGTTTCTTTCCATCATTCAAAGTGGCTTGTGCTAGATTTGCTTGCACTAAGGAAACATCACTTTTCTTGTATCTTTCCAACCTTTCTTCATGAGCCATGAGCAGAGCTTCCAACTCATCCACCGAATATGGAGTACTTCTTGACAGTACTGTGGTAATCAAATGACAATAATCTTCAGATAAGCCATCAACTATTATCTCAACATGTTCCTTTGTGCTGACTGGAGCTCCAACAACAACTAATGAGTCAACTACTTTCTTGATCTTTAGAAAACACTCTGCAATTGAAGAACCCTCTTTGTTGATGGATTTCAACTGAGTCTTTAACTATTTTACCTTGGCTTTTCTTCTCGAAGCAAAGTAGGTGTCGAGTTTGCCCCAAATTTGATGTGCAAATTCATACCCTATGACTCGATTGGTGAATGCTTCATTCCTGGAGGAAAGTAGCCACACCACAAGATGGTGATCATGTTGTTCCTATTCTGAGAATTCTTGAGTTTCAATTCCTACTTCTTCATTAGCTGCCGAAAGAAACCTCTTCGAGACCTTGTCTCTCTCAAGATGTTTCTTCTTCATTAGCTGCCGAAAGAAACCTCTTCGAGACCTTATCTCTCTCAAGATATTTCTACAGCTTGTGAGCTTTAATGGTGGCTAGTGCTTGGTGCCTCCATCGACCGAAATTTTCATCGCTCAGTTTGAACGACGCAGGATTGGAGAAGGTTTTTGGTGTGAAACATTGGCTTGCAGCAAAAGGTGAAGATGAAGCTTCCACAAATCCTCAATAGCTCTAATACCATAAAAGGTATTAGAGATGAGGTCAAGGATGGAGAAAAAGAGAAAGGCAAGGAACGAGTTATTGATTGAGAGAGTGAAAATGATTATTGCATTACTTTCCTTCTGATTACATGAGTGTATATATACAATGAGATAGCTTGCACAACATACTACTACAATCAACTAACTACTAACTAACTACCAGGTGGCATAACTGACTTCAACTGTTATAACTAACATTAACTGATTCCTTTCCCTTGACAAAAATACCTAACTTTAGCAGTAAATTTCGCATCCTAAACCGTATGTCGTAACACCGCTCAACTCAAATACCATGCATAGCTATATCCAAAATTAAAGAGAATATATAGTGTTACAACGGCATGTGGTCCTTTCGAATCCATTATAAGTAAAAGAAAAACAAAATTGTCCTGGAAAGCCACTGCTTTGGAGTCCTAGTTAATAATGTAGTGTCATATTTCTCAAATTAACAATTTCGAGGAACCAAATACGGATATGAAAAACAAAAAAGTTGATTTATCTTTTCATCTATATATATATATATATATATCGCGTGCGCTCTCACACATTATGCTCATGGAATTTTTTTTTTTTTTGTTTTAACACCTATTATAGTTATTTGATTAAAGATATGTATGAATTAATTTAATTATTTTGTTTTAACACCTATTTTATTTGATTAAAGATATATATGATATTAATTTAGTTATTTTAAGGAAAATAATGTAAATATAGTTTCTCAACTATAATCAGAATCATAACTGATTGTGTAGAGACTCTAAAAGGACCTTTCATAGAGCCTTTAATTAGTAGACTATGTTGATATTAAATTTTTAAAAGACCAAACAATTTTATTTTTATCATTAAGAAATTGAATTGATATTTTTTTATTTTTCATGAAAAACATAAATTATGTTACTCATATCTTAAAATGAATAAAATAAATTTGTAGTCTTCTATTTTTTCGTTTTTTTGGATGCTGCTCCTTTGTGGTAGGCTTGAAGATTGTCCTTTCATAAAACAAGATAATGCTATTAATTTGTGCCACACACTGGCACTCAATTCTTTTTTTTTTTTTTTTCAAGTAGATGGGATAATGAAACTGAAGTGACCACAAGTAATATGGATTTGTCATAAGATAATAATTTCACTTTTTTGAAAAAAAATTGGTTTTGAAGCAGAAAAAATCAATTGATAAAAAAAAAAGTAGTAAAAAATTCATAAGAAGGGAGTTATTATTGTACGGTTATTTCAATGAAAAGGCATGTGGTCCAAGGGAGTTATTACTGTATCCATGTGAGTTATTTCAATCAAAAGACATGTGGTCCATCATAAGGCGAAAATAACTTTTGTAGAATTGGGACTCCAATCATCCACTATGTATACCCAACGAGGTTAGCGCTAAACATGGTATCCCGAAGTACTCAACATTGCAGCATCACTCCTTTCCATTTACCATGGCTATCTTCAGTCCAAAGAAATCCCTATCCCTTCCACTTCTTGCCTTCTTAACTATCCACCTCATGCTGCTCCATGGGGTGAACTCTTTCTCCTCCATTTTGGACTACTCCACAGGGTTTCACTACGAAGACTATGATTACCTCTGCTTGCAAGGTAATGCCGTGCCTACACATGGCTTCGCCTTAGAACTCACCAAGGAGAAAGATGGCATCCCCCAACGTAGCAGTAAAGGCCGAGTCGTTACACCCCCTGTGGCCTTTCAGAGGAGTGGAAAGGTAGCAAGCATTTATACCAACTTTGTCTTAAACATCTCACAACCTAACTCCGCTACTCCAGCTGATGGAATTACCTTCTTCATTACTAATAGTACGTCTGCAATCCCTTTGAATTCTACTGGGGCATTTTTCGGACAATATACTAATCAAAGTGCTCTCAACAAAAGAGGTAACGAACTTGCTTTCGAATTCGACACCTACCCTAATCTCGATATTGGGGATCCAAACTATAGCCACATTGGAATTAATGTCGGCTCTATAAGGTCAGTGGTTACTGCTAAGTGGGACTGGGAAAATGGGGAACCACTCAATGTAACAATAACCTATGACCCTTCTATTAAACAGCTACGGGTTCTTGCTTCTTATCCTAGCGGAAGTCTTGTCAATTTCACTCACGATATCGATCTCGCCACTGTCTTTTCTGATGGGTCGGTCAATACAGGTTTCTCTGGTTCCACAGGAAATTACACACAAACAAACCACATTAACACTTGGTTTTTCAATGCAACCGTAGAGGACGATAAAGAAACGATGTATGAAGACATTTTCTTGCCCAACTCACTCAAAAAGAGAGAGTCCCCACAATCTTTTGAGGAGATATGTCGTACTACTCTAAGTGATAACTATGTTGTGGAGGAGGGCGGTGCTACAAGCATTGTGTGATTTGGATGATCGACTTTCCATGTTGCCATGTTTGACACGCCTGCCAATAAGGACAACTGTAGTCCATTGTGTCCGTAAATTTCTGTAGCCTTGTGCTCTTGTTGTTATGTTGTGGAGGAGGGTGGTGCTGCAAGCATTGTGTGATTTGGATGATCAACTTTCCATGTTGCCATGTTTGACACACGTACCAATAAGCCTGCCAATAAGGATAACTGTAGTCCATCGTGTCTGTAAATTTCTGCAGCCTTGTGCTCTTGTTGTTTGTGGCCTTCTATGATGTATGAATCAAAACTTTAAGTGTGAGATGCTATCTAGTTTTTCTATACTTTGGCATATGTCTTTTATTTTCCGAAAATGCTAAATCTCACAATGAGTTCTAGAAGTGAATAAGTGCCACATGAAGTGAAGAAAAGGAAATATAGATATGATATTTGCACATAGTGATTTAGAAACTCCAATCAATATCCAATAATTATAGTTTAAATAAATATGAATTTTTTTTTAGTAAATATTTAGTCGACATATTATCTTCAATAACATAGGTGTAATGATTATAGTTCAAATAGTTGTAGATTTCAGTTATTTAAATATTGAATCCAACATATTGGTTTCACGAATAATATACAAAATGCCTAATGATTGCAGTTCAAATATTTGTGTCTAAACCTGTGCATATCCTAAATGCCTCCCAACCCATCCTCCATCCATTTTAGAATAGAATACATAAATATTAAACTATTTTCTTTAAAATAGTTTGATCGATATGGAAAATAGATTTGACTAATTAAATGAAAAATAAATAAAATATATTAGTTTTATTTAATTGTATCCTTTATATGCTCCCTAAATTAATAACATATATAACAAAAAGATATTTTTGAATGTTTTTCCTTTCTCTATCTAATTTCAAATATATTTAATCTATTTTCTTAATTAGAAATTTTTCAAAATAAAAATATGTAGAATTCACCCGATTTTGACACCTATAAAATTTTTATATATAACAACCTTTGTTTTATAAGTAATATAGACATTAGTTTCATTTAATTGTATCATTTATATGCTCCCTAAATCAATAACATATAACTTAAAGAAATTTTGGAATGTTCTTCCTTTCTTTGTCTAATTTCAAACACATTTAATCTATTTCCTAAATTAGAATTTTTTTTGAAATGAAAATATATAGAATTCATGGAACATCTTGGAAATACAAAACGTTTGAATTACACTAATTTTTTATCTATTTTACTACGTTATAGAAGTTAAAGTATTTACAAATGAAATGTGAGGGTTGATGTTAGAATATCTTGAGTTTTGATATATGACAATTTATGACAACCATTAGTAGCATTTTGCTGAATTAGCAAGAAATCGATTAAGCTTCGATTTTGTACAATGCACGAACTAGATCAGTAAAAATTATATTATGAGAAACTTTAATTTGGATGGCTTAGATTCAGCCATCTACCCCCTTTAAGTGGCACCAATCTCAGCCCTTAAAGTGGGAAAATCAGTCAAGTTCAAATTAAGAGAGAATTCCACCAATAAAAAGATGTAAGTCACTTTCATTCATTAATGTATCAAACACATAAAAAAAAAAAAATCTCATTCTTCTCCTTCTCACATTTGGCTGAAACTACGACAGATCACTCTCTTTTTCTTCTTCATTTTCTCACTTTATTCATTCTCCTTCATCATCTTCTCAAGCCCTTCCTACTCAACACTTGCTTTATTGGCTCAAAGCTTAATATCTAGGTAGGATTCGAGGACCTTTCTTGTAAATAGGACCAATATGATTGATTAGGGTTTTTGGGTTTCTACCTTTAATATGGTGTTATCTGATATTTTTATGGTTGATTTTGATTGAATAAATATGGAAACTCATGGTTTGGGGTGAGGATTTGAGTGAAACTCAAGAAAAAGAGAGAATAGAAATGGCTAGAAATGGAAACCCTGAAACTGTCCATATTGGCAGAATGTTTGGCCCTGCCTACAGACACTAAAATTTGATGAAACTATTTTTAGATGAAACTAGATATCTAGACTTTCCAATCATATAAATTATAATGTCATTGGAATAGTATTGAGAGAGATATAATTTTTTGAAGTTTACCTAGGAATCCTATATTCTGTTCCGAGCAATATGAGTTGTGAAAGGTATAACTCACCCTATACAACTCAAAAATAAGTGCAACAACTTTTTTTAGAAAGAACACATAGGGTGACATGTCACAAAAAATTTAGAGTCAAATTCAATTAATAGAATTCCCAGTAATTCACCCAAATTGCCCTATGTCCTGACTAGGTTGAGACAAGGTAGTCCAAATCCACCCACTTCCAGAGCTTATAACTTGAGTTCTACCTATTCAATTGAGATGAAAGTCTTAGAAATAAAAATTGGTTCAGTCAGCTTTAATATGACATAAATTTCATATAATTCCAGCGAGAATTATATTTTTAGTAGATTTTTACTTTTCAGTGTACAATTCTGACTTGCTTTTGAACATATCTGGGTTATTCTTCTATAACTCAAGTTATAATTATCAAATCTTAACGGGATTAAAGAGGTTAGAAACTAGACAAATAATGCTTCAACATATCAAAAGTTTAGATTTAATCAAGCTAAGTAGAAAATTTGGCGAAAATAACAAAATAGGGCAACATTAGGTAGTAGAGGTAGAATTGTCTTAATTGCATGTATAACTCCAAACAAGTTTTGAATGTTGCAATTTTAAGTAAATATTGAATGATTGATGCCTTTAATTATCTTACTGCTGGGATTGATGGTTTGATATTATGGCACTATTCATGGAAAAGCAAACTCGATCTATTATGCTACTGAAATTCTAGCAGAAATTGTGCATGACATATGAAATACTTACCAATACATATGATATTCAAGTCAATTTAGTCTTGTTATCAAAATTCATAGGAAATATAAAGGATTCCACATTACTTAGACCAGCCCCGAAATAAAGTTAATGGAAATAGATCAGTGGAAAAGTCGGGGAAAGTAAACCTGACTATCCTGTATAAAAATGAGCTCGGTCCTGAGAAGCAGACTATTACCTAGGAGTTATAAGGCCAAAAACTCTCAGGGGATCAAGTATGGATTAAAGATAAAATCAAAATACCCTGGAGACAGTGATACGTAACGCCTAGATGTGTTAAGTAAAGTATAAAAGACTATGATGTATAAGTAAGTAAAGACTCAATGAGACATAATGCATTCCATTTCATTCAAATACAGTGCATTCCATTTTCACGCAGTAGCGCATTTATGAATACATGTTGATTGATCGTGATTTGGAGGTGCTATCTATATATGAGCTCTTTGAATGTGCTATTTATATTCATGCTCTTGTATGATTTTTACCATCTGCTATTGCCACGTCTCATTCTATATGATATTGTGTTTGATATGGTGACTAATACTCATTTTGTTTCTTACTGTCATAAGTAAAATTGAACCTTGATTCGGGCTATGTTTTCTTAAACCCAAATGAATAAGGCTGTCATATTTGTCAATCATTTTTTTTAATTAAGTAAAACCGAAGTAACCGGGAATGAATACGATGACAGTGCAGAATAGCTAATGGAAACCTTACTGGGAGTTTTGAATTCTCATCTTTCATATTCATGTCATTCTCGGATGGTGGGAATAGCAGTAACCATCATCTTTTATGCTGAAGTGCCAAAATGGCAGTGGCATTACGATCTTGCACTGGACTCGTTGTACCTGATGGCCACTGCTCGATTTCGTCTTTATTTTTTCTTCCACTGAGCTTTTGTTGTTCCTTTGTTTAGCTTGCTATGTGACCCTACTACCCCTTACTTAGCAATCCTAGTGTATATGGCACATCCACCCGCACCACCAACACCTCAACCTATCCACCAGGGATCCTCTGAGAGTGATCCTTCAGAGCCTATGGATTCGTCTTCCTCCTCTTCCGGGGCTCTTGATGACGACTACGCCCCTGCCAACTTTGGCATTTGACTCACGCGTCGTAACACGAGCAAATTAAACCGAATAGCGACTATAGTATAGTAGCCAACTCGGATCGTTTCCCAAAGATGAACACACTATTTGATCAGAAAATTCAGGGGGGTTTTTATAACAAACACTTAAAATACAATACTGAATTCCAAAGCAAACAGAAAACAAAAAGGCTAAACCGAATTAAAATTCTAATCCAAGACACACAAGAAGAAAGCAATCAACACTCAATCATTGGATTCAAATATACATGCACACTCCAATTCGATGATTAATTTTAGATTCAATTGAAACCTCAAATCAAACCTAGCATTCACATGAAAATCTCCATGCATTCAACTAATCACTCAAGCAATTCGGTTTAGAGACCTCTAAAACCGAATTGATTTAGATAACTTCAAACCAATGCTCTAATCTCATATTCAGATCGAAATATGAATCACACTCTTGAACAATCGAATCACATATATCAACCGAATTATACATGATTTGATTGACTCTTAATCAACATGCATGAATGAAAACCTCCAATTCAATTCTGAGATTAAGAAGAAGAGAAGAGAGTGAAACCGAAATTGGAATTTCCATGTCTTGATGCACCAATCCTCAAGAGCTTGAATGCTTCTCTTGATGCCTTGGATCAGAGGAGGATCACCCCTCCATTAATGGAGGAAAACGCAAAAGAGAGAGAGAGAGAGAGAGAGAGAGTTTTCTTATTCAATAAAACTAAAAATTACAAAATGAGCAAAAAAGGTCCTGAAGCATAATCAGAATTTCTATATATACCTCTAATTAAAAGTCACTAATCACTTAATTAAAATAATCCTCTTTTCCTAAGCTAAATTTGGATAGCTCATTTGCCCAATTTGGATGCTTAGAGAGAAAGTTGTGCCCAAAACAAGTTGAGTGGGCTCTCGTAGACTCAGCAGCGACTTCCAACACGTTTTTGAGCCTCATAACGGTTCTTCTTGGCTTAGTGCTCTGAACATAAAATGAAGCCCTGGATGTTAGCTTTCCAATGCCACCGGAATGGGCTCAATTGAGTCCCTATAGCCCAAGATATGGTCCAATCATTGAAGGCTGTTCAGAAACCGCGCCCAAACGCTTCAGTTCAGTTCCGAGCCCAATTTCGGCTTTAAGATCTCAGAATTAGCCCTTGCCCTCTTCATAGAAATTGTAGCTCTATCTCTTAGCTTTCCTACAAATCAAGAAGCATAATAAAATGAGGTACAGAGCTCAAGATATGATCTAAACACTGAAGCAGGTCAAAATAACCGAAATGCTGCAAAAATTAACTAAGTCTCACTAAGATCCAAAAAAAAAGGAAAATGATCTAAACTCAACCAATTAAGCACAAAGGAGGATTAATGAGACAAGTATGAAGGATAAAAATAGTATAAAAATCCAATTCATCAGCATGGTAAACAGATTCCTCTCGTCGGAGTCTGTTTAGTGGAGTAGCCTGCCCCTGCAAACCACAATTGTACAAGATGGCCCTTTTTTGACATCTTGGGCCATAGATACTACTTTCTCTTTTTGTATTCTCATGTATCCATGATAGTGAAATGTTCTCTAAGCACCTTTGTATAGATGCTTACACTAACATGAGCCTATGTCTTTTTGTTTACGGCCTAACTTGATGTAATCACCACTATAACTATATGAATGCATGAGATGGCGATGTTCGTGCGTATTAGGTCTCTTTGTCTTTTTTTTTTTTTTACAAATGTCTATTTCTTTTATTTATTTTGTTTAAAATTTTCGTTTACATTGTGACACGCTTCGAAAATATAGACTTACCTCGTAATTAAATTTTAAAACTGATCAAATTCACTAGACTACCATTTGCTGCAACTAAATTAATTAAACAAAAAGTAAGACAATCAAAAATTGTAGTCACGTAATAATCTATGAAATATCATACTATGACTTAAGTATATAGTTCTATCTTTCATAGGGTGTTACAATTCACTAGGTTTTAACACGTGTAAAATTTTTATATATAACAACCTTTGTTTTATAAGTAGTATAGATTTTTTATACATGCCTACCAAGCACATCATATACATAGGCCAAACACCTTATCCTTGTAACATACCTTATATTTTCTTCAATAATACTATTTATATATCAAAAGTGAACACCATAATAGATATTATGGGGAGATACATAAAATATTGGTGGTGATGAGTAGAGTGAATGCTTTACATTTACTTCTCTTCCTGTGGTGTCAACCTTAATTTGATCTCCACTTTTGATATATAAATGATATTATTCTCTATTGACTTAAATTTTAATGCACTACAAATGCAAAAAAACATTTACACAGTTATCTATGCAACCATGTCATTAAAATTATTTGAATTTTTCTAGGGATGGAGCTAGGCCCTTTTTATAGGGGGCCAATATTTAGTTAAACTTATGTTTGGAATAATATATATCTTTTAATTTTTATTTTTCCTTAAACATTTAAGTAAAAATCATAATATATATATATATATATATATATATATATATATATATATATATATATATATATATATATATATATATATATATATATGAATATTTCACAATCAAAACTTAATAGGGAGAAAGCATGTGAGGGAAGAAATGTAATGTCAGAGGGCTTTAATTTAGACTTAGTTAAATTTTGGCCCAAACAAAACTTTTGGAGGGGGGCCAACTTCTTTTTTTAAACAAAAATTATCAAAGAAATTGAAATTTAAAAGATAAGATATAATTAATTGACAAAAATTATAATTTTTTCTTATAATTCATTTGCATTTTTTTTAATCCAAACATAACAATTTATTTCAAAAGAATTTTTATTCTAAAAAAATACTTTTAGAATATAATTGACTTTCTCAAACACACAACAACTAAATTGATGATATCAGTGTTCTGAAAATCAGACTGGACCCCCACTCGGTTTGGTCACTAGTAAAACTTGCTTGCCAAAAAGAATCAGTCAAAATTAGTGAACTGACCAAACCGAAGGCAGTTCACCAATCTAGCAATTCAGCAAAGATTAAGAAGAAAAAAAAAAAAAGAAATGATGAGAGAAGATGAGGTAGATGCCGCTCAAACAACCACCACACTAAGGAAACACGTGGCCATAGCTTCTGAGTATCAATGTTAAGGACTCTAATCAACCTTACCATCACTCTTGTCATGGGGCAACCTTTCGCTCAGCCTCCTCCTTCTTACCCCGGCATCTTCTCTTCTCCTTCCCTCTCTTTTTGTCTCACAATTAAGGCTGGAAGTGAGTCAAGTCAGCGCATGAGCTATTTCTAACTTGATTCATTAATAGCTCAATAAGCTGGGCTTGTGAGCTCATAAGTCAAGTTTAAGCTAGAGATTTGAGATTGTTTATTAAATAAGTCAAACTTGAGCTTTATTATATTTGACTCATTAGCTCATGAGTTAGCTCGAAATGTATATATGTATATATATTGTTATATAAAAAAATTATATTTTGTTATTGTTATTGTTGTTGTTGTTGTTGTTATTATTATTATTATTGTTAAGACTATGTTTTCATCACTAAATATCCTATAATTTATTAAACCAAAAAGACTTAACTTATATCTAACTTGAACTATCTTGTTAAGTTTGAGCTAGCTCGAGCCCGATAAACTTCTTGTAAGCTGAACTCGAGCCTAGAAATTAGGCTTATTTTGAGCTTGAGCTCGAGTTCGGCCTAATATTACCTACTCATGATAATGGTTAATTTGAGGAATGGGGGCGTAGCTTGCTTTGTTTTTTGTTTGTTATTGCATGCCAATGAATGGTAAAACTAGGGTTTTGTTCACTTGAGATTGAGGGAGTATTGGGTTTAGAGTTGTTTGATTCTTGGGCCCAATTGGTGCCTTTTTTTCCTATGTAAGTAGGTTACTAATAGGATATTAATTTTGACCAAAAATAGGCAGACACTAATGAGCTGCACAGCAAGAAAATGAAAGGATACTACTAGGCTTTTGACAAAAAATAAAAATAAAAATTAATAGCCTTTTGAATTATTACATTATTGTATCTTTAATAGAATTTTTCATTTTTGTCCCCCCAAAAATATATATATATATATATATATATATATATATATATATATATATATATATATATATATATATATATAATTCAACCGATTAAATCCCAGTTAAACTAATAAATTTTTAAACCGGTATTTTATCAATTTAATGTTAGGTCCTATTTTTAGAACCTTAGATAATATTGGTCAAGTATAGTCGAGCAACTCATTCATGTTGAAGGTTTAAAACCTTCCTTTGTAGTGATTTAAATCTCGTTTCTATTTTGCCCCTATTCCTATCCTATCATTGGAATTTTGTCTACTAGAAAATAAATGACATATGATTTAATTATTTGAAGATCTGCTAATTGATACAAACTAGATTCTGGATCAAGTAATTGATATTTGATGAATTTGAGAAATGACTATGTATTTTTTTAAATCAAATAAAAATTGATGGCACTAAAGTCAACATTAGTATGAGTATTGTCATGAGGTTGATTACTGTCAACTGATTAAGAATGCGTTTGGTCGTGCTTCTGCAGGGATAGAAGTACTTTTTTTTCAAAATTTTTTTGGAAAAAGGTTTGTTTGTGCTTATCTAAAAAAGTAGAAGCAGAAAATAATTAGTTTTCTATTATTTTGAAAGTAGATAAAGAGTTATTTTTTTCCAAAAGTAGAAGCAGTAGAAAAAAAAGAAAATGGACAGGATTTTTGAGGCCACTATATTTTTACATTATTTTATCATTTTATCCTTAACTCTTTCTTGAAAACACTATTTACTATCTACTAAATTGTAATTTTACATTAAAAAGTACTTCTATATTTATTATATTCAGACAATTTAATAACTTCTAATTCTAATAAAAAGTACTTCTACAATTACATCCAAATGCAAAATAATTTTCTACTTCTGCTTCTGATTCTACTTTTGAAAAAGCACTTCTCCTAAAATCATAACTAAATGAGCCTTATATGTTATAAATAGCCAATCCATTGACCTCCCTCTGCATTCTGCTGAGGCATTTCTCGAACTCTTTAGTGTGTGTTTGGATTAGATTTTGCAAAATTAAGTTTGAGTAAAATTGATTTTGATCAAAATTAAGTTTGAAAGAAAGTGATTTATGTTTGAATATCTTTACTTAAAAAAGTTATTTTGATTGAATTAATATTGTTCGGATAGTATTGATTAAAATCACTTTTACATATGTAATTACTAAAAAGGGTACAAATATAAAATATAAACAAAAACATTTGATATTTTAAGGACATAATAGTAATATTATACATGTAGAAACATTGAATGAAGAGCCCTTAACAAAGAAGCAAATTTTTTTTTTCTTTTGTGTGAACTTAGGTTGGAGGAGGTAATCACGTTGAAATTCAATCAAACAGAAAACACCCAAACCTTATAGCACACCATTCAAGGCCAATGAACTCGCGTTTGGTGTGGCAAAATGTTGAACCAAACATGCACTTAGTAATCAAAGTTCTTTTAGCAACTTCGATAACGAAGAAATTGTTGGTTTCAATAAAGCCTCAAATGCCGGAATTGTTGCTGTTGAATTTGACAACTATAGTAATTTCGATATTAGGGATCCAAACTATTGGCATATCGAAATTGATGTCAACTCTATAAGGTCAGAAATTACTGCTTAGTGGGAGTGGCAAAATGGGGAACCACTCAATGTAACAAAAACCTATGACCCTTCCGTTAAAAGGCAAAGGGTTCTTACTTCTTATTATCACAAGTTTCCCATCAACGAGCTAAGCTAGAGTTGGTTTAGAGAGTTGGTTACAGTTAGTTATGGAAGCAGTTATGACCATTAAAGTTAGTTACAGCCTTAAGGTGATAATTGCATAGGTGCAGGTGTATAGCCGATTAGTGCACATGCTTCCTCTTCTGCTATAAATAGTAGAACTCTGTTGTATCTATTAATAATTTTGCAATTCCAAAATTTAGTTCATTCAATTGTTCTAAGCTCTCTCTTTTCTTCCTTTTCTTTCTTCAAACACTATGTTCCTTTTCATGGTATGCAGAGCTTGGTTCAATAGTTTTGCTGCATATCATTGGAAATATGGCAAGAAACACACATCAGAATCTAAGTGCGAACCAGAATCAAGGAAATGCATTGAGCCAAGCAGTGCAAATGTAGAACCAGAACCAGATCCAAGATCTATCTCAGAATCCTTACTTCTTCCATCCGAGTGAAAGTCCAATCAGGTGGTAGTTTCCTCCATTTTCATTGGTTCTAATTATC
Source organism: Pterocarpus macrocarpus (assembly GCA_031439585.1). Taxonomy (NCBI): domain Eukaryota; kingdom Viridiplantae; phylum Streptophyta; class Magnoliopsida; order Fabales; family Fabaceae; genus Pterocarpus; species Pterocarpus macrocarpus. Next base: position 53,824,590 of record CM062516.1, on the reverse strand, counting down.
ACACTTAGGCTAGATCTATGAAGAGAGCCTTGATTTCGAAAAACAAGTTTAAATTTGTTGATGGATTGATCACTAGGCCAGATGAGTGTCATCCTTTATATGATGCTTAGGAAAGATGTAATAACATGGTACATAATTGGTTGATGCATGCAATTTCACCTTTCATAATAACTAGAAGTGTAGATGCACTTGAATTAGCATCAAATGTGTGGAAGGATTTGAGAGAAAAATTTTCTAGAGGAGATATGGTGTGAATTGTAAAGCTAATGCAAGAATTTGATGCATTTAAGCAAGGTTCCCTATGAGCAATATTCCCACTCCCTTACTCAACAATCAATCTCCCTATGAATTGCAATTTTCTTTAGAACTGGATTTCCATATTCTCAAGCCCTTTGGGTGCTTGTGCTATGCTTCCACATTAGTTGCTACTAGGCCTAAATTTGACACCAGGGCTCTTAAGTGTGTGTTTCTTGGCTTTAAACCTGGTGTAAAAGGGTATGTTTTGCTAGACATTGCTACTAGGGAAGTCTTACTCTCTAGGAATGTAGTTTTCTATGAAAAGGTTCTCCTTATAACTCCCATGATAGTTCTGCTTCTGGTTTGCATTTCCTTGGCACTGCACATGACGAACCTGACCACATAGCTCACCTAGATGACATGGACCAATTATGTTACACTCACACACCTAAGACCACATGTGGTAATCTTCCTCAAGACACACTTCAAACCTTACATAGAACCAAGAAACCTCCTGCTTACTTGGCATATTATTAATGCAATTAGGCCACCATTTCCATTACTCACTCCACTCATTCTCAGGTTGTGTATCTTATCTCTCAGTCTTTATCATATGCTACACTTTTCCCTTCACACAGGTCCTATTCTTTAGCCATTTTTGCTAAAATCGAACCTTCTTCCTATGAGGAAGCAACCAAATATGCTTGCTGGCATGAAGCCATGAAGGCAAAGATAATTGCTCTTAAGGAAAACCAAACCTGGACAGTCGTGTATCTCCCCAATGGGGTAGTTCCTATTGGGAACAAGTGTGTGTTTAAAATCAAAAGGAAGTCAAATGGCAGCATTGAGCGATATAAGGCTCGGCATGTTGCCAATGGCTACAATCAAATTGAAGGACTAGATTATTTGACACGTTTTCCCCTATTGCTAAGATGACTACCATTAGGCTGGTCCTTGCTCTAGCTGCTATCAATGGTTGGCATCTTTATCGACTAGATGTCAACAATGCATTCCTCCATGGTGAACTCACTGAGGATGTATTCACGACATTTCCACTTGATTTTCCTTCCCCGGGTCCAAACAAAGTCCGCAAACTCACCAAATCCTTGTATGGTTTGAAACAAGCCAGCAAGAAATGGTTTGAGAAATTGTCTACTGAATTGTTGCAGTGCAATTACAAGCAGGCAACTACTGATCACACTTTATTTCTCAAAACTAATTCATCTTCCTTTACGGCTTTGCTAATATATGTTGATGATATTTTACTAGCTGGGAATTCACTAAGTGAGTTTGCTTACATTAATAAGGTTCTTGATAACAAATTTAAAATTAAGGATTTGGGCCTATTGAAGTACTTCCTTGGGCTTGAAGTTGCTCATTCGGCCAAGGGAATTTCTTTGTGCCAATGCAAGCATTGCTTGGAGCTACTCCAATATTCTGGTCTCTTAGCTTCCACGCCTGCAACCACTCCACTTGATCATGATGTTCATTTGCATCAAGATGGGGGTTAGCCCTATCCTGTTGTCCCTGCCTATCGAAGGTTGGTTGGGAGACTTCTCTATCTTACTACAATTAGACCGAACATCACATTTGCCACTCAGCAGCTTAGTCAGTTCATGGGAAATCCTACAAGGAAGCATATTAAAGCTGCCACGAGTGTTGTGAGGTACCTGAAGGGTTCCCCAAGCAGGGGTTTGTTTTTTTCAAGAAATTCTGAAGTCTAGTTGCTTGGGTTCAGCGATGTAGATTAGGGAGGCTGTGTAGACACTAGGCAATCCATAAGTGGGTACTGCTTCTTCCTTGGCCATTCTCTTGTTTCTTGGAAAGCCAAGAAACAGCACACAATTGCTTGTTCCTTAGCTGAAGCATAATACTGCGCCTTGGCTTCTGCTACATGTGAGCTTCAATGGTTGGTCTACCTTTTACAAGATCTTCACATCCAATGCACTCGACCTGCTGCTTTTTATTGCAACAATCAGAGTGCTCTTCACATTGTGGCCAACCCTGTGTTCCACGAACACACTAAGCATTTAGACATCGACTGCCACATTGTCCGTGAGAAATCCTAGTCTAGATTAATGAGAATTCTTCCTGTCTCTTCCCTTGACCAGCACATAGATATTTTCACAAAATCCTTATCCTTTAAGTCCTTCACCAGTTTCCTTCCTAAGCTTGGGATGTAGGACATTTTCCAACCCCAAGCTTGGAGGGGTGGGTATAAAAAATTTACCATCAATGAGCTGAGCTGGAGTTGGTTTAGAGAGGTGGTTACAGTTAGTTATGGAAGCGGTTATAACCGTTAAAGTTAGTTACAGCCTTAAGATGATAATCGCATAGGTTCAGGTGTATAGTCGATCAGTGCACGTGCTTCCTCTTCTACTATAAATAGCAGAACTCTGTTGTATCTGTTAATAATTTTGCAATTCCAAAATTTAGTTCATTCAATTGTTCTAAGCTCTCTCTCTTTTCTTCCTTTTCTTCCTTCAAACACTATTTTTCTTTTCACTTATCCTAACGGAAGTCGCGTCGATTTCAGTCACGACATCGATTTAGCCACTGTTCTTCCTGAGCAGGTTCATGCAGGGTTCTTTGGTTCCACGGGACAATACGCACAAGTAAACCACGTTAACTCTTGGTCTTTCAATTCAACCTTAGTGTTAGATGATGATAGCTATGGTGCGGAGGAGGGCGGTGTTGCAAGCGTTGCGTGAGTTGGATGATTTACTTTCCATGGTACCATGTTTGACACGCCTACCAATAAGGACAAGTGTAGTCCATTGCGTATATAAATCTCAGTAGCGTTGTGCTTATGTCGTTTGTGGCCTCCTATAGATGAATCAAAACTTTAAGTGATGCTATCTAGCTAGTTGCTATACTTTTCTATTTTCCTTTTTTTGGCCTATGTCCTTTATTTTTCGAAAATGATAAATCTCACGGCGAGTTCCGAAAGTGACGTATGAAGTGGAGAAAAGAAAATAGAGTTATTCATGGGAGAAATTCTTATGTGCTCTTATAATAAGAAATTTATATTATTATGTATAGTTTCTCTTGTTATATATAGTATTTAGTTATGTAAGTTTTTAATTCACATATTGCCTTCATTAACAAATATATAATGATCAAAATTTAAATAAATGTATATTTTAATTATATAATTATCAAATTAACATGACTTTATGAATAATATATATTTATAACCAATTAATCATCACATTCACCAATTATATAATTTAAATTCACACTTATTTAAAACTAGCATGTGAACCCGTGCAATGCACGAATATAAATTGTGTGCAATATATTTAATATAATTAGTGATTTTATTATAAAATATAAGTTTAACAGATAATTATAAAATTTATATCAAGATCTGGTTACATAAAATAATTTAAATATTAACTACAAAAATGAAAAAAAGTTCATGTCAAAAAAAAAAAAGAGATAAAATATTTAGAATAACTTAACTATAAAATGAAAGTACAAATGTAAAAGTATTATTGAACAAAATAAGTGATCTGAAAAAAATATTCTATAAATTCGTTTCTTATAATTGTTAAAAGTATAATTTATTTTATAAAAATATTTTCAATTTTTAAATGATGATTGAACAACAAAAAAAAAAGTTCATTCTATTTTCTTCTTCCTCTATTTTCCTTTGTCTCCTAATAAAGACATTTTTTTTTTAAATCTATAGAATCATTTCATATAACAACACATTATAAAAAGTGTAATTTGCTATGTAAATGATGATCAAAAACTCTAAAAAAGAAATTTTTTTGTTTCCCTCACCTCACATTTTTTCATTTCCTATAACAACCGATTATTGAAAGTGTAATTTGTTTTATAAAGATATCTATTTTTAATATTTAATTAAGGATCAATCAACTCAAAAATCAGGAAAAAAATATCATTCCAATTTTATTTCACTCCCTTTTGTTTAGTATCCAATGATTATGAAACTTAAATTTTATATATAGTTAAAAAAGTTAAATTTTTTTTTAAAAGCTATTAGTTTCATCTTCTAAAAAAAAGTTGAAAATAGATTTTTTTAAAGTTCTAGTTATTTTTTAAAAATGATCTAAATATATGAAAATTAATTTTTTTAATAAAAAAACGATTTTTGCTTGAAAAGTCATAAACAAACACACCGATAATTTTTTTTGGCATTTGCCATAAACTACTTAAAGGATAGTATATCAGGTGAATCACTTACAAATTGGTCCGTTGAAAATAAAAATTATTAAATTTATCTTAAAAAATTAAAAATTAGTCTCAAGAAAACAAATTTTAAAGTTGATCCATCCTCAGCCACATCTCTCACCGGTCACCACCAAATCCTTATCCTCTTACTCAGGAATCGTTTGATTCCGTTTTGTAGAATGACGCCAACACTCTCTGGAAATGGAAGACCTGGAAGCATATGATGTAATGGAATGGTTTTTGACATCACCTTCCTTATCTGGCAGCAAAGGCACACAACCACATACTTCTAATGGTTCGTACCCAGCAAACCTTCAAAGTTATAAACACAGTGCAGACTAATAAATATAAAGTTCATAAGCTATGTATACATAGTTTTTCTATTTATAATAAAAGTTTGAAATATAGGATGAGTTTGTTTCAATTTTTAGAAAAAATGATTATTAAACTTAAATTTTGGGTGCATTTATTTCATCTTTTTAAAAAAGTGATTTCGAAACTTAAATTTTATATATAATTGAGAAAGCTGAAAATTAATTTTTTTTATAAGTAGCTCTTTTTAGCTTCTACAAAAATGTTGAAAACAGATTTTTTTGAAAATCTGATTATTTTTAAAAAAAACTATCCAAATATACGAAAATTGATTTTTTTTTATAAAAAAAGTGATTTTTTCGTAAAATAATCCTAAACAAACACATTCTTTATATATAGTTGAAAAAATTAAAAATTAATTTTTGTTTCAAAAGTTACTCATTTCAGTTTCTATAAAAAAAATTGAAAATAATTTTTTTTTTTAGAATTCTAGTTATTTTTTAAAAATTATTCAAATATATAAAAATTAATTTTTTTAATAAAAAAGAAAAGTGATTTTTTGCTTGAAAAGTCATATACAAACACACCCATAATTTTTTTTGGCATTTGCCATGAACTACTTAAAGGATAGTATATCAGGTGAATCACTTACAAATTGGTCAGTTGAAAATAAAAATTATTAAATCTATCTTAAAAAATTAAAAATTAGTCTCAAGAAAACAAACTTTAAAGTTGATCCATCCTCAGCCACATCTCTCACCGGTCACCACCAAATCCTTATCCTCTTACTCAGGAATCGTTTGATTCCGTTTTGTAGAATGATGTCAACACTCTCTGGAAATGGAAGACCTGGAAGCATATGACGTAATGGAATGGTTTTTGACGTCGCCTTCCTTATCTAGCAGCAAAGGCACACAACTACATACTTCTAATGGTTCGTACCCAGCAAACCTTCAAGTTTGTAGTAAAAGGCCAAACCTGAAGTCGGATATACAAGTGGAAAGCAAGGGTTCAAATCACTCTAGCTCTTGAGACTGACCGGGCCTTCTTTAAGAATTAGAATACATTAAGTCCATTAGCAGCTGAGACCAGTAAACATGAAGATGGTTGGGAGATATACACTGCTCCAACAACAAATTGTTGGATGAATGATAGGTAATTTAGTATCTTATAAGGATGAGAATACAGATTTAAATTTCAAAAAATGCTCAATTAGGAGAGAAAGTAACTATAAATATTCCATTATTTAAAATTGTGAGAGCATCATCTCCCACAATTTTTCCAACCAAATAAAAGGGAGGCATATACTACGTACAATTCACCAAGTAGTTTGGCCAATAAATGAAATGAAATTTTAGTATTTTTAATGTTTTTAACAAAAATAGTTTTTTTTTTAATCCAAAAGTATCTTCCTTTAAAGGCAATTTTATTTGAAATACGGTCGGATATTAAATATGGATACCTCTTTTAATTGAGATGTAAAGTATGGTTTGCCATACATTTATTTTTTATTTTTAAAAGATGGTGTATTTTATTTTATTTTATTTTTTAAAGAAAAATAATTTACAAAAAAAAATTTAATTTTTTTTATTTTATGTTTTTTAAGAAAACGATTATTTTTCTGGACAAAACAAAATATTGTGAAAAAACAGAAGCCTCCCAAGTGTTAGGCAAAAGACAACAGGAAAAATATCAAGTGAGAAAGTTAAAAACAAGCAGACAATGAGAAGGACGTCGGCTGCTGAAAAACGTGCGCATGGGTGGTCCAAAATCCAAATGCTTGATTGGACCCCTATAAACGCTTCCGTATTGGAGAATATATTAAAATTAAAAATACTACAATTTCATTCCTTTTTGGCAACATTTTTGGATTTAATTTGAATATATTAAAAAAACAATACTTTACTTTTGTTGTTAATAACATTAAAACAATGATGCTATTTAGTCTGAATTCAAAAAGTATGAAGGTGATACGAAACATTTACTATCAATTATGGGTGGGCGGTTGTATGAAAGAGGAAAAAGAAAATTAAAATTACCTTCCAAAATGAAACCATTTTTCTCTTGGTTTGTATTTTGATGTATCTTTTCATAAAAACTGTTTCGTACATTTAAGCATTTTTCACATGAAAAATACTACAATTTCATTCCATTTTTTGGCCAAACTACTTGGTGAATCTTTCCGAGTATATACCTCCCTAACATCTTCATGTTTACCGGTCTCAGCTGCTAACGGACTTTACTGCAGTGCTTTTTTTTTTTTTTGTAATGACAATATACTAAAATTAAATCCGAAAATAAAACCTATAGCAAACAAAAATCACTCCTAATTCATCTGCCAGAGATAAACAAAAAACGTGAAAAATACCACGAACAATGGGACCACTACGATGTTGAACTACCATGCACTATACGACGAATTTAATTTAAATTTAGATTATGTATACAATTCTTTCATACTAATTATACAGTAGGGGAGAAAATCAACCGAGGTTGTCTGGTGAAAGGGAGTAGTCCTCCAGATGTGACAAACTCTAATTCAAATTTCATCTCGGAAAGGTAATCACTTTTAATGCTCAATTATGCCTCGAACAATATTACCTCTAGTAAAGTATGCCTGTAAGAAATAAATAATACAAGGGAGAAATATAGCTGTTACAACCAGATAGTTGAACTTGATTTTCAAGCATTAACTTTCTTTTTCTCGTGGCGTCTCTGTCGACCTTCGAAACCAAGTTCACCATGAATATTTTCCCCAAAAATCACCTTGGAGAACAAAGTGTCGCTAGTTCTTAATCTTTAAGAGAAATACTTTTAATATGTGGCATAAATATCTAAATCAACACGTGATGATTACAATTAAAATAAATTTAAATCATCAGCAATGCTGTATGGAACGAAAAATAGTTGTGCAAAAATGTCACGAAATATAAAATAACCAATTAGAGGTGAGTGTTTGTTATGGAATTGGAGAGAGAAAATCAAACTCCAATAAAAAGTCGCTACATTTTTTTATTTATTTTACTCTTGATGCACGAATTTCTATTCGAACCATCAAGCAATTTTTTTAAGTTTTAGTTAGGTAAATATTGAATATAATGTTAATTAATAAAATATTTATATTATTAATAAAAAAATATCAATTTAATACTTATATAACTAAAATTTATATTTATTTAAATAATAATCATCTTATATTGATTTAGATATCTACATCTCCATGTACTATTAATGGAACTAAATCTTTAACATAGTTTTATATAGCTATACTTCTAGAAAAAGCTTTAAGCAGTGGCACGAGATTATAGCGTGATATTGTGGGATTGAGTAGTCCTGTTCAAGAATCGTTGTCTTGATACACTATTTTGCCTTTATATCCGTTGCCAGCTGTCAAATGCATTATTCACTTGAGTCCTTTTGCTACTCATGATTCAGAAAGTGATGATTGAAGGAAGATTGGTTAAAAAATAAGTTATTTTAAATAACGTTGAAGAGAATTAGAGGACGAGACGATCCAAATGTATGAACAAGATTAATCAAAATGATATTAAATAATAAAATGTGAAGATATATACCGATTAGTGAAAGTTTCGTAAATTGAAGAGAAAAATTGATTTCTACAGCGATATACACCTATCACTGCTTATGAATAAAATTATGATATCTGTATAGCGCGCTATAAAAACTACTAGTTATTAAAATAAAATTCTTAATTTCAATATTAACAGAAATTAAGTTTAAGAGAAGAGATTAATTTTTCACATATGCCAAGTTAAATTAAAGTTCAAATTCTAATTGAAATAAATGCTCACATTTACGATTTTATAATGCCTCAAATAAAATTATTTTTAATAAAAGATACATGCAAAAAGTATTAAAAAGAAAAAAAAACACGTCTATAGGGTTGGCCCACTCCCTGGGCTCTTTAATTAGAAGTGCAAATGATCTCAACAACTCCCTAGACCAAATTCCGAGTTTCAAAGCTGACTCATCTGATTGGGTTGTTGCTATTGAATTTGAAACCTACCCTAATGTCAATATTGGGGATGCAAATTATAGGCACATTGGAATTGATATCAACTATACGAGGTCATCTGCTGTTGGTAAATGGAACTGGCAAAACGGCGGAAGAGGCACGGCACACATATCTTATGACTCTACCTCTAGAAGGCTAAGTGTTGAACACTAGTCCTGTAACTATCACTTATGATATCGACTTGCATACCATCCTTCTTCGATGGGTTAGGGTAGGTTTCTAAGCTTTCACGGGAGTAACAGGATAATTCTCACAAATAAATAACATTCTATCCAGCTGGTCTTTTCGTTCAACCTTGACGATGATCAATGTTGAGGAGGAGGATGAGAATATTGAAAGCTTTGCGTGACTTGGATGACTTTCCATCTTCCCATAAATATATATATGCCAATGAGGACATGTGCAGTCCTTTCTTTATGTATGTTTCAGGTATGATCCGATGGAAAGAAAATGCTTATGTCATGAACCATTCAATACTCAACATTTCAATAGTTGCATTAAAATTGTAATTAGTGAAAGATAATAGTAGCTCACAAAATTGAAAGCAATGAATGCAACAAAGCATAAGCTTTTTCCTATTCTGAGTGAGAATACTTAAAAATTTTTCAGGCTCAATATATGATAGGCCAATATGGACAATTCTAGTTTATTGTTTATGTATGTTGTAGTTAGTATAGTGCTTATGTTGTTTGTGTTCTTTTATGATCTATTAACCATAATTGAAAGAGTCCAAAATCCCTAAACGGTTTTACTTCCTCTTATATCTCTTTTACCTTTTCATTTTTATTATTTTTCTCAAAATCATAAAATGTTTAATTAATTAATTTTTGTTAACTGAAAAATTGGGTGCTAACAGTATATTTAGCGCATTTGCAAACAATCATTTTGTATTCCAGCTCGCTTTGCCTTCGAATGTCTGGTAACTTCTATTTGCAGAAGTTGCCTTCAGTTTGAACATGCTACAAAAGTCGACTTGCGAGGTCAAATTTTTGCGTCCTCCATTACCGGCAGGAATGGATCTTTTATGTAAAATTTTTATGTAATTTGATTATGTATAAACTTTTACTATTTATCAAACTTTATATGACTATCTAGATTCACTTTTTTAATCAATAACAAAAGTTTATATGTGATTAGATTATATAGAAATTTCACAAAAAAATATCTATTCCTATCACAAGAGACAAGCCTATTTCTTTTAGGCCATGTTTTTCATTCAAGAATTGAGCATTTACTCTTTGCAGTGAATGAATGGTCCCCTCTTTCTTTTCTTTGACGTCAATTCACGGCTGGACCCCATGAAAAGATGGAGGTGCCAAGTAAGACATCAGGTTCTACAGAAGTTATAATTCATAATAAAATAAATAATTATACTAGATATAAATATTAAAAAATAATTTTATATTTATTATTATTAATAAGGGTAAAATTATATTAATTTTTTTTAATTTTAAAAATATAAATTAATTATAATAAACACCCCATATATAGGGGTTTTAAAGAGGATTTATTGACTTTTGAAAATCAAAAACAAAAATATCTTTTTTGTTAAATAAAAAAAATTAATTTATATTTTTTTATAAATAGTAGAATCCTCAAAAAGCACTACAGGCCTTAAATATGACAAAATTTAGAATATATGCAGTTTCTCTTTTACTAACATTAATGGAGGATTTATAGAAATTTTATCTATTTACACATTTCTTGGTATGGGACAGGTTTTAAGATATATAATTCTCATTTCCTTATTTTTCGAAAAATATGGCTATTATAAAGTGAGATCATCATAAATGCTAAAGAGCCTAATCCCTAAATGGGTTTATTTTCTCTTCTCTAATTCACTGTCCTTTTTCTCTTTTATTTTTATTATTTTTTTAAATCATAAAATATTTAATTAATTTTTTTAACTAAAGAATTGGGTGCTGACAATATATTAAGTTAATTTTGCATGCAATCATTTTGACCAGTTTATTTTGTATTAGCTCTCTAAACTCTTATTTTACTGTTTAATTTGTTTTGGGGGTTGAGCGCGTTATATTTATCAAAAAAAAAAAAAAAATTGTTTCCAGTTTGCTTTGCCTTCGATGGCTACGTAACTTCTATTTGCAGAAGTTGCATGCAGTTTGAACATGCTACAAAATTCAATTTGCACATTGAAATTTTTGCCTCTTCATCGCTAGAGGGAATATAATAGATCTTTTTCTATGAAATTTTTGTGTAATCTAATCACATATGAATTTTTATTACTGGTCAAAATTTTGCCTTCGGATGGCCATTTTATTAATTAATAATAAAAATTTACATATAACTGCATTTTTGGAGTAGATTCGTGTTTGTGTCGAGTTTGTGTTCTTCGTGATTTGTGTTATATTTTCATGTGTTTGTTCTTTGAATTTTGTGTTTTTTGGATGTCGTGCTTCCTATAAAATAGGATATGATGTTTCATGTATTTATTTGGAGTAGTATAATATATTCTTTTACTCCTCTCTCTCTTTTAACAATTAAGGAAAGTCAATTTTTATGTGGCATTTTTGTAAAATTTTTTTAAAATTATAATATTTTAGATAAAATTATAAATATATAACTTTTTTTTTATCTCTCTTTCATTCTTTCTTTTTTTTTTTTCCTCTCATCTCTTTTTTTATTTTTCTCTCTCTTCTCTCATTCTTTTTTTTTTCTCTTTCCTCTTTTATCACCCCTCTTTTGCTTTCTCTTTCTTTCACACCCAAAAACAAAACGTACCCACACACAAAACACTCACACACACACACACTCCAAACACAAAAAAAAAAAAAAAAAATGAAGTCTGTTGTTTATTCGACCAAAATTCCGTATGTGAAAGAATTAGAAAAATCAGTTGAGAGTCAAGCGTTATCTAATTATTGACAAGAAAAATTTACACATAACCAAATCAAATTAAAAATTCACATAAAAGGTTCATTTCTATCATAAACCTATTTCATTTAGTCCATGTTTTTTATTAAAGAATTCAGCATTTGCTAGCTTTTTCTAGTGAATGAATGGTCCCCTCTTTCTTTATTTTGGCATCAATTCACGGCTGCAACCCATAAAAGATGGATGGTGACTTTTTCCTTCCTACCTTAAACCACCACAATTAATGTGAATTGGGAAAACTCCTTATTCAAAGAGAAATGTCTTGTTACCTAACTATTGCGAACATTATTTGACACTTAGGAAATTTTTGACTCTTCATCACTAGCGGGGATATAATAGATCTTTTTATATGAAATATTTGTGTAATCTAGTCATATATGAATTTTTATTACTGATCAAAATTTTGCCTTTGAATAGCCACATTTTTAATTAATAATAAACATTTACACATGACTGGATTTTTGGAATGGATTTGTGTTCGTGTTCTTCGCGATTCATCATTCATGTTGCATTTTTGTGTGCTATTCTTCGAGTTTCGTGTTTTTTGGGTGTCATATTTCTTATGGAATAGGGTACGATGTTTTGTCTTTCTGTTTGAAGCAATATAATGTACTCTTTTACTTCTCTCTCTTTGACAATCGGGCCTCTAATTATCGAAAAAAATTAGAAAATTCATTTCTATCATAAGCCTATTTCATTTAGTCGATGTTTTTTATTAAAGAATTCAGCATTGGCTAGCTTTTTCTAGTTAATGAATGGTCCCCTCTTTCTTTATTTTGACATCAATTCACGGCTGCAACCCATAAAAGATGGATGGTGACCTTACCACCACAATTAATGTGAATTGGGAAACCTCCTTAATTCACATAGAAATGTCTTGTTACCTTTAGGAAATGATGTATTAAAAATTGGAATTTTAGTTACATTATTAGTGAATCTGTCTATAAAAAATTATATATTAATAATTTTAGTTATCTTATTCACATATTTGGTGAGGTAATCAATAATAAATATGAAATTTTTACAATAAATTTACCAGTTTGATAATTGAAATATTCAATTATTAACATATAACATTTTATTTTTGATGATTTTACATATAGAAATGCTATACGGAACGAACTGATTTTCATGCAAGTGTTATGAAAGGTTTTATGACCAATTATGAAGGGATAAAAGCGTCAGATGAGGAGGGAGAGAAACGATTGCTGACCAAAACGTAAAGCTCATCAATAAAGATACTAATTAAACTGAGATGGGGTTTTTGGCTCAAGGCTTGGATACCAAAAAAAAATAGCATGGTGCACGAGCTGCAATCCAATTCTTCAGCTTTGAGAAAGTGGAGATGGATTAATAAAGGTGTTTGAATATACACCTTGTCTCTACTGCAGATTAATTCGTAATTCACTATTGAAGTCGGTGTTTTAAACTGTAGTTGTGGCTAGTGCATTTGTGGGTATTGCGACTATCACAATATGTATTGCGGTGTAAATTTTTTTTTTTAAATTTGTCACCTTGAAATTAAGCTGTGCGGGTCAGTTGCGATCACTGAGTGGCTTGTTGCAACTCGACGTGGATTTGCGTTCGCAGGCGATTTATGTGAATAGCTGTAGTACCGCAATTGCAGGGTGATGCGGTTGCAGCTACTGCAGCTGCATCATGTGATGCAGTCCACAATTTGAAACACTGATTGAAGTAGAGGTGGCTTAGCAAAGGGTCTTGACAGATTCTAGTTGTTCTTGTGTGTTCCCATTGCTGTGATTCAAGTTTTTTTCTGGTCTTTGTTTTCAGTTTGCAGGCTGGGGTCTAGGTGTCATGTTTTGGTATATGGTTCTTTAGCTGTTGCAGCCTGTTTGTCCTGTTTCTTACTGATATGGTTGTGGTGTGCATTTCTGCCTTGTTGCTCCCCTGCTATTGGGTTGAGTCTTTTGCTTATATTTATTTATCAAAAAAAAAAAAAAAAATAGTTTGCACAGTTTCACACGTCGTTTCACGAAAAGTATGTTTTACATAACTAAAATTCTTTGTTGTTAATATATGATCTCTTATATGTCCTAACATAATTTACAAAAATAGGGGCAAATATCGTTATTCTTCTGCAAACGGCATTAGAACACGAGAATATATGATTGGCCGTGTGATTTCATATTTCACAAAACAAAAATTTGGAACGGGTAACTAAAATATTAAAGATATGCGGGGACGCTACTTTTCGTGTTAGTGTCGCTTCCATAACTCTAATATCCTCTATTCCACCTTTGAATTATGCCGGTGTGTTATCTCTCATCTTGTTTTCATTTTAGATTGCTCATACTAATGCATTCACTATAACTTGGATTATACCTAAAAATGAGGTTTCCGAACGAATTGGCGTCAGATGCCTTCAGATGATTTGAATTTATTTCTATATATGTCTAAAACTTTTTGTAGTATATCATTCAATAATAATATACAATCAAGTACATTATAAAATAATTTAATTATAACAATAACTACTTAAAAAGCTAAATTATTTGTGGCGAGAGGGCCACATTATTATATGAAAGAGATAATTCGTACGCGTGTAGGTCCCTCTCTGTGATCGATGTTAATGGGGAAACTCTTAGATCCTCAACAAGTGTTCATTCTTGCAGGGGAAAGAACAATTCTCACAAGCAGATTGTGGACCATGTGTGTCTGCATTAGCTACGTTTTCCACATGGTGCATGCACGTAAAGTTGGAAGGAGAAAAACTTTTAACCAAGACCTTTGACCTGCATCTTGTTGATATTTTTCTTTTGTTGATATATAAGTGGTAAAAAATTTGGTCTAGAGAAGAGATAAACTAAATTACAGATTAAGCAGTTAACTAATAATTGAAATTTGATTACAAGACAAAATAATTATCAAAGAAAATTAGTGTCACATGAGTTAGAGTTTTTATTGATCTTCTAAGAGTACATCTGTAGAGGAAAGTTGGAATCCATTTTAAAAAAGTAGTATAAATAATATTTCTCATGTACATAAATGAGTAGTCCTGTTCAAGAATGAGTTATTCTTTTTTCTTTTATTTTTTCCCCCTCTCCCTGTTCCCTACCGACATTCGAACCTTGTTCACCAGGGATATGTTCCCCAACCCAACAATCACCATAGAGACCAGGAGTGCCAGTAATCTTTAATAGAGTTTTATATTTCTACACTTGTCTAAAAACCTTTCAAGCACGATTTTATGGTGTAATATATGGGATTGAGTAGTTCTGGTCAAGAGTTATTTTGATGTACTGTTTAGCCTTTCTCCTTTGTCACATCCAACACAGCTAGAGTATATATTTTGGGATTGCTCACTCAATGCCTTTTGCTACTCAACATTTAGAAAGTGATGATTGAAGAAAGATTGTTTAAAAGTTAGTTAATACGTTTTTTATTTTTTTCAATAGTTAGACATGATATGCTCAAAACTCTCACGTTGAATAGAAAGAGACATGCAACTGATGCAAATGTATGAACTAGATCAATTAAATGATATCAAATAATAAAATGTGAAGATCTCAAAAGATCGGTGGAAGTTTCACAAATTCGAGAGAAAAGGATTATGAAAATACGTAAAATTAGCAAATACTAAATAGTCATGAGCAATACAAGTACTATTTTAATAATTGTACACTTTACGATATACCTCTAAAGAATTCTCAAAGTTTCTTTGGCTAGAAGATTGAAGCATACTTAATTACTATTATTTCTTCATAAGAGATGTTACAAAGTCAGAAAATATTTGTCATAATTATTGACAGAAATTATGTGAATTATTGGATGAAATAAAATGATAGAAATTACTCATTCATTTAAGAGTCAATAATATGTCACATCATTTTGACAACTCAACTTTTAGAAAATTTTGACTCTCTACATTTTTCTTTCTCGATTACATCCATCAATATGTTTGCTTTACGGCATAATATTTTATGCATGCAAGATTTTTTTTTTCTCGTGATCTATGTCAAGTTTTCGTTATCATAATATTTTTAAGAAAAAAAAATAGATTCATTAATTTTAAAAAAAAAAAATACTGTGTGTGTGTAAAAAGAGATTAATTCACAATAGCATGATATAAATAAAAAACAGTACATAAACCATTACTTTCTTTATGTGACAAGTGAAAAATAATGAACATTTTTAACCATTGAAGTGAGTGGCTGAAATTAGAATACCAATTAAATTTCTCATGCGATACTAACCTCCCAATTTTTTCTTTGCCCACCTCCTTTACTCTTCTCGGAACTATGAGACCCATACCATCTCTACTGTCCTCCTCCTCTGTGCCATTGCCGACATTGATACCACCTCCTCCTTCCTTTGGCCAGCTTCCTGTTTTTTTTTTTTTTTTTTGAAAATTTAATGGTAAATAATTAATAGAATTTCATAAGAAATTTAAGACTTAATGGTATATATAGTGTTAATAGAAAATTTTTCAAAAAGTTTAATAATAATTAATTAAGTGAAAAATAATACTTAGTAGAATATCTAGACTAAACACATTAATTACAACAATCATAAAAATAGACCAAAACAATCTCAATTTGGGAGGAAAAAAGTGCTTTTAAGACAACTCTAAAATTAGACCAAATTGTATTACTTTTATATATATAAAAAAATTAAAAATTAAAAACTTTTTTCGAATAATATATATGCTATGTTAATTTTTGGATGGGTTTGTGGTCCCAAATACTTATATTACCAATTGATGGGTTTGTGGTCGCAATTACGTTATATTACCAATTTATTTTCTTCAACAACGATCCTTTAGAGCATGTTCAATGGTAGTTCCAATTTGAATCCCATTCTTGGCCTCATTCTTTGCTATATCAGTGCTACTTAATGAATACATCATAAAAATTGAGACTCTTATATAGTTGGAACTCTTCTCTTTAATCCAAGTGACCAACTTTACTCCCACCCATCTTTGCTTTTTCTGCCACTAAAATAGGTGGCACCCTCCTATTGCATTGCACAAAGGTGGCCATGGATCCAATTTAGTGGGCCTGGTCAGATTTTACTCGATCACTCAAATGGCCAAATATTGGACAGCCTCATTTAGTGGGATCCATTGTAAATTGGGATTAAAATGGAGAAATTCTTGCTTCCTCTATGGAGGAAATCTTTTTTTTTCCTCCACATGTGATATCCACTTTCTACTTCTATTAGTTCCTTCACCTTTTTCATTTCCCAACATCATTTAATCGTGCAAGATCCATGTGGAGGAAGAATTTTTTTTTTCATGGAGGGTCTAAGAATTTCTCCTCAAAATGACTCTATTGGAGGTGCTCTTAAGTTATATTAAAATTAGGAATGTAAATGGGTTGGTTTAGATCAGGTTTGAGTGAAAAATAAATCCAAACCTATTAAATTTAATTGGATTGGTTTGGTTTGAACTTTATATTTTTTTCCAATAAATCCGAACCAAACCAATAAGATTAAGATCGGGTTGGTTTGGTTCGGGTCATCGAATTGAAATAAAAAATAAAGAATTGTGTTTTTTTTTTAATTTATTTTTATAACAACTAACAATAATGTAAAGTTTGATTATGATACATTTAATAATGATGTACATAGATAAATTTCTTAAATAAATATTAACAAAATGATAAAAAGTGACTATGTCACTAAAAATTTAAGTGCAAAACTTTAAAATATTAGAAATTTAAAAAAAAAAATAGTTGATCTGGTAATCGAGTTGGGTGTTTGGATAATCGGATTGAAAAATCATAAATCATAAATCCGAAACCGAATCAATAATAATTGGTTTGGCTTAATTTCACCTTGAAAATGAACCGATTACACGAACTGATCCGAATCAATTCCATTAGTTTGGTTTGGATCTTCGGACTCCTTGGATCAATCCGATCTACTTACACCCCTAATTAAAATTGTGGTTATTTTTTCCTCTTGTGTAACATTGCTAAATTTTATTTTAGCTTCACACCTCATTATCCTAATTTCACTACAAGAAAAACCTCCATTTGCTGGGGAAAGTTTGCGGCAATCTCCAAACTGCTACAAATTGCGGCAGCTTTTATGGCAGTGTTGTCGTTTGGGAATTTCATGGTGGTGTATGACTTTTTTTTGGTGGCTTTTTCCCTTATAAAAGTTGTTTACGGTCGAAAGTCGCGCAATTGACAATTAAAGAATAATTTTTTTTGGAATTTAGAGTTTACGGCGGTTTAAGTCGCTCCAATGGTAAGATAGAATTATTGGCGGTCCTGTCACGTGCAAATTGTTGGCATGAAATAGGGAAAAAAAAAAAAAGGAAAATGCTTTTGCAGCAGTTTGGACTACCACAAAATGTTGAAAGAGTTTGTGGCGGTTTCGTCACCCCTAAATAGGTAGAAAAAATAATTTTTTTCTGATGGTTTAAACTACCGCAACCTTTCACAATTTCCAATGGTAAAGATTGCCACAAAGATGAGTTTGGAAAAAAAAAAAAATTACTTCCAGGGTTTGCAAAATAAACAGCAACAAACTGTCTAATTTAGTGGCAATTTTGACAGTCCAAATAATTTAAAAAAGAAAAGTAAATAAATATGGAACTTTGCAAAACAAAGAAAGGGTTATTGGCAGTAAAATCCGCCGCAATTATGAGATTCGAAAAAAAATCCCAGGATTTGCAGTGATTACCACAACAACAAAAAATTATAACTTTATAGCAGTTCTAGAAAGGAACAAAAAAGTTCTTATTCATCCATTTTTATCCCGATGTCCTTCTTCTTCCCATTCATCCCTTATTCTTCTCCCCACTCCTTACCAACACTGCTCATGCAAGGGTGCCAAAGAGAGGAAGTTGCTGCTACCGCTGGGGGACACTGCAGCAGGAAAGGAAGCTGCCGCTGTCGCATATCACTTCTCCTCCATCACTTCCATTGTGAGCAATGCACCAACAGGTTCAAGAAACGATACCAGCAATAAAAACCACTGCAATTATGAGGTTCGATATAAAAAATCCCAGGATTTGCAACAGTTACTACAACAACAAAAAAATCTTGTGCGACAACACTTTCGGGATGGCATGATCACCCTTCCCCATGTGTCTACCACCGATCAATATGCTGACTTACTCACAAAGGCTCATTCATATCAGCGTTATTCTTACTTATGTTCCAAACTTTAGTTGCTGTCCATACCAGCACCTAAAGTTTGAGAGGGGGTGTTAGCGATAATTTCTCTTTCCTTTATTTTTTTTAATTGTATCTCCTTGATTCTCTCTAATTATATCTTTGATTGATAATACTCTATGCATATATTCATTGTATTATAATAAGAAACACACACAATTCCAATTAACTTTACAGGGTATGAGAAAATTTTCAACTTTGCCTCATGCAATGATGGAAAAATCAAATCATGAAGATAGTTGTTTTGTGGGTCAAGAACAACTTGAAGAGAAATAGTGAAAATAAAGAAAAGAAGGAGGAAAAGAATGTTTATGTTTAATTACAAAATGACTGAAGAATAATAACGTCACATTTTCAACAATTTTTGTAGTTGTGAGAGAAGGAATTTTTTCAGTCAGAATTAAATGGGAGAAGGAATTTAGTCTTAAAAGAGTTGCAATAGCCATGGCCTTGGCTCTCACACGGACAGGTTATGTGCAGTTTTGGGGATGATAGTTGAAGGGGAGGTGGGTTGTTGCCAAATTTGTTAAGAGTTAAAAATAATACAAAACCAAATTTATTTTCACCGATAGGGGGAGGTAGGTTGACGGACCAGCGGAGCTCCGGCCAGTCATGGCAATTCGCCATTGGGCACGAATTAGGGGAATGGTAGTGGAATAAAAATAGAAAAAATAGTTAAGGACATCAAAATTATTTTATATGTCTTTTAAATTTATAAGGAATGTTTATGCAATAACTTATAAATAATTAAGGAAGGTATGCGTAATTTTAAAATTTAAAAAGAGATAAATGTATTTTTGATATACTTCATAGGAGCTCCAAGTAATTTCCTCAAATAAATATGTACTGTCATCTATTAAAAATTAATGAAAATGTCACATCATTTTAGGCATCTATACAATTATTCTCGTTTAACACGAGTTTTCCTTTTCGTTCCTTTTTGCAACTGCAAAATCAGAGCATCATGATGCCATTCCCTAGTCTATATATACTATGAATGGAAGCTCAATGGCAATTATCATCGTTCAAATCGATCTTAGTATTGAAACTTCAGAAACCATGGCTATCTCCTACTCAAATCCTCCAACCTTGAAACCATTTTCTGTTCTTTTAGCCGTCTTCATGACTTTCTTTCTCTTGCTAGAAAGTCAGGTAAACTCAGCACAGACACTTTCCTTCAACTTCCCCAAGTTCACCACAGGTGACCCAAGTATAACTCTCCAAGGCAATGCCGAGATTTTAGGAAATGGGATCTTGGACCTGACCAACCGTGTAAGACGTACTTGGAGCACGGGTCGTGCCTTGTACACTACACCAGTGCACATTTGGGACAGTACCACTGGCAACGTTGCTAGCTTCGTCACATCTTTCTCTTTCGTGGTAGAGGATGTCCAAGGTAATTTTAGCCCAGCCGATGGGATTGTCTTCTTTCTTGCACCAACAGGCACCCAGATTCCTAACAATTCAAGTGGTGGGTTTCTGGGAGTCATTGATGGAAACAATGCTTTCAATCAATTTGTTGGTGTAGAATTTGATAGTTTCGTCAATGTGTGGGATCCAGACCATCGACATATTGGAATTGATGTCAACTCTTTAATTTCCTTAAAGACTGTGAAATGGGACAGGGTCAGTGGGGCATTGGTTAATGTGAATATAATATATGACTCTTCATCTAAGGCCTTGAGTGTTGCTGTGGCAACAAATGGTGAAATTTCTACCATTGCTCAAGTCATTGATTTGAGAGCTGTGCTTCCGGAGGAGGTCACGGTTGGTTTATCTGCCACCACAACAAGTGGCGGCGTACAGGCACATGATATTCACTCATGGTCTTTCACTTCAATCTTGGACACAACTACAAGCAGCAACTCGAAGAAAATTAACATTGCAAGTTATGCATGATTTGGTCTACTTTAGCTTTTGCTAATTAGTATTTTTAAATAAAGACCATGTATTAACCTTGTGTGTATGTGTCTACGTTGTTGGATATTTTCACTGCTCAACTCAATGTAGTTGGATGGTTGGAAATTTAAATAAAATGATTAGTTTGGTATCCCTTTAAGTTGCGGCGCCAAAATGCCCGAGATGAATTTTGCACGAAAAGTTATTCGTATGCTGTCCAAAATCATACTGATCGCATCATATCTTATATCCCAAAAAAAAAAAAAAATTTCTCCACACATTTTTTATGTATAATATTAATATCCTATCTTGAAAAACAGAGACGCAAAATGGATGAAAGAAAAAACAATGTGACTTTTCTGGTAATATATAAATTACACGATATTTGAGTTTCTCGTGCTCATATTATTGTTATAAAGTTACATGACATGAGTTTCTATGACAATATAGTTTTTAAGGAAAATTTGCTTGAACAATATAATTTCTAACTCGTAATTACTAATTGTGATTTTTTTTTTCTACATATATATGCCGCCTAAGCTCAAATAGGAAAAGAAAAAGAACCGACAACTATTTGCTAATCAGGGTAAAGGAGTCCCAAGCCAATCATCGGAAGCAATTCTAGGTAATGCCCGTGGAGGAACATGATTCTCTTGAAGAATGTGTATTGGGTGCATTTGGTTGTGATTCTAACTCCCAAAAGTACTTTTTATTTTTTAAAAAAGTACTTTTAATAATTTTAGTGACGTTTGTTTATGCTTTTTTAAAAAAAGTAAAAATATAAAATAATCAATTTTTTGCTTTTTAAAAAATAGCTAGATCTACTTCTCTCATAAATAGAAATAATAGAATAGAGAAAATTATGCTTCATAGATTTTAAGACTATTATCTTTTGGTTTTTTATGATTTTACCCTCTCTCTTATTATTGTTCTCATTTTTTCACTCCGTAAATTGTAACTTTACATGTAAAATATTTTTATATTTATTATATCTAAATAATTTAATAACTTCTTATTCTAATAAAAAGCACTTCCATAATTACATTCAGACATAAAATAATTTTTCACTTCTACTTTATTTCTACTTCTAATTCTACTTTTGAAGAAGTCTTAAAAACTTAACCAAACAGGCCATCATCCTCTCTGATCATTTCCCAACATGTAATATGAGTTAATGAGTGATAACAGCAATTTACAGCTTGAAAAATCAAGACAATATAAATCTGAATATATTTATGCATTAGTGTAGAAATTACGAAGGCAAATTTATTTATCAGTAAAAGATTAGGAGCACTAAATGTAAGGAGTGAAACAGAATCATAGAGATGAAGAGGAAGATAGCGAGAAGAAGAAGCATCCATGTGGTTTTAAGTTCTTCATTGGATCAAGTCAAAATTAAAATATTTTTTTATATTTTTTTAATTTTTGTAAGTAATTGTTATATTTTATTAAAGAAAAAAATAAATATATTAGAATTATCAATTAATTTGCATAACAAGCTCTAAAGTAATTATAGTGAGCTGAATCTATTAGAAATACAGGTGAGATTAAGTTTTTACCATTTCCAATATAATATTAGACTCTCGAACTCAATTTCATTTTAAAAAGACTAGTTTTCCAAAAGCAAAAGGGTTTTCCAATTTTTTTTATAAGTAAAAATTGGTGGTAACTCCATTAAATCTTTTCAATTTTTTGTTGCCTTTCGTTATGGTGCCCTTCTGGTTCGTTATTGTTGTAAATTATTGGACTTCCATTAATTTATTTATAAAACTGCTTGAATAGTAAGCTAATGGTTTCTAATGAGATCCATGACTATATAATTATTTGTGATCGAATGGATTTTTGGAAATCACGTGTTAGGCTTGGACTCAAATATGTTAGTGCACTTGAATATGTGTTAGTCCGATTGTTTAGTCTATAATGCATGGGACGAGACAACCTTTCACAAAACTGCAAGCCTCTCACTCTTTTTCTACATATATGTGTGTACCTTATGAGATTGGACACCCTTTATCTGCTATTGCCTCATATTCCCATCAAACTCTTAAGGGAGATAGTGGAGAAGATCCTGCTCCTAACATATGCACACGAGCATGTATACCTTCTATAAACTCTTAAAGTGGATTCTTCTTATATCAAGATGTCTTAAAATATACATATCTTTGTTTTATCTTGGGTATTATTAAGATTTGTGATTGTATCCTATATGTGGTATCAGAGCATAGATGTATGATTTAGGCGTCAATGAAACATATATGAATAATTGATATGCATGCATGTTATAGATTATCATTATTGGTGTTATTAAATGAATCTTTTAATATGAAACTTGAATTGCACTTATGGTTGTTGAGCACGGATTTGTACAATGAGTATTGGATAGACATAATGTTAAAATTTAATTAACGAATCTATGTGTATTTTATTGTCATGCATAAAAGTTAAATTATTTGTGGCAAGAGGGCATTTTATGCAAGAGATAACTCTGAGGTCCCTCTCTGTGATTGATGTTCTATGTGATTGATTTTAATAATAGAGAAACTCAACAAGTGTTCTTCCTTCTGGGGAAAAAACAACTTTGAAAAGAAAATTGTGGGACATGTGTATCTGCATTAACAACGTTTTTCCCGTGGTGCACGAGAACTTGGAAGGAAAAAAATTTTTAAAAAGAAAAAATAATTTATATTCTTTTACCAAACATCTAATTGAGAGGATCGTAATTTTTCTCTCAATCGATATTTCAAGGATATGTTAAAGATTTTCTTTAAACATGTCTAAGGAAGTATTACAAATAGCATTACTCAATTTTTTAACCAAGGCCTTTGATCTACGTCTTGTTGATATTTTTCTTTCGTTGATTTAAATTTAATCAAAAATGTTGCCTAAACAAAACTAAAAATACAGATAAAGCACACTACTAATTGAAACTTGATTTGAAGATTAGTAATTCTCAAACAAAAATTAGTATCACGTGAGTTAGGTCATTCTTAATAATGCACTGAAAAAAAAAATCATTCTTATTGATCTTGTTGAGCAATGAGAGGAGTCAAACCACTTGAATTAGGTTAGTTGTAAGGGATTTAAGTATTTGGCGGCATCTATGATGCTCTTTGTGGTCAGTGCACTAATGAAGCTATAAATTTAAATCTTAGTATCACTAATGAACCAAAAAAAAAAACATGCAGGAGTCTATATATATAGGGAGATAGTAGGGAAGATGCTACTCCTAACATACACATATGAGCATGTATACCTTCCGCAAATTCTTGAAGTGAATTCTTCTTATATCAAGATGTCTTAAAATGTACGTATTCTTGTTTTATCTTGGGTATTATTAAGATTTGTGATTGTATCCTATATGTGGCATTAGAGCAAGGTTATGAAAATCGCACCGATCATTGAACCGGGTAAAGTACTGGTTCAAAGGTTCATTAGTTC
Organism: Pterocarpus macrocarpus; assembly: GCA_031439585.1. Classification (NCBI taxonomy): domain Eukaryota; kingdom Viridiplantae; phylum Streptophyta; class Magnoliopsida; order Fabales; family Fabaceae; genus Pterocarpus; species Pterocarpus macrocarpus. Next base: position 53,800,428 of record CM062516.1, on the reverse strand, counting down.
AACCGATATATAATATAAAATAAAATAATAAATATATATATATATATGTAATAAATTAAATTATTAAATAATACAAAAATTCATAATAACAAATATTATAAAATTAAACTAATTATGAACACACAAGTATTTAGAAGTTTCCCAAGTTGAAGGCATCTAGATTTGATAGAAAAGAATAATAATAATAATGGTGGCAATAAATGAGATGAAAATGCCAATAAATTTCCATCTTAGCCCAAAGAATGAATACACGAGGCATTCCCACACTCATAGATTACAAAGCATCTCAACCAACATGTCCAGGGGAGAAGAAAAGGAGGGCAGGGGAATTGTGCCAAGTTACGGTATTTGAGGACTTGGTGGTTAAGCAACCATGGAACGGGTACAGACTACTTCCAAGAGAGTTATTTGTGTATTTCTTAATCCCACATTGATGGGAGGGAATTCCAAACACAACCCTTAGGTCTATAAATTGAGAATATGTGCAACAACCCAAATTGCCAGAAGCTAATGAGTAATCGTAGACTGCTTGAACCACCACCGGTTCAGGTGGTTGAGCTGTTTATGACCTGTTTTCTGGTTGTTGACCAATTTTTAAAAATTTGGCTTTTTTTCATTAATCGGACCAAATGGGGATTTGGTTCCTGATTTAACCGGCCAGTCCGGTCCGATTTTTAGAACCATGCATTAGAGCATAGATGCATGACTTAGGTCTCAATGAAACATATATGAATAATTGATATGCATGCATACTATAGATTATCATTATTGGTGTTATTAAATGAATCTTTTAATATGAAACTTGAATTGCACTTATGGTTGTTGAGCACCAATCTGTACAATGAGTATTGGATAGACACAATGTTAAAATTTAAGTAACGAATCTGTGTGTTTTTTAATGTCATGCATAAAAGTTAAATTATTTGTGGCAAGAGGGCACATATTTGGACCGGTTAATTATAGGCGCATATTGGACTGCTTCTCAGTTATGTGTAGGCCGAAAACTAATTTCCAGAAATCTTACTTGATTCCATTAAACTGTGATGAAGTTTGGGTGGAAAGCATCAAGGATACTCTGGGCTGTTTCCATTTCATCTTTACCAATCAAATACTTTCGAATTCCATTAGGTGCGAATCATAGGAGGGTGGAGACATGGAGACCGATGATAAATAAAATAAAAAAGAAGCTATGTGGATGGAAAAGAAAAATTCTATCAAGGGCTAGAAGGCTCACTCTCATCAAATCAGTTATTAACAATTTGCCAATTTACTACTTGGGTCTTTTCAAGATGCCCAAGAAAGCGGCTAATGAGATTATTGGACTATAGCAGAAATTCTTTTGGGGTAGTTCGAATGGGGATAAATTCTTACCTCTTGTTAAATGGGACCTAATTCAACTTCTAAAGAAGTTAGGTGACCTGGGAGTGGGGAACATCATTTTGAAGAATGCGAAACTACTCTTCAAATGGTGGTGGAAGTTTTCCAATGTTAAGGCGCCTTTAGTGAAACGAATCGTGTGTTCATGCAACAATATCATGGTTAATAGGCCTCTTATGCATCAACAATATTGCAAGGGTTCTAGCCCTTGGGCAGACATATGCAAACTAGGAGTCTTGCATTTAGACCTACAACAGATCATGAATAATGGAATTAAAGTTCAAGTGGGTAATGGTGCAGAGACATATTTCTGGGAAGACTTTTGTTTAGGGGATTCTAAACTTATGGATAAATTTCCTAGGCTTTATTCCATTTCAGAACAACAAAATTCCATCATTGAAGCGTGTGGCTTTTGGGATGGTTTAATTTGGCACTGGAACTTAGTGTGGCGAAGGGAGTTCTTCGAGTGGGAGGTTGAAATTTTTATTGAGTTGCAAACTATGTTGCCCGGGGTGATTCTAAAGCATGATGTTATGGATAAATCAATCTAGCTACAAGATAATTATGGTTGTTTCTTTGTGAAATCTCTTCTGCAGTCTTTGCCTAATTCGAAATTGGTGGCTACTGGTTCTTATAATGTGATTGGCAAGGTGTGGCAAGGCTTAGCTTTTCCTAGAGTTTAGCTTTTAACATGGTTTGTTCTCTTAGGGAGACTTAACACAAAGGACTGCTTAATCAAGTTGAATATTCTTAATGTTAGTGATGACAGATGTGTGTTATGCCATAACCATGCTGAGACTGTTAATCATCTATTCCTCTCATTCACTTTTTCTTGGAGGGTCTAGAATGTGGTAATTAATCAATGGGGTGCATCATTCATCTTTCCTAATGACCCAATGTTGGCTTTTGATATGTGGATGGGTGTTCAATATACTAGAACGATCAGGAAACTATGGATTACTTGGTGCTTTGTGATTGTATGGTCAATATGGGAGTGGATGAACAAAATAATTTTCCACAATGAGATTATGCCACTGGAGTTGTTTATTAATCTGGTGCTAGAAAGAGGTAGATCTTGGATTGTTACAATTCAGAAGTGATTGTTGTAGTCTGGTTATTTTGTTGCTGATATAGGTGCTGTGTTTTGATCTAATTTGATGCTAGGATATGAAAGTTGACTATTGGTCAAAATAAGCCTTTCAGTGCAATCTTACATACTCTTGATCCAAGTTGGAGTCACTATTGTGTTATCCTGGATATTTGGTTGGTTACTTTATCAGATTGGGGTGTTGCAGTGTGTAGTTATGTCCAGTAGCTGGTTGCGATGAGACTTTGGTGATATGCTAGTCAGTATCTGAAGATATATGTTTGGAGGTTTTCAGTTAAGGTGCAAACAGGTGGAATCTTGGAGGGGGCAACTTCTTGAATCGATCTATGGCACTATGATCAATGTGATGGCTATTCGATAGCATACTCAGGAGACATAGGAGTTTGGTTTTAATTTCAATAATAATTTTGTTGCTTTGCAGTTAGCTTGCTTGGCTTTTGTGTACTGCTCTTGTGCTCTCCCCTGTACTTGGGGTCGAGCCTTTTCTCCAATAATCTAAAAAAAAAAAGAGGGCACATTATTTTATGCAAGAGATAACTCTGAGGTCCCTCTCTATGATTGATGTTCTATGTGATCGATTTTAATAATAGAGAACCTCAATAAGTGTTCTTCCTTATGGGGGAAAAACAACTTTGAGAAGCAAATTGTGGGACGTGTATCTGCATTAACAACGTTTTTCCCGTAGTGCACAAGAACTTGGAAGGAGAAATTTTTTTTAAAAAGAAAAAATAATTTATATTCCTTTTCCGAACATCTAATTGAGAGGATCTTAATTTTTCTGTCAATTGATATTTCAAGGATATCTTAAAGATTTTCTTTAAACATGTCTAAGGAAGTATTACAAATAGCATTACTCAATTTTTTAACCAGGGCCTTTGATCTACGTCTTGTCGATATTTTTCTTTCGCTGATTTAAATTTAGTCAAAAATGTTGCCTGGAAAGAAGTAAAAAATAAAAATACAGATAAAGCACACTACTAATTGAAACTTGATTTCAAGCTTAATAATTCTCAAACAAAAATTAATATCACGTGAGTTAGGTCATTCTTAATGATGAACCACAAAAAAAAAAGATTGTTCTTATTGATCTTGTTGAACAGTGAGAGGAGTCAAGCCACTTGAATTGAGTTAGTTGTAAGGGATTTAAGTATTTTGTATGAGATTATAAATTTAAATTTCAGTATCACTAATGACTCAAAAAAAAAATGCAAAAGTCTATATATGGGGGGAGATAGCGGGGAAGATCCTGCTCCTAACATACATACTTGAGCATGTATTTCTTTTGCAAATTCTTGAAGTGGATTCTTCCTATATCAAGATGTCTTAAAATGTAAGTATCTTTGCTTTATTTTGGGTATTATTAAGATTTGTTATTGTATATATTCTATACGTGGCATTAGAGCATTGATGAATGATTTAGGTGTCAATGAAACATATATGAATAATTGATATGCATGCATCTTATAGATTATCATTATTGGTGTTATTAAATGAATCTTTTAATATGAAACTTGAATTGCACTTATGCTTGTTGAGCACGGATTTGCACAATGAGTATTGGATAGACATAATGTTAAAATTTAAGTAACGAATCTGTGTGTATTTTATTGTCATGCATAAAAGTTAAATTATTTGTGGCAAGAGGACACATTATTTTATGCAAGAGATAACTCTGAGGTCCCTCTCTGCAATTGATGTTAATAATAGAGAACCTCAACAAGTGTTCTTCCTCCTGGGGAAAACACAACTCTTAGAAGCAAATTGTGGGACATGTGTATCTGCATTAACTACGTTTTTACCATGGTGCACGAGAACTTGGAAGGAGAAATTTTTTTCAAAAGACAAAATAATTTATATCCCTTTACCGGACATCTAATTGAGAGGATCTTAATTTTTCTCTCAATTAATATTTTAAGAATATCTTAAAGATTTTCTTTAATTATGTCTAAAAAAAGTATTACAAATAGCATTACTCAATTTTTTAACCAATACCTTTGATCTACGTCTTATTGATATTTTTCTTTCGTTGATTTAAATTTAGTAAAAACTGTTGCATGTTCTCAACTCTCACCTAACTATTAGTGAGATATGAGAGTGGGGTAAAGTGTCAATTTTTGAGAAGTTTGAGGCTAACTGTCATTTATGCAAACCTTAAGAAGGTGAGAGTTATTTACCCTAAATTTAAATCTTCAGCAATGTTATATGGAACGAAAATAGTTGAACAAAAATGTCGCAAAATATAAAATAACCAATCAAAGGTGAGTGTTTGTTATAGAATTGGAGAGAGAAAATCAAACTCCAATAAAAGTTGCTACTCTTTTTATTCATTTTACTCTTGATGCACGAATTTCTATTCATACCATCAAGCAATTTTCTTAAATTTTAGTTAGGTGAGTGTTGAATATAATATTAATTAATAATATATCTATATTATTAATAAAAAAAAATATGTCAATTTAATATTTATATAACTTAAATTTATATTTATTTAAACAACGATCACCATATATTGATTTAGGTATGTACATCTCTATGTATAAATAATGGAATTGAATCTTTAACATGGATTTATATAGCTACACTTCTAACCAGTGGCATGAGATTATAGCATGATATTATGGGATTGAGTAGGCCTGTTCAAGAATCGTTGTCTTGATATACTATTTTGCCTTTATATCCTTTATATCCTTGCCAGTTGTCACATGCAAGATAGCATACATTTGGAATTATTCACTAAAGTCCTTTTGGTACTCATCATTCAGAAAGTGATGTTTGAAGGAAGATTGGTTAAAAAATAAGTTATTTTAAATAACGTTGAAGAGAATTAAAGAACGAGACAGTCCAAATGTATGAACAAGATTAATCAAAATGATATTAAATAATAAAATGTGAAGATCTATACAGATCGGAGAAAGTTTCATAAATTGAAGAGAAAATTTGATTTCTATAGTGATATACACCTATCACTACTTATGTATAAAATTATGATATCCGTATAGCGAGCTATAAAAACTACTAGTTATTAAAAGAAAAAAAGGAAGATTTCTTAATTTCTGCATTAATAGAAATTGAGTTTAACAGAAGAGATTAGTTTTTTACTTATGTCTAATTAAATTAAAGTTCAAATTCTAATTGAAATAGGTGCTCACATTTATTATTTAGCCGTACCTCAAATAAGATTGCCCCCAATAAAAGATATCTGTGAGAAATATTATAAAGTAAAAAAAAAAAACACTTCTATAGGGTTGGCCCACCCCTTGGACTCTATAATTAGTAGTGCAAATGCTCTCAACAACTCCCTAAACGAAATTCCACGTTTCAAAGCTGACTCATCTGATTGGGTTGTTGCTATTGAATTTGAAACCTACCCTAATATCAATATTGGGGATGCAAATTATAGGCACATTGGAATTGATATCAACAATACTAGGTCATCGGCTGTTGGTAAATGGAATTGGGAAAATGGTGGAATAGCCATGGCTCACATATCTTTTAACTCTACCTCTAGATGGCTAAGTGTTGTTCCTTCTTATAACACTAATCCCGTAACTATCACTTATGATATCGACTTGCATACCATCCATCCACAATGGGTTAGGGTAGGGTTCTAAGCTTCCACGGGAGTAACACAATTTTCACAAATAAATAACATTCTATCCAGCTGGTCTTTTCGTTCAACCTTGACAACGATCATTGTTGAGGAGGAGGATGGGAATATTGAAAGCTTTGTGCGACGTGGATGACTTTCCATCTTCTCATGTTTGACATATATATATATATATATGTGTGTGTGTGTGTGTGTGTGTGTATGCCAGTGAGGACATGTGTAGTCCTTTATATCTCTTTTACCTTTTACCTTTTCATTTTTATTATTTTTCTCAAAATCATAAAATGCTTAATTAATTAATTTTTGTTAACTGAAAAATTGGGTTCTAACAATATATTTAGCTCATTTCCAAACAATCATTTTGATTTCCAGCTCGCTTTGCCTTCGAATGGCTGGTAACTTCTATTTACAGAAGTTGCCTTCAGTTTGAACATGCTACAAAATTCGACTTGCCAGTTGAAATTTTTGCATTTTTGCGTCCTCCATTACTGGCAGGAATAGATCTTTTATGTAAAATTTTTATATGATTTGGTCATATATAAACTTTTACTATTTATCAAATTTTATGACTATATAGATTCACTTTTTTAATCAATAACAAAAATTTATATATGATTAGATTATATAAAAAGTTCACATAAAAATATCTATTTCTACTACAAGTGACAAGCCTATTTCTTTTAGGCCATGTTTTTCATTCAAGAATTGAGCATTTGCTTTTTGTAGTGAATGAATGGTCCCTCTTTCTTTTCTTCGACGTCAATTCACGGCTGTACCCCATGAAAAGATGGAGGTGCCCACAAGCGTAGCAAATAAGGCTAGACAGAAGTTATAATTTGTCACGACCCCACCAGAGGTTGTGACCGGCGCTTAGGGAAGACTGTTTCCCTAGCTAGCCTACTAGAATAAATTAGAACCAACGGACAAAGTTCCCCCTTAAAATCGGGTATTTCCCAAATAAAAATAATTCCTATTACAACTTAGACCATAAAACTCAACCACAAAACCAAGAAGATAAACATAAAAACTAATAGTGATATATTGAATCACAACTAAATCTATCGTATCACTAACACAACAGAAGTCACACCCTGCCTGTGGATTAAGGAGCATCGCTAAATTTTATACAACAAATATATAATGGATATCGCTCCAACTCAAGAAAACAACCTTACTGCCTGTATGGACGAGTATGACAGGCTCTCAAAGCTTCCAACCCTCTTCTAGTTAGGATACTCCATTCGCTAACCTGTACCTAACTCTGAAACAGGGAGACGATAAGGAGTGAGTCCAACCGACTCAGTGAGAGACAATGCAACTACAACATATGAGGACAAGCTCTAAAAGTAAAGCAAATTATGATTAAATAAAGAGTTAGTATCATGAACGAAGTTTAAATAAAGAAATCATTGTTTTAATAATATATACACAAAGAATCAATGTTAGAGACTATGTATGTAAACAAAGAATTAACATTATTTCATAACCTTGAAACATGATTCTCAAATATAAATCCAAGACAGGGAGGTTTCTAATTCTGAGAAATTTCCAAATCGGGGTTAGCCCCTTCAAAGTTAACAGAGTCGGCGGTGTGCGTTGGCCACACACACATTAGCACCGAAATGTAAGAACACTCTGCTAACATTTGGTGCTCAAACCAAGTCTTGCACTAAGCTACAGGTCAGCGACTGCACTCTGATTAACTGAGAATCCTCCCGCAAAGTATATAAAAACTAAAATAATAGATATCAATAAAAGCTAAAATTACAAATATCAAATCAGATTTCGAAGAACAGGTGTATACATCAAAATTTAAAATTCCAAAATATAAGTTACTCAATAAATCAAGTTAGTAACCCAAACAAAAGATTTGAGCTTGTCCTTTCGATTATACAATTCGTAATCTCTTCTAAAAGTTTCTAGAACATTCAACAATTGCTTACCAGAAAAATTTCTTCAAAACCATACCATAAAACAAAACAATCATAATTAACTAAATAAATAAAATAAGCTGTCAATATATTAAAATCAAACCAATACTAATAGCATAAAGCACATATGCCATAGAAGCCTTGTCCACTCACAAAATATCGGAGAGCGTCCCATTTATGCCCTGGGAGCTGCTAAACTGACTGGCTGATCTCCTGGGGAATCTGAAAGCATACATAAGCAATTATTTCCCATTTAGACACGAATTTGATTCAGAATCTAGTCCTTATCCTCTTTGTCTATCCTTGCAAATTTAATTTACATGTTATTTTTCTAGTGAGTAAAATATTCTAACTACTCTATATCCTAATCTCAAATTAAAACTTTAAACATTTCTACACTCATCCCTTTACCCTCACAAGACTAAAGTAATTCAAATACCCAACAGACTTAATTTTTGACAATAGATAAAACAAAATCAACATCAAGCTTCAAGGAAGGAAGCTCACCAGTATGTGTTGGTTTTTGAAATAAACAAAATAGGAACCAGCCACCTCAAAAAGCATAACACGAATGGAAGACGGAGAGAGAAAGACGTAGGCGAGGGAGAGACAGCGAAGGGAGAAACTGTGAGACAGCAACGGTGCGGAGGAGAGGAAGATACGTGATGGTGATGATTATGTGAGGTTGAAAATGAGTGAGGATACAAGAGAAGAAGGAAATCTTGAGAGAAGAGGCGGGAGGGGCACTTAACAAGAAGAAGGAAAATTTGTAGAAGGAAGAAAGAAGAAAGAAGGAAGAAGAGGACGCGTGAATAGTCCGTAAGAAACATCTCGGTTGGAAATAAAGGAGAGAGGGCTCTATGGTGCACCATATCACTTATGGTGCACCATGGTCCTCCATGGCTTTCTCTTTTTTTTTTTTTTTTTTTTTTAGCTAATACTTCAAAAATTTTATCTAACAATTTTAATTCTTTTATCACTATATTATTCAATATGAATAAAGATATTACCCCAAAGGCTCAAACTTACCCAAAATTTTTAAAATTCTAATTAGCAACAATTTAATTTTTAACTGGGGTATTACATAATTTATAATAAAAAAAATTATAAGTTATGATAGAAAAGTTACGACAGTGATAATAAAATGTTACAACGTTATCACATGATTAATCCTCATCGCTCTTTTTTTTTTAAATTTTTTTTTCTTTTGCACATATTTTAAGTTGCGTTGTAACAAATATTTCAAATATTATAATTATTCTATGTCGAAATATAACTTTTTTTATTACAAATTATAACTTTTAAAAATATTGTATTATATCACTTGTTTTGAAGGTAGTGCCGGAATGGACCACAAAGGTGGATGGTGAGCTTTTCCTCCCAACTTTGGAGTCCCAAGTAACCTGCCACCACTACTAGTAATGTGAATTGGGAAACCCCGATCTGCAAAGAGAAGCGTATTTTTACCAAACTTCTTTTTTGGTATTTTGTATGTATTTTTTTTTATTGAAAGTAATCTTATTTAAATACTGTAAGATATTTAAATATGAGCGTTTCAAATTGTGGTATGTTATATTATGGTGAAATAGCCCCTTATCACTAGACCAAACTATAGTTGGTCTTTTCATCAAACTTCTATAAACATTATTTGACACTTAAAAAATTATGTATGGAAAGTTGAAGTTTTCATTTATTGCATTTGATCCATTTTATTTGTCATCTTAAATAATAATTTTAAATTAATTTTATCTGTCATTCTCATATATTAATAAAGTATTTATTATTAATTTTCTAATTTTATCTTTTACATAATTTTAAGTATATTATTAATCGAGAAATGTAGTGCGAGATTAACCAAAGAAAATATTTAGATATTAAAAATTAAATAAAGGCATTTTAGTAAACATGTATAATAAGTAAGCCTTGATTTGTTAGTTCCTTAATTCTTGTTCATATAATTAAAGTGATAGATAAAGTGAATCAGAGGTAGTATATTATTAATGAATCTATTTATGAGAAATCATGTATCAATAGGTAGAGATTTCATTCATCTTATTCGTATATGTGATAAGATAACTAGTAATAAATATAAAATTCTTTTACTAGATTCGGCAATTAAATAACTTAAATATTAATTAAACTAAAATCCTCAATTATTAATATATAATTATTTATATGCTCCAATAATTAGAGATGTATGAAGGACAAGTTGAACTAGGTTCAATTGAACTTGAATCGACCTTTTTTTGATCAAGTCATTTTTTAAAAATCCAAATATGATCCAATAATAACTTGATTAACGATTTGATCAAACCGATTCAACCCAATATTTAGCCAACATACACAACTTTGGACATCATGTATTATAAGTTATAAAATTTTAGAAGTAAGAAATAAAATTAAAAAAATATTTTACAATACACTTTTTAAAATAAATTATATCAATACAATAACATCATATTATATAAAATATATTAATTGAAGTATAAAAGTATCATAATTTAATGCTAATTTTATTAACAAAATATAAATTTCTATAAATTATGTGATCTTTGGTTGAGTAAGATTAATCCAAAATATGACCCAAACTCAACCCAAAAATACATTGGACCAAAATTTTAAAACTCGAACCTAGTCCAATATATTTCAAAATGGGACAAACCATTAGATTGGGTCATTAACAGAACCCTAGCACTGCAACCCCTCTTCCTTTTCTCCTTTTCTAGCACTGCCCTCCTCCTTTTCTCCCTTTCTTTTCGAAAGTTGCATAGCTTCTTGGCCTGATCTTGGAGAACCAGCCCCATAGAGGGGTTCACCTCCTCCTTGGTGGTCTGGTGACCCCTCTTTTTTCTTTTTTTTCTTTGTTTGCTATTTGTTTCTTTTTTTAGCTGTTTTTGTTACCCAACCTCCCCATTGAACAGTATTTTGTGTGATTTTTTTGTCTAATATGTCTCTTGATAGTAGCTACATCCGAAATTGTGAGAAGTGATATGAATATACTATTTTTGTTTTGTCTTTTTAGCATCTATATGTTTAGCACACTTTTGTTCGGGTCATTGACACTTCTACCAAAGATGTTTATGAAAATAAATACAAGTAACGATACCCTTCTACAAATGGCATTAGAACACGAGATAGAAAAGGACTTGGAGAATGGCCGTGTGGTTTCATATTTCGCAAAATAAAAATTTGGAGTAACTAAAATATTAAAAGTATGCGTGGATACTATTTTTTTTATTTTTATAATTAGGATACGGCTCTAATTACTATTTGAACAAAGAGGAGCCACACAACACAGAAAAAACGAGACTCATTAAAAGCACCCAAACAAACAAAGGATCAAAGACTTTGAGCTACACCTTCCTCCAGATTCTGTTGTACTGAGAAAAAGCCATATGAAAACAGCAAAAACTAGAAAAGGTTGTGTAAGAGACAGCTTCCAAGACACCACCAAACAACATCCAAAGTCATCAACACTCAGCTTATTACTCTCCGAACAGGACCACAACACCACTAACTAGCTACGAGATTGCATTGAAACTTCATAGCCATTACCACCCCGATACACCACATTTTCAGAACCTCCGTTTCTATAAATCTATTTTTCGTGCAATTGTCGCTTCCATAACTCTCATACCCTCTATTCACATTTGAATTATACAGGTGTAATATCTCTTGTTTTTATTTTAGACTACGTAATCATACTAATGTATTCGCTATAACTTGGATTGTACCCGAAAAGACGGCTTCCGAACGAATTGCCTTCAGATGATTTAGATTTATTTCAATATATATGTCTAAAACTTTTTGTAGTACATCATGCAATAATATTCAAGTACATTATAAAATAATTTAAGTACGACAATAACTACTTAAAAAGTTAAATTATTTGTGTCAAGATGACCACACTATTATATGCAGGAGATAACTCATATATGTGTATGGGTGAGAGTTCGATAGTAGCTGGACAAACAGGTTGAGAGAGTAAGTGGCAGAAAATATTAAAGAAAAAAAAATTAAGAAATAGTTTTAAAATATTATTGTATTCTTTTTAAAGATTTTAATATTCTTAATTAATATTTAATAGGATATCTTTAATAATTTTAATATAATTGGTATTTTTTTTAAGTAATATTTGTTAACGGGCTTTAATATTAATTATTGAATGAGCTGGTTGCTTTTTAAGAGCAATTCACTTAGGATCATAAAGAATTTGAGAGAGATTCTATCCATTTACTCTAGTATGGGGAGATTTGTTAGGGTAATGGAGGATTTGAAGAAGATTTTATCATTTTATTCGTTAGGTTTGGTTTAGTGTTATTGTAATTTTTTAAGAGCTACTAACTTCTTAAGGCTCTTTAAAAATTACTCTTAAAAAATCATAACAATACTATTTGATAAAAATAATGTAATAGTTACTCTCAATAAATAAAGTTATAAAAGTAATATTTAGTAAAGTTACTATTAAAATCTAAAATAATTATAATAGATATAAGTATTAAAGAAAATAATTTTTATATTTATTGTCATTAAAGATAGTAAGGCTATGGTTTGGTTTGGTATTGCTGTGGCCTTTTAAAAGCTGCTGAGCTCTCTTGACTTTCTAAAAGCTGCTTTCAAAAAGTTATAGTAGTATCATTTGGTAAAATAATATAAAAATTGCTCTCAATACGCAGAAAACACAAAAGTAGTATTTTGGTAAAATTTCTCTTAATATCTAAAATGACTACAATGCTTATAAATACTAAAAAAAATAATTTTTATTTTTAATATTATTAAATAAATAAGGGTTATATTAGTTTTTTAAATTTTAGAGAATACAAGTCAACTCCGAATAGCACCCTATGAGGGCTCTCGAGAGCACCCTTGACTCTCAAAAGTCAAGAGCAAAAGCACTCCAGCTTTTTGGTTTACCAAACAGAAAAAATTGGCTTATGTTTTTTATAAGATAGAACACCCCTTCGAAAAATACTACCAAATTAAACTTATATTAGTCTTTTAAATTTTAGATAGCACAAATTAACTCTAAAAAGTACCTCATATATAAGGGCTCTCAAGAGTACCCCTTGACTTTTAAAAGTCAAGAGCAAAAGCATCTTAATTTTTTTATTGACCAAATAAAAAAAATTAGTTTATAATTTTTATAAGCAATACCACCCCTTAAAAAGTATTACCAAATTAAGCCTTAATATGACAAAATTTAAAATATCTTCACTTTCTCTCTTACTAATATTAATTGCGGATTTATAAAAATTTTATCCATTTATTCATTTCTTGGTATGGGACAGATTTTAAGAGATATAATTCTCATTTCCTTATTTTTTGAAAAATATGCCTACTATAAAGTTCATCATAAATGCTAAAGAGCGTAATCCCTAAATGGGTTTATTTTTTCTTCTCTAATTCACTACCCCTTTTTCTCTTTTATTTTTATTATTTTTTTAAAGAATTGGATGCTGACAATATATTAAGTTAATTTTGCATACAATCATTTTGACCAGTTTATTTTGTGTAAACTCTTGCTTTGCTGTTGAATTTGTTTCCAGTTTGCTTTGCCCTTGATGGCTACGTAACTTCTATTTACGGAAGTTGCAGGCACTCTGAACATGCTACAAAATTCAATTTGCACATTGAAATTTTTTATTCTTCATCAGTAGCGGGAATATAATAGATCTTTTTGCATGAAATTTTTGTGTTATCTAGTCGTATATGAATTTTTATTACTGATCAAAATTTTGCCTTTGAATGGCCACTTTTTTAACTAATTATAAAAATTTACACATGACTAGATTTTCGGGGTGGATTTGTGTTCGTGTCCAGTTTGCGTTCTTCACGATTCATGCTGCGTTTTTGTGTGCCGTTCTTTGAGTTTCCTGTTTGTTTGGGTGTCGTGTTTCTTATAGAGTAGGGTAAGATGTTTCGTCTTTCTGTTTAAAGCAGCATAATATACTTTTTTTCTCCTTTCTCTTTGACAGTTGACCCTTATCTAATTACTAAAAAAAAATTTATATATAACCAAATCATATAAAAAATTCATATAAAAAGATTCATTTTTATCATAAGCCTATTTCATTTAGTCCATGTTTTTCATTAAAGAATTCAGCATTGGCTAGCTTTTTCTGGTGAATGAATGGTCGCCTCTTTCTTTATTTGACATCAATTCACGGCTGCAGCCCATAAAAGATGGATGGTGACCTTTCCCTTCCAACTTAAATCACCACAATTAATGTGAATTGGGAAACCTCCTTGTTCAAAGAGAAATGTCTTTGTCACCTAACTATTGCGAGCACTATTTGACACTTAGGAAATCGTGTAAAAAAAATTGGAATTTCACTTACATTATTAATGAATCTGCCAATAAAAATTCATATGTTAATAACTAAAAATTTTAGTTATTTTATTCACAAACTTGGTAAGGTAATCAATAATAAATATAAAATTTTTACAATAAATTTATTAATTTGATAATTGAAATATTCAATTATTAACTTATCACATTTTATTTTTGATGATTGTACATATAGAAATGCTATATGGCATGAACTGATTTTTGTGCGAGTGTGATGAAAGGTTTTACGACCAATTATGAAGGGATAAAAGTGTCAGATGAGGAGAGAGAGGGAGAGTAAAACGGTTGCTGACCAAAACGCAAAGCTCATCAATAGTTTGCACAATTTTACATGTTGTTTTACGAAAAGTATTTTTGTTTTACATAACTAAAATTCTTAGTTATTAATATATGATTTCTTATATGCCCCAACATAACAATGTTTACAAAAATAGATACAAATATTGTTATTCTTCTGCAAACGGCATTAGAACACGAGAATATATGATTGGCCGTGTGGTTTCACATTTCACAAAACAAAAATTTGGAATGAGTAACAATAATATTAAAGATATGCGCGGACGCTATTTTTCGTGTAAGTGTCGCTTCCATAACTAATGCATTCCACATTTGAATTATTCCGGTGTATTATCTCTCATCTTGTTTTCATTTTAGATTGCTCATACTAATGTATTTACTAGAACTTGGATTATACCTAAAAATGAGATTTCCGAACGAACTGGCGTCAGATACATTTTTTTTAAAATTAACGAATTGCCTTCAGATGATTTGAATTTATTTCAATATATGTCTAAAACTTTGAGATTAATTCACATATATTGATAATATAAAATAATTTTATATTAATTATCAACCAATAAAATTTGAGTTTAATTTGGGTACATTAATAGTATAAAAATATTTTTTATTATCATTCAATCAAAATTTTCTATTTGCATGATCATTCAAGTAGTGGGTGATTATATTAAAGAATTTTATTGATATAATAATCTATTATTAGATGTTTATATAAAATTTTTTTATACTGACAGTATATTCAAATTAAATCTATAAAATTTTATAAAAGTAACAAATCATGGTTGATAATTATTGTAGTGAATAGTTGCCTATTATGATATGACAATTTTTAAAATTCTATTAATTGATAATATAATATTATTTTATCAATATATATAAATTATTCTCCTAAAACTTTTTGTAGCATATCATTTAATAATATTATACAATCAAGTACATTATAAAATAATTTAATTATAACAATAACTACTTAAAAAGCTAAATTATTTGTGGCGAGAGGGCCACATTATTGTATGAAAGAGATAATTCGCACGCGTGTAGGTCCCTCTCTGTGATCGATGTTAATGGGGAAACTCTTAGATCCTCAACAAGTGTTCATTCTTGCAGGGGAAAGAACAATTCTCACAAGCAGATTGTGGACCATGTGTATCTGCATTAGCTACGTTTTCCACATGGTGCATGCACGTAAAGTTGGAAGGGGAAAAACTTTTAACCAGGACGTTTGACCTATATCTTGTTGATATATAAGTGGTAAAAAATTTGGTCTGGAGAAGAGATAAACTAAATTACAGATTAAACAGTTAACTAATAATTGAAATTTGATTTCAAGACTAAATAATTATCAAAGAAAATTAGTGTCACGTGAGTTAGAGTTCTCATTAATCTTCTAAGAGTACATTTGTAGAGAAAAGTTGGGACCCATTTTAAAAAAGTAATACAAATAATATTTCTCATATACATAAATAAGTAGTCCTGTTCAAAAATGAGTTATTCTTTTTTCTTTCTCTTTTTTTTTTTCCCTCTTCCTGCCACCAAGGATTTGTTCGTCAACCCAACAATCACCTTAGAGGCCAGGAGTGCCAGTAACCTTTAATAGAGTTTTATAATTCTACACTTGTCGAAAAATCTTTCAAGCACGATTTTATGGTGCAGTATATGGGATTGAGTAGTTCTGGCCAAGAGTTATTTAATTTTAATGCACTGTTTAGCCTTTCTCCTTTGTCACATCCAACACAGCTAGAGTACATATTTTGGGATTGTTCACTCAAGGCCTTTTGCTACTCAACATTTAGAAAGTTATGATTGAAGAAAGATTGTTTAAAAGTTAGTAAATACATTTTTTTTTTCAATAGTTAGACATCATATGCTCAAAACTCTCACGTTGAAGAGAAAGAGACACGCAACTGATGCAAATGTATGAACGAGAAAGGAAGAGGTTTAAAGGGTTTCAGCTAATTTAGTGCACAAGTTTAAAATTGACAAGAGAAAGAAAATGAAATACTTATAATGTATTTTTATAATTGTATTCTTTTACTAAAATAATTGAGTATAATTAATATATTTTATAGTAATGTTAATTTTTAAAAAAATTAGAAAACATTATATATTTTGTAAATTTAAAAATATTTCCTTTTTAAATATTTGTTAGGAGGAAACACATTTTAATGGAAGTTGATAAAAAATTAGGATAGAAACATAATTTCTATTAAAAATTGAAAGAAAATTAGAATAGATCGATAAAAATAATATTTTATATTTTAATAGAGATAAAACAGTAAATTAAATTTAAATATCAATAAAACCTTAATTTGGAAAACTATAAAATAGAAGCTTTAAAAGATTATAAAAAATTAGTTAAAACTTTCATATGCCTTTGAGAAATAAAATTCATGAAAAAAGGAGTAAACCCCATAAGCCATTATGTTCTCTCCCATTTCCTCCTAAGCTAAACTTGTGAACATGCCTCCTAAGTGTCATCCACTCCTAAGTGTCATCCACTATATATACCTAAGAGGTTAGCGCTAGACTTAGCAATTAGCATCCCAAACAACACCATGGCTGCTATCTCTGCTTCAAACCCTCTTCAAAGACTCCTCCCACTTCCACTTGTTGCCTTCATAACCATCTTCCTCACGCTACTTCACAGGGTGAACTCAACAGCACAACTCTCTTTTGATTTCAACAGGTTTGATCCAGATCAAGAGGACCTCATCTTCCAGGGTGATGCCACCATTCCAAGAAGCAATGTCTTACAACTGACCGAGGTGGACAACAGAGGCCTCGGCGTGCGTCACCGCACCGGCCGAGCCTTATACTCTGCCCCGGTGCGCCTCTGGGACAGCTCTTCCGGAAGGGAAGCAAGCTTCGAAACCACCTTCACCTTTAACATCTCAACACATGTCACCGTTCCTCCCGCTGATGGCCTTGCCTTCTTCATCGCTCCACCCGACACTACCATCCCTGTTGATTCCAATGGCCCACTCCTCGGACTCTTTAATGGCAGTGCTGCAAATGGCGTTGTCGCTGTTGAATTTGACACCTTCGTTAATCAGGATCTTGGGGATCCAAATTTTAGGCACATTGGAATTAATGTGAACTCTATTAGGTCATCTGCTGTTGCTAGATGGGACTGGCAAAATGGGGGAATAGCCACCGCAACCATATCTTATGACTCGGCCTCTAAAATACTGAGTGTTGTTTCTTCTTATCCTAACGCAAGCCCCGTAATTGTCACTTATGACATTAACTTGAGCACTGTCCTTCCAGAATGGGTTAGGGTTGGGTTCTCTGCTACCACGGGAGTTCAGTGGTCAGAAATAAACGACATTCTATCCTGGTCTTTCAGTTCAAACTTGAGGTTCAACATTAAGGCCGAGGAGGAGAAGGATGGTTACATTGCAAGCGTTGTGTGATTTGAACGATTTTCCGTCTTGTCATGTTTTTCATTTCCCAATAATTAAGGAACATGTGTAATCCAATATATTGTACTATGTTCCATGAATGATGATAGGGCAATAAGAACAACTGTGGTGTCCAATGTTTATGTTGCAGTTAGTATTGCGCTTTTGTTTATTTGTGGTCTTCTATGATCAATGAACTAAAACTTGATCAAGTATTAGATACTAATGTCTAGCTGCTATAGGATTCATAAATCATTCCATTAGTGCTGCAGGCTTGCAGCACTACACACTCAAAATATCTTCATTATATATATATATATATATATATATATATATATATATATATCTGATATCTCATCTTTGCCTTGGCTAACGAATGTTAAGCACTTGCATAGATAAAGTTGTCGCTCACTTAAAAGGCCTATATATATATATACACCTAACATGTTTATTTTCATGTTAAAATTGTGTAGGTTGTATCTTTTACGTACAAAAGCTGAGGTTTAAAAGGCATATTCCCTCTAAGTTCAATTTCATATAAACTTTGATAACCAATAAGATGTTAGTTCGAGTAGAAGAAAATCGAATTTCTTAAATATATAACCCTATGTTTGATTTTAGAATTTATTTTGTATAAAAAAAATATTGTTAGAAGAAGTTTTAACTTAGATGTCTAGTCGTATCCTTGGAGATTAGTCTCTCACCTATCAGGTGAGAAGATATTATGGACAACCAAATATAAAATATGATAAATTCCTCAATAAAGTGATATATAATAATGTTTCTTTAAGAATACTTCTAATCTTGGTCTAGAAATTGCAGTAATTTCTAATCCTCCATTATTTTGATTCAATTTTTTACCTTAATGTGAGAGCATGCTGTTTCTTACACTTTGGATACTCTATATATTTGAGATATAGAATTTTTTGTAGATTAATATTATTTGAACATCATTTAAACATTTGAGGAATTATGTATAAATAACTAGTAATTTCAGCTGCATTGCCGCTAAATCTGCCGCAATGAGAAAACATAAAGAATCATATGTTCATAATTAATGAATATTTAAGTTATTTTATTATTAAATTCAAACGATATCTAAATTCTCAGTTTGATTGGGTACCTTTTCTAGCTAAGATTCAATTGTAATTTGTCACATTGTTTACTTTTTATATTTTAAAAGATGGTGTTTTTCATTTTATATTTTTTAAGAAAAATAATTTACAAAATAATTTTAAAATTAAAAAAAAGTGTTTTTTATTTTCATCTTTTTTAACAAAACAAAATATTGTAAACAAAAACAGAAGCCTCGTAACTGTTATGCAAAAGACAACAGAAAAAAAAAATCAAGTGAGAAAGTTAAAAAATGCAGATAAGGAAAAGGGCTTATAGGCAAAAAAAAAAAAAAAAGGGAAAAAAATACTATTCAAAGTTTAACAACAAAAAAAATCACATAGGCAGCTGAAAAACGTGAGCATCCGTGGTCCAAATGTTTGATTGGAGCCCTACAAACGCTTCCGTATTGGATACTAAAATTAAAAATACTACAATTTCATTCCATTTTGGATTTAATTTGAATATAGTAAGAAAAAACACTACTTTACTCTTGTTGTACGTTAAAAACATTAAAAATACTACAATTTCATTCGATTTGGCCAAACTACTTGGTGAATTGTTCACAGTATGTACCTCCCTAGCATCTTCATGTTTACAAGTCTAAGCTGCTAATGGACTTTACTACAGTGTTATTTATTTATTTTTAATGATAATATACTAAAATTAAATCGAAAAATAAAAACTATTGCCAGCAAAAATACTCACTCCGAATTCATCTGTCAGAAATAAACAAAACACGTTGAACATACCACGAACAACGGGACCACTGCGGTGATGAACCGCCAGTATACGACGAATTGAATTTAATTAGGTGATGTATACAATTCATAGCATACAATAATGCCCGCCGGGAGGGGGGGGATAGGGGTTGAGTCTAAGGAAAGAGATTAATCTTCCACATGTGATAAATATTTAGAAAAGATGTAATTTCAATATCTAATTATGTTTCGAATAGAATTACATTAAGGCGGAAGATACTTACAAGAAATTGATAATATAGGGGGGAAATAATTGGCACAATGAGATAGTGTGTTTAATAATTGAACATATCAATTATCTTACTCATTATTTGATAAGATAATCAATAAAGAATTTGAAATTCTTTCACCAAATTACTAAAGCATTCAATTATTAAGACATGATTTTTCTTGATTCCACACAAACAGATTAATCAATAACATAATTAAAATCCTTAATTATTAATATGATTCCTTGTATATCTCAGTTTACAGATAACGTTACTCTTCTGCAAATGGCATTCGTAGTATGTATACATATTGGGAGAATTGGAGAGCTAAGATGGTTAAAGTTTTGCTTCATCAACATGCATTGGGTTCAAATCTCAGTGGCGACAGTTTCAATGGGTCTACAAAACTAAAGGAAAAAAATTATCTAGACCATTAAATTTGTTGTCCACTGTGGAGTGCCCCATTAGCTCCCAGATCAATTAATGAAAACACGAAACCGTGAATAGCAACCTGTCTCGCAGCATCTGCCATCTGCGCATCTTTTTGTTTTTTTTCCTTTTTCAACAACTTCAACTTGTCCACCTCTGCAACACAAAATATGGAAGGACATACATCATATGCATAGCATAAATGACAAGCAAGTGGCAATATAATAATGACACAACTAACTTTATTATTTTTTTTTTTTTTGCATTAATTTTACTGTTCTCTTATTTTTCTTCAATTTCTAGAACATTTTTCGGAGAAGAAAATTCAATTTTTATTATATTATTTGTTGTGCTAATTTAATTCCAATAACATGGATTTATATGCATAAAATGTCTAAAAAGGCTTCTTAATGTTAGTGTTAAAAAATAGTATTTTTTATTTTAAATATTTAATTTAATACCTCATCACTTTAATCTTTTATCATTTTTTTGACTTTTTCAATCTTTCCTCACTCTTCTGCAGCTTCTATAATTCCAAGTTTTTAACAATAAAAAATCAAAGAATTGATGCATTTTTTAAAAGAAAAGCCAATGTATAAGAGGGGAAAAATATAACTTCAGTGATGTTGATTGTTTTACTGCTCCAATCATTAATGAAGAAAGTGAGAAACAACCTTTTAAGATTCAAAAAGTAACATCTAATGAATTCGATCTTAATTCTTTGGAATGAGATCCAGGAAAATAGTTTCAAATTTGGTAATATCCATCAAATCAAATGGATAAGATTAGGTGAGCTTATCTAAAATGAGGTCCATATCAAAAGTATCTTAAAAGTTATCCTTTGTGTAGATGTATGGTGAAAACAAAAAAATCAGAGTTTAATACTTGATTAATAAGTTGATTCGTCTTATTTTAATTCTTCCAATTTCTACGGCTACTACGGAACGATCATCTTCAACAATGAAAATAATAAAAACAAGGTTGAGAAATAAGATGGAAGATGAGTTTCTTATAAATAGTATAGTTATTTACATTGAAAGGAAAATTGTTGAAAGCTTTAGTTTTGATTCAATTATTGATAATTTCAAGTTATTGAAAGAGTGAAGAGCAGCACTATAAGATATTTTATAGTCCTTATCACTAAAATTATTTTGTCGTGTCAGTGACTTGCTTCAAAATTTAAATATATAATGTATAGTTAGTTTTAATTTAGTTGTCATATATATTTTACATATTAGTTCTAATTTAGTTGCCATCATATATTTTATATACTAAAGTCGTTGGTCCTCCTAAAATTTTTCTTCAACCTCCGCCATTGTGTGTAAATGTCGCTTCCGTAAACATAACCCTCTATTTTTAGGCTAATTGCCATCCACTCTTAATATATATGTTTATGAATAAATAATATTACTCATTTATACTATATCATATATCTTGTTTTCATTCAAATTAAGCGTGTATTTGAGAATGTTGTAATATCGAAATTATTTTAACAATCATTTATAAATATAATCAATTTTTTATAATTAATTATATAAAAATCAATTTATATTTGGATGCATTAACTTAAAAATAATTATAAGGTAGTTTATTCTACTTATAATTAAAAGTTCAAAAAATCACTTAGGAGGTGTTTGACAATCTAAAAAAACTAAATTAACAAGGTACAAAATACAACTAGTTATGTTAATATGTATAAAAATGAATTAATTTTTTATTAAATGTTGTTTGGTTTGATAACCTAAAAATTATTTAAAAGCCAATTTGGCGAACCAGGACGAAAGGTGGTAGTTGGTGGTGGACGACTGTGGTTGGTGGCAGAAGATGGTGGTGGATAGTGACGATTGACAGCGGTAGACAATGTCAAAGAAGAATGTCAGCGATGGTAGCGACAATCGGCAGCAGATGATGGACAAGATCAATGGAAAAAGAAAAGATTGGTGCAAAGTAAGAAGAAAGTAATGGAAAAATATAAAATAAAAAAGAAAATTTTAGAATGAAATAAAATCAATTTAAAATTAAATTTTTTTAAAGCTGAATTTAGACTTTGGTTCGAATAAAAACTAATTTAAAAATATGTAAGTAGTTAACAAACAATTTTATTAAAAATCAGACCCAATTGTATTTAGTTATCCAATTTTTTTAATTTGCCAAATATCCCCTAATGATTATAAGTCATTTTTTGGCTTCAAATTACAATTTTTACTTATAGTCAATTTCACTTTTTCAACTCAAATATGTCAAACTATTTAGAAACAGCTTTTGCTCAAGAAAAATGCTGTTTATGGAGTTCCCAATCATGCACTAACTCCCTTATCTACCATAGAAGCCACATTTTTCATGCGCCAAGTTGCGTAGGCCAATTGCCATCTCCATTATATATGCCCAAGTGGCAAGCGCTAAACTTTGTACCCCAAACACATTATTGCAGCATATATCACTCATTTCCACTTACCATGGCTTATATCTCCAGCTTGAAGAAACCCCTCTCCCTTCCACTTCATGCCTTCATTACAACCACCTACCTTATGCTACTACTCCACACCGTGAACTCAGCAAATACCCTCTCTTTTTCCTTTAAGGAGTTTGACCCTGACCAAAATAAGGACCTCATCGTCCAAGGTGATGCCTTCTTTACAATACAACGTACCTTAACACTCACCAGGCGGTCCCATACCGGTGACCCGCTAGGCAACAGTGTTGGACGAGTCTTATACTCTGCCCCTATACGCCTCTGGGATGCCTCCGGAGGGTTAGCAAGCTTTGAATCCAACTTCACTTCCATCATCTCACGATATAGCCATATTCCCACCACTGGTCCAGGTGATGGCCTTACCTTTTTCATTGCCTCACCCGACACTACCATCCCTCCTGCTTCTAGCGGTGCGTTTCTCGGACTCTTTAGTAATGCGAGTCGTGTCAACAACTCGCATAACGATAGAGTTGTTGCTGTTGAATTTGACACCTACCCTAATCTTGATCTTGGGGATCCAAATTATAGGCACATTGGAATTAATGTCAATTCGATTAGGTCGTCTGCTGTTACTAGATGGGATTGGCAAGCTGCGCAAACAGCCACTGCACACATAAGCTATAGCTCTTCCTCTAGGAGGCTAAGGGTTTTTCTTTCTTATCTCAATGGTTATAGTGTCGATTTCACTTATGACATTGACTTGACCGCTGTCCTTCCTCAATGGGTTAGAGTAGGGTTCTCCGCTTCCACGGGATGGAACGCACAAGTACACATCATTAGATCTTGGTCTTTTAGTTCAGTCTATCAGAGGAACATTAATGTTCGGGAGGAGGATGGTAATATTGCTAGCGTTGTGTGATTTGGATGATTTTCCTCTGTTGTCATGTTTGACTTGTGCCAATAAGGACGAGTGTAGTCATCCTTTATCAAATGTTTATGTACGTCCCAGTTATATTGTGTCGCTTATGCTGTTTGAGATCTTCTATATATGATATATGAATCAAAATGTTATCTAGTTGCTCTCTCTCTTTTTTTCTTTTTTTGGGTAATTGGATACATAGGGTCAACGCAAATCTCGAAAAGGAGAGGAGCCACAGTCAAAACTGTCCACAGCAGGACCAAAAAAGCAAGAATAAAAGAGCATCCATGAGCTGGACGTGTTTACTTGGGCCAGTTTCTTTTAATTGAGTAGACCGAGAGTAAGCTTTTTCGGTTTTTGGTCGAAGCCGGAAAGTAAGGTTGATATAATAGGTATAAACTATTATTAGTGGGTCAAGCCTTTTGGCCAGCTGATGCTTTTCTTTGTTGGACTTATTTAATTTTCGGCCATTAGGTCTTTTAGGTCCAAGTTGTTTAAATTGATAGCCTTGTTGTTGTAACAAAAAAGAATCGTAAGAATAATAAATTGAGTGGTAAATTATATTCACCTTATCTTATCTGAGATTAGATAATATTACATATAGTATTCCTCAATTTTTAAAAATATACATTGACTTTCCCTAAGTTGTAGATGATCTTATACCTTTATATCTTATAAAATATGATACTAAATATCCCTATAAATATGATATTTTAAGAGCTGTTGATCTTTTGGAACTCTTTAAAAGTTACTATTAAAAAGTCACAATAATACTATTTGATAAAAATAATATAATAGTTGTCTCAATAAATAAAAGTCATAAGAGTAGTATTTGATAAAAATATTCTTAAAATCTAAATAAATTATAATAGATATAAATATTAAAAAAAATAATTTCTATATTTACTGTCATTAAATAGAATAAGGTTATATTAATTTTTTAAACTTTAAAAAATACAAATCAACTCTAAAAAGTACTGTCTGACTTTTGAAAGTCAAAAATAAAAATACCCTAATTTTTTTATTTATCAAATAAAAAAAATCAGCTTATATTTTTTTATAAGTAATAGCACTTCTTCAAAGAGCACTATCAAATCAGGCCTTAATACGACAAAGTTTCTCTCTGACTAATACTAATAGAGGATTTATGGAAATTTTATCCATTTATACATTTCTTGCGATGAGACAGATTTTAAGAGATATAATTCTCATTTCTTTATTTTTCGAAAAACATGCCTATTATAAAGTGAGATCACCATAAATGCTAAAGAGTCTAATCCCTAAGTGGGTTTATTTTCTCTTATCTAATTCACTGTCCCTTTTTCTTTTTTCTTTTTATTATTTTTTTAAAATCATAAAATATTTAATTAATTATTTTTAACTAAAGAATTGGGTGCTGACAATATATTAAGTTAATTTTGCAGACAATCATTTTGACCAGTTTATTTTGTATTAGCTCTCTAAACTCTCGCTTTAATGTTTAATTTGTTTCCAGTTTGCTTTGCCTTCGATGGCTACGTAACTTCTATTTACAGAAGTTGCATGCAGTTTGAGCATGCTACAAAATTCAACTTGTACATTGAAATTTTTGCCTCTATATCACTAGCTGGAATATAATAGAGCTTTTTATGTAAAATTTTTATATAATTTAGTTATATATAAATTTTTATTATTAATAAAAAATTTACCTTTAAATGACTATTTTTTTAATTAATAATAAAAATTTACACGTGACCACATTTTTGGAGTGGATTCATGACTCAATTTTGTGCTGCATTTTCATGTGTTGATCTTCGAATTCCGTGTTTTTTTTGGGATGTCGTGTTTCCTATAAAGGAGGGTGTGATGTTTTGTCTTTATGTTTGATACAGTATAATATACTCTTTTGCTTTTCTCTCTATGATAGTCGAGGAAAATCAATTTTTATATGAGATTTTTACCAAAAAATTTAAAAATATAATATTTTTTATAAAATTATAAAAATATAATATTTTTTTTATCTCTTTTTCCTTTTTTTTATCTTTTTCTCCGCTCATCTTTTTTATTTTTTCCCTTTCCTTTCTCTTTTTTGTCTCTTTCATCTCTCTTCTCTCTTCCTTTCATTTCTCTCTCCTCTCTCTTCTCCCCTCTCTCGCTTTCTCTTTCTTTCACACATACACAAACAAAAAACATACATCCATACACAAAACACTCACACACACCATACCACACAAAAAATAATAATAATAATAATAAATACAATCTGCTGCATTTGCCATTTTTTGAATTTGATATATAATTTAGTAGATCCTTTTCTTTTCTTTTTTTAATCTGTTACAAAATCTAATAGATTTTTGATTTATTATTTTTTTTTTGAATTTGCTGAGAACTCTAATGGATCTTATAAAAATTTCATATTCTTCTAATTTTTTAAAAAAATCCATTTTCTATTAATTATTCTACCAAAATTTCATATGTGAAAAAAAACTAGCCGAAAGTTGAATCTTATCTGATTATTGATAAAAAATTTACACATGACCAAATTAAATAAAGAATTCACATAAAAGACTCATTTCTATCATAAACCTATTTCGTTTAGTCCATGTTTTTTATTAAAGAATTCAGCAATTGCTAGCTTTTTCTAGTGAATGAATGGTCCCCTCCTTCTTTATTTTGATATCAATTCACGGCTGCAACCCATAAAAGATGGATGTTGACCTTTTGCTTCCAACCTTGAACGGCCACAATTAATGTGAATTGGGAAACCTCCTTATTCAAATAGAAATGTCTTGTTGCCTAACTATTGCGAACATTACTTGACACTTTAGGAAATTTTTGACTCTTCATCACTAGCGCGAACATAATAGATCTATTTATATGAAACTTTTGTGTAATCTAGTCGAATATGAAATTTTATTATTGATCAAAATTTTGCCTTTGAATGGTTATTTTTTTAATTAATAATAAAAATTTACGCATGACTGCGTTTTTGGAGGGGATTTGTGTTCGTATTGAGTTCGTGTTCTCCGCAATTCATGTTGCATTTTCGTGGCTTGTTTTTCGAGTTTCATGTTTTTTGGGTGTCGTATTTCTTATGGAGTAGGGTATGATATTTTGCCTTTATGTTTGAAGCAATATAATGTACTCTTTTACTTCCTTTTCTTTCACAATCGAGCCTTATCTAATTATAAAAAAAAAAAAAAGATTCATTTCTATCATAAGCCTAATTCATATAGTCCAAGTTTTTAATTAAAGAATTCAGCATTGGCTAGCTTTTTCTAGTGAATGAATGGTCCCCTCTTTCTTTATTTTGACATCAATTCACGGCTGCAACCCATAAAAGATCGATGGTGACCTTTTCGTTCCAACCCTAAACCACCACAATTAATGTGAATTGGGAAACCTCCTTATTCACTTTTTTTTTTGCCAAAAAAAATTAATTTTTGTATATTGAGATAATTTTTTAAAAATAATCAAAATTTAAAAAAAAATATATTTTTAATTTTTTTAAAAATTATAAAGAATAATTTAAAAAAATTAATTTTTTAATTTTTTTTAATTATATATAAAATTTAATATTTAAAATCACTCTTTATAAAAAGAGAAACAAACGCACCCTTATATTGCAAACGTTGTGTGATTTGAACCACTTTCCGTCTTGTCATGTTTTTTATTTCCCAATAATTAAGGAACATGTGTAATCCAATATGAGAAATATTTTTTATATTATTGAGGTAGGTAAATATCTTGGACACTCAAAAATATAAAAGAGAAAAAAAATTATAAAAAAAAATAAAATGAGTGAAATAATTGATGAAAAGAAAAAATTGAGAAAAAATATTGAGATATTAAAATTTTTTTATATATACAAATAACATACCTCATCCAATACTGTACTCTGTTCCATGATTGATGATAGGGCAGTAAGAACAACTGTGGCGCCCATTGTTTATGTACGTTGCAGTTAGTATTGCACTTATGTTTGTTTGTGGTCTTCTATGATCAATGAACTAAAACTTGACCAAGTATTAGATATTAATGTCTAGCTGCTAAAGGATTCATAAATCGTTCCATTAATGTTGCAGGCTTGCAGCACTACACAGTCAAAATATCTTCATTATATATATTTGATGTTTCATCTTTGCCTTGGCTAACGAATGTTAAGCACGTGCATAGATAAAGTTGTCGTTCACTTAAAAGGCCTATATATATTTACACGCGTGACATGTTTATTTTCATGTTAAAATTGTGTAGGTTGGGTCTTTTACGTACCAAAGCTGAGGTTTAAAAGGCACATCCCCTCCAAGTTCAAATTTTATATAAAATTTGATAATCAACAAGGTATTAGTTCGATTAAAAGAAATTTGGATTCCTTAAGTATATAGCTCTATGTTTGATTTTGGAATTCATATATATAAAATAATATTATTGGGAGATATTTTTGCTTAAATATCTAACTATATCATCAGAGATTAGTCTCTCATCTATTAAGTATAGGGTACAATGGACAACCAAAATATAAAATCTAATAAATTTCTCAATAAAATATAATATAATAATGTTTCTTTCAGAATACTTCTGATCTTGGTCTAGAAATTGCATTCATTTCTAAACCTCCATTATTGTGATTCAGTTTTTTACCTTAAAGCGAGAGCATGCTGCTATACTATCATATCTTTCCTACACTATTGATACTCTATATACTTGAGATATAGAATTTTTCATAGACTAATATTATTTGAACATCATTTGAGGAATCATGTATACATAATTGGTAATTTCAGTTGCATTACCGCTAAATCTGCCACAATGAGAAAACATAAACAATCATATGTTCATAAATAACAAATATTTAAGTTATTTTATTAGTAAATTCAAATGATATCTGAATTTTCAGTCGAATTGGATATCTTTTCTAACTGAGATTCAACTGCAATTTCTCACATTATTTACTTTTTATATTTTAAAGAACAGTGCTTTTTATTTTATATTTTTAAGAAAAATAATTTACAAAATAGTTTTAAAATTTTAAAAAACTGTTTTTTATTTTATCGTTTTTAATAAAACAAAATATTGTAAAAAAAAAAAACAGAAGCTTCGTGTTAGGCAAAAGACAACAGAAAAAAAAAAAATCAAGTGAGAAAGTTAAAAAACGCAGATAAGGAAAAGGACTTGTAGGCCAAAAAAAATAAAAATAATTGAAAGTTTAACAACGAAAAAAATCACATAGGCAGCTGAAAAACGTGAGCATCCGTGGTCCAAACGTTTGATTGGAGCCCTACAAACGCTTCCGTATTGGATACTGAAATTAAAAATACTACAATTTCATTCCATTTTGAATTTAATTTGAATATACTAAGAAAAAACACTAATTTACTTTTGTTGTACGTTGAAAACATTAAAAATACTACAATTTCATTCGACTTGGCCAAACTACTTGGTGAATTGTTCACAGTATGTACCTCCCTAACATCTTCATGTTTACCAGGCTAAGCTGCTAATGGACTTTACGACAGTGTTATTTATTTATTTATTTTTTAATGATAATAAACTAAAATTAAATCGAAAAATAAAAACTATTGCAAGTAAAAATACACACTCCTAATTCATCTGTCAGAAATAAACAAAACCCGTTGAACATACAACTAACAATGGGACCACTACGGTGATGAACCGCCAGTATACGATGGATTTAATTTAATTTGGTTGATGTATACAATATTTTCATAGCATACAATAATACAGGGGCAAAACTAATAAGGGTTTGAGTCTAGGGAAAGAGATTAATCTTTCACATGTAATATTTAGAAAAGATGTCCAATTTTAATATCCAACTCTGTATTTCAAACAGAATTACATTTAGTGGAAGATACTTGCAAGAAATCTACTACTTCTAATAAACTTGACTCATAACAAGAAAAGTTAATCCACGTATCATTTTTTTACGAGTCTGCTGCTACCTTGATTTTCTCCTCTAATTAATCTCCTTAAATGATTATAAACTATTTATGTTTGTTTTTAATTATAATATTTTAATCTTTTTTAATCTGATTTTATTAATTTTTTAATTATTAATTTTGATAAAGTAATTGAGTGAAATGCTAATGGATGATAAGTTAATATCTTAATGCTGTTAATTATGCTACCTTTTAAATTTTCAATATTTCTTATCATGATTAATGAAACTCTTGATTGCATGATTTTTGCTAATTGCAAATCACAGTAACCATGATTTTCAATCACTCTTCTATTCCATGATTTTTGCTAGCTTGTTATCTCAAAATGTTGAAAGTTATTACACCTATATTAGTCATTGCACGTTAATTGTTGTACATGATTTTATGTAGAAGATTCAGTACTATGTATAGCCACAGGTTGTAAGGAACATTCAATTTTGCCCACGACTACTTCTTCTGCTTCAGTGTTTTATTTTTTCTTTCCATCTCCACATGTTTCTAACCATTGCTCTTTTTCATATTTGCTGCAAAAATTTTACGTGTTCTAATATTTACATCTTTGTATTCTTTGTTTTCAGGTTTTAATGGGTGTTGTCATAGACCATGTTGCACAAATAAATATTGACATGGTGTCTGCATGTCTGGATTGTTCGGTTATAGAATATCCCTAACTTTGATATAAGTTATTCAAATAACCTTTTTCTTTTTTTTATTGTTCCTTTAAAGGAGTTATTTTACTATATTTTTGTATTTTTTTTTTGCATGTTCAGTGACTGCTATAACACCAAGAAGATTTAGAGTTTGAAAATGGTTAGTTTCTTCATAAAATATTCGATCCTTTCTTATGCCCTTATCTTTTTTCATTTCTCTTTTGATTTCATATTATTCTTGCATTTCAATCTTTTTTTGGTCTCATTATTTTTTCTTGCATAAATATTATATTGTTCCTTATTTCATTCATGTTGTTTTAGCCATTATCACATTTCGTGCAGGATTCCTTTTGCCGTTGATAATTTTTGCCTCTTCCTTCCTACTTCTACTTTTCAATAGGTTTGTAGTTTTTTTTTTTTTTTTTCATTCTGTGATTACTTTTTGAATAATTTTCATTATCACTTGATCCTAAAATATTTTATATCTATTTTGTGTTCCATTTACAGATCCTATATTTTTTTTCATTATATCACAACATCATCTTTATAACTATAGTTTTTTAAATATAATGGACACTGTTATTTGATAATTTGACTCTTCAGCATATATTTATAATTAGAACTTAACAAACACAATAATGAAATATTTCTTTAGTGTATGGTTCAACATGTAATAAAATGTTTTCTTCAGCCTATTTAGTTTCTTTTACACTATTAACAATTTCTATTTGATAAATAGGAAGTTTGTCTAACAATTTCTTATCTTTTGTTTAGTGACTACATATTTGATCATTTTATTTTATTTTTTTGGATTTTTGCTAAACATTTTTATCGAGTGAGTTTGTTATCTTTAATGTATAGCTTTTTTTCTCTTTTCTTTTTTTTTAATGTTTAGTCTGAAACAATTTAGTAATCTAATGGATTTTTTTTTTTTTTTTATGTTCACAACTGTTTTTAATATATGCCATTAACACTGCTCTTTCTAATGGTATTTTCCTTCTTCATTTGACCTTATCATTCTTTCTTGGTTTAATTTTATTATAGTAATTTTAATTTCTTTTTCTTATTCATAGTTTTAATAAATTGTTTATATTGCTTTCTTCATGTATATAAAACTAATTTAGTTATGCTTCTATTGGATATATATGGCTAATATGCTAAGGTTTATGTGACTTAATTTTTTTGAATATTTATGCATTGCATTAAGAGATTTTTTATATTATGCACAGTTTATGTAGACATGGTTATAATTCAAAAGAGTCAAATATTAAAAATTTGCATTATTTCGGCTTTATAGTGGCACTATAACTATATTAGATGACTATGACAACTTATTCTAATATTAGTATTAGGAAGAAGTTTTTTTTTTTATTAAATTGGAAAGATTAAGAATTAAATTTAGGATGTTAATTAATTGTAATTGAAATCACTCTAATATAATATAACTTTTTTTTAATTGAATGTCATATCTCATATTTCAAATATTATTCTTTAAATCAAATATTTGATTTAAAAGAAAGATAAAAAAAATCATTGATTGGTGATCTTATCACATATTTCAAATTTTAATCTTTAAACTAAAAGTCTAATTTAATTAAAAAATTGAAAAAAAATTGTGGATTGAAAATCATATCTCATGTTTTAAATTTCAATTTCAATTACAATCTTTAAAATAAATATCTAATTTAATTATTTTTGGAAAAAGTATCCATTGATTACTAATTTTTATTAAATTGGAAAATATAAAAAATTAAATTTAGAATGTTGATAAATCGTAATGAAAATCACTGTAATATAATAATGTAATTGTTTTTAATTGACTGTCATCATATCTCATATTTCAAATATCAATATTCAAAAACAAATATTTGATTTAAAAAAAATTAAAAATCAATTTGACTATGTTTTAAATTTTTTTTTTTTAAATTTGAAATTGACATTCAATCAAATATGAATATTTTTAATTGATAAATCTCATTTAATTTAGTGCATAACATAAACCATGCTTGAGATATAACTCAACATTTTAAATTCCTATTTTAAGAAAGACTATATGCAACTCAACGGTTCAAAACTTAAATAAAAGACTAAATTGACTAAATATTCAATTCATGACATAATTCATTAAATTTAGAATTAAATTACTATTTAACTATAATTAAAGTAAAACACATACAACTAATTTATATCCCAATTAAAACGGCAAAATTCGATTCAATTTTTAAAATAATTATTTGATCACTACCACTTGCACAAAATTATGTAACCCATTATGAAGGAAAAAAGATTGTCATCTTAATTTATACCTTCATGCAAATAAGAAGTATTCAACGGAGAAAAATATTCCAAATATATTTTAAAATTTGATTTTATTTTTTTAAATTCTATTTTAAATATTAATCTTTAAAACAAATATATGATTTAAAAGAAAAAAAATTAAAAAATCGCTTTTAACACGCTTTAAATTTTATTCGAATTTAAAATTGACATTAAATCAAATATGAATACTTTTGATTAAAAAATCTCATTTAATTTAAAATATAACTAACACCATGCATGAAATAGTAATGATTTACTTATTTTATAATTATTATTAATTTTTAATTTATAATAAATAATTAATAAATTCGTATATGTTCATATTTAAATTTTATTTAAGATAATGATATTTGCATGATAAAATAATTCAAACATAGATTAGTTTTCATATATATATTGGGAGTGTATCACATGAGAGGAGTGGTTTATTGTGAGAGTGAGAAGAGTAAATCTGGGTCATATAACCATACATAAATAGTCAAGATTTAAAGTTGTTTAATAGTCACATCATCACTTAAAAAAATTATGTGACTTTATGTTTTAATCTTGACCATTCACATAAGATTTAATAGTCAAGATTTATTTCTCTCACTCTTACAATTAACCACTCTTCTTATTTTCTTTTATTTAAGACAATGATATTTGCATGATAAAATAATTTAAACATAGATCACTTTTCATATATATATATATATATATAGGGAGTATATCACATGAGAGGAGTAGTTTATAATGAGAGTGAGAAGAGCAAATTTGGGCCATATAACCATACATGGATAGTCAAGATTTAAAGTTATTTAAATGTCACATGATCACTTAAAAAAGTCATATGACTTTATATTTTAATCTTGACCATTTAAGTAAGATCCAATGGTCAAGATTTACTCCTCTCACTCTCATAATAAACTACTCCTCTCATATAATACACTCCCTATATATATATGGTTTGATATCACGCAATATCCTACCAAATATTTGTAAATTGGCATTGATCATGGTATCAACGCAATGTATGGAGATATAAATTAGAGCATGAAAAGTTTTCAGACTTTTATCTCAACTATCAAAACGTTTTGTTCTTTCCGAAAAAAAAATATTCATTCATTCCTATACTTCTTCTTTCATATGGGTATTTTCATTCTTCCTTTTACCTTTTCTTTTTCCATGATTTTCATTCCATCTACGATGAAATATTATTGATTCTTTGCTCTACTTTCTTTTTCCTTTCTTTTTTTCCCCCTATTTTAACCGTTGCATTATCTGATATTTATTTTTGTGTTTAACTTTAATTTGTTCATTTTTTATTTTTTGGTGCAAATATAACATAGAGTTTTGTGTAGATTTCTCTTTCCTTATGTTTCGGGTATATGTGTTCTCTTTTTTTTTATTTATTTTTTTATTCTTTCACTGCATTGTATGATTTTTGTTTTGGTCTTTGCTTCAATTCTTTGAAGGTTAGATAGCAAATTTGGACTACGTTCTTCTTAGATGATGATTTGATGTATTATTTTCCTATTTCTTATTTTATTTATGTGCTAGTATGCATGTGTGTAATTCTCTATTTTGTGCTAAATCCTTCCACACTTTGTACTTGAAGTGGACAATATTTGCTATATAGATGTTATTGATTTTATGGATGTAAGTCTTTTCAATTATATTGTCTTGCTCATTTGGGCATATAAGCAATGTGGGAAAAAAGAGATGTAATGAAGGAATATTGTTGTTTTAATCTTCTAATAATGATGGCATTAATTTCATATAAGAGGTTTGAAATTACTCTAAAGCAAATGGTAATAAAATTGTGATTGGTATGGTAATGATCAATTTTAATTTAGCATCAATTCTGGAAATTAGCCTCTCTGGGAGTTATGATAGTATTATATTTGTCAAGATTCTCTAGATGATGCTTCAAGATTTTGCTATTAGCTTCTTCTTCTTTTTTTTTTTCAACAGCCTTTTAGATAGATGGCTATTTATGGATTATATTCCCTTATGGCTATCTCTTTGATTAGGGAATTTTTTTTTGTCTTTTCAAAAAATAGAAATTATGAGTCATTATAGGTTGGATATGTGATTGGACACGTGATTGTATATATTATTAGAAATATATTGCTATTTGTGTTTTAATCAATCAGATTTATGATTTATTTTGTTTGATTTGAAATTTTATTTATTTTAGGTCCTGATATATTATTATTGGTTATTGTTATATTATTAACGTATTGTTGATTATGGATTTTGATTTTTCAAAAAAAGAAATTATGAGCCATTATTATTGTAAGACTGGAATAGAAATTTTGATTATTGATAAATTGCTGTTCTTGCTACTTCATAAATTATTAACTTTTATTTCACACTCTTATTTTGTCTTTGACTTTTTAATTTAATTATTTAATTATTATAAAAATTCAATGAAACAAACTAAGAAGCATGCATGATGTGACCAAAAAAGAGGTGTCTTTACGGGATGAAAAAATAGCAGATATTACTGTATCTTTGTTAAGAGACTTAGTTGTGCAGAGCATGTGTAAATTGTAATTTAGCATGAGAGATGATTGCGATTTCAACTTATAGATATGTGGTTCAAATATGCTCCATAAGAATTGTAGTATATCTTTTGGATTTTTCTATTTTTTTTTAGTTTTCTTATGTTGCCTTGTTAATCTTGAATGTTGCTACTCTTTTGGCATGATGTTTTTTAGCCTTATCTTTATGTATAAAAATAATAAAATCTAAATGAATTATATCACCATCTTTCACGGAATGTAATTCAATTTACGAGACTTTGAAGGGGTAAATGTAACACAATTAACAACAAAACTTCTTGCACATGTAATACTAACATGTACATTACATGAGTAATGATGAATTTACTATATTATAATTATTTGTAATTTATATTAAATTCAAATTAATAAATATTTATTTTTATTAATAAAAATACCATTGATTTAGTGGCTCGAAGATATAGAGGATGAAGAATTTTATAATATCCTTACAACTTATACTACAATTTCTTATTAGTTAAAATCTTATTTAAGACAAGAATACCTGCATGCAAAAGAAATTACCTACAAAACAGTTTTTTTTTTATTTTATAAATATTGAAATATTAAATAAGTAATACCAAACATATACATTACTTAGGTAGTGATTTATCTACCTTATAATTATTAATATTTTTTATTAAATTTAAATTAATAAATTATATTTATGTATATTATTAATATTATAATAATTTTTTAATTTTGATAATAAAATATAAATAATTTAAATTATTATTAATAATTTTTTTGGGAAAACTCTTCAAAACCCCTTCAACCTTGGTCTATTTCAGTCCTCTTACTTTATAAATATGTAAATTATCCCTAAAACTTTTCAATATATGCACGTAATTGCAAATGGACCAAAGTTGAAGGATTGTTAAGACTTTTTCCTTATTTTTACATCACTCCAATTATATATTTACATCTTATAGATATATCTATTAGATTAAGTAGTTTAAGCTTCAATTAGCAATGTTATTTAATTTTTAATTAATAAAACCATCATGCATTTTATGTTTTGAGGAAGCATTAATGGAAAATTTTAGAAGGTCTTTACCACTTATGCTATAAATTTTTATTAAAATCTTATAGACATATATATATTAGATTTGATATTTTAGTTTTAATAAACAATGTTATTTATATTTTGATTAGCAAAAATATGATGGATATGATAACTTAAACAAATAAGGTTGAAAAATTTTGTCATAACTTTTTTGATTGAATTAAGTTGTCAGAATAATATGTCATATTATTGACTCTTAGATAAATAAATAGACCATATCTATTTATTTCATCTAATTTCCCTCATGATTTTTGTCAAAAATTTTGACAGATTTATTCTAATCGAATAATATTGCTATAACAAAATAAAATTTTTAAATATGTATTATTATATATTTATCATGATAAATGTGTAATAACTCGTGCAATGCACGGGTAAATACACTAGTTGATAATATATATAGGGGGGAAATAATTGGCACAATTAGATAGTGTGTTCATAATTGAAGATTTAAGTTATCTTACTCATTATTTGGTAAGATAATCAATAAAGAATTCGAAATTCTTTCACAAAATTACTAAAATATTCAATTATTAGGACATGATTTTTCTTGATTCCACACAAATAGATTAATCAATAACATAATTAAAATCCTTAATTATTGATATAAAAATAGATACAAAAATAGATTCGTCGTATATCTCAGCTATGTTTACAAAATTAGGTACAGATAACGTTAGTCTTCTGCAAATGCAATAGAACACGAGATAGAGAGAACAAAATTAGTTTTTGCTTAGCATACTGCCACGACATTCTCAATGTAGATGTTTGTCATTTGAATTAATTGTCGTGGTTAACCAAAGGGGGAGTCTTGCCATGATCTTAATAATAATGCAGGTGCTTGCTTACTTGTCGCTGAAGTTGTGGATCATACATAAGAGTTGCAGGTTGACACATAAAAGGCGACTATGCTTTGCTTTGCCGCATTCCGGGTTGGCATTTTTAGTGCTGTAGATCCGTTATAGTATCAGCAACTATCATCTATAGGCTCTCTGATTTTATTACTTACATTTTCTGCTTTAACTTATTTTGGTCTGGATTGTGTTGCTTTGCGCTCCCCACTGCTGTGGTGGGTTGTAGCTATTGTTATCTATCCAAAAAAAAAAACACACGTGATAGAGAAAGACGTGGAGATTGGCCGTGTGGTTTCATATTTCACAAAATAAAAATTTGGAGTAACTACAATATTAAAGGTAGGCGCGGACACAATTTTTTGTGCAGATGTCGCTTCCGTAAACATAACCCTCTATTTTTAGGCCAATTGCCATCCACTCTTAATAGCTATGTTTATGGATAAATGATATTACTCATTTATACTGTATCATCTATGTTGTTTTCATTCAAATTAAGTGTGTTTGAGAAAATTGTATTATTATCATTATTTCAATAATTATTTATAAATATAATCAATTTTTTATAATTAATTATATAAAAATTAATTTATATTTGGATACATTAACTTAAAAGTTATTTATGTTTGGATACGTTAACTTAAAAGTAATTACATGCGTTAACTTAGGAGGTGTTTGGCAATCTAAAAAAAACTAATTTAACAAGGTATAAAATAAAATCAGTTGTATTAACTGGTATAAAAATAAACTAATTTTTTGTTAAACAGTTTTTAGTTTGACAACCTAAAAGTCATTAAAAAGGCAATCTGACGGACGGGGACGGAAAGTGGCAGTCGTTGGCAATGAGGGTGGTTGGTGGCAAAAGATGGTGGTGGATAATGACAGTTGGCAGTGGTAGATGATGTCAAAAGATGGTGGCAATATGGAGAAAGAAAAAATTGGTGCGAAATAAGAAGAAAGTAATAAAAAAAAAAAGAAAATTTTGGAATGAAATAAAACTAATTTAAATTTGATTTTTTTACAATTGGTTTTAGGCTAAAATTAGTTCAAATAAAAATTAATTTTAAAATATTTAGATAGTTATCAAATAATTTTATTAAAAATCTAGCTCTATTATATTACATTTAGTTATTCGATTTTTCTAGTTTGCCAAATACCTTTAATGATTATAAATCATTTTTTGGCTTAAAATTATAATTTTTACTGATGATCAATTTCACCTTTTCAACTCAAACATGATAAAGCAAGGATGACACCCTATCTTAGCTATAATTTAAATATTTAATTTGTTATGATTTTGATTCTGTTTATTGTATCTTATCCTTAGTTTTAGGTCTTATTCTTATCTTTCTATTATCTGTTGATTTTATCTCCTATCTTATTGTTATTCTTGTAATCGTTTTATCTATATAATAAACTTTCTGGTATGACTCATACTTGAGTTCAACCAGTCTTTCATTCAAAATGTCTTCATGGTACAGAGCTTTTTTATGGTTAAAACCAAATCAAACACTAAAATACTTGGTATTTTTTTTAATGGAGAAACTCCAATGCCCCTCGACTTTGGCTTTATTGGAGAAACTTCGGCGCCCCTCCCAATGATCCCTCCCCTTGGACGTGCATGTAGCCAGGCAAGAAATTTGATCATCTCATCGTTGGCTTTTACCATTGGCGCATCTTTTTTTATCTTGTTCGAGCATGACTCACAAGATGTCTTATTAAAGACCGCCCGCTTTCTGTCTATGGACGTAAGATTTTTTCAAAAGGTTTGGTTGATACTTCAGTATATGTTTTATGTCTACATCTGGTATTTCAAGACCAATTGTGATGATCTTATGATTGTTGGCAAGCTGCCTTCTAATCAAGATCAACTTATTCACCTTCACCGTGATCTGAACTCATCATTCGTTTTCGCTGTCATCATTATCCAAATATGGTCTTTACAAGGCGACGTCCAGTTTGAAGGGGGGTGATAAAATAAGGATGACACTCTATCTTAGTTATAATTTAAATACTTAGTTTATTAGGATTTTGATTCTGTTTATTGGATCTTATCCTTATCTTTCTATTATTTATTAATTTTATCTTCTATCTTATTGTTATCCTTGTAACCGCTTTATCTACATAATAAACTTTCTGGTATAACTCATACTTGAGTTTAACCAGTCTTTCATTCAAAACGTCTTCAAAACATGTTAAACTATTTCGAAACAGCATTTATTTAAGAAAAAAGTTGTTTATGGAGATCCCAATCATGCATTAACTCCTTTATGTATTATAGAAGCCACATTCATGCGCCAAGTTACGTAGGCCAATTGCCATCTTCGTTATGGAGTTATCTTAATTGTACCTTACTTTGTGATGTATCTAGAGTCTAGCTGGACCTGCGATATGATTTGGAGCATTGGTTTTAGTTAATAAAAATCCGATGAATGTGAAGGTTGAGGGGAATCTGCACAAGCAAAACTGGAAAATTTAAATTCGGAACTAACATACAAGTATAACTTGGAACTAGCAAAAATGCGAATTTGGAACTTGATCAAGACAGTCTTAGTTTCCTCATCTACTATCACGTGATAAAATTGACAGCTATAATGCCAGTTCTGAATTCCGCTTTTATTCTACTTCCGTGTTTTGAAACCAATTTACTTTTAATTGTCGGTTGCAGAGCACACTAAATATACAGTAGTACACGGTGCATCAACATCTTAATTTGTAAGGTACATGCCAGCAAGCACCATCCATTATATCTGCCCAAGAGGCAAGCGCTAAACTTGGTACCCGAAACTCAACATTATTGCAGCATATATCACTCATTTCCACTTACCATGGCTTATATCTCCAGCTTGAAGAAACCCCTCTCCCTTGCACTTCATGCCTTCGTTATAACCACCTACCTTATGCTACTACTCCACACCGTGAACTCAGCAAATACCCTCTCTTTTTCCTTTAAGGAGTTTGACCCTGACCAAAATGAGGACCTCATCGTCCAAGGTGATGCCTTCTTTACAAGAGCACGTGACTTAACACTCACCAAGCGGACCAAGTACGGTGTTCCACTAGGTCACAGCATTGGACGAGTCTTATACTCTGCCCCTATACGCCTCTGGGATGGCTCCGGAGGGTTAGCAAACTTTGAATCCAACTTCACTTTCACCTTCTCATGATATACCCAAATTCCCAACGGTCCAGGTGATGGCCTTGCCTTCTTCATTGCGTCACCCAACACTACAATCCCTCCTGCTTCTAGTGGTGCGTTTCTCGGACTCTTTAGTAATGCGAGTCGTGTCAACAACTCGCATAACGATAGAGTTTTTGCTGTTGAATTTGACACCTAACCTAATCTTGATCTTGGGGATCCAAATTATAGGCACATTGGAATCAAATGTCAATTCTATTACGTCATCTGCTGTTACCAGATGGGATTGGCAAGCTGCACAAACAGCCAGTGCACACACAAGCTATAGCTCTTCCTCTAGAAGGCAAAGGGTTTTTCTTTCTTATCTTAATGGTTACAGTGTCGATTTCACTTATGACATTGACTTGACCACCGTCCTTCCTGAATGGGTTAGGGTAGGGTTCGCCGCTTCCACGGGATGGAACAAACAAGTACACATCATTGGATCTTGGTCTTTTAGTTCAGTCTATCAGAGGAACATTAATGCTCGGGAGGAGGATGGTAATATTGCTAGCGTTGTGATTTGGATGATTTTCCTATGCTATCATGTTTGACATGTGCCAACAAGGACGAGTGTAGTCATCGACTGTTTATGTACGTCCCAGTTATATTGCTGCGCTTATGTTGTTTGTGGTCTTCTATATATTGATTTATGAATCAAAATGTTATCTAGTTGCTCCTTGTTATTGTTTTGCTTTTTTTTGGGTTTTTCGGTAAATAGGCTCAACACAAAAATCTCTAAAAAGAGAGGAGCCATAGTCAAAGCAGTCCACAGCAGGAAAAAAAAAGCAAGAACTAAAGAGCATCCATGAGCTGGACTTGTTTACTTGGGCCAGTTTATTTTATTTGAGTACACCGAAAGTAAATATGACTTCGAAACTATGATTAGTGGGTCAAGCCTTTTAGCGAGCGGTTCTTTTTCTATATTGGGCTTATATAATTTTTAGCCACTTAGGTCATTTAGGTCCCAGTTGTTTTAAATTGATAGTCTTTTTGTTCTAACGAAAACGGCTCGTAAGAATATTAACTTTAAAAGTGAAAGTGACCTTGGACTAGGTGCCTTGACCCCAAAAAAGAAAAAAGATTTGGATTAAGAACGGACCAAAAATATAAGGATTGTACTTAAGTAATGCCGACAGGGAAAAAAAAAAAAAAGCAGGACCATGTAATGACTAAAGACACTCAAAAACTCTTTTGTTGGAAAAAAAAAAGTCGTTTTGTTTTTGACGTGAAAATGTTTTGTTTTTTTCATTTGACTTAATTAGAGTTTAATTTATTTTGCATTCCAACGACCAAAAAAAGAGTTTAATTTATTTATTTATTTATTTATTTATCTGGAGTGATTCATTTTCGTGCTTGACTAAGTTTCTTTTTGTTGTTTCATTAGCATGGTTCTGCTCCAGTTTCACCTCCCCAGATATTCGTACACTAAAACTTGTGCAATCCCATTTATTTTGTATCTTCCCCACATCATTTTTTAACCATAAATAACATAATTATGCTCCTAAGAGTAGGTTAGTGATACCTGAGTAAAGTGTGTTGTATCATGTCATCAATGCAAATCTAAATGCTACCACTATAATCATACCAAAAGAAAATTATAACTTAGCAACAGAAATAGAGGGACTACTCGTCACTTCCATAAAAATTAAATTATTTGATATCCTACAACAGAAGCTTTCAAATCATTTGCTTGCATTAGCATACAAATTATTCCCATTTTACAATTTTGAAACACCATTCAAAATGGACCGCCGGTGGGATCGTAGGATTGAATACTATCCTAAAAGAACTTTCAACCTGTGAAGGTCTTTTATCGGAATTTTTCTAAAGAAATAAAAGATAGAAATCAATGATTTACATTTGCATTAACCAAATTAAAAAAGAGATCACTCTTATCTCACCCGTAATGTACTTCTTGCATTCTGCTTAACACTAGTCATATTTTAGGTGAACTGGAATTGTCCCAAAGCTTCTTGCTCCATTCCACGAATAGAAATTCTAATAGCATTACCATTTTTACCTATATTTTCTTCGCAATTCGCCCTTAATTAATATTATATCCATACCAAACAAACTGTAAACAGACAAAACATAAATGTTCATTTAGAAGTTAGAATTCGCCTTTGTCCAAGCCAAATGCAAGCCAAACCTTGTCCACACTAAAGTAATGACAACAATTTAAACAGCTTAGAACAATAAATAACATGTTCAGATTTGAGTTTGGGAGGTTCAAATCAATTTTGATCCCCAAAATTGATTTTAGTAATTTTTGATAATGTTTAATTTTTAAATTTTTAAATTAATTTTTATCTCTAAATTAATTATAAAAACAGTAAAAATTTATTATTATTTTTATTAAAATCACTTTTAAAAAAATTATTAAATATATAAATTATTCTATTTTAAAATTAATTATAATTAAATCAATCCTATGATCGGCAAACACGCACAAAAGAGTGCTGGTGTCCGTCTATGTGTGATGCACTAAAGTGACGGTGGGAGCTACCGGGACATACATACAGTAAAGTGAATATTTACCTGAATGAATCGAAAACGTTGACCAAGAGAAGGTGGGAGTGGGTTATTGGGCTTGGTTGGAAGTTAGAAGCGTGAGGAGGAGCGAGCCACGTGTCGAGCACAAACCCCGCCGCAGTATGCGAACTCATAGGAGGGTAGTTCCGTTTGATAAGAGAAATGTTTTTTTTTTTTTTATCAATTGATATATTTTAATATTTTGTATTTATTTTTTTTTTATTTTTTCATTTTTTTAAATAAAATATATTTAATTCTCTTAAAATATTAAAAAATAATATTTCATCTCATTTATTTATAAAATATATACTTTTTTTCTTAAAATTTTTTAAAAATATTATTTTCTTTTCACTTTTATTCTCATTTAATTATAATTTAAAGAAATATATTTTAAAAATTTTAAATAAACAAATTCTTTATTAAAAATGATCTTTATTTTTATATTTTTTTAAAAATTAAATATTATTAATTTTTAAAATTTAATAAATTAATTTTTTTTACAAATATTAAGTAAACTTAAAAATATATAAAAAAACACTTTTAAAAAATATTTTTTTTAAATTAATTCAAACATATTTTTAATAAATTAGAATAGAATGTATATTTTATAAATAAATAAAATAAAATATTGTTTTTTAATATTTTAAAAATATTAAATATTTTTTTTTATAATTTTTTTTAA
Organism: Pterocarpus macrocarpus; assembly: GCA_031439585.1. NCBI lineage: Eukaryota > Viridiplantae > Streptophyta > Magnoliopsida > Fabales > Fabaceae > Pterocarpus > Pterocarpus macrocarpus. The sequence continues at coordinate 53,756,751 of CM062516.1, read as the reverse complement.
TATTATATCTGAATATCTGGATAATGGTACAAATACCACTCCTCGTTTGATAATTGTTTCCGTGACGAGCACGGTGGGAAAGACGCCGTCCACCACGACATCATTGAATGAGACAGCAGACAGGACCGAGAAGAGTTCCCACAATCCTATAATCCCATTCCATCGGTCTCTCTCCGTCTATACGGCATACACCCAGTTGCCATCACAAACCCAACAATGGAAGCATTAGAATAGAATAATAAAGAGAAATAGAAAACAAAATTCGAACCTGGCTTGAGATATTTGTAGTGGTGGTGACTTGTGATTGTGATGAGACTCTCTCAGCCCAAGGCGCACATTAGCGAGAGGGAGGGAGGACAAAAGAGCACTGATCATAGTTCGATGTGCAAGACCAAAAAGAGCGTGAACGTGGTACAACCGATGACCAGGAACTGGAACAGGAAGAGCAGAACCCAACCTCGCAGATCATCATCCTCTTCTTCAGCACCACCCACGAACCCCTCATCATCCTCCGAAGTCCCCATCACAGAATCAAGAAGCTACATCTTCAACAACCCCAACAACAAAGACTGGTCCAAATCCTCTTCAGTTTCGAGCATCGCTTCCCTCTCCAGCCTCAGAAACACCCTCCCCGAAAACCCTCACATCTACGACGTCTCCGAGATCGCCGCCGCCACCGCCAATTTCTCCTCCGTCGGTCACAACCGCCTCTCCTCCTCCTCCTGGCGCTGCTCCTTAAGGGACCGAGATGTCGTTGTTTTCCAGCGCAAGTTCCGCCGCCTCATGGGCCTCCCGGAGCTCCGCGACCGCCTCGCCACCATCTGCCGGAGCCACCACAGCAGCCTCGTGAAGCTTCTCGGTGCCTCTGTCTCCGGTAATTACATCTACTTAGTCTACGAATTCGTCGCCGGCGCCAGCCTCGCCGATTGCCTCCGTAACAGCCGGAACCCTAGCTTCACCAATTTACCGACCTGGATCTCGAGGATGCAGATCGCCGCCGACGTCGCGCACGGCCTCGATTACGTTCACAACTTCTCTGGTTCCGATTCCGGTTCGGGTACTGGATCGGGTTTCGTACACAACCATATCAAGAGCTCGAGCATCATGGTGGCGGAGACGGAGGAGAGACTCCGCGCCAGGATCTGCCACTTTGGAACCTCCGATCTCTGCGGCGAGGCCGTCGACGCCTCCGGCGAGAAAGTGAGGAGGCCCGGCAGCCGGACGGTGAGGTTCGAGGGAACGAGGGGGTACATAGCGCCGGAATTTCAGGTCACCGGCGTGGCGACGCAGAAGACCGACGTGTACGCGTTCGGCGTGGTGGTTCTGGAGCTGCTGAGCGGCGACGAGGCGGTGAGGTCCGATTTCGACGGCGGCGGAGACGGCGGTTATCGGAGGGTGAGCGTGGTGGAGACGGCGAGGGTGGCGGCGGAGGAGCACGGCGGCGCGAGGAAGTGGATTGATAAGAGGCTGAGGGATTCGTTTCCGGTGGAAGTTGCGGAGAGAATGATTCGGGTCGGGTTGGAGTGTGTTGGGGAGGATCCGAATGGGAGGCCAGATATGGGTCGGGTCGCAATTGAGGTATCCAAGTTGTATTTGGATTCTCAGGAATGGGCCGAAAAAATGGGTACCGACATTGATCTTTCGGTTTCCTTGGCACCACGGTGATTTTTTTTTTTTCGATTAATTTCCATTATTTTTTAAAAATTCAATTTAAATTCTGGATTTTTTCCCAAGCTAATTGTGACAGGAGAGGTTGTCGGGTTGATGTATAGTTGTATACTTGTCTTTATGATAACAAAAATGAGCAAGATTTTGCATAAGGTACGTAATTTTTGGTTTTGATGTAAATATTGTGAATAGAAAAGAAAAAGTCAGATTAGAATGGAATGGCCAACCAATTTTTACTTTGAATGGAACGATTCAGTGCTTTGTTGAATTTGTATAAAAGATGTGTTGTTTATAAATCGTCCACTTCGTATTTCGTGCTGATATACCACCCATTTATTATTGGATGGGTGCGTGACTCCCATTTAAATGTCTCACACCCGAAATACAAAATGAATTATATCAAAACATCATTTCTTTTTATATAATAGTGCCGTCTACTATACTAATAACAATTAATGAGCCTGCTCCATGATTATAGATTCATTCTGTGGTGAATAGATGATGTATTTTGACTGCAAGAATAGGTGTTTGCCAATATTTTTATGAGCCTGGCGTCCTCTATTTTTAGTTAATATATGAGTAATTGTTGGTAATTTGATATTTTCAGTCAAGAAAAGTCGCCACTAGGATTTTAAGTGGATATAAGCCATCATTAGTGTTTATAGTCAACGTTAGTTTGTTTATTCACTGGATACAAGACGCCATTAGTATTTTAATTTTTATCATTTTATGAGCTATGCTATCTTGTACTCCTTTCATCTTCAAAGACTAGAACCATTCTTTGTCAACTACCGGATCATTGCCTATTAATCAAATCAAATGATCACAAAAGAAATATTATAATATGTTGTGACTTCATCAAGATTATGGTATTTACTTGTACATTTTGGAAGTATTGTTAAGCATGTGAAAAAAATTAACGATTAATATATTGTATCTCTAAGCAATTCAGATGATCAAATCCTTGGTTCAGGTTTACCATGTCTTCCACAAAGAATAGTAGAATTTTCATTATATTCACTAAAACTTTCAATGTATGGGCAAATGCATCATATGCAGTATGTTATATCAAAATTTGTATGTTAATATCACGATGGAATGTAGCATGATGTTGATCGAACTATGGAACGAATTGGGGAATATGAGCGTTTTGTCGTGTCGCGAAGGGTTGGTCAAAGGTGGGTGCGCGACATTTGAAGTTTGTCGAGGTGATTCATGGTCGAAGTATTCATTTCCTTTCATGACACTCGAAAAAATTTTGGGTTGAAATAAAAAGGGATAGTTCGATATAATACGTCGAAGTGATTTTTGCAAGCGGTTTTGATGTAGTTACTTCGAAGAACAAGGCCAACATTGATGAGGACGCGTGGCGCTGATTTTAGAATGACAGATCATGAAGATAACCGTCGAAGACACTTAGCTTCTCCCAAATAATAACTGTCGAGGACATGTATTCGCCGTGCATAGGATTTAGTTGTCTATAAATAGGAGTTTGATCAATGTAATGAGGGTTGTAATTTTTAATCACATATATTCACATATTCTTTCGAGTCATCATGACAAACAAAAATTTAAAATTAATTGAGTAATTCTTCTATGCCTTTTTTCTATTTCATTTCTTTAGGGTTAGGATTCTATTATATTCATATATTCTTTATATTTTCATATTTCTTATAATATCATTGTGTTATTTGACTATTTCTTTCATCCATTTACTTGAGCATTTATATATTATCTTGATTTCAACACTCATTCTTTGCTCTGAGAACTCGCTTAAAGGAGTCGTTGATAAATTTGATAAATTATTATTTGTGTGGACTGCCATAAATCATATTATAAGTTTTAATTCTAAAATTCAGATTAATTGAATGCCAATTATTAGAATATTTTATTGAACCCAATTATGTAATCCATATTATTATTGGATTTAACAATATAAAACGATATAATATAGGCCCTGTATATTAGCCTTACTATAATGGGTGGCTTGGCTCTATATTTTGTTGACACAGAAAGAGGTCTCTCCTCCTAGCCCTATATATAAACGTCTGTGGCCCAATTGAAACACGACGTTTATTTTGAAACTTTCTAGAAATAGGAGGATTTTCTCTCTCTTTGCTTCTCTCTCACTTTCTCGTTGCTTCTTCTTCCTTTTCTCTGCTTCCACTTCTCAATCTCTCCTCTACTTCTTCTATAATTCAAGGAAAGAGGCAACCTCAAGCTTGAATAACGGATTCCTTAAACACTTCAACCACTCCAGATAAACATGGAAGTTAATATTATTCTGATGAATTGAATCGATTACATGCTTTAATCGGAGTAAACAAGATGATTCGGGGATAAAATTCTAACAATTGGTATCAGAGCATGGTTTTGATTTTGATTATGGCTGTGAAATAAATTTTGGTGAGAAACAAGATGGTTGAGAAGCTGAAACTGTACATACTTTGTGAGTCTTAAAAGGGGTTAATTTCGCATTTTATTTTTTGGACCGATTAATTCCAAATTTTTTAGAGGGCTCTTGTTATTCATGTTGTTGTGAGTCTATTAAGCTAATTATTATGTGATTTGAGGTTGAATTAAGAGAAAAATCAAAGAAAAACATCAAGAACCCTAACCTTTGATCGAAACTCCAACTTAGTTATTTAGACAAATTTGAGTTCGATCTCTATAGGGGTTTTGTAGCTCTCATCACAATAACAAGACCAAGAACGTGAATTTTCGTTGAGATTTGAAAGAGAAAATTGCGAAAAACCGCGGATACCCACGCAAAACTTCCTTGAGTGATTCTAGAAATTATAGACCATGATCCTTTAAGATACTATATGAGCTTTGTAGGGCTCTCTCTCACGAGTTCATAGACACCAAAAACACGTCAAACGGAGGTCAGATGAGGGAGAAATGCCTTTGGACCCGTTTCGCGCCAAAAACGAGTCATGTAACCCGATTTCTCGACCCGCCTGACGGAGAAGATGATGAATAGTGACACGCGCGTGACGCCCACTAGCGGCTCTGGCGCGTAGGAGCGCGTAAGGGCCCGAAACTTGGCCTAAAATTTACCAAATTTTACAGAATACAATATTTAATTAAAGTAAAAATATTGGTGAATTTTATTTAATTTTTGAGCAATAAAAATATTTATTTTAATTTATTTTGAATTTAAATTGCTCAAAAACATATGGTACTCTTCGAATTTTGGTCTGAAAAATTTTGTACCTATTTGTGCTATTATTGGGCATATTGTGGCAAGCATACTCTCAGAGTTAATTCATTTTGCTTATTGGAATAATTTTGCTCTCTTTATATTTATTATGTTACACATTAAAGTAATAAAATGTCATTATTATTGAATATTGTGCAATATTATTTTGAGAATTGCTACTTGAGATATATTAATGATATTGTGAGACATTTTTTTTCATAATTATAAATTCGCCTTCGCGAGACTAATTATGATGAAATGTCAATTTTGAAAATAATATTGTTACTAGTGTTACATTGAGAATTATATTGATAATGAACTTATCATTCAGTTTATCTTTATTAACATGATTCTTGATGAGTTGATAATTGTGTCCTTAGAGTTCTCAGTATCCTCTCAATATTAGCTTTAAGGATATGATTCTATTGTTTTTATTGAGAGTTTACTCATGTAAAGTAATTTGAGACCTTTCGGCAGGATTATGATTGCATGAGGGAATTATACTATTGTTAATGGCTCAGTCTTTATGTTGATATGCACGATATAAAAATCTCCCACTAATGTATGAAACCACTCCAGCTTTGCCCGTGAATATGAGCACTTTGATAAAGCTCAACGGGATAAATTACGAAGATTGGCTTGAATCTGTGAAACTATACCTTGCTATTTCGAATATTGATACTGCTCTCACCAAAGATAAGCCACCAAAGCCCACAGATCAGTCTTCTGATACTGACAGGGTGAAGTATGAAAAGTGGGCTCATTCTAACAAGGTCTATTTGATGACCTTGAAGTACAACATGGACAAAACTATCAAGGATAACATCCCTGAGACAAATAGTGTGAAGGAATTTCTTGAATCAGTTAGCAAGAAATTCAAGAAGTTTAATAAGACAAAGAAAGCGCATTATCATGATTTGCTAAGCAAGACCAAGTATGATGACCTTTCTGGTGTTTGTGAGCATGCCATGAAGCTCACCAATTGGTATAACAAACTAAAATCCATGAAAGTGGAATTAGGAACTGATTTTCTAGTCTGGCAAATGTTGGACTCTCTTCCATCTGAGTTTGATGTGTTGAGGACTTCTTACAATACACAGAAGGAAGAATGGTTTGTTGATGAGTTGATCTCAATCCTCACACAAGAGGAACAAACTATGACAAAGGGCAAGGCCTATGTTGTGCAAATAGCTTCTCACAAGGATGGTGATAATAAGAAAAAATTACTTAAAGGGAAGAATGGTAAGTCTCGATTCAAGAACAAAGGAAGGAATAAAGCTGGACCTTCTTTAGCTCAAGAAGCCAGTGAGATTGCCGGAATCAAGCCAAAGTTCATTGTCAAATGTAGATTCTGTGGTATAGTTGGACATAAAGAGTCTGACTGTTATAAGTTTAAGAACTGGCTTGAGAGAAAGAAGAAAGGTAATCCTCTAGCTCTAGTGTGTTTTGAATTGAATTTAGTTGATGTTCCTTCTAGTACTTGGTGGTTAGATACTAGGGCAAGTATTCATGTCACTAACTCTTTACAGGAGCTCCAAACCAGGAGAAAGTCAAATAAAGGAGAATTGGCGATTACAGTGGGAAATGGAGTTAATGTCAAAGTGAAGCACATAGGAGTAGTTTATTTAAGATTATGTAGTGGACATCAACTGGTTTTAAAAGATACCGTTTATGTATCTTCAATGAGACAGAATTTGATTTCTATTTCTACTTTGGATAGTTGTGGATATTCCTTTCATTTTGGTGGTGGAAGAGTTTATATATATTATGACTCTATTTTGGTTGGTTATGGCATTTTGTCAAATGGTTTATATATGTTGAATGTTGATTCCTCTTCTGTTGACCAACAACAATCTGATGTTAATAGTATTATCGGGAATAAACGTGATAGAGCTATTGAGAGCTCTTCTATGTTGTGGCATAAAAGGCTAGGACACATTTTCAGGGAAAGAATGGAGAGATTGATCAAGGAGAACATTCTTCATGATTTAGATTTCTCTAATTTTGAAACTTGTATTGATTGCATGAAGGAAAAACTCACTGCTGGAACCAGAAAGAACAAGGCTAGTAGAAGTGAAGGAATATTGCAGTTTATTCATATTAATATTTGTGGGCCCATTACTCCTATTGCCTTGGGAGGTTTTAGATACTTCATTACCTTTATTGATGATTTCTCTAGATATGGATGGATTGAATTGTTGCGTGAGAAATCTGAATCTTTGGATGCCTTCAAAATGTTCAAAGCTGTTGTTGAATTGAAATTTAGCACTCAGATCAAGGGTGTAAGATATGATAGAAGTGGTGAATTTTATGGTAGATATGATAAAACTGGCAGAAATCCTGGGCCTTTTGCTAGATTTCTCTAGGAATGTAGTATTGAGGCATAATATACTATGCTTGGTACTCCGCAACAAAATGGAGTTGCTGAAAGGCGAAATCGTACCCTCATGAAAATAGTAAGATGTATGCTTAGTCATTCTACTCTCCCAGAGTTCTTATGAGGAGAAGCCTTGAGAACTGCAGCTTATATTTTGAACTATGTGCCAAGAAATATGTTTCAAAGACTCCATACGAGTTGATGATAGGGAAAAGGCCTATCTTAAAATATTTTCATGTTTGGGGTTGTAAAGCAAAGGTAAGACCTTATAACTGAGAAACAAAGAAACTCGATCCTAGAACCATTAGTGGTTTCTTTGTTAGATATTGTATTGGCTCAAGAGGTTCTAGATTTTACTGTCCCACACATACAACCAGAATTATAGAATTTGATCGTGCTGTTTACTTGGAAGGGGAATCATAACAAGTTGTAACTCAAGAGCCATGCGTTGTTAGCTTTAGAGAAGAGCTTGTTATTCTTCCAACAGTTATTACTTCTATTCCAAAGTCTATGCCATTTATTTTAGATCCCACTAATTCCACTATTGACGCTGATGTTAATCAGCATATTGAAGATGATGTACAGAATCCAAATATTGCTGTGCCTTAACCAAGAAGATCTGAGTGAGTTCCTGTATCTACTGAGTCGACTAAATTCAGAGATTATGTTATATATCTACAGGTATATGAGTTCACATCTATTGAGGATTTTGATCCCATCACTTTCCAAGAAGATATCTCCAGTCCTCATAGTTCCCAATGGTTAGCTGCTATGGAGGATTAATTGACTTCTATGAGAAAGAATAATGTATGGGATTTAGTGGAATTGCCAACTGATTGTAAGACTGTTGGCTGTAAATGGGTGTTCAAGACCAAACGTGATGCCAAAGGAGAAATAGAAAGATATAAAGCTAGACTTGTTGTCAAAGGATACAATCAGCAGGAAGGTATAGATTATAAAGAGACATTTTCCCCTGCCTCTACTAAATATTTGTGTCGTGATGGCTCTTGTTGCTCATTTTAATTTGGAGCTTCATCAGATAGATGTTAAAACTACCTTTTTAAATGGTGATTTATATGAGGATGTTTATATGGATCAACCTGATAGGTTTATTGAAAATGGCATGGAACATATGGTCTGTAAGTTAAGAAGATCAATTTATGGCTTGAAACAGGCCTCAAGGCAGTGGTATCTAAAGTTTGATCACATAGTCACATCCTTTGGTTTCAAGGAAAATATAGTGGATCAATGCTTTTACCTCAAGAATAGTGGGAGCAGATTCATTATTCTTGTTCTATATGTTGATGATATTCTTTTGGCTAGTAATGATGTTCACTTTCTAAATGAGACCAAATAGATGTTGACAACTCATTTCGATATGAAGGACCTCAATGATGCATCTTTTGTTTTAGGCATCAAACTCGTGGTATTCTTGGTTTGTCTCAAAAGGGATATATTGAGAGAATCCTGAACAGATTCAATATGGGGTCTTGTAAGCCTTGTAAAGCGCCCATTCAAATGGGTGAAGGCTCTCTAATGACCAATATCCCCGTAATGATGATGAAATTGCAGAAATGGAGAAGATCTCTTATGCTTCTGCTGTTAGCAGCCTAATGCATTCTCAAGTCTGTACATGTCCATACATTGCTTTTGTTGTTGGTGTACTTGAGAGATACTTGAGCAAACCTGGTATGGCTCATTGGCAAGCTGCAAAACGAGTTATGAGATACCTACAAGGTACCAAAGATTACATGCTCACTTACAAAAGAGCAAACCATCTTGAGGTGATCAGTTATTCTAATTCTGATTATGACGGTTGTCCAGATGATTATAAGTCCACATCAGGTTATATCTTTATGTTGACAGGAGGTGCTGTTTCCTGGAAAAGTGCCAAATAGACGCTTACAGCAATCTCAACCATGGAAGCAGAGTATATTGCTTATTATGAGGCTACACATCAAACAATATGGTTGAAAACTCTTATTACATAATTTGGTATTGTAGAGAGTATCTCTAGGCCTTTAACGATATATTGTGACAACTCTGCCATGGTATGCTTCTCTCACAACAATAAAAGCTCAAAGCGATCAAAACACTTTGACACAAAACTTATGTTTGTTAGAGAGAAGATTCAGGAGTTTCACACACGTGTTGAGCATATTCCTACTGAGCTTATAATTGCTAATCCCCTAACCAAAGGATTGAATGTCCAAGTCTTTGTTGATCATGTAACCTATATGGGTGTAGTGAGGTCTTTTGATATTTTGGGTTAATGAGAGTTTGTATTTAAAAGCTGTTGTGACATCATATTTTGTAATGCTTAAAACAACTTTAGTGACTATTATTGCCATTATTGTTGTTGCATTTGTTTATATATTTTGCGCAACTTGATTGTTGTAAATAATGGCATATCGTGGAGACATTTTGGACCCAGTCTCATTTCGTTATTGAGATATATATATATCTCATATGGCATCTGGGGCAGATACTTGAGCCATTTTGATTGGGAATTGCACTGGATCACATATTGGCATGCCATTTTGTTGTGCTTTCCCAACAATTCATATCCTGCTTTTTTTTTAAGGTCATTGGGATATAAGAGTTTTATATGTATGATATCAGTGTGATTTTATGTACTGTTGAGATCTCATAATCCCATATTGGACCTATAGCTGAAATATTGGCTCAAATTTGGCATTATATTGTGGCCACATATTGTAAATTAATCTGGAGTACTATTTTACTCAAAATTATAGTTTGTTTTATGTTGTCCAAGTGGGAGAATGATAAATTTGATAAATTATCATTTGTGTGGACTGTCATAAATCAGATTATAAATTTTAATTATAAAATTCAAATTAATTGAATGCCAATTATTAAAGTATTTTATTGAATCCAATTATGTGATCCATATTGTTATTAGGTTTAACAATATAAAAGGATATAATATAAGTCCTGTGTATTAGCCTTAATATAATTGGTGGCTTGGCTCTATATTTTATTGACACATGGAGAGGTCCCTTCTCCTATCCCTATATATAAGCGTCTGTGGCTCTATTGAAACACGACATTCATTTTGAAACTTTCTGGAAATAGGAGGATTTTCTTTCTCTTTGCTTCTCTCTCTCACTTTCTCGTTGCTTCTTCTTCCTTTTCTCTGCTTCCACTTCTCAATCTCTCCTCTGCTTCTTCTGTAATTCAAGGAAAGAGGCAACCTCAAGCTTGAGTCACGGATTCCTTAAACACTTCAACCACTCCAAGCAAACATGGAAGTTAATATTATTCTGATGAATTGAATCAGTTACATGCTTTAATTGGAGTAAACAAGATGATCCGGGGATAAAATTCTAACAGTCGCATCTACTCCTCAAATTGAAATCAAGAATCAAGATTTTGTCGACTTTGTTTGATTGCTTCAACAAAAAATCATAGAAAACACAATCATTTTATTTTTGACATCATTGGAATGCCCTCTAGATTCATTGTTGAGAAATGAAATGACACAGGAAAGTGGAAACAGGTCATCAAGTACTGAAAGTCATCGAATGATAAAACCAAACTAGATACAGACAAGCCGACAAAGCATGCCTGTCTCCGGCTAAAATAGAGAGTTGACGAATTGGATACCGAAGGTGTTACTATTTTGGCACCATTATTTTTTTCGAAAAAATATTACTTAAACAACGCTGTAGAGTCACAATGCGGGTATCCATACAAATTTGACTAAGAATTTTAGGTCAAGTCATTATCAGTTGTGACCATAAACACTCTTTCACGAGTTTGACTAAGCTAATGGAAACAACTCATTAGATTCTATTTTATCAGGGTCTAGGGAGGTTCGTTTTTGGTTTTTTGGTCTAGGGAGGTTAGAAAAGCCTACAAATGTCGACATTAGGCGTGGGCCAAAAAAAAAAACCTAGAGGAAAGCATCGAAGCCCAAAAGTGGAAGGCTTGGAAAAGAAGAAAGCCCAAAAGTACAGAAAAAGGTTGAGGACGTCACACCGTAAACTCAGTTTGGTCTTGTGAGCTGAGCAAGTAGTCCTCCCATGGCGGCAAGGAAGATGTTGCAGAGGCGATTCTTCTCATTCCTTTCTCCACAACATCCTCCCAACCCCATGATTCAAGGCAAGTCCCATGTTTCATCATTTCTTCACTGAATTTGCAAAATTTGTTTTTCTTTTCTTCAAATTTTTTTTTTTTTTTTTATATGTCTGTTATTGTTGTCTTTGTTGTTTATGTTGAATGTCTCATGAATTGAACCCTTTTTGAAATTTTTCATTTGTGTTTTCATATATATACAGTAATTGATGTGAGACAAAACGAAAAGGCTAAAAACAAATTGTTTTAGAGTAGTGCTTAGCAGTGGCTTCAGGTGCTGAGGCCTTAAGTGTGTAGGAATTTGGTAAGAGATCAAATAGCAACTCCCCTTTGAAACAAGAATGAAGCACACAGTGCAAGAAGAAGTTATAAGCATGATCCTATTTCATGTCGTTTTTATGGGCAAAGAGGCACCCTTAAAAGATGTCAACATTCTGCTCCAACCAAATGCATCAAAGGAATCCACAAATTGCACACTGCCACTGTTCTTCAAGCCCAGATGGATTACTAAACATTGAACTAAATTTCTAGCATGGCAATTCTAGCATGGCAACTGGTTTTATTCAAAAGTCAAAACACTGGTCTAAGGCTATGTAAGTTTTTTCTAAAGAATATCCTAAAGGTTATAAACGTATATTAAATTTCCTCTTCTGCTATATTACGCGAAGCAAAAAGTGAGTTTGGAACAAAAAGTATAGAGTGACTAGTGTTAACTTGAGTTGGACCTGCCCTAAGCAATCTGTTCTCTTCTTCTTTTCTGTCCCTTTTTTGTTGCAAAACAGAGATTCTGCTTAACTTAATATTTGTTCAATTTTAATCCATTCTCAATTCTTCGCCTAACATCTTAAGCTTTTTAAGTTGAGTTGTTCTTTAACTACTTGTGATATGATTGATGTGTGCATAAATATTTATATGTGTATGTATTGAAGAATCTCTCCCTGTGCATGCCTATCCACCCATTTGTGTGTTATTAACAGGTTAATATTGTTTATTGGCAGCATCTTCTTGGCATTCTTCTATCGGTGCAACATGGAACAGGTATGGGTTTCATAAAGGGGTCTCAACGCATACAAATCCAATCAAACCTGTTTCTGAAGATTTAGACAATAATGAAGCTAACGGCTTAAAGTCTAGTGCGAGCCCAGATAATGTTCCTACATCCATGAGCATCAGTGAGAACACTGCTGTAAAGTTTTCTGCTACGTCCAGTTTGAAAACATCCTCAAGGCATGACCTTGCTATGATTTTCACCTGCAAAGTATGTGAAACAAGATCCATTAAGACAGTTTGTCGCGAGTCATATGAGAAAGGTGTAGTGGTGGCAAGATGTGGGGGGTGTAACAATCTTCACTTGATTGCTGATCGCCTTGGGTGGTTTGGTGAACCAGGAAGCATTGAGGACTTCCTGGCTACTCGTGGAGAAGAAGTTAAAAAAGGTTCAATTGATACACTGAATCTTACGCTGGAAGATATAGCTGGACAAAAACCTTGAAAAGGTACGATTTGACCATATATACTTCTCGCATTAGTGTATTAATGAGATTTTTGAAGGGTAAAAGAGTGTAACAATAGATAGTGTTTGTGATCTCAACTCTTCTGTCTCGTGATTTTCCCTATACTAAAAAGTGGCATATTCAATGTACTGTTGTCTTTATCAGTTATTTTTGGTGCCTATTGAAGGAATGCATTTTGAGATCCTTGCATAAAAAGTATCCACAGAGAAATAATAATAAGTTGAGAAGTGAGGAACTGGAGGAAACAACCTAGGTAATAGGGTGTATGGCTTGTCTATATCTTGGTTGAAAAGAAATTTTTTCAAGCAGGCATTAAGCTTGTGGGATTTTACTGCATCATTATATCATTTTCCCATGTCTTGCAGCCCTAGATCAGATTCTTCAATGGCGGAAGTCTTGTGTATGGAGCTGTCCTTTGTTATCTCATATCAGACTTGTGTAGCTTGTGTATGCGCATATACTGCATGTGTGAGTAGCTTGCTTAAATTCTTGAAAGTTGGTTTAGTTTGAAGTGAGAAGGTGAGAGTTGACACTGATCAAAGGTTTGGCTCATTTGAATCATAAATTTGATTCGTCCTTGTTTGATTGCAATAACACAGGAGTCATGCAAGTTCTTCCTAAGAATTATTTGTCGTCTCAATCAACTTTTTCTAGATAGAAGCGACAAATATTTGCAGCTGATAGGTAACTTCAACTGTGAATTCTTAATTCTATTTGAACAAGAATGAGTGCTGGCTACAACCGCAACAGTGTTTCTGTCCAGTGGTCTCACATTTTGGGCATCTTTTTTTTTTTAAAGAATTAACATCGATTATTTTATGTTATTTAACTCTTGTCAAGGTGTTTGGCTACTCTCCTGTAGATTTAGGAGTTAAGGAAGGTGGCTGATTAATGAGCATTTTTCACTTCTTCCTGTAATTTTTTTTTTTTTTTGTACACAGTAACCTTTTTATTCAGTTCCAAGAAGTAATAAACAACAGAATATGAAATTTAACTGGGTAAGAAAACAGTGTCCTCCCTGCCAAGGGGAACATAAGCCATGAAGCCGGACCACCCTCTACTTCCATTATACCATGTTACACGTTCATGTGCTTGATTATTAACGACGATTCCATGAAAAGTGAAAACATGATGTTCTTTGCACTTTGCAAAAATATTATTATGTCTCCAAGCAAAGGATCACCTTCCCAGAAAATTGAAGTGTGTTTAATGTTAGTGAAAGAGTAATGCTAAATATAATCATCTAGAAGAAAACCTTGAAAGAGTACAATTGGAACCAAAATATTATGGCCAGAATCTGCGCACAACTGAAATTTTAGGAGGGCTAAGGATTATAATAATGGTAATTATTTGCAAACTATATATATAAGTTTTGGTTGAGAGCAAGATTTGCGTTAATTTAGGAAGGTAAAGTGGAAGATTTGCATCAATCTAAGACAGGGTTTACTTTCGGACTTATCGAATACTTATAGAAGTACTTATATATTATCTATTATAAAAAAAATTTAAAAGTTGAATCCAAATCATATCAATGCATGAGCTAAAGATCGATCATGTGAGCCAATTCATTGGCATAATCATTTGTAAACTAGTCATTCATTTCAAAAGTTTTTCCCCATATCCAAAAGGTTAAATTTATATGTACTCACTTTGATTTCCTATGGTGCGGCTAATGAAATAAATAAGAAATGTTGTATCTTCTAATACTTTCTTGGCAATTTTTTTTTTCACATTAAACTAAAAGTATTGTTTATTGCAGCGAAACATTTCAGAATTAAATACATAATAAATTTTTTTATTAAAAATATATTGAATCACATCCACATAATAATTAGTTCATTTAAGAATTAATTATCTCGAGTAGTATTGTTGGAATTCTAAGAAGCTAATTACATGTTTTTCTTATGTTTAGAGATATGAATGCGCATATAGTTTGTTTAATTTACCAACTTAGATTTAGTCTAGTGATAAAGAACTAATCTATCATAATATAGTAAACTATGATTCAAATTTCAACTGGTAAAAATCACATATATTTAAGTATTTAATAATATTTAATGGGGATTTCTTTGGTGCCCCAAGTTTTTTATGGATACCGGTGCCCTTAGGCCTCAATACTTATTGTTTTAACAGGTTAAAGTTTTATGCCGGTTTTTTCTTTTTCAAAATTTAAGATATTGTTCTCCCAATTATATAATATTTTAGATTTTAGATTTGCCCCCAAATGACGGTTACTTCATTGTCATTCTTCTTCATCATCTTATGTGATTTTCATCTTTCTTCATCCCTGCAAAAGTGTATATGTTCAAAAAGGAAAAAATAAAAATTTGTTGTCATAATATTGTCACCAATCCACTTTGTTATTTCTGGAAAGAATTCTGCAATGTATTATTTTCCCTTCCCATTTCTTCTATTCCTTTGTTTGATGTGCAGTAACCCCTACACTCTGCATTTCTTTCTTGGATTGGGACAAGTCCTTGAAGCAGTATGTGTGGAGAGGGAGGTGCATTGAGATGTAAATGTCAGGAAGGTTGTAGAGGGAATTTTCAAGGAGGGAGACTTCGATATAGAGGGCTTAAATATCATCTAGTAAAGTGGATATATTTCTAAAATTAAAGAAAAATTGGAAATAATGCTATAATTTTA
Organism: Pterocarpus macrocarpus; assembly: GCA_031439585.1. Taxonomy (NCBI): domain Eukaryota; kingdom Viridiplantae; phylum Streptophyta; class Magnoliopsida; order Fabales; family Fabaceae; genus Pterocarpus; species Pterocarpus macrocarpus. The sequence goes on along the minus strand of CM062516.1, from coordinate 53,741,246 downwards.
TAATTTTAACTAAATGTATTTTTTTTTTACCTGTTCAGTAAGTTACCAGTTTATTTTCAAAATTTATATTAAATATATTTTATAAACTAATCAATTATTAAATGACACATATGCAAGATACCTATATCCATATAAAGATAAGGGTATCAAAGAAAGAACCATATTTAAATATAATTATTTTCAATGAAAGGATAATTGTGAAAAATTAAAAAAATATAATTTGTTTAATTTAAATAATTTGATATCTTTTTCTCTGAATAAAATTTTAAGGACAAATTCAATTCAAATAAGATTAGTCGAAATAACAATATGGATTTATTTTTTTAAAAAAATATTAATATGCCAAACACATCGTGCTAGTTAATTCCTGTAACATCTGAATGAAAATAATAATAATAATAATAATGATGATGATGAGCACATAACCCATCAATTCACTCATAGAGTTAGCGGAGCTAACTAATGTAATTTTAACAAACCATCGATGGATGAAATCGATAATCCCACGGTTCCAACTTCCTACCCCCACGCTCTCAAGCTATGTGTGTATGCTTCAGTTGCTTTTCTAGTTCCTAGAGAAAAAGGGGACGCCTCGTGGCGGTGTGGGTGGGAGAGAGAGAGAGAGAGAGAGAGAGAGAGGAAGGAAACATAAGTTTTTGTCCCAAAGCAAAACCAAAAGCAAAATCCGAAGTAGCTAACAAAGCATTCAGTTGCTGGGTATCCAACAAGTCATGGCTTGTCACTCTGTTATCTCATCATCTGCTCTTCACACAACAAATTCAATGGCCATAAAGGGTGTCCCCTCCTTCGCACCTATCCCACCTGCCCTCCATCTTCTCCCCAAAGGCTTCGCCTTTCTTTCACTCTCTGCTTCCAGAAAACCCCCCACTAAGTCATTCCAAGGTTCTTCACTTTGCTATTCAATTTTACTGGTTCAAGATATATTATTATTGCTTATATATTTTGCGACTCAGTTATCTGTTCTGCTTCATGTGCTTATGTTGTTGGAATTTTCACTTGCTGCTTTTGGTGTATTAGATTGAATGAGGCCAACTCAGTATTATATATGTTGTTCCTTTAACTCATCTAGTTAAACATGTGTAGATATTGAGGTGTTTTAGGGGAAATGAAGAGAAGGTAAGAACTTATTAGAATTTAGTAAAGGAAGGGACGTAGAATGGGAAAGTAAAGTAAGGAAAGGAAAGAGGATATATGTTAGTGAATTTTCTGATCATCTTTTGTGCAGGAAGCTCATTTCTCTTTATTCTCTTTTTCTTTTTTTTTTTCTTTTTAATTAAATCGGTAGGTTCATGATCATTTAATTCGTTTTTGGATTCTAACATAATTTGGTTCTAATTGTGTACCATTTGAATGATGATGCGGTTTAGCTATCCCTTTGTTTATTTGGAAGTATAAACTGTAGATTTGCTTTTCATTTGACAGTGCATGATGTGTTAATGCTTGTTTTTAGGTGTGACCCTCAGAAAGAGAGTGCTTTGCTTAGGCAGTTTGTGCTTATGAGACACCTATTGAGTATTTGATAACACGCTTTTATGGTTGTTACCTTTTCTTTTATTGTCAGTGAGATCAGTGGCTGCTCCTACAGAAGCTGTAGCAGAGTTTGATGACATGGTTTCTGGGACTCAGAGGAAGTACTACATGCTAGGTGGGAAAGGGGGAGTAGGGAAGACAAGTTGTGCTGCCTCACTTGCTGTTAAATTTGCCAATAACGGACACCCCACTCTTGTGGTTTCCACTGATCCAGCACATTCTTTGAGTGATTCTTTTGCTCAGGTTAATTTCATGCCTTCTAGCTCTGATGATGCTTATGTGCTAGCTGCTTCATGATCCAGTGGTGTTTGTGCTCTGTGTAACACAAGTTTTGTCAATTTACTCTAGGATCTGACAGGCGGGACATTGGTGCCAGTGGAAGGACCTGATTATCCACTTTTTGCCCTTGAAGTAAGCTGGCAATGCTGTTGAATAAATTTGCTGATATTCATTATCCGGTTTACTTGATGATATGATTGGTATTTTTGTGAAAATATGTGTTTACCATATAATGTGAGACCACTCCATCGTATGTATTTACTTAAATTTGTTGTTCTTTCCTTCCTTTACAGATAAACCCTGAGAAGGCTAGGGAAGAGTTTCGAAATGCAACTCGAAAGAATGGTGGAAGTGGAGTCAAAGACTTCATGGATGGCATGGGTCTTGGAATGATTGTAGAACAGGTAAAGCTTTATTGGTTGTTATCAGCGATTTTTTGGTTATGTATTTCCTCCAAGGAAATAGTTTATGAGGTGAATTTTCACAGGTTGATGAGTTGTCTCAAAAGCACAAGTTTTCTACCAGATTTATAGTTCTATTTGCCATCAACTTGCCATGATGTTGGCTCATACATAAAATTGAGCACATATCTTTGAAATATAAACTCCTCTTTCATGGTTGATGGCCAGATTAACTTTGACAAATTGATTTAGACTTTAAGCACTAGAGCGTAAAAGGGAAAAAATGTTTTATCACACACACAAGCAGAGGATTAGGATCCGTTAAAAACATTGTAAATCAAAATCAATTTAACACCAATGATAACTTTTGGCAGAATGAGTATTTAACAAATTCCACTGCTGGATTGAAAATATGCATTATGCATATTATACTCATGAAGTTTCACATCAATCCAAATTTGTTTTCCTCTTCATTTCATGTTAAAACTAACATACTTAATTGCATATCAGTAGCTATTTAAATTTTAATGAATTTATTATGCAATATCAACATTTATAACTAGGAAATACTGGTAGATAATTGATTCTGCTTCATTATAAGCCTGCTTCTCTAATACTGGTTGTTGCATCTTTTGATTGCAAAAGTTGGGAGAGCTAAAACTGGGAGAATTGCTGGATACACCTCCTCCTGGACTGGATGAAGCTATTGCAATTTCCAAGGCATGTATTTATGTGCTATGATTAATTATTTTGTTGCTAATTAGTCATGCAATGAGCCCCCTTTTTGCACTCCTAACAATTAGAAACGTCTTCCCAGGTGATGCAATTTCTTGAATCACAGGAATATAGCATGTTTACTCGAATAGTATTTGATACAGCACCTACAGTAAGCAAAAAGCTAATAGCTATATAATTCCCATCTCCTTTGTTTTTGGATATTATCTAACAGAATTTATGCATTTTCCTGAACAGGGTCATACATTACGACTGCTGTCGTTGCCTGATTTCTTGGATGCATCCATCGGGAAGATATTGAAGGTAAGACTGCTGATGGGGGAAACCTACAGTTATATATATTTCTGAGTGATCCTTATAGTCATTGACACCAATTATTCTGCTGCAGCTAAGACAAAAGATAGCTTCTGCTACCTCAGCAATTAAATCCGTGTTTGGGCAAGAAGAAACTCGCCAAGATGCTGTAAGACTGATGCCATGGTTCTAGTGTTGCATTTAGTTTCATCTTAATTTGCTTTATATTGATGGTTCAGGCTGACAAATTGGAGAGACTTAGGGAGAGGATGATAAAAGTGCGTGAGCTCTTTCGTGACACTGATGCGACAGAATTTGTCATTGTAACAATCCCCACGGTATGAACAAGAAATGTGTTCCACAACTCATTTATCTTTGTATAACTGATGCACATAATGGTCAATTGAGCCACCGGCCCTGCCTAGAATGATTGAAGGACTTCAGCTTTAACATATGACTCTCCTTTAGCAAAGTGATTTGTTGAATAAAATGGAAGTGGAACTGATCATATTTTGAAGATCTACTTTCACAATAAGAGTATACTAATTGGAACTGTCTAAGTAATCATTTATATTTGTGTCTTTACTGCTTAAGGTGATGGCGGTTAGTGAGTCATCTAGATTGAGTGCCTCCTTGAAGAAGGAAAATGTTCCGGTGAAGAGACTTATTGTCAATCAGATTCTTCCACCATCTGCATCTGATTGCAAGTTTTGTGCGATGAAAAGAAAGGTAATTTAACTGTTCGCCCTTTTATCTTAAAATGGGTTTAATCAAAATCAGAATGATGAATTATAATGTAATTCAATTAATATGATTGTTGCTATATGCGAGACAACTGATAGCCAAGCATGTCTGAACAAAAACTTAAAAAGAGAAAAGGGAGAAAAATTCTTGTATTTGCTGTTCTTTTTTATTTAAAGGCTGAAAACTTATTGTCAACAAACTTTTCAGGATCAAATGCGTGCTCTTGATATGATCCAGAATGATCCTGAGCTCTCCAGCTTAGCGATGATTCAGGCGCCGCTTGTTGACGTCGAGATAAGAGGTGTTCCAGCTCTCAAATTTATGGGTGACATTATTTGGAAATGACTATCACACAGTTGCAGATGCAATGGCTAGTATCTCTTCTGTTCTTTAATATCAATTATATAATTATGTTCAATTAACTGAAGTTGGCAGTTTAGTGGAGAACCATTAACTCTGCGCATGACATCAAGGCTTATCAGATTTATTTGGTGAAGTTGCAGACTTGCAGCACTGGCTTTCAAAACTTAACACATGCTAGAGCTTCAGAAACATGAAAACTTCTTGGCTTTTTCACATTGAAAATGTTATTGTAAATTCCCTGCTGCAATACTTGTGTAAAATTATTTTTTTTTCTTTGGCCATATATATATTTTTTTGGTTTGGAAGAGAAATGTTGGTTTTTTTTTTTCCCCGGTGGTTCTCAAACTGGTGTAAGTTTTCACTGTATGTGTGCCACACATAGAAACGAAGGTTCCATTTCTTTGAAGCTGAATTGATACACATGATGCTTTAATTTAACGTGGAATTGATGACGTGGTGCCACATTATACAAATGTATGATTAATTTTTAGATTCACATCTTGTTTGGAATGATAAAATGAAATAGAATTAAATTCAATTTTATTAGCAATTGAATTCAGTTGTATTATAATTTGAATTCTTATATTTGGAATAAATTAATAAATTACAGAATTTAATTTATTTATACTATTTGGAATATATATGAAAATGAATTGAATTTTTTATCTTAATTATTTTGCTCTTCATTAATAAAATATTATATTTTAATAATAGATTCAATTATTTATTAGATAACATGATATAATCAAAATCAAATTAAAACACTCTATAAAATAAATTTATCAAGAATGTGTTTTTCCACAAGAAATATTAAAATTGATAATGTCTGCATAATACACAACAAAATAAATATAAACAGCGCTATGCAATCTACCAAAAGTAAAATTGAAACTACTTTAACAATTTTTTTAACCAAAAGAACCAAATATTAAGACCAAAAGATTTATAAGTAATTAAAATATTATAATTTTTTTTTAACCTTTATAATCTCAAAAACTTGAAAGCGTGGGGACCAAATTCGCATATCTTTTGTGCGAGTGGTGGATGAGACAAGAGCAGTTGATATTTACAAATAGTGTGAAGAAAGGAGAATGAAGTAATGGCTTAAACTGATTTACAGCTACAACCTGTTTGAAGAGAGGAAAAGATGAAAGTGTTAAGAGTTGAGATAAGAAAGAGAGAAAATATTATATAAAATTGAAAATATTTTTGGTATATTATTTTTTAATATTAAATTTACTAAATTAAGAGTTATAAATTAGATCTATTTTAGTCTAATTTATTTTTGAATCTTTTTAAATAATTAAATTTTTTAAAAAATTTTAATTCTATGTTATTAATTAATTTCAAATCATGAAAAAAATGAATTCAATTCCAAACTTTCCAAACAAACTGTGTGAGACTTTCACTTTGACGTCCCATATTTTGAATCAACTTAAGTCATATGGACAATTAAATAGTAAAACAAAAGAAGAAAAAAGGTATCAGCATTCACTAGACTTCAGTAAACAAAATTAAATGATGCAATCATTATAACGCATGCAACGGCATTCAGATTGCGTTCTTGGGTCTACTTGTCAATAATCAAGTTATTTGTACATCAAAGAATCGGCAACAGTGGCAACACCGTATTAAAGTGAAGAATTGTCAGACATTCAGTGTCAATTCATGCATCTAACACACACCATTGAAAAACTCGTCTCGGTTGCTAACCAAAATCAACAACCAACAAGTATGTACTATTACTATTTTGGCAAACTAGTACCTAATGAACATGCACCTAGTATGTTAGCTTGTAAAGAGTTCAGGCTTAATGTCAGTTTTTAAATATACAAAAAATGCATTATTATTATTATTATTATTATTATTTTAATGAACATTGAGGCTTAACGCCCAAAGCAAAACAAACTAGATTGATACAACACGGTACCACCCCTGACCAAGACTATCCACTAGAAAATCCAAGGAGATACAAAAAATGCACTATTGAATTGTCAATCAATGAACTACTGAATTTAATAACAATGAAAATTAAATATTTTAAACATAGACATTAATTACATTAATATAATACAAATAAACAAGCTCAAGCTATAGACATTCAAATATGACACGACATATACATAGATCACAGCTAACATGACATGGTAATGTAGACTGCAACTTGCATATCTAGGCCAATAGCCAGTATCAACCCCCCAAATATTAATCAGACATTCTTGTAATCCTGAGAATCCTAATGCAATTCCTATACCATTAGTGATGCTACCCACTCCAATTTGTACAACTCAAATCCGTGAAAAATAAAATTTTCATAGCTTGAAGATTGGCCCTACTTCTTTTGGAAGGTGACCATACAGAAAAATGCTATTGCCCGGCCAATTACACCCATAAGAATGAGGATGGATATGCACAAATTCCAATCATGAAGATTATAGCCACTTTGCATGAGTGAACCACAACGAGTTATGAGCCACACTCCCTGATACCTGCATTATAAATGTAATTAACAGCATGTTCAGTATCCAGATTCAAATGTAAGGCTGTGAACAGCGAACGATTAATCAATAACACAAATTATTTGTCATTCTTTCTTCTTGTTCTGTTTTCTTTACATAAATGCTGATAACATGAAAACAACTTCAAAATTCTTAACAAGATTATTTGATGCAAACCAATCTGTGGTCTTCTTAGTCCCTTTGCTTTCTCTTGATTTAAATGCAATCCTCAATTTGGTCACAAATTCATTATGTACTTCAAATTTGGGCCAAAACTACTCCTGCCTAGTATTCTTCAATCAGAAATTTGGAAGCCTGGTATTTCTTCTAGCTATGCAAATTGAGGTACAAATACAACAACTCAGTGAATCAATAACTGTATTTGACAGATTACCTTTGAGCATTTGCAATTACAAATGCCTGTAAAGCCCATTTAGAGTAGCATATATTAGCTATATTCTTCACAATTTTACTATCTTTTTGTTGTGTTGCAATGAGAGTCAAAACAACAGGAAGAAGTACTGACCACTGCAAGAAACAGAAACATGTTAGAGAAAATATGAAAAACATAATGATGAGTAAGTTTCAATAGTGGGGTTACTAAAAGTTTTTTGGTTTGACACTAATACTAACCAGCTGAGCAGCACCAGCTTCAAAAAATATGGCCAATGCATATGCTATGCCGGTCACACAGTATACAAGACAAAGTAGCACGACATAGTTATCAGCAAAAGTTGATCTTGGATTGGTAAAGAAATAGAACATGGAAAGGTACACCACAGGCTTGATCACAGTATTAAAATGATCAATTGTGTCTTTAGAGAGAAAATAAGCCAAGCTGCTTATCCCAGAATCGCTCTCCCTCCAGTAGTGCAATTTATCCAGAGAAAATGATCTCAAGGCAGCTATTTTGCACAGAAGAGCTGAAATTAACAGCAATAGATAAGAATAAAGCATTGCTCACATTAATGTTAGGTAGATTATTTGCAATGACATGAAATGCATTTCTAATTCCAAAATGAAATTGCTAGCATTTTAATTACAGGATTGTTTAAAGGATGTTAGAACTTTGACTAATTATCTTATTTTGTAGTCATAATTTTGTCACAACAATATTTCTTTAAGAAATTATTATGATATTATAAATAATAATAATAAAAAAATTCACATGTAGCATGGTTACTCATACTTTGCCAAATGAAAAATTATATAGGGTAAAGGGACTTCTAGGATAATTATCAAGGACTTTTATAACTTACATACGGCAATCACTGTATAGGTGTACCCAGCAGCCCCAAACGTTTGATCACTTGCTTTGGTAAGGGATCCTAAGCAGGCTCCAGCAAGTAACAAAATCAGATAATCTATGGCTTGGATCCTAGCTTCTCTTAACCGCTGCTTCCCAACCCTGCGACAACATTGGCATGTAATAAGTACGGCAGTTAACGAAAGAACATGCAGACACTAAGTTAAACAGACATGTCCATTATTAACAGGTTATTAGCTACTCTTTCTCCTTTAACAGATCACAACACTAAATAGAGTACAAAAGAGAAGAGAAATGTTGGCATTCAGCAAATATTCTCTGGCTTAATTAGGAGAGGTAAGTTCCACTTTGGTTTTCCCTTTATAATCATATATGGTTGCATAATATTAGCATTCATTTTGGTTTCCAAAAGACAAGGAATAGAAGGAGCAATTGGTACGGCATTGGCCATCATATGATCAGAAGTTTTGCTTCCATTTCTCATGCTTCCTTTATACCACACAGAACCTTGGACAATGCTAAAGTCACAGCACCAAATGTAATTAATAAATCTCCAGCATTTACAGCAGCCTCTGACACTATTCATGCCACAGTTTCAAAAGGAAAATACTTATAAGAAACTTCCAAGTTAACCAAAAATTAAGGTCATTAGATGGTTTACCTTATAAGAAAGTACTTATATTGCTTGAATACACCAGGAGTTTTCCGGTTAGATAAATCCTTGGATTTCAAAAATTTGAGTCTTATCTTCTCCCCCCGGAGTTCCACATTGTTTCTCACATCTTGCCATAAATCTCCAGCAAAGGTTTTATCCTCGTGACCATATCCATTGAAGTCTATTTCGTTAGCTGAATTTACACTTAGGGACGTATCATATTGTGCTGCACTCTGCCGCATATCAAGAGGTATAGGGTATCCATTGTGAAGCATCCATCTAACTGGTAGCTCTTTATAACTCAGTCCTGAGCTACCACCAGGTACTACTATGCCCTCCAAAATGTCAATGAAGTAATCTGGAGGATTAATCCGCTCCGGTATATTGATCCCAAGGCCTGAAAAGTATTCTTCAACTTTCTTGGCAGGTCCATGATAGACAGTAAGACCACCTTTTCCCAGAAGTATCAAGTCATCAAACATCTTGAACAAAGCATAGCTGAAGTAGAAAGTTCAATCATTAATTTACTAAGGGAAAATACTCTTACTATTAACAACATCCCCACCCCAAAAAGAAGTTTATAGTAGTACTACAATAAAATAGTAGCAGAAAAAAAATTAATGAGCAATGAGGCAATTCATGTCCCAAAGATGCAGCCATGGAATTAAAAGTTACCTGGGTTGGTGAACCACCGTGCAAATGTTCACTCCCTCAAGAGCTTCACGTCTTAGAGCTCTTAAAAGGAGCTGAGATGATGCACTGTCCAAACCAGACGTGGGTTCATCCAAGATCAAAAGTGAAGGTTCCATAACCATTTCCAATCCAACATTTACACGCTTCCTTTGGCCTCCAGAGATTCCTCTCTTTTCCACTGTTCCAACCAAGGAATTCCGCACAGACTGAAGCCCCAAGAATTCAATAACTCTTTCAACAACCAGAACTTTTTCTGGTTTTGACAAGTCAGCAGATAGCCTTTAACATTAACAACAAATCATTTGAATAAGCACATATGCAAACACTCAAAAAACCACTATAAACAATAATATATGCACGAGTGTTAGAAGAGAACAGCAAGACAAGCAAGGCCAAGACAAAAGAAAGCTGATATATTGTGTAAACATCTAAAGTATTGCTTCATGCCAGAGTATCTAAAATTAAAGTATGAAGTGAAAGCTTAAAAGGCTATTTGATGACGTAAATATTCCAATCAACTAATACAAACTCACATCAAATTATAATCATATTGCCAACTGATGCGTAGAGCTAACAATTTACTCCAGGATATTAGGGGAAAAAAAATATGAATGGTTGAATATAAATCTAAGCCAAATTTAACTGCATAAACTTGCATGAAGATAATGAACACAATTTAGAATATAATGCAGTTAGAATATCCAACAATGAAATATACCTGCACTGTGCGCTGAACCAGAGATTCTCTTCCACTGTCAGGTTTCCATGAACTACATCATCTTGTGGCACAAAGCCAATAATTCTCTTAAAGGAGTGGATTGATTCATTCCTTCCATTTATAAGAATTGAACCAGTCACCAAGCATCCAAATGCCTTTCCAGCTAGAGCTGAAAGAAATGTTGTCTTGCCAGCCCCTGATGGACCCATCACAGCAGTGATCCGGCCAGGTTTAATTTTCCCAGTAACACATCTCAATATATGTTTGCTTTGAGCTTTGAATGTAAGAGTCAGATCTTTGAAAGAAATCTCAATCAAAGGCCTTTTCTTTTTTTCAGTGTTTGTTGCCATTTTAATCACTCCTGAGAAGGTAAGGTTCTTGTTTTCTTGTTGCTGAGCCTTCTCTTTTTCAAGTTGAGAATATGCATACTTAAAAATTTGGCTATGAGTATGTAGTTGTTTTCCCCTCGGCACATTTTCTGCAACACTTTTAGCTCTAGTTTCTATTTCTACATTGAAGTTGTCATTAATATCAGGGTCATTTTCAATTTCATGTATTATTTGCATTAGACCCCTGGATTCTTTACCCTCTTCCTTCGGCACTGCAGACGAACTTGCAGCCATGCTTGAAGTAGTAGGATGTGAATGTGCCAACAATTCAAGATCTGTTTCAGAAGTTGCTTGGTTCAAAATTTTAACTGTTTCCAGATTTGTTGCATCCTTCTTACGAGAGAATTTGTTTGATAGTTGAGCTTGCAGCCCAGTTGCACGCTTCTTAGCAGCATCTTTTGCAAATTTCCATCTTTGGCGCGCAGTTGCGGTCTTCCTTGCACTTCTAGCTGCTGCTTCTCTAGATTTGGCCATTCTCCTTTCCCTAGTAGTGAGAACTTGGTCAGAACAGTTGTAAATAATGAGTAGCAAAGTACTCAAACCAGCCTGCATGAGCAATCAAAGAGTGTTAATTTCTACCAACATGGTCTATGTGTTTATATCTATGTTTCTCTATGTGACATTGTATTAAACATCGACCCTGATTCAAAGATCATCTTTGCACATGATGTGAAAACTAAAAGAAAGACGGGAGAAAGTAATAGAGAGGGGTAGATATAGAGAACAAACAGGAAAAAGTAGACTAAGGAAGGAGAAATAATAACAACAAAATTCCAATTAATACAAATACATCTCATTTTTTCAGTTCCATACTCCACTATTCAGTCTCAGATAAAAGGAAAAAATGGAAAAAGAACCTACAATGAGCATGATTCCATAGGCATGCATATTTTGGTTTGCTGTGTTTGAACTACATGAACTCAACTTGAAGCATCCTACAAGATAATCAGTACATGGTCATATATACTCTGCACATATGCACTCAGAAATTGATTAGTCAAATGAGACCTAGAAACAGGTTTACTGCTTCAAGACTTAACAATTCATGATATCTTACTTTTCTCAGAAGTGGAACCCATCCTGCAGTAATGCCTGCAATTTCAAGAGAAAATGTTAAGAAAATTCAGATTTCAGAATAATGAGCAGAGGCATCATAGTTTGTTTAACCATTAAAAAGGCAAATAGTATTAAGACCATATTAAGAAGTTAAATAAAGATGTCATCTCTGGGATTCCAGTGCAACTATGCAAGGCCATTTCCTCCAAAAGCTTCAAACACTATAGATTACTTCTTCTAGGATCCAACTTTGGCAATTTATAAAGAGAAACCAAGTGTTGGAGCCAAATAATACCCACTACTGCAAGGAATTCTTTTGGTGGTTGTTGGACAATATGATCCTGCTGAGCAAAATATCTCACTACTGCTAGTAACATCAGCCCAAGTATTTGCTCCACCACAGCTATGGTTTGGCTGCATTGGAGGCAGTTGATAAAGATATCTGCATAAATACATCCATACATTAATTTTATACACAGCATGCAGGCAACAACTCAAGAAAAAGAAAACTTAGGGCCAGAAATAGAACTCACGGTTCACATATGCCAGTTGTTTTATTGAGCGCAGCAAGAGGGCAATAGGAACCTAGAGGGCAAGCTTCGAGAACAAGATTTCAAATGGCAAAAAGAAAGAGAGAAGAATCAGAGACATATTTTAGCATAGATATAGACAATCATAAGTGTTACTACTTATAATGTCATTATATTTTACTAATAGATATCTCAACATAGAAACTGCAAATGATTACAGAAGTTCATTTTATTGTCTAGCACTAGCATAATATACGGCATAGTTCCAAAAGATATGAATTACCCAGCACATTTCTAAATCCTTGAAATATCTATTCAAAATTTCTTCATTGAATCTTTACCATCAACTGTATTACACAATTTGAAAATGCTTAGAAGTTTAATTAAAAAAATTGGTATATGATCTAATACAAACTATTTGCATTCTTCAGCAATGAAGAAAGAACTTAAAAGATTATCATTAATTAATCATTATACTTACGTATCATGCATGTGATACCATGAGGACAGAAGAAGCCTTCACAACAAGGTTGACAGTTTGAAGTTCTTGCAGGTATGTCCTTTGAATTTTTAAGGTCAACCTTCTGGCTTGAGGGAACAATACAGGCCCATCCTGGCTCGCAACCAGTGACCCATGAGGATAAATTGCAGTTCTTGTTAGGCTTTAAATAATTGGCACTTGTAGATCTCTCCAATAAACTACTTAAGTAAAACTTCACCTCTGCTGCTGTACACAAGCGTTTTGTAATATCTCCTGTTAAATCATCAGAAAAAGCGGAATCGAAACATAAGAACAGTGGCGTTATTAGAGAACTATAGTGTTAATTGCGGGCCATAACATAAATATATTCCATGAGTCCATGTATATACCAACATCACTAATCAAGATCAAAATAGACTGTAATACTTGTAAGTTACATTAGTTCATATGCTTCAATAGCTCTTTGATTTTCATCCTCACAGACCAATAAGTATGTAGTACATCTAAATATTTCTTTACCACTAATTCTATGAACATGAGCTTATTCGATTTTCTGACCAGACAATAAACATGTCGAATTAGATGCAGAGAAACAGAATAAAAGAAAATGAAAGAAATGAAAAAAAAAAAGTGTCTCTTTTTACATGCATTTTCTTAGAAACAAAATGGGGCAATAGTATAATCTCTTTCTAATTTTCAGTGATCATACCTTTAGTCCTCTTAATGCAAGAAGCCAGGAAGCCCAAATCAGATGAGAAATTAAATGCTTGATTCCAATCAGCGTCACTGAAACAAGAAAATTTCACAGCTTAATCAGTATGTATCCAGTTGTTATAAGATGGAATGCCTTTACAAGGAGTATTTGTTGAGTTAAAAGTAATAAATGCATATCACTAAATCACAAAATTAGTGTGAACAGAGAATTCTAATGTAACAACTAACAAGTAACTGAATAATAGAACTGGAATTCCTTCAGTCCTTCTTATAGATTACCTGGAACAAAATCTGGAGCCACAGCTCATAAATCCATTCATGATTAACTGAGGAATGACAACTGATTTAAATGTGAATTAAGTATTATCACTCATTGATTTCCCTCATCATGAAGTCCATCTTGTTCTAACTCTCAGAGCAAATAAAATTACAAATTTGAAACATTTGTAGCATAATACTTAAAATTTGAGCTTTCTTAACTGAGAACCTTAACCAAAACTGATTGAAAAGAAAGAAAGAAATCACTCACGGATCTTTGACACAGAAACTGGACTGAGTGCTTATTTCCTGACTGAGAGCTGAGGTCAAATTGGAGAGTCGACTATACACAAGCTGAGTAATAAGGGGCAGTACAGAAGGGTTATCAATCTGGTCATAGTCATTCATTTCTTGGCACTGCATCATCCCAAGAAACAAGCTCAAAACCACAAAGGGTAACCAAAGAAGCAGCCTTAAATGCTTTGAGCTGGTCCACCTGCACATGTTGGACATGAATGGAACAGACACAGAGGTGGTTAAGTCTCACAACAAAAGGGTTGAAGCTTCTGCTTCAGGGAGAGGCATCAGTGTTGTGAAAATGTGGATGATGGAAGGGAATGTGAAATGGGGTTATGCTGCAGGCGAAGAGAAAAGGGTTGTGAGGTCAACTTGGAAGAGGTTTTGAGCCATTAGGATGACATGGGAACGAAGCTTGTGCTGAAGAGACGCCACATTCTACATCATTCATGCACATGTTACCTATACATGTGCATTATTATTTAGAAAAATGATTTCTTAGAATTTAGTTGATATAATGTGTTATAATTATTGAATCTGGATAAAGAAGCAAGTTATAATACTCTATTTCAACTAATGATTACTATAATTTTTGCCCAAAAATTTGATTATATCTTTTTTGGCAGTGTACCATTACTGATTGACAATGCATATCACTTGGCTATCAAACTCTTTCACAAATACCAAATTCAACTCAATTCTTATTATGTTATTGATAAGTTGAGAGCAAAGTATTGATTTAATAACCAATCAATACACCTTATTAACCAATAAAAAATTTAAAATGAGAACTCAAAACACATAAGAAAAAAAAATTATTAATTTTTGCCTTGTGCAATTTTCATAACAATGAGAAGTGAAGCAGTGGTGGTGGGTCCCCCAAAGGAGAATAGCATGAGATCACGTTCGAACGAGGCTACAAGTAAACACAACACGGAATGGCAACAACTTGTCTTTTGAAACCATCATGAATTGATGGCAGCCGTTCTGTTGTACAAAAAGCAAAGAGAGTCCGCAAATTCCGCCTCAAGTTTTGGTCAACATGTCGGATTGGGACGTGAAACTCCAAAGCGATCAGTTTTACACTGACTTGAATATCTGAGATTTTTATTCAGGTTTACTATGGACTTGTTTGGAAAGGTTCCTTAAAAAAATCCTTTTTTAAAATTGTCTTTTTTTTTAAAAGATTTTTAAAAAAAATAAAAGTTGTTTTATGTTTGAGTTTAAAATTAATTTATGCTTGGATATAATATTAAAAAATCTTTTTTTCTCCTTAAATATCTTTTTTATGTTATAAAAAAAATTTCTAAAAGATAAAAATTATAACTCATCAAAAAAGATTATTTTATGTTTTTCCTATTGATTTTACTTTTACTAAAAAAATTTACCCAAATATAGGAAAAAGCATCCAAACAAGCACTATATCCACTCAGATCATATAGCATGTTAACATTTGAAGAAATCGATGGACAAGGTATGCTCCCGGTGGAGGGTTTCTACTTGCCATGATTCTAGAGTTATAGAATGCTATTGCATTAATTAAGGTTCATATTTAAGAATTAATTTGGATACACTTTTAATATAAAGTGTTTTACATGTTCAATTAATCATACAGTATAAAATTGGAATTTTTATATGGTTATTGCAAGGGTCAAATATATTCAATAACATGAAAACACGTAATTGAACAATTATGTAAAAACTTACCACGTTATAATATGATTCGGTACTATCTAATTATTAATAGATGTACGGAAGTAAACACCAAGTAAGCTTTTGTTCTTTGCAAAATGAATCTATTATTTGACAAATCAACTTGTGGTCATCTTTATTTCCTTAACCATTCATTATTATCTTTTTTTAATCATCCACAAAGTTGATTTGTCAAATAATGAATAGAGCAAAGCAAGAGGAGATTTATTCTTCGAAGAGCATGTAAAGGTTTCTTGACATATAATTGAATAATAATATAATTTTTTTTATATTGACAATGTAATAAAATAGATATAGACACACATTAATTTGATTATTTGTGATTACATATTATTTGTAAATAATAATTTTGAAATGAAGAAGGTTATGTCTTTTAGATATTTATTATAATTGATAGGCAACTTTAAATTCAAATTAAGGTATTGTTTGGATAACTCTATTTGTGACTTTTTTTTTTTTAACTTTTTGGTAGTCAAAAGTTACATTGTAACTATTTGAATTAAATTGGTTGTATAATTTATTACTTTTTAAAAAGTCATTTTTAATATTGTTTTGCCAAAAAGTCTAGGTACCTTTGTAGTAGTATTTCTCAAAATAACCACTTTGGTTGATATATATTCAAATACAAAATAATCTATTTACAAATTATTTTTTATATAAGACCTGTCATCAGAAACTCTTTTTATATAAGGCCTTAAGTTATTTATCCAAGCACAACCTATACATAAAATAATATTTAAAATTATAAGGAAGAATGAAGGCATATCTAATTAATTTAGATGTAATATTAAAATATAGATTAAAAGATATTTAATATTATAAAAGAAGATTCCATCAAAAAAAAATTATAGAAGAAGATATAGATAACAAACTTAAAAGAATTTAAATTAAAATTAAAAAATTAAAAAATAACATGCAAATTACTTAAAGAAAAACAAATTAAAAAAATTAACAAGCTAACTGATAATTTGAATCATTTTTTACATAACAAAACTAGTTATGTTAAATAAACTGTTTAAAAATTAAATAGTGTTTGATTTGAAATTAACTTGAAAATTAGTTTTAATATATAAGTTATATGATACATAATTATTTAAAATAAAATTTAAATTATAAATAAGTAAAATCCTATGGGATTGTTTTGTAACTTAAAAAAATCAATTTATCATAGAACAAAATATAACTATTTATATTAACTTGTATAGCAACGAACTAATGTTTAGTTTGAAACAAACTTAAAAATTAATTTATTTTTTTTAAACTGTTGGGAATAGATAAGGTAATAAGATATAGAGAGAAAAAAATGGGTTTGTTTTATCAATTTTTAAACTAGTTTTTTTTTTCTAAACTAAATTTAGGTTAAAGCTAGTTCTAAAAAAAAAAGTTTTTTTAGTTTTATGTAATCCCATTTTTTCTCTTCCCAACCTTATCACATTATCCTCTTCCAACAATTTAAAGATCAAATTTAATTTTTTATTTATTGTGACTTTATTTGTTAAAAATAATTTTATCTGTCTTAATGGTAGAGGGTGTTTGGGAAAATTTAAAAACCAAATATGTAATACAATGGCTAGAGGTTTTACATTTTAGAAAAATATTATTTGGTAATTAACAAAATTTTTAAAAGTTAGTAGTGTTTGTTTGAACTAATTTTAGGTTAAAACTAGTTCAATGTACCAAAACAAGGTTAAAACTAATTCAATAGAATGCTAATTTTAGAAGGTATTTAGCAACCTCAAAAATCAAGTTAATATGGTACAAAATAGAATTAGTTATGTTAACCAATATAAAAATAAATTAATTTTTTATTAAACATTATTTGATTCGATAATTTAAAAATTAGTTTTAATACATGCTGTCTTCTTCTTCTTCTTCTTTCTTTTTTATTATGTCTTTAAAAAATCAATCTAGTAGACTGTGGCTACAACGGCAGAGAGAGTGGCAATGGAAGGTGGTTGGCGATGGGCAACCATGGTGGCAGTTGGTGACAAACAATGGTGGACAACGGCAGCAGATAGTGGTGAACGGTAGCCACAGACATTGATGAACAGCGGCAAATGGTGGTGGATGACGACAATAGACAGTTAATAAGGTCAATGGAAAAAGAATTAATTGGTGTGAAGTGAGAAAAAAATTTCGGATGAAATAAAATCAAATTAAAATTGATTTTTTTAAGAACTAACTTTAGATCCAAATTGGTTCAAATAAAAACTAATTTTAAAATATTTAGATAGTTACCAAACAATATTTATTAAAAATCAGGCACCATTATAATTTGTCAAACACCCCTTTTAATTGTTACTAATTAAACACTAGTTAAATAAAATCTGACCCTATTATACTTAAATATTTATGGAGTGTTTGATAATTTGAAAAATTAATTTAGCATAGTACAAAATAAAATTAATTATGTTAACATGTGTAAAATAAACTAGTTTATAATTAAATAGTGTTTGGTTGAATAACTTAAAAATCAGTTCAGTTAGTTGTTTAAATTGTTAAAAGAAAAAAAATTAGATTAGATAAAATTGATTTAGTTTTAGGTTGAAATATATTTAGATAAAAACCAAATTTAAAAGATTTTGTTAGTTACTAGATAACATCTATTTAAAACTAGATTGCATTATACCTACCTATTTGATTTTTCAATAGTAGCAAAGTTCTTAGAGATTACCAGGCTCTAAGCCATTCTCAAAAAAATTAAATTCGTATTGTATGATGAGTTTGATAATTTTTCTTGATAAGCAAGTGCAACAGCTTTGCATTCTCTACATTTATGACCCGTCAATAGTCTTTTTTTTAACATGTCTAACTTGACTATTTGCGTCGGGGTGATATTAAGAGAACAACATAGAAAAGTGCAAACGTTAAGAGGTAAAAATTTCAATATCTTAGAGGTCAAATTTGAGATTTTTTATTTATTTAGAAATTTGATTTTGGGAGTTTTGATCACTTATTCTATTTTATAATACCTATGTAGGAGTTTAATTCCTATACTTTGAATGCTATGCATTCTTTTAACTTGTGGTCACCTTTTATTGTTCTCCTCCTAGGTATAACTCAGGTATTTTGAATGAGGATGGTTATGGTTAGAGATGGCAAAATGGGATCAATCTGCCGGATTGATCCGTTGATCCGCCAAACTCATAAAAAATAATGGATTGGGTTGATATATTTGGCCCCCCTAACCCGGCCCGCCTAATCCATAGGCTTTGATGGACCGAGGCGGGTTGAAGCTTGTCTCTTTTTTTTTTTAAGTTTAAGAGTATTTTTTTTAAAAAAATTAGATTTTTATTATAGATTATGTTATTTTTATACTTTTATTAATTTGTGAATTTTATATTATAAATTTATAGTTAATTATTATTTATAAACTTATTTATATATCCTAATTAGTTTATTATACTTGTATTTAAGTTAAATTTGGATATAAATTATGTAGTTTAATTATCTTATTCTATTTTATTTAAGTAGATTTTTCATTTAATATATTTTTTTAATTTTTAAAATAATTTAACTTATAAAAAGTATTAAAATAAAATATTTTTATTTTTTATTTTTTTGGCTGGCCAATCCGCCCTTAAACAGGGTGGACTATAATATTGAGTCCGCTTTCTTAATTAGTCCCACCCTCGCTTTTAGCGGATTAGATTAGAGGCTACTGCTTTGCCATCTATAGTTATGATGTGACCATATCTCGTGTAATATAAGTTTCTTGCTTGTTTTTGAGCCTTAGTCTCTTCTTCCATATATATATATATATATATATATATATATATATATATATATATATATATATATATATATATATATATATATATATGTTTGTGTTTATCAGACTTTTAAAGTAATGAATGGTTAAATCAAATATTTATATTAACGTGATAATATATGATTAAATATTTATTTAAATTTTTTTACACTGACAATATATAAAAATTAAATCCGTTTATCTATTTAAGACTTTTTCATATTTCAAATTATCTATCAATTTTAAATATTAAGAAATTATTAATTTGTTTAATTTTATTCTAACATTAATTATGTTTATTATGCTATATGAGTGAAAAATATAAATAAAATTAAGAAAAATACTACAAAATCAAAATTTGTCACAATTTAGTTACTATATTGATATGATATATTTATTGATCTTTGGATAATTAAGTGGGTTACACCACTTTGTCTCATCTAATAAGTATTATATTTTTTGTAAAATATTTTGGTTACATTTTTTGGACTATGTAATATTGTTTTAAAATTAATTTATTTTTTATTATTAAGATAATTATTTCCTTTTTAAATATATGTATAAATCTTAGGATCACTACCAAAAAAAAGAAAATCTTAGGATGACCAATATTATGAAACAGAGAAATTAATAAAGGGAATAATGAATAACATGAGAGAATCTAACCCGCCATAAAGAATACTTGATGCATTTTTAAAGAGAGAAACCCCATCCAGCCCATGCCACGTCACAGAAAAAACCGGCGACGGGTTTTCTCATTCACGCAGAGAATTTCAAGAAAAGACGGCCAAAGCGACGCCGTTTTAGCAGAATACGTTATACGCAATTTTTTGTTTTTGTTTTTGAAAAAAAAAAAAGAGTTTAATTAATATATATGTATAAAACTGTTTTATACTATTAATTTATAGAAATAAAAAAAATAAAAAATTATAATAAATTTTTTATTATAATAAATAATTATTTATATAAATTAATATTTTTTATTATTTTTATTAATTGATAATATAAAATTATTTTATATCATCAATATATTTAAATTAAATTAAAAAAAAAGAAAAGAAATTAATGATTCTTAATATTTGGGCATTCCTACATTCAGATTGTAGCACGCTTTTTCTTTTCACCATCAATCAATCCATCCATTCATTCATTCATTCACATTCCATTCCTTCAAGAAATCATCTATCCTTATCTTTCTCCTTCTGTTTCTTAGCTCCGATTTTCCATTCCCAAATCCCTATCTTCTTTCTTTGCTTAATCCAAGGTTTGTTTAGTTTCTTTCTTTCTTTTAAATAATTTTTTAATATTTATTTTTTGGGATTTAAGTGTGTGGGTGGTTTGGTAATTTTCTGTCAGGATTTGGGTTTAGGGTTTTTCTTTTTTAATTGTGATTGTTGATTTGCATGTTCCAAGATTGATGCTTTGGGAGTGGAAATCAAGGTTTTTATCCTTTTGGTTTTTTTTTTTTTTTTTGGTTCATGGTTTCGATTTCAAACTTTCAACACATTTAAAAAAAAAAAAAATAATTTGATGTTTGAACAAGTATTGGATTGGCCTGAGGGTAGAATGATATATCCTGTTTGGGTAGCTGGGTTGAGTTGTAGGTTCTGATCTGAGATTGTTTTATGGGGTGAATATCTTGAATTAATCGCCTTATTCCTTTTCTGTATTTTCATTGTGAACTGAGTTAGTTTGCTAGACGAAGAAGATTACCATTTAAACCTTCCCCCTTCTCTTCTTTTTCCCCCTTTTTTTTTATTTAATAGTTCATTGTTTGATCATGTTTGAAAGCATTGAATCTTGTTCTGTTTCAGCAATTGAACTCTTTGTGGGGCACATACACAGATTAAGTTAGTCTTTGGAGTGGATAGATTTGCTTGTGTTCTAGGGGAACATGACAGCATATGACATGGATCCTGATGTTGTTCGGTGGGGTCTTCATCATCTCTTAGGTGTTTGCACACTTTCCAATAGTGGTTCTCCTAGTATCATAACTAGATATGATCCGGATTTAAGTCAAGTTGAATATGTTAGAGAAGGCTTCTGTCAGCCTTCATATGTGGAGAACGATGAAGCTGTTGCACGTGCTTATCAGGAAGAGTTGTCGCATCTTGATTCCCTGGAAGCTTCTGGGATGTCAAAAGTTGGGAACGAGCAAGAGCGAGCATCTGTTCTTGCGCAAGATTGGCTTTCTTCCTCAAATGGAAGCTATAATTTTAGTGGTACAAACCTGGCCGATGCAATTCTGTATTAGTTATTATCTTTTCTTACGTGATGGATTTTATAAAACTTGTCATGATAGATTGTCAACAACATGTAGGCAATGAGTCTTGCCAGAATTCTGTTGGCTCGCCATACAATATGAAAGAAGCGGATAATTATGATCCAAGCGAAAGGGAAAATGATGTGCATGACATTGATGTTTATGGTTCCTCTTCTGGGTCAGGAGAGATTGCTTTTACTAGCAATGACTTGTGGCATTCATTGGAAATATCAGATGAGTCCTCTCTTGATGGTGAAGTAGGCAAAAGATTAAACCAGATGGTTCCAATCCCTGTAAGTGTAGCTTTAGTGCAGCCAATTCCTGCTGTATTTAACGTCATCATGTTTCTTCTTTCTATAATTTCCCATTATATTAGTTGGCATTTGGGGTGCCTCTTCTTTGGGATGATTTCTTATAAATTTCATTCACAAATTTCTTGTATGATGCAATTTGTGGATGCTGAGATCTTACCCCATGAGACTTGCAGGAACAAGATCATTTTTCTTAATCAAAATATAGCAACTAGATTAGTACTAATTATTACTCAAACCATGAGAAACAGAATTCAATGTGTCAATAATAATGTACTGTTTAATTCCCTGTATATAAAACTAGAGCTTCATCATTCTGATTTATATATGTAAGGCTTAGTGACATATGATTAATATATCAGTTTAGCTTGGAATTCTAATCTGGATAATAATTAAAACTTGTTTCTCTTGTTTGTACTTGCAGCATATTCCTAAAACCAATGAAAAAATTCCATCATATGATGAAGAAATATCAGATCATCAAAGGCTACTAGACAGGTCTTGGTTTATTTTATTTTATGTTTTATATTTCTTAGTTTGAGTTGTTTCCTAGGTAAAAGTTAAATACTGTATCTGATCTATAATTCTATCTGCTAAAGGAACAACCCCCTCCCCCCTGGGAACCAAAAAAAAAAGAAAGGGCACACACACACACACACAAAGTGGTGCCTTTTTTATTTTCCCTAAACAGTAAAAAGTAGCACAACTTAACCACAAAGCTAGCTCCTTGCCACAGCTGAGGGACACAGATCTCCAAAAAAATCCAGTACAGCTTAGCTAGTGCAGTTTTTGATGGTTTCTCTAGAAAAGTGCAGATGGAAGTGAACAACCATTGAGTACCCTGTGCCACAGAGCAGAAGGACATAGGAACAGCCATTAAATCACCCCACAAGCAACAGAGTAGAGGGAAACACCCGGTGCACTTGGTGTCTTAATGAGTTAGTTTATGAATAACTTGGTGACTAAATGACTTAGTTTTTGAATAAATCGGTGACTTGATGACTTTGATCCTAAAGGAAATTGCCATAGCACTGTTTTGATAAACGAGATTTCATAGACATGAATTCCTCCATTTGATGGTCTGCAACACAAATTCCAACGAACTAGATGAACTCTGTTCAAATCTCCCACCACATGAAGTCCCACATAATATTCTCTATTGTTTGATCCAATTCCTTTGGATAAAGAAAGAGCAGAGGGGAATGTTGGACAAGCAAGATTAATAGATACCATATTGTAATATCTAGTTCTTTCTCCTTTATTTCTTTTCCCACACTTCCTCGTATGTAAGTTAGATCAAAATGCATATCTTAACTTTGTATTTTGGTTATTGAGCATTTATCTAATTTTAAGAATTTGGTCCTTCTTAGACTGCAGTTATATGATCTGGTTGAGCATAAGGTTGAAGGAGATGGTAACTGCCAGGTTGGTTCTTTATATTTGTGTGTGGGCATTATTTTTCAGATGTATATCAATTCCTATATTTCAAGATTTAGTTCATCCTTGTAAGGAAATTTAAGATTTAATGGAATGACAACTGGTTTACACACACACACACACACACACACACACACACACACACACACACACATATATATTCAGTTACAGTTTTTTTTTTGTTGAGAAATTTGCAGTAATAACTAAAGATTGTGTTTTCTGAAATTTATTTTTCTAATGAGCATTACTAACTGTAGATCACTATACTTAAATTTTTTATAATAGTTTATATTCTTAAATAAAAAGTGAGCGCCTTATGCTTCGTATTGTTCCAGTTTCGTGCTTTGTCAGATCAACTCTATCGCTCGCCAGAGCACCACAAGTTTGTGCGGGAGCAAATTGTTCAACAGGTTCGTTTCAGTTTGTAGCAACATATTACTGTTGGGTGGGCCACCTTTATAGTCTTCTAGTTATTGATATGCTGTTTTTTGCTGTGCTTTGTCAGCTCAAGTCTTACCCAGAATTATATGGGGGCTATGTTCCTATGGAGTATAGTGATTATTTAAAGAAGATGAGCAAGTATGTTTATATCTGTCATCACCCATTAGGTTATGCTATTTCAGATGATGGCTTTATTATTGTTCTTATGTTTACTAATAGCTTTCTGTGTGGATGTATTAGGAGTGGTGAATGGGGTGATCACGTCACATTGCAGGCTGCTGCCGATTGGGTATGAGGAAATACACAATTTCCATTTTGTTTTTGCCTTTCCTATTATACAATCCTTCTTTTTGGGTGGCTGTGCAAGTGTGCATATATATTTGAGATTTCAAAGTTGGTTTTCTTTACCTGTCTGATGCATGGATGCTTATTCCGTTGGTTTGCATCTGAAGCATTATTTGGATCTTTTAGAGGCTGTTTTGAAGTCAAAGTAGTTATTTATCCAAATTGTAAATTGATCAGTTAATAGTCTAAAATTGTTCCAGTGGGTTTAGGGCATTTTCTAATAAAGTTCAAATGGATTAAGCTACGTAGTTAACTTATTCACCGATTTATCCAAGATTTAAATTATTGGAACTATAATCTTTACCTAATAAAAAAATGATTTGAGGCTTAAAAAGACAACTGTTGAGTGTTGAGCGCTGCTTGCTTTAAAAAGGTTAGGAGAGGTGATATGATGTTTATTTAAAGGATTTGTTAATGTGAAAGTTTTAAGTTATATTATTGTTTTGAAGATATATAACCTCCATTCCATAAGAGTTGAGTATTTTGTGGGTGGAATTTGATTTGCATATCTTATGTTTTGAAATGGTGAAGGATAACCTTTGCATTTTAGTTGATGTAATCATCATTTGCTTTTATGATTGATATGATCATTTCTCATCTGTGCTTTTCAGTATGGTGTCAAAATTTTTGTTCTTACATCATTTAAGGACACATGTTACATTGAGATTCTTCCACAGATACAGAAGTCTGGAAGAGGTAAGATTCTATTAGTATTTGTGTTCTTCTATGTTTTATTTCATAAACAGCTTATCATGGTGAATGGCCAACAGTCTTAGTTTGAGTTGAAACCGTATCCATATATCAAACAAGTGCAAACGGATGTGTATATAGAAGGCAAATTGCTGTTAGTATTAGTGTTTGTTTTGTTCAACTCAGATGTGAAATGAGCAAAATTTTAAGATGTTAATATCTTGCTTATCTATTTGAAAATAATTTGTCAACTGTGGTACATAATCTAAGTAACGATAGTATTTTAAGTTCTCTTCCAGCCACACATGCTAAGCGAATGGCCCTTTACTTGTGACTTCTGCAGTGATATTTCTGAGCTTTTGGGCAGAGGTGCATTACAACCCAATTTATACAGAAGGAGGTAACATCTGTTACTTTTATACAAGTACTGTGGAAACTAGATAAATGGAAATGTGAAGCTGTTAAGCTACAGAAGTTTATAATTCATGTATTTCCATATCCAATTTATATAGAAACTAGATAATGAGAATGTGCTCCATTAAAGAAGGTTCAGAATATTTCCCACATTACCATTTTCTAATTATTATTATGCTATAAATCCTTTGCCAAAATGTAGCTAAAACTCTTAAGCAAACAATTTTGATGTTAAATTTTACTCCTCTTGTGGGTACACTATCTGGTTCTCAAAGGTGGAGCATGCCTATGTAAAAGATGGGTATACTCGCAGTTGACTGAATAAGCGATAGAAACTTGCGGAGTTCCCCTATATTAGCCTGTTTCATGCATTTTTTATTCATTTGGTGGTTATTATAACAGCTTTATGTATTATACCAATAACTGCTGCTTTTTTGTGTGTTCATTTAGTCTGAAATAGAAGGATTGTTCTAGATTCGTTAAGTTACTCCATATGATATCTCCTCAAATACAAAATATTGAGGTTTGGCTTCTATACATAATCCTAAATTGTTGGAATGAAATGGCAAGAAACATAACAAAACAACACATTTTTGCCTGTTGATTGCAGTTGGATGAACTTAATTGGTAATGTATCTTCATTTAATTGTATTCTATATCCTTTCATATTCAGAGTTGCCGTCGCCACATATAAAGAAAAAGAAGAGATGGTGGAATTTCGGTGGCTAGGATCAGTGCGCAATGGAAGCAACTATTTCACGCTTCAGCTACTTATGGCTCTTCAAGCATTGGGTTCCTCAGTATGATTGGCTCGCTGTGATTATATGAGCTTTTATTGCAGTTGCATATTCATACCTTTGTGATGTTGCCAGTGCTAAGAGCTAGAGTTGGTTCTTCCCTCTTTCTCTCGCCCCCTTGTTCCTCTGCTTCCATTATTTTGTACATATGAGCATTTTTTTTTCCCCTTGTACAGCACTATATTCTTTTGTATAAATTTAGTGCATCGATTTATACGAAAAGTAAGCTGCCTCTCTGCTTCCGTTGGTTTTGTGAGTATCTTAGGTATTTTGCTTATTCTTTGTTTTCTGGAAGAACCATCTATCAACTATTCATCAAAATGAACGGGGAAAGCAACAAAAAGACAGCAGAGAGGGGTCTAAGCATAGTGAAGAAACTATGGCAAAAGGGTATGTTAAAAGAAGAGAGTAAAAGAATAAGAGTGAACCAAAGAACGCTAGTATGTTATCTGAACTTGTAAATCTCCATTTAATCATCATAGACACATTTATATACAAGGGATATTAATTACTAATACTGTTTACAAGAAGGCTTAATGACATTATTTTTTAGGAGACTCTTACATGCTTTCATTACTTAGACTCAACGTTTCCACTTAAGTTGGAGCATATAAAATATATGTACAAAACCTGGTTACGGACGTAAGTAATCTGAGGTTTAAGAGACCTAGTCACCACTGATCATTGGAATTGATGATGCGAGTAGTATTGCATCTAAATTGAGGCGCTATCAACAGTATTTTTGTTGGTCAAGAAATATGGTATATCTTGTAATCTGGTGGTGAAGATTATGATGTATATTGATATATCAATCATCTATGATGTATTGTAGTAATGTCTAATTTTAAGAAAATTTAAAAATATGATTAAATATATTTTAAAAATTAATTATCATATATTGACAGTATAAAATTATATTGATAGCATAAAATAATTTTATACTGTTAATATAAAATTATTTTATATCACAAATATAATTTTATATTATCAATATATAATAATTAATTTAAAAATATATTTAATTATATTTTTAAATTTTTTTAAAATTAAAATATTATTACAATATATCATAAGTGATTGGTACATTAATACACCTCACAATCTTGATCAATAGATTGCAAGGTGTGCTATGCACCTTTGACCGCGGGACGCATTGAAGTCGAAGCCCCAAATTGAATCTCTTCTGTGATGAAATAATAATCCACTTCAATACATGCTTGGTCCTTTCATCGAACATTAGACTCGAGTTATCTCCAAATCTCAATTTCTGTAATTAAGTGCTTGAGTTATATGAGTTCACAAGTTGCTAAAGTCATTGCTTGATATTTTGCTTCAGCACTCGATATAGTTACAACATCTTATTTTTCACTTTTCCATGATACCTAGTTAGGCTCAGTTATTTAGATATTGTATTTATATATAATTATTACAAAAATATTGTATTTTTTGTATATTTAAAGAAATATGGTGGTTTTTAAAGAAATCGCAATAATTAATTACCATTTCAGGCGGTCAAAAATAAAAAAATTATTATTTAATATAAATCGTAATTATGTGTTGCGATTTCAATAAATTTAAATTAAATAAAAATAAAAAAAATATTATTTTAATAGAAATTGCAACGGATCATTGCGATTTCAATCAAATAAAAATTTAAATAAAATAAAAAATAGAAATTGTAACACATTGTTGCGATTCCAATAAAAAAAATTAAAACAAAATAAAAATATTATTTTAATAAAAATTAGAACTCATTGCTGTGATTTTAAGAAAAATAAGAATTTAAAAAATTAAAAAAAATATTATTTTAATAAAAATTGCAACTCATTGTTATGATTTTAATAAAAGTAAAAATAAAAAAATATCATTTTAATAGAAATTGTAAGTAAAAGTTGTGATTTTTTTGGGTATATTTACTGTACATTTTTTTTTGTGCGTGAAAGTATGAGAAGGGAAGAGAGAGAGCACAAGAGAGTGAAAGGGAAAGGAAAAAGAAATCAATTAGAAAAGAAAAAGGAGAGAGGAGAGAGGAGATAAAAAAGAAAGAGAGAGAAAAAATAATAAAAAAATAAAAATATCATAATCTCCTAATTATTTTTTAAACATCATAAATTATCAAATTTTTTATAAAAATACAATAAACAATCTTAAAAATCACCTAGTTACTTTGAATCATTACACATTAACTTGAGGTAGATCATCTTCTTAAGCCAAACCCAAACAGCGCAGTTTGCAGTGTTTAGGCGCATTCCCGCCACACTAGTATACCAGTCTTTTACAACCGTTTAGATTTGAGTAAATAGGAATAAAAAAAGCTGTAAGAGTGGAGATTTTGTGAGCTAAATCTGGTGTAGTAAGGAGCTGTGTCATACCATGCGTACATCCAAGGTCACTCCGCAAGAGTACTTAATAAGTTGAATGTTGGATATTTTGAAATGTCAATATTACCCACAAGTTCATTGTGTATTGTGGATGGAGGCAAATTTATATTTTTCTTGATTTTTTTTCTTTGTATATGAGGGAAGACACAGTATATGGAGCACTATAAACTGCATACTAGCTTCTTTCTCTCTTCTTCTTCTTCTTCTTTTTTAACATAATGGTAATTTGCTTTAGTTTTGTTACTAACTTTCTAAGTCAAAATCAATGTATTAAGACAATACAATACTTTGTATAATTGTACGAGAATTATTATTAATTTAAGTTACTTAAATGTGTTTAATATTTTATTTTATAAGATATTAAATTAATTTTTATAATTTTATTTTTGAATATATATGTTTTTATACATATATTGTTATTAGTTATTGTAGAATAGAAAAAAAAAAAAAGAGTGAATTAAACATCTCTCTCATAAGAGATATCTGTATTACATAATTCTCCCCTCAATTTTTAAAATATACACCCCCAATATGGTTATAAGATGAATTTTGTTAATGAATTCAAATTTTAAAAAAATTGAAGAAAATTTATTTGACAATTTGGTTTACTACATAATTTTTAAAAAACAATTGAATCCCCAATAAAAACAATGAATTAGTTGAAATAATTTAACATATAAAAATATAAAGATTTTGAAACTAATTAAATTAAAATTTAGATATTGCCTTTACTATGTTAAATTTAATATAAATACATTAGTCATGGATTAAATGATAACTTCTGCAATTATTTTAAATTGTAATAATAATATTTATGTATATTATGATTATCCAATAATTATGCACAATTACTTATCTTAAGAATTTTAAGATTAACCAAGCCAAATTATATATGTTGTGTTTGTCAATTTTTTTTTTAAGTTGATCATCACATGTATTCTCTTACTGAAGGTAATCCTACTTGACTTGGATATGATCATTTGGGTGATAAAGCTCTCTATTCTAAATTTTAACACAATTGCATGCCCAGGGATCGAAACCAAGACCTCTGGTTAAGTTAGCACAACCCTCAATCTGCTAAGCTACACGCTTGTTGGTTTGTCAAGTTTATTTTAACATAGATTGAACCAATATAGGATATGTATGTAAAAGTCTTTGATTCCTATTAAAAAATTTTAATATGTATATATTTCTTAAAAAAATGCATCTCTCTACAGTACTTCACATCTCTTTAAAAAAGTTAATTATTGCCACTATATATAATATATTAATTATACTTAAATAAGCAACAATAATATACATAAATAATGTGAATAAAATTCAAAATAAAGAATAGTATTTATATATTGGAATGCTAACCTTCACATGAAAAAACTCCATATTATATCTTAGACAAAATACTTACTTCCCTTTTTTTTAATCAATTTATAATTCTAGATAATTTATGATTATCTATTTTTTGAGTCTTTGATTCCTATTAAAATATACAAAAAGTGATTATATATATAACAAACTTAGGTTTATGTATAAAATATTGAATTTATAAATAATACTAATAATTTAATTTTGATGTATTATCAGTATAAAAAAATTTATATAGACATCTAATTATATATTACTATTTTAACAAAAGTATTTTATTCAACCGTCTACTATGTTAAAGATCTTATAAATAGAAACAAATAATTTGATGATAGTGTCAAATTTCTTTACATTGATAGTATATCAAGATTAATCTCTAATAGTAATAATAATATTTAATAATTAATTAAAAATTTTTGTTATATATTAATTTTTTTAATTATGAATTTATAATATCTTAATATCATTACGGAAAAAAAAAAAAAACTCTACATTCATATGAGAGCTTTGGCGATGGGAGGTGAAAGGAAGTTCAAAACAGTGCCATAGGAATGGTAGACCCCGTGGCCATATTATGTGGGTTAATTTGTGGCTTCACAATGCAAAAAAATTGTTACCGTTAAGGTATCGGGAAAAAACTGGTACACTGGTGTGACAAAGTTTATACTAGAACATTGCAAAAGCCGCTGCAAACCATTCCAACCTACATATGAAGAACCAACAATCTGGAAGTAACCTTTGTCTTCATGTAAGAGTCCTTGATTTGGTGCTCTTTTGATGCATTCAAGTATTCGAATCATAGCATCCAATGGCTGTCATAAGGAGACTATTGGAATTGGCTAAATATACTTATTGCAAAGGAAATGTCAGGTCGAGTGATGGTAAAGTAATTCAATTTTACCGCAAGGCTCCAATATCTCTGAGGGTGAGATAAAACAATCCCTCGGTCATGGTAAAAGCTCAATGTTGGGATCCATTAGTGTCAACAGGTCGACAATTTGACAATCTTGTCTCTTTTAAGATATCATGGGCATACTTTCTTTGCGATATGAAAATACCAATACAGAATTGAGTTACTTTAATATTAAAGAACAGTAGTATGCTATATGAACTTGTTACCTCTATTCAATTATCATACACATTTTTATAAATAAGAACATTAATTACGACTGCTATTTACAAGAAAACCTAATGATCATATTATTTCTAAGACTACTCTATCACGTTTTCAAGATTTAGAGACTCACAGTAGGTAATGAGTAGTGATACGGAGACGCATTTTTCTGACCTTGATCTGCAGCATCTGAGAAAAAGTGAGTAAAATGATAAAAATGTATGAATAATGGATCTTATATGATCATTATTACTTTTATTTAATTTTTTTTTTCTAAAAAATTACCAGTAGATTGTTAAAATATATTGATAAATTTTTTAATTAAAAAAATTGAACAAAAATAATAATAATTATGTAAAACTCATCATTTAAATATTTTTGTCGTCTTACTCACTTTTTCCATATACAGTTACGAACTGCGTCATGCATCTCTTAAACATTTTTCGTAGGTAATATCCTTTTTTCAATTTCCCATAATACCGTAGCTAGTGTGCATATCTTATCTTTCATTTTATTTATAATATATAAAACCTGAGACCAAAATTGTTGCACAAGGGCCTTCTAACACTTCAGATAGTCTAACTTTGCCAGATCAACTTTTTAGTAAAGCTGTCGTTTGCTAATTTAACCTACTGCTACATCAACCACTCTCATTCTTCAATTTTATTGTGGCACAAAGATTTCCTGTTCCTTTTTATTTCTCCTCCTTACATTACCATACGCCCTCAAATGTAATTGCCGACAACCGCATAATGCGCAAACTGTTACTCCTTTAACCATGCCACTACCATACTCCACTCAGCCACCATCATTGCCATACTCAACCACTGTCAACACCTCCTACTAGCCACTCAACCCCCCCTCCCCCCCAACCTCTGCCCAAACACTCCTGACTGCACCATCCCATGCTGCTGTTCCTCACCACACTGCTGTTACAGGCACCACACTACCACACCTTGAACCACCACGTCCTCGCAACTTTAACCACTGGCATCACTGTTCACCTCCGCCCACCCACTCTTGACCACGCCACACCATGCTGCTATTTTGCGCCCCACTGTTCTACCATTACAATTTAAAATGCACATTGAAGCCTTTTGTTGCATCCATGCCATAGTGATGTGAACTTTTCTTTATGTTATGGGTCATAAAATCTATATTTCAGGAGCATGTGAATGTTGGAAGTGATAAAGATGGTGAGTAACTAAGTATGAATGATGGCTGAGAGAGTTCATGGCTTTGAGAACCAAGAGCTCCCTATCCCATCAAAAATCCTTTTTCTGGTGACCTGATTTAGCTTAACGCTGTGAATAACCAGAAAAATGCAGCTAAGATACAGGTCAGAGAATCAAAAGAGATAAGATCAGCTAGGAAGCAGAATATTATTTACATATATGAAATGAAAGTTTAGAGCCTGGACTACAGACTGTGGTTATTGCAATGAATCTTTTTACCATTGATTTGCTTTACAGAACAACGGATTTCATATACACTAAAAAAAAGACACATTGCCATGACTCCAATCTTTGGCATCCTAAGTCAACTCTCCTTATGGAGTTTTTCTGTCATGTTATAGTAACAAAATCAAGCATAGTAAGAAAAATAATTTATTCCATTAGCCCTCCAATGCTTTAATCTCCACAGGTAAAGGCTTGCAGAGGAAATTTAGTGATATTAACATTCATGTTAGCTGTACAAAAGGATTTATGTGGTGACAGGAGGAGGACTACTTGTTCTCAAGACCTCAACTATGATGCTCGAGGGAGTAGTAAATTAGGCCAACAACCCTATGCGCCTTTCTGCAAATGAGAGGCTTATGAGAAATCAAGTTGTTTCATAAACAATTCAACGACAAGTAACGAAAATTTTATATAAGGAAGTAGTCACTGCATTTCTTACCTCCGGTGGTTATGAGCTTCTCCACACGAGAAACTATATGTTTCCCGTAAGTATACCGCTTCAGGGCATTTAAATGAACCTTGATGCGAGAAAGGATCAGCTCTAGACTTCGATCATCACAAGTCTCAAGCACCTTTTGCACAACATAATTTCCAAAAGGATCCTTCATCATAGCCTGCAATTTGCATGTTACATCTCAATAAGCTTCTCTGATTTGATAAAAGATATGAAACAAAGCCTTGTCCCACTAGGTGAGATCAGCTACATGAATCAGACAAGTGATAGGGTTATATCATAAACCATGTTACTAGTCAAACCATTCAAGTTTAAATCCCTTTTAATAGTTTCACCTATAATTTTTCTCGGTCCACTCTACCTCTAGCTATTGGATTACTCTCCTTACTATAGTTTCTTTAGGTCTTACTTCACATATGACCAAACCATCTAAGACAAGATTCTGCCATCTTTTCCACAAAACGTGCTACACCAACATTATCTCTAATACAGTCATTCCTAATCTTATCTTGTCTAGTGCGTCCAAAACAGGTGCTACCCTACTTGATCTATTAAGAAATAAATCCAATTCCTAAAATAGTTTTTCTTTTGGCAATGCACTCACACCTAAGAAACAAGCAGTAGCCAGAACTTATAAGAGGCCTCAAAAACCTCTTAGTGTCCATAACATCCCTCTTATCAATATTATTATTCAGTTTCTCTCCATTTCTCTCATTTCCACCAAATCTCTATAATTTCAAGTTACATACAACAGATATATTTTAAATAAATTCAATGATATACAGCTTAAAAGGTTAACATTCCATGGCAGTGCGCAATATATGCAGTTCCCAACTGCATTTCGTGGGAAAGGAATGTTCATATTTTGAAGGGTCTCATTACGACCTTACACTTGTTATCAAATAGGATTGTCTTTAGTCTCTCTAGCGCTTTGCTCATGACTATTTCAAAGGAATTTCTAATGTTGATATGCAAAGAGGTTGGAAAGCCTTATTGTTTTTCTAGGGCCATTTTAGGTTTGCTGTTTTTCCCCTTTTCTATCTTTAGGCTGTGTTTGGTATTAACTTAAAAATTAAATTTCAAAATATTATGAGTAACATAAAGTAATAATTTTTTTTGATAGAAAAAAAATTATTAGACGACAATAAAAGGGTACAAAAGAGGATAAGAGATCCTCACAATGATTAAAAAAATAATAACTAAGTCCTATAAGGATAAATCATGCAACAAAGCATGTCAATCCCTTTGTATATCAGCTAAAGGAACACCATTGAACAAATCATGTTTAGAGCAATAAAAGGATGCCAAAAAAGGGGTATAGGCAGATATTAAGTGTGTGTGGTATAGGCTATACCCCAAAAGAGTCGAAAGTAATCAGCAGACTGATAGATGGCCTCCACGCAGGATCCCATAAAACATGGCAGTCCGTGGTATAGGCATCCCCTGTGGAGACCATCCATCAATCTACGCCTCAATTTTTAGCCAGGTGGCTGAAGCTCCCACCATTAAATCTGTGTCTCAACTGCAATTCTACCAAAAGTAGAAGTACCTGAGTCCAACTAGCCTAGATAGCCCTCCGAAACATAATGAATTAAACAAAGTGGGATTAAGGCCAGATATACGGGAGTGCATACTAGAAGTACATAGGTGAAACAACAATGATTTTTTATAAAATAGGTTAAACAACAACAATACTAACTAACTTTTCCATATTTAGGCTAATACATTATTCAACTTTTGTTTACCTGAAAAGCATTAAGGAAATGAAAACTGAACACACATGAACAGATTCTAGAATCATGATCCCACAAAAATACAAGTTACACACTAATCGCCATAGCCGATAATAAATTCAGTGACATGAAAAAAAAAAATGAGCTGTGGCATTGGAAAAACTGAAATATTGAATAATAAGAGATGGAAGGGCCCATACCTGTAATGGTTCATTCTCCTCAGAGGTACCAAGCATTTCGTTCACCAAAATTTGACGCTGTTCAGGAGTACCGAAAGCCAAGCACTTCTCAATAACATTAGAAGCAAATTTTTGCTGGCTCATCTTAACAATTTGTCCAGCAAGCTTGCTGATAATAGCTGTCCGTTCATGTGGTTTACCATGTTCCAGGATATGCTACCAAAGAAAAGTATGGCATATAGAAGTAACAAAGCAATTATAAGTAAACAACAATAAAACAATATGGATAAGATGTACTATGATACAGCACTCCTACTCAAATGGGGATAAATCAATAACCAATCACATTTTTTTTAAAAGGAAAAGAAAAAGGAAAAAAAAAGTATGCATCACAAGGCATGACTAACAAAACAAAAAGCAAGCGATCTCAAAATTCAATTTGTTATATGCCGCCAAAAATCAGGACAACAAGATGAACCTCAAAACTTTAATCAAATTATCACTAAAGCATAGGCATGCAACAACAATAGTCGAGACTGGTAATACTAGCATTATAGCACTTGATACGAAACCCCCGCATATCAACTCATACAGAAGGACTGAAACTGGGATAACAGTTACAAGTTGCAGAATAAATAAGGGCAATAAATGCCTAATTATTAGCTTACTTAACATTCTCTATTCATTTAATTTTGAAAAGTATGAATATACATAAGGCATGGACAGAGTACAAAGTATAAACAATGTGCATCAGAATTAAAATGCAATTTTTCTGGTCAAATAAGTCAAGCAACGTGAGAGTTTCTTACCAAGGATGGCCCACAAATGGCTAAAAGCCTAAGACTGAGACTATGACAGAAGCACAAAATGTTTGTCAAAACACAAACATAACTTGAGTCTCTTCTAAAATGGAGACACAACACAAGAAGTCACAAAACTATAATGCCTATCATAAGTGAGGGCATAAGGGTAGAGGTGTCAAAGCATAAACACTGCATTTCTACTGCTGATGTGTATTTAAAATCATCTAACGAAACAAATTCATACACTGAATGCTACATACCTGAATAACATAATTTCCATATTGATCCTGTGCTAAAGTGCAGACAGATTGCATGATTTCATCCATGATAATTTGTTGCGTATTTGGATCATCACAATGTTCTAGAACCCTCTGTTAGCATCCACATAAATGGTTCAATAAAATACTAAAATAAAAAAGCTCATCATTAGCTCAATAGAATGTAAATACCATGTGCAATTGTCCAACCTGAATAACTCGGCACCCATAAGGATGAGTAGAAAGTGCAACAACTTGACCATAAAAAGATGAGACAATAAACTGAATCCTATCTTGAGGGACACACTCTATACACTTCTGAATAACATGGTTTCCATTTTGATCTCGTACACATTTCATTACTGCACCATCGAGCTCCGAAACCATTTGAGTCTGCTGATCTACATCAACCACCTCCAATGCCTGTCAACAAATTTAGCTGAGATTTGAAAGATTGCATTGATTTCTCTGCATATATAAAAGCAAATAATAAACAGAATAAAAATGTTGGGATGCGGGTTTAAACTTTAACCTTGTAACAATAAATATCAATATTCACTGAAAACCACACAAGAACTAAATCAACTTCCTGTTAAAATCATGGTGATTATACACCAAAGGACCATATAAATTTGATGTGATACAGCTTGACAACATGAAATAACAAACCGACACATAGTGCAATACACAAGAAAATCTCAAGTGTTCCATAAAGTGAAGCATGCATAAGTACAAAAAGGAACTGGAGAAATTCATAGCTGATATGTTAAAAAGCAAAAAAAAAAACAAAGAAAGAAAGAAAGAGGGGGGGAGGGGAGGGGAGCGTCACTTGTACCTATAAACAAAGCACTAAGGTTAGACCCCAAAAAATGTCCATTTTATATGAAAATTGAAGAAATGAGGATTTTTTTGGTGTCAAACATGAGATAATGCATATGAATAGGGAATAATATGAGAATTTAAGGCTTGAAAGGCACCTTCTGAATAACTCTGCAGCCATACATTTGCAGACTAAGAGGTAAAACATGACCTGCAAGCTGGCTGGCTAATTCCTTTCTTTGATCTTCTGTACCATGCTCAAAAAACTGCAATGTCAAGCATGACAATATATGATCAATAACCAAATAAAAGGGGCATATTTCTGACAATACTGAGTATTCAATAGTAGAAGCTAATTATACTTTCTGTATAACATAATTGCCAAAGACATCAGTCATCAAGGCACGAGCATGAGGAATGATCTCGGGAAATATCTTGGTCTTCTCTTCTACTGAGGCTGTTTCTAATTTCTGCTGAATGAATCGGCTACCATACTGATCGGTACTGCATTAAGTCACACATTATAATTCAGACTTCCAGAGCCATATCACTAGAAACGACAATTGAGTTGCAACATTCATACCTGAATTGAACCACATGATCAACGATATCTAAAAGTTCAAAGGTTCTAGCCTTGTTGTTCTTGAACTCATCCAGTAAGGACGAAGCAAATCTTCCCTCCACGTTATTGCCAGTATCAGCATGCCATGAGCCACCAGAACCTCCCACTGAGCTTCTCATCATAGAATTGAAGCGTGATATACGTTGATTCTCAAACAGTGCATTTCCAGATCCAAGAGAAGTAAGTGAGGAACTTGCGAGCTGCTTTCCTGTATATGGCATGCCAAGACCATATGGCTGACTGCCATAGAACCCATGATTAAGAAGCCCAGATTTGCTCAGGAGTGGGAGTTCATACTGTTGCTTTTGCTGAGCAAGAAGTGTCTCAAGATATGCCTTCCGAAGTCCATCAAAGTCTCCATGTGAAGTATCAGAAAAAATTCTCATTTGAGAAGGATCACCAGAACCACTCACCCCATGCATTGAGTAATCAGAACTTTGCTGCAAGCATTGGATGACACGTGGATCCAGATTTGTACAATGAAGGTCAAGACCAACTTGATTTCCTAGTGCTTCTAAACTTTGTCCATCTCTGCAAACCCTCAAAGCTGGAATCCAAACACCAAACTGTTAGTGCTAACTAACAATGCTAAACGACACAGAGCTTAAATTAATTCACACACACATACACACAGAAGAGTTACAGAGAGAGAGAGACCTGTTTCAAGCTGATTATTGTATACAGCATTCGACTTTGAGTTTGCAGGATATGAACCAGGAACATGGCCAGTATAGTCCATATTTGGCAAACTTGTTATATTTCCCGTAGAAGGCACTTTTGAGCGCAGGCTGGCAGAAGAAGCAGTTTTTTTCAGTAGATTGACTTGATCATTTGAACTAAATGTGCTAATGTTTGTTACTATCCCATTATGTCTGGGCAAATTAACATTGCCCGGTGTGCTTAACAGAACATCAGGATGATTATCAACTTCCATTTGCAGCTTAGATTTTAAAAGACTATCTTGCTCTGCATGTCTAGCACCAGACAAACTTAATCCTGATAATGAAGACACCATATCAGCAAGATCAGTCATACTGGAAGAGTGACCAATCTGGGTCCCCAAGCCATTACCACTTTTCTCAACAGAGAAAACTTTACTACCCATGGGAGGAACAGCAGATCCAAGAGATCTCCCAATAACCTGTGGTTCAGGGGTTGTAACTCTTGACAGAGAAGAACCTACAGCAGATGCAAAACTATGAGAACCATTTACACCATGTGTCTGAAGACCAACCAAACCAGGAGTAGAAGCTGAAGAACGCAAGCCCTCCAAGGACTCACGATCAACAATGCCAGTTGAATCCACAATATCACCAAATGCATTGTGACTCGCTGCGCGTGACATATTGCTAGACAGGGAAGTAGGTTGATCAAGTCCATCCTGCTAAACCGCTAACTTCAGTTATAAGTGTAACAGAATGCCAATGATTGACCAACAACAACAACAACTAAGCCTCATCCTACTAGGTGAGGTTGGCTACATGGATTAGATAACGCCGTAGTGTTCTGCCATAAATCATGTTTGCATTCAAACCATGATGCAAATGATTAAGGTAAGAAATTAGTAGGATATGTTCCAACAGTTTAATTGCTTAAGGATGCTTTTGTTTAAGATTAGAAAAGTAACTCCTTTATGGTGCAGTTTTTTTTTTTTTTTTTTTTTCCAATAAGCTACTCTTACAGCTTATGAAAAACAAAAAACAGCTTTTTATTTTTGTTTGGCTTTTTTCTTTTAAAAAAAATCCTTAATTATTATTATTATTATCATTATTATTGTTGTTGTTGTTGTTGTTGTTGTTGCTGTTATTATCTTTTAATGCATGTCTTTTAATTAGAAAAGCACATTTTTCTTAAAAAAGGTCAAACAACAAGCCCTAAATTATATAAGTGACAAACTTTTTCACCTTACTGTTTGGAAAGAAAAAATGAGATAGAATTGAATTCAATCCTATCAGTAATTGAATTCAATTGTGTTATGATTTCAATTCTTATGTTTGAAATAAATCAATAAATTACAGAGTTGAATTCAATTACAGTGTTTGAAATGTCTATGAAAATGAATTGAATTTTTTATCTTGACAATTTTGCCCTTCATTAGATATTAGAGACGAGAGAAAGAGAGAAGATTTTAGATACGATTAAGGGTATTTTCGGTATGTCACATTTTAACATTAAATCCACCAAGTTAGGAATTGCAAATCAGACCTGTTTTGGTCTAATTTACTTTTGGGCATTTTTAAGGAATTGAATTCTTTTTAGATTTTAATTCCATGCTATTAGTTAGTTCTAAACCAAGGAATTGAATTCAATTCCAAGGCTTTCCAAACATCTTATTGTCAGAAATTAAAGGAAAAGGGTGAAACCAAGAGTGCAACGGATGAATATAGTGACTCCAATATAACCCCCAAATCAATAGAAATGGGCAGTTACATATTCAAATAACTCTTGAATCAGCAAGGACATGTTAAGACCAAACATGTAATTGAACTCATAGTTGCAAAGAAAAATGACACCTTGCAGTTAATTGCACAGAAAGTGTCTCATCTAGAACCAAAAGTAATAATACACATGCAATTCGGATTAATTATTACCTGAAGAATGTCAGCAATAGATGTCCTCCTCACACCAAGACCAGCTCCGGCCATTCTTGCCAAACCATCCATATGCCTGTCAAGCAACTGAGCTGAACCCTGCCTAGAGGGATTCTGTATACTGGCTTTCCTCAATTCCATCAAATCATTCTCTGCTTGCTGCACAGTAAATCCTGGCTGCATTGAAAATAGTGATGAACTATCACCATTTGTGGCCATCTTCTTCCTCCAGTCCCCAGATCCATCGAATGAAGGCCCACCAACCTGAAACCTCTGTGTAACACGCCAATCTTCCTTTGACAACAACGGTGGAGGTAACCTAGGATTTACACTCTCGTGTGAGTAATAATAAGAAAGATACGCAGGATGTGAACGAATCTCATCTTCAGTCAAAATCCCATTATTGTTACTGCTCCTACTATTGATCGCTCCGAAATCAGAGTTCCTTAGACTACCGAAAGCACTTAACGATCCCTCCACAGTTGGAGGAGCACTTCCACTCCTATAAATATTGAGATCCCTTTCTCGATTGATAAACTGCTGATTGCGCTGCTCTTGAAGTATCCTTTCCAGCTCACTCTGCAAAGTGTCTTCAATAGTCCCATTCGACAAAGGCTGCAAACCATCATCTACCTTATTCCCACTGTCCATCTCAAAACTAGAAGTCACCTAGAAATGCCACCAAAAATGTTTCATGAAAGCTGAACAAACAAAAACCATTAAAGACAACCAAAAAAAAAAAAAAAAAAGACTAAAACAACAAGCCTTATTTCACTTTATTGTTGCTATGAAATTATAGGCAACGAAACAAAACATATTAAAACAATAATCTTGATTCATTCAATAACCTAGAACAAACTTAAAACACAGGCATAAGTTGCTCAGATTACATCAGACACAATCATTACTATATTCTTTCTTCTTTTTTCTGACTAACCCTTTTACGCTCAGATACAGAAGAGCATAAATCAATCAACGAATTTCAATCGCAACTTCCATGGGGAAAAAGAAAAAATGGGCATACCTTAGACTCCACAGCTCAAAAGTCAAAAGGTACCTTCACATGAATAGAAACAAAACCCAAAATTGGATCCTTCCTGAAACACAATAGAGAAAACCCCATCATCGAAAGAAGCCATCACAACCACTTACAACAATCCACACGCAAATCAACACACAAAGTTTTCACATTTCAACAAAAATCACATTAAATAAAAAAACCCATAATTTATTTTTCTTCAAATTAAAAAAAATTAAAAAAAAAAAACTCGGAGAGATTGAAGAAACAAAGAGTAAATAAAGTCACCCTTTTGAAGGGAGTCGAGGATGAAGAAGCTGAAAATCCTTGTTTTGTTTGTTCTTTGCCGAAAAAGAAGGAATTTTGAGAAGAGGGGATTGTTATTGTTATCGTTATGCTTATGCAGATAGAAAAGAGAGATGGCGTGGGCCTGAGTGAGAAATCAGATGGCTATGTAATGTTCGATATGTCAATGAATCAATCTGATGAGTGAACGAATGAATGGATGGGTACGTCCTGCATGGGATGGATGCGCGTTACATTACATGTAACATATTTACATTAACACAACCATATTTGTCTGCTTTTATTGGCCTTTTCGTTTGTTTTGAAGGTCGCTTTTTTTTAATTGAATATATTGTTTACACAATCAATCAATTATAGTATCGTATCTGTGATTTTTAATATAATTATTCTGAAGTTTATTACACTATAGTTTTTTTTTTTTTTCCTTTTATAGTAGTGCTATCATCTATGAATTTTAACTGGATATTGAATTCGATAGAATGGGATATTATATGATTCTAAAGTTAGGATATGCTCCATGTTTTGATGAAAACTTGTAGCTCTGCTACTTTTTTTATCCCCATTGAATTTTAGCTGATGAAATGAAATAATACTTGCATTTTTTCGTTTAGATTCTTCCTACCATAAATTTGCTTTGGGCAAAAGAAAAGTCATATATTTTTTTTTATTGAGGTTTTTTTTTAGAAGGAACCAAAAATGGAAAGATTTTCATATTATTAATACATTCAATCTATTAAAAGCTTAAAAATCTTCTTTTTCAATTTATTTGCACCTCATAACACGTGTTTACATTGGTTAAAATGTTAAGCAAGCATGCTCCTTAATGCTGCACGAACACTTACGAGAGATGATATGTGGCCCCCTTTTCTTTTAAGGTGCCATGACATGTGTTGACCAGGTGTGTAGTGGGTGCTCATGCGTTGATGACATAATAAATATGGATCAAAACCCATTCGGATGACATGGGAGCAGCACATGACACTACTTTTCCTCCCATTCGGTCCTTCCTAGTTACATTTGTTTTACACTAAGGCATGAAGCCATTAAGGGGTTTACTTAGCGGCCATCTTGGTCACCAAGTTAGTTTGATTTTCACTATCGTTTGCTTTGATTGTTTACTCACTTCCCCAAACATAGATTGCGTCATGATTCTTGTAATCTTGCATTAAGAAACATAGTGAACCAACAAAAAAAATCTAGCGGGATTTTAACTTTTTGAAGGATATAGTGAAAGACAATTAATCAAGACTACTGTTTTCATAATATTTTTTGTTTCCCATAATTTCGTAGCAACAATAAAGTGAACTGTTGTTTTATTCCTTGTTTTTTTTGGATGGATTTGGGGGCTGGAGGAAGAAGATGGCCACAAATGGTGATAGTTCATCACTATTTTCAATGCAACTAGGATTTTCTGAGCACCAAGCAGAGAATGATTTGATGGAACTGAGGAAAGCCAGTGTACGGAATCCTTCTAGTACTGTCTATGTACAGTGTCCGCAATATGCTGCCGATGTGCTCATATTTTATGTGACATGCAAAATTTTATTTTATTTTTCACAAACAATCATATATATAGACAAATGTTTATAGAGGCAATCATGAAGAATTTACAACAGACAATCAATGTGGTTACATCACGCTTGCAGAAAATATGCCTCGATAATTAGAACTCCAACACCATCCAATCCCAACAAGATCCTCTAAAAGCAATGCTCACATAAAAAAAGAACAGCAACATCTAAATTCCCTTTTGTTATCAACTTATAATGAAGGGAAAATAATAGTTTTCCTAAAACCATTCAAGTTAGATAAAAATATTGGAAAATTTGCCATGGTGTCTATGGCTTGATGATGACTCACTTGGTGATAAGAAAGGTGTTCCCTCTCCCCTGACTGAGTTTGAACTCCAAGTACACCAAGAAAGAATATCGGGAAAAAATTGTCTGTCGCATATTATGAACTCACATGTTGCACTCATTTTCAATCATTTCCTGAACATCACCTATTACCCAATATGCATTATGGCCACCTATTACTTCAGCTTGTTTCTTGCCATCCTTCCATAGCTGCAATTTGAAAAAATCTAGAAGTTTAAACCACTGGTTGCAGAAGAAAATTTATATAATCAAATACAATGGCACTTACTTGTATTGTTGGCATTTTCTGAGTTGAAAGACCACAGCATACAGGTACATGGGGAAAAGCAACAACAGATAAATAAGTATCAAACGAAAAAGTGCAAGTAGCAATTAGTTAAAGCAAACACAACAATGATAAGAAAGATAATAAAAGTACAATATTTTGACATTCTCATTCAGAATAAACCCTAGAGCCTTAGTGTATAATTCAACTATGACATATGTTAACAGATTATATTTGTTAATTGTTAAGCTGTTTATGATAGATTCATAACCATAGAATGCCAGCTACTGATGCATGATTGGAAACAGCAGAAGATGCTCATTCCAACATGTATTTCCCTTTAAACTAAGTTTTCAGTCGTGCACTTTGGTAATAAAGATACAACAAAATATCCGAAGCAGAAATTTGTTAGTCATATTGATAAACTTGCTCTATAGACTCAACTGCACAAGTCTCTGTTCCCTCAGGATATAACCAGTACTTTGACTATTCAAAACACAATTATCAGATAATCAAACAGTGATTTTTCTACAAAAGTAAGAAGTAAAAGGTTGATGTCATACACCCATTGAAAGATACCATAACAACTTTACCAAGCACAAGCCACATAAGATTCAAAAACACATCAAGTAAACTATACC
This sequence comes from Pterocarpus macrocarpus, assembly GCA_031439585.1. Classification (NCBI taxonomy): domain Eukaryota; kingdom Viridiplantae; phylum Streptophyta; class Magnoliopsida; order Fabales; family Fabaceae; genus Pterocarpus; species Pterocarpus macrocarpus. The sequence continues at coordinate 53,697,279 of CM062516.1, read as the reverse complement.
AAATAGAATACCAGATCTTTCCTTAATTCTACTCATACGAGTTTCTAACTTATTTCTTCATTTACAACTTGTTCAAACATAAAGTTTGTACCCTCTTTCCTATTCTCAAGTCATTTTTTATGAAATTGAAGTGGCAACATCGTTTAAGGCAAAAAAAAAAGTGCCTTGCACAGATAAAGTTCTTACTGCCGATGCACCCATGACTGTTCATGAAAGAGAACATTGATATGTTGTAGATGCAAGAGCATACAATCTAAATTTTGTAGACAGTAGACAACACATATTAAGATAGCAAATTGAAAAGAACGGATATAAGGTGGAATATAAAAAGAACTTACAGTCACACCAGCCCGAGCAACGAGTTTATGTGAAACAGTATTAACATCAACAGTGTAGAAAAGTAATCTACATGAAATCAGAGTAAACATTAATACACTTGATTAAAGAGTTGACAAGCTAATATATTAGATTAAATAGGAATTAAAATATCATGAAACCATCAAAGAATTCCAAGGAAAGGCACTCATATCAAATGAGTAAATAAAAGTAACAGCATAGATTCAATCAGTTCAAGAGCTAGACTGTCAATTTGTAAATGATGAATACACTTTGAAAATATTCTAGCTGTGCTTGATTGGTATTCAAAAATGAAAATGGGAACTCACCTCGGATAATATTCTGCTGCCAACTTTTCCAATTTTGGCTTTAAATATATGCATTTTCTGCACCAATTTGCCATCCTACAAACCACATAATCCTACCTCAAAACCCAGTTTGCTAAAAAGAGTTTTTCACTAATCAGAATAATGAAAGAAATATAAGCCTGTTATGAAGTGTAACTATAATCCTAATGCTTAAGCAAACTACAAAACTTAAATAAATTTCAAAAATAATCATAAGTTACCATAAAATATGAACCAGATGGTTGATCTGATCATATCAGGGGCGTCATTCCATGGGGTTAATTATCTATTTCCAGGAGATCAAATGGTGCAATAGCCATGGAATGCATGGTTGATCATAAGATTACTTGTGAGTCCACTAATTTACAAAGAATCTATCATTCTATTGTCACTAATGGCAAACAAAACGAAAGATTCATATGAAAGAAACAAAGTCATGCCCATTCAAGAGGAGAAAACAAAACTTTCTGAAAGAGAACCATTATTCATATATCTTTCAATACTCAATTGCTCAATTTTTTGGTTTAAGTTCTTCAACAGAAACTTGGAAGAGAACAAATTTAAGAGGAAGGAACAAAAGAGAGCTGTTATTTGGCCCACTATTTGGGACATTCAAATACAACATCCTCTCACATAAATATATAATCTATTACCTTATCTCGATATATGTACATCTCGATATTCACCCACACTCACATAAATATCTTTATGCCCATACATTATACATAGTATGTTCAAAAAACATTTCTCGGAACAAAAGGGTCCCCAAAAATTGTTAAAAAAGTGACAAAACAGACAGTACAAGTCAACCAAGCTAGCTTTCCAATAAAGCTGCTCTAAGGTGAGTTCGTCTTGAGAAAATGAATTTCAGTATTTTAAATCAATAAATTACATGTAATGGTAACGCACAAAATAATATAAGAGTAAATATCCCTCGTTTTCTCACTCTACACTCACCGATTTTCCTCTTAATCACAAGCAGTATGGTTCCAAAATTCTCAATGTCCCAAAAATAAAACAAAAAATAAATTCCCATAAAATCAATTTTTCATTTTGAAAAACAAAGACAAAAGAAGAAGAAGAAGAAGAAGGGCAATACTAACCAAACAATGATGAGAGGATGTTGGTCATGGTGAGTGTGAGCAAGGAGTTGATCGAACTGGTCATCGCTGGAAATGGGCGTGAGCTGAATGGAAATGGGTGAGTCACCGAGTTCGTGGTGCTGTTGGGGCAAGGCCGTTAGAGGAGAATAAAGGGGTGTGAAGGAGATGGAAATGGGAGAGGAAGGTGACGTGCTTGAAGTGAGAGACAAGGAAGAAGAAGAAGAAGAACTGGGAAACGATGAATATTGAACATAATAAGAGTAGCTGCTGTTGTTGTGCGTCGAGGAATACGATGAAGAATGGTAGTGGATCCGCAGAGGTTGTGACATGATGTTGTGTGCACGCACAGAGAGAGAGAGAGAGAGAGAGAGAAAGAAAAGCAGTAAAGGGAAGGAAGGAAGGAAGGAACGAATGAGGGTGGTGGGGTTGGGGTTGGGGGGCTGTTACGAGACAGACAAGTGCATTGGGTGGTAGGTAGTACCGTAATCTACATACAGTAGGGAGGAATGAAGGAAGGAGTCTGATGAGCGTTTGTTTTCAAAGCAAGATTTTCTCAGCATTCAATTCAATGGAACGGAATGGAATGGAATGGAATGAAGGGAGTTGAGTCAGTTGACTCTTGGAACATGGAGCAGGCCGCCACACGGTCCAGTGTTGATCTTCTTACCTTTCACCATTAGATTGAAAAAGATTTTACACTTCGCTTCGATTTGAGCCATACGAGAGGAAAGAAAATTAGAAGGAAGAAAATAAAGAGAAAATTATATATATTTTTTAATTATTTGAATTAAAAAAAATAGAAGAAAAAATAAAAAGAAAGAAAATAAAAAATATATAAATTAAGAGTTTAATTTAAATATATTGATAGTGTGAAATTTTTTTATATTGCCATTTAATTAAAATTTTTTATTTATATGATTATTTAAATAATGGATGGTTATGTTAAAGATTTTTTTTATGATAATATATGATTAAATATTTATATAAAAAAATTTTATATTAATAATATATTCAAATTAAATTCATAAAATAATATTTATAGATATATATATATATATATATATATATATATATATATATATATATATATATTACAATAAAATATAAATATGTTAATTTTATTCAAATTTTAAATAACTTTTATAAATCATATAAATAAAATAATTTTATAATAAATATTAATTAAAAATAATTTATTAATATTTAATTATAAAATTTAGCTTATGACAAATATTAAATTAAAAAATTGCTTGTGATATATTTACTATAAAATTGCTTGAGTTTGAAATTTTTTTAAATAAAAATAAATGCAATATAAATCTAATTTATGATTCTTTCATATGAAAAATTACCTAAATTTTAATTTTTAATATAATTTTTATTAAAACTGTCCTATTTTTCTAATGAAAATTTCATTTTTTTAATTAAATATAACGTTCTGTGTGAATTACATGAAGATATATTGATTTAATTTAAAATAATGACATTAATTTAATTATGGTAAAAAAAATATAAATTTGATATAGTTCATCAATATTATTGAGTGTATTTATTTGTGCTTTTTTCAGCAAAAAATCATCTTTTTTTATTAAAAAAATTAATTTTCAAATATTTAAATAAATTTAAAAAAATAATCAAATTTAAAAAAAAAAAATTAATTTTTAACTTTTTTAGATAAAAAAATAACTTTTAAAAAAAATTAATTTTTAATATTTTTTATTATATATAAAATTTAAATTTTAAAATATTTTTTTCAAAATTTAGAACGCACCCTTACATATAATAATAGCTTTTAATATTGGAGGGATGCGGCACAATGTATGCCAATAAAATGTAGTCATTTATACGTAACGTCTTTCTATCTTTTGGGGTATAATTGTTATTGAACAAGTTTTCTTGCTTTCGGTGGTTTTCTTCACATTACTGAAAAGAAAAGTTTGAGGTGGACTCCATGTATGTTTTTTAATTTTTTCTTCCTTTTCTTTGATTAACTAAATGGTAGAAAACACCTTTTTTACCTCATTTTCTTTTTATCCTTTTTCTTTCCTTCCATAATCTACCAATCCAAACGATCGTTTAGTGTGCGTTTGATCAATAAAAAGTGATTATGGAACTTCAAATTTTTATATAGCTAAAAGAATTGTAAATAGATGTTTTTTTTTAAGAAATGACTTTTTTAAAATTTTTATTAAAAAATTGAAGATAAAACTTTTTTAAGGTTTTATTATCTTAAAAAATTTATTTAAATATGTAAAAAATGATTTTTTTTTAAAAAAAATGAAACAAACATACTTTTAATCAAAATTATTTTTATTTTCAATTGAAAGAGTGAAAAAGAGAAAAGTCAATACTAGACTCTATACCGAAAGGTCGAGCATAAACACACACGCAAGGAGTTGGTCTGATGCCCACCTTTTCGTAGATTTCGAAAAATCGGAGTTAAAGATAATATATTTTTGTTTACACAGTTTCTTTTTTTCCACAAAATTGAAAAACAAGAGTAAAACTAAAATAAGGTGATATTTTTTCGATTAATATTAAAAACAAGAAATAAAACTAGAAAAAATCAAAGCCAAACAATTATATCTGCACGACTTGGTAATTTGTGCAAAATTTTTTGTAATTTCTTCTTAACATGTGGGTAACAAAACATATATGTTGAAAAATTTTCAGTTTATTTAATTTTTAAATAAATGCACTTGTACTAATTTTTAGGTTTGAGAAATCTAATAATTCCTTCTATTAACATAAATTCAAAGAAGAAATCAAATCTACCATATCTACATGAGTTGATAACCTTTGCAAAATCGTTGGTAATTTCTTTTTAAAATATTGGCAATAAGTTGGATATGTTCGTAACTTTTCAATTGTTTTAGTTTTCACATAAATATTGTTTTAAGCTGATTTGTGTGTTCAAATAAGCTAATAATTCTTTCTTGTAACCATGAGTTGAAGAAAAAAATAAATCTACTATACCTACATAATGAGTTGATAAATTTTTTTAATATATTGGTAACAAATTAGATATGTTGGTAAATTTTTAGTTTGTTTAATTTTCAAGCAAATGAATTTATAGACTAATTTATGTGTCTGAGAAATCTAATAATTCTTCCTTGTAACCAAGATTTGAAGAAAATAGCAAATCTACAATACCTGCATAAGTTGGTAATCTATGCCAAATTAATGGTAATTTCTTTCTTCGATTTAATTTGTATACATTGATAGTGTAAAAAAATTTTACATTGTCATCTAATCATATACTATCACATAAGTAAACATGCATGACTCTCCTCTCCATTACTCCAAAAGTCATGCAAATGGGGGAATATGATTGGATGACAGTATAAAATAATTTTACACTATTAGTGTATACAAATTAAATTTTTTCTTTTCATAACAAACCAGATATTTTGATAACTTCTCAATCAGTTTAGTTTTTAAACAAATGCACTTATGGGTTTATTTATGTGTTTGAGAAATCTAATAATTTCTCCTTATAACCAAGATTTGAAGAAAAAGACAAATCTACTATACTTGTATGAATTGGTAACTTATGCAAAATTATTGGTAATTTCTTTTTAACATGATAGTAACAAACCAAATATGTTGGTAAGTTTTTAGTTGGTTTAATTTTCAAGAAAATGCACTTGTGAGCTGATTTGTGTGTTTGAAAAATCTAATAATTCCTTCTTATAACCAAGATTTTAAGAAAAAAAATAAATCTCTGTACCTACATGTGTTGATAACCTGTGTAAAATGGTTGGTAATTTCTTTTTAAAGTGTTGGTAATAAGTTTGATATATTGATAACTTTTCAGTTGTTTTAATTTTCAAGTAAATGCACTTCTAAGCTTATTTATGTGTTCTAATAAGTTAATAATTCCTTCTTGTAACTAAGATTTGAAGAAGAAAGTAAATCTACTATACCTGCATATGTTGGTAACTTGTACAAAAATTGTTGGTAATTTTTTTTTAACATATTGGTAACAAACTTGATATATTGGTAATTTTTTAATTTATTTAATTTTCAAGTAAATACACTTGTGGGTTGATTTCTTTGTTTGAAAACTCTAATAATTCCTCTAATAGAGATTCGAAGAAGAAAGAAAATCTACTATACATGTATGAGTTGGTAAACCTATGCAAAATTGTTAGTAATTTCTTTAAAAATGTTGGTAATAAGTTGAATATATTGGCAACTTTTTGGTTTATTTAATTGCTATGCAAATGTACCTCTGGGCTAATTTGTGTGTTTGAGAAATTTAATAATTCCTTTTTATAATCAAGATTTGAATAAGAAAATAAATTTACTATACCCGCATGTGTTGGTAACATGTGCAAAATTATTGGCAATTTCTTTTTAACATCTTGGTAACAAACCGGATATGTTAGTAACTTTTCATTTTGTTTAATTTTTGAACAAATGATTAGTGGGCTGATTTATATGTTTGAGCTGTGTGTTTCAAAAATTTAATAATTACTTCGTGTAACAAAAATTTGAAGATATACCTGCATGACTTGATAACTTATGCAAATTTTTTGGTAATTTCTTTTAAAAATATTGTTAACAAGTTGGATATGTTGGTTATTTCTTTCACCTCTTATGGATTTTGATTTTCTTGTACCTAGCCACCATCAATATATTCCAAACTCCCATTTAAACCATCATCTACGAAGTCAGCATCCCTCTTCACTTTAAGTTGGCTAGGCTCAACAAGGCACTTCCTAAAGAAGCAAGCACAACAGAAGTTAGGAGAATCATTTCCCAACAACTTCTTCAAGCTATCAAATGACAAAAATGCAAGTGAATCCGACCCAATAAACTCTTTTATCTCCTCAACACTCATCCTATTAGAGATCAACTCCTTGGAACTTGGTGTGTCCACACCATAGTAACAAGACCCAATAATTGATGGGCTTGCAATTCTCATGTGAACCTCTTTGGCACCAACCTCCTTGAGCAACCTCACTATCTTTGATGATTCAATTCCCCTTTCAATAGAGTCATCTACAACCACAACCCTTTTTCCTTCAAGGACAACATGAACAGGCGAGAGTTTTAGCTCCACAACAAAAGTCCCTAATATTTTGCAAAAGCTCAATAAAGGTTCTACCCACACAATGCTGTCAAATATCTGCTGTGGCAGTGCCATCCCACATGGCGTGGCGAAATTTGAGAAAACCACCATGAAAGTGTGTATGGCCTGGCGAAATCTCATTGCAGCCATTGCAGGTCATGGTGGAAATATCAATCAAACCCTAGATATTTTAGGAATTTTGGGTTTCAGAGTAAAACCCTAATCCCTTCACGACAGTTATGACCCTCCTTCGCTCTTTGCACCTCTCTTTTTATCATCTCTACTCCCCCCCTTTCAAAGGTCCAGTGACTACCAATGGCCTGACTTTGGCGACACAACTGTCAACAATGACCACCCACCAACGGCGGCAACCTCCCACGGCGGCAACCTCAACCCAACAGCAAAGTTTCCTCTTCTATTTCCTTCATCTTCTTCTATTCTATTGTCTTTTTCCTTCTTCTGTTCTTATCTTTTTCTTTTTGTTTCAATCTCTTTTTTCCCCCCTTTTTTGGTTCCATTTCAGCTTCTCTTTTTTCCTTTTTTCTATTCAATTCCATCATTTTTTTCCCCTATTCTATTTTAGCCTTTTTTCTATTCCATCTTGGGTTGAAACCTCTTTTTTGTGGATTATTTCAATAATTTTGTGTGAATGTGGCTGTTGAATTTAGTCTCAAATTCGATAGATTTAAGTAGAGCTACAAGGACTTATGAGAATATGATATTATGGGCTTTGATTATGCTATGTTTGTAGTTGACTATGAGTATTTTATGTCTTTTTTTCCTTGACTCAGGATTTGATTTTATGATGCATTTGTTGAATTTATTGTATAGAATATATTTCTAATTTTATTGTTCTTTATATATGTTATTAGCTCCTATTATTTATTATATTTAGTAGTTTTTTTGTATATTTTTTTTGCATAAATATATGTATAATTTCTATCTGCATTAACTTCCACCATAATTCGCCACACCATCCACCATATTTCCATGGCTAATGTTTGGCTCACCGCCATGAATTGTCATCCGATATTGACAATTATGTACCCACATAGTGTGACCTTATCAACCCTTAGCTGAAAAGGGACCCTAGTTTTTGCAGCATAACCAAGCATAGCAACAACACTAGAATCAGGCACAGCTATCACAACATCACAATCAACAGGGCTCTCAGTTGCAAGATTTTCCCCAAATTGCCTTCTAGATTAATACACTGATCTCCTAAACACCATTATACTTGGCAAAGTCAAGTAGATATGCTCAAAGATACACTGCTTTGGCTGTGGATGAGGCCTAAGGCAAAGGCTTTGAATCCCATTTTTATTAGTGATGGTAAAGCGGGTCGGCCCGCCCCAACCCGCCAAAAGCGGTGCGAGGTGGGGCGAACCGAATTAGAAAGGCGGACTTCATATTCTAGCCCGCTTCGTTTAAGGGTGGATTGGCGGGTTGGTCCGCCAAAAAAATAAAAAATATAAATAAATTTATTTTAATATTTTTTGTGAGTTAAATTATTTTAAAAATTAGAAAAATATATTGAATGAAAAATCTACTTAAATAAAATAGAATAAAATAATTAAACTACATAATTTGTATTCAAATTTAACTCAAATACAAATATAATAAGTTAATTAGGATATATAAATAAGTTTATAAATAATAATTAACTTTAAATATATAACATAAAGTCTATTGTTTAAAGTTCACAAATTAATAAAAGTATAATAACAACATAATTTATAATAAAAACCTAAAAAATTTTTAAAAAAATACTCTTGCACCTAAAAAAATAAAAATAAAAAGAGACAAGCTTAGCCCGATGAACCAAAAATTTTTAGCGGGCTAAATATGTCAACCCAACCCTTTATATTTGGCAAGTTTGGTGGGTTAACCCGACGGTATGAGCCCATTTTGCCATCTCTAATTTTTATCCAGCAGATGAACTTCACTAGGGTATACTTCTCTTTCGTAAGTTGCTTCAATCAAATCAAGTGCACAAGTCTCAAAAGCAAAACAATAGCACCGTTACTCCTCCTTCCCATAACCAAAGGCCTAAACCCAAAAGGGTCCCTCGCAGCAATTTGGGTGGAAGCCAATCGAAAAGGGAAGAGCTTTCGGGAGCTAAAGTAGTGTAGGAGGAGGGGAGCTTATGGATTCACCATGGCGTATTTGCATTGGTAGCAATCATCCTAGCAGAATAGTGGTAGGGACTGTGGTTTTGCTTCTGCAGAGAGCAACTTGAGTGTGGGAACAACTTTTTTTTGGGTGAGGGAGCAATAAGCAATTAAATGCAAGAGCAATTATGGGAGTGAGTATTTTTTTCATTTTTTAAAAAATATAATCAAATAGAGAAATGTTTTTGTACATATCTCCTTATATTATTATCTCCATAATTTTGTATGCATTCCCTATAAGTCGCAAATAATGCATTCATATATCAATACTCTTGCTCCTATGAAGTATAGGATAGTGCAACTGTTATTTTTCTTTCGTCTCCTTTTCTAACTTGGAAGTTTGCAGCATTCTCTATGAGATGATGACGATGATGATGATGATGATGATGATGATGATGATGATGATGATAATAATAATAATAAAAGTTTGATCCTCCTTGAGATTTGATTACGCTCACAACTTAATCAAGTAAACTCCTCTCGTTGAGCTTTTGTGTGTCATAAGACACATTAACTGGCACCATTGGAATAATATAGAGTAAAGATTTATTTTGGCTTTTGAAATTGTTTATGTGCTTCACTTTATTTCCTAAAATTAAGAAATTAATAAGGACTAAATTGAATAAGGACTAAATTATATAAAGATTGACTCAAATTAGTCCTTACAAGGATATTTATAAGGACTAAATTGAATCACTAAAAGGATTTAGTTGAATTATTTTTTTATAACTTTATGAACTAAATTATTAATTTCAGGGATTAAAGTGAAGCAAGCATATAACTTCAGGAATCAAAATATACCTTTACTTGAATGCTATATCTATCATATTTTAACAATTTATATTATATAAAGATTTTGAAGGCCTGCAATAGTATTCCTACTTTGTCATACTCGTGAAACAAATTCGTATCAAAATCACCATGAACATACCAGCTAAAGTATTTTCTCTGGCAGCACCATACCCTTAACAGCTAGAAAATAACTAGCTTGTAGGCTTTGAAGACCAGTTAGAGCTTTGATGGTTGTTAATGTTAATTATGGTTCTTTACAGAATAACAATTCCCAATGTATGGAAAATATATGGTTAGAAAGTGAGATGAAAGATCATTGGCTAGGTATTAATTTCACTAGCGAATGATCTTTGACGCATGAAGTGGTCATGGGGTATCTTTGATCATCATTCATCACCAAGATATTGTACTAGAAACTTCAACTCAAAAAGAAAGAAAGAAAGAAAGAAAGAAAGAAAACATTTCTTGAATAAATTCATTTATCACTCCTTAACAAACTCTTAATCGTTTCTCTGCCATAATCTATAGTTACCATTGCCGACACTTCAAACTCGGGCAAAACTTTCTTGTGATAGAGTGACTAGTAACAAGAATAACCACAAACAATGGTAACAGCATAAACAAGCCATGGAAATCAAAAAAATTGACTCAAAATTGGGTGTGACCAATCAAAATCAAAATAGAACAATAGATAATAGCAGACATATCTCATCCTCCAGGATATAAGCCACAAAGCTTCATCCACTCAAACTCTTAACAATCTCAGCGAGCGCAGAGTATGTTCCAAAAACAGAAGATACAACACCTACTGAGATTATTGTAATACAAAGTACTGCCTGTAGCCACACAAGAAAAAAGTAGGGTCATAATAGAGTTGATGATCATAGCTATACTAGTAATGTCTGAAAAATGAATTAGTGATGTAACAAAAAATATCTGATGATATTTGTTCTACCATTGTTATACAATCCAAGTGTGTCTTGCTTTAAGTGTACTTTAGAAAGTAAAGTGTAGATGAGAAAATCAAGGGAGTGAATTCTCGTACATTCATTATTTGTTATGCATGTAGTATTCTATAAAGTTCTAAACCGTTGATTTCTCATCAATAGTTATCAATTCAACTTTACTCTTTAAAATGGAGGATCCAAATGGAAAATGAAATAACAGGAACAGCTATGACTTAGAAAGAATGAGTAGTATTGTCAAGAGTGCAATCATCATACCTGTAATCGTGTGACTTTACCCCGCAAGATTCTTAGGAAACAAGCACAGGGAAGAATCAAAGTCTGTCACCAAGGTTAATTTTAATTAATTTAATGCCACAGTCAGTAATGCTAGGAGAAAGAACAGATAAAATGAAGGGAACTTACAACAAGCATTGTGAGTGAAGATCCAATCAATGACATAACCAGACCTGCATCAAAGGTAGATATGCTATTGATATAACATAGTGCAATCGTATAACAGTAATATGATTTACTGTAGTAAGAAAGTAATGCAATTGATTCTAAGCACATTTCTCTCTAATCTGTTGGTTTATAATATATAGTTCCAGATTCAGTAAAGAAATAATAATTTAGAGACAGTTCTCTTGGCACAAAAACAAATTAACAATTAACAACCAAGTACATTATGAAAGTAAGAAGAAAGACTCACCAAAAAAGGGAACAGACAGACCAATAATGAGGGTAGAAACTACCAGCCCTGTTCTGATAAATATGGCATATAGGTAAGACTTGGCATGGTTTGATGGAATCAACTCCTCCAGGCTCATTGCCACTGGAGATATGGTCAATGCATACGTGATGCTAGTTAAGTAAAAACATCTTTCTTGATCTTCAGTGTAACGGAATATTCTATGAAGAGAATGCCAGAGAAATGGCATGTCATAAAATAAAATGCCTGTCCTAACACTGTAATTTGAAGGGCTTGTTAGGATGCCAAAATATTGAAGGTTTTCGTCCTTTTCCCTTTCTTTTTATTTTTTTGGCTTTTAAGAGTGAAGTGAAGCATGATGCTAATTAGATACGTTCTTAATTTTGCTCCATTCCTTCTTTAGATGGTGCAGAATGCTTGAATTTCTTAAGGTATATTTTGTTCGCCATAGAATTTCTCTCTCTTTTTTATCTCAGTTATTACTGAAAAAGTAGAAGAAATTTCAAATTTATTGATACTGCCTCTATAGAGAAAAAAAGGTTAACAGAAGCAGATGGGAAGCAAAACTATTCTTTATGCTAAATGACTTTACATGCATGCACTTACGTGTTCATATGGCATATATAAAGGATATTTGGTAAATGGATTAACCACCTGCAAAAATAAAAGTAACAGATAACAACGTTAGCAGTTGGCAATTAAAATGGTCAATAGCATATTGATAATGTGCTGACAAAGACCGACCGAGTTAAATTATAAGAGTAATGATTGAGCGAAAAGTAGCTAAGCTCTCCTCCCTCCCCCCCCAAAAAAAAACAAAAAACAACAAAAAAAGAGAGAGACAGAAAAGGAAAAAAAAAAAAAAATCATTTCGAGACTCCCTTGGGTATATTACAAACCTCCCCCACCTTATGTGAGTTTGGCAAAATTTCTTGTCATGTGTTAAAAGCCCCACATGTACCTTTGTTGGAGCTTAATGTTCAATACATCATCATCTCTTCATTGACTGTTAAAAAGCATATGAAAATTAAAAAGTAGCAAGTTGACTTGGCACCAGGTAACACTAGAACTATTAACATCAATATCCTGAATATTGTGATCAGTTTCCCTGGTCCAACTGTATTATTCTTTATACATAAAGCATGGACAAATCATGGACCTACTTAAACTTATGCACAAATTTATTAATTTTTTTTTGTTTTTGTGAAACGAGGACAGCAATGGTTGAATTCTTAACCACTGGTCAAGGATACAAGAGATTCTGATTCTATGTCAAAAACCAATCATCCCAAAAGCTTAAGAGGTTAGGTTCAGGACTGTTATCTCTAACATCCATTTCCATGTGAAGAATAGGAAACAGTATAAAATGCAAGTCTAATAATCAAACTTGGTATGTTCTAGTATAATCCACTAAGAAAAGAATCACAATAGAATGTAGTGTGTGTACCGTAGTCCAGACAGCAATCTTGGTGGCAACCAAATCTGTGGGCATGTTAAGAGTGAATTGAGACAATATAGCTTCTCCAAACATTGTGTATCCCATGACAGCAGCTCCAGCATACAGTACGGTACAGATACCAAAACTGTGAGGAAAATAAAAATCACACATTGTATTAGATAGATTAAGAAAGAGAAATTCCACCGAACATAATAGATATATACAACATATATTCCATATCTAGAGCCATTCATGCCTGCAGATGACCTGCCTTGATTGCATTGGAATTCTGGTTGACATAGAATAGATAATTATATTTTCTTAACATGCTTGCAAATTGCAATTTGTATGAAGACTTGAGCAGATCTAATATCTAGTGAAAGGACTAGTGGCTGCAGAATCATTGACTATCAGTTGCTAAAGATAATCCTTGGTTTACCATGCCAAGAGCATTGCAGGGAACTGGTTTGGATTTGCCATGGATGTATAAATGTTTGGGAACACAGCATGTCCAGAGTAGCAGTAACCATAGAGACCAACAGCAACAGGAAGAGTTGCAAGATTGAGTGTTGTTCCTTTGCTATGAAAGCCGACATCCTCAACGCCAACCCAGAACAAGCAGATAACCACTAAAACTGATGCAATAACTCCACCAGCTGTAACAAACATGGTAAATGGTTACAATAAGCTTTTCCAAATGATAATAAAAATGTAATATTTGACTGCTGGCTTCCAAAACACAATACAAATTCATGGACAATGAGTAAATAGTTATGAATCAAAATAACTAGGGAAATGACATTTGAGAAGCTACATATATATAGTTAATACATTGTAGCCCATTTTATATGTTAATATTTCCTTAATGACAACAACAACAAAGTCTTATCCTACTAGGTAGAGTCAGTTATATGTATCAAATGATGCCAATTTGATCTCTCTAAATCCTAAGCCAAAACAGAGACATTTAGAAGTTTTACCTGAGATGTAACTGAGAATGCTTAGGTCACGTAGCATAACGGTGGGAAGAACAGCGAAGGTGGTAATCAGTGCAAATAGAGTACGTGAATCCAATTCAATTCCACCCAAACCTAAGTGTGCACTTGGAAATAAGGAAGACAAGTTGTCACCCTCCAAAATTATATATTCAATGCAACAAGCCTGCAAGAAGGAGTATTTAATAGGCAAGGTAATTGCTATACTTTAAAAGTCTGAAAAGAACTCAAGTTGCATGACCCAACCAGTACTTAGTACCAAAGATAACAACACAGTTTTAATCAACATATACACATGAAAATGTCAAATCCAATTCTCACAAGTTCATAATTTAAGACTGAAACATAGACTACTATAACACGGATCACTATCTCCGACTTGCACATGACAGGCTACCAGTCTCAAAAATATGCCAATAAATTGTAGGAGTGCAGAATAAACCATGCAGGATTACTTGATCAAATTAAAACAGAAATGGGCAATCCCAATGACATGTAGCTATACATCTTGGGAAACTTCCAACCATATGACAAAGGCTAAATTCATGAAAAGGTAACAGTTGAAAATCCAAACAATAGACACAGGTGATCGGGAGACCAGGTTAGCAAATAAGATGCGACATGGAATCCAAATTGGTAGCCACTCAGAATTTCATCCTTATATTATTTTGCTATGTGTCAAATGACAATGAGTGAAGGTGAGATTCCAAATGGAATACTACTGAGTGAAGGCAGCTGTACTTACATATAATTCCACGTACAGTATTATCTGTATCCACAAAAAAAAAATAAAAAATAAAAAAGAAAATCATTAAAATTAGATTAGGGCTATTGATTTTAAACTAGAGTACTGTTATTTGTACATAAGTTTTGTAGATACTATTTTGACACACGGTGGATCATGTATCAATAATCGCGATTTCAATTACATTATCGATGAATATGTATGTGAGGAATCATGTGTTAATAGCTGGGGATTCAATTATCTTGCTAGTGAGACTCGTAAAATTCAACATACTCACAAGTATGAAACTGAAATCCCCATTCATGATTCCACCAAGGTGTCAAAATGGTTTTTCCCAACTCAACTAAGATTAGAGATCAGCAGGAAGGCTTACTGAAACGGCAATACGTCCAGTAGTTCCAAAAGCAGCTTGGCCAATGTCAGGGTATGTCTCAAGACCAGGTTCACTATCCAAGCAGGAACGCAAGAGCATCCCAGTATAAAAGGAAATAACTGCAAAAATGAACAAGATAGAAAGCCCAAGCCATCCACCTTCTTTGGCAGCATAAGGGGTAGAAAGGATTCCTACACCACAAAGGACATTTATGCCTGCAAAATCCAAAATAAGATTTTGAGTGCATGGTTTATGGTTTTATGCATTGCATATGTGTCAGGCTGTGAATGCATATACATGTCCTCCTATCAACATGTCGCAATTTTCACATTGAGATAATCAGATAATTCTGTCAAATAACTCAATTTTTAATGATGCACTTGATGCTGAAAGGTAAGCAGACAAAAATAATCTAAAACAACACTGAAAATTCACCACAAAATAGTCATTTCGTTGTAGCATATACATATTAGATTGGTTCTTGTGAAGATGATAAAGAGCTACAAAATTACAAAATTCAAGGATTAGATATATATGATATGTAAAGTATAAATTCTGTCCCTAAGTTTTCAAGGTCGTTTCAGATAAATGCAGTCATTGTCGCCCCAAATTATAATGCAATCAAATATAAAGATGACCAGATAAAAGGAAAAGCTCAAAATTACTGAAGAGAAAGTGTTTATAACTTTATATGTTTTATTAGTGTTAGTGCAAACGCAAACTCAATATAAGATCATGTTCAACTCAGAAATGGTATGAACAAGTGATGCTGACAAAGTGGTATGAACCATCAACCAGCTATTTTTTTCAAGGGCTGGTAACATCATTGGCTAATGTGGTCCCTGCAGTCAGAGGGCTGATTCAGTATGTGGTTGTTGGACTCCTTAAACTACAAATTGCAGCAAAGAGATATGTTCCATAATTCCTCATCCACAAAAAAAAAAAAAAGAACTAGAAGAAAAAATATATGTTCCATACTTAACCACATGTGGACACTGTTCTTTAGCGTATTATCCAGCATGCTAGCTTCTTTTTGGTGCGTGTTGTACATTATCTCAATTTTCAATTATGGATAATCATCCACATCAAAAAATAAATAATAATAATGGATAGTCATCATTTCTTGGCAATTGAGATCATAGAGATGTCATATATTCAAAGAAGAGAAGATACCGCGCATGAAGAAAATTTTTTCTTTACCGTCAAACTTTAGTTGGATCTAGAAAAATTGAAAAATCCCTATAACTCTATCACGTTGGTGGAAATTTTCTTTTGAAAATAATAATAATAATAATAATAATAATAATAAACAGAAGCGGGAGGGGCATATATTTAATGATATGACGGGAAAAAAAATACCACATTTAGTGCACTAACTAACTTGTATCCTTTTTTCTTAATAACAACAACAACAATAACTAAGCCTTTATTTCTTTCATGTATTTTATTTACCTCTATTTATAATTTCCTCCTCCTTTGGCTAATATTGTTTCCTTCTTCTTTCCTTTTTTTTTCCAAAAAAAAATTTACTATGGAGAAAAAATTGAGCATTAAGTTTTTCCTTATGATAGATATTCCCAACACACAGATAAGAATGTATAGCAAGGCAAGGTTCAACTACTGACCATTAAGCACAGCTTGTCCAAAAGAGCAGTGTCTGGAAATTGGAAGTTCATGAGAGACCTTGGAGTCCTTCTTAATGGAAGATGGCCTCCTAGATGGAATAGGAGGAAGCAAGGCATGAGAGCTGCGCCTCTGTACCTCATCTTCTGCTGGCTGTATCAAAGGTTTTGTCACTGAAGGAAGTGTCTCAGGAGTGTGCCTCCTTGTTAGAGATGTAGAGAGAAAAGAACTGCTTAATCTTGACAATGAGGATGTCCCCAGAAATCCAATGTTTGGTGATGGAACACTACTGTATAGATCAATAGACTGCCTGAAACATCAATCACAAGAGAATAATAAGCATTCAGTTGTAAAAAAAGAAATTGAAAAAACAAAAAATGTAATCTGATTGAAATTTTCAACTTTTTGGCTTAGTTTCTTGACTATGAAAAAAGGTAGATTCTTTTTTCTTTATTAGCTGAAACTAGTCAGAAAAGTTCACATTACATCTTACATTCACACACACAAAAGCAAAATCACTTTCCAAGGATTATAATAAAAAGTGAAGAAAAGAAAATGACAATTAATCATTGTTTTCATTAACCAGATGATTCTCTTGACACTTCCAGAAACAGAAAAGGCACAAAAAGTAATCTACACACACACAGGCTCATGGCAGACACAAGAAAATGCACAAATCCAGTGGAAACTGAAACAAGGGACACAGAAGGAGGAGTTGACCTGTAACTCTGAGGCCATGAGATGTTGTAGGAACTGGGTTTTCTCTGTGGGGGGTTTTCATTTGAGAAATTGGAAGAATCTGAATCATTGCCATCAACTTCACCTTTGTTCAAATCCTTCTCCTCATCTTCTTCATCACTCTCAATGTAAAAACTGTTTTCTGAGACTGAGTTGTTCATCTTCCTTCAAGCTTTACCTCCCTCAAAATTCCTGGCTTCAAGGGTACTCTACTGTCTCTCCAGCAACTCACCTCCACAACAAAATCACCACATAAACAAAATGACCCTGAATTACATACAAAGCACAAGAAAATCACAAAAACCAAAATGGAAACTGCACGTGTTATGATATTGAGATTAACTTGAAATCTTTCTTCAATAAGACTCTAACTCATAGTACATGCTAAGCTCAAAGGCCTAATGTTTATTACATAAATTTTGGCAGATTTTCCGGGAGGAAAGTTCCTAGTATTACTACTGCTTTTAAATCATGTCTTGGTTATACCAAGCTGCAGAAAAAAGCACAAAAGAAAACCAAAAAGAAGTAGAAAAAGGGTGATCTTCAGAACCAGAAACTACATGGCATGAGCAGCACCTTTTAATGTTTTATTTGTCTTGCTCTCTTGTTCTTTCTTTTTCCCCCCAATGAAACAAACTGAGAAGCAAGGAAAAGTAGAGCGCAGAGAAAAGAAACAAGGGGCTACTTTGCTTTCTCACACACACACTCTCTCTCTGATCATTGACACTAATGGTTATTACTTCTTATACGACTTGTTTTCTGGCCCTCTCTATGAACACATAACGTGAACATTCACAATGACAGAAGAGAAGGAACTTTCTGCTGTTTATTATTATTATCATTCATAAATGTACTTTTACTATGCAAAGAGCCCGACAAAATCTTAGCCGTACGCTGTAATGTAACAGTAGATCACCATTGCTATGTCATGGGACCCGCATTTTTTGTTTGTAGTTGTACGTGCTGATAATGAATAGTGACTTATTTTACTTAAATGATGGCCTGTAAACATACTTATCAGGATTCAAGATATTATAGTTTATGTTAATTATGCAGCTCAAGGGGCATCTCCTTTGATCTTTATGTCAAGAGGTTGTTGGGGTTGAATTAGAAATTTAATTTCCGTACATTCATTATTTCCCTTATCTATTAGTTTCATCAAAAATTTCTTAAAACAAAATATATATATATTCAGACCTTTTATGGAATTATTTTTTCTTTTCTCTCTTTCACTTTTTTCTAGGATTCCATAGGTCATATTAAATTATTAATTTCCTTTTGAGATTTGCACATGGAATAATGGTTGTGTAACAAACATTCCCTGCATATTGATTTTACAAATAAAATAAATATAAAAGAGAGAAAAGTTGTTAATATTTTTTTAGATATTATGTAAGTAGGGTAAGAAATAAATAAAAGAAAAAATAAAATAAAAAACAATTTATTAGTGTTTTTAACATATAAATTCTATGGTGTCCAATTGAGATGTTCAAATTATACTGTCATGATCTCAACTCAAGTAGAGGGTGGAGAACTACAGTAAAGAGCAGGTAGTATAAATAGTGCGTAGCCTAAAATTGAACCCTCTTGTGTTCCTTTTTCAAGGTATATTTATAGGAGGCATGTTAATGTCAGGCAAAGTTTATGACATTAGGAATAGAACTGAATGAGGGTCAGGGATCTTTAACTCAAATCCTGATGATGCCTTCATCTCATGCATTGATTGCAGATAGGTAGGCATGGCTTTGAGGTGGAGAAGAGGTACTTGAACTGTAGGTGGAGGAGAGATACCCAAACTATAAGTAGAGTTGAGGTACCAGAGTTATGGATAAAGGGGAGGGAATTCGTGCTATGAGCCAGTCTACTGCCCCAACTTCGAACTTTGAGAAGCGACGAGAGGTAAATACAATGTGTATGGTTTGCAACATGAACGAAAATTTTCTTGATTTTCTAGACAAAATTTCGAATTCTCAGGTAAGCTTTTTTCAAAGGAAGTATTCACTTCCTTCTTTACAACATGCATTTGATTGTATACTATGTTTGGATTTTCGTTTATAACCCTAAAACTATGATCTGGACCAAAATTTAATGATAAGAGGAGTTTCTCTGTAACAAAAAACCAAACATGTTTTTAAGATTATAAATCTCAAATTCATTTGAGGTACTCATCCAAAGTAGAGGAGAGAAGATCCGAGCTGTGAGGTGGTTTTACTTTTAAACATCTTTATTAAAAGAGTAATGCTAAGTAATCAGTCAGTCAGAAAAATATAACTAAAATTTTTGTCAGAAATTATGGTGATAGTTAGATAATATAAGATAATAGAATTTATTTATTCATCCAAAGATTAATAATAATACTACATCATTCTAATACTAAAATTTTAACAAAAATTCTGAATTTTCTTCTTTAAAAATTTATGCACACATATTATAATTTGTTAGTAATAAAGCATAACACGTTAAATAAAAATTTAAAACAATAAGTTGAAGTAATTATTTAACAATTATCCTAATGGTATATGCTGTTCAACAGCAAGGCCATATCTCAGGAAGAGAATTTGTGAATGCTTTCCGAATGACGTGGCAGATAATCACACGTCTACTCCGGCATACAAAGTTAAAACTCTGACAAGCTGGCAAAACATACCTCGTAAATCGCAAACACGATTTATGAAAATAATTTCGTAGCGTTTGGCATTTTTCTGTTTTATAACTGAGAACTTGTAACCTTGTAAAATTATCTCGTACTTGTAGACAAATGAGGATTCTGACCAGAACTGATTCTATGAGATTTTACGAATTGAATTTTCTTATTCTTGATACAAGTTGATGGTGGCATGTATAGTTTACTTGTGAATGATCGACAGATCGAGATTGTTGTGTTCAATTTTATCACAAAATTTATATATTAAAAATTATAAAGATTAAATTAAGGAGATAAGTAACTTCTGTACTAAGAAATTAGGTGATAAAGCAAGTTTAACTTTTGACGGGAGAACTCAAGTTTAAATTTTAAAGATCAATATTCGACAATTAAATAGAAATTAATCCTATAAATACTTTAATAAATGAATTCTATAAAAATTTTCCTCAGACTGAAAAAAAAAGATTTGTAAGAAGCACTGTCATATTGATATTGATAACATCACCCTATTTATGACAGGTTAACATGTTAGACATTGCACACAAATTGCTCTTTTTATCATAATTTGATGAAAGATACTTTAGGATATTCCAATTGTTCGTAGGTGCAACTTGACCTTTTTTTTACCTTTGTAAACAAAGTTAGACATATAAAAATGAAAAATTATACATTTTATAATATTCCATTTTAAAATACTATAAATTATATTAATATTTTCAATACAAACCTAAACCAAATGTAATAAGTGTACTCCCTTAATTGTTTTTTCAGAAAAAAAGGGGCTCCCGACATGTGATCGACTGTTGTTGGAACCAAGAAAGAACAAAGCAACCATAACCAGGACAACAAACATGTGGCTTTCCTGAGAACAGTGTTACAAACTTTCAAGCACTACATACCCTTGTTTAGACCAGAGAAGTTACGTAGGTCCATGTCCACGACAAGATCAATGTTGGAATCAATCAGCATCACATTATTCCAACTCCAACATGTAATGTCATATGGTGAAATTATTCTGCCATTGCGCAAAATCAACACCTTGATAGTAAAAGTAAAAATTAAATGAATGAACAGTATAAATTTAATTTTAAATGTAATTTTTTCTCATAAATGTTTTTTTTTTTGGAAAATTAGTTTTCTTAAATGTGGTGATGCCAAAAAAAAAATTACCTAATTACCTCATAACTTTTATATGTGTATATTCCTTTTTAAATTAATGACTGAATATTTGGAATATCGTTATTTCGACATATTGGCAGTGCCAGGCCTAACCAAATGGTTCAGATAATGTTAATCATTTTTTATTATTTTTGAGTAGCAGATAATCTTGATTATAGATTAGACACGCCTGTTAATTTCATTAACGATTTCATGTTTTCAAGCATTTATTTGAATACGTGGTCGATTCTTCACTTCCTCTGTACACAAGTAGTCAAGTACCCACGCTGGAATAATCAATGTAGATTTCTGCAAGGGGCGCAGCGAATCCCATTCTCACATGCAAATGTGATTTGGTTGTCATACTTTGCCTTTTATAACATTTAACGAGTATTTGGATCTACTGTAAAAACAAATAGGTACCTAATATCATTTTTTTAATGGAAATACCTAATATCATTTTATACATTTATTTTCACATATTAATTTTGATACACTATCTATATTTATATAAGAATTTATTAAGTTCTGATATGTGTTTTGACTATGAAGTAGAATAATTTTAACTTAGATTTTTTTTAAAATAAACAAAATGAAATTAATTTGAATACAATGTTGGTATAAAAAATTTATATTATCATTTAATTACATATTATTATATATAAAACTTTTAAAATAATAAATATAAATATTAAATATTTTTATTGATATAATAATATATAATTAGATGTTAATATAAAATATTTTTATATTAACAATATATCAAAATTAAATTTTAAAAAATTACATATGAATGATGAAAGTTATAAGAACTTAATTTTAATATGTTATCAGTGTAAAATATTTTATATTATTAATTAATTATATCTTATCATTTATATAACTTCAATGTGATCATAAGTTTAATAATGTAATAATATATATATATATATATATATATATATATATATATATATATATAATAATTTTATACTCATAATATATTAAAATTAAATGTAAGTGACAGTTTACAAACATAACTGCTGACAAAAATAAAAGTCAAATCATTTGTATTACATTTATGAAAGTAATTTTGTACATCCATGTTATTCTTAACAAAATATAATCATCTGTAATTCTGTACACTATTTTAGTCCGATTATAACGAAAGTAATTAGTGGAAAGACCACTTCAAACAAAGTCTAACTTCAAATCAGACACAACACAACCTAATTTGGCGATGCCAACAGTCGATCTTTATCACATTTTGCCTTTCAAATATGTTGAGGCGCATGCGTCATAAATTTGAATTATTGATTATTGCATTAATAATTGATATTTTTTTCATTTTAATTTATATGTTAATTTGAATAATTTAATATATTTTTAAAATAATATATTAATTTAAGAATATAAATAGATGATTTGATACGTGCTCAAGAGGGTAATTTGGTCATTTCAATATTGCAAAAGAGCTTGTTTTCGGCAAGTTGGTTCTACCTTGGCGATCGAGAATCTTAGAGCTCATTTCAAGTTCTTGGAGATCAATGAAGGTTTTAATTAAAGTAACTTGGAGAACAAGCAACCTGATTTTGTTGGAAATGTGTTTAGATTGCGTTTAGATTCATTTTTTATTTGTTTTGACTTAGTCTAGATTTGTTTAGATTTGAATTGAATTAATTTATCTTTTAAGATTTAAATCAAATCTGATCTAATCTATAAAGATCAAATCTGATTTAAATTAGTTAGGAATAAATCTTTTAGAATAGAATCATATCTTTAATTTTTAAATTTTAGTTTCAAATCAGATCTTTTAGATAGAATTTAGATAATTTCTATTTTTAGTGATTTATGTATAAATAGCAACTTGGCCTATGGAGAATATTATCATATAGTTTTGATCGTGGTTTGACTACAATACGTTGTGAGGTTTTCCTCACTTTATTCTCAATGTGACGCAGAATTTCTACACTTTATTCGTGTGATGCAGAATTTCTACATTTTGTTCTGTGAGATGCAGAACTTTCTATCTTTCCTCATTATTCACGTTTAGAGACAGGTTTCTTGGGGGTTTAGTAGGAGGTCTTTATTCTATATCTTGTTTTCTATCAAAGTATGTGCCTGGGGTTTCTGGATCTTTATATCCACGGGGTCTCCTTTCCATCATCATTTTTTATTTGTTTTGACTTAGTCTAGATTTGTTTAGATTTGAATTGAATTAATTTATCTTTTAAGATTTAAATCAAATCTGATCTAATCTATAAAGATCAAATCTGATTTAAATTAGTTAGGAATAAATCTTTTAGAATAGAATCATATCTTTAATTTTTAAATTTTAGTTTCAAATCAGATCTTTTAGATAGATTTAGATAATTTCATTTTTAGGATTTATGTATAAATAGAACTCTATAGGAGAATATTATCGTATAGTTTTGATCGTGGTTTATTCACCAATACAGTTGTGAGGTTTTCCTCACTTTATTCTGTGTGATGCAGAATTTCTATACTTTATTCTGTGTGATGCAGAATTTCTACATTTTGTTCTGTGAGATGCAGAACTTTCTATCTTTTCCTTGTTATCTACGTTTCTAAGGACAGATTTCTTGGAGGTTTAGTAGGGAGGGTCTTTATTCTATATCTTATTTTCTATCAAAATATGTGCCTGAAGTTTCTGGATCTTTATATCCATGGGGTCTCCTTTCCATCATCATGATTATTATATGGCAGCTGGATCAGTGCGACAGTGTTCATTGAACTTAGAATATACCAATTTAGATACATTATTATTGTACGGCAGTTGGATCAGTGCGACAACGTTCATTGAACTTAGACACCCAATGCATGTTCACAGGAAAATCCATCTACCATTGGAAAATGGAAACGTAACGTATTAAAAACACCTTTTACCCTTTATTGTGTCTAGCAATTTCCTGTTTGTCTTAACAAAAATGAAATCGTAAACTTCTATCTTGATAATTATGCCAGGTTTTTTTCCGCTCATTTACCAATATTTAATCTATTAGACTTCCACTAATCTAGCCAGTCATACCAAAGCTGTGTTAAATGTATATATCAATTAAATTAATTATGCCTTCATTTTTTTTTTTGATTAACTTTATGCCTTCATTAATCATTATTGAAAAATAAAAATAAAAAACAGTGCTATAGTACCTTTAACCTCCCAAACCAAAAATTGCTACCTGAATGATGTGATAACCGCCATCACTTCCAATGACATCACTGGAGCATTGAGTTTAATCTTACTTATAATTCTTTAGAACAGCAGGATTAGAATCTGTTCAAAATAATTTCATCTTTGACCATTTCTGAAAACATTTTGATAAAATAAAGCGTAACGTTTTTACATAAAATAATGGTACAATAATTCAACCAACTTTTCCCATTTTATAAATTTAAAAAAAATGATATAAGTTGATGCTTTTACTCATTTTTTGATACATCGTGAGATATCAATTATCTTTTAGATATATAATAGGATTCCTCTCTTTTAACTATATTTGGTATCCAATTTTTGATAAAGATTAATTTTTATATATTAATAATATAAAATAACTTCATATTATCAACTAATAAAATTTAAGAAAAATAATAAATTATAATAGATAATTATTATAAAGGATAATTATTCACCATAATTTAATATTTTATATTATTAATATATAGAAATTAAATTATTTTTTATTCTTAAAATATATATTTATCATCCTCTTTTAATCAATTGTTTTTATCCTCCAATAAAATCAGTTATCTTTTACTTTTGCTTCTCAAACCCACTTAAACCTCCTACAATAACTCTTCCCATGTTTATAACTTCCAAAAAAAAAAAAAAACTGCCCAATATCTACCATTTCTTAAATGTAATTCTCTTTTATTGCTGAAAATTTATTTTTAAAATCACTTTTTCTTTCTTAAATGATATATTCCTTACTTTGAAAAAATAAAAATTAGTCACTGTAATCTAAACTTATGATCACATTGAAGTTTACGATTAATTAATTTAAAAAATGACAACTTCTCCTTTTCTTAAACTTTTCTCCATCTTTTTAAAAGTAAAAACTTACGATTTTTATTTTATATAACTAAATTCTATACTACCTTAATTACTTGAGCAAAACCCAAGTGACCAAAGTACCAGTAAATTTTAGAATGATTTAGCTTTTCTATATATAACAGATGTATTTAATGTTCATGCAGTGATGCAGACAAACTCTTAGGAAAGTGTTACAGAATGTTTGCCGCATTAAAAATTTTAAATTGAAGCCAATGCAATTCTATAGTTGAAACAATACCATATTTTGCTTTTAAACCTTGCTAGTTGCTAATTACATAAGATTCCTAGAAAATGATCGTATATAAATATTGAAACTGATGCAAAAAAAAAAATTATGATATGTAACATTTTATAAATTTATTTGCAGCTGCAAATTGTTTAATAAAGCCGGATGTAAATTAGATATACGCGATAAAACGTCCAGTTTTGCCGACAGAATATATAAATGGTATATTTTCATATGGGGGCAAACAGTATTTAGAAAAATAAAATAAAAATTGTGATGATACATATCCCAACCATCAGCTTTGCAGCCACGCCACGAATCTGTGTGGCTTGACGAGATTTGTCTTCTGGCCGTATGAGTCACTGAATTATCATAAGCGTTGCTGCCCAATCGTACAAGATGCATAATTAGTACTTTATTCATTGTGCAGGAAACAATTTTATTAATTTTTTAGAATTCACACATACTTATCCGCTTGTCAGAAACCAACAATTAATTAGTTCCCCCTCATCAATGGTCAATAATTGTATCATCAATTATTGACCGTCAATTGACTACTAGCCAACACCAACTTTGCGTATATGGCACTTCCTTAATATATCAATCAAATTTTCTGCATTATTTGATAGAACCGTCCTTTTTCATCTGGTGTTTTCTAGATGTCCCACCTTACCAATCCTCTTCTTTTCGCTGTGCCAAGGCTGCACCAACATGTAGGATGATGGCAAAGAAAAAAAATTATACTTTTCTTCATCGTTGATATTAATTAATATTTCACATGAAACAAAGACCTTCATCTCATTCAAATATATATTATTTTACAACTTGGACTTGAATGCTGTGATTAGTTTTATTAATCTCAATCGCATAGCATAAAATTATTATTACGAATTAAGTAGTTATTAGTTTTAAATTGACACAAAATAACAAATTAATAGTTACATATTTTGACTAACAAGAATTCGGTGCAGTGATAAGTGAGTTACACTCCTAAGAAGTATATCAAGATTCAAATAATGAAAAAAGCAATTACTAAAAAGGCTTATTAGTCTTATACTCAATGATAGAGATACTTACAAGACCGAAATAATAATTACATACTTTGAAAAATTAAGGGAATTGAATTGATTAAGTAATACTCTTAGGATATGTTTGATATAAAAGTAAAAATGGGATAAAATTTTATGAATGGAATTTATGCATAATTTTACTCCATACCAAACACTCGCTTAGCATAAATCTAATTCCATAAATATGTACATTGTTATTTGTGATTAAGTTTTTTTTTATATAACAAAATACAAGGTTAGGACATACTTTTAGATTCAAAAAACTTTTATGAAGGTAAACAAGATGAATTCAAGTCATAACGATGTAGGCAGAAAACTAGCCAAGTGAGTAAACTTCATTTAATTTATGCTATTAAGTTATATTATTATAAAAGATTTAACATAAAACCACAGACATGCATTTAATACATGAAACTTGTAACTTTTGAAACGAAAATAATTTTGAAAATATGTGCTCTGATTTGATTCTTTTTGGCAGCGTCATAACATGATTTTTTTTTTTTAATAGGGATGGCATGGAAAAATTTTAAGATACTGCAAAACTAATACTTTTTATGACTAAGATCCAATCTAATTAATTTATTGAATGATAATAGGAATTTAATCTAACAACATATATGGTTACACAATTCATACAGGGCGCTTGTTTCAAGATATGTAACATTATTTTTGGGAATAATCACTTGAAAATAATATATTCTTATATTTGTTTCAAATTTTAAAAAACTATTTTTGGATATGAACTATTCACAGGAAAATTACATTTCCATGTTTATATAGTATTTTATTCCCATCATAAGAGTTGTGAATAAAGCATTCCCATGTTATGGAAATAAAAAATAATATAAAAATATTAAAATATGTCTCAATTATCTTACTTTTCTCAATTACAAAAATAATAAATATATTAGGGATATTTTAAGAATTATCACATATATTCTTAAGAATCTGCATTATAAACCAAACAATTTTTAACTTATCCATGGGAGTCTCAAAAAATATTCCCAAAAATTTTTAAGCTAAGCAAACAAGTTTTTTTAAATATTCAAAAATGACATTTTTGGATATAACATTTTCAGGAATATAATTTTTGATAATATAATTTTAAATCTTGAAACAAATGTCCTATTATCTATTGGAAAGGTAAGTAACTTTAAGCACCTGATATGAGAATGCAAGTTCAATTGTTTTTTTCAATCACTTTTATTAGAGCCACATAACTTCCGTGCTATCTTAATTAAATAAAAACTAATTTTAAAGGGAATTGAAATGAGATGAACCATAAGAAGATATAGTAATTTCACTGAAACAAAAAAAAAAGTTACACACAGCTTATGTTATATTTTTACTCCCTCCGTTTTAGAATATTTGTTCAAAACTAAAATATATACAGATTAAGGAAAAAAATAACTTTAGTAATGGTACAAAATTATATAAATAGACGAAATTATCTTTATCTAAAGAAACATACTTCTATTAATATAATTAATACTATAATTATTCTTTTTATATAGACAATAATGGATTGGTCTAACATATTCTTAATTCTGATTACGATAATAGTGGATGACAATTAAATTAAGAACATAATTAAAAAAAATTTAATATTATCTTAATATTTCACACAAAACACCATCTCCATGGAAGAGCACCGAAGGACATGGAAGAAGGGAGAGAATCTGGAATTGAAATGATGCTTCTCAAATGAATAGAAAAATGAGCAATGAGAGTTCTGAGTATTTACATTTGGGTCCTAGCTTATATACAAGTCTAACATGCACGTGATCTAATATGCACGTGATTAATAATAGAACAGAAGCTAATCTACTTAATTAAGCTAACTAACTAACCAATAACCATCAGAAATAGAAAATAGTTACAGAGTAAGTTAGCTATATACATTGAGAGCCCCCCTCAAGCTGGAGAATGGATATCAACCATTCCTAGCTTAGGCATGAGAGTGTGGAAAAGTCTTGGAGGCATAGGCTTTGTGCAGAGATCAGCTACCTAGGAGTTAGATCGTATGGGAAGAAGATGAATGAGCCCTGCCTTCAGTTTTTCACGGACTAGGTGACAATCCAACTCAATGTGTTTGCTCCTTTCATGAAATACAGGATTGGCAGCCAAATGAAGTGCTGACCGGTTGTCACAAATAGCAGGGCAGGAGCTTTAAATGGAATGTGGAGATTGTGCAGCAGATAGGTAAGCCATTGAAGTTCACATGTAGTAGCAGCCAGCGCACAATATTATGCTTCAGATGAGGAACGTGACACCGTATGCTGCTTTTTGGCCTTCCATGAAATCAAGGATTCGTCCAAGTAAATACAATACCCAGTAATGGACCACCTTGTGTCCGGGCAAGAGGCCCAATTGGAGTCACTAAATCCCTTAAGCTGGAGGAAGGAATCAGAGGGGAAGAAGAGGCCCTTGCCAGGACTGCCCTTCAAATTTCTCAGAATTCTTGTGGCAGCCTTGAAATGGGACTGCATAGGTTGTTGAAGGAACTGGCTCAAGTGGGTAACAGCAAAGCTAATGTCAGGTCGAGTTGTGGTTAAGTACAGCAATTGGCCAACTAGCCTTCTATAAGCTAAAACATCCGGAAAAGGTGCTCCATCATTCTGCTGTAACTTAACCGAATGATCCATAGGTGTGTTCGTGGGTTTACATGCCAAGAGACCAGCCTGTTGGAGCAACTCTAGTGTGTATTTCCTTTGGCAGAGAGAAATGCCCTTGGTAGATCTTGCCACCTCTAAGCCAAGGAAGAACTTTAAGGGGCCAAGATCTTTAATCTTGAATAAGTCATTGAGAGTCCTCTTAACCAAGGCAATTTCTGCAGCGTCGTTGCCTGCCAAAATCATGTCATCCACATATATCAATAAGGTAGTAAAGGATGGATCTGATTTTTTTTTTGGTGAACAGGGAAAAGTCAGATTGTGACTGCTTGTAGCCGAAAGAAACCAGAACAGTGGACAACTTCTCATACCATTGACGACTAGCTTGACGTAGACCATAAAGAGACTTCTTTAGCTTGCACACTTGGCCTGGCCTAGGTGGGGTAACTCCTTGTGGCAGATCCATGTAAACTTCCTCATAAAGATCCCCATGGAGGAAGGCATTGTTGACATCTAGTTGTTCAAGGATCCAGTGTTGAGTGGCAGCCAAAGCAAGGAGAAATCTAACAGTACTGAGCTTAGCAACAGGAGAAAATGTTTCCATGAAATCGATTCCTTCTGTTTGAGTGAATCCCTTGGCAACTAACTGTGCCTTGTACCGTTCAATAGTTCCATCTGCCTTATGTTTGACTTTGTAAACCCACTTACAGCCCACGGTTCGTTTGCCTGGAGGGAGATCAATGAACTCCCAAGTACCAGTTTGAAGCAGTGCTTGTACCTCAGCATCCATGGCTTTTCTCCAACATTCAGATTGAACTGGTTGCTGATATGACTTAGGTTCCTCATGTGCAGAAATGGCAAGGACAAAATTTATGTGATTAGGAGTGAGGTGTGAGTAACTAAGGAAGTTGGAGAGAGGATATAACACCTGCGGAGATGAGAGATTTGCTGAGGAGGAAGCAAGGTCACAATGAAAGTCCCGTAAATATGATGGGGCTTGTCTAGTTCTGGTGGACCTTCTAAGGGGTTGGACGTTTGTGAGTGAAGATGCAGAGTAAGAGGAGGATGTAGGGTCTGGATTAATATAGGTAGGTGCAGGTTCAAGGTAATTGTCATCAATGGGTGGAGGTGGGTAGCCATCAATATCAAAAGGAATTCGTGCAACATCTGCATTAGCAAAAGAACCAGAAAAGCAAGTAGGAATTGAATTTGAATTACTGTTAGTAATTGAAGCACTATGGAAGGGGAAAACATTCTCATGAAACACTATATTTCGAGAGATAAAAATCTCTCTAGTGTGTGTCTCATAAAGAATAAAACCCTTGACTCCGATTTTATGGCCCAGATAAACACAAGCCCTAGCTCTAGCATCTAATTTTTTTTTATGATGAGACAAAGTTGATGCATAGCATTTGCAGCCAAAAACCTTCAAATGCGAAAAATCAGGGAGTTTGTTATACAACATTTCAAAAGGAGTTTTATGAGCTAAGGCTGAACTGAGTAATCTGTTTAACAAGAAAACAGCATGAGCTACTGCAAAATTCCAAAATAATTTTGGTAAATTGGACTAAAATAGTAATGCTCTAGTGATGTTAAGTATATCTTGATGTTTTCTCTCCGTCACTCTATTTTATTGTGGAGTCTCAACACATGAAGTTTGATGCAAAATGCCCTTAGATTGGTAAAAAGAATGCAAAATAAACTCAGGTCCATTGTCAGACATGATGTTCTTCACTTTACAAGAAAATTGGTTTTCCACCAAAGCAATAAAGGATAGAATGCAGGAAGAAACCTCAGATTTAGTCTTTAGCAAAAATAACCAAATATGTCTAGTGTGATCATCTACAACAGTCAGAAAATACCTATGGCCATAAATGGAGATAGTGGAGATGGGCCCCCAAATATCCATATGAAGTAAGTCAAGCGCACTAGCACTTCTAGAGTTACTAACAGGAAAAGATAACTTCTTCTGCTTTGCTAATGGACAAATAGTACACAAATCATCACATTTATTTGCTGTTATAAAGGGAAAATTTTTGTGTAATACATGCAGTTTATCTTTGGATATATGTCCTAACCTAAAATGCCAACTATTGGCATTCGGAACTAAGGTATTTGAAACAGAAAGTACAGGGTGAGGGGCTGGTCCAGGACATTTCAAAACATATAAGCCATGCCTCTCCTTAGCTGACCTAATCATCCTCGAGGTGTTGAGGTCCTGAATTTCACAAGAGTGAGCATGAAAGTGTAAGCAACAGTTCAAACAAGATGTAAGTTTAGTAATAGAAATGAGATTGAAAGAAAACATGGGCAAAAATAAGACATTTATAAGGAAAAGACTGTCAGAAAAGAACACGATTCCTACAATGGTGGCAAGAACTTGGTTACCATTTGGAAGTTTGATTTGGATTGGTGGAACTGTTTTATAGGTAGCAAAAAGATCAAGAGAGCAACAGATATGATCAGTTGCCCCTGAGTCCAAAACCCAATCTGCAGGCTTGGAAAAAGCATTGCATAAAGAAAGGATACCTGATGATGTGTTGGGACAGGAATTATATAGTTGTGTGGTTAGTTGGTTTGTGGCATGGACTGAGGAACCAGAAGCCATATGTGCAGCATTTCCAAGCTGAGTTTGTTGGAAAATAGATATTAGACACTGGTACTGCTCCTGTGTTAAACTGATATTTGGAGGCGGTTGAGGCACCTCAACTTGTTCAACCTCATCATCACCATTTTCAGAGGTTGCAGTTACATTATTCACTGAGGCAGCATTATTATTCTTCTTGAAATATGGAGGGAACCCATGCTTCCTAAAGCACGAGTCAACTGTGTGGCCGGTCTTGCCACAGAAGCTGCAGATCTTACCACGTTATTGTTAGATTGGCCCTTCACAAACTTCTCCCTACCAAATGCTTTGGCGCCATTTCTAGCACCAAAACCAGCAAGTCCACCATTTCCTTTCGCACTAGAATTAGTGGTAGCTAGGGCCTTAACACCTTCACGATCTTCACTCATAAACTGTCTCTCTTGTTGCATGATTAATCCACAAACATGATTAATGTCAGGTAAAGGAGTCATTAGCAAAATCTGGGACCTAACTCCTGAATATTGATCGTTAAGCCCCTTCAGAAACCTCGTTATACAATCTTGATCCCTATAGGCTCTACACATGCATTGTTGGCCACAAACGCAAGGCAAAATAGGCCTGAAATTCTCTAATTCACTCCAAACACTTTTCAAGTGAGTAAAGAACCCGGTTATAGAAAGGTTACCTTGCTTTAACGAGTAAAGCTCCTCCATAAGATCAGCTATACGAGACTGATTCCCCTTTGAGAAACGTTGCCTCAGTTTGCTCCACACTATTGAAGCCTTTGTATGAAAAATCACACTCTCAGCTATCTCTGTTGAGAGTGATCGAGTGATCCATGAAAGAACAATGCTGTTGTTCCTCTGCCATGCCGGTCTCAAAGGATCACCAATTACCGATTCTGGTATAGAACCGTCAACAAATCCCATCTTGTTCTTCGATTCCAAAGCCACCATCATGGCTCGACACCACAAACTGTAATTCAACTTCGTGAGAGGCGAAGAGACCAGTACTATCCCTGGGCTCTCGCTGGGATGCAGAAAGAACGGACTCAATGGATCCATCAATGGATTTGCTTGCTGTGCCATGATCAAAAATCGCAGAAGGTAGATGACTAAAAAAAACGAACCAGGATCTGGATCTAGATTGAGAACTCTCCTATGGGAAGGAAAGAACCGTAGAGCTCGATGCGCAGCAGAGCCACTCTCCTAAAGAGAGGGCTTTGATACCATCACACAAAACGCCATCTCCATGGAAGAGCACCGAAGGACATGGAAGAAGGGAGAGAATCTGGAATTGAAATGATGCTTCTCGAATGAATAGAAAAATGAGCAATGAGAGTTCTGAGTATTTACATTTGGGTCCTAGCTTATATACAAGTCTAACATGCACGTGATTTAATATGCATGTGACTAATAACAGAACAGAAGCTAATCTACTTAATTAAGCTAACTAACTAACCAATAACCATCAGAAACATAAAACAGTTACAGAATAAGTTAGCTATATACATTGAGAGATTAAAAATAAATAAATATTCTAAAACTCTAAAATATCAAAATTAAATAAATATTCTGAAACTAATGGAATATTAAATAAAATAATTTCAGTATACAAAAAAATTTCTCCATAAGATGCTACATAACTCGCGCCATGAACAATAATTTGGAATTCAATTCACTGCCACATTTTCCTCGTTGTTGATTATCATAAGGAAGCCTTTACGTTGGTCCAGGCCAAAAATTGAATCACCAATGATCCAGGTTATTACAAAGATAAAAAATAAAATAATACAATGATTTAGATTGAATGGACAAGCCTTATGTAGTAAGTAATAAAAATAGACCATAAATAGACCACCAGTCATCAGGTTATGAATTTAAAATATAAAAATTATTACATAGTGAAATGATATTATTGCCCAGCTTGTGAATTCCACGGCAAATAACGTACGGCTAAGATTCTAGAGTTGCACGTTCCTGCGGTTCCTAGTCAATGGTACTGGTCAAGGCATATTCTGTTCATGTAAAGTTCTAGTTTTACATTGATTTTCTTAAACCGACTATTAATATAATTAACTAAATTAATGTAGTTTTTTTTAACCGTGTGAAGTTTTATTTTTGTAATATAGTTAATGTAATGAATATAATTGATTTAATTATTGTAACGTTAAAATTGTGAAAAAGATAGAACTATTACGGCAAATTACTCCCTAGTCATTATAATTTTGATTTTATACTAGTTATAATTGTGTACCAAAAAAATAATAATTATAATTTAATTATTAGAAAAATAACTGATCATTTGATATTCATTTCATGCCGTTACAGTTTGTATTCCGCAAAATGTAGAGAAAAAATATATTGCATATAGTATTTTTATATCAAAATAATTTTTATGTATTAATAATATAAAATAAGTTTTATACTATCAATCAATAAAAATATAAAAAAGTACCAAATTATGATGAATAATTATCATAGTTAGTAATTATCTATCATAATTGATATTTTTTGATATTTTTATTAGATGATAATGTACAATTATTCAACACTATCAATACATAAAAATTAAACTGTTTCTGTACACACAATTCATATAGGCAATGAGAACCTTCATGGGTTAATTAATACATAATATCATTTAGCAATTTTTTTTTGCCATAATCATTTGGCAAATATTAATTAATTATGTTGTTAAAAATCAATAATTAAATAAGAAATAGTATTGTTGCAAGGGTAAAATCAACTGTTATATTAAAAAAAATGAAATAATTGTTTTAGGTTGTAGGATTAAAGAGTTAGTAGAGTATATTTGGAATAATAAATTATTTAACTTAGTAATTAAATAATTAAGTTGAGATTAAGTTCAATTTAATTTTATTTTTTTTTGTGAAACATAGGGGTCAATTCGAGTTAATTGTATTAATCACATGATTTGTAAGAAGAAGAAGAAGAAGAAGGTGTGTTCAATATATACACATTTAATACCCTTTATTTTCCAGTCAAAGTATCTCGTGTACTGATGCTAGTAACTTGAGAAAATATATTATTTTTGTCCTATATTTGTGCATTAATTTTTCTAAATTTATTCTCATTTTGATGATTTTTATAGATTATTTTAATAAATTTTAATTATTGGTGTTTTTAGTGTGAATTTATTTATTTTGAGTTGAATTGACAAATATTTTCACTAAATTGACTTGAATGCAAAATAAAATACAAGTACTAATGAATGGAAGATCAAGAAGATTTTAATGAAGAATGGAGGATTTGAAAAGCAAAACAAGAATTTGAAAAGGGTTGAGTTTATAGAATATTAAGATAAAAGATTTGGGTTGAGGATTTGAAAAAGAGAGAAAATAGTGGAATTTCGGATTTATAAGCCAACACTATAGTGTTATATGGCCACTGTAGCATATGCTATTTTGGGGCCGCAAGTTATTTCTATTTTGATATAAATATTTGTACCTTTTGAATGACCAATTATCCCTTGTTAGAGAAAAACATAGGCCAAGGTTTTGGCACTCGAGAGACGATTGAGAGTCAAAGAGATAAGAAGACTTAAGACATTAAGATTCTATATCTCTCAGATATCACATGTCTTTACCAGTTGACATATCTCTGAGATATATTGTTTTTTTTTCTATGATTTGCAAAATTTCTTCTAGGTATTATTCCACAATATAATTTGAAAGAATGGATTTTATATTCTTGTTTATTGATTGAATTTTCTTTTTCAATTAATTGCTTAATTTTTAGTGTTCTTAATGCTTTTTCGGACTTAGTCACGCCTTTGAATGTTGTACAATTTTATATTGTCAAATGAAAATTTATTTTATAAAATAAGTCAATCTCAAAATTGCCATGAATTAGAGTAATTATAAATAAAAGTACTTATTTGTGTGATCATAGAAATTTTTATTTTTTATCCTTAAGATAATTTTAAAATAATACTAAGATATTAATTTATTTAATTTATCTTTAGAGAATTATAATATTAAGACATTAAATTGTAATTATAAATAATTTGACTAGCAATTGAATTGGAAAAGAAATTATATTGATATTAGGTACACAAAATTGAAGAACTCAAATGAGATTGTTTCCTGACACCAGTCTTTCACATATTGTTCTTTCATATTATTTATTGATTAGTTTTTCCTAGTTTGCAATATTTTAAATTTCCTTATTTTTTGCATTGATAGTGACTATTATATGCTATTATAAACTAGCTATAACATGCCATTGTTATGTAGAAGTGCTTGTATTGTCAACTATAATTTTGAGTCTAATAAGTAAGGAGTAATATTTGATAATAACAAATAATAATAAAATAAACTAAATTATAATAACAATATTAATAATGCTAAAAATGATAATAAGTTCAACAATAATAAATATAAAAATAATAATAATAATAGTGAAGTATTAGTTTAATAATAGTAATTTTTAAAACAATAAGCTAGGGAATAATAAGTATTATTTAAAATTTATTAAGTATTATTATTAATATTTAATATAATAATAGTAATTAATATAATAGAAATAAAAAAATTAAAACAACAACAACAAAAACAATAATAATAATAATAATAATAATAATAATAAAGTAACATCTATCTTGGAGTTTTATGAGGCAGTTGCAATTGCCATTACCCTTAGAAGGTTACTGTCATGTGTGAGTTGTACTTCTTGTCATTTTCAAAGCAAGGGGTATAATTGTCTTTATACCCTTCTTTTTTTGAAAAAAAAATAAAAATAAAAAAACTGACCACCTAATTAAAAATGGATCATCGATATCCAGAAAACTTGCCTGGACCATTGTAAACACATCCTATACTTCATCATTTAGATGTCTAAACTCGACTTTGGCTCTTTTCTTTCCGTTGCAGGTACGTATTTAAAGTATTCAAGTCTATTTGGGGGTCAAAACATGTTGCATGTACGTATATAAAGTACTCACATCCTTTCAGGCAAAACATTTGTGAAGTACCAGATGCAGCCGCCACATCCCCTCCGCAATTATTTGATGCTGAAAACAGTGCTTCAGCGTTAATTAAGCCTAACTTTAGAGGCAATTAGGCAAATCACATAACGTTCCTTTCCCGTTTTCCTTTTTTAATGCGATTCTTAATTTTTAACATTAATTTATTCATATCATTTTGAATTTTTACGTCAATTTCATCATTCCATCAAATAATCAGTGACTTCCCAGCTTGTTTTGAATATTATAAATAGCTTCCTAACTTCATTTTTGCCAATTTAGGTCTCAAGAAAATAAAATATCGAAATTTATCTACATTAATACTTTAGTGATTTAGATAACAAGATGTTAATTTAAAATTTATTTATTTTCTAATTTTTTTATCTTCAAGTTAATGAGGTGGAAATTATCTCCTCTCATTAGTTAAAAAAAAAAAGTAAGCAACATAGCAGCTCATTAACATGTTAATTAGAATAAATCATAATGGAAGTAACTAATAATTTAATAAAAAAATTAAATTAATATCAAAATTTAAAATAGTAAGACTCAAAAATTTTTTAGGATCAAACAAATTTTGACTTCAAAATGCTATGACCAAAAAAGGATATTTACGCATACTTTCTGTGTATGTCTTCCACAAAGAAATCTTGTATTTTAAAAATTCAACCTTTAGAAAATAGAGCATAAAATTGGTAGTTATTCACTTATTTATATTAAAAAAAAAAACTAATACCACCAATAGGATTCAGTTTAGCAAAAAGAGTTAGTCTCTCAAAAAATGACGAATCACGATTAAAATCCATCAATATCTTAGATTTTTATATACTAAAATACCAACTTGGTCATCCAAAAATACAACATTAATTTAGTTCTTTAAAGACTTGTGACAAATTATTTTTATTATCACAAAATTAACTTAATATCACTTAAAGTTTTTGGATGACTTATTTAATATTATTAATTTTTGGAGGACTAACTTGATGTTACTTAAAATTTTTGGAGAACTTATTTGATATCACAAGTCTTTAGAAAACTAAGTTAATGTCACATGTGTCTTTGGAAGACTAAATTAATAACTTAATCAATTTTATGTTATACAAGTTTATTAATGTGTAAGGCTAACTCATTCAAACTTTACGTACTCCCTATTATATTAATCTTCGCGCCATTATAAAATATAATCCACCGAGCTCCAAGATATATTTTAATTATTATTAGAATTTAATTTTGATATATTATTAATATGAAATAATTTTGAATATATATTCAATTATATATTATTTTATTATTAAAAATATTTGATTTTGAAATAATTATTTCAAAAAGTAACATACATGAGAATATTTGATTGATTGACACGTATTTTACACTAATAATATATTAATTTTTTTTTATAGGATGATTGGGAGCTGTTAAGGGGGTAGTAGGGAAAAGAGAGGAGAGGGACAAATGAAGATAAAATCTCTAAGTCAAATCATATTAATCCTTAATCACAAGAATTAAGAATGATGTCATTTGAGGACAAATTTTTTTTATATGAAAATTTTATATGACTTAATTATGTATAAATCTTTATTATTGATTTAATTTTTTTATGTGCTTTTTTTTTGTCTTGCTTTTTAATTAATAATAAAATTGTACATAATTAAATTTTATAAGATTTTTACATGAAAGAATATTTTTCGTCAATTGAGCTACAACTTATTTGCAACTGTAAAGTTCTTAAAATAGACTAATATTGAATCTATATAATAATTATTATTATTATTATAATCCAGCGCTGACTCACTCGAATTAGAGCTTTGTGGGTCAAGGGAAAACACCCACTTGCTGTGAGTGTCATTCATGTATCAAAATCTGTTATTTTAACGACATATATATATATATAGAGCCTAACCCATTGGGGTAGGATTGGCCGACTGAAAAAAATTTAAACTAAGAGGTTTTCAATGCTTATATTATTTATTAATTTTACTATAAAAAAGTTAACCGAACTTAATAAAACATTAGCTCAAAAAACTTAATTAAACAAAAGATTTAATTTTTTTCATGTGAAGTATGATAAGCTCTAGCATCCAAAGATAATACATCTCTAATACAAGTGAGAGCCTCATTTAAACAAGTATTAATACATCTCTTATACAAAAGATTTTAAAATTTTAAAAGGACTAACAGTTTTCTAGTTAATATATACAATCAAGTATTAATTCATTAAATATTTTAGAGTAAACATTCATTTTTTGGTCATCTAAAAATGTATGTTTTATTATTTTAATCCTCTCATAATAAATATATGAAAATAATTAGTATTAACTGTTGACATCATATTTGTTATCTAATGTCACTTTATTGTGTCATTATGGTAAAAAAATGTAATTGTTTAAATTAGTTGGATACACAAAAAGATTAATTTAATGTCAAAATTTATCATTAAAATATTATTTATATATATATATATATATATATATATATATATATATATATATATATATATATATATATATATATATATATATCAAAGAATATTAATGACATTTTTATATTTAAAGAATTAAAGTAAATAATTATCTTATTTCCTATCAATATTACTATTTACATAAAGAAAATCATTTTCATTATATTAATTCTATCTATTCTTAACATATTATAGGGGATTTTTTTTTGTGTGATGCCTCATTAAATATGAGTTTAATCTCTCATAAAAAAAATATGAATTTAATTTTAATGTACTGCTAATGTAAAAATATCTTTATATATTTATATAATTATATATTATAATATTAATAAAAGTGATTATCTTTTATTATTATTTTCTTAAAAATCACATATATAATAATATTTAATTAGATAATGATATAAAAATATTTTATATTGACAATATATTAAAATTAAATATAAAAAAATAGACCTATAGGTCACTTCAACCTATATAAGTCTAAACATCTAAGTATAGGCCGCTTTAACCATTCACGTTAGGATGAAAAATATCGTTTATATCATTTTTTAGAATATTTTTAAGGAATAATTCTGAGAGTTTTTCAAATATTTGTTGAGAATAGATTCCAACTTTCCTTTCAATTAATATTTAAAAAAACATCTCAAAATATCTTTTTAAAAATATCTAAAAAATTGTACAAATAATAGTAGTCAAATGGAATCTCAACTCTGATGTCAATGGTGTATCGAATAGGGGGAAAAAAGGAAACTTACTTAGGCTTGATTTGGATAAGGATGTAAGTGGATCGGTTAGACTTGATGAAACCGATGGATCCAACTTGAACCAATTAAGTTGAGTGAACCCAATTTTGATCGGTTCAAACATTGGATTGGGTAATTTTAAACATAATAACTCGAACCAATGATCCAATCTCATTTTTTTTTAAATTTTTTTACACCTTATTTAATCTATGATGAGTCATGTTATATTATTATTATTAATTATGTTATTGACTAATGATTTATATACGGTCAATAAGCTATATTTTACTAATTGTTGTGATAGATTTTGGCTATTTATGTTATTTACTAGAAATTTATAGATAAAATTAAGAAAAATTATGTCAAATTGGAATTAAGCGACCGCATCACTCGAATTGCACCAACTGAAATTTGATTCGTTCGATTTTTGGTTTGGATTTGGAAAAAAAGAAATTGAATTCGAACTAAACCAAATCAATTAAAATTGATTGATTTGGGCTTATTTTTCACCTAAA
This sequence comes from Pterocarpus macrocarpus, assembly GCA_031439585.1. Taxonomy (NCBI): domain Eukaryota; kingdom Viridiplantae; phylum Streptophyta; class Magnoliopsida; order Fabales; family Fabaceae; genus Pterocarpus; species Pterocarpus macrocarpus. Next base: position 53,656,838 of record CM062516.1, on the reverse strand, counting down.
CTCGAGCCAACCGACTTGATTACACCCGTATTTTGTAGTATTTTTTGAGGGAGTACTTCTGCTTATAAAAAATATAAACATATTTTTTCTGTTTAATAACCAAAAAAGTTGAGATGCTTTTGTTTTTTACTTTTAAAAATTACAAATACTCTTAAAAGCACCTCATATGATGATTTTTAGAACTGTCTTATCATGCTTTCTAAAAACTTAAAAAATTAATATAACCTAAAATTTTAATAAAATTCCAATTTTATCCATTCATGATTAAGAGTCCCAATTTTAATATATTCTCTTTAATATTTATATTAATTATATTTATTTCAAATTTTAAAAGTAATTTTATAATATATTTATCAAATTTTTTCTTATAACTTCTCCTTATTAAAAATAATTTTTATATTATTTTATTAAATAATATTATTATAATTTTTTAAAAGTATCTTTTAAATAATTCAAAGAACTTAACAATTATGAAAAAGTCACATCATTCCCTATCCTAACCTTAGTTGTTCAATCGTGGCACGAAAACAAAGAGGCATGTGTTGTTACTTCATCATTTCTAAAACCACCAACCAAATCCATCACTTTTTGGGTTGCCAAATAAGCCGCCGTTGGCATCAACACTGATTTTCAGTTATCGTATGGCATAAAGCCAAGCGGCTGAGGGGACCAACCACTGGCCAACCATACCCTGAACCCTTATAACTTGTTTGTTTTGAGAGAAAATGAGGGAAAGAAAGTGTGAAGGAAAATAAATGAGCAGAAAATAGGATTTTCATCTCGTTTGGTTTGCAGAGAAAATAGAAGGAGGAGAGAAAAGGGGTGCGGGACCCATTGCCAAGAGTTTCCTCTCCTTTATGCATAGAAAATGGAAGAGAAGAGGTTGTAATGAATCAATTAACATTTATACCCTCAGTTATAGATTAAAATATTAGAATAGTAAAAATGTTTCAATATTTATATTAAATTTATTTTTATTTAAATAATTAATTTTTTTATAATTTAAATATTAATAAATCAAATTACTTATTAATAATATTATAAAATTATTTATTTATTTAATTTATAGAAAATATTTAAAAATTTAACTAAAATAACATTTATTTTTTATTATAAAAAAGATATATATATGTCATTTTAATACAATTTTAATTTTTTTTTTCTTATTTTCTCTTCATTCAAACACATAAAAATAAAATATATTTTTCTCTTTATTTTTTTTTCTTTTTTTTATTTTCTTTTCTCTCATTTTCCCTACCCATCCAAACACACCATTAGAGGGTGGGGGACATTTCAATGCCAACCCCGATAAAGCTTCAGCTGCCTCTTGCGCCTCGGGATAACAAGACGGCCAACACACCCTCCCTTGCTATAGGCAAATTCTTGTATCTACCAGGAGTAAATCACTTTCTACTCCATAATACAAAATCCTACTATTAATTTTTTTTTCTCTTTTTTTCTCTCTCATTCTCCTAATAATATTTAAGAGTCAAGACACTCTTTAGAGGAAGAAAAGTAAACATATAAATAAATAATATTATTTATACTTATTTTAGAATTAATTATTATTATCATTTTCTTTTACCTTTTCAACATTATTAACTTTGTGTTTTTCTTTCTTATAGGGTGGGTTACCTTTTTAAAATGAAAAAAATTTAGATCAAATTTATTATATTCATTTCAACCAATTCACAAATAAAAGAGTAACATGTGTAACATGTGAAATTTTTTTTTGAAAATAGTATATACTTTTAACTTTTAAGTTACTTATTTCAAAAAAAATGTGCACATATTATTCTTTCATTTGCGAATTAATTAAAATTGATATAAAAAATTTGATGAAAGTGTTGTCCTTTCAAAAAATATGGTTGAAATTGTTAAATTTATTTTATTCTATGGCAAGGTGATCATAGAATGGTAAGTTGGTTCGTTGGAAAAAAAAGAAGAATAGGGTAACAGATTGACCAGTTAATCTATTCTTGATAGTAAAAAATTTTAAGTTAACAAAAAGATTTGTCCTAAATTGATAGGTTAATCTGCTTAAAAGTAAATGAAAAAGATAAATTAGAAATAAATAACAAATTGCAAATTAAATGAATAATTCGATTAATAGAAACAATAAATAGGAAAAATACTTATATACTTATTTTAAAGAAAAAAAGGTTAATCTTAAAACATAAGTAATAGACATTTTAAAACATAGATTAATCTAAAGTGTGAAAAAAGGAAAAATAGATTTTTAAAACATAAATAATTAATCAAAAAAATAAAAATGAATCATTCCATTAAAAAAGGTTAAAATGAGGAACTGCATTATCCTTTTTCACATTGCATTTCTCATTAATGATAGGAGAATTTTACTTATCAAAACTTGTCAACCGTATAGAAGTGCCACATAACATTATAACACTATAAGATCAGTACCAATGACTTGTAAGTTTTGTTTCAGAAGTGTAATTCTAAATAAACAATAATTAGGAGAAATACTTATATAATTATGTGGTTCTTCTCCCAAGAAAAATTTAACCATCGAACACTGAAAGGTAAGAAAAAAAAAACTGATGAAAAAAGTAAATAAATGATTGAGATGTCCCATAAAAGAAAATAAGAGGATAGAAGATCTCCTGTAAATAGTTCTTAAAAATGATCAAATAGCGCTATAAAATGAACAAACTTGAAATAAGTAGTTCACCATTTCATATATTTGAATTCTTAGTTAGATACATAACCGGTTGAGTTATTAAATTAAATTAATGTCACTTACACCAGTCAAATCATTTTTGGCATCAGACATGGAATCTAATGGTTTTCAACTTTTAAAATGGGGATCTTATTAATGATAAATTCAATGTTTTCTATGCCACTATGAGAACCAAATGCATCCTCTGTGTAAACCACTTCAACTTTTCTACTTAAAATAATAGGTTTATTAATTGTAGATAGTTGAACACAGCCATTGCAAAGAATATTGTTACATAGAAAATTTAAAGTTTTTTATTTGAATGAATTACTTTTGAACGGCTTGATTAAGCTTTTATTCCACAAATTTAATTTGTTTTATAAATTAGCCGTTACTTTTAAATTTATTTATTTTAAGATCTCACGTTATCATTTACATTAATATTAAGATTTAATTTTGATGCACTAAATATTGATAGTGTAAAATTCTTTTAGATGGTCATCCAATTATATTTTATTATATCAATAAATATGAATAAGTCTCACATCTACTATTTGAATGATAATACAAATAAAAAAATATAATTTGTTGAATATATAAAATTTTTTTATACTATCAGTGTATCAAAATTAAACTTTTAATATTATTGTAATATATGGTGTTCTTTTATTAAAAAGAAATTCTAGAAATTCTGCAGGACAATTCTCTATCTAACAGAATAATTTGGATGAAAGTTTTCCATTACAAAGACAACAATTAATGCGATCAATTAATTATTTGGAAAACATTTTCCAAAATAAAAAATAAAGACTAAAACAAAAATATAGCAAAAAGGATTTTTTTTGGGTACATTTGAATGGAATATAGTAAAAAAAGATTTAATTTTGACATATTGACTATAGAACTTTTCTATATATTCATTTAATCATATATGACTATATCATTAAAGGTGTTTGACTCCTACCATAATTATTTTCAAAGTCATAAAAAATAATATATTATTGGTTATTAGTGTGAAATACTATATATTGACAATATATCAAAATTAACCTCAAATAAAAAGGGGTTAATTGCAATTTATCCCTTATATTATAGGTCATATGCACTTTATCCCTAATATTTTGAAAATGTGCAACTCGATACTCTGTATTTTCACAATGTGCACTTTGGCTTATTTTGTTAATTTTTTCATCAATTATAAACAAAAATGCAAGGTATTGGGTTGCATATTTTAGAAAGTTCAAAAGGTCAATTTCCATATGATTCAAAAATTTAGAAGAGTATAGTACACTTATTTGGAGCCAAAGTGCATATTGTGAAAATGCAGAATATCAGGTTGCACATTTTTAAAATATTGGGGTAAAATGCACATAACCTATAATATAGGAGAATAAACTGTAATAAACCCAAATAAAAATTTAAAATTGAAAACAAATTCTTTTAATTTATTCAAATGTTAGAATAATATATTCAATAGAGAGATCACGTCAGTATTTTCTTTAAACTCATAAATTAACTAAACTTTCTTTTCTCAAGGATACATAATATGAAAAGGAAAGGTATAACAAGTATTTATTTTTTAATTAGTATAAGCATACTTGAGGTGATTTTCGGAAATATACTTCATATGTAAAAAGTTTTAAATAATCTATGAATATATATATATATATATATATATATATATATATATATATATATATATATATATATATTTCCCAAATTCTAAACTAATTTGATAGTAAAAAGATGGCACGATCTTTAATTTAAGAGAAGTATTAGATGAATTCATTTCACTTGGAATATTTTGCTGATTTGTCAATTATCCACCATTGAAAATGATAAGTTTTTTGTTTTCAATTTTTTTAATCATTTTCAATGATGAATATGATGGATGAAGTTAAATGAGTTCAATTAATATTTTTCTTAATTTAAACTCACCAAAGAATTGACAATAGTTGGCATTGGTTGTTCTACTCAGCTCCCAAGAGGAGTCATGTCCCATGGGCCATGGACTTGGGAGTGGTCTTAAGTCATGTTTGGATGGATGGCTAATAAGGGAGTAGCTTGAAAAAGAACGACAACTTTTATAAAATGTGTGTTTAGTGGTTCACTTTTATGAGGGGAGAGAATGGCCAAGGAGGGAGTGGAAGTCCTCTCCTTGTTATTGAACTTTTCAAATTTGTTATGCCCCCAATTTGGAGGGTTTATTAGGGACACTTTTTCAATTATCTTTCTAAACATAATGAAGTTACTATTTTATCTTTATAATAATTAAAATTCATTATTGTTCATACTAGATAAAGGACAAAATTGAAAAATAAATATATATCTCTTTTTCTTCCATTCCCTTGTATTATAACTGCCAAACAAGAGTAAGAGGACACTTATTCTCCTCTCTATTAAACTTCCAAACAATAAAATAGCATGCAAGTATCCATTCTATCCTTCACTTTTTTATCCCATTATCAACAACTCCTCCTCATTGCTTTAAAATCTCCCAAACATACGGTCAGGTATGGATGAACTTTCGTAGACCACAATGATTACAATTCGGGTTCTCAAGATCATATTATATTTAATGCCCACCTCTTCTGTGAGGGACTTTGTTAGTGTAAAGCAATCACTTTAGTATATCTTCACATAAAAAAAAATGAAAAATGAAAAAAACACTTTAGTACATCTATATCCGTTCCAATTGATTATAATGTCATCTTGTTCATAAATGATCGCACAAAAGTACAAATTCTCGAATATTCATCACCATTCAGCTCTCTTTTTCTTGACATAATGATTGTTCATGTACACTGCTTCAAACATAATTTCAGTATTTTCCCGCACTAGGTGATTTCTTTAATTTATTAGCAAAGTGTGATTTCTTTAATTTATTAGCACAATGTGATTAAATAATCTTATCTATTTCACTCAGAAAATGAATTGCTTCACTAAATCCTAGTGTCCTTAAACAGAAAAAACTTTCCACTACGTACTGTGAACAACCAACATTCATGCAAGCAATGTAAATCCAATTGTTTATTTGATAAGCAATCATTCACTCACCATTTTTATTTAGTAAAGGAGTGAGTATATTATCAATTGAACTTACAAACTTTATCTAAATCATTACCTTTCCTAATACGTGACTACTTCTGTCTCAGTTAAATACAAAAATTAGTTATATGTTTTAGCCTAATACTTGAATTTTTAAGGGGGGAAAAAAATAATTTATGGTCTATGGGATGATATCAGAATCATTATGATCAAGTAGTCTAAATTCTTTTATGTATTATCCACTATTTAAGTTAATGAAAACTTATGTGTAAAGGGAGGAGTTAGATGTAAAATTTATTTACGTAGCTTCACCTATAAATTAAACTTTTTGGAAAAAAAAAATGATTATGACATCACTAACAGGTTTTTATTTTGTGTCATCCACTGAATACTGGGAACTAGTTTTGAATACAATCATGTAGGTTTATCTGTGATCAACCTAAATAAGAGGAGGTGAAATAAGTTATCTTCTCAAAAGATGTCCAAAATAGTTTAACTGATTCAACGGCAAATCATCTAAAAAGTTTCATGTCATTAGACAATGCTCCACCATAATCTTTATCCTTATCTCATTTAGGAAGCCAGAGTCACATCCCTGTCATATACTTGAAAGTAATTTTCGCAATTTAATCCATTGAAGAAGTTGTTGATCCTACCTGTAAAATGTTGGTGACGAACGGTGCTTGTAGAAAAATGCATAACTTACTTGTTATAAGGATTTTATAAGAAAGCTAATTCTAGAGCTTTCATGGACCTTTTGGTGCAACAAGGATGTCCTCCACCCACTTTATAGTTACACGGATTCTTTAAAACATTTTCATAAAAATCATTTTAAAAAAAATTAAAAGCGTTTGTTACTTGTGATCTTGGATTTACAAGCGTAAACGGGCACTTGTCATCCCTTAAATTTGCTTTTAATCACCAAAATTGGGTAAAACAAATTTGAGGCAAAAAAGACTATACTCAAATAATAATAATAATAATTATACAATATCTCGTGTATTCTATTCTTCAATCATTATTATTTTCTTATGATCCATGTTATTTTTAAGTTCTTCATGACATACCTGTTTTCAAGCCACGAAATAATAACTGGCTCCACTCAAACTTTTTCTAAATGAATAATCATATCTCTCCAACCTTGTATGAGAGAATAGTTATATTTTTCTCTAAGACAATAATTGGTTTTAGTTGCATGATTTTCATATGCTTGATAAGCATTTCCATTGTTTTGGTTTGGTTTATTGATATGCGTTTATATCCATCCTTTAGAACCTTTCTTAGACCCCTACTATGGTGAAAGTAGATGGGACCCTTTCCTCCTGCCAAAGCTCTCATTATCTTTTGTTTTGTTTTGTTTTGTTTTTTGGTTTTTTTTCGCTTTGCGCATTTCTATAAGTTGTTTGTCCGCATTTTTACAATATAGGAACATATTCAACTATTTCTAATAAAAATCAAATATATTTGCCTGTAGTTAGCATCTTCAGATTTATGGCTATTGTATCATCTTTTGCAAGTTCTACTAGACTCTGATAAATGCTTTTATCTTAAAGAATTATCTAAAAAGCTTAAGCTATAGGTTGATACTTATTAATAGTTTAGCTTAAGTGTGTTTTTGTCCATATAAATATAATATTTTCTGCTAATAATCCTATTAAATTTGGAGCCTAGTTTGTGTACCTAATTTTTTGAATCATTCTATGTCATTATTAAGACCAAGGACTAAATTTATTCACTTCTAAAGAAATAGAGACAGACAATAAACTAGCTAAAAATTCAGCCTCAAGCTACTGAGAAATTTAGATAATTTGCATAAGATCCCAAGTTCAAATTTTAGAGCTACCAATGTACCTTAAAGAAAAAAAAAAAAATCAACCGCCTGCTAGTGTCTTATCTTAAAACCATTATCAGAATGCAAACAAAAACTTTAATCTTGCAAGATTATATTACGTCCACCACTCCCTTACAATACAGAACTGTAGAATATCCTTTTCTTATCCAAGAAATTACAAGGAATTCCCCACTAATAAGACCTATCACTATCTTTTTTATTTGATCATTTTAAACTTTCACTTTGTCCACGCATATTCCATAACAAGTATATACATCTTACAAACAAACACGAGATACAGTTCCACGCTAATTTTTCTTTTTCTTTTTTGGTTTCTTACCATTTAACATAAAATAGAGGTAGGTATAGGAGTTGTGATAAATGAAAACGTGTTGTAGTAAATATTGTCAAGATCCAGCATGAAGAGTCAAACTTTACTAGCATCATCATCACCAGAAAGAACTTCAGTAAGTTTCTAAAACCATAGGGAATGTCTTCATATTAAAGCTTAACGAAAAAGGAAGTTTGGTGTAATATACTTAAGAATGTTAAAGCTCATGATAGCAATTTTGAAGGCAACTTTATGCAAGGGATAATCTTTGAAATATAAATAATAACAAAAGGGGTTGCCCTTGAAATATCTAAGATAAGAGGGATGCACTTGGCACTTGCATTACTTCTCATCAGGAAAGGGGTTATATACTTCTAAAACAGAAATGGGCATAATAAATTTTCCTGAGTTTTGATGGAACTCATTCACACACAAACACACACCCATATATATATAGTATGATACAATTAGTGGACACCATCAAGTTTATACAGGAAATGTTAAAATGAAGGTCATTTCTCAATAATAATATGACCAGAAAAGATATTGCAACCAGCATGACTGAACCTGTCAATGAAAATATCTACATACTCAGCCTATGAAAAGACCTTTGTGACATACACATAACTATGATGCAATTATTCCAAATATGTGGCAATACTGAATTCTGTCGTCAGGAATAAAATCAAAGAAAAATTATATTACCTGATTTACCTGACTTCTAAATGAAGTTTCCATTTTCAACAATCTATAATGGAGCCTAAGCTAGCTGGTAAACGAGCAGCATTCAATCCTTTTTGGTAAAGAGATCTATCAATGCATTGCGTAAGCTTACTTTTAAAAGCTTGCCTAAAGGATCAATTGCTTTTTCTCTTTAAGCTTTTGTTGTATGTGTATCAAATTCAGATGGAGGACTCTTAATTCCTCATGTCAAGAGTGACAGACATGACCTGCTGTTGATTAAGGACTTGGCCAGACCGGAAAGGTTTAAGAACTATCACGTGACGTATGGAAGCTAACTCCATCCTTCAGATGGCTTACTGCAGTGGGACATAACCATTTCAGCATGTTTGGACCTAAAATCTGATCAAGAAACAGATGAACAAACATATTGTTAGGTTAGAGGTAACGAAGATTTATCAGTAGATACATGCAAATAAGTGTCGCAATCAAGATCACGAAGGAGAGCGAGAGAGACCAAGGTAATATTTTTGTATGCACCAATGTTGAATGGATGGCGGTAGCTCTGCCCAGACTTCATAGCCAACCATTTTGCACGTTTTCCTTCATAAAACTGGAAAAATGCACCAAACTAGATATTCAAAAACATGGATAAAGAAAAATTAATTTATTTGATAGTGTGTATCCACTCAAAACCCACCTCTATTGTTGTCATATTATGAAGGATAAGGTAGACATGCCATCCAGTAAGCGTTAAAAGGGTTGTGGTCAAGGCCATCACCATCATTCCATACATGACCTAAACACCATTCATAAGTCTTGATGTTAATTCACAATTTAAGAAAATTTAGTATTAAAAAAAGGAAGAAAGAGTTACACAAGTTTTTGGTATATTTTCTCAACAGAAAACCATGTCAGTATTTACACAGATAAACTCCCATTCTCTCTGACTCTAATTATATACATCAATGAGGGGGAAAAAATAATGGTCTTCACGATTTTCTTGGGATGAATACATACACGAATAGAGAAAGGATTGTAACGAAACCCTTTATTTTTGTGTATCAGTGTCTGCATTGTACAGAGAGACCTTATTAATAACAGAGTGAAAAGTAGAAGAAAGAAGTACATGCAGTGGTTCTCCTGTCCAGTAAAGTTAAAGTTGACATGTTGATGTCCAAAAGTCAGCAGTCTAATGCCAAAATCTTCCAAGATAGCCAGAGCATACTTTGTTTGAGATATTGCAACAGTAGTGGTAGATTGAGCTAATCTAATACCTAGAAAATACTTAAGGCAACCCAAATCTCTGTTCTGAAAATGATTGAAGATGTTTAATCGATAGATTCCTGCCTCATCATGGCATGTAATGACAATGGCATCATTGCATCAACTAAAACAATCAGACAGATACCTTGACCTTGGGTTTTGTGTTGATCAAACATGAATGGTTTACCTCAGAACAAACACCTTAGAGAGTTCCTATTGAAAAAAACCGTAGAGTGACACAAGCAGCAAACCAATCTAGATTTCCCATGAGCAACAAATCCGGGTAGTTATTCCATATATATATATATATATATTCTTTTTTCTGCAAAATGTACTGGAGAAAGGTGTTTTTATGATAAGCTAATAGAGGGGCCAATTCCAGATGTCCCCCAAGGAGAGAAAGAGATGAACATAGGCAAGCTTGACCACAGGAGAATGTGTTACCATTATCCAACTTATAAATATGGCCTTTAACAGCTAATCTTGCCTTGAGGCAATCAATCTAGCTATCAGAACCAACTTCAATCATGTAAAAAACCCAATCTAGCTATTCCAATATGGTGTGCCCCACCAAAAAAACTGTGAAAAGGTGTATTTCATGTTTCATTCTGCATAATGTACCAAATTACGCATTTAGGTGCCCATGTATGGTTATTTATAAGACATGCTTAGAGGATTGAGAATTTTAGAAGATTCAGAATATAACATGCAAGCCAAACAAGACAGGCTTATTAAGCTTAAACCAACATAACAAAAATCAAGCTAGGATCCCTCTAAACTTCTAATTGTACCAAAAAGAAAAGATAGGGAAAAAACTATGCAATGGAATAAAGCCCCACAATTAACATATCCCCACTTTGGAAAACCTCAGGCACAAGCAATGAAGGAAAAAAAAAAAAAGAAAAAGGAACAATATAAGAAATTATGCAATAGAATAAATGAAGAGTTAAGACAAATAGAAGTTTGCACGAAATGAAGCCAAGAAGGTTCAGGGAAGTTTTTCAGCTTTTAATTAATCCATAAAAGTTAGCAAAGCAAGATGAAACAATTTTGTGGAACCACTTGATAAAGATGGGTAAGAAGAGGGCACGAAATATGGATGATTACTGTACATTGCTATTTATAATGTGGGCAACTTTTACCATTTGAGAAGTATTATGTCTAACAACAATAGAAAATCTAGTTTTGAGCTTTCTAAAACACAGGTCAGGAATTCTGATTTTAAATATCACAAAGATAACCATATAAATTTCTCAGGAACCTTTGGAATTTGTTCTGAGAAATGGGAATTCCTAGCAAATCTTGGTATCATACGGCATAGTTATCTTTTGAGTAAGATTTCAACTACTAAATCATGTTTGATGAAAGGTGGAGGAGTTCCTTCACATCTTTGTCCAATAATAAATATATTGCAAAGCTATCAAGCCTACTGAGAAGAATGCAATATGAATTATGATTAAGCTTTTAAGCCAGAAAGAAGCTCCAGTTGGGTGAGAAGTGCTATCTATTGTAGAAAGAAATATTAGGGAGACACAATTTTGTGCAAACTAAGAAATAGATACATAAGGTTTTTTTTTAAAGAGCACATGATACGGGAAATATTTTTTAGAAGGAAAAAAAAGGAGAAACTACTTAAGTAGATATGCCCAAAATGTAGTGAACTGCCAAAGCAAATGAAAGGGAAAAGTGCACAAAACCACCTTCAACTATGTGGATTTGGCAAAAGAACCTTGAACTTAAATTTTTTGAATTAATCCCTCATGTATATAAAGAGTCTCAATAGCTAGTTTGTTTTCATGCAGAATAACTAGGTTTGGAGATATTGAAGTCCAAATTCTTCAGGTATGGAATCAATAGATAGATCGGTGGTTGGAAACTGAGGGATGTGAAGAAAAATAACTAACAACAATTAATAGAAGAAGGTACTAAGATAATTTTCTGAATGGAGGAGGGTTCAGTGAATTTTTCCTATTCAGATCCAAACATCAAAATAAAAAATGCTTGCATGAAGAAAAATCTTCTGGTCCTTGCAGCATAGATGATGCACAAGATGCAAAAGAATTTCTCTAGATGCATGCAATATACAGATGATCTTGTGATAAATATCACAACAGGTTTCAGTTCCAAACAGAATAAAGGACACAAAGATAAAGATTACATTCTTGAGGACTAAACTTGAAATCATGCATGACAAAGCAAAATCCTAAACATGCATTGTATGTATGGCAGGAAGAGAACGAGTAGTGAGAGAAGTTGCAAATAGATGGTTGCCAAATACTAAACAGAGGTGATTCCAATATCTTGGTGGATCAATGCAAAGGCTGCTGTGGTTCAGGAGATTTTCAACCCATAAAATTTTGTCAGCTAGCTGCTATAAAGCTCCTTATGTTACATACAATGTATATATTGAGCACAACGAAGTTAAAATGTAATTGCAGCAAACTAACGAAGGAAAACTCATAATGGTTCCATCTCAATTTAAGAAACCACCTAAGCTAAAAATTGAAGGAAAGCGGCTACTGAAGATACACATTCATCAGCATATACAAATTCATGCAGTTGAAATTAATGATTTCAAAGTATAAAGAGCTCTAAAAGAGTTATGTTAAATCATTTATAATCACTGCTTCCAACTGGTTTGGACAGACTATTATTGCCCTTAGAAAAGAGGAGAACCTACAGACTACAATTTGTTTGTATATCTTTCTCTAACAGGAGGATTCCAAATCTATTACACATGCATACATTGGAACATCCATAAACTACAGCATCCAACTTACATAAAAGATTTTCGGAGAGTTCCCTTTAGTGGATTCCCAGTCCTTCTGTAATACACAGCTTAAAAATAGGATCTGCACATTGCGTAATCTTATGTCAAATAGGAATCCTGTCCGTTGCAAAACAAGTAGATGACAGATCGAGAACATACCGTAGAATGAATGCTTGCCATGGAGGCATATGATGCAAAAACAAAGAAAGCCTTATAATTCCAATAACCAACACAGTTATTAATCCACAAGCAGTGATGATCCTACATCAAATTTAGCAACAAAAATAAGGTAAAACTTGAACCTGAAAGCATGAACGCAAATGAAAAATTGAAGATCAAAATAGCATCCATTTCCAAGAATCAACTGACCTACCATTTTCAGAACACATCTTTTGCAGACTCGACAATGATGAGTCCTTGGAGGCTTGTATGCATAGCACTTGTCACATTTCTTTCGTTCTGCATTCTGCAGCAAAGACATCAATAAAATTATAAGATAACAATATCAACAGCTTATTCTATCATAAATGCACCAGCAACTTTTGCTAATGTAAAAGAGTAGTCATTGGCTATTAAAAAAGAAAAAAAAAAATCATGATTGAGGAGGGGGAAATGCCACAGCATCTAATCATTGAAATATATATGACTGCTAACAGCTACAAATTAAGCACTGTAAGTTGTTTGTTAGTTCTAACAACTAATTAGAAACACTTGCAGCATTGATCCATTGGCAATTCACAAGGTACAGCATCTAGTAACAGAAACTTATATGACTGCAAACAGCTACAAATTAAGCACTGTAAATTGTTCATCAAACCTAACAGCTAATATGAAACTCCTGCAGCATTGATCCATTGGCAATTTACAAAGTAATTGAGATTCTGAGAATCCCAGAGTAATATCCTAGATGATTTATATCAAGGGCATACAATTAGCCTATCTCTTAAAAACATCAATTAAGAACAAATCCACACAAAATTCAATCTCAGCATAGTTGCAGTACCTTTAGCTACACACATAACAACACAATTCACTTTCCAAAACAACAAAGAAAAGGCACAAGCTTTAAACATTCCAAACACCAATCAGATTCAACACCACAAACCCAACAGAGAAAAACCATTAAGTGAAAACCCCAATTGGCAATTGGCCATTTCAGCCAAACGGGTATCCAAAAAAAATGAAAAAGCTTACATCTTTGGAGAATTGATGGCCCTCAACATCAGGGACATAGGAGGAAGGGACATGACCAGGGTCAGTGAGAACGCAGACAAAGAAAGAGAAGAGGCAGAGAGAGGCCAAAAGGGTGAAGATGATGGCATTCAAGGTACCAGGTGAGCTCTGCAAACCGACCCAGTCCTCTATGAAGACGAAGATTGTGGTGTAATACACAAAAATCATCAACAACAACACTGCCAACAGAGGCACGGATAGAAACCTCTTGGCCTTCATAATCATCAAAATGTCTCCTTTTTCAGAAACTCAGTTCTGGGAATTTATTTATTTATTGGTGGTGCACACTTTGTGAGATTTTTGTTTTTCTATATTGGATTTTGGATTGGATTGGAGAAATTATGTTCTTCCCTGATTTTGGTGGTGGATTTGGTTCTTCAACACAGAATTTTACTGTGTATGCATCGTATTTTTACGAGCATTTTTCTTTCTTTCTTTTTTTTTTTTGATAGAATTTTTTTTTTTAAATTTTTCACAAAAATAAGTTAACTTATTTAGCCTACAATATTTTTAGCTAGAATAATGTTAAATAAATATATCTTCTATAAAATATAGTATTGATATATTTCATTTATTATTAAATAAGATCTAAATCCCATTCCATTTATTAATAAACAAATTATAAATCAACGTAATATTTTAAAAAAAATATGTATCATTATTCTTTTAATTATGTTTTTTCATTCTTTCCTCTTGTCACAAATTACACACGCGCTTCCCAAAAATGACTATCATATGAAAATTTAATGCTTTTTTTTCTTTGGTCAACATATTTAATCCTTTTGCTGGTCAGTTGTTCTCGTTGTTTAGACTTTATTATAATAATAATAATAATAATAATAATAAAATTTTAATAGTAAAAATGGATATATGTTAATATAAAAATACATGAATATATGTAAATAATTATATAATAATTTAGTTTTGATTCAATATTTACCCAATATCAAACTTATTAAAAAATAAACTTATTTACGCTTATTAATCACATCAACCAAAAAATATCAAACTTATTGCATAATATAATAATATATTGTAAAAAGTAAAGGTAAATTTTTAACCCTCATATTATATCAAAATAAAATTCTAATTAATATGTAAAAATAAATGTACACAAATTTTAATATTAAAAAATTTGGTTGTTCTGTTAAAATTAGGTAAGAGAGATCATAAAAAATATAATATAAATAATACTACTGCTCGCATAAAATATAATACTATTTACAATTATAATTTATTAAAAAATAAATTAATAATTCAATACTTCTTAGATATTCCTCTCTAAATGAGTTCCTAATATGAGATTTCTCAATAAATTAAGCACTAATTGTTAATATATACATATATATATAAGTCTGTTTATAAAACTTACGAACCAAATCGCATAATAGGCCTAGACTAATTTAAAATCGGATAAAGTAAGAATTTAAAATTATAAACTATGTATAAAAGATAAGAAGAAGTTATTGTAATTTAACGATAAAATGGTTAGTTACTTGAAGGTTTTAGGTTTGATACTCCGTTTCAATATTTTATAATTTTACACAACATACATAACAAACTAGACTAGCCTAACAAGCTTCAGAGACATTGCAGCAAGTCTAAGCTTGACCTATTAACGTATTTCTAAACAAGCTTAAGTTAAATCTTATTTTTAAACAAGTGAAGTTCGGCCAGATGAAATGTAGGTTAGGCCATTTGTCTCTAATAGACCGCCTAAACTATTTCTATAGCTAATAGTGATTTAACTACTAGCACAAATAAATGGTTTTTTAATTTTAATCTGTCTAAAGTGGTCTAACGACTAATACAAATGAATATTTTCTCGTTGTCAAGAATTATTATTAATTCACTTTCAGGAAACAACAAATTTAGATGTGTAAAATTTATGGTAAATTACTTAATTTGAGTTGAGTGCATATAAGTAACACTGATTTTCTATTTTCCTTTTTCTTTTTCTTTGTTTACATTCTAGTTTTATATGGTAAAAGAATGAGATTACATGAAAATTGCTTTAAGTCGCTGCATCATTATGAATGTGTTGATCTCGACAAGCGCAGCAGACTATAATTGTAGGCTACATCAACCAGCACGCCTTATCATTCGGACACCACACATCTTTATAAGACAACTTAATTCAATTTAAACATTGAGAAGACATTTTGAAGTGCTAATATTTTTTTGATTGCATGGGCTTCGGGTTATGGAGAGCGCCTATTTTGGCAGGGCATGCAAAGGGCATTGAAAATGCTCTCTATTCTATGTGACAAGCCACCCCACACTTCTGAATCTGCGGCCACAAACATTCCATCATAATTTATCTTCTTCATCTTCTTGCTCTGAACTTTCTTTCCTCAGCTTACAAAACAAGTCCATAAGTGTAATTAAGCCTGCAAGGAGGGTTGAACTCGATCTCAAAATTAATTAAGTTACTCTTAATTCTTAAAGGAACTTGGTGCCACATAGCTAGCTCATTAAGACTCTCAGTCTTTGTAATTATTAGAAGCTTCAACCATCTCTCCAAGGCCACAACAATTATTGCTTCCTCATCTTCTTCTTCATCTTTTAATAAAAAAAAATTCTTTGTAAGGTCTCATTGTTTGTCTTTGTCAGAAAAGGCCCATGAACTTCTTCGCGGGCTGCACCCATTGAAAGAATAACATATAATTATTCTTGCCTATAAAGGACTGGAAGGGGTCAGAGACCCCAAGCTCCTCTCCCCCCCCCCCCCCAGTGACCAAAAAAGAAAAAAGGGCTGGAAGGTTGAAATTTGTTACTATTTACAGATATATTTGTGAACTGAGATTTTAAAAGAGAAAAAAAAAAGAAGATAATGATTTGAAAAATAAAATGAACTCATAGTAATTATTCAAACCCTTCCCTTCCAAAACCTCAACTTACAAACATATCCATAGAGAAAGAAATTGTTGTGCTAAGCGGCTCACTAATGAAAGTCTCAACCTTGATTTGGGTCTTAACTTGTGGAGCTCCCCTCCTCAGGGGCCAATTCAGCTTCTAAGGGATAATGTGATGGAGACCTCTCCTTTTTTTTTTTTTTTGGTCCTGAGGCGGGGGAAGGGTTCTAAACCCTCTATCAGCCTCTGGTCTGCTTGAACCTGTGGTGCACCATCTATAAGCCTCACAAATCCACCAGTTGAGCTATGCCTTCACTGTAGATAGAGATCTTTTTGAAACGCTTGGTTGCTATTAGTTAATTTTTCTTGTTTCTTTGGGCCTTGGCCTTGCCTATGTACCCAAAATAAAAAATTATTCTTGGATTTCATGTCGATCTATCAAACTAGAAGTAACTTGGAGGAAGATGTGACATTGCAATTGCCCTTCGGATGTTGTTGTGATGACAATGATATCGAGATCAAAATATGATGAACAATTTTTTTTTGATACATTGATGACAATGAAATTTGAATCTAGTATCTCATACTAACTATTCAAATCCCTCACCACTAAGCCATTCTTAGTGGCTTAAATATGATGAATAATTTGATAATTTAAAAGAAGTGATTGAATATATTATAAAGCCAAATCCCTTACAACTGTTTGGCTTTTTAAAATGCTTAGTGCAGGATTGGTTTGGAATTCAGAAAGCCTAAACCATGATTGAAGAGTGCAAACTAAGTTTTAACTTGTTATTAGTGTAAGATTCCTGTGCATCGCACGGGAATCTTACACAATCAAAATAACATGTTTAGTGACATTACATATATGTCAACTTTTATTATTGAATGAAAAATTAAAATGAAAAGCAAGAAGCTAGCATATATAGTCTAGTATGTGCAATCTTAGCTATAAAGTAGATTGAACTTAATATACAGGGTTATATGCATTTAAGAATGAGGCTTAGAAAAATTTTCTGCATGGTCAATCCTGATATGAGTTGGCAGTACATGTAGAATAAATTTAACCATTATAATTGTCAATTGTTAATTTTAACAGGAGCTTCAAGAACAAAAACATTGAAACAACCAGTGAAGCAATCACTTGACAACACAAGAGAATTAAAGAGTTGAAGAGGGTGCAAATGAAATCCAAAATTTGAAAAAGCATATGAAAATAGTCATGAATAACCTTTGTGACATGCAATATATCAAAACATCCTACTAAAAAATGATTTCAATAATAGTTATGGCCTTTTTAATATGAAATTAAAAGCAAAATATAATGGTGGTAGTATGAAACTCTAGTGGAAGAATTTTGTTGCATAGCAAGAATTGTATATTTAGTTGTAACACTTAAAATGGCTGCAACAATACAGCAACACTTGTAATTGACAATAATGATAAACTATTTCCGTATTCAACAATATTTAAATAAGTTCATTCCAAAAGTAAATGTTAAAGGAAATAATAGTTGAAAGTTCTATCAGAACACTTAGTTTTATAGGAAAAGCGATCATCAGATTTTTGCCGTAAGCCCCTTGCTCCTTCTTCAAGTTCAATTATAGATTTTCCTACAAATAATTGAAAACCAAATAATAAAAGCTAAGTATACATGACAACAATGTCAAAATGTTAATACAATTCTTGAAAGTTAATATAGTCTAACTTTTAAAAGTTAATATAGCACATGCATCATAAGTGTAAACTATAATACCTTGCAACAAAGTCCTTCACTTCAGGGAAGTCTTCATTGATAAAGAGCTTTGAGGTAAAATTTGCATTTGAGACTCCCATTACACCTATTTTATGTAAAAATTTAATAGAATTTACAATTGGAATGAACAAATATAACAACATTAATGATTAGGAAAAAATTACAGCAGTTTACATGATACTGACCCTTAAACATCTTCAATTTTCCAAACTGCAATACAACCACATAATGAGTAGAAGAATTCTCATCCAAATACTTTATCAACTGATGAGCAAATTCTTGCCACAATGTACAATGCAATTTATCTCCACCTCTGGAAGCAGAAAACACAAAATCTGTTAGAGAAAATGTTATTTTTACTCTATCGATTTATAGTTCAAGAATCAAGATAGGTTCTTACTGCAGATCATCAAGCTCAATGACTAAATAATTTGATGGTTTTCCATCCCTTGAGAACTCAATCAAGTCACCTTTACCTGTTAGTAGGCCAATGACATCTGCAAAACATATTTATTAAAATATATTACTGTTGATATGGTAACAAAGTGTGAATAAAAGTTGCTTAGAATTTATAGAGTATATAAGTCATACCCACTAAATAGTTGTCTTCCCTTTTCTTGGTCAAAATTTGACTATAAGGAACAAAAGAGAATCCATTGATTGGGATTTCAGAATCCTCAATAAGAGAAACACTTGTTTCTCTTTTGAAGAATATCCTAAACTCATGATTAGTTGGTTTATACTTTGTTAAGTTCAGAGCAATAGCTAAGTTTGACATCACATTCCCTTCTAAGAGGAAATTTTCAAAGAAAGGCACATGACAGCTTTTAATCGAACATTGTATACAATGTCTCTACACATCATAAAAAATAAAGAAATGAATCATTACATTAAAAATGGCAAAAGGAATATAATAATGAAAGACCATTAGAAAGAAATAATTGAACCTGTTCATCTAGCAAGACCATTTCAATAGGAGGTTTTTGGCCAGGTGATGTGAAAAAGGTAACTCTCTAAAGTCTAATGACTCTAACCTTGATCTTCCATACTTTATGCTCAGGACCAACATTAATATCTTTGATCAGATCATACCTATAAAAAAAAAATAATAATGTCATCAGTGTAATAATAGAAAATAGGTTCAAAGAAATGTTCTGAAATGA
The DNA here is from genome assembly GCA_031439585.1 of Pterocarpus macrocarpus. Classification (NCBI taxonomy): domain Eukaryota; kingdom Viridiplantae; phylum Streptophyta; class Magnoliopsida; order Fabales; family Fabaceae; genus Pterocarpus; species Pterocarpus macrocarpus. The sequence continues at coordinate 53,637,224 of CM062516.1, read as the reverse complement.
TAACACATATAGATAGCAAAAGAATGGGTACCGATTTGCCATGGTTAAAGCCTTAAAGCAGAAGCTTGAAAAACAAAGTGTTATCCAAGAAGAGTGAAGAGGATAGTTGGTGCAGAGTAAAGGTGAAAATCTGTTACACTAATGACCATATATATATAGTAACTATTGGTTAGGAATTCAAATTCCAAACTAAGGCAAGGTGAAAAAAAAAATTCACAAAAAGAATATATGCAGGCAAAGAGACTTTTCAGTTTTGATTACCGATGGGATGCAGTCATAAAATATGGCATGCAATTAGCTCGTATACCAAAGCATGCATATCACTGCAAGTAATCTCTAACCAGACTTAAGAGAACATTAACCGAGAAAATAACTATGAGATGCATTGGAACTTAAAAGATAATTAAAAATAAACCTATTCTAGAAGATAGAGTACTACAAAGGATTAACTGTGTAATATATCCATTGAAATTGAAATCTATATTCTAAAATGTAGGTGAGGCATATTATGGCATGCAGTCAGCTCGTATACCAAAGCATGCATATCACTGCAAGTAATGTCTAACCAGAATTCAGAGAACATTAACCGAGAAAATAGCTATGAGATGCATTGGAACTTAAAAGATAATTAAAAATAAACCTATTCTAAAAGATAAAGTATTGCAAAGAATTAATTGTATAATATATCCATTAAAGTCTATATTCTAAAATGCAGGTGAGGCATATTATGGCATGCAATCAGCTCATATACCAAAGCATGCTTATCACTGCAAGTAATATCTAACCACAGTTAAGAGAATGTTAACCAAGAGAATAGCAATGAGATGAATTAAAACTTAAAAGATAACTAAAAATAAACATGCTCTAGAAGATAAAGTACTGCAAAGCTTTTACTTACCAGATAAGCATGCATTGAAAAATCATCTAGATTCCCGAGCTCTTTATTGGCTTATTTTCAATGATAAAAATGTGAAGTAAGAAACCAAGAATCCATTATTATGATACACGATTTTAATGGAGTGTCTAGAAGTGTATAAAGCATTATTTGAAAAGAATTCATATTAATGAACCATGCATTATGTTGTTGACATCATATACCACTCTATATATGAATAGGTATGTACATTTATTTAAAACAACTCATCAAAGTTCATTTACGTGAATAGGATAAAATCAAAAGATGAATAAAATAGGCACATTACAAAATTAAAAACATTGGATTTTCTAAATTATTATATGCGAATAGATTATACATATTATCATATGGATCAATTACCCTTTTCAAATATCAGACAACAAAACACTTGTAAGCATCAATGATAGTTAACAGAGAAAGAATTAGTCCAATTATAGATTATTTTATTCATGTTCATCATTGGTTTTTCAACCTTATTATATATAATTGGTTTTTAATTCTTTCTAAGCTAACCATGTCTGAAAAAAACAAAAAAAAACCAGTATACCTTTAACAATTATATGACAAAGTTTTCAGTCAATTAAGAATATAATCCAAGTAACTTAATTATTCTTTCCAATATGTTCCATAACTAAAAAACAAAATATGATCAAGACATCACCACTTGTAAAGATTCCAATGCCCATATGTATAGTAAAAATAGAAGACAATATCCAATACTATTATATATCAAAATGAAACCATCAACATTAATAATAAAGGTCTTTAGACAAAAATGTAAATGATAACTTTGAATAATACTTGAAAAAATAGACAAAAAGCTTTTTTTAATCCCCTCCTAAAGCTTCACATCTAAATCAACTCTAAACCACCAACACCACGGGGAATTATATGGTCTTCACATATAATGTGTTGTCGTCGGACTAGCGCACTCCAAATTCAATTCTATTGCCTTTTCGAATATTCATTTCACGACAAAAATCACTCCATCCCCTTGTGACATAAGCTTCGCTATCATCCCATCGAATATGTGAAGGTATAGCATATGTAGTAATAGAAACCAAAGTAATTTTGTTTGGCTTTGATGGCAAAGCTGTGGCACACCAACTACTTGGTATTTTCTGCATTTAATGTTAAAAAGATAATTATAAAAATAACAGGTTGAGTTAATAAGAATTAATACAAATTGGATAGTTAACTTTGTAAGAAATTAAATCACATTACCAAATAAGTGAAATCTGTGGGCTTGCCAATAAAGGTTTTCTGACAAAAATGTATTAGCTTTGGAAACTCTGACTTGATTGACTTCAACACCAGGCTTGAGATGAACAATAGTAGGAGGCATAGGAAATCTAACATCACCAAATCTGACGTCCTTCAACTGTTTCAGTTTTAAAAAGTGTTTGACCCATGTAGAACATCTTAACCCATGCACCCAAAGGTTGGTTTTAAAGTGTCAACAAATTATGTCAGCCAGCAGTAAAATAAAGTAATGTGTCACTTCTTTGCACCATTACATCAATAGCATTCCCCATGGAATCTTTGATCAAAACCTTCGATGGAACATCATCAATATAGTGCATTGTAAAAGATTGTGGAATAAGGCAACATTTCTGAAAAAAAAAAAATATCATTACTACAATATACAGAAGATAAACAGTCTTGAAGACACTTCAAAGTGAGTAAAAAAAATAAAATAATATAAATTAGACATGATGAAGATTACATGCAATGGATCTACTTCAATCCAAAACCCAGAATACATCTTGTTGAACTGCAAAATGTAAAAGGATAAACATGAAGATCAAATATTATTGGTACCAGACAAAGAATAGGAAAAAATTCGAAGGATTGATTATGAAGATTCAATGTCTTTAAAGACTAATCATGAAGATTCAGTGTCATTGTTGCTACTAACATAAGACTCATTAAGAAGCAATTTTTGCAGAAACAGGATTTACAACATAAAGGAAAAATAGGATCAAAACTAGTCAAAATTCAATAAAAGTAGCAATTTCTTTTGAATAATAAAGAAAAAAATGACAAATTCTTATGACAGGAATGAGAAATCTGAAAAATGTCACAAAAAAAAAAAAGATTTACAAATAATAGCGAACACAAATATCTAGAATATGAATAGCATCATAAGTAAAGAATTACAAAAACAACATCAGAAGCACATAACATTGAAAATGAAGAAGATGAAGGGAAAATATGCCTCTTTCTTGCTTATTCTCCTTCGAAATATTCAATTGCAGGAAAAAGCATAATACAAACAACATAAGTAAAGGAAGTTGCAGAATAAATATGATATAATAGTAGAAGTTGAGAAAGAATATGATAAAAATTTGGGAGAGAGGATGGAAAATACCTGTGGATAACACCAACCCAAACAGAGTCACATTCAAGAAAACCTGTGTTTATGTAGAAGTTGAAGATACATGGACGGTGGCCGCTTGGAATGCTTTGGAAATTTTCTTGGGTAATTTTGGGGAATATAAGAAGATGCATAATAATATTAATATCAGTTAAAACAATAATAATGGATGTGAAAAGATTGTAGAAGACTGTAGAAGATATATCTTCTATCGAGATATTAGGTTGAGTTTTTTAAGTTTTAAAAATTTAATTAAATGTTATTAAGATATACATCACCAAAAGGATTGGAAAGAGGGACAAAAAAGGAATTTTATACTGCATCAACTGCAGCATAGCGGATTAGCGCTTTAAGCGGGAAAGTAATGTACTTTGTGAATGCCACGTGTGCATATCCACTTTGCATAATCTGTGTTTTATAGATAATAATGGATGGATGGATGGATGGATGGATGGATGGATGGATTTCAATATATTTGGCAAAATTGCATTAAATTATAATTAATATGATTTTTAGTTTTAAACCAACCAGAAGTGAAAAAAAAATTGTTTCCCATCAAACTATAGTTTTTAAACCATAAATTAAATGCACCCTTAATTTCAGATACTTAGGAATCTGGAAAAAAAAAATAAAAAGAAAATAACAAATAATCCTTTCAAAGAAGAAAAAGAATGCTTGAAAAGGGAGGAAAATGATATAAAAAATCTGTATATGTATCTATAATACAAAGTTTATGTAAGAATATGTTACCTAAAAGGGGTAAGCGAATAAAAACAAGTCCTGAACTTTATATACATATGCACGCTGTGGTATGGATGAAGCAACTTTGCCACAAATGTTTACATCTCTGGGTTTAACATACAATGGCAATGGCTAAGATTTCATTAATTAATGACCGGCTTCATTCATTACATACAATGGCAATGGCTAAGATTTCATTAATTAGTGACAGGCTTCATTCATTAGTTTTCAATGGTATAATGAAATCAGAAAACAACACATCATTTGAGTGTTCCATTTCTAATGCATGGCTTGGGGCTAGTAAATGATTATCAAGCCTGAAAAGCATAATGCTCAAATGACTGTCAAGCAAAATTATGGCAACACAGGTGATTCTACCGCGGCAAATCTAAGCTAAATACTACTGATGCAGCTCTCAAGATTCAAAATGAGGATTTGGGACTGTTATACGTGATCATCAAGGTCATACACACTTGCATCTACATCACAAAACCTTGCTGGCACTTGATCATGGTGTACTAGCTAGAAGCGTTTCTGGTTTTCATGATCATTACAATACAAATAAAAGATACCGCGAGTCACATTAATGCAAACTCATGGTTTGATGCTGTTAAATTTTTTGTTTACAACATCAAAAAGAAATATCGTAGCACATATATATAGGCTTTTTTACCAAATTAAGTCAGTTAAAGAAACTATTTATCAATATATCATATTTTTTAAACTATTTACCAAACTACTCCCTTTTTATCTATTGTAACTTTTTTAATAATTGTTATCAATATTTGTTAGGCAAACATAACAGAGTAGCAGCATATTTGGTCTCTATCACTTGGCTCCGCCTTCCAAGTTCGATGGAGTTCGACAAGAATAACACCGGCTTCATCTCCGTCACGCGGCTCCAACTTCCGAGTTAGATGAAGCTCAACAAGGACAATACCGGCTTCGTCTCCGTCACTTAGCTCCGCCTTTCGAGTTAGATGAAACTCGATAAAGATAACACCGACTTCGTCTCCATCGTGGAGCTCCGTGTGGCAGGAGACAAAGTGGATTAGGGAGGTCGATGTTGGCCGACCACAATGGCGATTCCGCGTGAACCCGAGAAAAAATAAAAAAAGCCAATATGAACAAAAGGAGAGCAGTTTGGTAAATAGTTTTAAAAATATGACATATTGATAAATAGTTTCTCTAAGAGTGTCAGCTTGGTAAAAAATTCTCTCTCTCTATACAGGCTTGTAGAGTAGCTAAACATGTAATTTCAGTTTCGATTCAATGAAATCATGCATTTAATATAAAAAAAATGAAACAATTCAAAGCTTAGAAATTTAATGCCACAGTACAACATCTTAAGGTTTAAGAAATTTCAAAATATAGTTTTACTTGTCAAAGGAATTGAAGGACCACATCATAGTGAATCATCTAACTGCCTCATCGCATCTTCGTTTAATTTTCCCCTTGAAGCAGGTCACTTGAGATCTTCAAATTTCAAACTTCAAAGTAGTCAGTTTTATTGTTGTGTCGCTTAGTTTTATCTGGTTGTAATTGAAGCTTTTCTCGTGAAATTTCTGAGTTCGTACTCAAGAGGGGCGAAAGACAGTTACATATCCAACATCTAATTAACCTAGTGATAAAGACGTTGCGGTACTTAAGCAACCAAGCAACTTAAGTTTAAGCGTTAAGCTTGGGAATTTGTAGTTACTGTTTTGATCTTTGAACACTTCAGCATCACTAATCGATTTATATTCTATGTTTTGAAAGATAAATATATGCAATATATATATTGCTCTCAGTCTTTCAATCACCAACATGAGGTTGGTAGAGGTAGTAAGTGTTTTCATCCCTTAACCAAAAGTCTTGGGTTAAAGTTCTAGGAATGAAAAAAATATTTACTTAAAGGCCTTACCTCCTTTAGAGACCTCAATCAGGTCGAGTTGGATTAGTTAGGTTCCTACAAATAGGCCTGGATACCGGTGATTCTATCCAAATCAAAAAATATATTGCTTTCATCATCGCTATACTACAAGATTGTAACACGGCTAAACTGGTTAGATCAAACAAATATCATGTTATGTCCATCCAAAGGAAGGATGAACAGGCACATGTATTGTCTGATAGACCAACTGATTCAAACTTCACAAGTCTATAATTCTCTGACCTTATCTTGAATACTTGGTTTAATTAAGCATTTATGATGAATCAGTTTCTCAATTGATCAAACCAAGACAGTTTTTCTACTTGCTAAATATAATATTATATGACAACTAATTTGCTTAAATCAAACAACACAACAGCACTGAAGTTTAAAAAGCATCAAATGTAGGCCATACACCTGTTATAGCTGGAGTGCTGGACAATATATGTCACATAATTGTAAGGTTTTGTTTTACTTTTGTTACTACAAAAGAAACAAGTCTTCTTCAACATAGTACATATATAGCGCGGTTCTGTGGCGCTAAATAGCTTATAGAAGATATCTAGATCCATACCATAATGGTCAATTTTGATATCATCTAGGCTTGCTTTAGTATTGAACAATTAATGAGTACGCACGATGCCGATCGTTCTTCAAAGTGGGGATAGCAACTCTTCTCTTTGTGGACCCTTGCGGTACATATTTTGGCAGTTTTTAATAATTTTGTGAAAATGAGTTAGCGGTAGGGCACACAAGGGATTGGTACAAATTTCTGAACACTGCCAACTAAAAGGAGTGGTGAACTTGGAGCTTAGCAAAAAATGCAAAGTTAACGGGGTACAATAGTAGTTGGCATTGGTGACTGAATAGGGACCAGAATTATGGTCTATTTATGGGGGACCATGATGAACTTTTCTCCATCTCAATTTTGGCGAAAAAGGTTTTGTGGAAGTGAAGAGAAGAAAAAGCTATCAGCAAAAGGTGGTATCCATTAAGGTAAGATCATGTATCACAAACAAATGAAGCAGAATATAAAGATATATGAACAGTTTCCGAAACGTGTGAAGATGACAAGTAACTGCGTCTTGATGGTGATATAATTAATTCGTATATCAAAATAAGTTCAGAATAACTTAAAGAGTAAAAGCCCATATTCTAGTTATCTAAAGATTTTTGAGATATTAATTTGATTATCGATGATTATTACATATAAATTGGGTATTTGAATGATAATTTTTTAATATTAGATTACAAAGATTAACTTAATTAATGTAATTTTTTGACGAAAAATTATCATCTAAAGACAATTGGATGTCCTCAACTAATCTTTCAATAACCAAATGACTGTAGCATTATAGAAATATGTTGAATAATAGCGATTTCATGAAAAAAAAAAAAGAATGGTAGCTACTTTTTTTTTTTTCGTTTAAAGTTATAGGTATCCTTCTATCGGAGGCAATTCTATTCAAATTGAATAAAATTGATAGCTAGTTTGAACAAAATGATTGAAGAAATATTTAAAAAAAAAAAAAAGAAAATTATCTTTTTTATTTCTTCAAATTATAAGTGTTGGTTATATTAGCCTATGAAATTGAAAAATTAAGCATAAGATAATCTAAAATTATAACTGTCGATCATATTAGTCCTTAGAATACACAAAATTTGGTCAAATAATAATTAGTCCTTATAAAATAAAGAGAAATACCTTCTATATATTTGAAGTGAAATTTCAGCTATATTTTCTCTATTTCTTGAAGTCTCATTTATTGCATGAGTGTTAGGAATCGTACTCAATTTCAAAGACACAGGACACATTGTACCCTAACGCTCTAAGTTATTCTTTCTCCCAAAATTCAACAGCACATTCTATTAAAATTTAACCCAACCAACTCTTACTTATTTGCAGTCTATGGGAATTAAAATAGCAATGTGAAAGATTGACGATATTGTGCAGAGTTGCCGAGGAACAATTCTGATTATCATGTAAAGAATATTATTTCAATAGTCAATTCTCGATCATAGTTTAAAAGTTTTTATGTATGTCTTGAAAGTTGTAAAAGAAATTTAAGATGTGCTACATATAACATTAATTTGTTTTTATTGACCTTTCATCAAAGTATTATGGTTTAATTGACGAAAGGTAACATGAAGACCAATTTAACTTACAAAACATAATTTTAGGAAACACATGCTTAATTTCTAAATTCAGGTACTAAAGTGATTGATGTCCATAATTTTAAGACTAAAACGATTATTTACTCTAAAAAACTAGAAAAGAGTTTATTCTAAGTGATTTTATTTGAAAGATGGTTTTTGATAAATATTCTTTATGTAAACCTTGAGCTGGAATCTGAACAAATCAAAGAGAACAAAACTTATCATATATGCTCGCCTCCTCTCGCCTTCTCTTTCGTTTTCTGTTTGTGATACTCCTTTCTCTCTCAGCTTTAAATTCTACCTTCACCATTCAAGGACATACCAACTTCTCTTGTCCTGTTACAACTAGTACCCATATAATTATAAAGAAAGGAAAAAGAAATTTCATGCTGTCATTGTATTCAACGTCTTACTGAACAGTGTGTGTATATTAGAAATTTCAACGTCTTACTGTGCACAGAGTGCTCCATTTTGAATGTTCTTAATTTGAATTTAATATACAACTGGCAATTTGAATTTATGAGAAGTAATAAATTATATATCCAGCAGCGTGTAACCTTCAACAAAAACACCCAAAAAAAAAAAAAGCATCAAGAAACTGTTAAATAGAGGTTGATAATAGCTTTTTATCTCTAACACACTCCTAAGAGCTCTGGACCTGAAGAGTTGACGTTAACGCATACGATTACCTTAGCTTGTATATAAAAAACCTTCTTAAAAATTAAAACGTTAAGTTGTTAGGTAAAGTTCATGAATAAAATTATATCTTTAGCATGCCCCTCGATGCATAATAGTTCCTGAGGCTTAAAACAATAGATAATGTATAAATACGCTCTACGTACCTTTACTAAAATTTAACTTTATTTAAAAAGTTATATATATAGAATAATAAAGATCTTTAGATGAGTACTCATGACGAACGATATGCATACCCATTGTAACCAAGTATACTAAAGTTTAACCTTTGAATTAGTAGAATAAATTAAAAACGGCAAGGATCATAAAATTTTGTATCATTTTGTCGTAAAAACTCTAATATTATGTGAGGATTGGTTTACTCTCCTTAAAGCTTTAAGCTGGGTGAATGTTCATGAAAAGTTTTATACATGTCTCTTCACACAAAATACTTTTAAGACTTGAGGTGAAAATAATCCGATACCAAGACAAAAATTAACTTTTACAAAAATAGTAAGATTTTAGGTGAAAACTCATAAATAGTTTTTTGTCTTAAAGAATTAGTAGGTAAAGTGTACCAACAGCAGACCTAAGCCTATGAACTTAGATTCAGGAGTTTATATGCATTCAAAGTCAACCTACAGAGACATCGACCTTGTAAACCTAGGCATTCAAAAACTTGTAATCCATAAATCGCCTTATGCTTATATAAAGACTTGTTAGCAAAATTAAAATGTAATCCTCGTGGTGAATTAAATTGCCTCAGTTAAAAGTAATTGGAGTTCCGATAGTTGTATCGTGGCTGATGTAGCTAAAGTAATTGTTGCATTATTGGATTAAGATTTTACACAAACTCCACCAAGTTGATTCTTCGACTATGGCTCCTTTTATCAGACTACGTAAGTTTAGTGGACCTTCGAAAGGGAGAATGATTCGTCTGCCTTCTTTTCAGTTGTCAATTTCAAAGAACAGCTTTGTCACTAATTATGCCCACATGACATGGCTTGTGATATGTACTCATACTACTGGAGAGATATTCTTTCATGACCAATGATTTTTCCATTCCCATTTGTTTATGGTACACTCACCACACAACAATATATATTTACTGTATGGATTAAAGTATAGTTGTGTAGATATTCTAATAAAATTGATTATAATTAGATGAAAAAAAATTGAACAGACATATGATTAGATAAACTCACTTTAAAAATTCCAATGTAATGTGTACAAATATGTGTGTCTATATCATTATTCCTTTTTCATACACATATACTTAAGCTACACACGAGTATTACTTGTGAATGTGTTTAAGTAGATATGCGTATGACAAAAAGAAAATCTATATGATTTGGAAAAGATTTTCGAATAATTTATGCAGGCGATCTTTTGTACCAAGATTTTCGAATAACTGTAGTTGCAATTACATATAGATGCAATTGCATTTTGGTTCCATTTACTGCAGAAAAATGAAATTAATATTAATCATATAAAGATAGCAGAAGTATAGCCTGATAATGGTACTAAGTGGTGCACTATGAAATTTAAACTGTGCTTAACCTATGTTCAAATATATATAATGCTGACACCCATTAGTGTTTATGTAATAATGTAGATAACAAGGCAGTCTCCACATATATTAGACTCTGAAGTGCCCTTATCAATTAATATCGCCTTGTCTAAAGTTGCTTATTCTTAATTAATTTCTCCAAATTTATGCGCATAGAGCAAAAGAGTACACGACTATATATAGTCATGATTCTTCCTGCCAAGTTCATCAAAGATCGATGTCTTGAGTCACAATGTATTGCGTAGAATCATTCAACAGACACAGTGGTACCCAAAATGATTGTGATCGCTTATTTTGCTGGGAAACAGCCAAGAACTGGTAGTTCTTTTGTTGCACCCGTTGTTTTACATGGTGGGGACAAGTAGTGGCCCAAAAGCTGCCTACATGGCATGTCTCATCAACCAGACAGTCCTTTGTTTATGCTATTGCTATGCTACACATCTTCTCCTTCTCATTTTGCATGAACACATTATTAATTTAGAAGCTACTTTCCTTCCCTAACTTCTGTTTAGAAGGACGACAAGAGTGAAAAAACCAGATGTAGCAATCCACAAAGCAGGTCTATGTAAAAGCGAGGTTAATTTTGAATTGAGCTCTGCAACTCCAGTTATGGCACACCCAACCCCTCCAACCATAATTCAACTGTCTCACATGATTACAACCAAAATTTTTTCAGTCACTAATTATATATTCTCGCATATTCAACTTATTTAAACGGCTCTTAATATTAATTAATTTTTCTTTGGTTATGTAAGAATTATGCGCGCTCTCTCAACAAGAATTGTTTTTCTGAGATTTGAACTTGCATGTTCTTTGCAAGAGATTAATGAAGTCACTTACCAACTGAACAAACCCTTTTTTTGGTCGTACAACCATGATTTAACACCTTGGGTTTAGAAAGTGATGATGTGAAGAGTTTCAAACCATAAAATGGAAAAATAGTTAGTGATACACTAATACGTACTTGGAGACTTTCTAAGGGAACAAACAAGATTAAAGTAGAGTACACTCCCCGCATGTAGAAGCTTTATATATTCCCTGAAAAAAACCTGTTCAAAGTGTAATACATCATCCAGCTGGCTATTAGTACTGACAGCAAGCAGAGGTAGAACTAGACCAGATATAACAACAATTACAATAAGAGTAATGAAGGTGAACCCTGGACAATATTTTTCATTGCAAGAATGACATGAAACTAAATTGCAAAGTAATATGATGAGTATGAAATTTGGGATAAAATCTGAAAGGCTTGGATCTGTGCCAGGGAGAGGTGGTGTATACCTGAGACAATTAAACTTGCAGAGAGTATAAGTATCCAAATGATACAAAGCATTAAAGCAACCACATCATCAGCATTCTTTTCGAATCTTATATATAAAAGTTAGAATACATAAGAACAAATCTGAGATTCCAAAACCCTGACCTACCCGAAAGAAAACACCTAGAACATGGACAGCATGGAAACTTAATTGCTTGATAATTTTGTTTCCTTGTGATGGCAAGCATACACAAATGAGATCAACTTTTCACTTTCATCCTCAAAACCCTAAGAATAGAACCAAGAACCATCAGATGAAAGAAAGTTCTAAATGTCAGAAAGAATAACACTTCACTTGCAAGCAACTAATGAAAAAATAAATAAATAATCAGCGTATAACGCTCTCACCTGGTAGGATCTGAATGGGTAGAAACCGTGTCACAAGTCAACCACTTTATCGTTGTATAAGGCTACCCACTCAACATAGACTAATAAATTTCAACGAAAAGTTTATCAAAACTGTAAGGTTATAAGGATCTTACCTTGCAGATGCTTACTTGATCTTGTTGAGCATGAAAGTCTATCAAGAACCCCATATTGAAACAGACGATTGATCTTGTTTATTGATGAGGACTTCGATCCCTTTGGAGAGGCACAAACTCCTTGAATTAATCATTTATTGCTGATGCAGCATCATCAAGATTCTCAACACAAAAACCTATACAGCCCCAGGAGTTGTATATATCAAAGACTTCTCTCCATGGAGATGTAGAATTTGTATATGTGAATCTTGATGCTGCTGCACCTGCAAACAACGACTGTGGCGAGTTAATTAATCCCAGTGGGGCTTCCAGCAATTGGCTGCAACCTCTCCTTACTGGGGCTATATGTTAAAATGAAAAAAAAATCTAGGAAAACAAGCACAAATTAAAACACAAACTAAAACGTTAACAAACCCTTATTTGGCTGATGATTCATGAGTTTTGTGTGTTTCTGAATTGATATATCTTGGGCGGTGATTTGGTATGCAACAGATATTTTTATGGTATGAATGTACATATAAAACAAATATATAGAAAAATCTAATTGTGGATTTGATGGTTGTAAACTATATATTCAGATTGCCCATTAGAGCCCAATCTCTAATGGGTGGGAAATCAACAAGAAAGACGGGGCAGAATGAAACTAAATCTAAGAGGGAAAGGAGGAGAAACACCTTGAAAAATACCGTGGTCTCTCTAAAGAAAAAAGTACAAATTAAGTTATGGGGAAAATTGAAAACATAAGTAGGAGGAAGCATGATGAAGATCTAGTTGCAATTGAATATCTCAACATACAGAAGCATATATATAGAGAGAGAGAGAGAGGAGAGGAGTAGCTAGGTGAGAAAGGGTTTAGTTTGAGGCTGCTATATACACACGACGTCATGCTGCGCACCCAACAACTTCACTATCTGCTCAGAGAAGATGGATGACTGTAGTTTATTTATTTATTTATTTATTGTTGAGACTAAGAAATCTTGCTGCTCTTCTTTTCAAATATCTGGCCACGTGAATATGGTACGGAAAATAATTAAAAAAATAAACGATAACTAACGGAAAACAAATGGGACCCAACATGAAACATACACATATTTCAAATAAAAATAAAAGCACCCATGTGAAATGGCTAAATATTTATGACAGCATTTTTTTTAACTGTTTAAATTAGATTCACTGTTAGTATATTAACATTTAATAATGTATTACAATATTGTTAAAAAGTTACATTTCTTGTATAGTTGTTATCATAGTCAACTCTTTAATTATGTAATTAATACATTATTGAATATTAATATAAAAATGAAAGATCTCTAACGGAAAACAAAAGAAACCAAGCATGAAACATACACATATTTTTTCAAATAAAAATGAAAGCACCCATGTGAGGTGAATAAATATTTATGACAGAAATTTTTAACTGTTTAAATTAGATTTACTGTTAGTATATTACTATTTATTATTACAATATAATTAAAAAGTTAAATTTCTTATATAGTTGCTATAGTCAAACTTCTTTAATTATGTAATTAACACATGGTTGAATAGTAATATAAAAATAAAAGATATCTAACGGAAAACAAAGGAACCAAGCATAAAACATACACATATTTCAAATTTCAAATAAAAATAAAAACACCCATGTGAAATGGCTAAATATTTATGGCAGCAATTTTTTAACTGTTTAAATTGGATTCACCGTTAGTATATTACCATTTAATAATGTATTACAATAAAGTCAAAAAGTTAAATTTCTTATATAGTTGTTATTACAGTCAAACATCTTAATTATGTAATTAATACATGATTGAATAGTAATATATTATTAGGTTTTTCAATATATGTCATGCCTTTATTTAGGAGAGATAGTTTTTAGAACGAAACGAATTCTTACAATTACTCTCCCATAATTTCTGTTAAAGGTTCTATCTTAATTTTTATTGTTTAATTGAAATACAATCATATAATCTCATGTTAAATTTAGAACATTTTCACAGGAAAACATTTCATATCATATAGCGGTGCTCATAATTTAAAGTTTAAACTAATGTAACATTATTTATATTATCAATTAATAATATATTGCTACATGATTAAAATATAAGTGTTTTTTTTTCTAAACTACCATATTTGGAGTCTACTGAATTCTAATTAATTGACTTAAACCAGGTTAGTCTATTATAGAAATAAAACTCTTATATTATTAGCTTTTTCATTTACAAAATTCGAACATGTGATTAAAATATAAGTTTTGTAAGCATGCCTTCTTAAGACAAATGTTATAGAATCAAAAATAAAAATATTCAATAAAAAGCATAAGCATTATTATCTTAAAACTTAATAATTAATTAATATTTTTTATTTTGGTAATTTGAATGATTTTATAAAATAATAAATATCATTTTAAATCCTTAATATGTGCTCTTAAAGAACAAATAACAAAACCTTCGAAATATTTAAACTTTTTATGTAATAACTATGATAATATCTTTTTTAATAATTTGAAAATATATAAATAGATAATAGTATAACAAAATTTTAGATGCAAATTAAACACTATATTTGAAAGATTGTTGAAAGAACATTAATAGCACTTTCTAAGCATCTTTTAAAAAATAAAAAATAGATTGATTTTGATATCCTATTAATTTAAAGCATTTTGTTATGTTAACCAATCATATAACATTATATGTATGACTTTTAAAATAGTTATAATAAGAGTCAAATATTTTTAAGAGTTTAATTGGTATATACTGACAGTATAAAACAATTTTACACTGTTAACCAATAAACATAGGGAAAAGTGAGAAATTATGGTGAGTTCCTCATTATAATGGGTACTTATTTGTATGAGTTGGCACTTTTTACTATTTCTATTGATTGACAGTGTAAAACTATTTTACACTATTATTGTATTTAAATTAAATTTTATTTTTAATTAGAACATAAAACAAGATTGTAAAATACTGACGAATAGAGTAAGTTCCTGTAAGAAATGTCTTAATTACTTCATTGCTTGTTAATTTCTTGTTTAGTTATAATGTATAATTTTACATAATATTATAATACTTTTTTGTATGTGGAATATTACCCGTACTTCCTCTAAATAACATGTCGGAATCATTTATTAATAAAACCATAGAATTATAAGAGGATAAGTAAAAAAAGAAGAACATATAGGCATTTGATTTATTTTTCAAGATCATTCTGAACTTGTATTTCATTACAGAATGGAAGCTGAATGGAAAGAAGTAATTGAATATATGCCTAGAAAATTTAAGTGAACCGTAAAAATTTTAAGATAGAATTTTTCCTCGCAGTTGTTAGCGAAATCAAATTATTTTCAGAATTGATTTCAAGCCCTTAGAGATTTGCATGTGGTAATTTTGGGTAAAAAAAAATCAAAGGACCTTAAAGAAAAAAAAAAAAAAGAGAATATCTAGTGAAAATGATAGAGGAAAAGGGGTTATTATGATCAAAGCTTAACGCTCTTAAACCACTAGGATTGGGTTAAGGATAAAGGGTTTGAGTAGGATACATGAATTCATGAGTTCAAAATCTTATTATCACTTATATATCATAAAAGAAGCTTAACGCTCTTAAAGTGTATAATATCTTACTTTTTCACTTTGCAAGTATTTTTATTTTAAAAAATCTAAATCCCTTTTAGGAAAATATATAATTCTTCTCGTACCAGAACTTTTGAAGTGCTTCAACTCCTAAAGGTATAGATTTCACTTTTCTAAGAATGTGTTTATGAATTTTGATTTTGGAGAGAAAGAGAAGGAAAGAAAGGGATTTGAAAAATAAATTGGAATCACAACTATTTTTCAAACTCTTTCTCTTCCCTCCAAAATAAAACTTACAAACACACCCTAAATAATCATATTTTAATAATAATTAAAATTGTTTTTTACTCGTGCATTGAACAGGCCAAAATTAAATAGTATATTGTTAAACTTTGTTTTAAATCAATTATTAAATTTTATTATAATTAGAGATTAATTTTATATGAATATTCAAATTATTAGTTATTTATTTACTATGAATCAGGTCACAGATGATTCCATTTTATGCAGCGTTATTATTATAAACTGTTGACGTTAAACATCTTCATTCATATTAAAGAAATAAAAAAAAATTATTCTTTTCTTATTATCATCATTAATTAATTAGACATTTGGTAGATCTGACCTATAGTATAGATGATCGAAATTCACAATAATCTATAAGCACCTTGTGACCGTGACTATAAGGCGACAATTAAAGCGAGGGATACTTTAGAGAATAAAGTGTGCAATTTTAATCCTTGATGAAAAATTAACAGTTTCAAATTTTATAAGATATAACCATCAGCATAATTCATCATACATATGAGATAATCTAAACCGTTGATTTTTTCATTAATGATTAAGATCGCACACTCTATCTTGGGGGTGAAAATAGGTCAGATAACTTATTCGGGGCCTTTAGTTTAACCCACACTAAGTCAGTTTGGCGGCCTATCCTATTTAGTAAGTAAGTTAGACTAAGGCTTTTCAAAAAGTCTTTTTAATTCAAATGGCTAAGCTACATGATATTAAAAAGAAAAATTATTAAGCTTAACGGTTTGATCTATTTATAATATATTATTATTATTATCATTATTATTTTTTAAAAAAACCTTAATGATAATAGAAGATTTTTAATCTATTTAGAAATAGATTTTTTGACCTATTTAAAAAGTATTTTGGTCTATTTAGAATTATATTTTTTTGACATATTTAAAATTTTTTTAGCTTATTTTAAAAATGGATTTTTGGTCTATTAAAAAATAAAACTTATTATCAAGTATACTTTTAAATAGATTTTTGGATTAAGTCAATCTTTTAAAAATGTCAAGTTAGGTTTTAAAAAAAAAAAATTATATCAGGTAATAGATTTAGACTTAAACTACATATTTGAAATACAAGTAAGACCTGTTAAGCTAAAATTTAACTTAACTTAGTTTATTTCTATCCCTAACTTTATCTCTAAAATGCACCACCACTTTAGAGGAGTCAAATCCTTTAAAAATAATAAGGTGGACAATGGTATCCACTGCGAAAGGGGCCACTTTTGAAGCAAACCAACAATCTTACCCGGTAAAACTCTAGCGCTACCTAACTAATCGGGTTAGTGTTTTACTCTTCCTAATGCAAGTTCCTGTGTTTTAATCCCTTTATTACTTGTCCTCTTCCATGGACTCGCAACCCAAAGAAGTGTAAATTTCACATAACGTTTGGACAGAATTTACATTGACAACGGGATCAAGGGGCTTAACAAAATTTTGAATTCAATTTTTGTTTATGGTCCTTCATTAATAAATCATATTATATGTATTATTGTAAACATTTGTTAAGACTTGTGACATAGATATTCTTTAGGTAAAATTTTGTTCCAACCCAATCAAGAGATAGACTATATATTATTTTTAGAGTTTAATTTTGATACATTGATAATATAAAAATTTTTATATTATCCAATCAAAATTTTACATTTACATGATTATTCAAATAATAAATAATTATATTAAAAATTTTATTAATATAATAATATATAATTAAATATTTATATAAAAAAATTTATATTGATAATACATTCAAATTAACTCCTTATTTTTAAAATTACAATTACTTTAACTTTTTGGGAAGAAACTTATTGTCACTATGATCATCATTACAAATTGTAATGCTACTGTTACCCGTTTGTCACTTATCTTGATGATATGTCTTTCATCATTTTTGGTCTTTAACCAGGATATTCTTATATATATTGTTGCCCCTCTCCGGTTACGGGTAAGTCGAGGCTCGGAATCCAACTATCGAAAAAACAAAAAATTCTATCCATTGCTATGAGACTAACTCTTAAAACACTTTTGTGATTAAGAAATTCTTCTAATTATTTTTCTATTATTTAGTTTTATATTCCATGTTATCACAAAAACAATTTATTAGTTAAATATGCCCTACGTTGTCATTATCCAAATAGCCTATATTGTCGTTGCCTGTCTTCTCAGCATCGCACTTCCTCACCGCCTTACACATGATATAACCTGAGTTACATGACCGCTTACCAACATTGTTGGGTTCATCATATGTCCCACACAATTATTACATCAAGATATATATATATATATATAGCCATCACAGTTAAATATCACTGAACTTTCTTACTTCAGATTGAAACACATGCAAACAAGAAAAAAAAATCTGAAAAGTAAAAGCAGACATATTTTGACTTAAAGAAGAGTGTATTTTGTGCGCTAACGTATCTCGATCTTTTGATGCTTTATTTAGTGGTAATTGAGTCATTGTAACTTTGTTTATTTTCCACTACTCTTATAAACGATAGACCAGGCAGCAAGATTAGAATATACCTAAGTTTTTCCTTTTTTTTTTGACGGTATTTGAAGCGGCCGAAAGGATACACCTTGACAATAATAAAAAAATTGAACTAACACCAAACATGGTATACACTCCACCAGTTGCCAAACCATTTCCATGATTACGGTTTTATTTTTGTACTTTTTATTATTCGTATTAATTATTGTTTCGCACAATAAATATTTAAGTCAAGAAAATTGACAACAAACAAATATTTAATAACGGATTAGATACCAATATTTAAGGAAAAAGACGCAAAGGAATAATGTATTATTATGATACTTTTAAATTTTAAATCAACTAAGTAGTCAATTATGATCATCTGGAACAACTCAACGAAATTAGATTCCAATGTGTTCCTAATTATGTATTTTTGTTTTTGGGGCTCCTAAGCATTGTGGGGCTCAGGTAATGATGATTAAATATCTATCTCGTGCAGCCAACTCACTTTAGTATCTGATGCTAACCTAACATGCGAAAGGGGTTGAGAAAGGAGAACAATGCCTCACTGATGGCGAACAACCTAGTACTACTTTCTTTTATAGTGAGAGGTGGCTCTCATGTTGAGGTCTAACGTTAAATATTACATGAAGGAGAAGACATCAAATCCCGATAATTTAGATGAAAGTGATTCTTATTTGATATATATGATAACTTTACGGACGCGGTATTTAAGGATGAATTGTAAAATACTCCATCAGTTTCACTATGTATGTTTTATTTAAGATTTTTTTTCATATTTTAAATTTGCTAACCAATGACCTACGGGTATTGGTTAAGGTTTTAAAAATGGTAAGTTTTCGTAGAAGAAATCAAATTTTTAAGTTTTCAATGTGTTCAATGTATGAAAAATTTGAAAACTCACCATTTTATAAACCTTAACTAGTTTGGGTGCTGGTTAGCAAAATCCTTTAAATTATTTATCTATTTTAAATATTAAGAAGTTTTTAATAATTTTTAAATTTTATTCTTAAATTAATTATATTAATTAATACAATCAATGAAAAATGTTCCCTTCATTCCATTTTACTTTGGGAAAATATCTTATTTTATAATATTTGTCATTCTATATTAAGAAAGTATTTATAGTTGACTTTTCAAGTTTACTCTGCACAACATTTTAAGCATACTAATAATCAAGAAATGTATAGAGACATTAATAGAATGAATTAATTAGATATTAAAAATTGAGGAAGAATATTTTAATAAAAATATTTCATAATTGAGACTTGATTTTTGGCTGAAGGGTGTATAAACAAGGTTTTAATTTTAACTGTATAAAAATAGGTTTTAATTTTAATATAAGGTTAGTTTTGTAAAATCAGTTTAACTTTATTATTATCAAGGTCATTTAATGAATTTGTTAATATGTGTGTTACCCTAAATGGATAGATATAATGAAACAGAGTGAGTGATTATTAGTAATTGGTTTTGTAATAAATATTCAAATGTCTTTTAAATATAATTAATAGCTAATAAATATATAATTGATAATTTTGAATAGTAGTACTTAAAGAAAATCAGAATAATCCCCGTCTTTTTAGGATGTGTTTAGCTAGAGTACTAGTTGAGGAACCAAGAATATTTTTTTTGTAATTCTTAATGCATTTAATGTATTAAAAACTTAAAAAGCTTTGCTTTTCAATCAAAACTTTCTACTCTTAGTTTCTTAATGAGTGTCCTAAGGACAATTGTTAACAAAACTTGCAGGATTAGGTCGACTATAAGATTCTAAACATAATCTGTATGAATTCCAAACAGTGTGAGATTAGTTAATTCAAATTGTTGGCAAGTACAAGGAACTCTATATTGAATCATTAACCATAGCATAATACAACCCTTGGGAGAATCGATGTTCAATTCCTGGAAAGGACATTAGTTGGGAGAGTAAGCCTAACTACGTCTAAAAATGATTAACCTCTTTTCCTAGTAATAGGGAGGGAGGAGACCCTTGACAAACAAAAAAAAAGTTATTAACGATAGCACTTAAATTTATTTGTTAAATTTATTTGAGCAATTGTTATGAGTTATGACAAAATTCGTTTTGTTTTGGTGAATTGTTAAATGTCTTATTCTTCAGAGGAAGTCTTGTAGGGTCTAAAAGTAAAATGAAAATTAATATAAAATATCAAACCACAACTACATAATTACAGTCCTGGTAAAGACCAATATGGACTATCAATATTTGTACTATTAAATATAAATAATAGTTATTAATTAAATATTTAAAGTTTTTATTTAAATATTGATATTAAAAAATATGAGTGCTTCGTACCCCAAAAAACAAAAGAAAAAAAAGTGCCAAAATTATCTTCAATTTTAAATTTTCATTTATTTGATTATAAGATCATATGCAATAGTGTAGGCTAAGTTATATATATACAAAAGTTTAAATAAGTTAGGCATCGGTCATCCCACCAAGATTAGGATAAAAACCCCGGAGCTTAACAAATACTTACAAAAAACTTATAAGATCGCCTGCCAAAAATATCTGTGCATTGATAGTGAGAGTCGAATTTGCGTCATTCTAGGATATGAAACCGTCCTTTATCAACTACGCTAAATCTTATTGGCAGGCTAAGTTTTATTTTAATTAATATGTCTAAAGTGTATAGCTAGGCAAGATAAAATGCAAGTTTAGCTTTTTTTTTTTAATTTATTTACTGGAGTTTAGAGAAAGAACAGTTTTTTCTTATTTATTGTCAAAGCAAATAACCAATCACTGCAAAGATTTAGAGTATAGATTATCTACAAACAAAAAATTCTTGAACTCAAAGGCAAGTTATATAATTATTAAAGTAATGCATTACTTGCACAGTAAAAGCGAATATCTTTAATGGGCATTATAAAAAAAATGAAATAAAGTTTTAGTCTTATATACCATCACTAAATTGTTTAATTTGTGTCTTTATAAATATCACTATAATTATTATACATAAAAGGTTGATTAATTAAATAAGTTAATTTTCATTAATATGTAAATTTAAGTCATGCATTTTTCACTTAATTTATGTTACTATTAGATATAATTAAAATGATTCAATAAGAATTTTAACTTTAATTATAAGAGTATTAAATTTATTCAAAAAAATGCATCAAATGATGTGGTGTCGTGTTAAAATAAAAGCTTTAATGTCAGCGTGTACGTGGATTGGCATCGTTGTGTCCATGCAATTATTAGTCACTGAAGAGAAATAATGAACTAAATAGAATATACGTACGGTATTTGATTTGTTGACAATGCAATGGAAGAGATTCAAAGCCACTTCGCACTTTTTTTAAATAGAAATTTAGTGAAAAAGAAATTGAATTCTTATTTTCAATGTTTATATTATGAATAATGAGAGATATAAATATCTCTTCTCATATAACTTTCACGATAAAATAAGTGGCTAAAAAATTTTGAGTTGTCTGTAGAGTTAAGGATGATAATTTCTATTCCTTTGCTAGTGTATTAATATTACGTGATAGGAGATGTTTTATCTGCATTTCTTTTTTTTATTTGAAAAATATTCTTTGTATATTACTATAAAATATTATATACAATATATATATATATATATATATATATTCCAATAATTATATACTCTCACATTAATTATATACGATATTTATACAATATCTCTACATTTCAAAAATTCAAATAATAGTACTCTGTTATTTTCTACTTGGGTTGGGCATTTAATTATTTGCCTATTTCAAAAGTGCTCATTGGAAAAATTTTATATAAATATCTGATGAAGGGTCAAACTGGGGCAGGGTACTGATTACTTCATTATAGCTTAGCAATCATCTGGGTACTGATTCAACTAGAGTGACGCGTCAAGGATGTAAACATCCAGTTCTTACTAATAAATAGCTTTACCGCAAGGATCCAAGGTACAACTTTGAGTAGCTAGATTTTAGATAGATCACACTTCTGCATTAATCTCAAGTGCCCCAACCTAATTTCCAACTTAGAGGTCCAGGCTCTCTGGCCAAACTACTTGTCAAGCTGACCGTAGACTCATGAAAAATATAATAGTTCCATTATTCACTAGTTTTTATAGACTCATGAAAAATATGATAGTTAATCACTAGTTTTTATATAGTACAGTGATTTAAATTAGTTCAACTGTTAAATCTAAAGTAATTATCAAACCAAATTTTGCATGAGGAAGTTAGTAATGTAACTAGGGCCAGCTTAGGATGTAGCTATAATTTAAGCATATTAATTGATATATATGGATCGCAATATTAATCGGTGTGAATTTTAATTATACAATTATAAAATTAATATTTTGCTTTTATTATTATTAGTATAGATATATTCTTAGTTAATATTGCAAATAATACTTATATAATTAAAATTTATACTTATTTAATTCACAATCCACATATGTTAGTTCAGCATGTCTATGATCTATGTGTGCAAATCGTGCCCTCCTTTTATTCTGTAAAGAAAAGTTTTTTGTGTATGTCCATTAGTTTATTATGTAATACAGTAGCACAAAATGGATTAACAACTTTCTTACTTCTACTCATATTAGAATATTGATAAGGCGCGTTCTGTGGTCCACTTTACTAACTATGATGCATGATTGTATGGTGAAGATTAATAATACATGTACACACCCAATTTTTGCTTATCATCATAAAACTCTCTCACACACACAGTTTCTCTCCATTGCCCAACTCCACCATCTCTGCTCTGTCGTCAATCATCATCTATGTTAGCGATTGGTTCGTCGGAGAAAGCTGAGTCAATTCCACTTCACTTTTCTCGCTCCATTTCTATTTTTTTTCTCCAGATTAAGATTCTCGCAAATATTCTGACTCCCCATCTCATTGTTGATCTCTTGTTTGTTGTTTCTCTTAATCAAATATTAACCTTGCTTGATTTGGGAGTATTTTGATTTGATTATTACAGATACATATTTGTGCTTGCACATTACTCTTGAATTTGTTTGTTTTGTGGTCATTGGTCAGCGTTCCAACCACTGAAGCTTTGTTTTGTGTCCCAATGGTCAATCTCATCCACTTGAATATGTTTGCATCAATTTTTTTCTCGTATGTTTGTTTTTGTATTTATAAAAATAGTACCTTTTGACTTAATCGTTTCTTTTACTCAAGCATCCAAGGTATAGAGGAGGATTTTGAGATAGTTTGCTACTTGATTTAGGTGATGATTGGCAGCAGAATAGAGGAGATGGTAGAGTTAGGAGAGCGAAAGAGAACACGTGAGAGTTTTATGATACATTAGCAATAACTGGGTATATACATATATTATCAATTTTCACCATAAGATCCACATGGTGTGTGGTGCACCATAGTTGTTAGATGCACTACCGACCTTGATGATGGTTTGTACTTCAATCAATTTTGAAAACATAGATTACTAAACCATAGACAATAAACAAATTAAAAAAGGTTTGACAATCTATCTCCTTTGCATATGTTTAAAAAAAAAACAGTAACAGGTATATCTACTGCAGATTAGGTTCAACCATTGATTTCACATGGCATGCATAACAATGAATATGATGATTAATCAATATAATTTTTATTATTGATAAATTATTTTATTCACTTCTATTACAGGATCATGTTATGTTATGTGTATATATTCAACTTAAGTAGGGAAGAATAATTAATTAGCGAATCCTAATTGATGATCTTAAACTAATTTATTATTTAAGAAAGAAACCATTACAAGAAATGCGCTATTTACCAACAGACTTTCCGACAGAAAATATCCGTTGGTATAAAAAAAATGAATATTACCAATGGAAAAACATATCTATCAGTAAATTATTTATTTTTCCGACGAAAAATTTCTGTCCGTAAAACAAAAATACATTAGTAAAAATGGCATAAGAAAGCGTTATTAACAGAGTTAAATCGATGAATTACTAATAATCTGTTGGTAATTGCAAAATTAATATTTTATATTATAAATTTACTGACATAAAATCTTATGATAAAATAAGATTATTTATTTTTTATTATTAATAAATATTATTGTAAATAAATTAATTTTTTTGTTATTTAAATAAAGATTTTTTGGTTTTAATTGTAGAAGAAATTAAAATAAATTATTGATTAAACAAAATATATATAATGTCATTCTAAAAATATTTAAAATATAATCTTAAAATAGCTAAAATCTATGAATATTGATCATAATCAGTATCTGAGATGCCGTCGTCGTCGTCGTCGTCGTCGTCATCTCCATCTCTAGATAGGTGGCTGTATGGAGAAGGCTAAGGCGGTGGAGGTGGAGGCGGAGATGATGGACGCTATGTAGCGGATGAAGAATTGCCACTCTGTATCTGATCATAGAAGTTGTACAGGGTCATCATTCTCTGCTCCATAGACTATATCTGCTACGTCCACTATTGTTTATCCCTCTCATGGCGCTCATATAGCTCCATGTATCTCCTGTTGGCCTCCTTGAGTTACCTCTGCACCGACTCATTCAGTGCATAGATCTAATCACGGATGGACTCTGAATCGGTCCTAGCAGGCCTAGCGCTAGACACAGAGCTTGGAGAATATGACCTACTATAAGAGGTCCCAATCCCATAAATCTGGCCCTCGTAGCGGCTGCCAACTATTTGGGCCCATACCTCATCATCACTAACAGGTGGGCTAGCAGGAGTGCTTCCATCCCCCTATTACAACTGCTGTAATCAAGGCTCAGTCAGCCGCTGGATGACCTCACGCTACAATTAGAAGAAATAAAACAAATTAAATTTAAAGAATAACAACCATAATAAATTAAAAATATTGAAAATTAAAATTATAAATATTTACGTATGTGGTTTTTGACCATGTATCAACCCATTGGGACTTGTCCTACTTTCGAATATGGGTCTCCTGGAATAGCTTCCCTTGAGTCGGTAGCCTACCCATAACCTTTTCCTGAATTTCAAAGAATTTTCACGTGATATATATAATATTTAATACAAAAATAGAATAACTAAATGAGTAAAGGATGATATTTACTATCCTCAGTTACGTGCCCTCGATGGTAATGGAGCCTCTAGTATGCAGAGAGCCACCACGAGTTGATTCTCTACTTGTCCCGACCTTCACCTGCTTTGCCTTAAACGTGTGCGAGTCCCAATGGGCCCTCAATACCTTGAGGATCTCATCCGTGAGCCAATAGGTGCTCGCACCCTTCTCATGAATGTCTCGAAACATATTGCAAAGGCGCTTCCCGGCCTTGGTTCTCCACACCTTGTAGATGGAAGCCTCCTCATGTAGATTAATAATAAACACATGCTGCGTACATATAATACAATAGTCAAAAGGTGAAGTAAAAATCAAAACTAATAATAAAAAAGAAAAAAATAATAATTATTTTACCTTCCACTCTTTCCATTATAACTCTTGTGTGGCCTCAGGTGCCTACAGAAAACTGGTATGTGGGGCATGAAAATTCTCATAGAATATCTCTATAATCCTGCGCAGCCTTGATTGTGGTAGGATCTAGCTGTGTCATAAACAATAGATTATGTCAGGTATCTGTTAGTTAAATTTTAAATTACTTATCAAGATTTACTATCATATCTAAATTCCACACACTGGTTCATGGAGCCCTGTAAGAGGGTGGACAAGGAGGCCTGGGTACTCTACGAGCCAAGCTGATTGGGGGTAGGGGAAGGTACGAAACCAAGTATATATGAGGTACGAGTCTCACCTCCTGGAGGTGGAGGTGGAGAAGGCTACTGGGGGAATGAAGGCTAAGCTGACTCCACATACCTAAGGTTTGGTATCATAACAAACTCCCGAGTATGTGAACCAAGAGGGACGGAAGGTCTCACTAGCAGGAGTGGTGGATTTGGGCGTAGTGGAGGTGGTAGGTAGGGCACATGTGCAAGGAGGTAGATCATATTTTCTCGGTTTATCCGTACCTTGTCCAGAACCAGGTGTTTGTCCTGCCATAAGTAATTTGTATAATATATACAAAATTAAAAATATAAGACATGTGTTAACTAATTAAAAGCATACACACTTAGCATAACAATAATTATTTAGTACTAAGAATACTTTAAATGACAAAAAAACATTTAGGCAGAGTCTCATTTTAAATTAGGGGCCTCGACAAAAATTAATTTAGCATTTCAACACCACAGCACAACAAAAATTAATTGCATAACCATAACGTTCTAAAGTTAATCCTAAAACTGTTCTAGAACGCATAATACCATAGCACACCATTCAAATAATGGGAAGAAACTCTAAGTCTTCCCCTAATCATACAATCCTATCCTACAATTCTTCCTAAAAAATTTAAATCTCTAATACTTCAAAAAATATAAAGTTAAAAAATAAAATACATTATACATATCTAAACTACCAAAAGCTCAAAAACACGAAAGCACCAAAATGCAATCAATCCAAGTGCTCAAAATGAGATCTTCAACAATTGCAAACAACAAAATAAGTCAGTTAATTAACTAAGAAATATAAAAATTTGAGTAAAGAAATGGAATTGAAAAAAAAGGCTAAACTAAAAAACTAAACTGATTAACATGTTAAATAACACACCAAGAACACAATGGCCATCTCCGGATCGCAAAATGGAGGCTTCGGTGGTGGTGAAAATGGCAAAGAAAGCTTTGCTAGATGAGAGAGAACGAGAGGCAAAGAGAGAGAAAGAGAGGGAAGAAGGAAATGAGGAAGAAGAAGAAGCGGACTCGTGTTTTAACGATCTGTATTTTTTTTTACTAACAAATTTTTTGTTGGTAAAAAGTTAATAAAATGATTTGTTTCATTAATCATACTTTATCGACGGCATTTTCGTAGGTAATATTGCAACAAAAAGAGTCATTTCATTAAATGAATATTACTGACGAAAAATTCATCGGTAATATGGAATATAAACAATCAATAGTGGTCAAATCCAATTTTCAAATACCGATGGCTAATCCATCGGTAATATAAAAATATATTTTTTTGATAACAAAAATAAAAAAATGTTAATTTATTTCTAATTTATCTATAAAAATTATATCAGTAATATATTCACATATTTTTTATTAAATTAAAAATAATAATAATTATTTATCGATGGATTTTTTGACCCATTAGTAATAATTTGGTGTAATATGGTCAAAATGTTTATCGACATTTGTAACGATGAAATATTTATCTGTCAGTAAATTCACATATCAAGTATATATTTAATTTTATTGACGAATCTTCCATCGATACTTTTAACATATAATTGCCATCAGTAATATCCATCAATTTTTTTATAAATTTTTAGCAGTGAAATACATATTTAAATAAGCTTCAACCTTCTTTTGATCGAAGACTTGAGGATAATTAATCCAACATTTTAGGGTGAAATGTTCATTATACCGTGGTTTTGGCTTGAAACAGTGGGCGGTTTCAACCTTTAAAAATTGTGCTGGATTTGAGCAATTAATGTATTCAAACTCATGCCAAGCCAGAAAAGTGTGTTCACACAATATATTAATAAAATAATCGTTGAAAGATGCTCACATTCTCGGATTAGTCGCATGAAGGTCTAGAATTAATTGACTACTTTATCATTTTGTCCCTCGTGACAAGATTACGTTTAATCATTAAAAATAAACAACGACAAAATATAATATATTTTCATCGATAATGACAAAAAGTCATTACAATAGTGAAAGATGTGATTATACATTATTAACGGGGCGTTCTTTAATGCGTCTTATACGTGGGTGGGTGGGGTTTGACAGTGTATTGGTACATTCAGGTCCGTATGGTATATTTATTAGTATAAAATTTAATAAAATAAGAATTAATAGTATAAGGTTTAATTATATAAAATTTGATAAAAATTTAATATTATGCAGTATTTGATATATCACTGTATAAGATATTATATTATATAAAATATAATTAAAAGAAAATATTATAATAAATATAATTTTTAAATAATTATTATAATTATTTAAGCTATTTTTTATTATATATAAAAATAATTTTATATTAAAAATTATTTATTTATTTATTTTTAATATTTTTTTATAAATATAAAAAATATGAGAGAGAAAGAGAAAGAGTGTGAGTGAAATAGATATAGAATTTTTATACATCAAAATCTAAATAGGCTTAATATCACATTTTTATATTTAATTATATTTTTTATTATATGTAATTAAATTAATATTAAATATTATTATTTATATATTTTAATAATAAATTTTTATTCCTATATTTTTATTTCTGTTTGAATAGTTATTTTATAATTATTTTTAAAAAATATTTATTTATTATTAAATAATATTATTTTTTATTTATATATTTTTATTTTTTATTATTTATTTAATAATCAATTTTCTTTTAATAAAATATATTAAAAAAATAAAAAAAATGAAAGAACCCTTATACATTAAAAACTAATCAGGCCTAATACGGTCTCCCTAGGCCATTTTAGTTATCCATTATTATAACGTATAAGAGAGGTTTGATGGATAAGCTTATACCATACGTTGACTACACCAAACAATGAATAAGATCATAACGTATTATATTACCTTATCTTATCATACCTAATATAACATGCCAAACACCCCCTAATTAACTATAATATATACTATAGTATATCATAGTGATTTTCAAAATTTAATAACATGACCTGAAATTAAAATAAAATTTTATTTATGTAATCCTAAAATTAGACAAAATTTTTGAGAAATATTTTAGAATCATACAGATAAATTGATCATTTTTAAAATATATATGGTATATTATAATAATTCTAAATTTTATCTGTATAATATAGCAATTAAACAAAATTTTATCTGTATGATTTTAGAATTAAACAAATTTTTTTAAAATATTTTAAGATCACACATAAATTTTAATTACTTTTAAAATATATTTAATCACAATTATACATCCTAGCTAAAATTGAAGAATTACTGTACTATACTACATATGATTGGTGCTACAATAGACTGTTAAATCTTGCACATAAATCATGCTACACCTTCATAAGTGCATGATATCTCTTGTAAGTAAGTGACACTATAACATCAACCCATGATTAATAACCTTTAAAAAGTTTCATGCTGATAGTTAACTAAACCAAAATCCTTTAGTGGTTCTCAATGAGTCAGATTATTGAGCTCTCAATTATAAAAATCTAATTTAGTATATACTGATGTTTAGTTAATTTAAGTGATTCAATATTTATTCTTTTTAAGTGAGATTTTAGATTTTAGTAGCGTGGATAAAAAAAAAAACTATCATTGAAAGAGTTTTACTTTTATAGTAGACTGATACTGGCTTGAGTCAAATTGAATGAGATTAAGTGAATTTTAAATACTAGTAATTCAGATTAAAACATATATTTATCTTTATAGTGGACCGATACTAGCTTGAGTCAAATTGAATGAGATTAAGTGAATTTCAAATATTGATAATTTAGATATATATATATATATATATAGTTTAGTGTGTACGCAATAGTTATAATAATTAAAATTCTAACTCTAAACTTAATTTCATGAACCCGAGAATTAACTAAATTGCACTAATGCACTATTTAGTCACACTTTTGACCATCAAATTTATAATTTGAAGTTTCAAACCAAAAGTCACCTCCACATTTTATTAAACATTACCGTCGTTTTCTGGCCACAGTGTCCACTTTGCTTCGACCATATGTCATTGTTAGCATACACGCAATCTTTGGTTCAATTTGAGTATTAAGGAGTGAGTAATAATACTATAGTTTTGGGTTCAATACAAACCTTATATGCGGTAAGATTTTAACTATTTAAAATATAATTTATAATTATAATATATAAATATTATAAAAATTAATAGTTGATATATTATCATATATTAGATTAACCATAAATATGAATCTATACTATCATTTTTCTTTAGGGAAGTACTCTTATGAGTTTTAAGGTGAGCCCGAATAGTTGGAGCTTGATTTAGCTGAATTTGTCTCATTGTCAGCCCCACAAGCAGTAACAAGTTTGGTTCTAAGTCCTAACAATCTTTTTTACTCTCTTGTTTTTTAATAAAAAAATTTTGAGTCATTCTAAGGTTAGGATAAATGATGAATTTTAACACGGATTTAAAATTTAATTATAGATTGCCTATTAATAAAAAACTCCTAAAAACCAAAGTCACTTAGTTGTTATAAGTTGAATGTCAACTAAATAAATCAGCTCACATTCACAATTTTAACATTTTTGAAACAATTTTATATATTAATATGTATTTTAGGATATAAGTGAGGAAATAAAATTATAGAAATTATTAAATAAAATTAGTAGTATAAATGTTGATTATCTAAAATACTAAAAACATGTAATATTTTCCTTTTTGAGCAATTAAGGTGATTTAACGAAGAAAAATAAATTATATTTTTTATTCTTTGTTAGGACACATTTGCTAGAGCTTATAGTATACGGATGTATTGGCAAAAATCTATGGCATGACTCACATGTGTCAAAAGACCAAAATTATTCGAAAAAAAAAAGAAAGAATCAACCTAATAATATTAATAATTATTTTAAAAGAAAATATTTAAAGTAAATTCTAAAATTCTCGAAAGCAATATCATTTTAATGTACTATGCTTTTTTTTTTCCAATCAGGCCCAATTGATTAACTGTTATTTCCAAAATTTTAGCCACGACTAATTTGAGCTGGAAACGGTCATTGTATTCAACCTTTCAATTCTTTAAAACTTTGAAATAAAGTTCCGTAACCCATTATTGTGGCTAATCTGTTCTGTAACCTGTTTCTTCCAAAAGTTATATGTATTAGAAAAGGGCTTGGGTTAAGCTCTTGGGCTTTGGTATCATGACCTTCAAGAAAGTGATCATCCTATAATTTGGGCCTCACGAAATTGGATCTAAACTAAGTGCGTTTGTGGCTCTACGGAAGAATAAACACTCTTGACCTAAGAAAAAAAAATTGGGTACCATAGGCAAATTCCATGTTGTAGCCATGTAGGTATGTTAAAGACATGGTTCTTCACGACCAAAAAAATAGGATGAATATTTAATTTCATCCCACTTTATTCTGGCACTTTTCCCTATTTTTCAACCTTCGCATCTTCCTCTAAAGTAATCATATAGTGAATAAATACGTAAAACTATTCAAACTTTAATGACAAAAAGCTATTTCTGACCAAAAAAAGGAACGATGAAAAGATATTGTGATGTCTATATGTACACTGGTTGGTGAGTGCTAAGATCCTGAAATATATTTGGATTGCAACATCTTATAGAGTGTACGTGGCAGAAAGGTAAGCAAGACATGTAAGGCAGTACAATATGTGTAAAGGTACCGGCCACGAGTAATAATTTCAGCATACAGGTAAGCTACTACGGTCACACATGGCCCAATAAGATGGTTCCGCGTGCCAAGATGTGGTTGTTGAAAGTCAAACTGGTCTAAGATTTCCTTCGCTTCAATTCCCCTGGTTTCCTAGATCTTCCTTCCCCTTTTTGCTGCATTATGAGAGTGATCTTTCCTTTATTTATGCTTAAGCAGTTAAGCAATAAATATAATTAATGCGTATACTTGGACTGGGATTCAATTTTTGTAATGAACCATCCATGATTCATAATTAGATGTAAGTTAAAAACCCAACCCCCCCCCCCCCCCCACAAAAAAGTCCACAAGAGCTTTAACTAATTGCACTTTTAATAGCTTATAAACAACTCCGTAAACCAAAATTGGTGAGATCTAATGAATATTCCTCACATGATAAAGGAATGGTTTCTGGAGAAAGGCATAATGCTATTGAAGTATAGTAACTTTTTAATTTTTTTGGGAATTATATCGGGCTCTAAGCTTCCATTTTCATGAAAATTAAAAACAATATAAGATAACAATAATACGTACATGTACGTAACGCCGACGCGAAAAATTAGCGAATTCAATTGTTAGAAAAAGATAAAATTATGTAATTAACAATGAGAATATTACAATTCTTGGATAGTCAAAGCTAATCAGAGAAGGGAGTTATGGGAGGCACGAGCAGTCTTACAAAAAGTGAACTCCCAAAGTCACAGTTTCTGTGTCAGCATGCAAGTAGTACTAAGGCCAGCAAGAATGCCTCGCTAGCAATGAGTTGGTCATATCTGCATCTACTTCAACTCCTCATGAGTCTATTTAAGACCCTCCACCCTCTCTCACATTCCATATCCAATTAAACATTACACTTGCATCCCCCAATTCTAAGCATAGTAATATTCAAACACTCCCAAAATTATGTCTACCAATATTATCTCCAAGTTCATGCTCCTTCTTCTCCTACTCTTGAATCCTCAATCATGCAACACTAGAGGGTGTTCTACAATACCCTTTTGTGCTGCAAGACCCTTGGAAAAACAAAATGCTCCCAACTACATGAAGATGAAGCCTGATGAGAAAGGCCATGGATTCCACAGTGGAAGCGTGGAAGCTTGTTTGCCAAAAGGGTTTCGACGCACCTCTGCCCCAAGCAGGTATATCAATTATCAGCCTCTTGGATCGACATGTTCTAATTCAGGCAAGGTAGTGAATGGTCCTTGACCCTTGAGCAACGACTACGGTATATGTGTAGCGAAGAATGCCTTGCTTAATATGCATAATCATAAACGTGTATATGCGTACATCTATAATATATACAGCCATGTTGAAGTATATTGCAATGTGGGGAGTACGATAAGTAGTATAGGTATTTGAAAATCAAGCAATTAGCTATATATGTAATGTATATTTTCTTCATGTAGCAGCAGCTTTGATATATATATATATATTTGCTATGTTTTGTTTTTGCCTACTGTTTCTGGAAAGAATGAATCAAAAGTTGTATTGAACGTGATTTATGACATTTATATATGAAATTAATTTCTATATACTTATAATATAAAATAATTTTATATTACCAACTAATAGAATTATAAGAAAATATCAAATCATATGATGAGTAGTTATTATAATGGATAGTTATCTACCATGATTTAATATTTTTTTATTATTCTATTAGTTGAATGTATATAAACTAAACTCTATTTATATACATCAAATTCTAATAACTAATTGCATGTTTTTGGGGGAAGGGGGTTCTGAGTGTTGGGTCCCTTGACATTAATTTTATGTCATTGAAACATAATTAAACATAAATAACTATTATAAAATGTTAAAATATAATTATAAAAATGGAAATAAATTAAAAAATAGAAAGTCCTAAAAGACGATGTGATAAATTGTTAATAAATGAGAAATAAGGGATGATATTTGATCCTTTCTCTCTTAACACACACTTGTGACATCCTCCTTTATTTTCATCCTTTGCTGTACACTTTTTCTCTTTTTTTTTTTTGTTTCTTTCTTTTATAACATTTTTTTTCTTTCTCTCTCTGAATGTCGCAAGTGTTATAAGAGAGAAGGGTTCAAATATTATCTCTCTTAGTAGATATGCTAAATCAAGCAACGTATATATTCTATTTTATTGCTTTAGTTAATGCTCCGTAATTCATTGAAACTGTCCTTTATAATAAACACTCTGTAAAACGTGATTAACCATAATAAAGATGGTAAATTACATATTTTATTACCTATACTGATGTGTAACCTGCAAGAGTTTCTCAATCAAAAAACATGCAAGAGTTTCTATTGACCCCCCTGAATTCGCCAAAACATATGTATACGTCTCACAGATACATATGTTCACTCTTCAGTCTTCACGTTTCTGTGAGACCATAGAAATTGGCCCTTCAGCACTCCTCTTATTTGCTTCTTTTACTGCAGCATGTACCCCTATCACCTGCATCTCAAGATATTTATTCTTTCTTTGTATGGATACCGTCAAGTTATGTTTTAACGCTCAAATTACGCAAAACTCATGCCAATCATTGTCTTACTTTGAAATTTCGTTTCAGCAACGAAGTCAGATTGCATAGTATTAAAAAAAAAACAAAAAAACAAAAAAACAAAAAACAGTACGTTATCTACAATTTCCTCTAGAGTAATGATAGGGTGTGCACAAAATCATAACACATACGGAAAAAGCGAAGAAAGCGGCAAAAATGCTTGAATGATTAGTTCCATATGATTATTATTATTTTTTATCCAGAAAGTTACTAATATATTGTATAGAGTTATTAACGTTTTCAACAAAGTTACCAGTATTTTGGTTAAAGTTACTAATATATTATATAAAGTTACCAGCATTTTCAACAAAACACTGATAACTTTACTGAAAACACTAGTAACTTTGCAGAAAATGCTAATAACTTTATCTAAAATGTTAGTAATTTTGTTAAAAATACTAATAACTTTATATAATACGCTAGCAATTTTATCGAAAATACTGATAATTTTGCATAAAATACTAATAACTTTGCTAACAATACCAATAACTCTATATAATATGTTGAAAATATAGCCAAAAATACTAGTAATTTTGATAAAAATACTGGTAACTCTATATAATACGCTAATAATTTTTTAGATAAAAAGAACTTGGACAAAAAAAGATAATGATTATATGGTACTAGTCATCCAAACATTTTGTCATATTCCTCGCTTTTTTACAATAAATCACATATGCCTTTCAATTTTGTGCGTCTCTCTATCATTTTTCTTTCCTTTAATAAAGCGTTGAGAAGCTTATTTGCCATGTGGTGTCTTTCAGCAATACCCGGAGGAAAATTCTTAAACATTCTATGGAGTAAATACTTTTTCTTACTCCATATCAATATTAACCACACAATGGTTAAAAGTAAGAAAAAGGAAATATAGTAAAAAAATTAAATTTATGATTATAAAGTATGTATAGAATA
This sequence comes from Pterocarpus macrocarpus, assembly GCA_031439585.1. Classification (NCBI taxonomy): domain Eukaryota; kingdom Viridiplantae; phylum Streptophyta; class Magnoliopsida; order Fabales; family Fabaceae; genus Pterocarpus; species Pterocarpus macrocarpus. The sequence goes on along the minus strand of CM062516.1, from coordinate 53,601,889 downwards.
AGGATTTCTTTCTCCACAGAAGAGGATAGAACTTCTCATCCTCGGAGCTTTCTCCCCCTACCCAAAATAAATAAATAAATAAAAGAAACTTGAAAAACATAACGTCGGCAGCACCCCATATCTCATTTTGGGTTATCGAGTTTTTCTTGTGACGGTGAAAAATATTATTTGCATATATATAAAATAAATATAAAAGAAGAGAGAGATACAAACATAGTAAGTGTTGAAATAGAAAGAGTGATAAATCTACTATCTCTATATTTTTCTCATTAAACCTATATTTACACTGTGTATATTTTATGTGTAGAAATAACATTTCTATTTGAAACCAATAGCATTTGATGTCTCCACATATCGTACTATTGAATTAAACGACATATTTGGTTCCACATCAATCACTAACCAGTATCTGCAAAAAAACCAAATAACAGAATACAAGCAAATCTTGTTTCTTTTTCATTTTGCCATTTCATTTTGGCTGGAAAGGTGGTGGGCTTTAGTTGAAAGTGATGAAGCTCTGTGTCCTTAATTTTACGAGATGACTAAGAAGAGGGCTTATATTAATACAGTCTCTTAATATTTTGGGGGATAATAGCTACCTTCTATAATCTTAATTAGAGGGTAATCAGCACATCATGTAAATTTGAAGGAACTAATATATAATTTATCCTAATAAACAAGGGTCAAAATCATGTTACAATATTTATATAAGTTGAAATAACATACACCTTTAAATAAATTTTTTATTGATGATTTTTTTTTTTTTTCAAAATCCACTGTCATATTATAAATATCTTGTAGATCATATTTATAAAATCTTATACTGATTTGAATAATCTGATATATTTTCCATGCATGGTACTCCTCTAAAAGAAGATAATACGCTGCAACGCTTTACAGCTTGAGATATAATATTAGTTACATAATGATATAGATAAGTTGCGGCATTGCGAATAGTGAAACTCAATACATGCTTATAAGTCATAACTTTTAATATTATAAGTGCAAACTTTTTATTATTAGTTGTAACTTTTTTATCCTAAGCTATAATTTTTAAAAAATATTGCAACATAATACCTTTTTTAGAGGTATATAGTACCGAAATAGGTGTCTTTAATCATGTTCTTATTGATATTTAATTTTTCAAAATTTGATACAAATCTATAATAAATAATTATAATTTAATAGTTGGTTTGATTAAAAATATATTGGATATAAAATTATTAAATGATATAAGTGTACTATATCTAACACACCTGTAACTTTATCTTGAGCAAAAATATAGTCATTCACTTAATTATAGAAAAAAGTGACTATTTCATTTACGATATAAACTATATGCTTTATATTATTTGAGTCCAAATGATTTTTGTTGCAACGATTTAAAAAGTAACACTTTGCCCTTAGAAATTTCCTACCTTAACACATAACTACTTTGATCTTTTTTATCTAACTTTCAAAGAAGGCACATGTATTAGAGTCAGAGTTTCAAACTTTGTAACCAAATCACGATTGTGATTATGCAAGTTTTATAGCAAAAGTGAAGTATTATTAATTATTTTATAACATGAGAGATTTGTTTATTTGTGCATTCTATTCTTGATGATGTGAGAATTTTTTTTTTTCTTTAAGTGATTGAAATTTTCATGATCTTCCCTACGGAAATTTCTAAGTCACTTAAGAAGTTATTTTTATAGCCCTAACACCTTATTTTCATTCAAAGTTGGATGGATAATAATCACAAGGTTGTTACATCATACAAAAGGACCAGCAGGCGAATAAACTGTGTAGTCTATCTTTTTTATTTATATTCATGTGAACTAAATTTTTGTTTAGAAAATGATTATAATAAAATGATCATACAGTTTAGTTAATACTACTTTTAAAAGGATATATATATATATACATATATATATATATATATATATATATATATATATATATTTAAAATAATTAAGACCAATACGAGAGCCCAAAAAAATTTTTTTTTAACCTATTTCACATTAAAAAAATAGTTTAACCTATCAATAATTCTTGTCTAACATATTGTATGATAGCTACTGAAATAATATTGCATGTCAATTCAATCAAAAGGGAAATTGTCCATAATAGAACATGGCATACTATGCAAGATATTTCACATAAGGCAATGCCAGTTGGTTTAGCTTATAAAATTCGAAGCACTTTTGCTTATGAAGTTTGGATTGAATTCCAGCTCTTTTGATATTTTTCCAAATTATGGTATACTTTATAGGTTTGTTCCATTTAAATTGATTATAAAATTAATTCTTGTTCGATTGTAGGAGCAAAAGAATTATATAGTATTATCATAAGAGTTACTTTCTTAAAATTTAAACTCTTGTGTTGTCTTCAACATGAAAATTGATTATCACATCAGCCAATACTTTTAATATAAAATTCATTTTCACATGGTGATATCAATTTATGAGATGCAAAATATATACAATATTATTCTTGCATAAATATATAATACAATTATCCTATCTCAATATATATATATGTCTTGATATTTAGACACTCACATTGTATATTTATAAAATGACTATACTTTTTGGATTTAGAAAATATTTCCCATCAAGTACTGCTAGTGTCATAAACAGTGGACCAGCGTGTCTTCCCCCGAAAAAGCTAAAATTTCCTATTTATGAAGACAACATTGCAAGTTTCCGTTCCATATATATATAGATAAGGAAAACCCTTCGCAACACAACCATCACCGTGCTAAGTCGGAAACTTCACCTCGGCAGTATCCACAAAGCACCTGACTCCCATTCTGCTTCCTCTTCTTCTTTATTTTATTCCCTCCCCTTTCAAATATCATTCTTTTACGTAATATATAGAAGCAGCAGCAAGAAAGAGATGAAGCAAGAAGACAAGAGCTTCTGCAAGCAGCACATTTATGAACCCTTTAGATCCTTCAGACGGAGATGCAGTAAGCTGGTGAAGGAGCATAGGACCAGGTTCTGCATCCTCCGCCGCTGCGTCGCCATATGCTTGTTTGCTGGACAGATTCTCATGACCCTTGAAAAAGGAAAGCAAAGGAATATATATATATATATATATATATATATATGTGTGTGTGTGTGTATGTGTGTGTGTGTGTGTGTGTGTGTGTGCGAGCAGTATCTTATTATGTGAAATGAATAAGTTTTGAATACTGAATATGGTAAGAATAATTGTAGGTTGAGAATGGTGGTTAGATAAAGTTTTTTTTCCAGAATTGTAACTTCATGATTTGAATCTTTGACAATAGAGCTAAAGTTCACCTGAAGTCACAATTTGCTTTCAGTGCAATTAATTAATTTTAGATACTTAATTATGTATATGACCACATAAATTACTTCATCTTTTATATTTTAATTTTAACTATACAAAAATTTGTTAACAATTTTTTCGTTTCACTCTTACTCTAAGACATTACTTTCGTTTGGTACATTCATTATAAATATATAAGAATTATATATGATATAAGAAGCATATCAAACAAGGATTGAGTTATTATGAAAGTGACGTGAGGGAATTCCAATTATTTAATCCTACATGGATGATTAAGTGTGTGTTTGGATCAGCTTATTATAAAAGAAAAAGTGATTTTTTAACTAAAACAATTATTTATTTCAACTTCTATTCAAAAGTTAAAAAGGAAGAAGAAGAAGAAGCTATTTTAAGTTTTTGAATAAAAATTGAAATAAATAGTTTTTATAAAAAAAAATAAGTGAAACAAAAGCATCCTAATAGTAAGACTTAATTTTGATTCAACGTAAAATATTTTTATTTAGTCATTTAATTATTTATGGTCACGTCATTTAAAATTAGTTAACTTTTATAATAACTATCTTAAAAATCATATAAATAAGGAGATATGATTGATTGACAAATACTCAAAATTAATAATATATCAAAACAAATCTCTTAATATTTAACTATCAAATTGTATTTGACTTTTTAAAAGTGATTATTTAACATTTAAATAACTTCTAATTTTAATCATTTATCTGTCACTCCTCATAATTAATAAAATAACGTTCTTAATATACCCGATATAATATTCTATGCACATTTCTTAGCAGCAGAGGCTGTCGATATCTTGTATGTGTCCCTGTTCAAATATGGAAGAACTTGGAATTTGAATATGTAATATAGTAATACTTCATTTTGACAAGCGAGAGGCTCTCTAATATCACGCTAAGTAAAGGTTTGTTTTTGAGAAAATGGTTTTATGCTGTAATATGATAACAAAATACTAAAATTGAAAATTTTAATTTGCGATCTTACATTTAAATTTTTTATATAAATTTCTTAATAAAAATGAGATCTAATTTTAATTAACTAGCAGTGTAAATTTTTTTTATATTATTATCTAATTAGATTAAAGTGATTTTATTTTGACGAGTGAGAGGCTCTCTAATATCACACTGAGTAAAGGTATGTTTTTTATAAAAATGGTTTTATGATATAATATGAAAAGAATACTAAAATTGAAATTTTTAATTTTTAATCTTATATTTAAATTATATATATATTAATAAAAATGAGATTTAATTTTAATGTACTGATAATATAAAAAAATTTATATTTAATTTTTTAAAAAAAAATAATGAGTGTAAGAATCAAACCTATTTGTTGTTAGGATAATATATGATTGGATGATAATATTAAAAAGTTTTACACTATCAATATATCAAGATTAAACTTATAAAAATTTATAAAATTTATTTTTTTAATTAAAGAATGTATTATTTTCTTTTTTAAAAAAGCTGCAAATAAACGGGCTTAAATCAAGGGTTTTTGTTCTTGTTGTCACCGACATAGGCTATTTATTTTCCGTTTCTCTTTATTAAAATGCTTCCGATGGTGATGATTGGAAGTTTAGGCACAAGAAACTTTTAGATTTCTACAAATGGGTTTTGAGTTGTATAACGCCAAAGAAATTAAGAGTTATGATAGGTGAATTTATTCTACATAAAATACTGTGCCGACTTATATCTCATTTATCATTAGATGGGATGTGGGCTCAGTTCAAGTGGGGTTCGCACTTTATTCAATGGTGAATGGGATGTGAGTCAGCATAATATCAATGCAAATGAGTTCACCAAATATTTCTTATAAATTAATAAGAAAGGAATGGTTGTACGACTTTACATATGTTAGATTCCTTTTGCCTTTGGGTGTTGCTTTGCATCAAAGAAATAGTTCCTATGCACCGTATTTCACAAGGTGCACAACACAACTTATTATCCAACAATCAAAACATGATAGTATATCCCATTTATGGTATATCATAAAATTATCTCTGAGCTCGAAACTCATAAACTTGAACTCGAAACTAGTAAACTTTAACTTCGAACTTGGATCTATCTCATGAACTTGGAACACACGATAGAGAGAATTTTTGGTATACCATAGTGGGATACACCATTTTTTGAGTTCAGAGTTAAAGTTTCTGAATTCTGAGTTCAACGTTAGTTTTAGAGTATATTACAAGCATGCAAAATATAGATGCACCAGCATATCTTAATCTTTAGATTACAAAGTATGTGATGCACCTTGTAAAGTGAGATGCATTGAGCTTGTAACAAATACCATTTTTCTAACTTTGTTGGCCAATAATTATGCAATGTTGTTCAATTCTGTGAAATATCTTTCCTTCTTCTTTTTTTTTTTTTTTCCCACTTGACGTGGATCCAGTGTCTTCCTTTTAATTATGAATAAAGGAACATGAAATTAGAAGTTTTTATCAAATTTAATATTAAATAATTTAAATTAATAAGAATTTAATTTTAATGCACTATAACTTAATTTTAAAGTAAAATCAAACCTAAATTAACTATCATTGATTTGATTTCAATTTTTCAATTTAATACTCAAATATCTAATTTGATCACCTGATCAGTTATTTTTTTTTATTTGTTTATGAAATTTTAAGATCAAAATTTTGATCACTTTTTTTTCCCTTGTGTTTCTATCTTAACTCCATACCACTAACAAGCATTGTGAGGACAAAAACTTATTTTGAAAAAAAAAAAAAAACTATGCTTATTACTTAAATCCGATAACTTGAAATGAACATATCGGTCTTAATTGGATTTATGTGGTTACGATTGACTTGAAAAAAAGAAAATACAAAATGAAATTAATAAAATTAAATTTCGTTTGATTCTTTCTTACTTCAAATTTAAATTATAGATCCATCCGTAAACATTCTTAAATATAACCAAATAAAAAAATAGAGAAAAAAAATCTTGAAATAGTGGTTTTTTCTTTTTTCGGTAGACATGGAAGAAAAACAAAGTAACTACACAATAGAGACCAAATTAGAATGCAGCAAGTGTTGCAGCTTCCGAGGAGGAGAAGTGAACACCCGCAAGTCACATTGCTCAGCAGCTCCATTCTTAATAAGATTGTCTGCCACCATATTAACGGATCGAGGCACATGAATAATTTGAACATGCCAAGATCTGCGCACCAAATCTTTTATCTTAGAAACTAAAGGACGAACCTCAGGCAAGACTTCTTCAATGCTTTTAGAAATACACATGATAGCTTGTAGACAATTTGACTCCACGAGTAGTTGTCTATAACCATGATCCCAAGTGAGCCATAAACCAATGAGTAATGTATGAAGCTCCACCAAGATGACTAGAAGAGAGAAACTTCTGCATTCATAACCCAACAACCAATCACCTTTATCATTTCTAAAAACGTCCCCACAGCCACTCCTCTCATAAGTCTTAGAGACACTAGCAGCTACATTCAGTTTTGTATATCCTACTATGGGAGTTTGCCAAAAATTTGCTTCTAGTTAACCTGTCGGATAGGAGACTCACTCAGAGAAAAATCTTGTTGAGATCGAAAAATATTAACAACTAGAGACAAGCTCCAATGAGTTTCATCAAAGATAAAGTTAAGCCTCTACTTCCAAGTCCGCCAAATCCCTACCAAGAAGAGGGAGAGCTGATCATGCTTCAACATCCCTTTTACCTAGTCCCACATGTTCATGTTCCCCAAAGACAAAAAGGAATTAAAGGTGATGGCACTCCAGACCAAAGCAGCAAAAGAACAGTTCCGCAAAATAATGTATTCATCTTCAACTGGGTCACCGCATCTAGGACAGCAAGACGACAAAGCCAATCCACACTTGCATATGAGAAAGTTAGCGGGCAGAGCCTTGTGGAGCAATAACCATAAAAATAATTTGACCTTCTTGAGATACTTGAGTCTCCAAAGCCAGCACCAATCTACAGAAGGATCCCAATTCCTAGATCTAGCAAGCAACCAATGATAGATATTAGAAGCCAAAATACAAGCCAATACCCTTGTCCAACCAATACCAGCCATCTGGAACCATAGGATTAGAAGGACGCTGAAAGTTCTGCCAAAAAATATCAAATTGGGGAGGCAACCAAGTGGCTAACATGTTTAAGTTCCAAGCATCTTCATCCTACCACACATCTCTAACCTATGAAAGAGTGTCAAACATATGAATAAAATCCACTTTCTGACATAGTGGCCCCTACCCAATCTATTCATCATACCAAAATAAAGAGGAACCATCATAAGCTTTAAAGCTCCACCCTTCACGAATTTACTTTACAAGCCTTAAGGATACTGCGCGACATATAGGATGTACTATTAGAATTAGAAATACTGAAAATAGAGCCACATTGAAGGTATTTATGGCTCAAAATATGCACCCAAAGCTTATTAGCATAAAACATTAGGTTCCCAACCAGCTTACCCAAAAGAGATATTAATGAGCCTAGTATCCTGAATACCTAAGCCACCAAATCTCTTATGGGTTGTTAGGACATTCCATCCAACTAGATTAAAACTCCTATGACCCTCCTTGTTGCCCCAAATAAAATGCCGAATGCAAGAGTCCAAGGACTAACAAATTTGCTTGGGAAACGAAAGCGTTTGCATCAAATGAATAGGAATAGATGCCAAAATAGAATTAGCTAAGCAAACTCTACTTGCACGATTTAGGAGCTTCCTTTTCCAGCTAGCTAATCGATTTTTAATCTTATCCATCAACTCAGCAAAAATAGACTTCGACACCCTACCTCGATTCAAAGGAAAACCCAAGTATTTTCCCAAAGAAGAAGTAAATCGAATGACCGAAATACTAGTAAAATTATCTCTTCTTCTAGTCACACTCCTTGAATATATTACTCTTGACTTCCCTATGTTTACTTTGAGGCCACAAGCCGCACAGATATTCAAAAAAGCGTCCATCACAACCCGCACCTAAGCACTCCTTCCTTTGCAAAATAACAGCACATCATCTGCAAAGAAAAGGTTGTTGGCATATCTGACTTATTCTCATTAAAAAAAGAGAGAAAAAGATTATCTCCGGGGTTGCTCCCAAAACCTGCAACAAGAATAGTATTATGCAAGAATTAAGGCGAGTAACGATCACTGCTGTTCTAGTCATTGTCAAACTCTTATAGGCTTTTTCTTCTTTTCTCTTACAACTTTACGATAAAATTTTTCATAAATCACAATTCACTTTTTTCGTAGTCTGGCTGCTTTTGAGATACTCAATGCACTGTTTAATTCCTCAATTTGATTTTAAATTTTTTTTTAATAACTTTTATGGCTAATTTCTTTGCTACCTTTTCTGACATAGATGTCGTTTGACATTTCAATGCCTTTATTGTGCTCATTGGAACCATTGATGGATCAGTTTCGGTTTCGATTATGATTATGCGCTTTCTTGAGATTGGGGTGTTGGCTTCTAACTTACGATTAGTATAATTAATTTGAGTGTTTTATATTCTCTTAATAGTGAATTTAATTTTAATATATTATCAGATAAAAAAAATTTATATAAATATTTAATTATGTATTGTTATATTAATAAAAGAGTTTAGTTTAATTGTATACTAGTTTAAAAATCTTATATATAAAAGTATTTGATTGGATAACTGTGTAAAAGACTCTTTTATATCGACAGTGCATTAAAATTAATCTCCTTAAAAATTAACTTTATTTTTTTATTTAAAATCTCATTCACAATGATATAATTTGTAATTTACATAATATTTAAGGATTATTCAATAAATATGAGTGAAATTTTAAATCAAGGTAGTTTTTAAACACAACACTTAGGATTAGTTTGGATAATACTATTTATGACTTTTTTTAACTTTTTGAAAATCAAAAATTATATTTTTAACTTTTTCTCCTATTTGACTATATAACTTATTACTCCACAAAAAGATAATTTTAATATTTTTGAGAAGTTAAAATATCTAACTTCTTAAAAAATAATTTTTAAAATATTTTAAACAAGAACTTCTATTACTATATATCTAAATATAAAATAACTTATACATAAATTACTTTTCAAAAATTACTTTCACATAAGGATTTAAATAAGTTATTTACCCAAACGGACCCTTAATATAATTTAGCATTTTTGAATTAATTTAATTATTTTAAGTGCAAGTTTTTTAATTTTTTAATGCGTATAATTTTATTTTATTTTTTATACATCAGTAATATTAAAATTTAAATCTAAAACTTTATACAAACTATCTAATCCTTACCACTAGTCCATTCTTTGTGGCTTATTTTATTTTTACATTACCATAAATATAAGGATATGATAAAATTGAGAATTATTTATATGCACCGTGTGAATCACTTATTAGGAAAAGATATTAATTGGTGCCCTTACAACTATCTAGAATGCCGAAGAAATCTTCATAAGATATTTATGGTATTTGATGCAAAACAATAAAAATAAGAGTGTGTTAAGTCAAAAGCGAGATGGATGGAATTGTGTATGTAATAGCCAAAAAAGTACTTGATTGTAGTGAGGGTGGATTATAACCCTAATCGAACTTTATCTACGATATTAAGAGTTTGAATCTTGAAGTCATTCTTTTGTGTAGGGGTGTTCATTAGGTTTGATCAACCCACGAACTTGTGAATTTCAATCTAACATAATCCATAAAATACGAGTTGGATTGAGTCAACGGATTAGGTTAGGTTGAAAAATCTCTAACCCATGAGATATGAATTGGATTGTGAATTTGCAAATTTTCAACCCACACAACTCAATCAAATTTGTCTATTTTTTCTAAAGTCATCTTGAACTTGTATAAAATATGTGCAATGCAATGAGCTTTTCTTGTTATACTTGGTGAATTATTTTTATTGGGTTTAAAGAATTATTTTAGAAAAAAAAAAAGGTCATGCTAATGCAAGACTAATACTATTGTAAAAACTCATGTATACTTTTCTCGAAAGTTTTTATAACTTATGTATATATTTTAAAAACTATTAGCATTTATATATGCTTTCTTTAAAGGTTTATGATTTATGTATAGTTTTTTGAATACTTCTAAGCCTTATAGATATTTTCTTAAATTTATGCATATTGAGACTTATAATCTTTATTCATGTTGATATTTATAGTGCTGGGAAAAACTTAAGGAAGTTACATCCATCTTTTTTTTTTTTTTTTTTTTTTGAGCGGGTTGATCTTTATTTATATAGTAATGCTACATAGCCAAAATAATTTTATTAGAATTTTTGACAATACATAATGATGGTTGGATTAAAAGTGATGGTATCATATATGTACTCATTGAGTTTGATCTAATGAAGGAAGCCATTTTCCTATTTTGAACTATACTCTCATATAATATCAGAGCTTCTATAATCAAATAGTCTAGAATTCGATCTTTGTTTGCCCTTATTTCTAAACAACAAAGTTAAATTTCAATACAAGGTAAGGTGAATCTGTGCATTGTCCACGCTTTATGCCTAAAGAGGCTCTTGCATAAAAAAATGTGTTAAAATATAAATCATTCATGTTCTTCTATCCAACAACTTAAATTTTTGGGAAAGATAACTCATGATATATAAGACCCAAAGTGGTGGTAGAACCCACTAACTCCTCCAAAGATCACCAACTATATCACTTTATTCTAGCATGTATTTTCTAGCAAAAATCCTAGCCCTCTAGGATTTTTCTTATTTATATTCTTTGCCATGTAACGTATATAATACGGACGGTTCCTTTAAAATGATGGCAACTCTTTGCACGGTACAAGATCCGAACTTTAGGTGGGACTATCTCCTAAGATATTTTTCAGTACAATTATCGGTAACTATATCAAGAAAAATGGTTTTCCCAGCCTTCAGCTTTTTTTTTTTTTTTTGATTAATTTATAGTTAGCAGGATATGGACACCAAATTTTATACACATCACGAAAGCATGCAAATTTGTGTACATTATGTTAAAAATATATCTAAATTTTCTTTTACACATATACGATTAATACTGATAATTTAACAATACTTGCTTAAAAATAATTATTTTTTCCTTAATGCACTCATAAATTTTCCTTAGTTAGGTTGAGTATTTTTTTTCACTACAACAAGGCGGATAGTTTTTAATTTTTTTACTTTCAAAAAGCACAAAAAATATTATAAATTTAATATCACAATGTTTGGTGTACATTATTAAGAATGCTATAAATATATAGAATGCACATATCAGATTATCCGTTTACATTTATATGAATTTACTATCGGATTACAATTAAACTACATTTTTGTACTTTACACTCTGATTTTTACACCTAAGTGTGTAATTAGTATTTTTCAAATTGAAGTAATGATAATTGCGCATATAAATAAGATTGATCAACTGCAAACCATTTTAATAACTTCGTATATATAAGGTCAGGATAACGTTAGTGTTTTACAAATCAACCTGCCTTATTAAAATTTAACTTATCTCTCACAATCTACGTAGTTGTAAAGTAATTGCAACTTTTTTAGTTTAGATCACCATTGTCTAGTTTATTGGACTTTTAACTAACCAGGCTTGAATCGGGTTAGCGAACTATGGAGATGAAGTTTTCCCAACAATAATTTTTTTTATTCACAAAAGATTATCTTCATAGTGGATAAACCCGACTCAAGTCGAGTCAATCCACCGTGAAAATAAAGTTTTTTCCGGCGTTAATTTTTTTATTTATAAAACTCAAACTTTAGACTTTGTTTAAAGGTAATAAGTGTTGGTCATTTGAATTAACCAAGTGTTAGTGTAGGTAAAACAATACTAGAGTAAATTACATTATGCAATCTTAAAGTTTCTCGAAATAACAACAAATTCAAAAGGGGCAATAGGCTCAAGCATTCTTTTTTTTTTCAAAATTTTTTAACTAATTATTACCATTAATAAGTTACATTTCACAGCAACTCACTTAAAATAAAATTTCGTCTTGATAAGATTTATAAGCCCACTCTACTGGGAAGTCTATTTGTGTGAGGGTGATAATGGACATTCGAATTTAGGGCTAGAAGTGAGTCAAGTCAGCTCGTGAGCTATTTCTGACTTGATTTATTAATAACATGATAAGTTAAACTCATGAGTTCATGAACTGAGCTTAAGCTATGTCATGACCCAAACTTGGGACGTGACCAGCACATAGGGGGCACGTCCCCTAGCAAGCCCAACACCAGACATTTTCCACAAAAATTAGGCAGAGTTTCATTTATATTCAGGACTATTCCCAAATACAAATCATTTCCCTACATGATTAACACAAACACACCAAAACTATTGGGGACTTAGGCATTCTCAGAATGCACCCTACAATACACAATATAAGAGTTTAAAACATAGTTATACTTATGAAAATATATACATATCCATTCAAGAAAACTACAATCCATAATCATTAAGGTTCAAAAACTTGTCTTAAATAAAAATAAATATACTTTCATTACAACTAATAACCCAATACAAGTAGGACCCTGCCTATGGCATTATGGAGCATCAAACATGTCTAAGAATACAATAAAACATGCCCTCGAACAAGAAGGGCAATGGAGCTCATCTACAAGGAAGAAGAAAGATCGATTCTCTATATGGTACTTGCATCTGAAAAGAGAAGAAGAATAATGAGTGAGTTTTACAACTCAGTAAGAGATGAAACATCCCTAACCCACATGAGATAATGTACATAAAATAGATATTAAATTATATATATATATATATATAAAATAAAGTTCATAGCTTCAAAACATTATTTAATTTTTTACGAAAAAGAAACCCATGGAAAACTATCTATTCCAGGATAGTTCGTTAGGAATCACACTTAGGTGGCCCTTCCCTCGTGTGATTCCCGTATTCCGTCATGCACCACTCCTTGATTGGCTGTGTATTTTCTGTCATGCACCACACTATGTGTGACTGTGTAATGAATCATCTGAGATGCACCATGGCTAACATGTACTACTGTTAGCATACAGATCTTGGCATAGACTTTCCCAAATCTTTTCCTTTACCGTTTCACATAACATTTATCGTAAATGTTCTCATGCCAAATACTTAATCATTCAGTCATACTATTTTAATATATAAACAATCATCAAAATTTCACAAAAATCCATTTGTTTCTTTTCTTATAAAAGAAATATTCATAGTCTCCTTATACCTGTCACTTAATATGGATCCTCATAAGACCAATCGTCATTTTATACATAAAACTTAAATCATATCATTAAAGAAAGACAAAAGCTTTAACAATATTATGCTTCAAAAATTTATAAAATTTCATAGCTGTCTAATGTAAATATATTCAAATGATTAGCAAGATTCATCAAAAATCCCTTCATTGTCTCATGTGAGAATTTTGAATAAAACATGTATAAGATAAACAATTACCCACATAAAACACGCCCCAAGATCTAAATCATAATTCCAAGATATACCAACTTATTTGCATATATATTAAATCAATATATTAGAAACAAGTTAGGGATAACTATCTACTCACAGACTTAATCCCAATGGCGAGTCCTAATCCCATGACATTCCGGAACCAAGAACCAAACCTTCAGTAAAATCTATCATCACAATTATGATAATCTAATTCAATATTGGTCATAGAGACTAAGAATTAATCTAATTTATTTTCAGATATCAAAATTACCAATTCTTTTAACTTAGGGTTCTCTATGAACTCACTATTGGGGAAATAATCCATAATCTTAAGACAAGAAAAAGAGAAAATATTAGAGAGTATCTTTGGAGTTAGAAAAATGAAGAGGAGAGACTTGGGAGTCTTGGTACCACTTCTCTAAGCTTCAAGACCCACCAAGGGTGTGGTTGGGGATTGGGAGAAGAATAAAAATTAAAGGGTGAAATTGTTGTTATGAGAATGAAAGGAATGAAATTTGATGAGGTTTTGATGAAAAGATTGAAGGATTTAAGTAAGGAATGAAGAGGAAGGTGTTTTTAGAGAGAAGGGAGACAATTTGAGGGGTAGAGAGAGAGTGAAATCGTGCAAATGAAGGGTGAGACACGTCTACGGGCCTTATATAGCTCCGTTGTAATTGATTACCACTCCATGTAATTGATTACAACAGGGAAAAACTTAGCATGAAGGCGTACAAAGAGACTTGTAATCGGTTATAGGCTCTAGGTGATCTATTATCAACTCAGAAACTTGGTTTCCTCCTTCTCAGTCCCTTCTCAGGTCCAAGATATTACACATACTTATTTACTCTTTAATTTTACTCTTCATTAACTTTAAAACATAAATATAAATAAGGGAATATCCCCTATTTGGATTCAATAAAAATATACAAAAATTCAAAATCCTTAGAAATTAGAATCCAACTTTTGGGTTTTAGTACAGTTTCCGAAAACTTGCATTTTTATAAACTTGTGGTCTAAAAACGAAGGGGTTACCTATTCTTTAAAATTCGTTAAAAATCGTCTTTTAACTTATTAATATCTAAGGAAGTGAGGAACCATTACTGGGATTTTTAATCTTTAAAAAAATCTCAATTTTATAGCCCTTCAAGGAAGCATAAGGTTCAACTTAGAGTTTTTAGGATCCAATATCGACAGACAACTGCAACTCATACTAAGATATTACAAGCTAAGGATTTGAGCTCATTTATTAAACAAGTCGAACTTGAGCTTTGCTGTGTTCAATTTAACAGCTCATGAGCTGGCTTTATATATATATATATATATATATATATATATATATATATATATATATATATATATATATATATATATATATAGGATGTATCACATGAAATAAGTTATTTATTATGACAGTGAGGAGCAAATCTGGATTGTATAATCATACATAAATGGTCAAAATTTAAAGTTATTTAAAGATCATATGATCACTTAAAAAGGTCACATGACTTTATGATATAATCTTGACCATTTATGTAAAATTCAATAGTCAAAATTTATTCCTCGCACTCTTATAATAAACCACTCCTTTCACTTAATCCTCTCCCTATATATATATATATATATATATATTAAGTGTTTTGTATCATGTGTATGATATATAAATTATGTTGAAAATAGGCTATTTAGTTATAATCAAAAGGCCCAATTTATATCTAAATGAGTCAGCTCATTGAGCTCAAGCTAGCTCATAAGCTTTTAGCGAGCCGAGCGTGAGTCTTAAAATCTGGCTCATTTGTTATTGAGCCAAGCCATAAGTCGAGCTCAATACTATCAAGCCAAGCTCGGGCTCGACTCAATTTGACTCATTTCTAGCCCTATCTGAAGTGTAATGAAAAGGGTAAGAATTGCCCATGGGCCAAACAAAAGCCCTATTCAAAGCCTTGTATTGCGAATGATCTCCTTAAAGCCCCAAAATCCAACCAAAGAAAAAAAAGGCCCACTCTCCAAACAGCATACAACGAGAAATAATATCTAGGACTCCTTTTTTATTTTAAAAAAATGGTTCATACTCACTTTGATTATTCTTGTTTCCATATGAGTATGCGTACCTGAATCATTGGTTCAGAAGGGTTCATATAGAGGCTTTAGATTTGAATGTGAATGGTTTAATTCCTATGTTCATGGGATTATCTTTATCTAGAAGCCCCTTGTAATTGCCTAGGAGTTCGACTATTGATCAGGAGGTGAAGCCCTTAGAATACAACTTTATCTTGTAGCGGATATGGGCAATGTTGAGCTAGTTTTGATTTGGGCCTTATTGAGAATATTTAATATTGGGCTCATTGGGGTAGTTTGGAACAGTATTCATTAATTAATGTTTTAGCTTTGGAGTATTCAATTTTTTTTGGGGGTCCTTACTTGAGTTTCAAAGTTACAAAGATGATTGAAAATGGGTGAAGGATATGATGGTCCCTCACATGTTTGAAACTTTCACATGGTCCACCATTTATAACCATTAGATCATACTTGAATGATTACGATTTAAAGATTTAATAATAATATAAAATTATACAATAAATCATAAATTTTAAAATTAAAAAATAATAATTTTTAGAAGATTAAATTAACCCTCCAACTCTTCTCCCTCATCCTTTCTCTCTTTCATCTCACCCCCAATCATTTTGGCTGCTTGTCACCCACACCAACCCCCATCTCTTGCGAGTCCACTGCCGCCGAGGAAGCTTTAGCCACCACCCTTTTCCAACCTGCTGCTAGTCAAGAAAGGGGATCTAGTGCTTCATTTTTTCATTTGATTGGATCGAAGTTAAGGGGGTGAAAAGAAATGCAGCTAAAGATGGTGTTTGTGAGGAATGTGTAGCCAAAATCTGTGCTTGCAAGCTGTTTAGTCATTAACTAGTTACAAATTTTTTTTGCCCTTTAGCAAGTTGTTTGCATTCTTTGTAGGTTTGAGAAGATATTTCATGGGGATGTTAGATGCCTCCTCTTACTTATCAATGACAATGTGTGACCTTTTTTTGTCTTCAACAACAATATGCACCATAAAATGTTTCCTAATTTCTAAAAATATGGTAATCAAATGAAACAAAAAAGAAGCCCATACTAGAATATGAATTATGATTGCAGGATTTGCAATGGCCTCTTGTTTATTTTTCCTTCAATACCAACCATCGCCTAAGCTCATTTAATTTCTTGCCATGGTGGTGGTGGTGCTGACAAGGGACAGGTAGTGGTGGTAGTGGCTCTGGCGAAGGGCAGTGGTGGCAGCCATGGAGATCAGTGGTGAAGGAGAAAAGAGGTGAAGGATAAAGAGAAAGAATAAACAATTAAAATAAGGTTAACATGATAATTTCAATATGATTAAGTAAGAACCATGTGAAAGTCTCAAATATATGAGGGACCACTCCTTCATCCTTCACCATCATATCCATCATATACTTATGAGGCTACGTGTCTGGTAAACCAAATCAACTGACTGAATTGTTGTCCAAGGCCCACAATCAAGGGGTATTGACCAAAACAAAAGTATTAGCGTTCTCTCTTTTTTGGGTTGTGCATGCAGTTTAAGATCAGGGGAACCCAAACCAAGTTCATTGAAGTGTAAGCATACAGACCCAAAAAAATAAAAAATAAAGAAATAAAAAAGTGTAAGCAGTACCCCTTTCCCAAGCTTTTTAAAATTGTATAAAAAAATATATACTAATAATTAACTTTAAAATTAATTTATTTGAAACGCTACAAAAACTTTTTATTGTTCGAATACTTAAATTTGAAAGCTATGAATGATTAATATTACACATATTTAATAATTAAATCAAGGAGAAAAAAAAATATTTTATCTCCTTAAACAATAGATTATACATACTTTATTTCAATATTTTGAAAAAGTATAAATCGATTTCTTAATTTTTTTAAATATGCATTTTAGTATTTCTGTTAACAAAAAATAAGTATATTATACTTCCATAAACTTTGGTCATTTATACTTTAATTCTTAAATTAAAAATAAACGTGTAACCATATGGCACTTACTTGAGAAGCCAAAGTCACTAAGTTAAAAATATATAGGATAAGGTTAAATTTTTATATTAAGATTTATTTAATCCAATCAATGTTTATGTTTAATAATTCTTTAAAATTCACTAAATTTGTCCATGAGATAAGGATAAAATAGTTATTTCAAAATAATATCTATCCGCCACCTATATGTCTGAATTTGCTCGAGCAATTATTTAGACTTAAAAATAATAGTACGACAGAAAAATTAAATAGTTTGATCTATCAATAATTCTTCCTAAAGATAAGATAGAGTTGTATAATAGCTGAGGAATCAATATCTCATATCAATTCATGCAAATAGGCAATTGGTTTATTTGATCCATGGGCCATGGCATGCAATGTAATATCGAACTCACATAGGGTGATAATTAACTATCGTCATTTAAACACGAGTACTGTTATTTGTCTATAATGGTATGTCCATTGACATAGAGGGGAGTGTATGTGTTAATAGTGGAAAATTTATGTTGATTAATGGAGAATTAGAGAGACTGCAGTGTTAAGTGATAATAACATTATTTAGAGATTCATATGGAAATTAGTAAAGAATTCACATAACACATGTATTCTCCTATATGGATGGACACACAAAAATATTATATACAAATATCATTATTCTTTGGACATTGATAGAGCTCAGTTGCGCTAGTTCCCTCCTGTGTATCTCACGTAGAAATCCCTATATATAGATAAAGACCCCTTCTCTCAATCACCACCAAACTAGTTGGTGACTTCACCTCTCCATGCCACAGTACTACCTTACTCCCAATCTGCCTCTCATCTTTTCTCTTCTCCGATTCTCTCTTCCTTCAATTATCACTCTCTTGCATAACACAAAGCACATGTAGCAGCTGGCAGATCAACTTCAGAAGAAGGCACCAAGAAAACCAATCACAAGGAACCATTCAGAGTGATGAAGCAAGAAGACAACAGCTTGTGCAATAGGCACGTTTGTGGACCCTTTAGATCCTTCGGAAGGAGATGCAACAGGCTGGTTAAGGAGCAAAGGGCAAGGTTCTATATCCTCCGGAGATGCATCACAATGCTTGTTTGCTGGCAAGATTGTGGTGACCCTTGAAGGGAAGGCAAAGGAAAATGATGAGTTTCCATAATGTTAGTTTTCTCCACCCTTTGGGTGATTGTAATTGTATATAGATAACTATTAGAGAATCATGATTTTAATTAGAACTTATTTGGTAAAATAATATCACATAGTTTTTAGTTCTTATATCAATATGTAATCTATATTACTTTTTTTCATTCAACCTACCTTATCAAGTTTTGATCCGTTTGACGCCGCAAAAATCAGGGAGTAAGAAATGGGCTAATTAAAGTTAATTCCCGTTGATGGTATGTGGCAGGTTTCTATTAATTCGGCGTAAACCACTATTTTTGTTTAACTATTATTAGCCAAATTGGAGATCTCCTACAGTTTGAAAACAAACTGCTATCTAAAGGCTGATAATAATTTATTGATATTCTTTGTTATGATATTTCATTACATAATATAAAAGAATTTGATGGTCAAGACCTCTGCAGTTCAAAAAAGAAAAATGTTTTGGCTTTTCATCTTTTAATTATCAAAGAAGACAAAATGGATTCCAATTCCTGAAAAAGTGCTCTACAGTGTTTGCATGTTATGTTTAGTTTGTATTCCAAAAGTAAATGTATCAAGAGAAGTCAAGAGACCCTCGTCGACACAATAATTAGGTTAACTTTTGGAAACTAAATTATCCTACGAGCAATGTAAGTAGCATCACGAGGGATATACTTGGCTAACCAAATTTTCTTTGATTTTTCGTTTGCACATATCAAAATCATAGTTTAAGTAAAAGTTACTTTCTTCTAGTTTTTTATCAAATCATAATTTAAAAGTTGCAAATATCATGAACTATTCCTTTAAAAAGTTTAAACTGTTGAATAATTAAGGTGCACGAAAGGTTTATACTTTAACATAATCCTGCATATAAGACTATATAAAGTCCATTTTATCTTATGTTAAAATTTAACTTTTTTATTTAGAAGAATAAAAGGAAATAAGAATCAAATATAAAATTATTTTGTCATAACCCTAATATATATTATATTATGAATCATCTTTCCCAAAAACAAATCCAAGTATACTACTACTACAAGAGGATTAATAACTTAAATCTCCTAGCATAACATGTGTAATACCAAGCTCAATAAGCAAGATAGAATGATCCCCATGAAATGCCAATATTGCGGGGTCCATGGGTCTATTTCGAATCTTAGTGGATTATCCATATTCTATATGACATATAATCTGATTAAAAAACTTCTCCAACTATTAAAAACATTGATGTATAGAGGTGTTCATTATTGAGGAAATACTTGACCTCCAGATGCTGGATACCAAAGAATCGGGCAGTTATGTATCCCATCCTTATTTGACAAGCTATGACAAGAATTAAAGTTTTTCCAAAATCATTGAAAACCAAAACCCCTACCTTCTTTGGTGAGGTTAGCATGTCCCATTTTAATCAATGAATTTAATTAATTTGTAGAAGTCAACGTTTTGACCCCACCAAAATTGAGCCATCATCTAATCAAATTCGCTACATGAATGAATTAAGTGGTAGGCATGTTGAGGCAGCGGATATTGCAAGTTTGCATTGCTTTTGTCTTTAATATCTCTTTTTCCATTTTACTTATTTTGATAATAGCGTTAGCCTTTAAAGTCTGTATGGTCTCTGTCCTTCAAACTTCTTTTTTCAATTATAAAATAAAAAAAAAAAATCAACGTTCGTGTTTCAGAGAAATTGTACATGGGTATTCCTACATCAACATAGTCCCATATATGAAGGAAGCACGCCTTCTTAACGCTTGAATATTATTCATTATTTTAAGAGTTTAAAAAGCATAAAAACTTTTTCTAGCATTTGTTTTTCACCTAAAAAACATAATTTATAGAGGAAAATGTTTAAGCAACTTGAGAATTTGATTAATTAATACAAAAGTTTCAAACTAAACTTAGACGCCGTAGGAAATTTTATTTTAGAAGCTCCTTCACTCAATTGTGTGTGTGTGTGTGTGTGTGTTTTGTCATCAATTTCATAATTCATTATTTTTAAATAAAATAAACAAAAAGAATTGGATTCTTTAATTGGTTTAGCGGTCCAGTGGGCCCTGGCTAGTAGTAGTTGGGCAGCAAGTAGGGGCCTTTGTCCCGATATTGATTTCCTAGAGGACCCATAGAATCGGCCAGTGGACAATTCATGACTTTTACATTTTTTTTTTTTTGGCCTACGACTTTTACAAGTTTTAAGATTTAGATTCATAATTCTTCTTTTCAGAAGAAAACTTAATTTGCTGTTGGAGGCCAGCTCATATGATTAAGCCATAACCTCTTAACTAGCTGCACCCAGGACAATTAAAGGAAGCGCGTTTGACTCCTAGGCCCCCCCCCCCCCCCCCCAAAACAAAATGACCAAAAAACTTAATTTGCACTTGGGGGCGTAAACTAACTCGCAAGATCTCTTGTCTCTACATAGTACAGCTTGGAGGAAAATCGAATCGCGTGTTTGATTCCTTCCCCCTCCCTTATCAGTCTATAAAAAAAGGACCAAAAAAACATAGAAAACTTAGTTTTAAAATTTTTTATTTCCCAAGGAAGATACGATTTTAAGATTCTTTACCGCAAATATTTAAAGATATGCAAAAAGAGAATATTTAATGTTTGATAGATTACCTTTTAACTTTAAAGTTACATCTTTAGCACCTTGTTTGGAGAGGAAAAAATAATAAAAGGATACAAAAATAAGAAAATAAAATAAAAAAGAGAAAATAAACAGGACAAAAATATTTTCTCTCCATGTATTTGAATTAAGGAAAAAATGGAATAGAAAAAATGATTATTATGTAAAAAAAATTAATTTAAAAACATACAATTATTTTTCTCTCTCTTAAATTAATAGAACTATTTATTTTAGCATTTTTACTCAAAAGTTAAAAAAAAAAAATGAATACTCAAAAGTTAAACCAATGTAGGGTGGACTCTATCTTTTTGTGTTCCACGATAAATACTCCTTTACCTTCTCCTTCCATCACGTCAATTCTGCCTTCTCCCCCTTCAGAGCCAATGGGTAAGCGCACGACGGCGATGGGTAACCGCGTCCATTATGCGCTACCATTCATTTCTTTTCTTCAGATCTAGGACAATGGCAAAGAGAGAAATAAAGATATTAATGTTAATTTTTTGTTTCACCGTAAATTTGGTGCTTGTGTTAGGTCCATGGTTTTCGCTGATAAGCTTTAGATGGTGGTCAAAGGAGCGGTGATCGTCGCGAGTGGTTGCGAATGACCCCATCGCAAGCGGTGACGGCGGACCTCCATCTCGGCCGGTGCGTAGCTCAAGATCGAGGTCGAGGTCGCGGGATTCGTGACTGAGGTTGGCAGCTGGGATCTTGTGTCATCGTGCGCTGGGATCTTCGTTGCAAGGCCACCGACCGTCGTCGACCATTGCAGTGGCAGCGCCGGCTGTCTCTATGCCTCTTCGTCTTAGATCGCGCAGCGGAGTGGGCGGATCTAGGCTGCTCTCTCACGGTGGCTCCATGACTATTCCCTGTTTGTCTTGTTGTGTCTCGCTCGTAGTGAGAGGAGAGGAGAAGAGGAGAAAGGGTGGATGGTTCGTGGCGGTGGAAGCAGAGGAATGAGGTCTACAGTGGTCTTGGGCTGGGCTCAGGTGGGATACGCAATGTCTATTGTGAAACACAAGAAATAAGGTTTATCATAGGCTACTGCGCATGAGCTTTTCTATATTGGGGCACCTCAAATTTGCGCCAGTTCAAAATTTTTTTGATTTGCACGGAAGTGTAGCCCATGAGTAAAAGCTGAAATCAATTGTTTATCTAAAAAATGATTTTTTTAATAGTTAAAAAATTATTTTTTATTAAAAAAAATTTGAAATAAACACACCATTAATCTTTTTAATTGGCCAATTTAATTTTAAATGTATCTTCAATTTTTTGGAGTGTATTTTTAATCTGATTTATTGCACTATGTAATAAAATAATTATAGTTGTATATATTAAAAGTCATTTTTTTTTGTGAAGCCTACCGATTTACCAGATTTTATTATTAAGAACTTGATTAATTTAATTTTATCTATAGAGATCCCAAAGGGGGGCTTTAAGCCTCCCAATAAGAATTTTTTTTATTTTTAAAATTTGAACTTGAGATATCTAATTAGGAGGTGAAAACATCTAATTACTTTGACCAATTCTATGTTAGCGTGCTAAAAGCCAAGTTTTAAAAAATGAAAAGGTTTTCCTTAGCTAACCTGCAATAATGCAGTAATTTACCCTGTTTATTAGGTATTTTCATTCCATGTGACACATCGCACAATAAATATGTGTTTCTTCAAGATTCTAGGATTATCCAGGAATTTCATAGACAACAAATTATCCTAAAATTTGCATTTGCATGGGCATAATGCATAAGCCACTCTATTTCAACTTTGATTGATTATGTGACACACTCGTGTTGGAGATATGAAATGCTGAGGAACTCAAATTATTCGGTGGATCCGGAAAATATAATAGTTATATCATTGATTGATTGGTCAAGTATGTCATATTCAAAATTCAGATCACAAGACTTTTGATACGTAAATCCATCCAATGAAAAAAATAAGGTAGGAGAAGAAAAAAAACGGGGTATTTCTATTTAAGAAACTCCTTGGAAAATAAAAGCTTTAACCCCTAAAACTAAAAGTGATGCTGACAGCTGATTTATACAATCATCTTCCTTTTCTTCACTTCGAAGTCTTGTCCTTCACTCTTATCAGATGACTGCAGAAAGGTTCACTTTCATTGCTTTATCTCTTTAGTCGTTAAAATAAATTTTGATATTACACTCCATTCCTTCGTAGAGTGTTCCCACGATATCTTCATGTGTTAAAAATAAGAGCCATATGTTCAACAGATAGGTGAGATGAATAAGCCACTTGACATTATCATAAGTGCCGAGAAATTTTATGTTAAATAGGGCGTAAGGTAATGCACTTAATTATGTTGTTAAAATTGTGATACGTCAAATGCATGGATTATTGCTATTCTTCATTTTACCTGTTACTTATTATATTTAGTTTGTAAGTGCTAACCATTGCCTACAAAATCTTTTTCTGTTAAGCGAAATTGTTTTACATGAATCAAACAATTGCATTTGTTCAATCATAAATTATGTTTATGGTAGTTCTCGCACATTTGGCACTATATACTCAAGTCATATAACGCGTTACTTACAAGCAACAACTTATTAATTATTATTAACTCAAATATATAGTTGATTCATTTTATGAAAATTTGACAAAATTTTAACCGCTAAGAAAATATATTCTTTATGTGTTAATTATTCGAAATGAAACTTTAAGTCAGCACCTAGTGCAAATTTCCATAACTGATTATAAAAATGTTCTAAAATGACTTCATTAATTTACACCAAAGGTCAAACTGACTCGACAATATCTGTGATATTCCAGTTGTTATTGATTATGGGATCGTTAATCAATATGCCTCAACGTATTGAAAATGCTCATGCCAACAAAACCATCCAATTGGTAGGTAAAATGATAGCGTCACGAAAAAGGAAAAGATGCTCAATATTGGTTTATTATACATTAGTTCATTGAACTATTAATGTAAAAACATATCCAGCAAAGTAGCAATAAGAAAGAAGAATCAAGGACAGTATATACAAAAACAAAATCCAAAACAATGCCAAACAACCTGCTTGCAGCTATTCAGGTACCGGTCATATACTTTAGGATGAACATGATGAGAAACAGAGAAATCTTGGAGGATCTCTGAGCATGATCAGATTTAAGTAATAACTGAAAAGCATATGCCGAATTAATAATTAATGGTAGTTGTTTAATATGATTCACTACTGAATTTTTTCTTTTTTTTTTTGGTGTTGAGTACTACTGCAAAATATTCTACACCAAATTTAATAGTGAAAATTTTCCATTGCTGTTAAAGATGGATTTCTCGATGCAATCTCAAATTAAAAGGCAAAGTTTTGAATCTAGTGGTGGGATTTTTTTTTTCCCAGGTATTCCTCTCCCAATTATCAAGAAAAAAATTAACTTTCTTTACATATTATCAAACTCGTCCTTTCAACTACTGTTCTCTTCATAAATCAAACCAAATTCCTCCTTGAAATAATAGTGTGTCTATACTACTATATCAACACTCTTATTCATTATCTAGTTATGGGATTTATGATCATATTTCAGTTAGTGATGAAATTTTAAATTTTAATGATACAATTTTTGGCTATTTGTTACAAATTTTGTTGTAAGCTTTAAAAGACATTAATTTTAATATACCGATAATATAATAGAATTTTACATTACCATCCAATCATGTATTTCTATTTACAAGATTTTTAAAATAGTGAGTAGTTGAATTAAATATTTTTATTTATATAATAATATATGATTAGATATCTATATAAAATTATTATATACTAGGAATATATTAAAATTAAATTAAAAAAACTTGAGATACCCTTTCCTTGATTCTTTGGAAAAAAAAATTATTATTCCTCAATATTATTGTCTTTTTTTTTTTGAAAGAAGAATTTGTGAAAGAGAATTTTTATATCAAATATCAATAACACTAATGTTAATTTAACCTGAAGTGAAAGTCACGCCAATCCAATGCCTATCGTCCAAATTCCAATCTTAGCAACATTCGTTCACATTACTATCGATGGACCATGACTTTGACAGCATTGATACATACCTCATGGAACTTCTGGAAAGACGAAGATGCACACGAGGACAAGTCAATTCTTTGCCTGGCAGATGTCTGGTCCCATCTTCACTACAATGTTAGAGGGAAAAAAAAAAATAGAAGAAATAATTATTTCTATATCATTTAAAAATAATTATAAATTATTTTAAATTTTAAATAAGATATCAAGTATGGATTCCATTTCAATTTCACGTGGGATTGTCTCCCAAGAGTTTTGCATTACTTTTTTTATTTTGAACTTTTTAGTTTAATGGGCACTTGGGATACCATCTTTTATGCTCATCATGGAATATATTTCTAATAAAAATTGAGATTAATTTTGAAAATATATCATTTGATATTTATTACAATACATCTTACAATTAAATAATATTAAAAATATATCATGGCGCAACAAAATTTTATTAGTTTTCTTTATTTCTGGCAGCAAATTGCAGTACGCAAGGCATTTGGATTATGGCAGTCTTATTATTATTTTCCTTTATTCCTTAAAATAGGCGTTCCTTCATCTACTGCAAATCTCTATTCTTCGTCCTCAGTTCACAATCATCATCACCAGACAACCCTGAGACTTGGCCTAGGGAGCGCACGCTGGGATCTAAGCCAAATCCAACCTCAATTTTGGAGCTTCCCAGGGTTTTATGAAAATAATACCAAACATACTCCAATTCTCTCAGGAAGCAAAGTGCGTCGAGGGTTTGCGCTGATTACGGGAAAAAATAAGATTAGGATTCATGTAAAAATTAAAAATTTGGAACAAATCAGATATTAGAATTGTTTTAGTTAGTGTTTGTTAAAGAACTTTAAGGTTATATTGTAAATAAAAATAATAATAATTTTAATATTTTAAATATGTTGACTTAATGGTGATTGAAATTGACATAAACAAAAAGGCTAATAAAAATTCACCATATTATTACGGTATGTTCCGTACCATTTACTTATTAGATATATTGAAGCAAACACCTTATATTGAATGTTGTTATCATCTAATCTCTCCTCAAGTCCTCAAATTAAGTAGTGATTTGATAATTCAAATAAAACAAAAATAAGTAAATTATCAAATAATTTTTCATTAAATTAAAAAATAAATAAATCGAAAAAAATAAAATTTTATCAAAGTGTAGAGTAAACCATAGTATATACGTATTATAACAATATTAAAAATTAATTATAAATATTAATACGCCAATATTTTGCAAGTAACCACAACATAGTGTCAAAACAAGATTACCTTCTTCTTGGTGCCGGTAATAATCATAGCATAGGCATACGCTTTCCAAGGATCGCTGCTTTCTCTCATTGCATTAAACTCAGCAACGAAACTAGACACAGTACTCAGATTCCCCATTATACCAAATTGTATTCATCCTACAACAGTGTCACAATTCCTGGTGTATACCTACATCAATCAAACTAGTAAATACTGGTGTGTCAACTCCAAAACTTTGCTGCAATTAGAAGAGAAAAATGATACTTGTACAAGATATTCTTGTATTGATACAATTCTAACACTGCATATTTAGATATATATTTTTTTTTAAAAAAAAGAGAGAAAATCTAACTAACTTTATTTAAAATACACTAATTTGTTTTTGGGTTGAACTTTTTGTGAATATGCCTAAATTTAAGTGTTAGATTTGTACTTATACGAGAACTTTTCTACTTGAACAAATTGACTGCAATCTTCACAGTGGCAAGTGCAGCCACACCACAAGCGGCTGATACATTGGCAATTAGAGTCCCAAATGGAATCCAGTTGAACAACCCTGCCTTTCCTAACCCATATTCATTAAGCCTTGCTAAGAAATATCTAATCCACACCCTAATAGGTCCAAGTCCAACCATGCAAGCAAACCATAACTCGGCAGCACTGCCACCATGCTTGAACTTAGCCTTTGCCAATGCAACACTGACACCCCACAATACTCCCAGAATCACCAAGGACATCACCATAGCTGCCAATTGAATGCAGCAGCGATCCACTTTCCAGTTGATCTTAGTGTTACCAGTTCCTGAACTCATATTCAGCCTGTTGAGAAGCCACCTGAAACCCTTGGCAGTTTCAATCTCAAATATGATGGTAAATGCAATGAGAAACATGCCTGAAAAGTCCCATTTGTAAAACAAACTCAACTAGTCAATTGAGCGGTGGTATAACTAAAGCACACCCTTACTAAAGGCAATTATATATTCACCTATAAGAAAGCCAAGTGCAGAGAAAAGCCAGTGTCCAGAAACACAGAGTTCAAGCATTTTCTGATTCCAACCACTGAACGTTGTTAGGCTTCCTAAGTAACCCCTCGTTATTGCTATGGGTATATGCTTTGACAAGCGA
Source organism: Pterocarpus macrocarpus (assembly GCA_031439585.1). Lineage (NCBI taxonomy): Eukaryota > Viridiplantae > Streptophyta > Magnoliopsida > Fabales > Fabaceae > Pterocarpus > Pterocarpus macrocarpus. Next base: position 53,573,982 of record CM062516.1, on the reverse strand, counting down.
GATATGTCGTCTTTGAATACAACACCAAACCATCCCATCAAAAATGAACCAACCTGGAACAATATGTAGAAAATTGCATTAGCATGTTGCATGAATGAGCCTTAAAATGGACTTAAAAGTTTCATTTTCACCTAACAGCAATATTCAACACTAATTTGCAGTTGTGTATTTCTAAAGATTAAGGCCTTAATCATCACTTGACAGCAAACAAAAACCTTAGTCTGACTGACCGGAAGGTTCAAAACAAATTTGCAATTATGTAAAGCCGTAGATTAAGGATTTAAGAACACAATAGAAAAAACAGCTTCTCTTCTGCCGTGAGAAAAGGGATAACTACTTCAAGATCAGAAGTCGGAACATTTCTATTTGGCCTCGCCTCTAGCTTAGAAGGTGGCACAAATTTTCTCTATAGTTAGAAAAGAAAAGCAGTAGTTATGAAGGATTAAATATACATGGTGCTTTTAAGCATGTTATCACAATAATGTCTGAAAGTTATGCCCCTGTCCAAACAGTTCTGGAATGTGATTCATTGTGAACACACCATAATCTGTATATGACCAAAACACAGAAATGGTTGTAGGGGCAGACCGTATTAGAAGGAAGGTCAAGGTACAGAATGGTTTGGTTGCTTGTCACACCGGCATGCCCAGGGCCAAATAGCTTTTGCAGTAAATATCTTGTTAAGACCTGCATAGTTATTATGACTATTAGATACTTGCGCATAACTGCATGCCCTAACACGAAATTTGACAACATGAAGGGTATCATGGTGCTAATCACAGCTGAAGAATTTCCATGAGCACTCAATTATAAGCAAAACAAAGTATTTAACAAATTTATCATAGACTAGCACATAGATCGAACTTTGAGTCCCTACTAGTGTTTCTCTTGAACAAACCATATCTTTCAATAATTTTTTATTTTTTTTATCTTTTTCCCCATTTTTGTGTGTTACACCTCGGAAACATTGACACATGCACTGAAGAATACTAATGCGGCAGTGCCATCATGAATATATCCAACTCTTTAACAACTCAAGGTGAAAATCATATTACCCTACGAATTCCGAAAACAGCTAAATGAACCAGACAAAAAGCATAGTCCAGCAACTCTGGCAAACCTCTACGAGATTCCTGAAGGTAGGAACTGATATAACAACGTGTAAGTTACAGCATGATATGACGTAGAGGAAAATAACTAAAAATATTTATATAGAACAAACCCCAGCACAGATACGATTTATTACCAAAGTGTTGAAGATTGCTCACTTGTATTTGCTTTGCGCCTTGAGAAGCCAAAGTGGATGTGAGTTAAGGTGGCAAAGGCTCAAGAGAAGAGTTGGGGTGGCATGGCTGCAATGTGTGATCCTCAGAGAGTGAAACAAGAACCCCATTTTCTTCTGCGTTGTCGTCAAAAGACAAGGTCGATGGAAGAGCTCGATCACCAATGTCTCCAGCCTCAGAAGCACTTTCACACTCACAATCTGCATCATCATTCTTTGCATTAATGCTTACATGGCTTGGTATGCTCAATGAACAACCCCCACTATTCATTCTCTCCCTGTGAACACGTGTTTGCTTGGAATGATTAAAGAATTGGAAAGTGATTTGATTCGATAATATTTCAAAATTAAAACAATGAAATCCCATGAATTCATCAAATCAAATTATTATTATTTCTTATTTTTAAAGATTTCAGACATAAAACTTCAATTACAAATTGAGTTAAAAAAAAAATTATTTACAAATTAATTAAACCTATTCCTATTTTAAAACACTAGCCAACTTAAGAGAACCACAGGAGCATGTTCTGTTGCCACCAAAAACTGCGTTAAGTCGTTAAATATCAAACTAATTACTGTTACTGACCTTGTTTGTTTCATGTGATTAGTGGTACATTGCACATAAGATATCTACGCCATGATTCACTCATATTATTTTACTTAGTTATATTTATATTTTTTTTATTATCAAATTTCAATGCAGTTACCTATGCGTAGCTCGAATCTGAGACCGCTGACTAAGTTAAGACGACTCCCACCTTGTATGCTCATTATTGATGCTAGATAGGGGTGTTTGAGAACTATAAACTGACAATAAAAATAAATGAAATTATGAGGTGTGACATTAAAAAAATAATTTTTGATATGTTTAAAAATAAAATAAAATTATATCGAATAATAATTTAATTATTTTTTCAAAAAATACTAATCTTAGTTAATTATGATTAGGATACTGTTGTAAAGATGAGGGGAAATTATAAAATGACGATGAATTGAGTGGGAATTTTTTGGACATTATTTTTTTTTTTCGACTTAATTTAATCTGCTGTGGAAATCCTCGGCCTCACGAAACGTAGGATGCGACCCAATATTTGTTGTGTTGTGTTTTCGCTTTTCACACGCCAGAGCGCAACATCGTCCACATTTTCTCATACACTAGTTAGTTTCAAGCTTCAACTTTGAAATCGAACTTTCCATTAACGAACCCTCAACTTTCCCAGATTGTGCTTGGTTGGCCACACCACCAATTTTTGTGGGAATAACAACAACTACCAAAACAAAAAACAAAACATAAAAAGGGTCCAACTTTGAAATCAGTGTTTTATTGTGTGTGCATCACCCATTTTTACCGATCACCCCCATTTGTGCACCCACTTCCAAATTATCTCCTTTCACCATGGGCTGTGGCTCATCCCTTCCAGGTAAACAATTTATACTTCGTTTCAATGTTTTTTCTCCATGGATTTAATGGTGCAGTTTTGGACTTTTGTTGAAATTCTCAAATTTTTTGGTTAATTTGGCTCTGGAGCTGAAAAGGGGTTAAAAAAATTGGATTTTTTTTTTTAGTATTTGTGGGGTTGATTTGTGATTTTGGAGTTGTGGTTTAATGGCGTTGGGGCGATTAGGAGCAATTTTTGATTTTTAGGTCTGATGGGGTTTTTGGGTGAAATTGATTTCGTGTTTTCAGATAGGGGTTCGAGGCAGTTGGTTCGAGACAATTCTGAGAATGGCGGAGGGCAGGACGCCAAGAATCTTCGTGTTAAGGTATTTTATGGAGAATGATGTTTTACTGAAATGTTTGATCCTGAAAAGCATGGTTCTTTCCCCCTTTTCTTTATTTTTATTTTTATTTTTTCGACGTGGTTCTTTTGATCCACTGAAAGAATGAATTGCAATCGATGATAAAAATATGGCTTAAACCAAAAAAAGAGTGAATGGGAATTGTGGTCAGAGATGAAAATATAATATTTCTTGTAAACTTTTCTGCGCCAAAATATCCAGGTACCACTAAGTACTGGATTATCAGCAAGCACCAGCTACAAACAAATAACAATAATTTATCCTTCCTATCCTATCTCCAAATTTGTAATCACTCCCTATTTGAATATGAGTTCAGAGTGGTGAAGGGTTCTGATACCAATAAGCACACGTGATTATGAAAAACTAGTAAGAAAGAAACATACTAGTGTTTCGTATTGATATAATACACAGGAATTTCTGCATATGGTACTGCCTTTTAACTTTAGCATGTCCTTGAAGGACGAAAGATTTAGTTGAAATTAGCCATAACAATTCTGTTATATCACCGATATTTTATTGTTCAAATTTATAGGACCCAGTAACTAACCTTGAAATGTAACTGAACACAGCTTGTTCTCTTAGGTGATTCTGGTGTTGGTAAAAGCTGTATTGTTCTACGGTTTGTTCGTGGTCAATTTGATCCAACATCCAAGGTAAGAATATGTTACTTTTATTACTTCTCTTATGTAAATTTTCCTCATATGAACTATGAAGTAAATTGGTTTATAGGGGTGTTTGGTTATTGTGAATGCATCTATACACATTTTGTCTTTTAGATATGTCATGAAAATTATTCCGTCATAGGATGCTTATCTTTGTTAGACTTTGTAATGCAAGGTAACTGTTGGAGCTTCTTTTTTGTCACAAACAATAGCACTGCAAGACTCCACAACAGTCAAGTTTGAAATATGGGATACTGCTGGTCAAGAGAGGTGAATTTCTTTATCTTTCCAGTTTACGCATAATTTATTGTGCAAACCATTAGTAGAACTCAACTATATGTTGTTTTCTCACAATATCCCCCCTTTTTCTCTTATTTCAACAACAAATACATCCTGAAGTAAAATTTGACTGCTAATTATGTATTTCAGGTATGCTGCGTTAGCACCACTGTATTATCGTGGTGCAGCAGTTGCAGTGATTGTCTATGATATTACAAGCCCGGAATCTTTCAGCAAAGCACAGTACTGGGTTAAGGTAGTTTTGCAGTTATTGCACGGTTCTATATTGTCGTTTCTTATTTGTTGCCATAATTTGAATGATATGAATAACAAACAATTTACTTGATTATTCTCTGGAACTGAACTGTACAATGATGAAGAGAATACAATCCTTTTTTAATTAAATTTCTTTTTTTACACTTTATAGTCATTGTAATTTAGTAATTGTAAGTAAGTCAACAGATGGAAGTGTGATTATTTGTTTTGGCTTGATGGCTATTCGGCTATTCCCCTACCTCACAATGGGTACAAACAGAGTAGCTGATAATTCACTTTGACAATGTATTAATTTGTGACTATTGTTTCAATGTACTGCCATTGCTTATACGCTGTTATATATATCTGTCAAGTCTCACATTACTTAAGAACATGGTTAAGATAGCATTTATAATTGCTTGGGTAGCCCTTACCCCTTGAGCTAGCTTTTGAGGTGAAGTTAGGTCTACAATTCTAAGACTATCTTATATGTCAATTAGAATCATTAGACAGGGATAGCTTTGAATTTCTACATTTTCTGTCAATTTTGTTTTAGGAGCTGAAATATTAGTATTCTTTTAGGAGCTACAAAAGCATGGAAGCCCCGAAATAGTTCTGGCATTGGTTGGTAATAAAGCTGATCTTCATGAGAAGCGGGAGGTGCCTGTTCAGGTAGTGCAACCCTCCTCAATATATATCTATTTTTCATCAAAAATTCTCTTGTTTTTCTCATATAGCATGCTTTATTGTTTCTGTGAAGGATGGCATTGACTATGCAGAGAAGAATGGAATGTTCTTCATCGAGACATCTGCAAAGACAGCAGATAATATAAATGAACTGTTTGAGGTACTTTTGATGTTTATTTCCTTCCAATTTTTAAATTTTAAAATTAATCATGACATTTTGTATTTGGCAAGAATGGGAATGGTTGAACAATAGTGTGTGTGTGTGTTATGACTATTAGGATTGGCCCTGATCACATCTTACATTTAGTAACTTGTTGATGATTTTGAACTTTATTAAATATTTGTGATCACAGTTTTATCTTTTGCACGTAAAAGATGCATCATAAAATGATTTGGGAATCAAGTTCACTAATAATTGAATATAAGGTGCCAAAATAAGAGGGTAATGTTTCAATACTGTTCATGTGAGATGAAGCTTAGTCTGTATAATGGGTAAATTCTACACAGCAGGCTACAAGAAGTTCAAGTCAAAATATGCCCAAGTGTTAAAAACTGTTGGAAACTTGGAATGCTGTATGATATTGACATGCAGATGTTTGGGATTTTCCAGAGGCTATGCTAGTAGTAACTTTTCAGTCTTTACTCTGATCTTTGGTCTCCTAGGACATTGTTGATTATGCTACTAGCAAGCTTCCCCATGATGCTCTTGCAGCCTGAAGATGGTTGTAGCAAACTGATGTAAATCTATTGGAGGAGCTAAAGATGATCTTGGGATAGGATTCCCATCCTACAAAAATCCAAGATTGAGTTGTTTCTGACGAAGGGAATATATTGGCCTTGGAATACACAAAGGTGTAGGGAGTTAACCAATAAAAAAATATTTTAGACCAGAGCAAGCAAATTAGAATGGCCTGGATCTGGATCATATTTTAAGGCTATGCAAGATTGCTACTTCTAGAGAAGTTGAACAAGCATGCTGGAATGCACCAACTGCTAGGTAGCCTCCTCTATCTGGAAGACTACAAAGCCTCTCAAGAATTTACTAACCAGCCTGCTGATTACGCACTGAGGATACTGAAGAAAGATAATAGGTGTAGACATGTAGTTTGCACCCAAACATGAACCTTTTTTGCTATGCAAATACGACCGCTTTTTTATTCAGAAGCTATGATGGATCTGATATTGTAAAAAAAGCCTTCTGTTTCTGACCGATGTAATCCTTAACAATTTGTTCAGAGGGACCTAAAAATTAGTGATTGCTGCCTCTATTCGGGCAATATGACATTAGTTATGTGTTAGTTAATTACGTCATTGAAGCAATTCAAGAAATGCTGATTGTGTAACTTTGTCAATGTAGCCTACAAGGTGAATTTCCATATGCAGGAAACCTTGAATTTTGATCTGATTTCACTGGGGTTCTGATTAGTATCTTTAACCGGCTTTTTCATTCCGTTTTCTTTTTAACCTTTTTGTCTTTGCTTAAAAGTTCTAAAATTCTATCACTGATGTATGGGGAAGAGGACAGTGGCCTAAAGTGCAGGCAAAGTGGCCTGGCTAAGATTTAATCCTGGGTTCAAATAGTCTCCTTAAAGACCTGGGCAAATACACTCTAGAGTCAAGATCTGCATGTTTACTATCTTAAATATGCATTAGATGTCATGACTGTTGACTATTAGCCACAAATCTTGACCTTAAAGGGTCATCTAAGTATGGTGGTAAAAATGGGGTTCAGTTATCCATGAAATTTTCACCTCCATACCGAGCTGACCATAATGATAAAACCTTAAACACAGTAGATTAAGAACCTGCGTGTGCGGTGCTTAATAATTTATCAGTAGCTCATACTTGAATACTGGCATCACCTTTTGTTCTAGCTTTCTTTTCTCTACATCCCAATATTTTTATGTTTGTAATTCTCATCTCATTTATTATTTGATATGTCACTATGACTTTCGTACATCATCTATATTAAGGAATTCATAGGAAGATTTCTCTGCACCAATTAGTATGGACATTCCTATGATGCTTAAAGATTGATTACTTGTCCCATTTTTTTTTTTTTTCTTCAAACAGGAAATTGCCAAAAGACTGCCTCGCCCATCAGTTTCTTGATGTAGCCACTGAAAGATGTTCATTTGCTTTCGAACCTTCAAAACTGTGATGCATGAGACTGAGATATGTATATTGTGATTCCATATCTCTGGTCTCTTATCAATATGTAATCATATGATTTACACCATGTCATACAGATGATACATTAGGTTGTTGTAGTAGCACCATGCTTTGTGAGCCACGACTGAGTCTTGTCTATTATGTTTACACTGACACATATCCTTGGTCTCTTATGGATTGATATGCCCTGTTTCTAATTCAGTTAAGGCTGTAATATCATCAAGTACACCATGCCAGGTACACGGTGCATTAGGTTGTTGTAGATGATGCTTTGTGTGACCCACACATCATGGTTAAATTGAACCTATTTGAATGTTGTTCGTTGTTGCATGAATTTCAATTTGAGTGCTACGCGGATTGACCGCATAAGTCTATTTTAATATCGTTCACTTGCAAAAGTTTAGGCTTGAAAGCTAGAGGCTACTGGTGTGTATAGACAGGTTCATTTTAAGTTCAAAACAATTTATAATAAAAAATTTTTGGGGACTTTTTTTTTTTGGTAAAAAAAAATTTGATTATTTCTTAAAATTAAATTGTTATGTATAAATCTATATTTATGATTATTTATAGAAAAATTAACATTATTTATACATTTTTTTTGCTATATTATTAATTCGCATGTATTATGTACAGTCAATTATATAAATTGAAAAAGATTAAGAACTTATAATAAAATACAGGTGGTGCCACCTAACCTTGCAGTTCTTTTACGCAATCGACATGGGTTGGGTAAGGGTGACTGAGCAATGACCAATGAATAATGACCATGTCAAATGAAAATTGACAGGAATATTCTGCCTTTGTTTATTCATTTTTTTTCTTAATTTAAAAATATAAAATAATTCTTTTATTTTTTGGAAAAAAGGAAAAATCCGAGCGTGGGGCGACGGAGCTTTCGTTTATTTCAGGAATCCACTCATCACGACATGTTGGCAGGGTCCTGTTAAATGTACTTTTCCATATACAGTTATATGTATATGCCATTTGCTTGGAAATTTCAAAATTATGATCACAAATAATTTCTGTTCTGTTTTTTGTCGAAATTATTTTCTTCTTAAGCAATTATGGTATGAGTTTTAGAATTGACAACTTACCTTAAAACGTTCCATTGTCAAAGATGAGGAATTTAAGGTCTACATTGGTAGCGTCTGGATTTTAAAACAATAAAATCGACAATCAGAAATCAACTAACAAAGAAAACCTGTAAACGATTTGATTTTATTTTATTTTTTCAATAGAATAAGAATTACAAGCCCCTGTAAAATTTTGAAAATATTTTATTCACCAAAAACTTGATTTAACGCATTACATACAAAATTATATTTTCTTTTGTAGTTTAATTTGTTATAACTATTTAATCATTTATACACATATTTAGATACCTTTTGCCGCCAGATCCGTTACCGTCAGCTCAATGCAAACTAGCTTTCTTTCTCCTTCTTCTTCTTCTTTTTTTAGGAAAAAAAATAGTTGAGGTGTTATGCGTGCTTCATTAATTGGTATTTCGAATATGGAAACACACTTCCAAATCAAGGTATAACATAAATGATGACACAATTTAAGATTTCACTTCCAAATTTTAACATAACAACTTCCAAATTAGACATCAAATCTAGACAGTAAATCTCTCTTATTCACCAGAGTTTATGACAATCAATTAAAAGTATACACTTCTAAATTCAAGTGCTTTATAAATAATAGTAATAATAATAATAATAATAATAATTTGCAAAATTATGTGTCACGCATGAGATCACACGGTCGGTTCTCTCATTGTCTGAACTCTCACCTACGGGGCTACGACCTTTTCCAACAGTCAAATACAGACACACAAGCCACGACCAACTATCATAACAACAATAAAAACTCACACTTGTTCAAATTCTTTTCAATTCCAATTCTATCTCTGATTTCTCTCCCGTTTTGCTCTTTGATTTCACTTTCCCAAGTCACGACCTTTTTCTATTTTCCAATTCCACTTATCATCTCCTCATCAGTTTTTTTATTTTCCCCTCAATTCCATTCCAAAATTCTATTGTTTTCTCTTTCCTCCAACATTCCCTTCTGAAGCTTCAACACAACAAGCTTCTCCTTCTTCTTCCTTTGCTCTCTGCATCATCATCATCATCATCATCACCCATGGTGGATTCCCACAATTCCCTCATCTGGGCATCCTCAATCACCCTCCAATCTTGAAGCACCCTTTGGTTTTGCGGTCAAAGTTTGCAGCTTTGACTTTTTCTCTGGGGGGTCTTAAGATGGGTGGGAGCGAGAACTCCAAGGCCACGATGGTTGTGGCTCGTTTGGCTGAGTCCATAAAGGAGATTTCAGGGCTGCCAGAGTGCCACAACGTTTGCAAGAGGATGTATGGGAATCTGGTTAGGAGGGTGAAGCTTTTGAGCCCTCTGTTTGAGGAATTGAAGGACAGTGATGAGTCCCTTAGCGATGATCAAGTTGCAGCCTTTGAGTCTCTGAGGGTTGCTTTGGATTCAGCTAAGACCCTTCTGAAGTCTGTGAACCAAGGGAGCAAGCTTTATCAGGTGTGTATGTCTGGCTTCTGCTTTTGTAAAATCACACAAAGGAAAGTTGAATTTTTGTGTTGTAGGTGTTCTGCCAATATGAGATAGCTCAGCTTTGTAGGTAATTGGTTTTCTTGAAGTGGGAGAAAATTCGTGAGGAGTTCTAAATTTTCTAATTTGTCTCTGTTCCTAGAAATGAGTTGGCCTAATCTGTGGGTTTCCAACATAAAGCGTATAATACGCTCTGAAATCATTTTTGTGGGCTAAACCCTAAAGACCAGTTAATGGGAAAGAGTTGCCCAATTATAAAGATTATCTAGGCCATATCTCCAGCTAGACGTGAAACTCTTAACATCTGTGTTGTCGAAGTACCAGTGTTACAATTTTATTTTATTTTTACTCTTTTTGGTAATTGCGTTTAGATTGGATGTGAGATGCCAATGTTTTGTTTATGGGGTTTTGCCAAGGAATGAGTTAGATCAATTTTCTAGGTGATTGCATTTTTGAGAAAATTGGTGAGAAATACATTTCTATATTTTGTATGTATCCTCATTCCTAGCAATACCTGTTACCAAAACTTCATGTTGTGTTACAGCATTTTTTGTACTTGTGTTTGGATTGTATATGAGATGCAATGCTTTGCTTCAATTCTAAGGTGTTCAAATGTGAATGCACAAATTCCCAATATAACTGCAAGAATATCCAATTACTTCAGTGGGTGTTGTTTCTGAAACTTGAAGCGAGTGTGCATGTACGATATCTTTTTCAATCACTACAATTTAGTTTTGTTTGTATTCAAAATTATTTGCTTGCTACTTCTTGAATAGGTTGAAGTTAAAAAAGGAAGATACTTATATTCGGGCTGAAACATCCTTTATTCATTTGGATTTGAAATATCAGACATATATTAAGGATTTTGGCACTCATGGAAATAACAGTAGGTCTTATTTGCTTGTAATTATGAAATATAGATTGGTGCTTCTACTTCTATTTCCAGTGTTCAGTTTGATGACTTCAGCACTCCAATGGCACCCTTTAGCATATTTTTCTCATCATGTATGGTAAACGGAGTAATCATTGTTTCATTTTGGCCTAGTTCATTGGAAAACCTATAAACTGAACAGAACAGATGTTTGAAGTTTAAATTCTGCAAAAACAGTATATTCCTGAATCCAGGCCTTACCTGTGCAAGCTTCTTCTTTCCACGTGTACACTGCACTAATTGAGTATTTCTAATTTCAATGGGGATGTTTTTTAATGTTAGAGTAAGAGACTGTTAACTTCTGGAGATGCTGTACGCCTTATGTTTCAGCTTTGCTTCTCAAACATGTTAGTTGATCCAGGCTGTTATTTTGATCTAATTAATGCTTTACATGTCACAGGCTTTGCAGAGGAATGATTCAGTAGCTAAATTCCAACAAATAACTGAAAAAATTGAAGCAGCATTGAGTGAAATTTCGTATAACAAACTTGATATATCAGAGGAAGTTCAAGAACAGGTAATCAACAATACCATATACAATTCTGTGGCGATTAGTCTTGTTTGATTCCTGTGCTTTTAACTTTCTGTAATGATGTTTTTGGAAAAGATAAGGGGCAGCATCAATTGACAGATTATTATGTGCCATATTTTTCACAGCTGTTTAAATCTTTTTCAGATTGAACTGGTGCATGCTCAATTCAAAAGAGCCAAAGCTCCTACAGAATTTGCTGATTTACAACTAGACTTGGATATGGCAATAGCTCAGAAAGAAAAAGACCCGGATGCTGCTGTACTCAAAAGACTTTCTGAGAAGTTGCATCTGAGGACTATAAATGACCTAAAGAAAGAGTCCGGCGAATTACATGAATTGGTTATCACAAGTGGTGGTGAACCAGGGGACTATTTTGAGACGATAAGATCCCTTCTTAGGAAACTGAAGGACTGCGTGCTCACAGAAAATCCTGAGGTTGACAGCAGTGAGGGTGAAAAAGTGTCAATTAAGCACAGGTCTCCTGTAATCCCAGATGACTTTCGATGTCCTATATCTCTTGAACTGATGAAAGATCCTGTAATTGTCTCTACCGGTCAGGTATGATGATTTTCTTGTGTGTGGCACTGTTCTAATGGTGTGGGTTATGATTACTCAAACTTTCTACTTTCTTTTGCAGACATATGAAAGATCCTGCATTCAAAAATGGCTCGATGCTGGTCACAAAACCTGCCCCAAGACACAGCAGACACTTTTGCATACAGCCCTTACCCCTAACTATGTTTTGAAGAGTCTGATTGCTTTATGGTGTGAAAGCAATGGTGTTGAGCTACCGCAGAAGCAAGGGAGCTGTAGAACAAAGAAATCTGGAAGCAGTCTTTCTGACTGTGACCGAACTGCTATTACTGCTTTATTGGATAAACTAGCACATGGTGATATAGAACAGCAAAGGGCAGCTGCTGGTGAACTCCGGTTACTGGCTAAGAGGAATGCAGATAACAGAGTATGTATTGCTGAGGCAGGAGCAATACCACTACTTGTAGATTTGTTGTCTTCTTCAGATCCTCGAACCCAGGAGCATGCTGTTACGGCACTCCTCAATCTTTCGATCAATGAGAGTAACAAAGGAACTATAGTAAATGCAGGAGCTATACCAGATATTGTAGATGTACTGAAAAGTGGCAGCATGGAGGCTAGAGAAAATGCAGCTGCAACTCTCTTCAGTTTATCCGTTCTAGATGAGAACAAGGTTGCAATAGGGGCAGCTGGAGCTATCCCAGCTCTTATAAAGTTGCTCTGCGAAGGTACTCCGAGAGGTAAGAAGGATGCTGCTACTGCTATCTTTAATCTTTGTATCTATCAAGGAAACAAAGCAAGAGCTGTCAAAGCTGGTATAGTAGCCCCACTGATGCGATTTCTGAAGGATGCTGGGGGTGGGATGGTAGATGAAGCACTAGCTATAATGGCAATCCTCGCAAGCCACCATGAAGGAAGGATAGCAATTGGTCAGGCTGAGCCAATCCCTGTTCTTGTTGAGGTTATCCGAACTGGGTCGCCGCGCAACAGGGAGAATGCTGCGGCCGTCTTGTGGTCACTATGCACAGGAGATCCACAGCAGTTAAAACTAGCAAAGGAACTTGGTGCAGAGGAAGCATTGCAGGAATTATCCGAAAATGGCACTGATAGAGCCAAGAGAAAAGCAGGAAGTATAATAGAACTCCTACAGCGGATGGAAGAGGATAAGAATTTGCAAAATTCTTAGCCTCGATGTAACTTCACTTTATAGTTCATAGATGTCCAGAGAATTATGTATTATAAGCCATGCCCACAGGAGTAGTCTGGGATGATAGTGTATTCTCTTCAATTTTCATCTTTTTCACTTTGAAGCCTGTTGCCTTGCTGATGGAGTAGCATGCAAAGTGTGCAAGAACTTTGTATTATGTTTGGTTGTAATTTGTCTGTAAAGAGAGATGTTGTTTATTTGCTATTAAAGATGTTATGTGAGGATTTTTTAGATGGAGATATTTACTCGTTTCAGCCATAAACTTTCATGTCAAAGTTGGCAATTCTTTAGACTTTCGTTTATTGCAGCAAAGCCCAACATTAGAGCATAAATATGCCAAGCTTGAACTCGAGTCCAAGATTTAACCGTACTAAAATTTACGTTCGAACTAAGCTTATTTAACAGTTCACCAATAGAATTACTTTTATGATGTATTTTTAATATTTAGATGTGCATATATGAATGAAATTAGTATTAAAAAGTTTGGGGGGAAAAAATTATAACAGCGCAGACTGGCTGGACGGAGTCGATTAATTATCACACTAAGCGAATATTCCAAAAACAGAAAAACAAAAGTTATGTACTCCAGAGCTCCAGAGCACGTAAATGTTAAGCAAAGCAAGCCCCCATACAAAAGTGCACTTGCTTAAATTTGTTAATTTTGATGAAGAAACTTGTCACACTCAATGTGGGATGAGGGACCCCTAAGATATACAATAACATGGCTATGGATTTTGCAACTACAAAACTAGAGCTTTTCCTGTCAAATGTTTTGGTATAGAGGTTAGTTTTTGTAAATCAGGAATGGCTTAGTCTTTTTTCATTTTTTGGAGTAGAATTCTTCACATAATAATGGAGCGAAGGAAGAAAGAAATTAAGGTACCTTTATTTTTTTGTAATACAAATTAAGGTCCCTCTTGAAATGTAGTTCTAGTAACAATTTTTCACGATTTGCTATCTTTTGAAATCTTAGGCAATGAAAGAAACACCATGAATCTATTAACGTACTAATAAAAGTAGGCAAACCCACATACAATGCTCAATCAGTCGCCACAAATAAAATAGGACGAAGCAAAAATAGCGCTCATACTATTAGTCCCACATAGTCCCTTCGAAGGACAATTATCCTCGAACGAAGATCTTCCCAATTATCCCTCTTACAAAATCAAATATCAATACAGGAAGATCTTACAGCACCAATAAAGCTTTCATCGCAGCATCGGTTTGGCATCATCCTAGGAGAACTCACTGAGGCATATAGCGTTGATTTGGGATCATCCAAGATAAACTCACCTCCCTAAACCCGCAAAGGCATTCTAGACGATAAACTGAAAATGGTACACTCATTAATCAACCTAGCTTTTCCATAAATGTTTCAACCAAGGTTTGGCCGTTGACTATTTTTGTTGTTGCAATAATCAAATCATACGCCATTCCTTCCTGCAAAACAAACAACATTAAGAATTAGGACATAGGAACCAAACAGAAGAAGAGATTTACACCTAATGTCCATCCAATTGGATAAAGCAGGATATAAGGAAGAAAGACTAATTAAATTAGCCAGTACAGAACATACATGGTGCTGCTCAATAGTGAACCAGATAAATATACGTGTATGGTAAACATATACCAAAACAAACTTGTCTTCTGTTTTCATATTTCACGCTGCCATGTTTTCGGAAATAAATATTTGAACTGCAGTAGACTTGAAAATATATTTATCCTGTATTTGTCCACTACACTGATGTGCTTAACACTGGAGATAACAGGACAGCCATCAATTTCCACACCTATAAAACAACCACCACCCCCCTTTTTTCTCTCTCCTCTCTCCTCTGAAGCTCACCATACACCATTTCACTGGAAGGTCTAGCAGTATCTACTTTAGAAAGATACAGCTTTTACTACATATCTTTAAAAAGATAAGACATTCTAGACCACAAATTTACCCAGCAGAAAGATTCGTTTACCTGATATATTATGGATCAATAGCCATATTTACAAAAACTGGATTTAGATTATAGGAAGAATGTGTCGGTTAACATGTTGGAAACATTGTGAAATAGGAAACGGTTGGCACACCTGGGCACTGAGAAATCGAAGAGCAGAAATCTCTGCAAAGGTAACACCTCCAACAAAGACAACAAGCACCAGGGCACGCCTTCCATCTGGTACTCTGAAATATGTGAAGGGTCAGAAAGAAAAAGTATATCAAGAAAGTTACAAGACTACAGATTTTTGCAAATTCTGAAAGTCCAATTTCAAATGTAAACCATCTAATCTAATTGTTATCTCCTTCAAGAACCTATTAAACAAAAACTAAAAACAAATGAAACATGGTTGAATTCTTTCCTGCATTTAGGAATTTTTTTCCAGGTATTAAACCTAACCCCTGGTGCTGAGCGATATCCTCAACATTGTTGAGACAAATATAGTGTAAATAGTAGGATCTGCCTGAACCTTATTAACAGCTATAACGTTAAAATTCTTATCTTAGTGATTTAGCACAGACCTTTACATCAAATCGTAAGCATTGCATCCCCTGGAATTTATACAATTCTTTCTGATAGTTACAGCAGTAGGATTTTACTGACAATAAAGGAGGAGACGCAAATTTTAGACAAATAGCACAGATGTAAACATACTTAGCTATGCTGGTTGAAACCCCTGATAAAGAGTCAAACGATGGACTATTTGAGAATCCACCCTGTAAAAGCAACAGGGCAAGCAAAACTTAAATTATAACTAGCAAGAGAGGTAAATCCATAAACGGAATACTAGTGATGACGTGACTCTGATTTGAACAGTATAAGAACTTGGAAATATGACATGGAGCAGTTATAAGATTTTCAGTTGGCTAATTATAACATGCAGCAAGATTTTGATTTAGCCAAGTTGATAAGTACTAACCCTTCTTGTTTCCAAATGAGGTCCAGGCAGCAGTTTCAAAATTTCTTCAACAGGACGCCTGAGAGACCAATTATCACATTTAGTATTGCATGAGTTGGTCAACTACCAAGCTCAAATTTATTACCCAAATATAGCATTTCACTTTAAAATTTAATGCAATCACTGAACCAATCAATAGATCTCTTCAAGCAAAAGCAAATGTATTGAATTTAACTGTAAAACTCTGGAAAAATAAAAGCTAAGATAATGTAATTACTAACCTAGAAATAGCTGTTTATGGTACAGCAGTCTTCCATTTTTAAATGAGTTTGTTAGGACCCTATAAGTTAGGAGTTAGTTAGGGGAGTTAGTTGGCTATAAATAAAGGGAAGAGGGGATTAGTTAGTGTCTTTGATCATTTGTTAAGTGAGTATTGGAGAGATGAGGAGCTCTAGCCCTTCCTCACATCAGTGTAATAGTTCTAGGGCTCTTGGCACATTGCCATTAATCCTATCTGAATAATACAAGTTCTTTCCTTCTTGATACCAGTTCTAACAGAGTTAAGGAGCTGAGCAACATTGGAATAATACAAGTTCTTTCCTTCTTGATACCAGTTCTAACAGAGTTAAGGAGCTGAGCAACATTGGAATTCATCCTCATCTAAGAGCAATACAGAGTAATATTACAAACAAAAATATCACCTTTGGAGCCTTGCTTATATAAAGTTTATTGTAACATATCCCTAATACAAAATCTGTACAACATACTGCAGGGCAATATCATGTATTGGGATATAAATGTTGTCGCACCAAAGAACTAATGGCTAACTATAATTGACATTGCAGGGTATTTAACATTTTAAATTATACTTAATAGTCAGCACTGATCCATTTCTACCGAAGATTCATAACTGTAAGGCACTTAACAAAAACCACCTTTGGCATAGAGAGGCATAGGATGAAATTTACAGCTCTGCGAGTTGAACTTCTTTTTTAAAATTTAAATACAATCATGATAGGTAAATAATGAATTAAGAAAGTTAATTGTCATGCTCAACAAGAACTAGGAAGGCCTTTAGCATTAGAGTTTCAGATTTACCATCCAGATCGAATGGCATGCTGGACCAGACGAATGCTAAGTGGTGCATATCCAGAGAAGACGTAAGCAATATCGTTGGGGCTGTCCCAGTAGGAAACCATTTGAAGAGTTAGTAGGGAAACAAGACTACAATAAGTAGATAATTGCATAACAGTATTTTATGAACAAAGTAATGATGATTTTAAAGACCCTTATATGAAAGATTTTGCAAGAAACACCATGTTGGCATGCACTATATACACAGACAAATTAAAACACTAAAACCATCCGCAAAGTGAATTAATTCTGAACAACAGAGGAATTCTTGTAGTGCAGCCACAAAAAATTATATAAATAAAAAATAATGAAACAAAAGAAGAGTAAGCATGGTTAGAAATCTGGGAATGTTAATGCTGCATTGCTGCAACAACAATTAACCTTAAAAGAGACAGCCATACAACCGAAGAAAATGCAGTGAAGTGTGGGATGCTTATTTCTGTATTTTATATCATTTCACAATGTTTATACACACACACCCGCACCATATTTTAGTTATGCTCCCATTACCATGTTTCCATAGAAGATCTAAAGTTCCAAACTGTAGTCATTTAACTTAAAAAATAAAAAATAAAAAAAAATAGAGAGATTAATTTTGATATGCTAACAGTGTAAAATGTTATATATTGTCAATCAAATCTCATTATATGTTGACTTTTGGAGTACTTATTGTAAAATCCATCCACTTTTAATGATATGACAATACTTGATTGGATGACTGTATAAAAAAACTTATACACTAATGGTATATCAAAATCAAATCCTTCACGTCAAAAAAAAAAAAAAAAAAGAAAATCAAATCCTAAACAAAATTAAAAAACATAACAAAGGTGTCTAAGCATCACATCATCTAGAAGAAAATTACTTGGCTGTATCAGTGTCTTCAACCACAAGCTGCAGAGCACGCTTTATAGTAAGCCAATTGCTTCTTGACTCCTAAAAGAATCACATGAAAAATGAGATTTAATAATAAAATATGCAGATACACGCTTATAGATATGTAATCCATTTGAGTTTGTAAGTAAGCAATTGGTGCATTATACCTGCTTTTTAAAGAGCCCAGCTTTCTCTAAATTACTTAGTGTCACGATGTGCTCAAATCCATAGCTGTGGAGTAGTTCTCTCCTATATTGGAAGTTACAAATATACAAGACAACAGTAAGTACTACAAAATAGAATCTGCTAGTATATTGCAGACAAGTAAAGTGAAGTAAAGTGGGAAAAATATTATAAGTTAGCAATTCACAAGGTTCTACAAAGTAACAAAATGAAAATGGAATACAATAAAAGGTCTATGAGCATGCAAGCTTGCCTCAAGTAGTCAAAATGCTTCTTTGGCAGCCCAGAATTAGTAACAGAAAATAGGATTAGAAGGCGCAAGACTGTTATTAAAGGCTCCTGCTTCTGGATCATTTCTTCAATATAGTCAAAGCATCTGCATAAATTAACGACTAAAGTTTCACATTATAAAAACTTAAGCTATGTACATGCAGCAATCTGTTAAACAATGCATCACCAGTTAGTCAACTACAGATGCTGACCCAGATAACAATGCCAGATTAATTTACAATATAATACCATCCACCATTTTAAGGTCTCTGCATGCAAAATCGACTCACATGTCATAACTCTGAGACTCAACAATCGTATGTTCCATATCAAGCTGCCCCAGAAACAAAGGCTTTGATGTGAATGTTGACAGATGCTGAGCAAGATTTATGTGTCTCTGGGAAAATAATTTAAAGCATATTATGTTTCATACTGCTATGAGAAGCTAATTTATGAATTGTCAACATTGCAATGAACATGTTCGTACAGTCATTTCTGGCAACGAATTCAGCTTTTTCACGAAGTCCTTCAACTCAGAAACTGTCTGTGTCTGGATATCATGGAAAGCAATATATTAGAAAGTCTTCACAGATCCATTTTAATTTTCCAAAAGTTACTAAAACTTGTAAAGGCTTCTGAAAATTTTAATGAATGAACATCCTATTCATGCAGTACTTTTTTTATTATTATTCTTAAATCTTGCATTTAGCAAGCATGCATACAACTGTGACAACTTGATGGATTTGATCTCCAAAGAATGAAAAGTATACAACAGGATTTCAGTGGATTCAATAAGATTATGTTCACATGAAAATTAGGTTATGAAACAGTTGTTTTTGCAAAATCAATTGTAAAAGCAGTATCCAAATATAAGACATCTACTTACAGTAGTTGTCATCTCTGTGTAGTCTTGCTTCATGGATGTAGCTTTTTGGCGCAAAATCTGCAATACTGCAAACAATAACTAAGAAACTAGAACTATATGGAAGCCGAAAATGATCTATCTAAATAACCTTCTCCCACCTCTATTTTTGTGTGTGTGTGTGTGAGAGAGAGAGAGACAGACAGACAGAGACAGAGAGACAGAGAGAGGGAGAGATTAGTAAGAGATAACAATGGAATCAACCTGGACAACAACTTCGAAGTTGAGATCCCGTATCTCCTTAAAAAGCTTGTCACTAACACAGGCCATGCAAGCAAATGTTACCTCAAGAACTATACAGAGCAAAAGGAAAATGAAAGATGAAAAAGTGTAAAGAAATAGAAAAAGGGTGTCTAAATTATGACTGAAAAGAGAATTTAGTGCAAAGAATCTTGAATATATATACGGTACCACTAACCTCCATAGATATTGCATCACTAACTAGAAACCAGAAAGAGCAAGTGAAAAAAGTAACTTACGTTGAATTAAGTGGAACTTTAGTTTTTTTCCCTTCTTGTTGAAGACCCATAATAGATGCATCAAGCTCTACAGAACCATTCTTGATTTGCAAAAACTGCATTATATAAATTCATTAAAATAGGAATAAAATCAGCCGCATTTCAACTGTATTGGATACTGAAATAATATATTTCTGTAGACAAAATCATGGCACTGGAATAATCCATGAAGCCTACATACAACTCTATAACTCCTTGTGCACTAAAACATGCATTAGGAAAGTTTTCATATTCAAATTTACAATATCACAAAGAAAAATAAAGGGAAAGAGGATATTAAGCTGACCAAACTTTCTTAGGAGATATTCTCAAGGGAAAAGCCTGATTGAATAACAAGCAATGAAATCATTTATGCAACATATGTCCTTTCATAAATGTGTAGGCTGCTTCTGCATTAACTTGCCTCATCAAGTAGCCCCTCATATGTTAACTGGGAACACAAAGGCGTAACCATGTCCACCTGCATTCAATGTGCACTCAATTTCAATGACCATTTTTGTGGATGTCACTTGTATCCAAAAAAATGGAATAGCAGAACCTCAAAAAGACAAATATGACTTAGACAGGAAAGAGAAAAGTAAGCATAGCTATAGCAATAAGTAATTAGTTGTTCAACTTCCAATTTTTTCAATTTCATTTGCTGACAAAAAACTTGAATTAACAATTTCTTTTATGAATTAGTTGAAGATAAATGTACGAGACATGCCCTCTTCAAGTAGTAATAGATAAATACATAAACTACACAGCACAAAGGCACCTAGCAGAAAATCCCCAAAGACACTACAAATTATGAATAACAGGGATGAAATGGAAAAACAGGATATACCTCTCTGTCTAAAAGGATTAGTGTATTTATCTCTGGCATGACCATCTGTATAAACAAAAAGCAAACAATCAGAGGATGTAGGCTGTCTTCAAATAAAATTTGATTTCATAACCTTGCTATAGTTTGTTTTTTTGATATGCTAATTAGCTTGAGGGGAAAAAAAACAGAGTAGAGCATGATTACATCAGATGAGCTAACTGGTTCCTCAGCTTGCATTCGGTTTAGGATGTCTGCAACACGCACAGATGCTTTACCTTTCGCTCTCACATTTGGTATCACTCCAAAAGAAAACTACAACATAAATTTATAGCATTATGACAATGAAACAATTTTAGTTAAGAGCACACGCAGATCAGGGTCATTTTAATTTACATGATTATGAAGATATTATAGAAAAAGGACAATTCTATTGCATTATCTCCTCTCTGTTTGATGCTAATTGTTCTGAGTCTAAAGCTTCCTTGCTAAAAAAATTGACAACATTATGTATTCAGAACTACAACCTCAAGTTTGTGAATGGCTTTTGCAATATGCCAAAGTGAGCTTGTATCACCATCAACTTGGCATTCCTACCACAAAGAGAAGGAAAATAAGGATAAGTAATTGGTCAAAGCAAATACTAAATGCAAGACAATTCCAAAGCCAATAAATTATAACACTAAAAGGGACAAGAGATAGTAAAGAAACTAAATAGATATATCAGCATGAGCAGAAATCATAATATCCAACAACATACTTTGTAAGCAAGATCAAGTTCAAATGATAGTACATCCTCATCCATTGGTACAATATACAAGGGATATTCCCCAATTGTAATCATGTTATGTAATTTCTCATCCTCAAGAACCTGCAGAAGAAGAAAAATTATTTTATATGGTTGACATAGAAGTATAATGTTTTAAAAAAGAAGGAAAAAAAAAAAAAGAAAAAGAAAAACACCATGCTCAAGTTGATGGAAATGGATTCATTTCCCAAGGAAAACTCACTTTTTCGCAAGCAACAGTGCGGCGGGGGACAAAATAAACATGATATTCTCTTTGCAGTCCTTTCGATTCGTCATTGTGAATGTTAGAACATATGCATCTCATCAAACTAGGCTGAGAACGCACAAGGTAAACCACTTTGGTGCAGTCAGTTTGAATCGGGTCAGCCGAAAGATGCCGCAATTCAACTCCATGCTCCTGTTTCATAAGTTTGACGTAACCTCTCAATATCATAAAACAATCGACAACAAACTGCTGGTAAAATACAATTTCAAATCAAATATCTTCCATATGCAACAACAATTTTTGACACCTAACACAAGAAACATGTTTCTGGTAAACAACCAAACAACTGACCAGCACTGTACGATAAAATATGTGACAGAATATTTCTGGATTGATTTTTCAATTAAATAAACAAAACCCAGAAAAATAAAATAAAATAAAATCTAAAGGGCAAGACAGTAACAGTATTGCAGAACAATTGATTGCCTTGAGAACTGATGTCTGTATGACGAGAGAGAGAGAGTCCCCGAGCTTTGGATCAATGACCAAACACTTCTTCCCTCGAATCTACAGCAACAACAAATTCTTCAGCGCCATCACAGTAATTGCAAGCAAAACCAAAATTTATTTGAAAGTGCACAGTAGTACAGCAAAAATGGTGGAATTCAGAACCACTTACGTTCTTGAGGATGTTGATGAGCTCCTTCTGGGACTGCTCCCTGAAAATTAAAGTTGAAAAAAAAAAGAAAAAGAAAACGAGATTACTGAATTGTAAGGATGAAGAGTGAAAAGATGAAGAATGATGAGGGGTGTTGTGTATTAATTATTAAATAAAATAAAAACCTAATGGAAGTGAGATTGATGGGGGCATTGTCGAGGTTGGGAATCTGAGCCATTCAGCAGCAAACAATACAATTCGATGAATCGCTCGAAAAGGGTAGATGGATTCAAATGAGTGCTGAAGAGTTTTAATCGTACGTGAGGAAGCACATCGTAAGCTCGCCTACTCCTGCATATCCATCACACTCACACATATGTATGCTGGAATGAAGTAATCGGCACTTGTACTTGCAAGTTCGATGGCAGAGACCAGAAACCAAAGCCTTTCTTTCTCTACGCGGAACCGCTTCACCATAGTATTAAAATAATCACTTCACCAAAAAGAAAAATACCAAAAAAAACAGGTTTATTTAAGTTTATATATTTGTTTTGAGACCCTAAAAAAATTTATATTATTTACTCTTTTACTCTTTACCGTAGATTAAAATTAATCTCATAAAATAATTTAAACACATATTCGAAAATGGATAAAACTTGAAGTCTTTGTACTTGAAAAATTTCCATAGATTACACCTAGGTTTATTATCATTGAACAGGGTATTTACAAAATATTGGCTCGTTCTAGCGTACACCCTACTAATTATGGTGCACCACGCACCAATTTTAAAATTTGATGGTGCATCGGTGGACAGCACCTTCTCCACTGAGTTTATGCTTCACGCCGTCACTGCCGCTGCAAACCTTCCATTTCCGTCCAGCTCCGCCGCCATCACTGCATCCCACCTCTCTGCCAGTTTGCAACCTGCAACCTCCACGTTGCTCTGCCAACTCGACCCAAACTGTGTCGTTTCGTGCGCGGTGTGCACGGACGAAATCGCGGTCAACGCGGAAGCGAAGCAGCTTCCGTGCAAGCACTTGCACCGCTCCAATTGCATCACGTCGTGGCTCGAGCTTCATGATTCGTGCCCGCTCTGCCGGTTTCGGCTCACGGCGGTGGCCGCGGTTTGACATTGAGCGAGATCAGGGGGCAGCTGAGGGCGGCCATGGTGAGGTTGTCGGAGCTGATGGAGGGAGACAAGGACGAGTTCTATGATTGAGGACTACTCTGAATCACATTGCCTCTAGGCATGGCTTGATTGGTTCCAGTGGTGGTTCCATGATGGTGAGCGTGAGCTTGGTGGCTTGGAGAGTGGCTTGGAATGTTTTGAGGTTGGGTGGTGGTGGTGGTGGTGTGGTCTTGTCTGCAAATTCGGAGACACGGAGGGTGATGGAGGGGAAGAATGTCGCTGGTGACATGCGGGTGCACTGGTCCACCCCAGCGGCTTTTAGCGATATTCTCAAGTACAATTAGCGGCATTTATTAAATGTGGTGCGTGGTACACCATAATTAAGGGGCAGAGATTGATTCGATCTTCTAAAGGGCGCAATGTGCTTCGCAGTCAAAGTGCAGTGCAGAGTGCACCGACTATACCGCATCTAAAAGTTTAGAATTATAAGGTGTACCAATATATTAATAATTTATAATATATTATAATAATATATTAATTTTTAAAAATTTAAAAATTTTAATTAAATATATTTTAAAAATTAATTTTATATTATTAATATAAAATCATATTAATAGAATACAATTATATTAATAGAATTTTTTTAATTTTTAGAAATTAATTTTTATATATTAATAATATAAAAGTTTATTAATAAAATGATATTAAAAGAATTTTTTTATCATATTAATAATATAAAATTATTTTATATTATTAATATAATTTATTTTATTAATATATAATAATTAATTTTTAAAATATATTTAATTAATTTTTTAATTTTCTTAAAATTAAATATTATTATAATATATTATAGATAATCAATGTATCGATATACTTTATAATCTTACCATTACAATGTAAGATACACCACGCTTCTTAATTGGTGAGATGCACCATAGATCATGTCCTTCCAAAGTGCATGTCTTTACGGTAAGTTATGTGGTTTTGCCTTGATTTACAGGTTAGACGGTGTAAAAGATCTACCGAAGAAGTTAGAAAAGTCTTATTTCCTAAAAGTATTTTTTTGTTAAATTTAATTTGTATATATTTTTGTTATAAAAAATTTTACAATATTATTTAATTATATATTACTATATTAATAAATATAATTAAATTTTATATCTATTACTTAAAAAATTATATAAATAAAAAGAATAAAATTTATTAATTATATAAAATTATTTTATATTATTAATATATCAAAATTAAACACTTTCTTTTTTGTTCATCAAAATATGAAATACAGTTCATAATTTGACTTACAATGAAATAAATAGAAGGGAAGAAGTCTCATAATGTGGAGAGAGGTAAGCCATCTGTACTTTTGTACTAATCAAAACTCTAACTGCCAAGCTTATAACTGGATCTTAAATAATGAAATGCTTAGAGAATAAAGATTGTAACCTTTTTGCTGAAGTCCTTCATATCTTTTAATCTTTTAATAAGGAATTAAGCCTTAAAATCTTCTCTTGTCATTGATAATTATGATTTTCTGTTATTAAGTTGACCACTGCTGTACAATGTAAATTTTTGCTGCTTCCCTTGATCTCCAAATCCATAATAGGAGCTGTCTGATAGAGGGAGTCCCTGAAAATATTAATCATCAATTCTATATATCATCCTATTTTGATGTTGCTGCCTTAGCCCTTCTTTTTCATGCTTCAAGAGAAATTTTATTAGAATCAGCAAATGCAGAAACATGCTTTATCCACCTTCTTTTTCATTCTTGAAAAACAAATAAAACAAGATTTTTTTTCACTTTTTTTAAAATTTTACACATCCAAACTGGTAAAAACAAAATTAAAAAAAAAAACTACTTGTTTTATTATATAAAAAAATTTCTTCTTACTCAAAATAGCAAATCCCATCCCTAGAATTTTTCGGTTTTCTTTCTTAGTTGCATTGCTTTTCACTTTGGGACAAATATAATAATAATCAAGATGAAAGAAGATTAAACGGAGAAGTCAACTAACAATATGAGAATTCCAAACAAAGAGCATAGATAATAATTTTTTGATGCCTCAAGATTGAATCATTTCCCCATCAAGACTGTTATTATTTTCTTGAATAGCTACTTTCTTTCTTTCCATCTTTGGTAATTGTGTATTGATTATGATTGGTGCAACCTCGAGTTGGAGTTTGGAGTGTTGAACAAAAGATTGATGAAGTTGGTTATTTGGTTCAGAGTTTGAGAGGAAAGGATGAGAAGAAGGACCTTAATATACAATGGTGCACTTGTTGCGGCTACTAGTGACCAATGTGCTATGGGATGACGTACATTTGTTCAGTGTTAGTGATCTTGGATATATACAATTCAAGTTCTAAAACTATGTATGGTTTGGATATGAAAACAAACGCAATGCAAATCGCGGTTTAGAAGTTTTCAATGAAGAATACTAGGAGCAAGATGGAGAGCAAGAGGTTCTTAGGTTTCACATCGCCAGAAAGAAAGAAACAATAGGGAGGAAACAAAGAGAGAAAGAGAAGGCCGAGAAAGAAGGCAAACTGAATTTGCATGACCATAATGTTTGCCTTGCCTTTCTATTTATAGATTTCTAGACTACTAAATACTAATATGGTGGCTTATACATTGCACGCTTATGCATTACGTTGTGTATGATCATAATAATGTGTAAAAATATAAACTTATATAAACTTAAATGAAAGATAAAATAAACTTATAATATTTAAAAAAATAAAATAATCTATGATGCAAATTTAAATTAAAGAAAGAATTTTATTTGTATATATTGTTAATATAAAAAAAATTTACACAGATATTCAATTATATATTACCACATCAGTAAAAATGTTAAACTCAATAACCCACTACTTTAATAGTATTATAAACACAAGTATTTGATTAAATGATAGTGTAAAACTCTTTTTACACTATCAGTGCATAACAATTAAATTCTTAAAGAAATATATATTTATTTATAGAAACTTATTCAAACATATTATACTAAAAAGAAATTAATAAATTAAAAATTAATAGTTAATTAATCTTTTTAAGGTTTTTAAAAAAATTGAGAAATTTTTATTAAACAAAATAGAAGTTTCACAATAAAAATAGATCTATAATCAAAATTCACTTTATTTGAATATATATTTTTGAGTTTTAAGTTGGGATTTAACAACTCCAAAAAATTTATCATTTTTTACTTATATATCATACAATTTAATTTAATTATATTATATGCAAAATTTGTAACATCATAAAATATATATAAATCAAAGTTTAATTGGTTCAGATTTATATTTTTTAAAATAAGTATTCTTGTAATATGAAAAAATGAAGAATTATTTAGTTTTAAATTAATAACTTCTATTTTGTGTGGGTTCCACCAAATGATCCAATAGTAAATAATTACTCACTTTTTCATTTTATAAAGATACTTACTCACGTTAGAGGATCCTACTATAATTAATTTAAATTTTTGACACTTGTTCTTTTTCAATAAAATATCAAATTCAAGCATTATAAATGAAAAAAATAAATGATAGGAGAACTTTAATATTTTACCCCTATAATGGGCAAACTCAACTTGAGCCATATTTGTTGAAGTTTAGTAAGCTTTTTTTAATATTAGTCATTTAGACAAAAAAAAATCATAAAATATATCATACAAAAAAACTTTGAACCAAAACATAATTTTAATGCAGATAATTACGTAGATATAAATATTTTTCAAGTAAATTATCTATGATGTATGAAAAATTCAAATATCCAATTATAAAATGTTAAACTTATTAGTTTCGAAAATATCATATCACAAACAAGAAATAATTTTGACATGTTATTTTTTTAATCACTAAACCCAAATTTACAAAATTGACTACTAAATAAAAAATAATTAAATTTAAATATATTAAAAATATGTTGATACAGATATAGTTGCTATAAATAATGAGTTCAATCAAACAACTATGATTATCTTTTTTCTTGCATCATAATCTAAAGTATGTTGGCTATATATCAAGAATAAAAATAAATATTTTCTTATATATTTTTTTAAACTAAATATAAAATAAATTGAAATATTTCAAATATATGTACACAAAGAACCAAAATAATCCACCAAAAAGAGAACAAAAATAATACGGAAAAAACATGACATTACAATAAAACATACAACTAAAACGTACTACAATTGATTAATCAATGTCTAGGTATAATATTTAACAAGAAACTTATTTAGATAGTCTTTCAAAGTCTATAACTACTATGCAAAAATCAACATCCAAATAAATAAAATCATATTAAAGAGAATAATTAAGATACATATAGAGCTTGTAAAAAAAAAAAACAAGATACATATAAAGCTAATAAAAAATAGGATAAACCAATCTCTAATAGTGATAATAGTAAGAAAAAAAAATTAAAGAGTTATTTTTCAGTAATTACTTTTTACTGTGCATAACATTGCTCGAATTATTGTCTGGGCAATGATAAGTGGAAGAGAATCTCATCATGTTCAAATGCACAAAAGAACTGTACCACTTAGCTGAAAAAAAATTGCCTATTAACTTTTTGTTTTATAAATTTTTAAATAAAATTACATTGACAACTTGCAATAGAAGATAATTAAAAAAATGAATAAATTAATTAACTCTTATACAATGTTAAAATATACAAATAATGATCTTTTAATTTTTCTTTTTAAAAAAATGTTCCTAGAGAATATAATAGGGTAGCTAATTCTTTAACCCACTTTGTAAAATATCATGTGTTAAAAGTGTTGCTTGGGAAAATTCCTAATTATATTTTGGAGCCTTTGGTTTTGAATGCTTGTTTTGAATAAATTTGCAACTTTCATAAAGTTAAAAAGTTATTTTTAAAGTAAAATAAGATAGATCAAGTTAAAATGTAATAAATATAAAAAAAATTCTAATGTTAAAGACAAATTAATAATAGCAAAATTAACTCAAGGTTTCTTTTAATATAATATTAGATTTTAATTTTATGCTGTATTCCTTTAATTAGTAAAACAACATAAACATATACTTTCTCTACCAACAGCATAAACATATATTTTCGCTACCTTTATCTTTTTAAAATTAAAATAGGTGTAAGGAATGTGAGCTAAAATAAGTGCAAGGAAAATGTTTTTTTTTTTTCTTTTTTTCGGGTGTGTAGTGTAAGGAAAATGTAACTTTTGTGTGTGAAAATAACAAAAACCTTTTTTCCTTTCTGGGCTAGATTTTTGGTTTTTACCCTTGAAAATGGATAGGTGAATAAATTTAGTCCACTAAAGGAAAATAAAGAAGTAAACTATTATGATTTATGATTCCATTAATGATTAGATTGACATTGGATCCGTCCAAAATCAAACAATCATATATAAATAAACATTACATGCATAACAAAATAATAAAATTTATAAATAAAAAATTTAAAGTAAGGAATATTTATAAGATATATGTTCAAATATAATAAATCTTTTTTGTCTACGTGGTCAAATATAATATATCATTATTAAAATATTATGATATTATATATAAAATACAAAACATTAAGTTCAGTTATCAATTTTTAATTTATTTTTAATTTAAAAGAATTTATTTTATTAAGAAAATTTTGAATTCAACTCCTGTAAATAAAAATAAAATTTAATATTAAAACAATTTCATTTTTATAATTAATAGACCTGACTTAATTAAATTAATTGAAATTGAGTAAACTTTAAATACTTATTTATGAAAAAAATTCATTTCCTATTTATTTTTTCTAATAAACTACATATAAATTTTTCCTTACAGATTCATATATTTTTCAATTTTGTATACCTTTACGTAAAACAGCTAGCTGCATCAGCCATCAGGTCACGCGTTTCACATATTTCAGGATCATTCTTTTTCGTCTCACAAAACAACGACTACGCTCTACGCTCTATGCGTGTGTTGTTTTTTCTTCTGTTATTACCAGTCAAATTCACCATTCCGAAGGTGGCTCAGTGGTGAGTTCCTCTCTTCCACCTTCTCTTTCTTCTTCGTCTTCCTCACGCGCTCCCTCGTCACTCTGAATTCTTCCCCTTCCTCCGTTGAATCGCCGCCATTTCCCTCTCCTCCAGCTCCCTCCAGGTTCTCTCTCTCTCTCTCTCTCTCTCTCTCTGCGATTTGCAAAACCATTCGATTTAGCGCGCACAGCCACACACAATGAATCTCGATTTGAATCATAACTCTCAAGATCTTCGTATTCAAATGCGTGTTCCGAATTGTTGCTATTAGTTCTCGGTGGAGTCTTCGAGTTTTGAATTCTCAAACGCCTTCGTATGGCACAGTAAGGAGAGGAAGAACTGTAGACGGAGAAATAGGTAGACAGGAAGTGGAATAGGTGTGAGGAGAGAGAAATTTGATGGAGTTATGGATTTTATTTCGGTGTGAGTGAATTGCTGAAGAGGTCGAGTGAACTGTTCCTGTGAGCGGAATTCGAGGATCTGGTTCTGTTTTGCGGTAGTAGAATGGAGATTTTGGTTTGTCAGTTATAATAATGGTAGAAATGATGGCTAATTGTGTGTTGATTATTAGGTGCGTTGAATATTATGCTCAATTAAGTTCAGTCATAAGATAAATGTGGCTATCAATCCACTCTTGTGGTTGCTGCTGATTAATTGTTAAGAATTATCAGAAATTGCATTGGAGATAAGTGTTTTTTCTTGGTTGTGAAGTGACTAAGAGAATTGTGAGTATGGTATTTTTGTTGTATTGAATTGAAACTCATCTACGGTTGTTTTCTTTTTATGTTTCATTTGGCTATTGTCAGGTTATTTGAAGTTTAAGTATCAATCTGTCTCCTTTTGGGTGCTACTTGAGCTGGTTTCAGAGGTATGGTGCTCTGGAAGTTGTTAAGAATAAGTATAAGGAGTTTAATTTCTATGCGTCAACAGTGTAAAAATAGAAATTCAAGGATTAGCCAAATCAAGGTGGATAACCCCCAACTATATTAACTGTCCACCATGATTTGGTAGATCTTTGAATTTCATTTGGCTGATATTGTAAAATTGTTTTATACTGTCAGTGGATAGAAATTAATCTCTAGGTAAGAAGATAAAGGACATTTTGTTGGCCTCTTAGACTTAACTGTTTTTTATTGTGAACTGTTTAACTGTTTTTGAGGGGTTCGAGGGTGGGTATGGGAACAAATTTTCCAATCAATTGTTTTTTGGTGGAACTAGATTAAGCTGTTAAACCAATTTCTTTCAGAAATAATATAAATTGGCAATATTATATTTTTAATTACTTTTTATCAGTTTCAATTTTATGAATGAGTAGAATATTGATTATTATTTACATTCAAGCACTAACTTTTGTTTGGATTTTAAAACCATATAATTTGCATCAGAAAAGCCTTTTGTAGGAAAAGTTTCTGACAAATATTATATCTTCCTTTGATCTTTTCTGTTTTTGTTATTCCAATTTTTGTTTTACACTATGTTTTATTTCCTTGAGCCTAGTGCACCCATTGGAGTCGTATGTGTTAACATTGAATTTTGATAATTCATCTCCAGTTAAAATCAAGCCGGTTCTTTTCATTAATGTTAGGTGAAATTGGGTTTTTTAGATAGGTCCTGATTTTTATACTAAAGAAGTTTGAATGTTTATTACTTGTATTTATGCATTGCAGTTAGAACTGTGGGTTTGCTAGCATGAGGTAATATTATCTCTTCTATGGTGTGCGGATACATCGAAGGCGCAATATGGGACTTTTTGATGAGTTACCTTTGCCTTCAGACAAAGCTGTAAGCTCTACTTTGTTACTTTTGAGATTTGTATTAATGATGATTAGTGACCTTCGTTGCAGAGTGTTGGTGCTTCAGTTTTTAAGATCTTTTGCCTTACTGGTGTAATAGTGCTCATAGATTACTGGAATAGGAGTACAACTTGTGGGAAAATTTTCACTTGTTGGTGCAGTAACCTAGCTTGAATAAATTACTTTTATGTTCTACGATAAGGTTCTTGCTTTACATAGGTGGGAGAGGAATTTTTGTCCAATGTTATATCCTAAGTCTTTTTCATCCCGGTTTCTGACAAAACACAATGGCCTCATTTGAATCATGTAGGCAAATAATTGACCCCACCTGGTGCGAAAAGGCTGTTGTTACTGTTTTTGTTAAAAATTAAAATTGATTATTTTTCTTGCCAGCTTGTACTTCTAGAGTTTAAGTTTCTAAACATGTTGTAGTTGTATTGAACTTATTATCTATCCTAAGAAACACTGATTTTGACACTAAAATAGTATATAGCATGTTTAAAGATAATATCACAAGTCTCTGCTTCAAAATAAGGCAGCAGCAAAACCACCAGGCCCTGACACTTTTTCCCTTTCCATGCTTCAAATTCCTCACCTTTGAAAGGTCTTTCCAAACCAACATGCTTTTTCTTGATAGATAGGGTAACCTTTATTACATGAGCTTGTTTTACCTGTATCCTAGTTATATTAACCAAAGTTTGTCTTATTTTATGCATAATATGAAGGATTTATTGCTATTTTTACCAAAAATGTCTTTACCGCTAGCTTACAATTAGAAGTCTAAATTATTTGCTCCAAAACCTTCGTTGATATGGTATTTCTACTGCACTTAGTCATACATTAAACTCTGTACATCTGGACATTCATTCATGATAATATGAGCCTTTGTACTCCATTGGAATGCAGTATTTGAGAGAAGAGCTCTCTAGAATAGATGAGAGTTGGACTGCTGCCCGTTTTGATTCATTACCTCATGTTGTTCACATTTTGACATCAAAAGATCGTGATGCTGCCGCCCAATTTTTGAAGGAGCAAAGTGATGTTGTCGAGGAGGTTGTGGATGAAGTAGTACATTCTTATCACAGTGGCTTCAACAAAGCTATCCAAAACTATTCCCAGGTTTCTTAATATTTCGTTCTCATTGATTATTTAAAAACTATACATTAGCCGAGGGACAATTGGGTCAATAATACTTTCCAACTGAAAGTAATGGGTGTTTGATTGTGTGTATTAATGAATATGGGCAAAATGCTTGGTGGTTATTGTTGTTGTTGTTATTGTTCCATTTATTATGCTGTCAAGTTTATATTGTAGTTGTAGCAGTTGTTGCTTTGTATAATTTTTAAAACTTTGCCCCTTTCCTCTTGTTTAAATCAGCATAGCTGAATTAGGATTGGCCCTTCGTCATGATTTTCCATTTAATAGATATTTTGTTTATCTTCAGATCTTGAGGCTTTTCAGTGAATCCACTGAGAGTATATCTGTCTTAAAGGTAGATTTGGCAGAGGCAAAGAAGCGCCTTAGTGCCCGCAATAAGCAATTGCATCAATTATGGTATCGGTCAGTTACATTGCGACACATAATCTCCTTATTGGATCAAATTGAAGGCATTGCTAAGGTCCATCCTTTATTTTCTGATTTTAGACATTTCTTGATCCAATTGCATGGCTTTGGTCAGTTGTTGAGTAAAAGGCAGTCAGTCTTAGTTCCATCATATGAACTTATGCTAGCTTTCTCTAATTTTATATGCCCTCATTTGTGGTTGCTTTTTGTTACTTATGCAATTTGTGCTAGAATAAGCAGATATTGTACGATTGCATTTGCAGTTTCATGTACTTTTATAGTGCTTCTTTGATCATAAAAGAATAACTAATTATATACAGTGTGGTACCTAAGTACATATGTAAAACCTTTGTAGTGACTTTAGCTGTGAAAGAAGCTGTGAAGCACTTGATCTCAAAGCTTATTTCATTAAGTCAGAGAACTAGAATTGTATACACTAACATGATAACTCATGTGAAAGCCCATTGGGCTTGGAATAGCAATGAAATTGCAGCTAACCCTAACAATTATCTTCTGATGAATTTATGCTATTATGGATTGAAATTCTAAGACTTCTAGTAACGAAGGACTACTATAGATATTTGATCAACCATGGTCTAATACTGCATCAAGGAGCTTCTTGACTAGAATGCTCAAGCATTGAAGTAAGAGCCTAGAATCTGTTGAAAAATCTCAACTGAGGACGCATTATCTGCGTGTTTGTATACATTTGTGCATGCATGCTGATTTCTGTTAAAAGTTTTCTTTTAATTGCTTTCTTGTCTATTACTCTGTTTAAAATTGTCTCTCTTTCATGGAGGATTTTGATTCTGAAGATGTAAGGTGCAGGTTCCAGCACGTATAGAGAAGCTTATTGCAGAGAAGCAATTTTATGCTGCAGTTCAATTGCAAGTGCAATCTATGCTGATGCTCGAGCGAGAAGGTCTCCAAACTGTAGGAATTCAACTTACTCTCTTTATCCAATTTTCAGCTTGTTTTGTGTAGAGACTAGAGAGCTTCTATTTTTCACTACTTGTTTAGTTTTTGTTCTTGCTTGTGTGTTTTGGTTAAATGGAAGAGGTGTTTGCACAGAGAAAAGGGAGAATGTAATATGGGGGAGGATACGATATCCATCGTATCAGAAAATCCATAAATAAACAAAGAACCAAAGAGGCTAAAAAATCTAACAAAGCTGTTGCATCTCTCGGCATATTAGAAATGAATATTCCCTTAAAATGACTAATACTGTGAGCAAAGCATGTGTGTCGTGTGTATGTGTGTGTGTGTGTGTGAGAGAGAGAGAGAGAGAATGGAAGGGCAAAGGGATGCCTGTAAAAATTCCACTCATTTAGTTTGTATTGAACTTAAATAGTATATCACTATTCTACATCTTCAGATGATTAATAGGTATAGCTCTATTGAAGTTTATTATATTCAAGCATAACATCAAATTTGTCCATAATGTCTGAACAAGAATAGATTTTTCCCCCTGTTGTATGGATGAAGATTTATGTCAACTTTGCCTTTGTAGACATTAGTTATAAGAGTCAAAACTGGACCTCTGAAGAAAGTCTATCTTCCAATTGCCTTCTCTCTCTTTCTTTCTCATGGTTCATATCTTTGCAGCTATTTAATCATCATTACGAATTTTTTTCTTCAGTTTTTTGGTATGTCATAATTATTTTTGACATGTGGCCCAGGTTGGTGCACTTCAAGATGTCCGTTCTGAATTAACAAAGTTACGTGGAGTCCTCTTTTATAAGGTTTTGGAGGATTTGCATGCTCATTTATACAACAAGGGTGAATATAGGTATATTTTTCCTTTTTCTCCCCCCCCCCTCCCCCCAAGAAAACAAAAAAATTCTGATCTCTAACTTCAAAGATCTTGCGGTGAGGTATTGGACTATTTACTTCTGCAATGCTTTTCTAGTTGTTGCTTGTATTCTCTGCATATTTACCACTTTGCATGCAGACTCTGATGCTCTATTTTCTCTTTTACTACTTTTTCTCTTCAACTTTATTTCCATGCGTCTTCATCTGCAAACATTTGGATGTCGTGGAGGATGTTTCTGGAATGTACAACAAGTTTTTTATCTGACTGCACAGTTTAAAGTCTTCACTCTTGAGTTTTCAGTTGTGTGATTTATTTATTTTGTGAAGTTATATTTGAACTGCTCTGTCTGCAGTGCTGCCGGCTCAACTATGCTAGAAAATGATGATGAAGTACCAACCACCACAGCTGTCACACTCACTGCACATAATTCACAACCACTGTCTCGAAGAACAAGGTTACTGAAGGGTGACAATCAGACTGCTCTTCAGATTGATGGATCGTATAGGCCTGGATCTATGGATGGAGGGTAATACTGATCAAATGAATTTATCACCATTTCTATTTTTCTTCCTGTTCTGAACTGTATAAACCTGTTGAAGCTTCATACAGTTGCTTATTGTTGTAGATTTCATTGTTGATGGTTGGGACAATATTGCTTTCACAGTAGGTAGACTAATTAATTCTGGGAAATTCCTCTCTGTGTCTTATTTATCATGAATGGAAAAGATTGTTGAGTTCTCTCATGAATAAGTAAGGAAACTGGTTTCTGCAGTACATGATGAGAATCTGGGGCAGTGTGCTGTGATTCCTTGTTATTTTGGAAAACTGTTTATGCGGCAATTTAGTTCCTGTTAGCATTTGTTTCTTGCTGCTTTGCCTTAATTGATTTTGATGTACTTGAATGTTGCTTAGTTATATTGTATTGTTGTTTTCAATGATCGCCACCGTAACCATATGTGCCCTTCTCATTTCTTGCCCAGGATACTAAGATGTTAAAGTCTGCTAACAATATTTGGACTAAAAATGCTGTGAAAGCTTAGTTTGCATTTTGCACTCAGCTCTGGATTATGATTTCTATTTACCTTTATTGAAGGAAAAAAATTGTACACATGATGAATATGGAAGCCATAATCTCGTTTGGTTTCTGAAGAAAGTGCATGACTTCTTGAATTGTTGTGCTTCTATTCAAACATTAATGAAGTTTAGCAGTTGGAAGATTGTGGAGAGGACTAGTCTTTGGTCTGTACTTAATTTTGTTAAACTTTTGTGGGATATGATTAGGCATTTGGCCTTTGTGGTGTAAAGCACATGATCTATTCAGAGGAATTTCCCTATCGGGATATGTTAAAGAGTTTGGAAGGCTCTACTTCATTGATAGATTTTTCTCTTGTTGTTCTTTTTCTTGTAAAGAGGATCTACTGCCCTCCTATTTTTTGTACACTTCTTTTCATCTCAATAAACTTATTCTTTCCTCCAAAAAAAAAATAAAAAAGTGTTCAATGTAATAATAGACAACTTTAAATTTTCATATTTACGTGCATGATCTGCTGTCTACTTCTTTTTTAATCAATTTTTTATTTTGTTAGGGCTGTGCTGTGTCTTTGATTGACTTCTGCTGCTGGTTCATGGCTTGGCTGATGCATTCCTCATTTTTTTTTTTAAATGTTTTTTGGGGTGGGGGACCATGGGATTCATGAGTCCCTTATATGTCGTACGAGAATGATGGGAAGTGGGAAGATAAATATTTATCTGATGATGTTTGGTGATTGTATTCATGTTGTACATATGAGTGTTTGCTTTGCGATTATGGTTTTTGACACTTGTATCCATATATTAAATTTAAATATTAAATACAATGTGTGTTTCAGTTCTTTTGATGGCCATGATGAGGAAGGTGCTCTGGAATCAAATGAGGAAGCTACCTTAGATGGGAATATGGCAACAACGAGAATCAATGGTAGTGATGTACCAAAGGATGCTAAGATTGCTCTTCGTCAAATGCCAACATGGCTTTCCAATTCAACACCTGATGAATTTCTTGTATGAGCCACTTATTTTTATTGAATTTACAATCCTTCTTGAATTTGTGGTATTTTTAGTCTTGAGCATGAAGTTCTGACTTTTTTGTGTATAGGAAACAATCAGAAAGAGTGATGCTCCACTTCATGTGAAGTATCTTCAGACAATGGTTGAATGCCTTTGCATGCTTGGCAAAGTTGCAGCTGCTGGTGCTATAATATGGTTTGTTATCTTCATAATATTTTATTCTTATTGCTTTTTATGGAATACTCTGTTTGGTATCTTTGATGACTGTTGGGTGTGCCTTACATCCTTAGATCAGTTCCTTTTTACAAGTTTTGTTAGTTTTGGGAAAAGGAAGGAGGCAAAATCTTCATGGCAATGTACTATATATGCCACTGTTTGGAGCATTTGGTTGGAGTGTAATTCTTGAATCTTTGATGAATAATGACAGATTTTCAGACAAGCGAGTTTTGTGGAATAGGATTAGGCGTTTGGCCTTTATTTGGTACAAAGCACATTATATTTTTCTGAGAAATTTGACTTTCAAATATGTTGAGAGATTGGAAAGCTATACTTCGTTGATAGTTTTTTTTTCTTGTTTGTTTTTATTCTTGTAAAGAGGATCTTGTGTCCTTCTATCTTGTAAACTCCTTATCTTCATCTCAGTACAATTCTTCTTTTATCAAAACACATATATATATATACTCTTAGAGTTTAATTTTGTCCTCTGGCATTCTAACATAGGCTTCAATATTGTCATATTTTGCATGTACCCTGCATGATTTTTGTTTTGTTTTTTCAACTGTGTTTCTTTATCTCAATTTTTAAGGATTTGCCTTTTTTAAATAAATAAACAAACAAACAAATTTTCTACAAACTGACTTGCACAGTTGTGTTACGAGCTTGATTTTGACTCTTCATTAATCAAAATTTACATTTTATAAAAGGTTGCACAAATTTATTTTCCATTTATCCTGTTTTAGAACTAGTGATCCTTTATTTTTGATAGCCTTTTTTATCCCTCCAATAATATTTCTCCATTTATCCTAAAAATTACATACTATTTCATGCAAGGCATATGCAAGTACCCTCCCAATTCATAGAAGGGATGTGAATTTTGTAGCTGCCAATTGCCTAGACTCCCTTAAATAGTTGTGGATCTGAAATTCTAACATAACTCTTTGCCTTTGTCCTTCTGTGAACAACTATTTTACTTTATGCTCAACATAACTGGTGGTATGTGGTGCTATTGTGTTTGTAAGTCTGAGAGTGCTATCACTGAAGGAAGATATATGTTAGACATTGTGCAATAGTCTGCATATGGCTGTATAGAAAGTTTGGTGCAAACCTGATTGATATTTGTTGAGTTTCCTTTGTGTATGTGTTCTAGTGGTATGCTTTAGGACAGACCTGAAATTAATAAACAAATCAATTTATTGGCACAAATGAGCTACACTTAACGTATCAATCCTCTTCTTCAAGGCTGTTCAATCTTCAATTCAGATACCCAAAAGTAGTCAAGTACTCTTGTTTCACAAATCTGGCAGTTCTGATTGTATCCTTTTAGGAAGGCACGAGGAGAGAGAACATAAGAAAATGAGAGAAATTTGATAAGGAAAATGCCATGATGCACACACACACACACACACAGAGAGAGAGAGAGAGAGAATTTCATAAACTAAAGGCTCTGAATTTATTGATGAACATAATGACTAATTACACTTCAGATATCATATTTATAGCTGCTCTAGCAGCTTACATAGAAAGCATTCTAGGATGAAACTTACACTTCAGATATCATATTTATAGCTGCTCTAGCAGCTTACATAGAAAGCATTCTAGGATGAAACTATCTGACAGTGATGCCTAACAGCTGTTACTTCAGCTGAAACCTAACCTAGAATAACCTAACATTCTAAGTAATGTTTGAGCCGTAATACAAACAGTGATACAAATCCTGTAGAAATACTCACTTTTGACTAGCACATATAGCTAACTATAGTATATCCATATGTGCATCCTAAAGCTAGTCCCCTTGAACAACGAAAGCATTTTGTGTTGACAATTAACTGTTGGAGATTTAAATATTGTTGTCATAGCATGCCACTGAAATGAATCAGGATATGAATTCTAATTTTTTCCTTCTTCTGTTGCTACTTCCCTATTATTTTCATGTTGGGCGGGGGGATTGAATGTGTGAGTCTCACTTTATTTCATTATTATCCTCTTTGTTATATTTGCCGGTGAAGACAGTGTAAAACCTGTACTGATTTTATTGTATATCAGCCAAAGATTGCGGCCAACAATTCATGACTTTATTACGTCCAAGATTAAAGCTCATGCAGAGCTTTTGAATTCATCAAGGTCTAGCATTGGTCAGGATTCCCGAGCTGGCACAGGAGATCTACACTTTATAAAAGGTCAACTAGAAAGCTTTCAGTTGCCGAAACAGAAGCGTAAGAATGGAATATCTATTGCTGGGACTCTTTTGGCCGTGAGCCCTGTATCACCTCTTATGGCTCCTGGTGGGAAAGCTCAGGTTGCTGCCAAGGAGCTTCTTGATTCAATTTTGGATGCCATTGTTCGAATATTTGGTGAGACATAAGTATTTCATGCATTCTTTTTTCTAAGTTATTCTTAAAAGTAAATTTGTCATCTCATGTTTGACTCTTCAGAGAACCATGTCATTGTTGGAGAGCTTTTGGAAGCTAAATCCAGTCAGCATGTTGACATGAACACTCCAAAATCAATTCCAGTAGATGTAAACTGGAACCCTGATTCTGAAGCATCTCAAGTCACTGGAGGTTACAGTATAGGTTTCTCCCTGACTGTGTTACAGGTAGTCTATATGCATGGGCCATTTTACTGCTAGATATTTTAGGAAATATCTATACTGATATGTAGCTGCTAACAGAATTTTTAGTACACTTCTATTTTCTCTGTACTCTCTAAATTAATCAAACAATATGCGGATTGACATACATGTTTGCCATGTCAAGATACTAGTAGGAAGTATTACAGTTCCTGTTGGGGTTTGGTGTAACCTGTTAAAATTTTTGTTCTGTAGCTCATGCCTTCCATTTTCCCCTCATGTACTGTTTAACTATTTGTGATAGAAACACTTTCCGCTTCAATTCAAGGCAATTTTATGAAACTGACAAGACCCGTCTTATGAAGATAAAGTATCCTAAAATGTATTCTTGAATGTGCATGTTGGCTGTAATCCATTTTTATTGTATCTTTCAGCTTACATTTCTTCACTCACTTTTTCATAGAGTGAATGCCAACAACTTATATGTGAAATACTACGGGCTACTCCTGAAGCTGCTTCTGCTGATGCTGCTGTACAAACAGCTAGGCTTGCAAGCAAAGTCCCTTCAAAAGAGAAAAGGCAAGTGGCTTGAATTTCTATTGTTCTTTTAATCTAAAATTTGATAGTAATCTCTGCTTAATTTGAAGCTGTTAATTTTTTGAAATATTCAGGTCCTTTTGCAGCAAAAGATTCCAACAGCTAAGAATAAAATCCACCAAGAAGCTGGCATAAGAATTAAAATGATAATGAATGGAACGCTAAGTTAACTATCATTGCAGAAAACCATTTTTGGATCGAGCATATGGTTTTCAACTCAAATAATATATACTGGTTGGCAAATATTAGTTATTACTGTCATCATCATCATCATTATTATTATTATTTTAAAAAGGAATTATATTAGATGGAAGATAGATCACAAGAAAGAGAACTATGATGTATTGTGCATGCAAAGGTGTGAATAAGAGACAGAAAAGGAAAACAATTATGTCAATACAATAAAGCCCTCCAATCCCTTTGTTGCAAAGGATTTCATCACAAGCCTATAGGGGAAAAACAATCCAGGTCATTGGGCTGTCCCACACTGGTTATGTTATCCCTGATCTGATTTTTCTTCTGTTAGAACTGAAAAGATAGGTTGGTAGAAATGATGCACATTGGATCTATTGTTGTGTAAAAAGAAATTGTTACATCAGCAAGCATAAAATGCTATACGAAGCCATTTGTATCAACACACATCTCTGAGCCCAAATACTAAGGGATCTATTTCTGCATTTTCTGTCTTATAAATCAATCTACATTTATCTTCTATTGGCAAAGATAAGAAGAAGAGAAGAAATTTGATCCCTCTCAAAAATGGAAAGTCTTGGGCATCAATTTCATGCCTTTAGCTTTTCAGTTCACTGATGCAATTTTCTCCTGTGATAAGAGAAAAAGAGAGAAAGGGGGAGGGGGGAGAGTGTTATCTCCTGTGATGACATAATATTTCCCTCTGAAGTTAAACTTTTATGTTGTTAACGATTACTGTTTCTTATTGATTGCAGGGATGGATCAGAAGATGGTCTTACTTTTGCATTTCGCTTTACAGATGCTACAATATCTATACCTAACCAGGGTATGCTGAATTCTGTTAAATGAGTAAAGTGAATTTTGTTGCTTATTACAGTTGAAGGAATCATGTTGCTACAGGTTTACATGAGTTACTATTACGATATGCTATGAGATTTTGATTATGCACACTAGAAGTGTACCAATGGCTTTTCAAAAGAAGGATCTCTTTAGTTGGTTTTGGTTAGATTCACTTACACGTCAGATAATTTAGCATTGCTAAGATGATACTTGCACAGAGTTTATCCTCACAAACCCCTGACAAACTATGACACAAGTCATTGGATTTGGATAACACCTGGGTCCCACTATAACTTTTTCTGAACAGTTCAGATGAATCTATCTTGGATCTTAATACCTGGGTCCCACTGTAACTTTTTCTATGCATTAAACATGGTTTATGAATCTTAATACTATTATGATTACAATGAGCAAATTATTTATGTTTAAGACTACTAGTAATTTAGTAAATCACACAAATGAGCAAGTGCTTATATTAGTAACATTTGCCTTCTCTCTACAATTCTGCACTGTTTCTTTTTTGGTTAATGAAGATACTCCATTTCGATTAGTATGCTTTTCTGACCTGAACCATGTCTGTAATAACGGTTAATTTGTAAACCACTTGTGGAACTTTTTATAATATCATTTATTTTTACTAAATCTTGATAATATTATATTTCTCTGGTTGCAGTTTGCGCTCTAATGATGAGTCA
This sequence comes from Pterocarpus macrocarpus, assembly GCA_031439585.1. Classification (NCBI taxonomy): domain Eukaryota; kingdom Viridiplantae; phylum Streptophyta; class Magnoliopsida; order Fabales; family Fabaceae; genus Pterocarpus; species Pterocarpus macrocarpus. The sequence continues at coordinate 53,532,348 of CM062516.1, read as the reverse complement.
TTGTCTTTCTTCTGGACAGCTTAGTTTATAGCAGTCTTTTTAGTTTATTTTCAATATTTTCTTTATCATTTACTTGTTTATTTAGCTGCTAATTTATTTTCTCATTTTCAACATTTATGTCTGGATGCATTAATATTCAGGAACTGATCTTGTTCGCCAAGGATGGAGTAGGAAGGGTCCCAACGTGCTGCAAGAGGGTTATGGTTCTGCAGCAGTTTTGCCTGAAGAAGGAATATATTTAGCAGCTTCCATATACCGACCTGTGCTTCAGGTGTTGCATATTGGATTGCCACATTTCCTCCTGTAATGTTTTGATCATGTCCCTTATCCTTGGCTTTATGGCTTTCCTGACCTGATTCTTCCTGCAGTTCACAGATAAAGTTGCTTCAATGTTGCCAACAAAGTATTCCCAGCTTGGGTGAGCTCAAAACCATTGTACTGTTATATATATGGGAAGACCAAAATGTTTGTTCTTGATTGGTTCATATCAAATACCGAAACATCTTTCCAAGCTCAAATTTTGTTGCTTTCGTACTGATTAATGTTAGTTTGTGGTGTTGTCAACTCTGTGAATTTCAGGAATGATGGGTTACTAGCTTTTGTGGAGAACTTTGTGAAGGACCACTTTTTACCAACCATGTTTGTAGACTACCGAAAAGGCGTACAGCAAGCCATTTCAAGCAAGTCTTTTAAACTGTTCTGACTGTTTCTTTCTGCATCTCTTTTTTGAGAAGCCCTGCTTGGGCCCTAGTGCTTTCCTTTTTTTTTTTTTTTTTTTTTGTCTTAACATTTATATTGAAACATCTGAGTTGTAGTATGTCAATTATACATTAAAAAGGATATTTGGTTTCCATGAAAATTCTTTAATATAGTTTAATCAATTTGGTATTAACCAACTAAAGGATGGACTAATGCAATTTCAAAATTTTACCATCCATAGTTCTGGGCATCAGGTTCTCAAGACTTGTTTGCTTGCTAGATTATCCTTTCTGAATTCAGTTCAATCCAAAAGATCCACAAAAAAATGGAGCATGTGTCTGATATTTTGAGAGTTAGTTTTAATTGTTGGAGTTGTGTATATATTCTTGTAAGTGCAGGCATGCTAAAATACGTTAATTTGTTGAGTTGAGAGAATTAAGTATTAATTTGTAAAATTTTCTACAAAAAAGGAGTGGCTAAACTTGTCATAGAGTGGTTAATCTAGTATTCATAGGCCCTTTTTTAGTAGGGTTAAGTTTAGGTTGTTCCGTTTTTGCCATTCTTCCATATCTTTAATATTATGAAGAACATATAGGCATGTTGCAGAACTTAAATTTCTGCCACATGCTTGCTGTGCATTTGATGTTTGAAGTGGCAGAAACTTCCATTCTGAAATTTAAAAGACGCCAAAGAAGTTGACAACAATTTGATGTGATAGCATTTTGGCTTGTAGGCATGTGGTGCCCTGAAACACTTCTTAAGTGCTTTCTCTGAATGAATTCCTCTTTTATATTAAAGATGGAAAGTGAATGTTCATGACTGGTTCAGGGATCAGTAGTAGTTCTCAGAGGTCTCCATCATAAGTTTGTTTTAATATTTGATATCTGCATATAAACTTTTAGGTCCAGCTGCATTTCGTCCAAGGGCACATGTGGTTACTACTTACACTCCATCAATTGAGAAGGGTCGACCTGTATTACAAGGACTATTGGCTATAGATTACTTAACAAAGGAGGTAAATTTTAACTAAAGATTCTTAATATGATAAGATAGGTTATAATTTCTACCATTTTCCTCTCTATCAAACACCAGATGACATTATGCCTGAACTAATGAGATTTGGAGTTTGGACATTATTTTATTGACTATACAGTCTATACTTGATATGTAGTTTCATCTGATAGTTTGAGAACATTGATGTTTTCCCTTTTAATTTACTGCATCTAATATGCTGCAGGTGCTTGGCTGGGCCCAAGCAATGCCCAAATTTGCTAGTGATCTTGTGAAGTATGTGCAAACTTTTCTTGAGAGGACTTATGAAAGATGTCGGACTTCATACATGGAGGTACTCTTTATCTGTTTTGGACCAAAAAAAAAAAAAAAAAAAAGACTTTCAGCAAAATGAAAGGAAAATATACAACCTTGAAGGATATACAATATTCTAGTGGAATTTAAACAAAAACAGAGAACATAATAGCAGATTATTAGAAAAGAAATTGCCAAATCCTCATGATATCCAGCAAAGTGACCAGTTTGAAACAACCGTTGGCTGGGCAGTATAAAGAATTAAAATTGTTCATGTCCTCGGGCTCAGGAGTTTGTTCCATGCTGTTACTATTCTTCATTAGTTAAATTGAATTTCATCGCAAATATAGATTGGCCCGTGGATTATCCTTGACATACCTATAAATGGTTACTTTTCATAATGGTCTTCTAGTGTTACTATTTTCTAATGTTTTAGTCAATTATATTTCAGGCTGTTCTTGAGAAGCAGAGTTATATGCTTATTGGGAGGCATGATATTGAGAAATTAATGAGGCTAGTCCCCTCAAATGCATATTTACCAAATCTGCTTGGTGAGTCTAACATGGAAAGTAATTCCTCCGATGCTGAGTCAATTGAGGCTGAATTAGAACTAAGTGAATTACTGCTCAATTTGTGTCCTATTAAGCAGGTTTGCATGGCTTTGTTTATGCTAATAAGTTACTTTTCTTCCTTATTGATACTTTTTTTCTTGTTTGAGTATTTAATTTACTGACCTAAAAGAATAAGATTTTCAGTTTTGTGCATTCTTGGTAAAAATTCTTCTCGTCCTCCTATTTATTATGCATTTCCAGTGACTGTGGTAGTTTTGCTTCAGGAAAACCTAATTCATGATGACAACAAATTGATTTTGTTGGCATCTCTTAGTGACTCGTTGGAGTATGTTGCAGACTCTATTGAAAGGTGGGTTTTTTAGATGCTGTGCTATCTAGACAATGTTTTAATTTGTGCATACTGTGTATAAACCAAGTATATATGCAAGTTGTTAAAATCAGCATTGTTGTTAAAATCAGCATTTAGGTCAAAGAATCGCATGATTGTACAATTTATGGGTAGTGTTATGATCCCAATCCCAGCAAGAAATTTATTTTGCTGGGAGTGTGGTAGGGTTGACAGTGAAATTGTAAGATTTTAGAATCTTTGGTACAATTTCATACCCAAACCACCATTTTCAGTTAGTCAAGCAGGAGACTGACTAGGAAAAAAGCACAAAAATCCACATGCAGCTACCCACCTAGCAGTTAAAACCTTTGCTTGTTTGCTAGTTTGTGACTCAGCATCCATTGGGTGCAACCAGGTTTGTGCTTGTGTGCAACTCTGCTTGCTGAGAGTCTGTGACCTGTGATGCTGGCCAGTGTGCAACTCTGGTTTGGTGAGACAGTGTCTCTAGGTTTATGTGAGCTGTCTGTGAGAGTGGGTCCTGGGCTTGCATCTGAGCTAGGTGTCTGAGCTTGCAAGTGGGTTCCCCTGTTCTTGGATTTCTTGCTGCTGCAGAGCCTGCAGAGTAAATATTGAATGATAATATTTTTGTTCCTAAATTTAAATAGTAGGAGTATGTGTAGGGCTTGTTTTAATGATCCCTAAATGAAAGAAATCAAGCATCATAGAAAGGAAGATCCTTCTTTTCAAAATCTTAGGGCAGTATTTTTGTGGTACGTTAAATTCTTGTGCAATTTGCAGGCTTGGACAGACAACTCAGAGAGCGCCAAATCATGTTGAAGGAAAATACCATCACAGTCGTTCAGATAGTGGGCCTACAAGGACTCTCACATCATTTGCTCAAGATTATAGGAAATTGGCAATTGATTGCCTAAAAGTTTTACGTATAGAGATGCAATTGGAGACAATATTTCATATGCAGGTTTGCCACTAGCAATGTTGTTTGTCTATAGTTGTGGAAGGAATAAGAATTTGATAGTTAACTGTCTCCAGCTTATCTGAGCATCAAAACCTTGTGCAGGAAATGGCAAATACGGAATACTTGGATGACCAAGACGCTGAAGAGCCAGATGACTTTATTATGTCGCTCACTGCACAGGTGTGTCTTCTTATCTTTGCATAATGTGGTTGTCTTCGTGAAAATTCTTAGTTTGATCCTGGGATGGATCAGGAAATAAACCTTTGCATAACTAAAATACCATTATAACAGAAGTTACTAAAGTTAAACTAGAATAACTTGTAACAGCAACTTACTAAACCAACTAATCCGGAAATTCTGAAATATTTGATTTAGTAAATAATATGGAATATTATTATTGATCTCAATTTCAAAACTAAACCAACGTAATGATGAATTTAGAAAGTTTGATCTTCCTGTTTAATGATTCAAAGATGTAGCATATGCTCATGCAAGTCAAATGGTTTGTCTTTACATTTTCAATGGAACCTCCAGATTACTCGAAGAGATGAGGAAATGGCTCCTTTTATTTCAAATGCAAAGCGGAATTACATATTTGGTGGAATTTGTGGTGTTGCAGCACATGCATCTATAAAGGTATATATGTAAAGTTTCCTACATTTTTTACTTTTACTATACAAAACGCTGCATTTTTATGTTTGGGGATGTATTCAGTTAAACCATTTGTATCATTTCCTTTGGCTCCACTGCTAATGAGAGGGTGCACTTAATACTTCCTAGGCTTTGGCGGATATGAAGTCTATTAATCTTTTTGGTGTTCAGCAAATATGTCGAAATTCTATTGCGTTGGAACAGGTAATTAATGTTTTTCACACTATTTACCATAAAGTTTCTTAGCGACAGGGAAAAAAAAAATTGCCTGTTGAACTGTACAGTCAGAGCTAAATTATTAGAATTAGAACTAAGAAAAAAAAGGTGTAACCAAAAACAAAAGGAACTTGGAAAAACGTGGAGATAACAAAAGCACCTATTGAAATTTGACAGCCATAACAATTTTGGATGGTGTTACAGGCGCTAGCAGCTATTCCATCCATAGATAGTGAAGCAGTACAACAAAGATTGGATCGAGTCCGCACCTACTATGAACTATTAAACATGCCATTCGAGGCAAGTCAACCGAACCAACAGCTTCATTTCGAGTGTAGTTTTTGTCAGGTCATCTTATCTTGGTATTCCTGTTTCTGTCACAGGCCTTGCTTGCATTCATTACAGAACATGTACACTTGTTTACTGTTGCTGAGTAAGTTGATTGAAATTGTAGTTGTTATCACTTTTTACGGAACTATAGAATTATATTGACGCTATTTTTCTGCAGGTATGCCAACCTTCTTAATGTTCAGGTCCCTGGAAGGGAGATTCCTCCTGATGCTCAAGACCGAGTATCCGAAATATTATCCCTTTAGTGTGTTCGTTCATTTGTTTATATTCCACCGTTTGTTTTGGATCGCTGGGGAGCTCGCAGCAAATAGATTTCTGATTCTTAGTTCTGATGGAACAATCCGATGCAGATGTCCGGTTTTTTGTGAAGTTAGAACTGGGTAGGCCCCTAGTTAAAAGATAGTTTTGGTTCTGCCCTCGATCATAGCAGTTCCATTTTCCCCTCATTTGTATGTAATGTAATCCATAATGTGATGTGTCAATTTTGGGTGCTGCTACTTTCCTTTTCGGTTAAATCTCCTCTCTCGATTTTTGGGGTTTTGAGTATGGGTGTGATGAGGAATTCATTTCCAGCCAATATCAAGAGCAACCTGAAAATCACACGTATATTTTTCACGCCAAAGATACTGTATCATTTCCTTCTACGGTTGTGTGGCCTATTTTAGTTTTTTTTTTTTTTTAAAAGTGTATTTTTGTTGAGTTAGAAGACTAAATAATTAATTTTTTATACGACTCGGGTGTTCCTGCCGTTAACTTGTAACTAGCTCATGGTGATTTGGCATTTTACTGGTTTAGATTGTCAACTTTCAACGGTTGATGAAATGATCTACTTGGTATTAAGTTATAAAACTATGCCTTCGTAACAAGTTGGCTACTAACGTCTGAAATTTCTGGCAAAATAAAACTAGCATATGATGCCGGATCACTAACTACGTGTTTGATAACGCCGTAAAAATTTGGATTGATGTGTAACCATAGATTTCAATGATGTAAAATTAAACACTGAACTTATTTCTCATAAAGATTTAATCTGAAGTGCTGAAAATGCATTGAAGGAACTGTTATCATTTAATATAGTAGTACATGAGACTAGTCAAAGAAATGATTTTCCCTTGCTTTGTCACCTAGTACTAAACAACAAACACAAACTACTAATTATTTTCAGGAAACTACTTACAGTATTGTGCCGTTGTCAAAATATACCCTCTCATTTGAACAGGCCTTGAACTAATATCATTTAGTATGCAGGCACTTCGTCACCGTTTACAACACTTTCATCAAAGATACCAGCAATCCCCAGACTTCACATTCATAGGAAGTCATACCACTTCTTAGCAGCAGTCTATATCTTTTACTACGTTTTTTGGACTATTTAGAAATGTTTGATTGCGAGGGCATCAGATTAGCTTGATGTACACACTCCAGAGAGCACTGTGCTCTGCCACTTTCAAATACTGTCCCAATAAAATGCACGAGCTATCAGAATTTGGCAGCACCAACCAAACAAGAAGCATTGGCCAACTGTTTGATAATAGCTTCGGAGCTGTTTTAAATCTGATTGATGGGGAATATTTCTAACTCCAACAATTAAAGTGCAACATTGTTAACTCTTCCACCCCAATGCGTTCAGATTTGTTGGATTTAGCTCAATGTACTTCCCTATACTGGAAAATACAACATATAAAAATGTGTTAACTCACTTGACTACAAGAGAATTGAATACTGAAAGATTATTGGAATTGTATTTGAATACTACTATAACTACCGAAAAATGACTCCATCAAGAACTAGGGAAAATTAGATGCACGACAATTACCCAAGGTCTGATGGAAGTTTGAAACCACCAATGCGTACTCGCTTTAATGAATGAATCTGAAATATGAAACAGAAACAAGAAACCAATGTAGGGATAGTTAGTCAACTATCCCAAGGAGGAAAACAGAAGCACCCAGCAGGTTATATAACAAAACTATCCTAAAATACCCATAAGTTGAAACCCGTAAAAAAGGTTAAGAACACAAGCCGATACCCCAAATGATGAGGTGGAAATAATCAATGTAATCAAGCCACACCAAAAGAAGTCTTTAAGCTGGTCTGACTTTTCTAATGGATTTAACATACAGCAAGGTCATATAACAAGAATCTACTCAATAATATCAAAAATAAATAATGCCAGACAACATGCACAGAGTATTATATTCAACTAAGGTCAGCAAATCATTCCATTTCCGACCAAGACAAATGATTAAAACACACAACATAAGAAAAACCCATTCTGATTAAAAATATTAATATTACATTTTGTTTTGCTCAATCGTATCATTAAAAGGCTATCTAGTAAAAGAAGTCTACCTTACTCAGTATATACTTCCTTTGAAAGCAACATACTATTTTGAAGATAAAACAATTCTTATGATACATAAATTATGGGTGAAAACCCCAATACTCTCATGAAGCTAAAACAACATCACTATATGTAAGTTATGCCTAGCATAATTTGCACACTCCAAAGCAATTTGAACCAGAGCAACAGTGATCAGTTCGGTTGGGATTGGGTTACTAAATTTCATGATTTTCACAATGCCTTAGCATGTACTTTTTGGCCTTTTAGGGGATGTTAAACACAGCACAACTATAATTAAAGCTAACCTCAAGTCCAGCACTTTTCACAAGTTCACGAACTTCATGTTTCCTCCCATCATGAACCTACAAGAAAAGGAAGCAAGCAAATGACAACTGTGTCCAATTTTTATATTATCTGACAAGTCACTTGCGCTAACAAGTAGATAGAGTAAATAATGCAACCGACTAAAATGAAGCCATTTTGAGACAAACGAGATGCCAAATCCAGTATTATTGCTTAAATTGAAAATAATATTCCTATGTGACATGCACAATTTGAGATTAGTGGTAAAAAAAAAAATAAAAACCTTAAACAATACTGTTGAACACCAAGAATGAGATTGAACATTCAAGAAGGGGGGGAGGAGGAGAATTTGTCATTAATATACTAAAGCCTCAGGTGAGAGTCCCTTTGCCCAAAGTTTTAACAAAATGAGCCAAACCTATATTACTCAATATTATCTAACTATATTAACATATTTCAACTTATGACTAATTCAAACAAAGACATAATTTCTTATAAGATAAAGAAATCTAATTATGTGTGCCAGCCTTCACTAGAATTGACCCACAGTAGCATCATGTGAAAACACAGTCAATAATTTCAAATCTATGGAAGGCAACATTTCAACCTTATGTACCAACACATTATAGTTTAAGAGAGATACCCTGTCCCCACAGAATTTTATAATCACAAGCATGAGTGGGTAGTAGAACTGATATAGGAGACAAAATAGATAAATTTACCACAATGCGAAGACGAGCTCTTTGCACATCTGGCATACGCGGAAGTAACTCCACACTATCAGGTACACAATGGACGCCCTCAATGGTTGTTCCCTCACTTATGGCTATTAAGTGCCTCTTATGAACGGAACCATCAACTGTTGCAATGTATCTGATGTAACAAATGTGATTCAGAAATTGTGAGAATTCACAGGAATGAATAATTTCTTCATCCCAAAATAGCAATCAGAAGAACCAAAAAGCAAATAACATAAAACATACATTAAATCACAATAATTAAATCACACAAAACACTAAATGAGAATAAGTAGATCCTACTCATTTTTCCAATCATTCCATGCAGTAAAACACTCACAAATACACAACAGCATTTAAATTACTCTAATGAAACTCCCTGTACCCCAAACCCCAAAAAAAAAAACTAAAAAAAGGTAGAAGAAGAAGAAAGAAAGAAAGAACTGAACTCATTGACTCACTCTTTTGTCAAATTAGATGATGGATGCGAAAGTTTTTGAGCAAAATCTCCTGCAAACAAACATCATTGGATAAGCTCTTAGATGAAACTGTTCATGTTTCTATAATTTATTACCAGAACCACTATTATTAACACGAGATAAAATTGCTTTCACAGCAAATCACATACCATCATTAGTCACAATAATTAACCCTGTAGTAGCAACATCGAGGCGCCCTACAGTAAATAGCCGTGGTGTGGGTACTCCTGGATGTCTTTTACCCTGGAAATACAGTTGCTCTCAGTTAATAATGAAGACTTCATTAGAAGTGGAAGGAAATTCAGAGCAGGACAACAAAAGACCCTCCTAAATTCCAAAAAGGAGATACAGTATGAGAGGAAAAACAATATATCAGCTCAACAGAGTTCTCCAATGCTTTTGCATAACTGGTAAAGTAGAAATCCAGAATTAATAAAGAATCTAATCATAATGCCACCCTGAAAAAACTTCTGCTAAATACTCATGATCAAATATTAATAAAGCTCAAAGTGGCACATACCCAGCTCTTCAAATAATCATCAAATAGACTTATCACAGACTTGGACTCATTCTCCCCAGACGAGCATATGTACCTGTTGAAATGCAATTGCTTTGCTTTATAAGGATGCACGACAAGATGAAACTAAAATATAAATCAAGGTGCATAAAGGCATGCGTAACGTAAATACCCTTTTGGCTTGTTCAAAGCAAGATACACCTTATGAGGCTGCCTCTTAGGAAGGCGGCTCCCACTGACATAGATAACATCCTTTGCAGGATCAACTCTAGTCTGCATGCCACAGCCCAAAAAGGATGGAATTCATGATGTGCAGAGCCAAGTCTTTGCGTTATAACAGCACACAAAAAATTATATTTTTGCATAATGCTGTCAAGAAAACAAACCTACCTGAGGAGTATTGCACACAGAACCATTAACAGTAACCTTGCCTTCAAAAATAAGCTCTTCACAACTTCTTCTAGATGCAACTGAAAGAAAAACACAAGGGGAAAAAAAAAAAAATCTCAATCGTGTGAGACTGAATTCTTGTGTATTCCCAAAGCACTACATACACTACTACAATCAAATCATAACATGTACTGCATAACACCTTAGTGAACTAAAACTGCTCAGAGTAATGCTCTAGAGACTAGAGGTAAACTGAATACTATTGTGTAAGACAACATTTGCTTCCACTTTTTCAAACAATGAAAGGGCCATTCCATTTCACATATAACTGAGCACATAACCGCATAAACTAACTTGTACCAAACTCGTAATCGAAACGTAGCAACTTCCTGACTAACTAACTAACCGAAACCAGAACTCCAAAACGCAGCGTTTTAAGATTTACCTCCAGACGCGGCAAGAACCTTGCTGAGCCTTGTCCCAGAGTCCCTAAAATTCTCGTTGTAGAACCTCCGCGCAGCCTTCGAGCGCTGCGGCGGCGGCGGCGCCGAAGCCGCGCGAACCTTATCTTCCCTGTCGTCCTTCTTCTTGGTCTTCTTCTTCTTCTTGCTGCCGGTTTCGGCGTTGGCAATCGCGTTCAATAGACGCGCCGGAGGCTGCGTTTGGAGCTTGAGGTTGCCGTCCTCGCCGCGAACGATCCACGGGATCAGGAACTGCCCGGAGTCCTCTTCATCGGGCTCGGGCTCGGGCTCGGGCTGTGGGCCGGGATTAGGCTTGGGCTTGGGCTTGGGTGGAGCGAAGGAGATGTTGAATTTTGAGGGGGGTGAGGAAGAAGAGAGGGAGCAAGTAAGGCGAGGGAGTGTGCGGAATGAAGTGTGTGATCTGGAGAGACGGTGAAGAGTTAGCGCGGCCATCGTTGCCGCTGCCACCGTAGAAGCTGAAGCCGCCATTTTTGCTTCCACTGGTGACTGATTGAAGCCACCTGGGTTTCTTTTCTATCAGTCTATCCTACTCTTATCGACTCTGCCAAGTGTGTGTGTGTATGTGTGTGTATATATATATATAAATATGTATTGTATCTAAAATCTTTTATAAATTATCTAAATTAAATTCTTCACTATCTAAAAGGGTCCTGCTCAGGTGGATATTTGAAAAAATATCCATCCATGAATATATGAGATGTCTTTCTCCCATTAAGCCATGTGGTACAGTTTATGATAGAGCTTATCTTTTGATGTTTCACCATAGACACTGCCCATTCTCTGTATTTCCTTCCCCTATTCTCTCTCTCATCCAAGGTTACGAAAATTTGGATCAAAAAACTTCAGAGATTCAATTGGTTTGATAAGAGATTCGATCGAAATATAATAAAAATATATATATATATATATTTATATATAAATATAATTAATAACATGAGATAAATAAAAATAATTAAAAAATTTTAATATGATAAAAATAATTTTAAAAATTAAAATTATTATATTAAATTATATTAATATAATCAATATAAATAAAATATTAAATCTTATATTTTTTAAATTTTAAATTTTTTATTTTTAAAATTATTATAAAATATTTAAAAAGTCCTATATTGTTTAAAATAAAATTTTTTTTATTTTTGAGATATTTATAAATAGTACCTATATATTAATTTTTCTTATATTTATCATCTTTAAACTCTTTTTAAAAAAATAAGAGATATAATAATTTTTAATTTAGCTAATTAAAATATATTTTTGATCATTTTTAATCATAATAAAGAGTTAACAAAATTGATGATTAAAAAATAATTTTATATTTCTTAAAAAAAAAATCGACCAACCGATAATCGATTTGACCAATTTATCAATTTTTGGCTGGTTCAGCCTGTTCAATACCGATTTTTGGCCTAAACAATTTTTTAATTATACCCAAATCGGATACCTTGCCGGTTCCCAGTTCAACCGATCAGATCGACCGATTCAGTCTGATTTTCAGAACCTTCCTCTCATCTCTCTCTTCCACGAACAACCTCAGAACCCCAGGTTTCATTTTGGTTCTTCCTTCACAGTTGCCGTTTAGCCCAACATTTCAATCTTGTAATAACAATCTCATACAATTTTAATGGCCATGGAGGCTCAAATTTAATCAAACACAAGCAAAAGATTGGGCTTATATTACAACCGGCTAGTTCCCCCAAATCAAGAATTTAGCATTAGAATCAATGAGAGGGAATGAATCGGCAACAGGAGGGAATTTGCTCTTGTTATGGATAAAATCGAGTGGATGAGCAAAATCAACATATGACACCCAACAACATTGAATATTTAACTACTATCATCTGGATGGGTAGCAATTGCAATATTAAATTCGTCAATTCCATCTCCAAGAAACAAAATGCAATTTCAATTAAGCTATCAGTGAAACAAGAAGGTAAACTAGTTTGGTGCTAGCTCTCATACAGTACAATTTACTGAGCAAAGTGTCGCAAATCCATAAGCCAAAACCACCATCAAAATCATCAACGCCTGCAAACATTGATTAAAACCAAAGCCCCAAGCCTAAAAGAATCAAAACAAAATAGCCACCATCTACCTTCAAAACCCCTCCATCTCATCTCATACCCTTTCTTCAACGCAAAAACCACAAATCACCCACATAGCACTGCCCAAACAAAAGCCAAGAAAATTACACGCACTTTTTCAGTTCACACTTCACACCTCAGCTCCGTAGATGAGAATGGAGCTAGCAAACGCGCGCAGCACTCCTCCAAATGCAAGTTCGACGACGCCGTTTCACCACCACAACTACCACCTGCAGCATCCAAGTCCAACGGCACCATCACCACCACTGCCACGACAACCACCGCCAACAACAACATCGATCTTTTTCTTCTCAAAGCAATAGAGAAATCACAGAACGCGGCGGTCCTCTCCTTCGAGCGCTGTCTCAAGAAGAACATTGAGGCCCGACTCAAATACCCGAATCAACTTGAATGCTTCGTGGATTCGAAGCTCCAAAAGCTCAAGCTCCTCACCTGAGTGCCGGATCTCTACCCTGACCTCGTCGGACTCAATTGGCACGAAATGAGCAATGTTTATCGTGAAACAATAGAGAATGAACTCCATCATGGACTTTGCCACGTGGTTTGATAAGCTAAGGACATCTCACATATTCATGGGTGGATATTTTTTCAAATATCCACCTGAGTGTGACCCTAAAACCTATTCTAGTAACTTAATATAACGACATTTTTGTTTGCATTTTGCGCTTTGTTTGCGGTAAATGTTATTATTAAAATTAAGTTAAACAAAAAAAGGGTATTTATCATTCAAATTAAAACATTTGAAGGTGTTTAATTATTAGTGTTCGAAATTGCAAATCACTTTTTTTTCATTTTTTGGAGGGGAAGGGGTCAACGAAGCACTTTCTTGTTTCGACTCCAACCAGAAATTGAGAGAATTGCAGCCTATATTCACTATAATTAATCATTCTTAGTAAGAATTATAGAAATTAAGTGTATTTTATCATTTTTTTTCTTTTAAAAATTTTGAAACTCAACATAATTTTCAATAACTATATTTAATTTTCTTAATAATTTAATCATAATAATACACCAATCTCATGATAAGTCGAGTACATCAATCAAATAAAATTTATTTTTTTTATAAAGAACCAAATAAATTTTTTTTTATTGCAATGTATATTTATAGATAAGTCATTTATCTTTTTTTTTTTTTTTTGGTCTTGCCTAATTGTTTCAATTTCCTTTTACCTTTAACTATTATACTATTTTCCATTTCATATATCATTTTCATGGAAACTTCTAAAGGATTTTTCCTTGTATGATCAAATTACTCCGAGCAAAATTCTAATATATTTTCTACAATAAATATGACTTTAACTTTTTCTCTAATATTTGCATTCATTTCTAAGATATGACAAAATTTAGACAAAATTTTTTCTTTTTCTTTTTCTTTTTTTTTTTTTGGAGTATTACTTTTGGAATATCTTCCCTTACCATAGGTATTGGCTCATCCAAGAATTGGTAATGCAACAAAATCAAATAGCAAAAAACCACAATAGTTGATTAATCAAGATAATAAAGGAATATAGAGCCCACCAATAATGCCTCTGCAGCTGTGTTTCAATATGACGATTTGATTTGAGGCATGTTTATTTAGGATTATTTTGATAAAAAGTTAGTTTTTTAATCCAAAATTAATTTTTATATGTTTGAATAATTTTTTAAAAATAATCAGATTCTCAAAAAATTCTATTTTTAACTTTTTTTTGTAGAAATTGAAAAGAGTTATTTCTGAAAAAAAATTAATTTTCAACTTTTTTAATAATATATAAAATTTAAGTTTCAAAATCATTTTTTTTAAAAGTTGAAACATACGCACCCTTATATATAGATTTCCGAAGAGAGGGTTGAATTTTATTTTATCTATTGTGGGCTTGATAGAAATTATTGCACAAGTGCAACCTAAAAGGCAAGCTACACAGCCTACAAGCTACGCGATTGGTAGTAGTTCTCCTTTGGAGATATATTTTTGAATATTAAAAGCCTTATGATAATTCCTAATGTTCATTGCGTACTCTGGTTATATGACTGCCCTTCAATGGTAGAGTAGTTATGGAAGCAACCTTGAGAAATCCCCTAAAAACTTTGTTTTTCTCTGTCAAAAAGATAAAACAAAATACAGCAGAGAGAGGTATAAAATATCATGGAGTAAGAAAAACAAAATACACAGACCAGTGATAAATTAAAACATGGCCATCGATGCATTAACTTGATGAGCAACTGGCATAAATACAAGGTCTAGTTAAATCTCTAGAAAAAACTATTTTGGCAGTTAACTGTGCAGAACAATCTATCAAATTTGTAAACATTATTTTTGGCAGGTAACTTGGATATAAATTCGTTGAAGAGTTGATATCTAAGATGTGTTTAGCTACTCTCTGTGGCGAGCATAGTCTTCTACTGACCCGCGGAAGAGAAAAATGAATACCATAAGTATTTGTCAGGTGAAAACGGTCCATATGTTCCAGCCTGAGGCAAATTACATAGGAATTATTATATATGCTCTTTACCATTTCATCCCTTCTTAAAACTTTAAAAATAATAATAATAATAATAAGGTGAACTACTTGATGATAACAGATGCATCGTTTAATGTATAATTGACTTGCATGATGGACAGTACTTACTACTTGTGTTTCCCATCATGGAAATGAGCATTTTTTGAGGATTTGAAAGTCTGCAAAAATTCTGCAGCCTTCTGCAACTCTTCCTTCTGCCTTGAATTGTCCCATTTGTGCTCTTTTGCCAATATTTCAACCACACGAGGCAATGCCCTTCCTGCTGCATCAGTTTCAAGGAAAGCGAGACGAGTCCTTCTTGCAATGAAGTCAATAGCGGATTCGCAATATTCATGACGAGCACAGTAGGCCACCTCTGCCTCCAGATATGGGTAACCATGGGCAAGTCTCTTACCCAAATTTTCATTCTGAAACACAAAATACATAATCAATTTAACCCTCACCATACCATATATGAATAAATGAGGCTAGAACTCTTATAACATGCATGAATCCCATTAAGAGAGAAATACTATCATACCACAAGTATCCTTATAATTAGACAATGCGACAACTAAAATGCACAGCCTCTAGATTCGTAAATTTCAAACTATACTTTACCAAAGAGAGAATAATGCAATAACAACTGCCACCACCACCACAAATGGTAACTGAAAGGTTGCTATCATGTCACAAAATCACACACGGTACAAAATAACCCAGTCTATTTTATATTAAGATGCATATGCATATGTTTGTTTCTCAATAAAATTGACATATGATATATACACCGATACAAGCAAACCTGAGCAATGGCAGCCACACGCTCAGCCAATGTTCCATATGCACGAGACAAGTGCTTTGCAGCAGCACTGTCCATTACCCCGGGAACAACTTTACCACCATGTGTAATTTTCATGCGCATATACTGTTGAGCAACAACTGTAAAAGAAGATGGCTCCCATCCTTCACCACCAACAATCCGGACATTGCGGGTCACACATCCACTGCTGGGGATCAGTTTTCCAGACTTTATAGCTGCATTAACAGCATCTTCTGCCATGCTGAAATGCATAGTAATCAGAATAATATAAATGTGCATTAGGAACATTGTGTGCTGGAATGCTGAAGAGAAGGAAAGGCAACAATGAGTGAAACAGTAGAGGTTAGAAAATTATTTAATATTACTCGTTGTATAGAGTAACTAGCCAACCAATATCCAATAACGAAATCTGAACAAACTTCAACAAAGAAATTTAGCTGCCCATTAAATAATTACCTACGATAGGTAGTCCACTTGCCACCAGTGATGGTGACCAAACCAGGGAAATCCTCACAGACAACATGATCCCTTGAGATACTCTCCGTATTTTTTGCTGTTGGGTCCACTGCTAGTGGGCGAATGCCACTCCAAGCAGAAAGAACATCAGTGCGCCGTACCTAAAATGTTCCCAGCATTATTTATTCCCATTAGCAAACTGTATACCAGGGAAAATAATTATTTTAGAAAATAATTTCACTAGCATAATTTCGCTGTCATTCAATCATGAATACCAGGAAGACCCAGTTAATTGAAAACTAACTGCGCTGGGCCTTCTACATTGAACAGAGTGAATTATTTATCAATGACACCAATGGATATATGATGCAAAAATAATGTCTATTATTCTTTTGCTAAGATAATCCAACATATTTCCAAACAAGCAATATCTACAATGTCTTCTAATTCTGAATCTAACATCAGAAATCAGAGAAAAATAATGAGTTAAAAAGTCACCTATGTAAACAACATACTTTGATATTAAGGTAGTCAGATATGGCATCCAATATAAAGCCTATTTCATCTTCATGTGGTTCTGGAAGATAAGTAATGGCAGTACTAGAATCTGTAGTTCCAGCAACTGTTCGTCCCAGCCATGGCAGCATGAAAACAACACGTCCATCCTTAGTTTTAGGAACAATTAAGCCCATTCCCTCGGGAGAATAATAATCAGGGAGTGTAATATGTACACCACTGCTGGGACAAATCATTGCTTGTGCCTTTTCATTGGCCATTTTCCTTACAGAGTCACAAAATGGCCCAGCCGCATTCACGATAACTTTTGCATATGTATCAAACTCTTTGCCTGCAGCATTGAGAATTTAAAATAAATAAAGGTAATTAACTGTCAAACTACAAATAACTAACATTTAATTATGATTCGTAAAAATCAGAAATTCAAAAGTGCACTAACACCTGTAATATACACACTTGTGCAGAAACTGTGTTTAGTTTATCATACACCCCCAACCACAGGCAAGTTATTCGTCTAATCTTCTTTCAGTTCACATTAAATAGTAAATAATTGCCAGCTGACATTGAGTAATTGCTTAGTAAATGAACCAACCTTATGCATAAAAATAACAGCATAAGAAAATTCAAATGAAAATATATCCATGATGCAAAGCTTTAATGCTGCACATTTGATTTAACATAAGACCAATAGTTTCACTCCAGCTACAGATATGTTTATTGTTTATTGGAGTGGAGATGGAGGGGAGGTTGGCTGTGAATACGCATTCAGTCTAAATATCCATTATTGCACAACCATAGTAGTTTCTTTAGACCTCTATAAATGCTTCTTCAGATTGTGTATATTACATTCAATGTCTGAGTCTCCTTAAAATAGTCAGATATATTACACTAAACTATGCTTGTCAACTTACCAATTTTCTGATAAACAAAAGCAGAAGGTGAACAATATAAACAATCAATGCCTCTTGTAACGGTTAGAAATAAAAGGATGTCTTACCAGTTAAATTGTCCCGAATTCGTGCACCAATTATCCGTTTTCCAGCATCATCCTTCAATAAGCATACAACTTCTGCATGGTTCAGCACTGCTGCACCAGCTAAAGCAGCAGTGCAAGCTAATCCAACATTAAGGCGTGCATCATTCATCTGCCCATCATAATAAACAACTGTGCCCCTAAGGTTTCTATCATTTCCCTTCCTTGCTAGAGTGGGAAATAGCTCAGCAGACTGTTTTGTAGAATAATATCTTGATAAGTGCAATATTTGTCTTCCTGCGACCAAATCATACACTTTCAAGCCTGCCCAGTAGTACACTACTTCAAACCAGCTAAAACATGGTGTCATGCATGGCAATGCATGGCATAGGTGTGGTGCATTGTCAATAACCTGTTTACGCTCCTCAAGTGCATGAAGCACTAACTTGAATTGTCCATAGTCAAGTTTTAAAAAAGCTTTCTCCAAGTAGCGAACACCTAATGGTTTACAAAAACACAGAAATATAAGATTGGATCAAGTATTTAGAAAATTTAATCTAAAAAAGCAGCAAATAATTTAATAAACCATTGTCCCAAGAGAAACGAACTCTGGTAGTTCAATATCTACATTGTTAAGATGCATGTAGGCCTTTACCAATCTTTCTATTAAAACTCAGATCCAAGGATGCTTCTCAAGCCTCTATGTCAAACGAACCGCTCACCTTTGACATTTGTGCTTTTAAATTTAAAATCCCAAATGCGTGCTACTGTCATAGTCTTTTAATTTACCAACTAAATTTCATTTATTACCTTTCACTTGCTAAAACTAACTGAAAATCATATTTCTACTGAAATTTCCTTTCAAAGAACTGCCTCAATATTTATCATGCAAGCATATGATGCACGCCTACTAGATTTCCACAATGTTTGTTGCATTTTCTATTTCAGACATAGTATATTACTATTAGCATTACCCGTCATCCAGACAAATATTTGAGTGAATGATGATAACAAAAAAAGCAAAAATAATTCACTGAAAAGAATAACAATAAGAATAGAGATAATTTATATAATATAAAAATCAAGAGTTCAGATCAATAAATGATTCAGAATGAAATTTGACAAATCCATAGTTTACCAATTTTTTTATGTCAATCATTTTAGCATCTCTTCTCTTCTTCTTTTTTCTTTCCTTTTTCTTCTTTTCTTTCCCCATTTCAATGGCCTTATATGGCCCGCATTTGCTTCTTGTTCTTGACAAGAAAGGGAAACAAGAGTTTAGTATTTAGAGCATTTAAACCTTCACTTTGGCTAGGTGCAGTGGAAGGCTAAAGGGAAAGAGATTAAAATTCTAGTAAAGTAAACAAATAAAATAAAACTTAGGTTGTTACATAGAGGTTCATGTGAATGATTCTATATTTCTATATCTAACGTGCCTTTTGACTTAAGGTATATATATGGAGAATATATATGATATGTCCATTTTTCCCTGGTCTGAAATTCAACTTTTTGGTTGGTACATATGCTGAAGTTTAACTTCAAGAATAGACATCATATGATCATAGAGGCTCTGTTGCTATATCAAAGACTAAATCTTCCAGAAGCTTAAGCCATTAGGCGAATTTTGTGAACAGTTTATGCAATGCAAAGAGAGATAAGAGAGAGAGAGAAGAGAGAGAGAAGGGGGGGGGGGGGAACAACAATGTTGAATTAGAAATCATGACACCAGTGTCCAATCTAGAATACTGCGCCAAGTTCAAAGAGAGGTTGCTGCAGTTCCATGTGCATATGTCCACAGTACACAGTTTTTCCCATTATCTTTGCAACATTCATTTTCCAATTCACCAATCAGCAAATGATACATTAATCACGCACATTACGCAAAATGACAAAACGCAACCAAGTAAGATCATTGCAAAATCGACCAAACAACAACTAAACCTGGTCGTACTAGGTAGAATCAGTTCAGACAACGCCACAATATCTTTTCATAAATCATTGACCCATTCACATTGAAGTTTTATAATACTAACCAAAAACAAATAAAATCAAAATCAAAACCATGAAAATTTGATATCACAGCAAAAAACCACCAGTGGCACAAAATCACAGTGTGTGTATACCTCCATGAAGGAGCTTCGTGGATCGCGACGAAGTACCGGAAGCGAAGTCCTCCCGCTCCACAAGCCCGACCCGGAGCCCCCGGGTCACGGCGTCGAGCGCAGCGCCGGAGCCGGTGGCGCCGCCGCCGATGATGAGGACGTCGAGCGGATTCCCCTTTCCGGCGGCCATCAGCACTGACTGCTGCGCCTCCCTCGACGGCACGGCGGCGCTCGCGTCGTGCACACGCTTCCGGATCGCCTCGAGGCGCGACCCGCCGCCGTGGTCGCTGGCGGAGATCGTCGGCTTGTAGAGGATCACGGCGCCGCCGCATGCGGTGGCGACTGCCGCCCAGACGGCGGCGCTAAACTTTCTCAGGCGAGTCATGGCGGTTACAACAACAACGAGCGAAAAAAGACAAGAAATTAGAAAAAGAAAAAAAAAAGTGTTTGATGTAAGAAAAAAGCGCGGTGGCAAAACGCTGATTAATTAATTTAAATGATGATGATGATGATTGTGGACGTGATTATTGGTTGGCGAAGCGGTTAGGAGTCACGTGTGGGGTTGAAACTGAAAAAATGACTGTTTGTGCGGTGACGTGAGTGTGTGGGCGAGCGGGTTACTGTGTGTTTATTTATATTTATACGGTCAAAACTTGGGAGCTATAAAGCTGACGGTTGCGACAAATGTCAAAAAGTGAACCAGGAAGAGTTTCTCTGTCGCTCTCTCTTTTTTTTTAATTAATGGAAGAGTTGCTCTATTGTTTATGTGCTTGTACTTCAAAACAGGGAAGTCAAAGTCATTTTTTAAGCTTGTAAGAAAAGAGTCAAAACTGATTGTTTTTTATTTGTTACTAGTATTTGTTATGATAAATGTTATATATACCCATTTTTTGGACTTATTTTAAAGAGTATATTAAGATGTGTCTTAATTATTGATAGGAAGAAAATAGGATTTATTTCTAATCAATTATTAAGAAATATTTTAATGTATTTTTTAAAATAAATCCCAAAAATAAATAAATAAAAAGTTTAATTGGTATATATTGATAGTGAAAAATAGTTTTATATTGTCAATTAATAGAAATAGAAAAAAGTGAGAAATCATGATGGATCCCTTATTGTAATGAGTGGTTATTTATATGAGTTAGTATTTTTCACTATTTCTATTAGTTAACAGTATAAAACTATTTTACACTGTCAATATATTTAAATTAAATTCATAAAAAAATATTTTTGATTTGTCATTGGCTTTTTCTTACAAGTTTAAAGTTCTTGCATTTCGAGCGTGTCAATATTTTGTTAGTTTTCTTTCGTTTACTATTTTTTCTGGGTTATATTGTGATTTGAAAGTGTGATTTAGGGCCATTATTTTCGGATGTATTTGGCATATCATATTAAATATGATAAGATAAGATAATACAATATATTATAATTTTATTCATTATTTGGTGTAGTCAATATATTATATAAATTTATCTATCAAACCTCTCTTATATATCAAAATAATTGATAACTTAATTTAATCTAGGGAGGCTATATTAAACCTTATTAACTTTTGATGTACAAAGGACTCTTTTATTTTTTATTTTTAATATATTTTATTAAAAGAAAAATAATTATTATATAAATAAAAATAATAATTATAAAATAACTATTCAAACTAATATCAAAATATAGGAATAAAAATTTATTATTAAATATATAAATAATAATAAATAATATTTAATATAAATTTAATTATATATAATAAAAATAATTATATATAATGTATAATATAATCAAATATAGGAATATAATATTAGGCAGTTAAATTTTGATATATAAAAACTTTCTCTCTACTTTCTCTCTCTCTCTCTCATTTGTTATATTTATGAAAAAAATTGAAAAATATAAATAAATAAATAAATAATTTTTAATATAAAATTATATTTATATATAATACAAAAATAACTAAAATAATTATAATAAAAATAATATCTAAACAGTTATATTAATTTTTAATTTAATATTTAAAAATTTTGATTTATTATAATCTCTTTTTCTAGTTATAATTTATATAATACAATATCTTATACAATATCATACTAAATATTATGTAGTATTAAAATATTTTCAAGTCTTATACAATTAGACCTTATTCTACCAGGTCTTATACTATCAACCATATCAAATGAGTCTTTAATGAGATGAGATTGAAGGATGCATTGCTAGCTGTAGTTTCCTGCATTTATGATAATTAATTTATTTAAATGTTGATGGCAACTGAGTTCACCTCTTTTAGCAGAAGCCACTCCTTATTCTCTATTGTCACTCATCTTATAGAATTACAAATAATAGAATATTAAAAATGAACTTTCAAAGAAAAATATTAATAATATTAAGTATGAATAAAACTAGAAATAATAGTAGATTATTATTTTAGCTATGAAAGATAAAGAAAGGCATTTTAGGATAATCAAACAAATATTAATTGAACGGAGAGTGACAATAAACAATAAAAAATAACAATAGCCACTCCCCTTTTAGCAACAGATAATTTATTTGCATATTGATAGATAGGGGAGCATATTTTTTTCATGAGTAAATTTAACATGACTATATGCATTCTCATCCTTAATTGAGTTATAGTAAAAAGGTGAGCAAATAGAAAGAAATAAAAATTTGATTACATATAATTAAATAGCGTTAAATTTGTATTTGCGTGTGAGAGAATTTGTTGCCAATGGATATAGAAATCATTTAAAGAAAAAAATGATATTTATACTACTATTTTGATATGAAATTCTGAATAAAAATTGTTTAAGGAATATTATCTATTGTTGGATCTTAACTTCTATTTTCACCCATGTACAGTCAGGCAACGATGATTGGTCATTTTTTTTTTTTTCATTTGTAAAATATTCGTACTAACAGTTGTTGTACACATTAGCGTCACTCTGAGATAAGACATCTCATAAAATCAAATGAAGAGTCGTTGATTCGGATTGAAATATACATACATATATAAAGTGTATCATGCATGTATAGTTCACATAAACATATATTTAATAATAGTTAGTTGTTATTAAATATATTCTATAAATATTAGTATGTATATCTCATTCCATTACTTTTATAGAAATACATAATAATATAATAATAAGAGAATACACAATTATGGGCAATCTATTAAGTACACCTATGCAATATAATTGCTCAAAAAGTTAGTATATTAAACTATTTGTTTTTGAGTAATAATAAGTAAACATATCTTTTATGAGACACCGTATTAATTCACATCCTATCCGTTATTAGATGTGGTGTAGATCTCATTTAAATTGGGTTGGATGAAATATGAATCAATACAATATTACATAAAAGATATATTCATCTATCATTATTCTTTGACTTTTGAGAGAAAAAAACAATCCAACTATAATAATATATGTACAAATAAATAATACTAATTAAGAAATAAGTGCTAAAATATATAAATTGCTGTGAACTGCCCTTCAAGCTTTGCTAGCCCATTAAAGAAGAGTCGTTGCATTACGGATCCATTTTGAGTTTTCAAAACTTCATTTATATAGAATAGCGATTGGCAATCATCTCAATGTGTTAGTCTACTTAGACTTAAAATTGCAAATATATATAATATACACTTTAATAATTAATTTGACAAGGCATATTAAAAATTGTATGTATATCAGTGTATGAGATTAAAACTTAGGCTTGGTGTCACCCAAATTGCTTGTGTCAGTGCGTGAAATTGAAAATAATATACTTCCATGCGATAGATAAACTAGACTTCTAATTTATTAATAGTTCAAATATTGTTCTTCTATTTTTTAAAATAACTAGAACCACATATTAATTAACTTAATTTATAACTCAATTGGGATAGAAAATGTTCGAAAGAATTATTGAGTTATAAGAAAGTTTAATAAATCCTTTTTACAAATATCATTAAGCATAGTGAACAACCATACTTCAACTATTGAACGATCATATTTTTGGCTTCACGTGTGGTAAATTAAACTTTGTTTTTTTCTTAAAATGTTTTTCTTGTAGAAAAATTAAGTTTGCTCCAAAGGACTTCATAATACTAATCAAGAAATTTGACAACTTCCCCAAAAGATTTTATAGTGGAAGATGTTATGGCTCGTGACCCACCGCACAACCAACCAACAATGGCATGTCTCTTTGGGGTGGCCACCCTTCAATTGGAGGGTGCATACTCCGTGATATATGCCACAAAAACATTACTTGCATTCTTTGCCACTCAATGTGGTCACTACCTCGGAATTTTTAGTGTCTGTAACCCTTTGTTGCAGTTGTGCTTTTATTGATTTAACGTATAGTTGGAGGCAACGCAAGAAGATTCCAATGGGGCACTTGGCAGAGTCTGAGATTAACTGCTGTTAGATATTGATGATGCAATGGCATAACATAAACAATAGGGTGAGTGAGCGAGGATATTAAAAGGAAAAAATCTTATTTGATATTGTAGAAGGAAATGCATTGAATTAACAAGACTACCAGCATTTACAACACAAAATGAAAAATATTAAAAAACTTATAGTTTATAACTGGTAAAATCTTTTCACTAAACTAATATATTTGTGTAATGGAAAGAGGCAAAAAAAAAAATGGAAATAGGTGTTAGCATCGCTTCTCATAAACAATGACACAGCATCTATAATGACAGAGAATAGTACCAAA
The DNA here is from genome assembly GCA_031439585.1 of Pterocarpus macrocarpus. Lineage (NCBI taxonomy): Eukaryota > Viridiplantae > Streptophyta > Magnoliopsida > Fabales > Fabaceae > Pterocarpus > Pterocarpus macrocarpus. The sequence goes on along the minus strand of CM062516.1, from coordinate 53,507,842 downwards.
GATGTAGGATTGGAAGGCAATTAGTTGCTTGGAACAGCAACATATGACTTCCATTAAAGCAAAAGCTCTAACAAACAAAAATATCATGGAAAAAAGCATATGTGAGAAATTGAAATATGAGGTCAAATATGACAAGATAAGTACTAAATCTTCATAGTAACGGTGCAATTATATCAGAGGACATTGGCCTTTGGCCTTTGGACATAGGAAACTTGCTGCATGACATACTGAGCCATAAAAGGCACCAGTTGTTTTCCAAATTCCACATATATCAGCCTTGATGTAGCTGTCCTCTTTGCTTGTATATGGTATGGAATTGTGACATCAATAAATTGAGAGATGATCTCTTGCAAATACCTTAGATGTTGATGGTTATTTGATACTGCAAGCTGGCACAGTGAACGCTCAACAGAAAAAATTTGGCATTGCCTTGATCTACACAGCCACCTTACTCTGATACTTGGAATAACTGGTTATGCTGACCACCTAGAGTTAGCTTGTGAATGGGGCACCTGATAATAGTATATTGAATTTGTGATAGGTCTCATCATTTCTCCTGCAAGATGAAAGGGGGCATGGTCCTTACAAGTTTAGTGTCACCTTCAAGGCAGCATCCAGAACAAAAATAACATACAGTTCTTGTGAGATTATGGGCTCTAAGTTGTGCTTAAGCACTCAATGGAATTTTCATCTCATGTTGAGGATTATGATTTGTACATGAAACCACAAGCTGTGACTCCATGGTAATGCTAGTTTCTACCACATAACTGAAGAACTTTAGATGCAAGCGCACCTTTTAGGATTTATCTTTACTCTCAAGTTGGAAGCAGTTAGGCGTCACTTTACTTAGTGATGTGAAATTAGTCCATTTTTGTGAATGTTTCTGTTACAGTTAAAAATAATGTGGCGTGTTTAATTAATAGTATACGCACTGAATAAAGTAATCTTTACGCCACAGAAAAAGTGAGCAGAGATTACCAGGAAGTTTTTCTCCACAACGCACAATGGTGTTCTCAGATTGTAACATAAAAAATTATAGAGATATTAGACTGACCAGCATGAAAATTACTTGCCATGTGTAGTTATCCACCAAGACAAAATAAACAATTATAAACAACCAAAATATTTGTTTCTATTGACTGGATAATCATATTTTGCAATGAAATAAGCTTACATGCCCAACCATTCTCAAAGCTCTCCCCAAACACACAAAAGGATGAACCTAATGTATCCCATTTGAATTTCAGTTTGTCCTTTCTCTTCACTTTGGAAGCATAATCAACCTTCATATAACATATGAAAATACCTGTCATCTTAAACTCAGCCTTCTATGAATCAGCATTTAACTGTACTCCAAGACCTAATTTCTCATCATTCTTGGAAAGCTCCTTAATTTTTGCTACCTTGGTCAATATCAGGAAATCAATATTGAAGTTTTGGGTAGAAGGAATGCAGTATAATATGCGGTTAATGCCATAGAGTATCATGTTTATTCAAGGAAAATTTCACAGCATTACAAAATTTTTTATTCATAATCACTAATCAGAGACAGATGATGCACAACAGTATATACAGACTGAAGCTTTGTCTCAAAGTGTAGCCAGCTAACACCTTCCCTCATCACCTGCACTGCAATTATTGTCAAGGTTGCTAGTTCCTTCCAGCCACTCCTCTAGTTTAGCTTCTTTATTAGCTTTGAAGTCATCATAGTTCTCTGATACTGACAATAACTTAATGCTGACATCACTAACATCAGTATGTTCATGTTGAGATTCATCTTCAACCTGGCTTGACACAGGCAACTCATCGGTTTCAGTACCCTGTAAAGATGAACTAGTGCTAGCAGATGTGACTGATGATGGCAAGTTAGAGTACACCTGTGGCTTCTCACCCTTGGAATCCATTGATCCGCTAGGGTCAAGTTTTGGCCACCTGAGACTGCTAGCCTTCTGTTTTGCTGAATTAAAAACACTTGAGAAATAGTTACTCCTTTTTTCATTGCCCTCCTGGGCATGAGATGCAGTATCACCCCAAAGACTAGCTCTTTCTGTCTGAGAACTTGATGCCAACTGATGAATTAACCCTATTTTTGGTTGTTTTGTTGTCATAGTAACCAGAGATTTTTTAATCTCTCCAATCATTTCGTCAGCTAAGGGAAATCCACATTCTTTCATTGATCTAACCATTGTGATAGAGTCCTCCATATCTTCTGTGTGCAAATTTGTTTCATGAGACTTCTCAATGATATTTTCCTTAACTTCAATGACTTTGGGTGCTGCATTTTGAGCATGGTGTTGGATAAAGAAAAGCCCAACAGATGGTTCATTAGCCACGTATTTAATCATCTCTGCCAGGCATTCGCTTAACTCCACAAAACCATCGACGGTGGAGAATTCATGCATCTTCCTAAAGGGAAATTATAGTTCATCATTGACACTGTCCAGGAAAGAAAAATAGATAACTGTGGGAGACAAAAGAGAGTAACAAGTCCAGTCAACATTTGCTGATGTAGTAGGCTAATTTGCACAACCGCTAGATAGATACATTTCATTCTTAGTCTGTCCCAAATCCGGAAGAGTGATGTAGCAAATTAAAAGTTGTCAATATCAGATGGCGGCGGTAAGCCAAAAATCCGCCATATTTTGGCGGGTTATGGCAGAAACCATGGCAGACTGTATATATATATATATATGCACAAAAAATATACAAAAAAAAAAAACAGCTAAACATACTAAATAATAAAAACTAATAACATATATCAAGAACAACAAAATTAGAAACATATTCTAAATAATAAATTCAGCAAATGCATCACAAAATCAAAGCCAAAGTCACAAATTTAAGACTAAATTCAACAGCCACATTCATACAAAGTGGCATCACCGAAAAAAGGCCGCCTGCTGTGACTGGAGCTCCGAAAGGATGAGAAGCAGAGATGAGAGAAAGAAAGAGCAATGCAGAAAGTGAAGAGGAGGGGGTTTGCGGCTTGCTTCTAATGAATTAGGGATTTAGGATTTCATTAAAAACCTTAAAAATCCCCAAAATATCTTCTGAAGTTAAAAAGAAAAAAAAAGGGCCAGCCGATATTTGCCGCCATGCCCTGCCACGATATTCCGCCAAGAGATGCACTCTCCCATGGAGGTTTGCTTGATTTCCGCCACGCCATGGCAGATTTTTAATAACACTGATCACATCTATATATAATAGATATACATTTCGAAAAGAAGTATGCTGGGTATCTCTAATTGATATATGCTTCATCAGACACCATATGTGTAATTTTCTTTTTTAAAGCATTTGTTAATCTCTGTAGACTGTTCAGCTGTGATGAGATTGGAAATATGAACTGAAAGGATAAAATATTTAGCGGAACAATTCAAGAGTATGATTTAGGATAGTAAGCTTCAGGTGTAGAATAGGAGGAGAAACTCCAGCTCTATAAATAAAAACTATGGCCCCCTAGTCCGTCCAAATTTTCACTGCTAGAATCCCCTAGTAGAAGCCACGCTCTGAACAGCAAAGTGAAGCAAGATGAAGAATTATATCCCGCAGCAACGAAAACTTAACCTACTTCTCAAACTAACTGAGTCTCTGTTTGTAAAGATCAAACAATGGCAAACAAAGCACATCCTCATAAAGACCTACTTTCATTTTTCCTCTTTAAACCATTCCAAACATTAAACTCCCTTAACATACTACTCTTCCTCTCTGCATCCCTTACCCTTTTCCTTAAGGGCAGGTTACTCTAACACTATGGGTCAATGGCATGCCTACCCTTTTCCTCTTCCTTTCACACAAATTTCATGTTTGTTACACAAAATGGCAATGTATATTACACGGAAAGTGAACATTTCTTAGTCTCTAATATTCGTTACTTCACATTTTCTCTCACACAAATGTTTAATCAATGCAAGAGATTACACGGAAACGCATCCTCCAAAACAAATAACCTAAAAGAAAAACAGTGAACCAAAAGGCTAATAAAAGTAACAAAGCTCTCTAACCTCTCAGCACATTAGCTAGGGAAGAAAGCACTTTCGAAAAACCAGACAAGAAACACCTATAAGCAAGGTTATAAACACAACCCTATCCCGTGTATGAAAGATCAAATAAACAGCATTGAAAATGCATGCATTCTGTTCCAACTTCCAAGAACAAGAAACACCATAGTGGAAAATGAATCAGGATTCACCCAAAAAAGGAAAACACTGGCATCTACAATGGGAAGCCAATAGAGAAGAATAAATATATCATGGAATCACCATGGAAGCATCCAAAACTGCATGTAACAGGCATGACTACAGGAGATCAATCAAAAAAATAAAATTGGAACTGGAAAATGCAAAATAGCTGGCAACTCCAAAATGGAGATGCAAAAAATAAGGGTGTTGGGTGGCTACTCTTGGGACACTTTCCCGTTATCAAAATCAAACTTGAGTTTTAGACACAAATTTACTGCATTATTCACATATTTTACAAAGAATTATAATTTATGAGCATTTGAAATCAAGGGGCCCTTTACTCTTGTTAAATTGTTAATTCTGGTAAATGAACCAAGTGACCAAAAAAGGCCATTGATTTTTCAATTGCCTCATTACTTGGGCTTAAAGGTGGTTAATTCCACCCATAAATCCAAGCTAATAATAAGTACCCATCAAAAATTGCTGGGTAGGTTGCTGAAAAGAAAAATAAGAGCTGGGGAAGAAGAAAGATGAGAGAACCAACCCTGCAGAGTGAAGATAAGACGGTGATTGGATCATGAAGCAGCAGAGAAAGAGAAAGCCATGCTAGTGCACCCTTTATTCTTGCCTTGTAGATGTAAGTAAGATGTGGTCCCTGTGTTGTGTGTCTTTGGTCCACAGTCACAGTCCACAGACGATGATGACACGACAATGACACAGACACTGCCGTTGTCGCTGTCTCATAACAAATGATCCTGTTTTGTCTTGTGTTGAAACTAGGGCCAAGGACATTCAGCGGCCGAGGTTAACTCCTCTCTTTTTCTTTTTCTTTTTTTTTTTAACAAAGAAAAATAGGAATAGTGTTTGACGAGTGTGCACCACTTTAAAATCTTTACCAAATTTTGATTTATTTTTTTCTTTGTCTACGCCATTTCACTGTTCTTTAATTAATCTAAATTGAGTTAAATCAATTTATTAAAGGAGTATAATTGTTTTAGTATTAATTTTTTTATTTATAAAACTGAAATCTAAAATTTTATTTAAAAAAAATAAATATCAAATTATTTGAATCAACTAAATATTAATATCAAATTTTAATTTTAACTAGTATAAAATAGGAGGTTGTGGTATTTTTTTCGTTTTTTATTGGTGGATATCTTCAGATATGTTTGTAAATATTCAATACGCACAAAAATTCTTTTTATATTATGACAAATCTTTTTCTTAACTTAATATTTTGTATGTTAAAAATAATTTATACAACAACAATTAAGTCATTATTATTAGTTAGAGTCAGTGACATAGATTAAACAATATTATTATATTTTATCATAAATGAGGTTTATAGCCAAGTCATATAAATATAATTTATTCTTAATAGTATTGTTTATATTTATTCTTGATGTTCTTGTACCTCTAATTATTTATTTATTCTCCATTTGGTGTACTTTTTCCCATTGAACCTTCTGCAAGTCTCTTTTTCACATTCCAAAAACATGTCAGACAAATTTCTACAATTTGTTCCATAATAGTTGCTATTCCAATTTTTTTTCAAAGCATGCATTTTTAATACTATTTGTCTAATATATTCATTCATCTAATGCAATCTTCTTATATATGCAATATTGAGCTTATTACTTTGTTGATATTTTACTGCTTAGCATTTAGCCTCATATAATATCATAAGCATTATAACTATGTGCTACAATTTTTTTATGAAGTTTTAATGACACTTTTTAATCACAAATAACACTTAAATCACTCATTTATTTCATCCATCTAGTTAGAATCATATGGTTCACATCTCTATCATTTTGTATAATGAATACAAAATACTTAAATCATGTGACTTATAATATGATATAATTTCTAACTTTTCATCTTTCATTTATAACAAGTATATCTCTTGCTGAATTATAATTAGCTTTGCTTATGTTGTGCCTTATTGTAAGTATTACATAGTCAATCTCAGGTGTCAATAAAAAGATTAGGGTTGCAATCTACAATCAACATAAAATTTTATCAAATCTTCATGACATATCACATATAAAAAGAGATAATATTTAGTCTTCAAATATTGCTATGAAACTATCTTTTAGACGCTATCACAATTAATATATCCTCTCATCAATTATTTTTTTCAATATTTGAAGTCTGATTCTTTTTAAGAGTATAATTCATTTATTACTATATGTAACCTTTTTTTTTTGTTTATAATTATTAAGCAACACTTAAGACTCTCTAAAATGAAAGAAGCCGAACAATACACAACCATCACAAAAGCAAAAACCAACTAAAGCATCCAACCAAAATAACCCCAACCTAAACTCTGACTACAAGAGATCACACCTATACGCCCGGACAAAACATACTGACCATGTATCTACCCATATATCTTTCCACAATAAGCCACGCTCAAAAAACAACATGACTTAAAATCAAATTTCTAGCATTTGAACTCCCCAACGACACATGACCTTTGTTAGGCTTAACTACAATTAAAGCATATATGTAGTTACCAATACATAAATATTGGAAGGAATAGATTCGCACCAATATAAATTAAAATTATTCTTATTTCTTTGACTTGTTATTTTTTGAATTGGATTGGTCAACTATAGAATAAATCTCTTTCAGTTATATTTTCTTCTATTCATAAAACTCTAATCTGAAATCAAAATTTAAGGATAACAAACTTTGAAATACTTAAACCAACAAAACATTATATTAATATTATTTTTTTGGTACATATATTAATATTAATTGTTCTAATTTGATAAGTTTAAATGAATGCTGATACAATTAGAAAAACAAACATGTAAACATATTTCATCTTATCCCATAAAAGGAGCTAGTAAAACTCATGAAGAGTGAATCAAGGTGTAAGTAATTTTGATATTTTAAGATGATGGAAAGAGTTTGATTATTTTTTTTTTTTTTGAAAAAACACACCTTTTTGTCGAAGAAATGCATTATATAGAATTCTTATACTCATTTTTTTTTTTTACGTGGATTCTTATACTCACTTGATCAAACAAAAATTAGCCCCGTAAATAATTTAAACTGGCTAAACATATTAAAATACATTGTGCTATGAAAAAGTGGGGAGTTATTAATAGTAATATAGGCAGCCAGCATTCCTCCATGCTATCTTGTGACATTTTCGTCAAATTGGTTTACCATACCATGTATTATACTCCCACACAAAAAAGTGTTAACATAACACTTAGCATATATGAGTTGATATTGGCAACAAATTTCAGCACGATGCTTATCATGGTATGCCTCAGATAGAAACTACTTAGAACATGATAAATAAGCAAGAGTAATTGGGTTGATAAAATGCATATAAGTTTTCGACACAATAAAATCACTTCCAATCTACACAAAAAAACCAACCTCCAACTTCCCAAAAGTTCTAGCAATGGAATCAATGGCTTCTAAAATTACTCTAAGCTATAAAGCATTCTTCCTGGCATAGAGTTTGAGATCTTTAACCACAGCTAGAATCATTTTGATGGTTACTATTTCTTCCCAAGTTCTTAGTGTAAATCTCATTATCTATTGTCTGACCTAACAAATATTGATTATGCAATGTCATGAATTAATTTTCAAGGTAATTTTTTTATTTGATAATAATTAATAATTCATCAATTTGGCAAATCTAGACAATTTTTACTTATATCGATTTCTTAGTAGTTTATGTTAGTTTTAATTAATCATCATTAAAGTATAAATATATTAACGTGAATGATTCATGCTTGACCCAAGCATGATCTCTATAATCTTAAGAAAAAACTTTGTTTATGTTTCTGTATTGAGTTCTAAAGTAAAATAGATTAATGTTTAGGCTTGAAATATTCTCTCCCCCATTGCAAAGAGGGAGGGGGTATATATAGAGCCTCGTACCATTATGGTAAGGGGACCCGTTAGGACGTAGATTAAGAGAGAGAATTTGTAATGAATTGAGGATCATTAAGAGAATTTCACTGAGGGTGTGAATGTGAGTCAATGAGGTACAACATTCGTCCCCAAGCCAAGTATGTGGAGGTCGGTGGGTCGGCCTTCGAGATCAAGACCTTGAATAGGCAACCTTGACTTTGTGGGACTGGAGTAGGTCGGCCGGCCAAGGGTAGGTCAAGTCATCATGATCGAAGTAGTCTAGAACTAAAAAAGGTTATTAAAATTCAAAAATGCTAGACAGCAATAATTATTGCTAGAAATTATGTGCCAAAATAATATGGCATTATTGATAACTACTAGATAAATAAATGGATCCCATCACTATATTTAATCTAACCACTATCATGTATTTTGTCAAAAATTCTTGTTAAATTATTTTGATTGCGTAGCAGTGCTCATTAAAATATAATTAGAATTGAGTTATATGAAAAATTATTAATATATAAAGATAAAGAACAAATACTACAAGCAAATAAATAAGATATTAATTTTGATACATTGCGAGTATAAAGTATTCCACACTATCAACTAATTATATATCATTATATGTGTTTGAAATAATTGCATTGAGGGTGTATTTGGTATAGGGGTAAAAATGGAAGAGAAATATTCATGGATTATCTTTATATGTAAAATCACTCATAAAGCTAATTTGTAAAAATTTTACCTCCATTTTTACTCATATCAAATACATTATAAAAGTCAAATACTTTTTCTTGATATAATACAACATAATAGGATGATAGTGTAGAAATTTTTTTTTACAGATAATATATCAAAATTAAATTCTATATATATAAAAAGAGTTTAATTGATATACACTGATAGTGTAAAATAATTTTACACTGTTAATCAATAGAAATAGGAAAAAGTGAGAAATTATAATGAGTTTCTCATTATAATGGATAGTTATTTGTGTGAGTTGACACTTTTCACTATTTTTATTGGCTAACAGTGTAAAACTATTTTACACTGTCAGTGCATTCAAATTAAATTCATATAAAAAATAGATTTAATTTCTATATACTGTGTAAACTAATTTTATATTATTATTACATTATTAGCCAATAGAAATTTTGATAAATCACAAATCATTGTAAATAGTTATTAGATATTAGATATTTGTTTTTTGTTTAATAAAAACTTATAATAACAAATATAACATTTAAAACCGTGCTTGAGAAAATAACTTGTTAACAACTACAGCAACCCCACGGATAAATTATTGCATCAAATGTAAACCCACAATAATATTTAGGCGAATATAAATTCTTTACTGCACCAAAAAGAATATATAAATTCTTTAGGAATTGACCTTTTTTTTATCAACACAAATTAACAACTAATTTACAATATTGTAATCATCAATAGATAATTGGTTCTAACATTGTACATCGAACCTTTCTTTAGCAAAAAATTTGGTCATGGATTTTTATGATTGGAGTTTAAAATTCTTAAGTTGGTTAGGCTATTAATAATTATAGAGCGCAACCATTTTTTTTTTTTTCGGGAGGAGGAGGTTGGGCTCTTCTCGTGAGTAGATGACACTGGATTTTCAAATTGTCGATTGCCAAATAGGAAAAGAAAAACCATTACTTTGTGGAACATAACATGAATCTAGTACGAATGATTGTTATTAATTAAATAAATAAATAAATAAGAAATGGTAAAGCAAGCAAAATGATAATGATTTTAAACAAGTGCAAGGTCTCTCTCCCCGCTCCCCACAGGACCCGTTGGCGACCCTTTCACTCCCTCCCAATGTTAATTTCATGAAAAGCGGCCCAACCAATATCATACTAACCCCACCCTTTTCCATCCAACGCTCCTTCCTTCGCGTTTCACTCTCACGCGACCCACTGCCATCGGGGTGAACATACTCTTTTTGGCAAGCAAAATTATGGAACAAACTACTCTTATAATTTGGATTACTCTCTCTTTCAATATGTACGGTTCCTGAAATTTAAATTTGTCTCATCATTTTTGTGAGAGACTAAATTATTTAACATTCATCTAACAACTTATTGGATCTAGGTGAATATATTTTATAATGCACCAAATTATATTTTGGAGATTCAAATTATTATTTTTAGAAAGAATGAATAGTTGAAAACTATCGAGAAATTAATCAAAATTGATAAAGAATTTAGATGAAACAATATTGACAATGGCTAGTCAAGCAAATAGTTGGAAACTGTCAAGAAATTAATCAAAATTGATAAAGAATTTTGATGAAACAACGTTGACAATGGCCAGTCAAGCGTTAGCTTTTTATAACAAAATTTGAGAACATAACAAACTGACTCTCTTTTTTTTTTTTTTCCCTAAAAAAGAATAATAATAAAATCGATCAATTATTTTCATTTTTTTTATAATATGTTATTATAGAGGTAAAAGGTGACAGATGGAAATTCAAAATTCTAATATTAACATCACATTTTAAGTCTTCAACACGTAACTAGTATTAATTGAATTATTACAAGTTTGTTATTAAAAATTTATCTATAACATATTTTGAAAGTAAGACATTTTTACTGTTATATAGTTTTTTTTTTTTTACATAGATAATAATGAGATTTGACCTATAATTTCATATAAATTATCCAAATTTTTTACCATTAACTTACTCCTAGTGATTTTATTATATAGATTTAACTTGCATGGTATATTGCTTTTCACATAAAAAAATGTTTATATTTCGTTTTTTATCAATAATATACCTTTAATATGTGTAAAAAAATAAAATATTGTTAATTTATATAAAGTATAATATAATCAATTTTTCTGAAATGTACATATAACTAATTAGTAAATGAGAATAATTTTAGCATATTGTTAGTGAAAAGTATTTTGCATGATCAATCGATCATATTTTACTATATATGTGAGTTTTTAGGGTAATAATGTATCAAAATTAAATCTTTTATAAGTTATATAAAACATATTTTATATAAGTGAAATTAGTGTCACATATTCACCATTGCTTAGTTAGTTTAATTAATTCAACACTTATTCCGTTTAAATAAAATCTTATGTTTCAGTCTTATGAATGGAAAAGGTAGCATTGGGAGAATTTTGCCTTTGTATCATACTAATTCAACTCGAGATAAATTAATTAGAGTCAAATAAATTTTAAATACTGATAGTTTATAAAACTAAATAAATGTCACACATTCTTCTTCTCTTTTTTCCCCTAATTACTAGTATTTGGATAGTACTATATTTCGACTAATTTAATTTAAGTTAGGTCCACTTATTATTTGTTATATATTCTTTATACATCAATGATATTCTATCCAAATTTTAACCATAATTTTTTGTGTATTCTAATTTAAAAAGTATAAATTCAATTTAAATTTTTAATTGCAAATGATTTAAATTAATTAAGAAGCTTTCTCGTTCTACCATCCTCCATTAGATGCCATATGAGAAATAGGAAAATATATAATTCTATTTGGTCCCCGAAAATGCCTCATAGTGTCAAGATTTTCATGTGAAAAATTCTTCATGAGGGTATTCCAACTAAAAAAAACTTAAGGCGCAGAATTCCAATGATTGATGATAGTTGCCCAAGATGTAGTGATTAGCCAAAAATGATTTGGCATTGCTTAATATCTTGTGATCACTTAAGGAAAATGTGAAGGTTGCTAGCTATGCAACCATCACAAATCAACTCTATGTCAATGCTACTCTCTGAATGGTAGGACAAACACATTGAAAACACCAAAAAAACTCCAAGCTGGAAGGAAGTTCTAAACTCGATCACAATTGCTCTTTAGTTGATTTGGAAGGCTCGCAACGATAGAGTTTTTGGAGGCTTGAATATGAGACCTCAAAAGGTGGGGTGGACTTTGCAAGGAAGCTCATGGATGAATTGATATTCTTTGCTACTATCCTCCCATAATATTCTTAGGCACTTTTTCTGTCAGTTTTAGTTGTATTTAGTTTTGAAATTTCCCTATCTTCTGACTCTGTCAGTGTCCCATGGGACTAATGTGTATGCTTTCAAATTTCATGAATGCAGTTCCTATCTTTAAGAAAAAAAATTAATTAAGAAAATAATACGTTAATTATTTTTACCTTTCAATTTGAATATATCTTTTATCTACAAATATAGAAATAATTATATTACTTCTAAATTTTAATTAAAATTTTCATTGATTATATTAATAACCATAGATATAACACTAACCAGAATCTTCAAAGTCGAATAAAAAGATACATCACCTTGAGTCATAATCAATGAAAAATCAACCTTGAATCTACCTTCGAAAGTGGGAAATCTGGGGAGGGGCGAGAGCATGCTTAAAATTATTTAAAAACAAGTTGCCACGCGTCCTCATCCAATTGGACGTTAGTTCCACGCGCCTCGCAGTACAGAGTGGGTGTCAAAGAAAAAACGTAAACCCGAAAATACCACCTCTCCCAACCCAAAGTGCGAAACAAAAATCCAAAACCAAAAACAAAAACAAAAAAAATGAGACGCCTTCTCTCTCTCTCTTTCTCTCACAGTTGTGTTTTTGAAGCGAAAGATAAAAAGGCATTTGCACGCTCGTTCTCCGTTTTCCCTTCATTTCCCCCCTTTCTCTCTCTTCTCTCTCTCTCTTCGCCGGCACTCGCCACACACACAACACACCAAAAACAAAACAACTTACAAAACACTCTTTCTCTCTCTCTTCTTTCGCTCTCTAGAATTCTGTTGCTTCTTCTTCTCGTCGGGGAGAGATCGTCGACATAGGGTTGGGTTGCGGAGCGAGCAATGTCGGAGGAAGAGAAGCTCCTGAAGGAGGCGAAGAAACTGCCATGGGAGGATCGACTCTTCCACAAGAACTGGAAGGTCCGCAACGAGGCAAACATCGATTTGGCATCGCTCTGCGACTCTATCTCCGATCCCAAGGACCCTCGCATCCGCGAATTCGGTTAGTAATCTCAAGCCGCTAGGGTTTTTTTGCCACCTTCCGATCTCGAAATTTGCGGATCTGGATGTGTTTCTGTCTCCAGCTGCTGGCGCTTGTGCTGCATTTTGGATTTCGGATCTTGATGTGGCTGATTTTTGAATTTGAATTTTGGTAGGTCCGTTTTTTAGGAAGACTCTGGCGGATTCGAATGCGCCGGTGCAGGAGAAAGCGCTCGATGCGTTGATTGCTTACTTGCGAGCTGCTGATGCTGATGCCGGCAGGTGAAATTTTCATAGATTTTTTTGTTTTTTTGTATTTATTTGCATGGTTTTTTTGAAATTTCTGTTGCTGTTCTGGTGTGAATTTGAATTTGGGGTTGTAGGTTCGGGAAGGAAGTTTGCGATGCGATTGTGGCGAAATGTCTCACCGGAAGGCCGAAGACGGTGGAGAAGGCTCAGGCGGTGTTTATGCTCTGGGTAGAATTGGAGGCTGTCGATGCGTTTCTGGTACTCTTCTTTCGTGTGGATTGGTTTGGTTGCCTTTGAATTGTTTTCTGCCGTTTTATTGTATAATTCAGATGTCTTTTGTGTTTTCTTTGGCATTCTGTGTCTATCTGGCTGCTAGTTAGTTCCAAATTTTGTCTCAGTAGGTAGGTTTGTACTGCTTATTTGGTGTATACTTTGTAATGCACATAGTAAAAGATACTTATTGCAGTCGTAGTTACCATGCCAATTTTTGGCCTGTCTTCATTTCTTATGTTTTTCACTCCTGTTGCAGACCTAATTTAGTTGCATCTTAGTTGTGTGTCGCAAAGTTGATATTTATCATACTACCTCTTAGTCTGTTTGGTGGTGAAGTGACCGAGTTTGTTTTGCATAGGCATCTATGATTCTTTCAGTTTTTGTGTCTGTTTCTGGCCTTTGGGCAATGGTCAACTCAGTTATTCATAATTTGCAAATTATATTTTTTAATTTCTATGCTTCACTTATGATTAGATTGAATGATCGGTCTCTGGTCATTGGTTTCTGCAAAATTTGTATTCTGTATCTCACCAGGTGTACCATAAATAAATTTTTTGACTTTAACTGGTGTATTATTTAATCTTTTTACCAATCTGAGTTTGTAAACTCTTGCAAGTTTAGGAATTGGGTTTATAGTGGGGTGACAATTATGGAGATTCAATCCTCTGTGAGGGCAGTGAGGCAGGCCACTTATCCCCCCTTCCTAACCCAAGTGCACCCTAATGTACCTCAAAAAAAGTTGTTTTTAGGCTCTCTTGATTAGTCTTCATAAAACTTTAATTTATTAAATATACATAATGATACAACCTGAGGGCTTTTATATGCAAATTAGTGTCAATTAATAATAGGATTTTTTTTTAATAATGAAACTATGCGTTCTTTAAGCAGGAATTTCATTTTGCATAGAAAGAATAAGAATTTTATTATTTATTATAGTAATACAAAGGAAAGCCAAACATGAACATAAGTATTATATATAGTTCTCCACTTCTGCTGGATATCTTTCATCTTTTATTAGGACAATAAAACCAATCTAACCCTAAGGTTTATGCGGACATTTCCAATTTACCTTCTCAAAGAACATCCATGAATTCACTTAGCTCATGAGCTTGATAACCATGCATTTACTTAACCCGAGTAGGGGTCTATATTTGTTGTATGCTTCCAAGATTTGATCCAGCAAACTTTTGATTTCAAATAGTTTTGTTCATACATTTTTTTTGTTTTTAGTTCATAATATGTTTTACATGTTGAATTCTCTCTGGGTTTTACACATCAATTGTTTTGCATCTACTAGTCATCTTCTCTTTTTCTGTTTTCTTTCTCAAGGCTTTTGCCTTTTTGTAATTTTAGGATGCAATGGAGAAAGCCATAAAGAACAAAGTTGCAAAAGCTGTGGTAACTGCAATAGATGTTATGTTTCAAGCTTTAAGGTTTGGAATCTCTCTGTTGCAAAATCTATAATAGTTTCTTTCATTTTATGAATTATGAATCTTATACAATATTACAATTACCAATTTTTTATACTGCCAGTGAGTTTGGAGCAAAAATTGTGCCGCCTAAAAGAATTTTGAAGATGCTTCCTGAACTCTTTGATCATCAAGATCAAAATGTTCGTGCATCCTCTAAAGGGTTGACTCTTGAGCTTTGTCGTTGGATTGGTAAAGATCCTGTAAAATCAATATTGTTTGAGAAAATGAGAGATACAATGGTATGCAAAATCGATTATCTTAGTTCTGATTTTTTTGTCTTCTCTTATGTATGGAAATCGTAATATAATCTTTTCCCCCCTTTCTGAAGAAAAAAGAGCTTGAAGCTGAGCTTGCAAAAGTTACGGGAACAGCAAAGCCATCCCGCAAAATAAGGTAGATTACCTTGTTTTGAATTTTTCCCTTTCCTGAGTTTCAGTGCAATGGTAGGATGCATTCAATGCTCACTGGGGCATGCATCTAATGTGATGCAATGCATGTGTGTCCTGATTCTTTCTATTTTGTCTCCTTGTTTATTTTTTTATAACTAATTTTTAATTTTATCCCATTCTTTTTCTTTTCATTGTTTTAAATTGTCTCTTTTAAAACAATTTCTATTTCTGGTATGTTTGCCAGAGATTTATGCATTCCAATATCATACTTCTTTTCTGGTTTTCTATTGTGTTCGGACTGTTAAAAACAATATCTAATGTTGAAGGGCCAAAGTTATGGAAATATTGTTGTATTCTTCTATTATTGTAATTATTATTTGTAGTAAGTGCTATGCAATCTGGTGGAGGATGACTATGGGGGACCTAAGTTCAGAGGTCGTAGATAAAGAATTTTTTATGTTCAAAAGAATACAGCCTATTTAAAAGATAGATGCTAAAATCTTCCATCAACATTAAATAATTACATGGTATGTAAGTTGATGCCAATGAGCAAACTATTTAGAAAGGACATCTCAAGACCTGCAAAGATTTCTACTTGCTATTGTAAATATTATCATTTCTCTCAATCCAAATAGTTGGCATAATTCTAGGTGTACTCTTCAAATTTAAATTTTCTTCCTAATGCCGGAAACTCTTACCCAGCCTCGGCCATTTTGGGTGCCATATATAGACAAACAAGCATTATATACCGAAGTAACTAAACACTCCATAGGGATCATCAGCAAACATTATATACCAAAGTAGAGCATACTGCAATTAGTGAATGCTTACAAATTAGGGATCAGCAGCAGTAATTAAACCCTAGGTCTTTCAGGTGATGCAGCTCAACCCTACCAATTGAGCCAATCCTCATTGGCCCCAATACCATATTTTAAATTCTCCAAGTTATTGCTGTAAGGAAGGCTCTAGTCTAATCCATATTGGCGGTGTCTTGGAACAGTGCATTTAAAAATTAGAATACTGGAGTGTTTTGTGAATTTTGTGGTCAACCAACAGTTAGTGAATGCAACTTATGCTTACACAACTAATGTGAATATTTTAGATTTTAGCTCATTTGTTGATGTAAATCAATGTATGGGTCTGACACTATATTAATAATTGCCCACCCTGTATTTTTAGGTCTGAGCAAGACAAGGAACCTGAACAGGAAACAGTCTCTGATGTTGTGGGTCCTGGCCCTTCTGAAGAATCTGGGAATGATGGTATGCAATTGATTTTAGAGCTGGAGTATGCTTTATTTTCTCAGATTATGGCTTGCCTTTCCTCTGTGGCACTATTATACCTAACTCATCAAACACTTTGATTGGTAGCTCCTCAAGAAATAGATGAATATGAACTTGTTGATCCTGTGGATATATTGACTCCTTTGGAGAAGTCAGGATTCTGGGAAGGAGTGGTCAGTTTTCTTCCCCATCTCTCAGATCGTACTTAGTAACTAATACACCTTTACTTTTTGTTGGATGGCTTTGAATTTGTCTTTTATTTCCTTTTCATATTATTAATCTCTAGAAAGCTACCAAATGGTCTGAGAGGAAGGAGGCTGTTGCTGAGCTAACAAAGCTTGCATCAACTAAAAGAATTTCTCCCGGTGATTTTTCAGAAGTTTGTCGGACCTTAAAGAAGGTATTTTATATGTTGTATTTTATGGAAATGAAACAGCTTGGCTTTCAACTCAGTATGATGTGACATATTATTGTAGCTATATTTCCACTCAAATAGTGTGTTTGATTCCTATTCACTTAGGATATGTATCATGTTCGTGTCAGGTGATGTTGATGTGTTATTTCTTGTTGGCAAATACCCCAGGTCTCATTTGTTAGTTTTGCCAGCTTTACAAGAAACATGACTTTAAAAGGATTGGGGTATAAGGCCTTTCCATGTAACTTAAGTCTAGTGGCTCAGACATTTTTCATTTAATTTTGTTGTATTTAGTTATTTTCCTACCGTAGAGTTGGTCTGGTTTCTGTATGCTGTTTTTTCAACTTATTTCTTAATATTGCTGGTATTTCTTACTACTGTTGACACTTGCTTGTGTAAATGTTGGAAGAATTCTTTTTCATAACATGTTTGTGCTATGATGCAATAGTTCATATCATCTTTATCATACTGTTGCTTCATAATATTAGTAGTGATACATATTGTTCTGTTCTGGCCTTAGATGTTTGCTATTTCTGTAATTGTGAACTTCATTGACATTGTATTTATAGTTGCTTCTTCTTAGCCGTGGATGCATTTTATGTTTGTTTTTGCCGACTAAAGTGAAACTAGTAGCTTTTGTTTGCAGCTTATTACAGATGTGAATATTGCTGTTGCAGTCGAAGCCATCCAGGCTCTTGGCAATCTTGCTCGAGGGTTACGAACCCATTTTTCTGCGAGTTCTCGTTTTTTGTTGCCTATTTTACTTGTAAGTACTAGTCCACAAATATACTGAATAGGTTAAGAATTGAATGCATTTTTCTGTAGGTTTTTTATATGTTTTAACTGGTTCTCTATTGTGTGTACTTGTATTAATTTGTTAACCCACCATTTGCATGGTGAGAAAAGGGGAGGAAAGAACTATGAAGAAGATTTGTTGATGTTCTTTTCACCTTGGTGGTTGATGTTCTTAGTTGTTTAGTATCAAGAGCTGTTGATAATGGGCTGGTGAAGCGCCTTACTGTTGGGAGGGAGCAGGTGTTAGTCTCTCATCACCAATTTGCTGATGACACAATTTTCTTTTTGGAAACGGAAGCAGATTCTTTTGTCAACATTTTAAATATTCTAGGTTTCTTTGAGGCTATCTCGAGTCTTAAGATTAATTTGGCCAAAAGCGGTTTAGTAGGAATCAATGTATATTCAAATTTTGAATGTTTTCGCTTCTTTGGCACGGTGTCAGGTGCTTCAATGGCCCCTCACTTATCTAGGTATTCCTTTGGGAGGTAATCCTTGGGCTTTATCTTTTTGGGATCCTGTGGTGCGTAAGATTTCTAAGAGGTTAGATTGTTGGAAAGGTGCTTATTTCTCTTTGGGAGGTGGGATCACTCTCATTCAGTCATGTTTATCTAGCATTCCCTTATATTTCCTCTCCCTCTTTCGTATTCCTGTGACAATAGACCAAAATATTGAAAAACTCATGAGGGATTTTCTGTGGTCAGGGGTATGGGATTCTAGAAAAGGTCATCTTGTTTGTTGGGAGGTTTGTTGTAAACCTAAGAAGGAAGGGGGTTTGGACCTGGGTTATATAGTATTTAAGAACAAATCATTGGCAGCCAAGTGGCTTTGGCGCTTTCCTTTACATTCTAATTCTTTTTGGCACCAATTCATTCAAAGCAAGTATGGTTTACACCTGAATGGTTGGGACACCAAATCCGCAAGTAGAGTAACTCATAATTGTCCTTGGAAATTTATCTCTCAAGGATTACCCTCCTTTTGGTCTCTCTTATCCTTCTGCTTGGGGAATGGTCCTTGTATTACATTTTGGGAAGATTCTTGGGTTGGTAGTGCCTCCCTTTCTGTGATCTTTCCTTGGCTTTTTCGCTTATCCTACCTACCCAATTCCTCTATTTGTCAATTTTTTCTCACGATGACCTCTTTTGGAACTTCCATTTTATTCGAAATTTGAATGATAGAGAGGTTACTGAATTAGAGTCCCTTCTTCCTTTGCTTAATCCTATTCACCTATCCAATGCCCTAGATACTAGGATTTGGACTCTTGATTCTTCTGGTATTTTCTCATGTAAATCTTATTTTCAATTCCTGACTTTCTCTGCTAACATAGACAAATTTCTATTGGACAAACTCATTTGGAAATCTAAATTTCCCTCTAAGGTCAAAGCTTTTGTTTGGACTGCTGTTCTTAATTTGATTAACACTAATGACATGCTTCAAAAGTGCAGGACCCTCATGGCTTTGTCCCCCAATACGTGTATAATGTGCGGTTTAGATTCTGAATCCGGGGCTCATCTTTTTTTGCATTGCCCTATGGCAAGATAGCTTTGGATCAGGCTTTTTGGGATCTTTGGAGAATTGTGGGTTTGCCCTAAGGATATTCATCAGTTTCTTCTCACTAAGTTCAGAGGTTTTGGCTCTCGTAAAGAAGCTTAGATTCTATGGCAGGCCTCTGTTTTTACTGTGCTCTGGTGTATTTGGTTGGAAAGAAATTCTAGGGTTTTTAATGATTTCTTTTCATCTATTGATTTTATTTGGGATAGGATAACCTTTTTGGCTTCCCTTTGGTGCTCGACTCATGGTTTGTTTAATAGTGTATCTTTAGTTGATATTCAAAGGGATTGGCATGCTTTATTACTTGGTTCATCCCTTTGGGTCTTTGCCTTATCTTTTGTATCTATGTGAGGATGTCTCATCCTCTTTTGTACATTCCATTCTCTTCTAATAAAATTTCTTTTTCTATCAAAAAAAGCAAAAAGAACTATGAAGAAGAGAAAATTGACAGAAAAGCTCATTCTCTTCCGTTTGGATAACAAAAGAAAAGAAGGAAAGAAGAAAACTTACCGTGGGTCCTGCACTAAAAACTTTTCTTTCCAACAGTGCAAAGAAAACAGGGAGAACAAGAGTTGCAAAGCAAAATTACAGTTTTATCCATACTATCTTTTCTTTTATCATAAAAAAGATGATTACAAAGAAGTCATCTCAATATAATCACATTTTCTTTCTTCTTATTTTCTCTTCATCCAAACACATCAAGAGAAGATATACTTTTCTCTTCATTTTCTTTCCTCTCATTTTCTTTTCACATCCAAACAAACTATAAGTGTCATGCCCCCATGTAGTCAAGACATTGTCTATTTTTTGATGGTTGGTCAACGTAATTGGTTTTGAGAGATTGTCATGATTTCTCATTTTAAAGTTTAAATTGTTCACTGCCTTACAGTTTCCTTCTATCTTGTGCATTTTTAGAAGCAATTTATTATAATCGGTTTTGGTTGGGAGAATGTTGATTGTCTTCAGTATTGGATGCATTTAGAGGTGGTAGCAGGAGCATTATGCACTAGCTTTCATAGAAATATTTGTTAAAAGTAAATAGTAGATGACATAAAATAAAATGATCATTTACTGAACTTCAAAGAAATGCTTACTTAATGTATTTCTTTCTTGAGTAGGAAAAATTAAAGGAGAAAAAGCCTGCTATGACTGAGTCATTGACACAGACTCTTCAAGCGATGCACAAAGCTGGATGCATAAGCCTCGTTGATATTGTTGAAGGCAGGTTCCCCTCCCTACTTTTGAATGAGCTTTAAATCAGGCTTGTGTTTCTTTGGCTATGGGTTAATTGATTTAGGTTTTGGATTAACATAATCTCAAAACCTACAATTTCTTTGTTCTACGAATGTTAAGTCTGCGGTGAAAATTGTGAAACAAATATTATGTTTATTGTACATTACTAACTGTTAAACAAAAAATTTAGGGTCTTTCCCCTTTACTGTTTTTTTTCCTCAGCAAGCTTGATGAAAAACCTTTAAACTATTATTACTCCTGCTGTATTATATTGTTACTTTAATAAGCTGTATAAAAGACTTCTGGATTTTTATCGGTGTTTCAAGGTATTGTTTTTCTGTAGGTTGACCGCTGATTTGTTGTGTCATTTCTTTCTATTAGTGTCGTATGTTTGCTTTTTGTTGACCATATTATGTTTAATCTTCTGCAGATGTTAAGACGGCCACAAAAAACAAAGTCCCTCTTGTGCGATCATTGACCTTGACCTGGGTTACATTTTGTGTTGAAACAAGTAACAAGAGTGTTATTACAAAGGTGCACAAGGATTATTTGCCTATCTGTATGGAGGTCAGTTTATTTATACTGTTTAATATTGTTTTCTAGAAAGGTTTTGTTTTTTAACAGAAATTCAAATGTAATGTATACTACTATGGCTTTCGAATATGGTTCAACAGCTTTAGTTCTCATGATTTTTACTTAGCATTGGTCCATTTCAATTTTTCGAACTTGGCCATTGTTCTTCTAAGAGAGTTTTAAATGTTAGTTTGATTCTCTGCTTTTCTTGGGGTAGGACCACATAGAACTTGATATATGTGAGTTTATTTCAACCGTGTTTCTAAAATGAACTTTTTATAAAATGTTTATCTACTGTACTGCATTTATGTTGTTTTGGAAATACTAAGATTTGGATCCTGCAGTGCCTAAATGATGGTACTCCTGAAGTGAGGGACGCGGCCTTTTCAGTATTGGCAGCAATAGCTAAGGTAAAACTTTTACAGTTAAATCCGCTTGTGGATTTGCTTTCACTAGATGTTTAGAACCTCATAATGTTTATGTTCTTTAGTCGGTTGGCATGAGACCTCTAGAGCGGTCGCTGGAGAAACTTGATGATGTTAGAAGGAAGAAACTTTCAGAAATGATTTCAGGTTCTGAAGATGCTGTGCCTGGTGGTTCTGCTGCAGGTTTGTGAATTGTTTGCAATTTGATTGATTTGCTTCCCTAGCCTATGTGTTGAAAGGTATTCATATTTTGTTGAGCTGTTTTGAATTTTTTGGCTGACACTTGCTATGATCTTCCAGCCCCTGTGCACAATACACGTGCAACTGCGTCTTCCACAGAGGTGGGTTCACTTTTCTTTTTGTTTTTATTTTTTTTGCTTAATTTGTGAATGTTGACTTGAGCTTCATTCAGTTGATTGGTTATGTCAGCTTTTGCCTTTAATATCCCATGGGAATATGAGTGACAATGGGTTTGGGACAGGAATTTGAGAAACATGTTAAAGACAGAGAAAACAAGTATTTTTAAACTGCGAAGTAGAAGCCAAAAGCTTAGAAAATTTTTGAGATGCAAAATTAACGTCTTGTGCCTGATTTGCGTACAGACCTCTGAAAGTGCATTTGTTAAAAGGTCAGCGGCGAGCATGCTTAGTGGAAAGAGACCTGTTCAGGCAGCTGTAAGATTGAATCTTCTTGCGTGTAACTAAGGTTAAGATGTTATTTTTTATGTATATGTGGTGATATATTGAATGTTTTTCACATTCCAGCCTGCCGCCAAGAAAGGGGGGGCTGCAAAGTCTGGGACGAACAAAAAAGCAGATGGAGTTGCACAAGTGAAGGCATCAAAATCAATTGAAGCACCTGAAGATGTTGAGGTAAATTGTTATCTGTTTGTTTCCAGCCTCTTTGATTTGAATCTGCCATCATAATTTGTAATGGATGACTGATGATAGTTTATGCCATCTTTGTTTGTCTAACATTATTCAGCCCACTGAGATGAGTCTTGAAGAGATTGAAAGCCGAATAGGTTCTCTTATACAGTCAGATACCATCGCTCTGTTAAAAAGCGCTGTGTGGAAAGAGCGTCTTGAAGGTTGGTAGTCACTATCAGTTTTATGAGGATTGTACAAATAAAGCAGAAAGTGTTTGCTTCTTCCTTTTATGAGGATTGTGGAAATATAGCAGATAGTAATTTATCTCAAGGCTTTGTTATGTTATTAACTTGAACTTGAAGTCTCTGTTGTGGTCTTGTTATAGACTGGAAGGTCGAGAGCTTGCAACCACATATGATAGTTCTGTTTGCCGCTGTTCACTGTGATGTGTAGTTTTCTATTTTAGTATTTTCAGTCCTTGAATGAAGGCTTTGGATTTGATTTTGGTGGAATCTATATTAATTTCTGAATTCTGAATAATGATTTTGTTTATGGTGATTTTCTTATTTGTAATTGTGGTGGATTCATTTCAGAAATTATGGGCTTGTTTGGCTTCTATTTTCATTTCTTCTGCTTTTTGTTTTCAGGATTTTGTGAAAGAAATAGTGAAAATAGGAAATGATAATGGGAAACAAGATTTTATTGTCTTTATCATAGATTTTAGAAGTTAATATAGTTGCTAACAAAACCAAACAGACGATAGAAACATTAAAAGGAGTTAAATTTCTATGCCCTGCTGATTTTCCTATGCTGTCTTCTGAGCATAGTTTGAGTAAGGTTGCTGAAGTAAGATTTTTGCAGCCATTTCTTCACTGAAACAGCAAGTAGAAGGCTTACAGGACCTTGACCAATCAGTGGAAGTTTTGATTCGTTTACTCTGCACTTTGCCTGGATGGGGTGAGAAAAATGTTCAGGTTAGAATTATTTTCTTTAGTAAATCAACTGATTTGTTTTATCAATTAATAGTTGAAAATTCAAAAGACGGTGTAAGAGGCCTCTTGATGTTTGTAATTTCCTTGAGCAGGTTCAGCAGCAGGTTATTGAAGTTGTCACTCATGTAGCTTCCACTGCAACTAAATTTCCAAAGAAGTGTGTAGTACTTTGCCTTTTAGGTGGGTATTGTGGTTTGATTCAAATTATGCTAACAATAGAGCTAACCCTGTTGTAAAATTAATTCTTTCTATGCTGCTTTCTTTATGAATGACTAGTACTGTGATTTGCTAGTTCATGTTTGGCATTCATTTTGATAGGACTAAGTGAACGAGTAGCAGATATTAAGACACGTGCACATGCTATGAAGTGCCTGACTACTTTCTCTGAAGCAGTTGGTCCAGGATTCGTATTTGAAAGAGTAAGCATGGTGGCTATTTATGGGCATATCTTCTGATCATTTGGCATAAGTGTGTTCCTAGCTTGTCTAGCCTATGCATTTTGAGCAAGGGTGGGCACGGATAATTTTGTTTTTTCCTTGAAAAAGTGAGGCCTTACGTTTATAAGAATTAAGGAGAGCACTATTTGAAGCCACTATTTTAATTGAGTTGCCTTGCCGAAATTAAATGTCATGATTCTATCTTGTCTGGCTGCCAGTATACTGTTGCGAACTATCTTAACATTTTTGGAAGTGAATTTACGTTCTCCTGTTTGATGATTATCTGTCCCTAACTCTCTGAAGATTCATGAGCTGTAATCCTTAAATGCATGTGACTTTGTAAAAGGTGATAGGCATGATGCACATTATCTAGCATACATTTTTTTTTTTTTTTAACTAACTTCTCTATTTTATAAGCAGATGAAATAGGTAGTTTCATCCACAAGGAATATCTTGTTTGTTGAACTGCATAAATTCTTGCTAATTTTCAATGTTAAGAAATTCTCCTCCCCCCTCTTTTTTTTTCAAAAGTTGAAACATTACAATAAGTTTATCGTAGTAAAAAAAAATTAAGATTTGGAGCTATAGGTTGGTGATCGTAATTTTGTTGGCTGGTTATATAATAAAAAGGTAAAGGGGCTTAGAGCTGAAGAGGTTCCAAAACTGGCTTATATCTATAATAGATCAAGTTTTTTGCTTTTAATCTATTTCTTTTATTTATGTATGTTTGAATTTGTATGAAGTGTAGTTTGTACTATTTTCATTTTGACAGTCTACCTTTTTGCTTTTGCTTACCTCAATGTTTTAACATATAATGTTTTGAAAACCATGTTATTTGTCATGTAGCTCTACAAGATCATGAAGGAGCATAAGAATCCTAAGGTTCTTAGTGAGGGACTCTTGTGGATGGTTTCTGCTGTCGAGGATTTTGGTGTATCACATATAAAGCTTAAGGTGTATTAACTGAATTTACATGTTTTCTTTAAATAGATTAGTGTTTTATTTTTAGTTATGGATATTTTTTATTCTAGTTTGTTAGTTTTGATGCAATTCCCGTTTTGCAGGATTTAATTGATTTTCTTAAAGAAACTGGGCTGCAGTCAAGTGCAGCTGCTACTAGAAATGCTTCAATTAAGCTCTTGGGTGTTCTGCATAGATTTGTTGGTCCAGGTGACTTTACATGAACTTTTAAATGTCCATCTCTCATTATTTATTTGTTAAAGGTTCTAAGCTTTTTCCCCTTGCAGATATTAAAGGGTTTCTTACTGATGTTAAGCCTGCATTGCTCAGTGCTCTTGATACTGAATATGAGAAGAATCCATACGAGGTATGCTGTTGTTGATGATGTAAGTTCTGTGCACTATCATGATTTCCTAATGCTTCAATTTTGTTATTTGCTCCAGGGGGCGTCTGCAGCTCCCAAGAGAACAGTCAAAGCATCAGACTCATCATCCTCTGTGGCGGCTGGTGGGCTGGATAGCTTGCCTCGTGAAGATATTAGTGGAAAGATTACCCCAACTCTCCTGAAGAGCTTGGAAAGTCCTGATTGGAAGGTTTGGTTACAAGATCTAGCAAATAATTTTTCATTTTTTTTTTGGCCTTTTTTTTTTTTGGCTTGCTTTAACTTTCTATAATTGAGGGAGGATGTAATTATGCTGTTGCATCACATTTTGCTGTGTTTTTCCTTAATGTAGGTTCGTATGGAGTCGGTTGAAGCTGTAAACAAAATACTGGAAGAGGCTAATAAGCGCATTCAAGCAACTGGAACTGGTACTTTGATAGCATTTGCTTTGTGTGCTGTATAATATTATGACCATTGCTCCTCTTCCTCCTCCTTAATCCTTGCATGATAAGATTTATTCCATATTTTATTCATCCTTCAAAATGACTATCTTGTTTATTATAAAATTTGTCAAACTTTGTAATATTTATCGGTTTTTGTATTACCAGGTGAGTTATTTGGGGCACTTAGGGGACGATTCTATGATAGCAACAAAAATATAGTCATGGCAACCTTGATAACAACTGGTAATGTTGCATCTGCAATCGGACAAGCGGTAGAGAAGGCAAGCAAGGTGATTGGATTGTGTTCTGCTTTTGTATTTTCTTTCTTGTTGATATAATTGTGTTGCCATTTCAAAGTTGGACTTTATTGAAATTATTTGTTGCAGGGTATTCTGGCGGATATATTGAAATGCCTTGGTGACAATAAGAAGCACATGAGAGAATGTGCACTGAATACTTTAGACTCTTGGCTGGCTGCTGTTCATCTTGACAAAATGGTCTGTCTTAATCTTGTGTTAAGCTATTCTTTTGTCTTGGTGTCTTTGTCCTGAGTATGATGCTACTGTAGGTTCCCTATATTACAATTGCTTTGACGGATTCTAAACTTGGTGCGGACGGGCGTAAAGATCTTTTTGATTGGTTATCTAGGCAACTTTCTGGGCTAAGTAATTTTGCTGAAGCCGCACAACTTCTGAAGCCAGCCTCATCTGCAATGACAGTAAGTTTTGGTCATTCAGCTTTCTGATTTTTCTGAGTCTATTTCATTTATCAAATCGGTAAGTATGCATGATATTCTTTGCATCAACTGTATGATGGCTTCTTAGGATAAATCATCAGATGTTCGCAAGGCAGCGGAGGCTTGCATTAATGAGATACTGAGAGTTAGTGGACATGAAATGGTGAGTATCAGAAAAATGTTGTTTCTTCCCTTCTTTTGAAGTTCATGTGATACCAACCATCTTCAAATTCTGTATATTTTTTAGATCGAAAAGATAGTTAAAGACATTCACGGACCAGCTCTGAATCTTGTTCTTGAGAAGCTGAAACCTTATGGAGCTTTTCAAGGTAGGGTTTTTGTATCGTAGCTCATTCTTAAACTTCTTTGCTGCTCAGGGCTGATGCTTATTGTGGGAATTTTCATGCCACTTACCTTTACCTTTGCCTTTTTCTTCCTACAATGTTTTTGTGTTTAGAATCATTTGAGTCAGCTAGGGCAGTTTCAGTGGGAGCAACATCAAAAGGTGTTCTAAAGGTTGGGAAATCAACTGCTAATGGTGTTCCAAAACATGGAAATAGAGCTGTATCTTCGGTATGTGGGATTTTACATTGGTTGGTTACTTTAAGATTTGTTTGGCTTTCTAACTATTTGTTTCATCATCTCAAAAGAGGGCCGTCGCAACAAAGGGTGTTAGGTCTGAGTCAATCTCCGTCCAAGATATAGCAGTCCAGTCTCAAGCTTTATTAAATATTAAGGATTCAAATAAGGTATTATTGGATGAAGTGTGTATACCAAAAGTTGCTTAAAATCTTCAAAGGAGGTAGAGATGAACTGTCATTTGGATTGGCTTACATGCAGGAAGATAGAGAGAGAATGGTGGTTCGAAGGTTTAAGTTTGAGGACCCACGTATGGAGCAGATTCAAGATCTCGAGGTGGGTCCATTCTTTGATAAATGATCATGCATAACTCAAATTTTCTATGATTGTTCAATTGTAATAAATTTCTTTCCGACATGCTTGTGATGCAGAATGATATGATGAAGTACTTTAGGGAGGATTTATCTAGGAGACTCTTAAGTGCAGATTTTAAGAAGCAAGTTGATGGACTTGAAATGCTACAGAAGGTCTTCTTCTTTTTGCGTTCTTACTAGTTTGTGTGCTTTCAGAGTGTTTAGTGTGCTATTACCTATACAATCTTCAATTGCTCCTCAGGCACTTCCTTACATTGCCAAGGAAATTATAGAAGTTCTCGACATACTTTTGAGGTGGTTTGTATTGCAGTTCTGCAAATCCAACACAACATGTCTATTGAAGGTGCAACTTACTGCTCATTTATATTTTTCTAGTAGTTTCCCTTTCCTCCCTGGTTATAGCAGTATATTGTATTGGTCCTTTTAAGTATAACTTTATGCATTTTAATTGCTCAGGTGCTAGAATTTCTTCCTGAACTGCTTGACACATTGAAGGATGAGGGTTACTCTTTGACAGAGTCTGAAGTAGCAATTTTTCTTCCATGCCTAGTGGAGAAGGTTTATATTTGACAGCCATGATAATTTCATCAACCATGGATGTTGTTTTTCTAACGAATCTTTCTGGCTTTTGAGTTGACTTCAGTTTATTTTTGGTTTGAGTATAATAAGTAGGTGTAGGTACTTCACTTTCTTAGATGTTGCAAAAAACTGAATAATTTAATTCACAGGTGGAAAGAAGTAAAAGTTCATTCTTTTCTTTAAATGTTGCAGTTAGGGCATAACATTGAGAAAGTACGAGAAAAAATGCGGGAGCTGACTAAACAATTTGTTCTCATATATTCTGCGTCTAAATGTTTCCCTTATATATTGGAGGGTTTACGCTCTAAGAATAACCGAACTCGAATTGAATGCGCTGATCTTGTTGGATATATCCTTGATCATCATGGTGCCGAGGTAATGTACTGAAGTTTTGTAGTGAATTTATCTCTTGAAATACTTTTCTTTAGATGTTTATTCCAGACATCATGTGTGCAGATTAGTGGGCAACTAAAATCGTTGCAAATTGTTGCAAGTTTGACAGCAGAGCGAGATGGTGAAACTAGGAAAGCTGCATTAAATACACTAGCTACTGGTTATAAGATTCTTGGTATGCTATACCCTGCAGTTCTAATGTGCTTGCAAAATATTTTTGCTTGGTGATTGTATTTCTCTATTATTTCTTTGTTTGGAAAAATGTCTTCTGTCATGAATTATCTCTTCCAAAAGTTTATGCTGTTAGGTGAAGACACATGAATGTTATTATATCCAACACCTACATGGATGAAGTTATTCTTTTACTTTTTCACTTGAGGGATTTAGATGCAAAATTTTGTTTTACTTTTGTTATAGCTCTTGGCCTTTGTGAGTAGTCTTTCTTCTATGATCATTCTGTGCAGGTGAGGACATATGGAGATTTGTTGGGAAGCTAACAGATGCTCAAAAAAGCATGCTAGATGATAGATTTAAGTGGAAGGTTAGTGCATACTTCATTCATTTTATTTCTTTTTGATATTCTGAATTACTGATGATGGTGGAGTAATTTGCCAGGTTCGGGAGATGGAAAAGAAGAAGGAAGGAAAGCCAGGCGAAGCAAGGGCTATTTTAAGACGCTCTGTCCGGGAGAATGGGTGTGTATTATTGTTATTATTTTAATTTATTTTGTACTTCACATTATGCAGTTAAGGCTGGAAGTTAAACCCTAAAAATGTTCTTGCTTTGCTGGAGTTCTTTTTTGTGTAAATCATCAACTTAAAAAGAAGTTAAAATATAAGTAATGATGAAAGATGAAAAATGAATATCATTCTCTATGCTAAACATGTTCAGATTCTTAAGCTTAAACATGTTGCTTTGATTACCAGGTCTGATGTTGCTGAGCAGAGTGGTGAAGTGGCTAGATCTCTTTCTGGTCCAATTTTGAGGTGTGCTGAAAGTTTTATTGGAGTTTATTTTCTTTTTGCTCCTTCATGGAGGAGGACCCCCCCCCCCCCCAACCGGGCGCGCGGGGGGCAAAAAAACCCCTGGAAAATAAAAAATTAACATAGCTCCTAATCTCCCACGAATCCTTATTATCTTGTTTTTTGATTTGTCAGGAAAAATTATGGTCAACCTGATCTTAACATAGAGAGACAATCAATGTTGCGTCCCTTGGCAGTTGCCAGTGGCCCCACAGATTGGAATGAAGCACTTGACATTATATCTTTTGGTTCTCCTGAGCAGGTAAACAACATGCCCCCCCCCCCCTTTCTTCTTTTTCTCCCCCTCTCTTTCCTTTTCCCTTGGTGGAAAAGCATTCTAGAATTGAGCATCAAAGTAAAATGTTGCCAACTTTGTTGACACATACAGATATACTTTTTGACTTTTTTACCCCCCTTCTCTTTTCGGAGTTGGAAAAAGGAGGATAAGCTCTTATTTTCAAAATATTTTTGTGGTGCAGTCAGTTGAAGGGATGAAAGTTGTTTGTCATGAATTGGCTCAGGCCACTAGTGATCCTGAAGGCAGTGCTATGGATGAACTTGTAAAAGATGCCGATAGGCTAGTCTCATGCCTCGCTAATAAGGCAAGATAGTTTTATCAGCTGTACCCTCTTATTTAGAGAATGATTTTCAAGTGTTAATTTTTCTCACATCATTTCAAATAGGTTGCAAGGACATTTGACTTCAGTTTGACTGGGGCTTCATCACGTTCTTGTAAATATGTGCTCAACACTCTAATGCAGGTAAATTTATTTAATTATTATTTTAACTTTGGTAACATTTAATGACTTCTAATGATTATTTATAATTGCTACCTTTGGTCTTTGCAGACTTTTCAGAATAAAAGATTAGCACATGCTGTAAAGGAGAGTACTCTCGACGGTCTTATTACTGAGCTGCTTCTGTGGCTTTTGGATGATAGGGTTCCTCATATGGATGATGGAAGCCAGTTGTTGAAAGCACTGAATGTGTTGATGCTTAAGATTCTGGTTAGGAACTTGTGTTTTTATTTTTTATTTTTTCCTGTTGTACAGAAACTGCAGACATGCTATGGTGATAATGCAAGATCATATGCCCAAAACATTATAGTAAAAGTTACTCTTCTAACTAGTGATTTTCAATACAGGATAATGCAGATCGGACTTCATCCTTTGTTGTCCTAATCAATCTTTTACGTCCGTTAGATCCATCAAGGTGGCCATCACCAGCATCAAATGAATCATTTGCCTCTAGAAATCAGAAGTTTTCTGATCTGGTAGTGAAATGCCTTATCAAGCTTACAAAGGTAATACATGCTGCCAGCAGAAGTTGACGATCGAATACACTCATTATTTAGGTTTTGTTTAAGATTGTGACTGGTTGCAATAGTCCATGAAAATGCTTGATCATAATTACTTCAATTGTGGTGGTAACTGGTAATTTGTGTTGGGGTCTGAAGTTTGGTTATCTGCTTGTGCCTTTGTATGGGTGGCTTTTACTCTGCTCCTAAAGGCATGATCGGTTTAAAATTATTGCAGCTATGTTTTCCTATTGATAGTGCAATGCATGCACACACCCTGTCAGGGATAGGGTTAATTACTAATCCTATTTTTTCTCCTTTTGGTTAAATCCATTTTTATCATGCTGCATCACAATTTTGTCCTTTTAAATCCCTAGCTGATTCTTTAATTGATACTACATGTAGAACTCAGCGTCCCAAATCCTAGCCAGATGTTCATTGCTCCGAAACAGTAGCCAGTTTGACCCTCACATACTCTCAAATCCTGATAATCGTTTGATGAGTAAATTTTCTTATTGTATTTTTAACTAATTTGATTATTTATAAGAAAAAATATTGGGAATGAAATTAGCTGATTGATCAATATTCTGTGGTCCTTGTTAGGTACATACATGTGTTCAGATTGAAAAGTTTATTTGTTACGGTAGCTAATAGGATTTTTTTTTTTTTACTTTGTTTATATTCTATACATATTTTACCATGTATTGAAGAGTTGTAGAATTTGTATGTAATGTGTATGGTAGGAGCGTACATGTGTTCAGACAGGGAAACTTCTGTGTAACGGTAGATATTTTTTGGGTTTGACTTTCTATTTGTTCTGTTGATATTAACCATGACAAGATCAAGAATTAGTGCACTGGAGAGAGAGAGTTGGGGTAGCGCCTATTGTAGAGAAGATGGTAGAATCTCGCCTTAGGTGATTTGGATATGCATTAGTGAGGAGAGTGGATTAGATGGAGGGTAGTCCTGTAACTAGAGGAAGAGGGAACCTAGAAAAACTATAGGCGAAACAGTTATAAGAGATTTAAATGTTAATTGTTGAAACATAAATATGATATATGATAGAGCACTGTGGCGCCATTTGATCCATGTAGCCTACCCCACCTAGTGGGACAAGGCTTAGTTGTTGTTGTTGCTGCAATTGTAGAAGTGTAAATTTATTTTTCCTGGTTGAGTAGCAGAATTGAAATAGAAAAATTCCATCTGGATATATTTGGTCATCAAAACTCTTGTTAGTATTACTTCGCATATTTTTCTGTGCTGCAGGTTCTTCAGAGCACCATCTATGATGTTGACCTTGATCGCATACTTCAAAGCATCCATTTATACCTGCAAGACTTGGGGATGGAGGAAATTAGGAGAAGGTATATAACTATTGTTGGGTGGAGTTATTGTTTTTCTATTTAACTAGCTTTACTTGATTTTTATTTTCTAATATTTCTTTTTTCAGGGCTGGTGCTGATGACAAACCCTTGCGAATGGTGAAAACTGTTCTGCATGAGCTTGTCAAGCTTCGTGGTGCAGCGATAAAGGGCCATCTTTCAATGGTTCCTATTGATTCGAAACCTCAACCTATCATCCTCGCCTACATTGAACTTAATCTTGAGGTATTCATTAAAGCACATTATTTGATTTTGCTGGGGTCGGAATTATTGATATATTCTTACTTTTGATCTTTAGACTTTGGCTGCTGCAAGAATGTTGACTGCATCTGGACCTGGTGGACAAAATCATTGGGGTGATTCAGCAACAAATAATTCAGCCTCTGGCACACATTCTGCCGATGCCCAGTTGAAGGTATTGTTATGCTTTATTTCTCAGTGTGTGATAATTTTCATGTCTCTATTTTATTATGAGTTTGTACTTATTTCATGTCCTAATATGCTATCTTAATGCAACTTCACCATCTTTTTTACCTCTTATCCTCTTTTTGTCCATTCTCTAAAATAAACTGCAGCAAGAGTTGGCTGCAATATTTAAGAAGATTGGGGAGAAGCAAACTTGCACAATTGGTCTATATGAACTATATAGGATTACCCAATTGTACCCAAAGGTAAGAATTTAGCATGTATTCATGTTGATTTCAGATCAGATGTAATGGTTTCTCAAAACCTTTACCCTATATCCTTCTTTCTGGTTATTTGATTAAGGTTCTTGCGCTTGTACGTTAGGTTGATATATTTGCTCAGCTTCAAAATGCTAGTGAGGCATTTCGCACCTACATCAGAGATGGTCTTGCTCAGGTTAAATTACTTGTATTCTTAAGTGTGCTTAATTGAACTTGCATTGTGCTCTCTACATACAAGATTGAACTTGCATTTGACAATGGGTAATTGATTTTAACACTTGCAGATGGAGAAGAATGCTGCAGCTGGAAGAACACCTTCAAGTTTGCCAATGTCAACTCCTCCACCAGCATCTTTAAATATTTCTTCCCCTGATTTTGCGCCTCTGTCTCCTGTAAATGCAAATCCATTGGGAGATGCTAAATTAAATGTGAAACCTGAACCAACAAATTTTAATTTACCCCCATCATACAATGAGGAGAACAGAGTTAATGCAATTACTTCAAGAGCTTTAAGTTCTGACTACACATCAGGTGACCAAAGGAATGAAAGATTTATGACCGGAGGTATGGTATTATTGTTCTGTTCGTTTTGCACTTATATTTTAAATTTAACGGGAAGAATGTTGACTGGGAGAAGTCACTTATAAACTGCAGTTACCAGTGGAACATTGGATGCAATCCGAGAGAGGATGAAGAGCATGCAATTAGCAGCTGCTGCTGGGAGTACAGATTCTGGTGCTAGGCCATTAACAAGTGTTAATGACAACTTGAATCATGGACTTCCTCCTAGCCAGATTCCTCATGCATCAGAGCATGTTGGTACTGAGAATACTTTGCAAGGTGGTGTACTTCCTATGGATGAGAAAGCATTGTCTGGGCTTCAAGCTCGGATGGAAAGATTGAAAAGCGGATCCCTTGAACCACTGTAACCGGAATTTTGGGTAAAGAGAAAGTTTCTTGGCATTGCCAGATTCTGATGACATTATTTCCATTGACGTTGTGGCATATAGTGCAATCATATAGTTCTCAACACCGGTGGTATAGATGAATATGTATAATATAATTACAGAGCTATTATCCCCTTCAAACTACGGAATGTCTGATGTTGCAGCGCATCAGAGGAATAGTCGCAGCCCAGTCTATGCCCTTGCTATTATTTCACCACATGCTTTGTCCACCTGGCCTTTGTATATTGTAGCGAAGCTGTATTTTTGTTACAGGAATTATGTAGATTGTCAATTTAATGCAATTACAAACATTTTGGTAGTGCTGCTGAGCTTTGCTTGGTTGTCTATTTAGCCTGTTTCGGAAAATTTTGAGAGTGATAATTCATTTAATTCGTGCAGTTGAATTTAGGACATTGTATTCGATGTCCGTCGGATTTGGTCTTCAATCGTTTCGTTTCAGTATGATACTTTTTCTTGGCTGAATAATTCATTGATCGTTTATCATTATGTGGAAGGAAGACTATCTCTCGCGTTGTTTAGTTAATCAATTTACTACTAGTTTCTTCCCAAACGTAATTCCAGCTGAAAATGCTACGTAATCATAAATCGTGTGCAATTGTTAAATGTGACTGCATGTGTTAGGCTAACTGTACTAGGAGCCACGTTTATTTAAATTCATTAATATTAGATACGTCAATTGCAATGTATCGTATTGAAGCATTGAGAGGAGGGATTTGCGTGTAGTCTCGTTTTTTGAGTGACATGTTATAAGGTTTGTTTTCAATTGTTATGGTCAACATGAATGAACAGAAACCTATTACCTCTTATACATCCAATTAACGAAAGAACAAAACCGCATCTATGCCTCCAGTAGGCAAAGCATTACTTTAATATAACAGATATAACAGATTAGGTTCTGAGCACATAATCGGTTGCTAACTCACATAACTGTGGCAACTCAATTATATGTACTTAATTACATTCGGATTTACAATGCATTCTTTCTATCCATGATATAGCGAAAAGTACTTTGCATGCTTTCCAACCGTACTCTGCAACCGCTCTCCTGTGATTCGGTGGATTTAACTCGTCACAACTGTTCTCCAGTCTGCATGGCATGAAAAGAGTATCTCCCGTAAACATAAGCTCATTGAGAATGATGAAGATTGGTGCAAGTAATAAACACCTACCAACATCTCATGGTCTCCCATTACTTCTTCTATCAACTCCTGCAGAGGTTTATTGGCACTGTTGGGAACAAGAGCTGCAAAGGCGGCCGGTTTTAGTCCTGCATGAAAGAAATAAAACTCCAAACTGTAGTAAATGTGCGTGAAAATTAAACCAGAATATCTATTATGCTAAGCACATGTTCTACCAAGACTTGAAACTATCAAGTGAGATTTCTCAACAGACCCTAGAAGGGCAAATTGATTTCATCTTAAAAGAGTCTGTTGAACACACCGATGTGATGTCATAGTTGAGGATGTGATCAGACTTTTGTTACCTGCTTCTGGGAAAGCATCTATGAACATCATCATCTCCTCTCCACTTAAACCAGATAAGAAACATATCCGAGGAAGCGACTTGGCAATCTGCAGAGCACAAACTGCTGAACAGATGCAGAGATTTGAATATTATTCAAATTTTAATGCAATATGAATATCAATATGCACACCACCTAACTCCTAGAGGAAAGAGAAATATTTTGAACTGATGAAATTGCTTTAGTAAAACATCTTTATTAATTTATATTACGTATTGATGGATACAAAGTTCTAGATTTTTTATGCTCACAAAATTACAGAGGTAACAATCACTCTTTAAACAGGTGAGAATTCTCCACAACCTTGATACTTTAAAACTTACAATGATATCAATCTACATAACGATTTTTATCTAGAGATCTTACAAATAAATGAAGGATTTGTATGAAAAGCTCGGAAAAATCACAAGGTAGAAGCTTATTCTTAGCACACTTATTTCTGCTAATTACTATCACTTTATTAACACAAATTCATGAGTAGATAGAGAGAGCAGTAGTTAGATTAAAATAGTACATAATTAGCTAATTAGCTGTACCAAAACTTATACCTTGAGCCCTTCCAAAGTGTCTTGTGTTGTATGCATTGCCTCCCAAAGCGAACTCAAAATCATGTCTTCAGTACAAAAGATTACCTACAATACAATATATTACATCTACTATTCCTTTTTTTTCAATTTTTTTTGGGATAACTAAGGAAAGTAGTAAATTTACATTACAATTCAGATTTTAGTCACAGATGAGTAAAAGATAGATATGCATTTTCCTCGTTTTACTAATGTGTCATCCACAATGTGTTATGATATATGATTTACTCACCTCATGATGATGGGTTCTAGGAAATGTATAATCTAGGTCAAAGAAATACAGCTAGAGAAAAAACTATCAATAAAACATAGCTTTCAATCTCTCCACATATCTAAGAGGGAAATTCCTCTAAAAAGATTGCTCCAAAGATCATTCTTGTATAGAGGATCTCTTATCCTCTTAACTTCTTGTAAATTTTTTTCTTCATCTCAACACAATTCTTCTTTTATCAAAAAAAAAATCACCGCCAATTGTGTTCTCAAGCGACACATTCCATCTGTGGTTTACTCAGATGGAACAAGACTGTAAGGTATCTGGAGCCATCCAATTATGCAGCAGCATATGTAAGAAAAAAAGTCAGTTGCCATATGATCAAAAACGTCCTTTGACCTATTAAAAATCCTACTTTTACTAGTTACTGAGCCATAATACTATCTCAAAAAAAAAAAAAGAAAAAGAAGAAAAAGAAAAAGACTGCCCAAAAACTATAAGAGCAGCTGGTTATTGTTCATCCATTTTGTTGATTTTTCATGGACAATGAAATTCCTCATTATAAAGAATGATATCTTAGTCTACAAGCAAGATAAGTCTGGTGGAAACAGTAATCAATTAACTAACCTCTCTCTTAGTCTCTCTCTCCCTACCATTGCTGGGAATTTACTCCATGATCTTTGTCAGTTTGCCAATAAAATATGGACATGAAAGACAAGAAATAAGATGATACCTTCAGGAATTCACCATCTAACTCTTTCAAAAGCTGTTGAATCTGCACAAGGTCGGGATACACATTAAGCTATACAATGGCACATTTGGAAAGAATTTCAAAGAATATAGGTGATAGGCAGATGAATTCTAATAGATCTAGGGTAGAATAATATCACAGGATAATCATTGTAAGCTGCTGGCTAATGGCATATCAGTTTGGTAATTTACTGTAAGCTAATAATAATACCATTACCAGGTAGGCTTCAAGCTGTTATTGAACTGTTTACGTACAAGATTTTCAGTAGTAGCACAAATATCAAGAAAAGCTATTTTGTCGATAATTTGGGTGATGATATTAAAAGCACAAAGACCAAAGGATTCTAAATGCTTTATGATAAAATCTTTTAAGACATGGTATTATCAAACTACCACATTATTTCTTTACAAGGGTTAGCAAATCCTATTAAATGGATCATGGTAATTTCACCTTCAAAGCCTCATCTGCTTCAAAGCCCAACAACAATAAGGCCTGCAAAACAAGAGACACTTTTAGCTACATTTGAAGTCAGATCAAAATACTGATGTTTTCTAGCAGTAGGCTCTGATCCCAGGTTACATTGATCAAGCATCCATAATAAGTCACCCATGTTGAATTTTCAGAAGACAATATATAGTCCATCCGACACTAAAGACATGAGTAACTTCTGATTTCCAGGAAAAGTTATAGGCTATTTTCAACAGCGTGTATGTTGAAAATTATTTGCTCATGGCATAGATGTGTAAGTAGAGTAAGTGATAGAAGACATCATATTTAACTCATTTAAAACTAACCATGACTTACAGGTGGACCATAGCTAGGATCCTCGGCATTCAAAGGAACAAATTTTGAGTCTTCAACCAACTCAATAGGAAGTCCTGCGTGATAGAGAAACATTATTTAAATAAAATGTGGGTGCCAACTTTCCTTTGAGTTTAACTGGCAGTTTCCAAGTACAAAGTAATATTTTTCTTTAGTTAGAATCAATAAATTTTTACAAGGATGCATTTGCCATAAACATTTTTTAATTATTACTAAAAGGAAAAGGCCCTTTGGCCTCTAAAATCATTTTAGTAGAATATTCCTAATCCAAAGATGATGAGAGTGAGCCTTGGCACAATGGCAAGGTTGCTGCTTTGTGCCCTAAAGGTCACGAGTTCAAAGCCTCGAAACAGCCTCTGCACTTACAGGGTTAAAGTTGCATACATCTACCCTCACCAAATCTCACCAGGCGAGACTCTATTGCACTCAGGCCGCCCTTTGTCATTCATAAGGTGAAGACAGAAGTCCAGGCTATACTTTAGCATTCATGTATAGCCTCCATTCTGTCCTGTGAGTTGCATTCAGATATAGCTGTGGCCATGAATATAGCCACGGCCACATTGCCCTTTTAATTGTTTCCCCACGTTTCTCTGTTTGCAAATCAAAATATTATTCTAAAAGATTCCCTTTTTGTTTTTCTAACAAATTACACAAGTAATCTCAGCAGCTCCAAACCATAATTTACCAACAAAAACTAGAATTTTCCCAACGCGGCACAAATTTAACATCACCTCTCCAAGGACTAGGAGCACTGGCATTCATTTGAAGAAAGACCCATGTCCCAAATGGGTATTTCAGAATGAAATTTAAAAAAAAAAAAAAGATGTGAAATGGAAAATGCAAAGAAGCTCAAAATTTCACCTTCAGAGGATGATGATGCTCGGTGGATATAGTTAAGCTTAGAGTGAGGCACTACCCACGTCAACTTCAACGAGGAACAACAAACATTGGACACTAGAAAACATGAAGGAGGCATTCGCGCATCATGACAGCGCAACAAGCAGCGATTCGCAGAGAATCCTACGGCAGATAACATCACTGTATTTGTGTGCTGCTATTCTGTTTTCGCCCGCACAGGAGATATTTGCTTGATGCTGGAGCGGAGACACGCCCACTGCTGAGCTGATAAGGATTTATATATGTCTCCATTAAATACAAAAAAGAACATTTTTTCAGTTAAATTTGTTTGACTTGTCAGTTGTGAGATTAATAATTTTTACAGGAAGATTAAGAAGTTCATTAAACAATAATAATAAAGAATAAATGTTTGATGTTTTATGAAATATGTAGCATTACATTTGTTGTAGAGATATAAAGGGTAACTATATATAGTTGTAGAATTTATCTAAATCATTAATTCATAGTTTTATTTGAGTTTAATTGATATGCATTGACAGTGTAAAATTCTTTTATTCTGTCATCCAATCATATGTTATTGTTTATAAGATGTTTAAGATAGTGGGTGGTTATGTAAAATATTTTTGCTAATGTGGTAATATATGAATGGATATCTGTATTTTTTATAGACAGTACATATCAATTAAATCTATATTATTTTTAGAAAAAAATTATTAAATATATAGATGAATATTTAATTCAGTTTTAATAACTCTGAGGCTAAAGTGATATAGAAATTCTTTTAAAGGAAAAATACTTGAATATTTTGAGAAGCATATTCTTTATTTAATAATAATTTAATTTCAATGTATTAGTAGCATAAAAAACTTCATTATTGTTTGCATAAGTCGGAATAAAGCTCTCACATATATACGCCAGCCTTTTTATTTTGTTTCCATTGACCAAAGGAGGTGTTTATCTCCTAACAAATGGAGACATCGGGATAAGTTCAGGTTGAAGTTCGAAGTACACACCGGCATTTTTAATTACTCGATACAAAGGGTCATGATTCACGAGTCACCCTCGCACCTATTTCTCAACTGAAGCCTAATTACTATATGCTTCATGGCAACAAAAAATTGAGAAATCTCATTCAGGATTATACACACAAATCCGATCTTATAGTCGGAGAAAAGGATAAACATCCAAAGCAGCATACACACAGAAATGAAAGTTTATACAAATAGTTCTTTTCTACCGCGAACTTGATCCACCGTCATTTTAGACAATATGCGTTGACGTTAGTAGGGACAACACACACCGGTAACTTCACCCCCAATTTCATTTTTTTTTTCTTTTTTCCAATACATTTTCTGTACCCTTTTGCTAGACTGATTGCTATAAAGGAGATTACATCTCAGCAACCAATTGTTGCGCATCAGCTCCAGATTCAGAGAGGGTTCCCTCAGTCCACTTCTTCAGCATTTCTAACGAAGCCTTTGGCTGGTCCATTGGAACCATGTGACCCGCATCATGGACCTGTTTTGTTACACATAATATTGAATTGACTGAATCAGCATTTACATTTTACCACCGACCATGAGTAAAACTATGGTGAAATTTGGTTGGTAAATGGAGTGTATCTATCTTTTGATAGATTGCTTTAAATAGCACAAGCACAAACAAGTTCGTATTTGACTATATATGGCAATCAATATCATACATATGCACTATGTAGCATGTGATCTTATTCTAGATGATTATTGACAGTTTCC
Source organism: Pterocarpus macrocarpus (assembly GCA_031439585.1). NCBI lineage: Eukaryota > Viridiplantae > Streptophyta > Magnoliopsida > Fabales > Fabaceae > Pterocarpus > Pterocarpus macrocarpus. Next base: position 53,467,545 of record CM062516.1, on the reverse strand, counting down.
CAGCACAACCATCTCGTGTGTGGACGGAGAGATATACCTTGAGGAAACTTAAAGGTCCATGATTCTTCAGTAATCCAGCCTCTGAACCATCAACAGTGAAAGGAACTTCAGTTGAGGCCACGAATTCCTTCTGGCCAGACCATTCCATGGCATGAACCCATCTTGAATTACCTACTCATTGAATTCGTACGACCAGGAAAGTCCATCAATACATGGCATTGAAAGAAAGGTCTAAAAATATGGAATATTTTACTTCAGAAGAGATTTAAAATATGGGTTAGGCATAAACACACACCAAGCCAGTTGCAGATGAGATCATATTCCCCGGCGTAAACAAGCAAATTGATTCCATCCTCAAGAAGAGAAGGAATACCAACTTCAAGATTCCTCATCCAATCCACCAGCATAGCCTGATAAACTGTAGTGCTGCAAGATACAAAATCAATATCCCCAACCCCTAGCGCATCCCGCACAGAATTTAGGTTCAGGAACTTCTCCATGTTGGAAAAATCATAGCAAAGGCTTCCCTCACACTTCTTTCTGATGTCATAGTACTGCAGCATAAGTATATAATTGCTGGTCAAAATTTTGAATATACCACTGTTCAGACTTTGCAATCACCATAAATGTCAAGACATTAATTTTTTTTTCTAACTAACTAGCTGCAGAATAAAAAACTTTCTGGACTTAAACTATAAAATTTGTCATTCAAAATATCCTCAACTAAGAAATTATTAAAGGAAGAGTTACAGAGTTTGTTGGCAAATAGTGTATCTGCATGCCTATTTGTAGTGGGGAAAAGATGTTCCACACACATTCAATTATTTGGCCAAGTTCCTCGACTCGAAAGACTTGTTACTTCAACCTTATATGGGATTTGATGTTTCTTTCCTTAAATTATTCTGGGAAGCAAAATAGAAAGTGACAGCTATCAACAATTTGTTCAAGACAACCAGAATCCTTTCTTCACTTCTCACTTAACAACAAAAACATTCTAAGTTTAGCTATTTGTTTACATTTTATCAGAATTTCATGAACAAGAGGCCTGTATTTTAACTATGCCTCATGCTAAATGGGCTTTCAAATAAGGGTTTGTGTCAGAGTTAATTATTAGTTATTTTTTGCCCCACCTGTCGTCTTAAGGTTTATAAGAAGTAAACAACATAGAGTACTATTGAAATGTAAATCAAACAGAACAGGAAGCAACTGTGTTACCCACATTGATATCACCAGCACGTGCCATGATGGAACTGAAAATTGTATTGCATACAAAATATGAAGCAGTGCATGCGATTTTCCCATCAGTTCCTGAATGGATTAAAACAAATATTAAGCAGAAAGGTAGCAGAAGCTAGCCAAACAAGTGAGAGCATAAGTTTACTATGAGAGTGAGGGAGTGATCATTGGTCCTTGGATCTTGCATGAAAAACCAAAGCTCTCACCATAGATTATCATATGTGAAATTATATAAGAACTTCAAATAATTTATAATACAAACATAGTAATATGCATTTACTAAGATAGTTACATACTTATAAAATAGTATAATATATAGTTTATGGATGCAGTTTAAATAATTGCAGTATAGACATAATATATACTTTTATCCAAAAAAAAAAAAAAATTATAGACATAAATACAAAATTCTCAGACACATAATTACATATGTCAGGACTCAGGAGTTATATAGTCATTACATTTCTTCTACTATACCCAAGATATACTTTATAACAACAAATGTAGTTCTATCATTTTAAAATTATTTAGGTTTAAAAACAATTTATATTTTATCAAACCCAAGCTTGATTTCGGACTCAAATTTTAGAATTGGGATTGTGCTGGGAGTTGAACTCAACATACATAAAAAAATAAAAATATAAAAATCAAACACTAGGATGTTTGACTCAGTCCAATTCAATCATAGCGCTAGCATCCAACGTATAAACATGAGAAGAAACAACATTTGCTTAAAGGAGAGCATGGAAGAATGTCACATGTAAATTACCACATAGCTTTATTGCCAATTCACAGGCTGGAACCATCACTTTGTTGATGCGGTCATAGTCAGCCTGCTGAATTATGCCCATGTCCAGTGCATAATCTGTGTAAGCTTTATACTGAATTCCAGGATCGGTAAGCCCATTGCCAATGGCAAATCCCTGTTCAACCACTTCAAATAAGATAAGCAAGTCTTCTTACCCTTCAATACAAATAATGAACATGGAAAATTAGAATGGTTCTAAGTAATTTAACAGACCTTCAGGTTAATATGAATTCCTCCTTTAGCTTTGTTTCCCCTGTGGACACGAGCTGCAAAAGCTGGAATATAATGCCCAGCATATGATTCACCCGTGATATAAAAGTCATTTGCTGCATACTCCGGATGTTCTGCAAAGAAGGCCTATGGGGAAAAGATGAAAAACTTGCTACAACCAATTTTTACAGCAATAACAGATTAAGGAACATTACATTAAAGTGCTACAACTAATTTTCAGAGCAATCACAAGTACCTGTAGAAAGTCATACAGATCATTGCTCACACCCTCTTCATCATGACGAATGTCACGCCTATCAGTGCTGTAACTAAACCCAGTTCCGGTTGGCTGGTCAACATACAAAAGGTTCGATACCTGCGAAGTTACACAAGCAGTTAGTCAAAGTCCCATTTCCACACCCAATAATCACATGAAATGGAACACCATAGAAAGCAGCTGAAAGACAACAAACAAACAAAACGACATGAGATACCTTGTCCCAACCGTATTCATTCCACCCAAGGGACATGTTGTCAGCGATTTTGAAGGGACCATTTTCAAAGAACACAGCCAGCTCACTGCTGCAGCCAGGTCCCCCAGTCAACCACATCACAACAGGGTCCTTCTTGCTGTTCCGTGATTCAAAGAAAAAGTAGAACATCCTGCTCCATTCAACCAAAATTGACAAATAAATTAGCAAAAACGTACTAAGGTTAATAATATAATTATTTTTTTACATTCTATTTTAAAATTCTTTTTGCCCTGCCACAAGCATATTTCACTAACATAAACATAGACAAAATTATGAAATTTAATAAACAGAAAAATAAAATCTTAAATTTTCACTTTTGGAGTATTCTTACTCCCTTTACTTTTTTTTTTTTCGAAGTACAAAAAATTCCCTTCATCCAAATAAGAGAAAATTTCACATTCTTAACACGTTCATTCCTTTCTATATTATTACTATTATTATTATTTTTCTGTCTACAACTAAACATAAAGTTAAAGAAATAATAATAATAATAATATTATTATTATTAAAAACTAGGGATTAGGTCAACATCAAAAAAAGAGAATAGCATGCCACAATCATCAAACAAACAAGTCAAAATAAAATAATTAAAAAAAAAGTTTAGGCTTTAAACCATATTTTCAAAAATTAAGAAGAAGCAGAAAGATAGAGAGCGTACTTTGCAGCGTGAGAATGCTGAATAGAGTAATAGCCAGCGCGGTGGCCCAAATCCTCGAGGGAGATCCCTCCTCCCACCAAATTGGGGAACCTGAGGGGCTTCTCCACGATCTTCTTATTGTTGTTGGAAATGGAAGCGCCATCGACGATGTTGACATCTTCGCGAGGGAAGAGGTTGAGGTCCCTGATCAGCTTCTTCCCCTGAACCGACGGCAAATTGGAACCCGCCAGGCGGAGATTGTCGGCGATGTTGGCGGCGGAGGACGACGGCGGAGAGAGGAAGAGGAGAATGAGGAGGAGAGGGCACGCGACGGTTACCGCGGAGTGCCCCATTTTCACAGAGAAAGAGAGAGAGAGAGAGAGAAGCGCTGGGGGGAATCTTAAAAAAGAGTGTGTATTAGTGTCAGTGTTACGTTGCGTGGGAGTGAGGCTTTGCCAACAGGTGGCGCTAACAGAGAGTCAATAGAATACAATAGAATAGTGCCTCTCTTTACGAGAGTGAGGACACACATGTTGGACTGTTAGTTGGTTAGTTAATGCATCACATGCTCATGATCATGATCATGATCATGATCATGACGATGATGCAGCGTGGAATTCCATTGCCATGGCACTCAGGCCTCCGATGTACACAAAAAGACAAAGAGACAATATATATATATATATATATTCGATTTATTTTTGGCCAGGGAAGGGTGTGGCTGGGGAGAAATTCTTGGATTCTTCTCCTATTTTACACCGTTAAATGGCTTTGAAAAATGAATAAAATGATAAGATTAATAATACAAATAAATGAATGATATTATATTTGAAGAAAAAAAGAATACTTCCTCTATGGAGGAAACAAGAATTTTTCATGCCCGTGTGGGGATTCAGGAGAGGGGGATTTGGCTGCTGAGGCTTGACAGACAATGACAATGTAGTTAGGCCTCGAAATACTATATCAAGGGTTGAGTATAGTGCTTAACAAGCTGTCTTCTTAAAAATAAAAAGGCCAATGTTCAAACTTTTTAAAAAAAATTGTTCAAAGAGTTTTTCAGTCAAAATCATATTAAAGAGATTAGTTTTACAATAATACCTATCTTGATTAAAGATTTATAATATATATATTACAATTTTCATGTAATTTTATGTAAATCATTAGATAATGACGCGGTCTTATCTTAACTTTTGCTTTGGATGATGTTGATCGTAGCATTATACGATTCGTGAAAGTATTAATCTCTTTTATTAATTAGAGAGAGGGCACTTACAGTAGGTGAGGAAGAGAAATAGAATAGGTTTGGGATTGATTGAACCCTCCCAAGCAAAATAAGGAGTAGTTTCTTAGAAAATTAGGTGTCATCTGCGTCTTAACATTCTTGGCAGTTTAAGTCATTTCATTTTACTAAAACTAGATAGAGAATTTCCTTCTATCTGATTTATTTGGGGTTCTTTGTTACTTATGCCATAAAGTTATCAAATCACTATCTAAGTGTTTAATGTATTTATGTAGTGTATGAGGCTATGGGCGCTTAAATAATTTATCCCTTAAATGAATTCAACTGATCACGTAAATTGTGTAACTGCGCTAGTTTCCAAAAACTGATGATGACCATCAGCTTGCACGCTTGAACTAATGAAATCAGGCTCTTGCAAGCTATATCTTCATCGCCAACCCTTGCACTTCATCCAAGAATTGAAATTCAAACTCGAAATTAGTCGTCACAAGGAGAATTGAAAAAAAAAAAAAAAAATGCGACTGAGAAGTGGTGTTACAGCTTGTTCAGGCTCGAGAAGTTGCCTCAGATAAGATCACTTACATGGTTTATAAATTACAATGCCTCACACATTGAGGACAGGTTCTGTAACTTCTGTTCTTTCGATTAACATTGGATATTTTATGGTTAGTAAAATAAAATAAATTGCGATTGATATAGAATCAAATAGAATTAATCTTCCTTTCCATTGTTTGAATATCAAAAATTAGAATAGGAAGAAATTTTCATCCCATTATTTGGAAAGATAATGGAAAGGGATGGAATGTAAGATTTGTAAGATATTTACTCTTAATCCATTTTGTTCCATCCCATCCAATTCCACCCAAATTAAAAATGAACATACATCAAATAAAAGCATTAAATGGAATGCACAAGAACTATTTTTGCTGACGGATCAACAGACACAAATAAACCGAATAGGTTTTTTTTTTTTTTTTTTTTTTCCCTCCCAAACAATTAAATTTGCTATTAGATAAATTGTGGAAAATAATAACACATTAACCCTGAAGACTATTACATACAAAAGGATTTCATGCTAGGAGGTTAATGTAAAGATACTCCCCTAAACCAGTATGTGAACACCTACAACTACAAGAAAAATGGATGTCATAGCAGGTTAAAGGCTTTAGACAGTTTTTGTCTCGGTTGCCGTGTAACTAGAACTTCCAACCATCTAGTCAAAGAAGCCTTCATCATCATGCCAAACATCAACTAAGAAATCTACCATCTCCTGCATGAGCCATCAATTAATTGCATCAGTACATGGAGGAGATATTCAGAAAGCTTTTTAGGTTTCTTTTATCTTTACATGAATATAGTTTCAAGTCTACCGCTAAAATGCTGTTATGCTGGGATGCTTAAATTGACAACAATCTTTAAGATTCCCTGAATAAAACAGGTAAGCTACAAAACCATATTCAATGGCCTACAATAGTGAAGGGACTACAGAAGTATCTAAGCTCTAGAGAGTATCATTCCGCACGTGATTAACATGGTTTCATTCGGTGAAGCTTCAATTCCCAGATTCTGTCACTATCTTCAAGTAATAGTTTTACATTTGGACATCCATGTGAATGCAAAACATTTTCTTGCATTAGATAGATTCTTACAGGTAAGGGTATTGGCTCTGCAAAACGTTCATTAGTTGAAAGCAGCTCTTCATATGACGTTGACCAGCTGCAATAAAGATATTTAAAATTATTCAAGAGTTGTCTTAAGAAGATATGCCAAAGAAATGCATAAAACAATTGGAGGAAAAAAAAAAACCATATTACTGTTATGTACAAATCAATTGGTAGTAAAATACAAGAATATTCATGTACAATTATCCCCAAAACCCCCCTCTCTGCCCGTATGGTTGCAAATATCATTATAAAACTAGAAAAATGTGTAAGCTTAAAACCACTAGCATCTCTTTTCTTTTCTTTTCTTTTTTTTGCCCCCCTTCATATACATACAGAATATAAAAACCCTTCTAAAGCTTTTATCATGTCTATGAAAACAATGGTTGATCCTGACATTAAAATGACAAAAACTGGATATGAGTGAGGTATACCTAATAATCGGATCCTTAACCATTCTTGGTGGATGTTGAGACTTATCACCAACCCACTTCCTTCTATTCTCATGCCAGGCAATTGCAGCTGCATAATATATTTATCAATAGCAGGTTGTAACCTACAACTTAAGAAAAATTAAAACATGAACAGAAAAACAGAATAATTGGGAAAAGGCTCAGAAAATTAAAATGGGAAAAGGAAACAGAAAAATTATCATAAAGCTAACTATTTCATTCCTTGTTTCTCTCCTTTAATTATTTCTCAGAGAGTTAAGTATTTGAAAGGTTTAGGGTTTAAGGTTTAGGCATTTACTTCTTTAAGTATAGCTTACCAGCAAGCTATATATTGGATGTTAGAATAGTTTCATATTTTTGAGTAGCGAAATAGAGTGAAAGAGATGAATAAATACAGTTAAACGAAAATGATCAGTAATCACCAGATTATCCTAGTTACACTGATGAACTTACCATGATTAACAAAAGTGGAAGTTTGCTTCAAATTTTTCTTCCCACTGGAATGAGAACTTATGTTGGCCTTTTCACTGGATCTTTTCACTTCATCTGCAGAATTAGAATGCTTCAAGGTTTGTTTCCCATTGGAATGGGAATTTTCAGCACAGATCTCCATTACATCCGAATTGAATGACCATTCCCCACAATAATTATACAATAGATACTAATAACTGCTTCCTTCTAAAGACTATAAGTACCTTCGAGTTTCCTTACAGTTATTGCCACGAGAATGTCACAGGATGTGCCAAAAAACTTTTTCACATCTACTGCAGCTGCATAACAAGGGAAAAGCTTCAAAAGGAAAATCATTGGCAAAGTGTAATTTGTGTTTAGTAAAACATGTAAAAGGAAAAATTAAATAAGGAGTAAAGCACCAATGGAAAAATAAGATGAAAAGGTAATTTCACCAATTATTCTCACCAACACTCATTAATATATTATTGGGTAAATAACATCTACCACCCTTGAGATTTGAAGAAAAAACACTTAACCCCATTTTTATTCCAAAATTACAGCCCGCCATATTCAATGGATGCCACTAACGTGTCCGTTAACTCTGATTTGCCATTGTTAAAATAAAACAATTTACTGCACCACCAACCACCGACTATGCTATGTGAGCTCTAACCTCTAAGGCGGATTGCTTGCTTCATGGAGATTTGTACAGTGTTCGAGTGACCAACTTTGATCACCGACTGCACTACCAACACTGAATGTTAAATTATTCAATGTTGATAGCTTGCTTCATGGACATAGTATAATTAGCATGCTCCTCCAGTTGAAGTATGAACCCATCTTAGAGCCCTAGTTTGCATTCTTACACGAGCACAGCAACCCCATTGCTCAACCTAGTGAGCCTCAGCAATCTTGGAATGTCCTTCTATTAAGAATCCCACATCACTTCTCTAGCCTCACCCATGCTTGCAGCATACTTTCTCGGAGGTCTATGCACCCTAGTCTTCCTCCGTTGTGTGGCTTGCTATGGCTAAACCCCCGCCGATCAGGGTAACCCCTCCCTGTCACCATGTCTCCACGATGAGTTGCGCGTTCCACCCTGTAGCCATGGAGCCTATGTAATTATGTTTTAATTATCCAAAAAAGAGATAAAGAAAGAAAAAGGAAGCCCACAACATAAGCTTCCTTGATCTAAACTTTGTACTTTATTTGTATTAAACCCCTCTTCATCACTCCGCCTCTGGTAAAATCTAATTTTGATGAGTGCTATCTCAGTATGTTATCTCAGCAGCATTTATACCGTTGGGAAGATCTTGCTTGTTAGCAAAAACTAGAAGCACAGTATCTCTCAACTTATTCAACATCCTATGTAGCTTATCTCTAGCTTCAACAACATGGTCTCCGTCATTGCTATCAACCATAAGAATAAGCCCATATGTTTTGGCAATAATGTCTCCACAACGGACAGGCAGTGAAGCTGATGTTCTTATATTCCACAGTTTCCACATTGAATCCAACAATGGAAATGGTGGTGACAATCTCTCCAAGCTTGAGCTTGTACAGAATTGTGGTCTTACCTGCAACATCATGGCCTACCATGAAAATACCTGTCTCTTTCTTGGCAAAGAGCCGGCTGAGTAAGTGAATAGCTTGGTGAAAAGTCAGCCCCATTTTCAAGTACTCATGTCCCACACCGAAAGATGAACTCACGGTGCCAATTTTCCATGTCACTATGACAGAAGCTAACAGAGCTGTTAGTGACATTATAGAAAGGGGGTGGAGTGTTGTTTTTCAAGAAGAATGGGGCTAAGTGTTATTTTTAACAAATCTCAAGGGGGTGGGTGTTATTTACCCTAATATATTCATTCAAAAGTCATATTGTTCTTGCATTGCTTTTTATGGTCTCATATAGAATGCTCACTTGAACCATTATTTATACCACCATCACTAATTAAATTAATATACCTTCCTCTAAAGCTCATATTCCCTTTGCATTGACTGGTTCCAGATTATATGTCTACACTGTAATGTGATATCAACTGTCTAAAGATTATGATCTCATTTAAAGTAGTACCTAGGGAACTGAAGAATCGAATCTGTCGGTGACACAACCTGTGTATGTTACGTTAATATTAATGGATCAAACAACACCGTACATACATATACGATGTGCTACTTTACCATAATGCAGAAAGGGAACCTATTTCAGTCCTCAGTGCCCATTTAAATAGTAGTTATGCGCAAGCTAACATTGGAGTCCTAAAAGATGCTATATAATAAATTTTTAACAAGCCAATATGTATATGACTACACCTTGTACCTACTATGTGTTCAAATTTGCCCGCTACATGAAATGATCAAATGACAGAATGTGGGGTCTCACAAGCTCAAACTTTTGGCTGTAACAAATGCATATTGTCATTGATTTCCACTTATTTCAGACAAAGGAATGTCATATTCTACAATAAGAGAAACCTGAATTATAGTGAAACTACCTCTTTCATCACTCCCCCTGTCTGATACTAAATGAAAAACCTTGATGCATTCTTATCCAAATATAGAGTTCATCTTCAACGGGAATAAAATATGTCCTGATGAGAAATCCTTGTTGCTAAAGCATTCAACTCAATATGGATCTCTATTAAGTGAAGAAGCCTATTACTTTAAATACTAATAATGTACTATTCCTAACTGATACTCAAAAACTATTGATCATATATGAAATCTCATTCATTGTTTCATATTTTCATACAAGAAATAGAAATGGTAAACAAGGGACTTTTCAACCTGCTTCCCTTCCAGATCTGAGATGAAACACAGTGAGAGAAGAACACACAAACATTATTCTTTTAGGTCTCAAATCTTCCTCAACATTGCTTTTATTTTATATAAACAAAAAGGGAAAAAGAATGAATTCTAGACCAACCAAGAACCTTTATTTGGGCTAATTTCCTGCAAATCAATCTTCACATCATCACAGCATTACAGTTCAACAATTGTGTCTGTTTCAAATGTATAATCAAAGATAACACAGCTTCATCTAGAAAGCAATAAAAACTAATGAGCATGCACGCAAAGAACTTAAAATACAACACAAATAACAACAAAATTACGAGACTCCCAATAATCCAAGTAAGAGACAAAACACATTAACATTTCCACCTCAATGAGCAATGCAATGAGCAAAACAAGTGCAAAAGCACAAACCCAATTGAGATCTGAATCTGAATAGAAATAAAACTACCAATTGAAAACAAAAACTTTCACAGTTTTCTCTGATATCTTCGACATAAAAAAATAAAAAAAAATAAAAAAAAAGAGGAAAAAATGGAGAATTAGGCAATACCTTTAACTTTAACTCACGGTAGGTGGTGATGGCTGAACAAAGAGATCAACTGAGGGAGAAACAGAGGCAGAGAACTTCTCCAAGTTACGATTTTGGAAAATGGGTCTGAATCAAAACAAGCATTAACCTGCAAGAATTAACAAAAAAGGTCTCATTTTCTCACCTCCTCTTGTGTTTCAATTTCTTGGGCTTTGGTTTTGGACATGTGTCTGTGGCGGCTCGCTACTTGTCTCAGAAAAAACAAAATAACAAAAACTTGTTTTCGATTTTATTGTATAAATTAATTTTGAAATATTGTATTTTCAACCAATCATATAAGGTTATAGCTATGATTTTTAAATAATTCTTCTAAGAGTTTAATAATTTATTCATAATACATAATTAGATTTTTATGTATAGAATTTTTATATTAATATTATATCAAATTAAATATTTTATTTTTGATCATTTTCTGCCTTTGGATGGTTGTTGTAGTTACAAGTAATCTGTCAACGTGTGATGCTACTTTCTTTTACTACAATACCCGCCACCAAGCTCTCATAACAGCAACCTGGATAAGGATAAAAATTATATACTCGAGGGGCTTTTAGTCCTTTTGTGGTCCAAATGAGGCAACAGCATCAACTTGTAAGAACCTCATATCTTATGTTTCCTTTTCCTGCAAGTATTATTTGATTATTTAAAATATTAGAATGTATTGACTTTTCTTCGTTTCTATTTGCAAGGTAATTGCAAAAGGAAATTACTAAATAACTTCAATTAAAAGATATTAATCAACTTAATTGATAAAATCAAACAACGTCAATAAATTGATTTGAGGTTCCATTCTTATGCCATTTTTAAATATCACTAAAATGTTATTAAACGCTTAATGAGATTTTGAATATTATCAAAGTAAATTTTATAAAGAAATAGCATCACTTTTATATTTTTATGATCAATTTAAAATTATTTTATAAATGGTATAAATAAATGTAACTTATATATTCACAAAAAAATTATTATTAAAATCCATTACATATCATAAGATTTTTCAATTAAAATGTCCAAAATATTATCATTTCATTAATTCTCTCATGTCACGGAGATCTCAATTGACAATAATTTAATTGGAGAAAATTACCAATGTGGCAATGTCCTTATTTTCCAATGACGGATAGATTGAAGCAATGAACACAACTTTTATAAACACAATAGATTAAGAAAAAAAGAAGAAATATTATAATCAAGCTCCTTAAGTGATTACTAATATTATTTAATGATGATAGTATAAATGAATCAAGGGAAATTCTTAGGTATAGTAGTTATAAGGCGATCCTTGTATGATATATCATTGAGGGTGTGTCATATTAGGTATAATATAACACCACTCTCTTTCACTACTTTGACATTGACAATAATGGTTTGCATTTTTTCCTTTAAAAAAAAAAGGGAAAATGACAGTTACATATATATTAAAAAAAAACTTCAAACATCCCATATAATTAAAATTATACAATTATCAAACTAATCTAACAGCTTACGAGTCAATTGCCAAATCACAAATTCTTTTATCAATCCATTTTTAAGTTCAATGGTTAATTTGTACGAATTTATTGATTATATATATATATATTGATGAACTAGCTCAATAAATGATTAATTGTAAATATTTAAATAGTTAAAGAAGTTGGACAGTTGACTGATTTGAGATCGGTGTGTCAGACACGATATGCAAACAACATTCGTTTTTTTTTTTTTTTAAAAATCAACTTCATATCCAAAGTGGCAGATGAGACGATATAACAAGTGACCCAAATGGTCATGTTACCGCGACCCAAAAACAAAAAAAAGGTCATGTTACATGTGCTAATTTCTTATGAGCAGTTTTCATTAAAAATAAAATAAAATCAAATTCAAGCCAGGCTATTTGAGTTGGTCACCATTTCGGGGCAAAGTTGGTGGGTTTGGGTTAGGTTCTCTTTTTCCGTGTGAAAATAATTAGGAGTGTAAACAGTTTGATTTAAATTGGATTTAAGTAAAAAATAAATTTAAATTAATTAAATTTAATTAGATTGATTTTGTTTAATTTTTAAATTTTTTTTTAATAAAACCTAACCAAACCGACCAGATCAATATCGGGTTAATTTGGTTTGGGTCATCGGATTAAACTAAAAAATAAATAATTGTATTTTTTGAAAAGTTTTTATTCTTATAACAACTAATAATAATATAAAATTTTATTATGATATATTTATTAATGATATAAATAGAAAATTTTCTTAAAAAGATATTAATAAAAAAAATAAAAAAATGACTCTATCAGCTTAAACGTAAGCACAAAATAATTGAAAGATTAGAAATTAAAAAAAAATAGTTGATCGGTTGATCAGATTAAGTATTTGAGTGATCAAATTGAAAAATAAAAAATTTGAAATTAAACTAATAATAGTTAATTTGATTTGATTCTACTTTAAAATAAGAGTTTAATTGGAATGTATTGACACTGTTATCTAATCAAAATACTCCATTTATATGACCATTCAAGTAGTAGGTGATTATATCAAAAACTTTTGCTGATATGATAATATATGATTGAATGTCTGTATAAAAATATTTTACACTGATAATATATTTTAATTAAATCTTTAAAATAAACCAATTTCCCAAACTATCCTAAACCAAATCCATTGATTTGGTTTAAATTTTCGAGTTTATTGAATCAATCTGATTCACTTACATCCCTAAAAATAATAATTGTTATTTTTATTAGTAATGGTGACTCTGCTAGTTCAGATTGCAGCTCTTCCCATTCTCTATGGTGAATGGTGGATTTCAGTGTGGGTCAACTTTGTGTGCTCGAGATTGACCATTGGGTAGGTAGATGTGTCTGAACAATTTAGCTGTCGGCGGATTTGAAGGAGTTGTAAACTCTCTCTTATCCAAAATATTTCCTCCATTTTATTTTATATTAATTGTTATTTCAAACTATTTTTGCCGGTAGATTGACCTCTGGGTAGGTTGTGATCATTGAATATAAATACGATTAAGGAGCTATGTGCAAGATCTTAATTATTACATTGAACCGAGCATAAGAACCACGGAGAAGCGTAAAGAAGATAGATGGTTAAGGCGAGTGGTGCAATATGTTATGCCGCTGGTCGACGCGGGTAATTTTAGAGTAGGAGATAAACTACTCACTAGTGACAATTAAGTGATCAATGTGCAATGAGAAATCAGGTTACGATGAACCTAAAGGTTCTTCTGACTAATTTAATTCCACACCTCATCGAATAAAAAATAATCTTTTGAGTCAATATGATCTTAAAAAAAAATAAAATTATGTTCAAGTCGCGGGTGTTTTTTTTTTATATGATATTTGGATGGAAAATGTACAAGAATATGGGAATTGGGAGGAATTTACGCGGATATGGGATGTAATAAAATCGGAAATTTCGATTTCAGAAAAGGTGAAATCGGAAATTCCGATTTCAATTAAAATAATATTTTATTTTTTGTCTGTAGTGAAATCGGAATTTCCGAAACACGTAGTGAAATCAATTCACTTCACTACAGACAAAAAACAAAATATTATTTTAATTAAAATCGGAATTTTCGATTTCACCTCTTTTGAAATCGGAATTTCCGATTTTGTTAAATCCCATATCCGCGTAAATTCCTCCCAATTCCCATATTTTGGTATATATACCATTCAAATACCATATAAAAAATAAAAAACCTCAAGTCGCACTATGTGTATGCCCTCAAGAAAATTGTTTATGATAATTTCAATAAGTATCTTGTCCACGTCAGTAAGTTGGTGGGCGGAGGTAATCATGCACATTATTTTACATCAATCAGATCAAGTTGATAACTTGTCATTTCCATACTTAAAAAAGGACTACTTTCCCGTGCTAAGATTGATTGAAACATTTTAATTAATTGACGACAACATGTGCTCATTTAACTGTACGGTAGACACAAAAGTCTTGGCAACAGAAGAGAGGACAAAGCACGGCGTGGCAGGAAAGCAAAATACTGGAAGTACTCGAGGAAGACAGAGGATGATCAAATAACAGCTTTTTGCAAAAGTGCATTCCGTTGCCGGGACTCGAACCCGGGTCTCTCGGGTGAGAGCCGAGTATCCTAACCAACTAGACTACAACGGATTGGCAATTAGATGTCTTGTGTTTATTTACTTGATATCGTACTCTCTGGTCACATTACATGTTCGTTTGCTTTTCTCTCTCTTATTTGTTTGAATTTCATTTTCTCACAAACATCTAATCTATGCATGCACACACTATTAAGTTTAAGTAACACCATTTATCTCCTTGTAGGTAAAGTATTGTTTGGCTTATCTGTTCCCAGTGTAGTTTTGATGTAGTTTTCTTCCTTTCTATGGGGCTTAAGCCTATTTTTAACGCACTCCACGCACAATTTATAATTTCACGCCTTCCACATATACTCAATTGCACAAATTTTAATTTGAAATGTATATACTGTAACTCCCAACATATGGTCAATCCTGAAAGATCTTATCATATATAGCACCAAATATGATATCATACTCCGAAACTTATATCATACACACTACGGTTGATATGGAAGTCTTATTTCTACTAGGAGACAAGACACAAACTAGAGAATCCAACAAGAGATGCAAACTTAACT
Source organism: Pterocarpus macrocarpus (assembly GCA_031439585.1). Lineage (NCBI taxonomy): Eukaryota > Viridiplantae > Streptophyta > Magnoliopsida > Fabales > Fabaceae > Pterocarpus > Pterocarpus macrocarpus. Next base: position 53,452,316 of record CM062516.1, on the reverse strand, counting down.
TACAATGCTTATTGTACCAAAATATTTTACCGAATTAGATTAAGAACACAACGTGACAACTGCTAAATTTATTACCTAGCTATTGTCAGTTACGTTAATTCGGTAAAAGTCCTTTTGGTACTTCATAGTACCTACCTAGACATAACTTACATATTTTGATTTAGCTAACGTACATATAAGAACTTATCATTCTACAATATTCTGTTTCCATAAGGACGCAACAACAGAGCTAGTTAATATGCAGCGACACCAGCAGCATTTTTGTTTGTAGCTATGTGTGTTTGAGCCACCATCGCAGCAGAAACCATTGTGTTCATTCCACACATACCATGCCCTCGGCAAAGCTTGAAATACCCATGTTCTCCCCAACTCTTCCCCCACGAATTCTTGATGATCCAGTATGGCTTGTTGCTAAGCCTGAGAATGGAGAAGCCTTTTGCACCATACCCCACAAGTAATACACCATGGTTGAGCCTTCTCTTGCTACATATGAGAGGGCATGACACACCTCCAATGTAAGTTTGCATGTAAACCGAATTCACGCCAACTGCACATTAATAAGAGTTCATAAATAACATTAATTAATTATACAAAGATCATTGGGACATTATTACTGTCTAAATGATAATCATGAGTCCCACATTGAGCCAACAAATAAACTCAATATTAATATTGTCATACTTGAGCTATGAAAGTCTCCCTTTTGGTTGGTCTCTTTTCATAAACTCGAGTCATAACAATGATTTTCTGGTGCTAATATTACATTACATATACAGGGATTATTCATATATAGGGATTGTTCAATTGAGGGCACCTACTAGCAAGAGGACCATGTTTGACTAAATATGCAGCAATTTGGTTCTCATCCGCAGGGATATTGGTGAAATTTGTGACTCTAACTGCTACTTTCTCTTCATCAAACTTGCATTCACCTCGATTTCCAGTGTAGGGGTACGATGTTTCCTCCTCCAACCCACCAGCCTCAATCAAATAGTTATAGGCATTTGTCATAAGACCACCATAACAACCATTGTCACAGGCTGTCTTTTCTGTTATGTCACACTTATACACATAGAAAAAGAAATAGAACAAGCAGAAATCAGAATAATAACAATAATAGAAAGAAAGCTACACGTCTATGATAGAACATGTATAGCTGAATGATTAATGAGAGCATAATAACAAGGCTTAATTATTACACATTCAGAGCAAGAGAGACATAAGATTGGTCCCTAAACACACTCAATGGAATTGGAGATATATATACCTTGTTGTCACAGTCTACAAGCTGTTGTTCACTAAGATTTAGGAGCTTGCCCGTGGCAATAAAATGGGCTCCTTCTATTGATCCTGTAGTGCTGAAAGCCCAGCAAGCTCCACATGTACCCTGCATCAAAATTATGTACAAATATTAACTAAAATCATGCACAAAATATTAACAATTTTTTAAACAAATTAACAAATATTTATGTCATGAAGTCCTACATCTTATCACTATTAGCAGCAGAAAAATACAATTTTTATTGTCACTTAAAAATTGATAATCACTTCTTAAATCATAACCATTAAAATACTAACCACACAAAAACAACTCAATCTAACCCCTCTAATGTAAGTACGCAAACACCAACTCTGTTTAAGATACACTAACTTAAAAGCTCACTTAATATTGTTTAACCTTTCTACATATAAAATGATATTAATTTTAATATAACGTCAAAATATAAATTTTACACTGTATATATTACTATATATACGTGTTACTTCTTTTCATATAATGAAAAGGCTCAAAACACTTTTAGTGATGCCAATCTCTTACAATGTAAATCTATATAAAAATTAAATTTATATCTACAAAAAATGCAAGACTAACAAACCAGAACTAGAAAACAAAATAATCAAACATAAACACACTTGTCAAAGCCAATAAAACACACACGAATAATGATATTTTGATATAGCTTATCTCGTACTCTAAACCGACATGTCTCCTATCTACCATTAAATGGGGTATGACGCTCACTTAAATTGGGTTCCACACATATTCAATACTAAATAGATGGATAGATGATATGTTACGGGGCTATGTCAAAATAACATTTTTCAAAATATACCTGCATCTTAACTTCCGTAACAGCCCCTTTCTCTCTCCAGTCAAACTCCTCCGGCAGCCCCTCCACCTCCAAGGGCGGTGCTTCGCCGCCGGCAGCACCGAACCCATTCCTAAACCCGAGCCAGCCTTTGGCGCCAGTGTAGAACCGCTCGAACTCCTCCTGGGAGAGATCGGAGAACTGCGTGACGCCGTGGACGGCGGTGGGGTCAAGCGCCTGGTGCTCCGCGGCCCTGACCATGTTCTTGGCGAAGATCCCGAGACGGCGCAGGTACTCCTCCCTCGTCGAGTAGCTCTTCCCGTAACTGTCCATGAAGACCTTGAACTTCTTCTCCGTTGATAGAAGGTGCTTGTCCTTGAGCTTCAGCTTTCTCGCTATGTCCTCAACGGTCATGGTTACTGAGCTTCCGTGGAGGGCGGTGGAGAGCACTGTGAGGGCGCAGAGGAAGAGTGAGACACGTGCATGGCACGTGAGAGCCTGGCATGGTTTTGTGACCATCTTCGTGAGTGCTTGCTTGCTAGCTAGCTCTGTCTGCCACTCTGCTTGCTTTGGGTTTCTTCTTCTCCATTTTAATGGTGGTTACTCCCACTTATTGTAATGACGATTTTGACCCCGGCCTGGGATGTAGGAAGAATCAGTGTGAGAGGGTGATTGATGGGTTATGATGGCCGTAGGTGAGGGGAGGGGTGTGACTGTAAATTGGTGAGTGCATGGAAAGGTGGCAGCATGCAGCGGTGAAACTCAACATGCACTGCAACACGTGGAGTTTGATGACGATCATGAGAGACTGCGTGTTTGATTAATGACTTTGGCACACATGGTTCTTATTTCTCTTTCTGCAAATGGAAGTAACAAGAAGAGATATGTTATATATATATTTTTTCCCAAATAGGTAGATATCTTAAAAGAGAGATCGATATAAACTTTTAAATGTTAATAAATGTTAAGAAAGAAAAATTAAAATTTTATGTTCTTTTTAAAATATATATAATACAATTTAGATCATGAGAAATTGAGAAATTGAGAAATTGAGAAAGTGAGAAATTAATTACTTTTATATTATTTGATAAAATTTACACACAATAAAATTTATTAATATAAAGATGATAACCGCTTACTTTATAATTTTAGAAAAATATTCACTTTAAAAATTCAAATTTTAAATAATATATTTTCAATAAATAACGGTGGTTGCACTGAACTACGACTCAGGTGACTTTATTTATAATGTTAGAAAATTAAATTAAAAGGTTGTCATATTAAAGAAGAAAACTTTACTTATTCATTATTTTTAATCAAAATTGCGGAAATAATTATTTTTTCGAAAAAGAGTGAAAGCATAATCAAGAAAATTACAAATATGCTTGGTATATAGGATGTGTTTGGATAAGATTTTTTGTCCAAAAAATTATTTTTTTATTAAAAAAATCACTTTTGACATATTTAAATAAATTATTAAAAATAATTAAAATCTTAAAAAAATTTATATCCAACTTTTTTTATAAAAACTGAAAAAAATAATTAATAAAAAAATTAATTTTTAATTTTTTTAATTATATATAAAATTTTAATTTTAAAATTTGAAACAAATGCACCATATACTCATCCCGTATAAGGACCGTCCCACATCGTAAAAGTTACAAAAATAAAGCATGAGCAATTTTTTTAACCTTATATGATGTAGATGTATAAGTGATAATTGTCGGTAAACACCTACATGCATGAGAGGTGTCATTTATGCCGGCAGTGTTATTTAAATATAATATTAGATATAATATAAATATAGTTAAAGAGAAAAATAAAAAGATAGGAAGTCCTAAAGAGAAAAAGTGGTGAGTCACCATTTTCATATTTTTTTTTCTTTAACTATATCTTTAAGATATCTAATGGTTATATATGCAAATATCATTTCTCTATTTATATTTTTGTGAGAGACTTGTCATATTTATACGAGAGAGTTGTCATATAGAGTACAATTATCACAAAAATAATTATGGTTAACAAAGGGTGTCTCTGTCGTTGACAATATTGTATTTGGCTCAGCAGTACTATTTATTACGAAACCAATTTGACGAAAATGTTATAAACTTAACCAATCAAGTTCTTTATAACCATAGAGGTTTATAATTTAAGCGTTACTGCAATGAGAAAAAAGAAATTCCCTAAGTCATTCGCACTTTACTTTTGTGAAAATAATTGGTTTAATTAATTATTTGGTCTTATAATTTGACTAAACTTTTAATTAAATATCTATAATTTAAAAGTTTTTAATCAAGTCTTTGTATAAGATAAATTTTTACAATCAAATCTTTGAAGTAATCTAATATTACAAAAAATTTTAAAATTTCATATTATTTAATAGGTTTTTACTTAATTTTATAAGTTCAAATATAAAAATTTATTTAATTTAACCAAAAATCTTGTAATGATAATTTGATCCAAGAATTTGATTACAAAATTTATGTAACGTAGGAACCTAATTAAAAATTTTTAAACTGTAAGAATTTAATTAAAAATTGGATCAAATTATAGATATTTACAAATTAACTAAACCAAAATAATTTAACCCTCCAGCATTACTCATTTTGTTTACATGTGTTTGCATTTGAAACTTCGGCTCTCTAGAAGTATTGCCCAAATGAGATTTTAAATTTATATCAATATGATTTTTTTTTTAATCTATTTTTTTGCATAGAAGCTGCCTTGGGAATAGTTTTATCAATAATACACTGGTTCTCAAAGTTCAAGCTTAACTCGTGCATTATTTTGTTTGTCACGCTATGAAAAGTTTATGGTACCATGCCCGAGAGTGGAATTGGACAAGTTTTGTGAACGTATATGCTTGCCACGTGAAATGATTAGGGTGAATGAATGTTCGGATGAATTTAATTTACTTGGAATCAACCTGTTTGATGATGGAAAGGAAAGGATAATGCACTCGGATGTGATGAGGGCATGGTTGATGACACTGATGAATGTTTGAATGTGGATATGACTTTTGACAACTTTCAATTTTGGTTTTATTTTGTTTAAGTACTTTGATGTTTCACTGCTATTTGTCATAAACTATTATGCGCTAGCAGGCAGACACGCGGCATACCAATGCCAATGGCATGGAGATTTTCTTCATGTTTGTAGATGGCACTGGTCGGAAAACACGATAAATTTGCAAAGGGGAATCATGCAGATCAAGTTGTGTCTGAAGCTGATGTGTGAATCTGATTTCTGGTTCAGGATTGTTATGTAGTGGATGAAGAATATTACTCTTGTTTTCAGTATTCTGGTGCAAGCTAGTTTAGCTACCATGAGGATAGAATAATTAAGCTTAAAAAGAGTCACTGTGTGGGTCAAAGACGAGAGTATAATTTAGCTATGCTTGGTGCTCACATAGCTGAAAGGGAGGAGTATCAGTGATGCCACAAAAGGAAATTTATCTGCAAAATACTTGTGTTTGGTGGATAGGGTGGTTTTTTAATTATCATCAGGTTGTGCTAAATGGATGAATTTGTCTCTCAAGATTCATGGATGCAGAAATGGACAAAATGATGCTAATACATATGAGAATCCGGTCCATATGCAGATATATAGCTGATGCTAGCTAATTTTCATTTTTAATTTTGCCTTAGTTTTTTTGTTTTGATTCTGATATGACGTAATAGTTTCTGCTATGGTACTGTCTTGTTATAGATTCTTGCTCCTCAGTTTGTTAAGATAAATTGATTGTAAAAGAAGTACTACTTGGTCATCAAGTATTTTACGTCTACAATTTTTTTATGTTTATTTTTAATTTCGTTTCTCTTATAATCTGCTACCAAATTCACTCTTACACAGCAACAATAAAAGAAATTTGTACTGATGAAGTTAACATTAAATAATAATCAATCACAAATAAGTAAACGCAAATTACTATTATCGTAAAAAATTAATTAGAGAAAAGAAGCCTCAGATGCAAGTGACGAATTTAATTATCCCACCACGAGGGAGGGATTATTTATTTATTTTATATGTAGGCTCGTCTGCCTGCTCTGCAGACAGACTTTAAAAATTACAATGCATGCAGGCAACTGCAGATACATAGATGGGGGCAGTGCCTAACAACTGTCTAATAGAATACAACGAAAAACACAATATTAAAATAATTAAGAAACGCAATAAACAATAATCAAGCACATGAACAAATGTCTGAAAAGAGGATTCTTCTGTGTATTGCTCCATGAACTCCGCGGTCCTTCTCTGTTTTCACAATTTCCGCATATAGATCCTACAAACATACATACGTATAAATTAATTGGCTTGTCAGTTCGTGTCTGATCCCTTAACCAAATCCAGAAAGATAACTTTTTTACATTAATTAAATGCGGAATAAAATTTAACTACTAAAAGAATGTTTCATAACATGAATTTTGGCTTCAAATCAAGATTATACATTAGATCTGTGAAGGGAAATTTTGTACTAATAATAATTATAATGTAGGATGTAATATATGAAAGATTAATTAATTACCATGTGGTGTGATGCAAATTAACCACTATCTAGTAGTGGTAAGGTGGAGGAGGTGATTTGTAGTAGTAGTGTGGTGGAGGTGGAGAATGAACTGGAGGAGGAGGAGATGGGTACTTGTAAGGCTTCTTGTGTGGTGGTGGTGGTGGAGGAGAGTGGTAAACTGGGTGGGGAACATGGGGAGGGTATGCGTACACTGGTGGTGGAGGAGAGTGGTAAACTGGGTGGGGAACATGGGGAGGGTATGTGTGAACTGGTGGTGGAGGAGATGGGTACTTGTATGGTTTCTTGTGTGGTGGTGGGGAGAGTGGTAGACTGGGTGAGGGTGGGGATGGGGGTGAGGGTACTTGTGCACTGGTGGTGGGGGTGATGGGTACTTGTAGGGCTTCTTGTGGGGTGGTGGGGAGAGTGGTACACTGGGTGAGGGTGTGGGTGTGGATGAGGGTACTTGTGCACTGGGGGTGGTGGAGATGGGTACTTATAGGGCTTCTTTGGTGGTGGTGGTGGGGATGGGTAGTGGTATGGTGCCTTTGGAGGGGGTGGAGAGTGGACTGGTGGTGGTGGAGATGGGTACTTGTAGGGCTTCTTTGGGGGTGGTGGTGGAGATGGGTAGTGGTAAGGAGGGGGTGGTGAGTGTACTGGTGGAGGTGGAGATGGGTAGTGGTAAGGCTTCTTGGGTGGTGGAGGAGAGGAATAGGAGTATTTGTTTGCTGAGATTTCAGATGGCAAAGTGAAAAGGAGTATGGCCAATGCAAGAGTGAGAGAAGAGGCCATTAGGGAACCCATTTTTCCCCAAGTTCACTTCAAATTGGGTTTTGGTTATGCTCATACAACGCTAGTGCCTCCCCATTTTATAGCTTCTTTCTACCAACAACCAAGTTTACTTTTCGCATGGTCACCTTCTTGGAAGTCTGCTGCAATTTGCCATTTGATTATTTTGTATATGCCGATTAGACAACATGTGTGAAAATAAATGATAAATCATGTATGAAAAATTTTTAGGTACTTTGTCGTTGTTCTTCATTAGATCTATTAGTTGGTTACCACATTAGCTTTATAACTCATCTTTATTTTTTTAACCATTCATTCTTATAAATTTTAATTACTACAAAGATGATGTGACAAATAATTAATAAGTCAAAGTAATAAAAATAACTTGTTGCAAGAACACTTCTTTTTTCTTTTTTTTATGAAAGTGATGATATTATAAACTTGATAAATCATCAATCAACAAAATGTTCAAGGTCTTGAGAAGAATTTTTAATCGTAGTCCGACATCCTCCTAATAGCCCTATAAGCTAAAAAATCAGCAACTTTGTTATATTTTCTAACAACAAACCCACAATTAAAATTAGAAAACCAAGAAGCAAACATAACAATATCTCTAATGACAGAATCATTATAAGAAAATCTTCCTCAGCTCCTTCAATATTCTCATAGACATTCCATGCATCACCTTCAAGAATTACATGACGAAAACCTACATCCCAAGCAAAAATCAATCCTTCTCTCGTTGCCAATAGCTCGGCTCTATGAGAATCAGCACAATCATCAATTCTGATTGCTCTTGCAGCCGTAAAAGAACTTGTAGAGTTTTGAATAATAATCTTAAGACCAATAATATTGTGCTCAACAAATAGGGAGGCATCCACATTAATCTTATAGTAATTTGTTGGTGGAGGAGCCCAATGAATGTTACTTCTCATCACAAACTACATCAAGACATAGGGATTGATTCCTCACAATATGAATTAACCACCTGTAACACATTCCTATCAACCTCAACCGAGGTAGGTACTTTCTTCCCCAACCAAACTGCATTTCTAGCACTCCAAACTTGATGCTAGACCACCAATAGCTTCTGCAATTGATTAGCAGAGATATTCCTTACCCAATACTTCCAGCCAAGTTCCCTCATCAATAATAGGTAAATTGCAAGCAGGGTGATCTTGAAATATAGCATTCATCGTGTAAGGATAGTAAAAAAATAAGTGGTATAAAGTCTCTTGATTATGGTTACACAAGTAGCACCCACCCTATACATTCACTCCTCTTGAAGCCAATTGATCTTTGATTGACAATACCTTCCTACAAAGACACCAAATAAATACCTTTATTCTAGACATAATATTCAGTTTCCATAAGCGTTTTTAGTATATTGCTTTCTCACATAAAACAACTTAAATCATGTATAACTATAAGTGGTAACTTATGCATCATGTATTTGCAATGACTTATTACTATGTCCAGATCCTCAATGGAAGATTAATTACCACTAAATATACATTATCTACTAATCATTTATTAATATGATAAACTTAATTTATTGCTTCTTGTAACCAATAATGTCACTTTATTATTTAATGATACAAACACTTAATATAATAATTTATAATTATAATAAATAATATATCAAAATTAAATTCATATAAAACAATTCATGCGCCTAATACGAATATTTGTTACTCGAGTCTGATGTTAATTTTCATGTTAAAAGAAAGAAATTTGCATTATATAAGGCTGCCACTAAATTGGTCATTGCTATTGACTTTTAGAAAGATGGGACCCAAAGCGTTTTGTAAAGGTTGATTCGGATTCGGTACAGCCTGCAAGCTGAGCAGAGAATAAAGTAACCAGCTAGAAATGTTGATGCCCAAAAAGAAAAGACAAGAGTCTGATTTAATTATTTTTTGGTTGTAAAAGTAAATATAAGAAAAATGCCAATTGATTCTACCATTGAAACATTGCCTTCGTGAAATTATTTATCCTTTATTTGTTGGCATGTCCTTTTGATGCCTAATTTTCAAATCTTGTACGGTTGAGAAAAATGATTTTATATATCAATTTTTTATCCTTTTATGTTAATACTTGTTCGAATAAGTATTTAAAACCTTTAAAAAAATCATAAAATAATTTCATAGAAATACTGCAAAAATATCATTATCCTAGGATGCCTAAATCGATTTTCTATTCTCTTACAATTAAATATTTGATAGTTTCTGAGAAACTACTTTGTCACATGCATGTGTGACTTGTTAAATCAAAAAATTAATGTAAATTAGGGGAGCAATAATGCAGAAAAAAAAAACACTAAAATTTGCCACAATCACGTGTAGTTAAAGTGATTGTACTTAAGAATATGCGTAAAAAATGTTATACTAATTAAAGAGTTTTTTGAAAAAAAAATCTACTAGATAAAAAATGTTAATATATATTTTAAGAAAATATATCTACTATTTTTCAATTAAAATTTGAAATTTGAAATTTTTAAAATAATAAATGTTTATAATTTAATATAATTCTTTAATACACATTTGGCTTAAATAAGTTTTCAGTCTTTATAGTCATGTATTTATTTTAATACTTATATTTTTAATTCACTTATTTTAATCCCTTAATTTATCAATTATATAATATTATCCTTAAATGAATTTTCGTTATGTTATGTTAAATGATGATGACATGTCATTTGATAAGTGATGTCACAGTTGTATATGTAAAATAACATTTTTAACATGTAATATAAAAAGATTTTCAGCGTACGTGACAAACGTTATCCACCATACTTGTAATTAATTCTCAGTTGATGAAGTTTGTGTTTCAGAGTATTGTCGCAATACTCATGAAGCAAGAACAGCAAATGGTAATAGCGAGAACAACAATACAGGTATGCCTGGACTGCAATATATTTCACACTCTTCATCAAGGATAACAATTGAACTTAGTGTATGTGATGGCTTCGGTTCTCATATCACACTTCCTATTTTTCAACAAGACTAATTCATAAATAGCATGTTTAATTCTGTTTTTGTAAAATTAATTTTAGATATAATTGATTTTGTTAAAATTGACTTAGATAAAATTGATTTTGAGATAAAGTAATTTATATTTGGTAATTTAAATTGAAAAGTGATATATATTTGGATAGTATTCATCAAAATTATTTTTAAATGTATAATTTACAAAAAAACAAAAAAAAGATCCGAAATCAATTCTAGTAGAATTGAAAAGTAAAAATTTTTTTTACTTCTACCTAAAAATAATTTTGAGACCATAATTAATTTTGCTATAAAAATCAAACAACATAAAAAATAATTAAAATCGATTTTGATATCTTAAAATTGATTCTAACTTACCCCAACGGGCATCCAAACATGTGCTAAGATTAATATTGAGTAAATTCCGTGCAATTTTCAGAAGGAAGGCATCGTTTTGAGGTCTCTAAGTCATCCCCTATTTCTAGGCAAAGAGAGGGTGCTCCATGCATCTAGTGTGGTGGGCTTCCCTTTTGTTCTCCATTCCTCCAATATGGACTTTCTTTAGGCATGTTCCACTTTTTGACATATAGCTCTAGGGAACCTGTCATGCTGCATTCGAAAAGTGGCAAGTGAATAAAAAACGGGATGGGCAACGACATAACTAGTCGTAAACAATTAGCCTTCCAGCCGCTGAGTTTTGGGTGAATACAATCAGCAAATAAGCAAATACAATGCAAAAGAAAAAGAAATGAGATTCAGAATGATTTGCATGAATTTTAGATATCTAGAATGGTACCTACCATAGTTACGGGTTGGTAACCAATTAGATTCTCTATTTTTCACAAGGGGGAACTATTATTTTGACTATGAAAAAATTAATATATTAATAAATAAATAAATACATCACATACACGTTAGGTTCAGCAACAGTCCTTTCTCTCTCCAAGTGAAATTCGCCGGCAGCCCCTCCACCTCCAATGTCGGTGAATTATTTTCTTCACATGATATAATCATATAATTAAAGTCGGTGAATCATTTTTTTTATTTTTTTTTACATGATATAAACATATAATTCAAGTCATTAATAAATTTTTCAATTACTTATGATCCTAATTGACTAGAAATGATTCGTGGCATCAAGCCGGCTTAGGATGTTTAATTAATCTAGCTATAGTGCCTATATATGATCTGTCATGTCCTTTTCAAAACTCCATGACCCTTCACTTGCGCTTGCAGCTACTCTTCTGTGCTGGTCATTGTCGAGAACTTCACGCTTCCAGTAATTTTCCATGATGGAATATGTTGAACTTTTTCCGTGACCAGAACATATTGTCATGGAGTCTCAGAAAATGAGGGGTTTTTTGGCGGTGGATGAATGGATGGGTATATCGGTAAATCCAGCAGTGCATGGAAAGGTGCACCACACGGCAGTCAAAGCTCGACATGCAATGTAACGCGCGGTGCTAGATAAGGATGAGACAAAACATGTTGATTTTGGGAAGGCAGATTCAATTAATTATTACTTCCCTGTTTCATAATATCTATTTAAAATTAAAAAATATATAAATTAAAAAAAAATTAATCTTAATAATAATATAAAATTATATAAATAGATAAAATCATCTTCATCTAAAAATAGTGGGTTGATCTAATATATTTTTCAACTCTAATTATAATTAATACTATTTTGATATTATAAATGGACAGATATTTTGAAACCCTAAAATATCAAAATTAGACAGATATTCTAAAATAGAGAGAATAATATTTTTTGTTGCTTGATTAGTGAGATCATAATATATTTTTTTATTCTTAATTTAATTGTTATATATTCACAATATAAAAAAAATTTATACTGTTATTCGATCAAATATTTATATTTGTAAGACTTTTAAAAGTAGGAATAACTTAAGTTAAATATTTTTACTGATGTGGTAATATATAATTGAATATCTATATAATTTTTTTATACTAACAATTCATATAAATTAAATTCTTTCAATATTCACATAATTAATTTTTCTTTGATTATAGAAATATGAGAGTTACATTTATAAAATTTATTTTTTAGATTCAAATTTATATTTTTGTTTCCGAAAATTAAAGTTACTTATCACCTTAATATGTTTTTTAAAATTAATTTATTGATCTTAACTATGAAATTTCATATTTTTTTCTTGTCTAAATTTTCAATATGTAAATTTCATTAAACATAAATGCATTTGTTTCAACTTTTCAAAAAGGTGATTATGAAACTTAAACTTTGTACGTAGTTAGAAAAATTGAAAATTGATTTTTTTTTTTCAAAAGTTACTCTTTTTAGATTTTGATTATTTTTTAAAAATTATCCAAATATATAAGAAGTAATCTTTTTAATAAAAAATAATTTTTTATCAAAAAAATCACAAATAAACTCACCTATAAGCTCGAGTCAAGTCGGCCTAGTATAAAGATAAAATTTTTTCAATGCTAATTTTTTTCATACATATAAGTCAAACCCAAGACTTAAAAAAAATAAGTGTTACACTACTTAAACTAACTAATTGTTGGTTTATAAAAATTTAAATTAAATATAAACAAAAGAATATGAGAAGTTTAATTTAAGCAAATAGTATTATTTACAGAAAGTTGATTAAGCAAATAGTATTATTTACATAAAGTTGATTAAGTGAGTTGAGTGGTAGACAAAAATTGATTAGAGAAAACATTAATGAATTATTATCTTCATATAGTTATATTAAAACCAATTTTAAAATTTAAATTCACCAATTTAAAATATTTAAAATATATAATAGTATTACATGCGTATTATAATACAATTATCACATAAGTAAATATGATTGAGCATGAATTGTCTCTGGTTGAGGCTAGTGAAACTAAGTTTTCCATGGCATGAAAATTTGAGACCTGATCGGCTCTTTAGAAATAGTACTCAAGTGAGATTAAATTTTATCCATGTGACTTTTTTATTTTTCATTTTGCATAGAAGCCACTTTATGGAAATACTTTTATCAATATTTATCGGATTCTCGAGTTGTCTAAGCTTTTTATTTTACATGTAGAATTTTCTTGTTTGTCACACTATGATGGAAAGTTTATGCTACTATGCCTAAAAGTGTGATTTGACAAGTTTTGTGAACGTACATTGCTGGCTCTGTAAAACGATTTGGGTGGATGAGTGTATGATTTTGATTTGAAGTGATAATCAATCTAGTTGATGGTGGAAAGAATAATCAACTAGGGCTGTGATCATGAAGACATAGTTGATGAGTAATAATAACTTTCAAGAACATAGATTTCGATAACTTTCAATTTTGGTTTTACTTTGCAAACAACTTCGTTAATTGTGTACTTTGATGTTTTACTACGATTTATCTAAAACCCACTTGCAATATTGGGTAGAAACGAGGGATAACTAATGTCAACAACATCGAGACTTTTTCATCGTGCTTGCCAAGAAGGCAGCAATATATTTTATTAGAATCTCACATCGTTTAAAGACATGACATAAATAGTCTTTATAAGTATTTAGATAACTCTTCTCCCATTGATTAGCTTTTAGGGTTAAATTAAATCCACTCAATTTTAAGATGATATTAGAGTCTATTCTGTGATTGTTATTGGACCACCCGCAGATGTTTAGTCCTGTAAACTTCACACTCCAGATGTTCAATTCTGGACGCGAGGGGGGTGTGTTAGAGTTCCACATCGTTTAAGGATATGACATAGATAACTTTTATAAATATTTGGGCAATCCTCCCCCCATAAACTAGCTTTTGGCATTGAGTTAGATCCACACAATTCTAAAATAATTAATTGGGAAAAACAAAGTACTAGTTGCGCGCCAAATTTTTCACATCTATTATTTTCTTTTTATTCCATCTCTAATCCATGCCATAAAGAGTTGATGAAATTTTGTATTAACACAATCTTTCTTTTTTATCTGAGTTTGAGAGAAAACTTATTCACCGTTGTATTATTTTCTTTTTATGTTCATTTTTTGCTTCTCGTGTATTGTCTCACCAAATTCACTTTTAAATACTAAGAATAAAAAAATTAATACCGAAAACATTAACGTTAAAAAATTATTCATTACAAACAAATAGAAGTAGATAAATCTATTGTTATTATTATTACTATTATTATACCATGAAAATAATAGAAAACAAACATTAGATACAAGTGACGAAATTTATTCCCACCATGAGAGGGGGAATAGTTATTGCAAACAGAAGCTTTGAAAATAACAATGCATGTTGTTGACAACTGCAAATACATGGAGGGCGCAGTGCCGTACAACTGTCTAATACAAACAAAAACACAATATTAAAATAAACAATAAAATGTGAATATAATAAACACTTATGGTGAAATATGTGTGACAAGTTTCCTCTTAGCCTTCTCTGTGCATTTGAAAGGTGCTCCGTCCATGTCTTTCTTTGTTTTCACACTTTCCGCTTAAATTCTGCAGAAAATACGCAGATATTGGTCTTTCAGTGCATGTTTGATCCCTTAACTAAATCCAGTAAATAAGATGAAGATATTACATTAAACGCGGACTAATAAAACATTATCTACTAATCCCGAACACGAATTTTGGTTTCAAATTAAGAATATACTTAACAAATTTATTGATGAAGAGAGAACATGAAGTGGATTACTAGTGAAGGGGAGTTTTTAACTAATAATATTAATGTAGGTTGTATATACGAAAGATTAATCACCATGTGGTGTGATGCAAACCACTATCTAGTAGTGGTGAGGTGGAGGAGGTGGGGAATGAACTGGAGGAGGAGGAGAATTGTACTTATAAGGCTTCTTGTATGGTGGTGGTGGTGGGGGAGAGCGGTAAACTGGGTGAGGAACATGGGGAGGGTATGTGTGGACTGGTGGTGGAGGAGATGGGTACTTGTAGGTGGTGAGTGGTACACTGGGTGAGGGTGAGGGCGAGGGCGATGGGAAGTTGCATGCTTGGGCGGTGGATAGCTTCTCTCCAACAACCACCAAGTTTACTTTTCACATGGTCACCTTCTTGCAAGCATGCATCTCGTTATTTTGTATATGATTAATTGACAACCTGTGTGACAATAAATATAAATGATAAATCATGTATGAAAATTTTTTATTAGGTTCTTTCCGCGTAAGTTATTGATCTTTCTGTGATCTATTTATTGTTCACCACATCAGCATTGTAACTAACCTCTATTTTCTTAGTCACCGTCATTCCAGTAAATTTTAACCAGAAAAATGCTGAAGTGCACGAAGCACTTTCATGAAACGCAGTATCAAGAGAAAAATAACATATATAGTTGTTTTGCATTTTGCAGATAATAATTTTTTCTCCCTAATCCTTTAATTTTCAAAACCTCCCATGATTGGTTTTAAATTAACCTCTTCATAACATTTTGACATCATTGTCTTAATCACCACAAACCTGTAATATGACAAGTAATTAATAGATCAAAATAAGAGTTATAAATTTTTCCAAGAGCACTTAAAATTTCTCGAATCATGTATATTAGTGGTAATTTATGCATCATTTATTAATATATAAATAATGACAATAAATGTAATGCAATGATTTATTCCTAAGTCCAGATCCTCAATGCAAGATTAATTACCACTAAATATACATTATTTACTAATCATTTATTGATATGATAAACTTAATTTGCTGCTTCTTGAAACAAATAATGTGATTATATTTAACGATGCATACACTTAATATAATAATTTATAATTACAATACATAATTTATCAAAATTAAATTGAATATTTGTTACTCGAGTCTGATTATTTTCATGTTAAATGATAGAAATATGTGTTATATGAGGCTGCCATTGAATGGTCGTTGCTATTGACTTTTAGAAAGATGGGACCCAAAGCGTTTTGGAAAGGTTGATTCCGATTCGGTACAGGCAGCAAGCTGAGCAGACAATAGAGTAGCTGGCCTGCGAATGTTGATTCCTCAAAAGAAAGACAAGAATCTGATTTAATTAATTATTTTTTGGTTGTAAAAGTAAATATAAGAAGTATGTCAATTGATGATAACCAAAGAAATATGTCAATTGATTCAACCATTGAAACGTTGCCTTCGCGAAATTATTTATGCTTTATTCGTCGGAATGTCCTTTTGATACCTAATTTTGAAATCTTGTATGGTTGAGAAAATTGATTTTTACCTAATTTTGTCATTTATGTTAATAGTTGTTTGAATAAGTACTGATCTTGTTTTAAAACCTTAAAAAAATAATTATAAAATAATTTAATAGAAATAATGCAAAAATATCCTTATCCCAGGATGCCCAAATTAAATCGAGTCTCCATCTTTCTCTTACAAATAAATATTTGATAGTTCAGAGGAATTACTTTGTCACATGCATGTGCATGTTGTTAAACCCATAAATCATATATATATATATATATATATATATAAAAGAGGTTAATGAGATAGTGAAATTAGTAATGTGTCATGCTATCAGGGATTTGATTTCCCTCCCAAAAGTTCAACCACACCTTTTAGCCAAACAAAATTAATTTGTTTTTTATTTTTGTTTCTTAAATGATGATGAGTTTTGATACTTTCTAATGTCAGCCACCATGCTTCCTTGAGAAGCTTTATGGAAATAATAATAAAAAAATTTAATAAATTCAACCAATCAATGTCAATAACTTCCAACTACCCATTCACAGTATCCCTTCATCTCATATACTATTTATTCACCTCTTCAATAAATCAATAAGATACTCTCTGATATCTTCCAAGCCAATTAGTTTGTTTCCTTATCTTCACATTTTTTATTTTTTTTTCTCTCTCTTTTCTACTTCCTTTTTCTTACTCCTATCTCATTTCTCCTTATCTAATCCCATTTGATGTCTATTATCACTTCATTCTTTTCATTCCCTTAATGATACCTCTTCATATTTTCTCTTTCTATCCCCTCTCCCCCCAAAAAAAATTTCTCTACCACTCCCTCGTTTTTCTCCTCCTCTTCCTCTTCTTCTTCTTCTTCTTCTTCTTTCTATTTTTTTTTTCATTTTCTTCCTTTATAGGTTCATCCTTTTTCTTTTATTCCTTTTTTTTTCATTTCTACTTGGTTATTATGATTTTTCTTCATTTTTTAACTCCGCTTTGTCTCTATTGTGCTTCTTGGTGCAATGTCCTCAAAGCAATTTTTTTCATATTTTTGAAAGCAATTTCCATAGCAATTTAAGGTAAGGTAATGCATTTTTATTGGACTTTTGCATTTTCGATTTTGATATTTATCAATTCTGGGGTGTTGATTTCATTCCAATGTTTCTGAAGCAATTTTTCGAGCAATTCAATGTAATGAATGTTTCTGGACTTATGGACTTTTTGTTTTGATCTTTATCATGTTAATGGCTTTGATGTTCATAATGATTATTCTGTTTTATTTTCTCTTTCTTTAGACATATTGGATTTTGGCTTTTACTTCCATTGGTTTGGATATATTATGTCATTCATGAATAAAACATTTGTTTCTCAGCAATTTCATGTACAGGAAAATTACCGAGGATGGTTTTCTGAATAAATATTTTGTTCCAGTTTGGGAATAAATATTTTATTTCTTAGCAATTTCATGATATTAAAAGTGCTTATGAATAAAACTTCTGTATCTCAGCAAGTTTGATGGTCTGTTTTTTTAATTATTATTATTCCAGTGTTTTTTAAGCTATTTCCTTAGCAATTCAAGGTAATGAATTTTATTTTGGAATTCTACATTTTCAGTTTTGGTTGTTATCATGTTTATGGCTTTGATGTTCTTAATAGCTATTGTGTTTTGTGTTTCCTTTTCTTTATGCATATTGGGTTTTGGATTTTTGGTCATTTAATTTGTCCATATGATGTAGTTGATGAATGAAACTTTTGATTTTTTGAAATTTCCCATTGTGATGTATGATAGTTTATTTGTGCATCAAACACTAAAACTTTATCCTTCTTTCATTAAATGCTTAATGGACAGTAACATGTTTGACTAGATACTTAAGTTACATCATTCTTGAAATCAAATTAACCATATTGCATCCTTTTTTAATTAAATTATTTCAAATGTTGGTTTGCTTTCATTTTAATAGTTTGTACTGATACATTTCAATGTCATGATATTGTAGGGAACTTACGGAAGGAGACCTTATAATATAAGCTGTTCAAATAAACTTTTGTACTGCTTTCTAAATAGTTCATTATTTCTCACATTATCTAATTTAATTTCTGTTCTTATTTCAGCAGCTTAATGCAATAAGATTATAGTTCAATGCCAAAACTTTTAATATGGATAACTTTTTTTTTTTTTCTAGCTTGCTACCATTTGTTAGTACTTTCCTTTATTGTTGTTTAATTTACCTTAACAATGCCAAACTCATGATTATCGATTTTTTGGATATATTATTCTACAGATGAATGCAAAGATTGTTGACAAAAAATAATTGATTGCTTTTGAGACCACAGTTTTGATGATATCCGTCAATTTAATGGAAAGTTATGCCAGGAAATTTATGACATGATTACCTGCTTTATTGGATATCCAAAATCAATAGTTGAACACCTTGCTCAATACCTCTATGACTTGTGACATATTTTAGTTCTCTTTTTTATATTTTTGGAACTTAATGTAATTGGATTAGTTCAACAGTTTTCTTCAATCTTCTAATGTGATAAGCATTCTTATCTTCCCCCTTTATATCAAAAGCTTTCTTTGATGTCTTAAAATTTACATTGACAATGCAAGACTACTAATGATTATTATAGATTCTCATTAATATGTTATTGTCCACGTTTATGACCCCGCGGCTGATAACCAAGAATTGAGAGCTTTTGGCAATACATCTTTTGTTATTTGCAACATTAGCTACATGTTCACATACTTTGTTAGTCATTTAAGTTTAGTCATTTGTTTCCATTTATTTACTTTGCATATATGTGGTTTAATGAAAGGATATAACACGAATTTTATGGCATCGTATCCGTATAACTTACATGAATGAAGTAATAAACTACTTCCTATCTAGCTGTAGTTGTTCTGACATCTTTCAATTTAATTATCCTCCCTATTTCTGCAACTTCATATCATTAGATTATAGTCCAGTGTCTTTCATCAAACTTTCAATATTATTTTTATGCACCAATTTGGTGATATACCATGCAAGTTTCTCAAGCCGAGAATGATATTCCCACTAATTTGACTACTTCAAAATAGTTTTTCACATCTCCTCATGTCTCATAGAGTTTGGGATATCCCGTGTTTAATTTCCATTCCCCCTTCTCCTCTCTTTGTGAAAAAAAAGAGTTTTTGATCGGTATGAACCAATTCTTGATGAAGACATGTTTACCACCAAGCTTAAAGCAATAAAAAAATTGAATAAGATTGAAGACTGCATCTTGAAATGCTTATGCTTTCTTTTTTATTCGTTTGTTTTGATCTGCCGAGACCTTTTGTGGTACAATGATTTGGGGCTGTAATGTTTTTTCCTATGGCATTTTATTTTACAAGGCTTTTGTTGTTACTTTGTTTGGCATTCCAAGACCATGACGTTTTAGTATTGATACAATAAAATTTTCACTGTTGAATTGATTGTTTTAATTTTGTTTAAATTTATGTTTATAGAATGATTTTTTATATCAAATTATGTAAGTTAAAATTTAATTATTTAGGTTATTATGTTTTTCGATTATATTTTATTCACTTTCAAATAGATGGTGATTTCAGTATTGGTTTATTTTGTACCCACTGAGCCAAAACTTAAATCTAACATCTATGTTTGATTTGCATACATTTAATTAAATAATCTTTATATACAATTAGCATTCTAACATTTTTCTTTCAGCATTTAAAATTATAATCAAAATCATAATAAGAGGTATTAAATCCTTCATCTTTCTATTTGGCGCAAGCAATTAATCAATTTTTAAATTGGTCTTAGTTTTTTTTTTTTTTAAATATTGGTCTTAGTTTATTAAACACTTGATTCTTATACAATTGAATATAGTATAAAATACTAAAACAAAGATATGATTTTTATATTTGTTATTAAATAACATGAAAAATATTTTCAAGTGGGTAAATTTGATGTAGATGTCTTTATCAAATGAATTATCCTTTTAATGATTTCTTTTTTTGAAAAAAAAAATTGCTTTAGTAAAAAGATGAAGAAAGTTGAGGGTGAAGGAAAGAGAAATAGAATCAATTTTTCTTTCACTATTCAATCATCGCTTAAAAATTAAAATAAATATTTTCATAAAATATATTATACTTTTTTATAAAAAAATTATTATTTGAAATTAATTTATTGATTTTTTTAAAATTAATTATTTTGTTCAATAATAATTTTAAATTATGCTTTTATTTTTAAAATTATTTTCTTCTAAATATTTTTACATGTTTATAATCCGTCTTTAAATTATTTTATATAATTACATCTTAATATAAAATTCATAATTTTTGTGATACTTATATTTTATAGTAAAATTCCAATAATAAACTATTGCTTTAAATTATATTAAATAGCACACAATTCATACCCATGTATCACATAATTTATAACATATCATACATTACACGAGCAATGTCGACATGAAAGACATTGTATGTTATTCCTTCAAATGCACTACTGATGATTACTTTTGTTATAAAATTTTATTTAGGATATTGATACTTGCTAGCAAAATAAATTATCATTAAAATGATTTTCTTACTAATATTAATACCTCAAATAAATTATATGAAACAAATAATTCAAAATAATTACATTACATGATAATGATTTATCTACCTTACAATTATTATAAATTTATATTAAGTTTAAATTTATAAATTAGTTTTATAGATATTTTCAATCTTAAATAATTTTTTAACTCTGATAAAAAAATATAAATAATTTAAATTATTATTAATTATTTTTTTAATTGTATAACACTTCAATTGCATATCTATATATGTTATAACTACATGTATTAGATTAGATAATTTAAATTTTCGTAAGCAATATTTTTTACTTTCTGATTAATAAAAATATTATAGATTTTTTCCTCTTAAAAATACAATAGATTTAATGGTTCAAAAGAGCATGGAATGATAAAAAGAAGTTAGCAATAGAATATGGATAATGATGTTCGATCATATGACAAAAGAGATCAGTTATATATGTAATGATTTTCTTAGTAATTTTGACACAAGAAATAGGTGATACCAAACGTATACATTCCGTAGGTGACATCAAATATAAGCATTACACAGGTAATGATTTACCTGGCTACCTTATCATTATATTAAATTTAAATTGATAAAATATATAATCTTATATTAAATATATTTTTTAACTTTTATAAAAGATTATAAACAGTTCAAATTATCACTATTATTAATTATTTTTTTTATTATTACAACACTCAAATTGTGTATATATACCTTATAATTATATCTATTAGATTAGATACTTTAATTAGCTTTTATTTAGCAATGTTGTTTATCTTTTAATTATTATCAATTTATATTCATGGCTCAAATAAATTAGAATATCAGAAATTTTATAAGGTCTTTTAACTTATACTATAAATTTATATTAAAATCTTGTTTAACATAATGATACTTGCATGATAGATAAAATTTGGCAGGGGCAAATTTCTTATTAATATTGATACTTCAAACGGTCTTTACAACTTTAGTTACAAGTTCATATTAAAATGTTATTTAAAACAATGATAATTTATTACTTGCTTTAATAAGCAACATAGTTCGCTTTTTTATTTAAAAAAAAATCAGGAAATGAAGAATTTTATGAGATCTTTATAATTTATGCTACAATTTCATATTAAAAATCTTATTAAAGACACTGATTCTCACATCACAATAGTAATTAACCATTAAAAATGGGTAAAGACAATGGTTTTTCTGCAAATTTGACAGTAGATATATAATTGGCTACTCATGATAACATAACTATCCTTTTTAATCATCTAATATAATTTTAATATAATCATACTTTATATTCAAATCCCACAATCTTCTGCATATCGCATGAGTAACTACACTAGTTAATTATAAATTAAGGGAGCAATAATGTAGAAAAAAAAAACACTAAAAGTTGCCACAATCACGTCTAGTTAAAGTGATTGTATTTAAGAATATGTGTGAAAAAATGTTATAATAATTAAAGATTTTTTTGAAAAAAAATTCTACCAAATAAAAAAAATGCTTATATTTTAAGAAAATATATTTATTATTTTTAATTTAATTAATATATTAATATCTAAGTATGTGCTACCACATAAACAAAAGTAGTTGACTCTCACATCCACTACTTAAAAAAAAAAACTAATTTTGCTTATATAATAGTATATAATTAGATATCAGTATAAAATTACTTTATACTGATAGTGCATACTAATTAAACTTATTTTTTCAATTAAAAATTGAAATTTTAAAATTAAAATAATAATATTTATAATTTTAATTTTATTCTTTATTATATTGGATTTAATTTATATGTATTGTCAGCATAAAAAAATTTTATATAGACATCCAATTATGTATTATTATATCAGCAAAAATATTTGACTTAATTATCCACAACCTTAAAAGTCTTACAAATATAATTATTTGATTGGATGACAATATACACTATCAATGCATAATAATTAAACTCATAAATTGGCTTAAATAAGTTTTTGATCCATACATTTTTTATTTACTTATTTTAATCCCTTAGTTTATCAATTATATCTAATATTATTCTTAAGCAATTTTTGTTTTGTTACGTTAAATGATGATGACATGTCAATAGACTTGTAAAGTCACAGTTTTAGATGAAAAATAACAATTTTTAAAAGTACATAAAAAAGTTTCCACCATGACAAACGTTAATCCATCATATTTTTAATTTTCAATTTATGTGTACTCCTAATTAATTGGTGAAGGATTGTGTTTCTGAGTATTGTCACAATATTCATGAACCCAGAACAGCAAATGGTTATAGCGAGAACAATAAAATTAAACAAGTACAGAGAGTGAGAGAGATATATTTGATTTTGGATTTTGTACATCAAATTCAATTTAATTGGACTGCAAGATATTTCACTCCATTCATCAAGGATCAAACAATAGAACTTAAGTATGCATTTGATGACTTCAGTTCTGTTATCGCACTTCCTAGGTTTCAATAAGAGTTTCACCCATAATTCGCTAAGATTATTGAGTAAATTTCACGCAATTTTCATAAGGAAGGCATCGTTTATGATGTTGAGGTGATCTAAACCTAAGTCATCCTCTATTTTTAGGCAAACAGAGGGTACTCCATCTAGTGTAGCTTCCCTTCTGTTCTCCATATCCTCATATTAACTTTCTTTTGGCATGTTCCACTTTTTGACATATATATAGTGTTGGATTTATAGATAATTTGTTATAATAATGATGCATATTATGTTTTTAAGTTCTTTATACTTGATCTTGGAAAGTTGTGTTTCATTGTGTGTGCAGGAACTAGATTTATTCAGTAGCAAAACAACATAGTTTCAAAGTTAAATTTATTGGAGAAATGGCAAACAAAGCTACTATTTGGACTTGAGATCATAAATCAAAGAGTTGACTCCAGAAAGCCATGGTACCAACAGTTAAATCAGAAAAATGAGCTAAGAAAAGAATATATATATATATTCTCCTAGGTTCATTTATAACAATATGGCATTACAAAATGTATTAGTAAAAAGTGGACTTACAATATATAATATATGGTAGTATGAGAAGACATCACCTTGAACTCCTTGAAAGCAATCCCAATATTCAAATTATTTGGGTGGAGACCAAACAAGGTGCTGAGCTTAAACTTCTGCATATACTAGTTATTAAACCTTAGTTTAATGTCTTTATGACAATAGTATATATGTGTGAACATCTTAAGAGCTTTTTGCTACTTGTACTTGAACTTCATTCTTCTCATTTCATACTCTAAATTTGTTATAATTAAAGTGAGTGAAGCTTGAGAGAAAAGAAATTTTGTGAGGTACATAAGCGAGGAAAATGCCTTTAGCAGAGGTCTTTTAATTGGTAATAAAAGAGTAGTTTAAGGTTGAGTGAAATTGTGTAAGAGTTTGAAAAGATTTGTTGTAAAAGAGTACTCAATAGTGGAAAAATCCCACAAATAGTTGGAACTAGACATAAACTCTAAGTTGTAGAGATCGAGTCAGAATAAATCTTTAGTGTAAACATTTTCTATCTCTTTCTCTTTATATTTTAGTATTTTGGCTTAATTTTTTTAAACTGAACTTATATTGATCTAATATTTTGGTATATATATTGTGTTTATATTTCAAGTAGTTCGACAACAAAATATTATAGGTACTTACTAGATTTCTACTAACTATATATTAGAAATCTAGCTGCATAAACTTTCTAATTTATATATTAAGTGTGCAAAAATAATTTTAAGCAACTAAGGACTTGATTCAAGTCTTCTTTCTCAAATTATCTGGTATCATCATATTAGCTTTAGGGACCCTGTCATGCTGCATTTGAAAAGTGGCAAGTGAATCAAGAACGGAATGGGCAACGACTAACTAGTTGATCGTAATTTCGTAAACAATTAACCTTCCAATAATTGAGTTTAGAGTGATGAATAAAATCAACAGTACAATACAATGCAAAAGAAAAAAGAAATGAGATTCAGAATAATTTTTATGAATTTTAGATCTCTATAATGGTACCCACCATACTTGCGGGATAGATTCTTTTATTTATATAAGGAATCTTTGCAGCCATAGCTTTTTTATTTTACATGCTGGAATAATAATACCGGATATAATTAATAAATTAAAGAATAAAAATAAATAAATTGAAAATATCATGACTAAAATGAAATCACAACTAAAATATAAGAACTAAAAACATATCAAAGTCTATATATTTTTATAACATATATTAAGAAATCATCTTAAATTATGTCAAAAAATATTTTTTTCTCTAAACATAAAGAAATATATCACATACATCTTAGGTTCAGCAATAGCCCTTTCTCTCTCCGAATGAAATTCTCCGGCAGCTCTTCCACCTCCAGTATCGGTGAATTATTTTTTCACATGATATAATCATATAATTAAAGTCGGCGAATAGTTTTTTCACATGATATAAAACGTATAATTAAAGTCATTAATATATTTTTCCAATTAGTATTAATCTAGTGTGATCTGTCAGGTCCTTTTCAGAAGTCCCATCGCGCCTGCAACTACTCTTCTGTGCTGGTCATCGTGGAGTGCTTAACGCTTCCTGTAATTTTCCACGACGTAATATGTTGAACTTTTTCTCTGCGCCCGGAACATATTTGTTATGGAGCCTGAGAAAAATGATTAAATGATGGGGTTGTTGGCGTGGATGAATGGATGGGTATATCGGTAAATCCAGCAGTGCATGGAAAGGTGGCACCATGCTGGGGTCAAAGCTCGACGTGCAATGTAACGCGTGGTGTTAGACATGGTTGAAAGAAAACACGTTGATTTTGGGAAGGCAATATCAATTAATTATTAATATTTTTTGTTGATTGTGTCGTTTTACTAAGATCATAATATATATTTTTTATTCATTTTCCACATTCACATAATTAATTTTTATTTGATTATCGAAATATGAGAATTGTATGAATTCTTTATAAAAATTATTTTTTAGGTTCAAATTTAGACTTTTGTTTCCGAAAATTAAAGTTACTTATCACGTTAACATTTTTTTTAAAAGTAATTTATGGATATTAACTATGAAATTTCAATTTTTGTCTTGTCTAAATTTTTAATATTTGAAGACTTTAATTTAAGTTAAGTTAGTCGATTATAAAGATAAAACTCTCTTATTAGCATTATTTTTTTTCATGCATATGATTCAAAACCAAGACTTTACTTATAACGTATTTGGTTCTACGTTTATAGAATTAATTTTAGATAGAATTAATTTTATTAAAATTGATTTAGTTAGAATTGATTTTGAGGTAAAATTATTTATGTTTAGTAATTTAATTTAAGAAGTGATTTTATACTTAGATAGTATTGATCAAAATCACTTTTAGAAGTATAATTTACAATTTTGTGCATTTTTTATTCTGCTTTTGTAGGATCGATTTTGAGGTAAAGTAATTTATATTTGGTAGTTCCTCTAAAAGTGATTCTGACATAAAGTAAAAAAATTTCACTTCTTCCAGATAAGTGGTGGGTGATGCTGGAATCGATTTTGGGATGCTAAAATTGATTCTGACAATGTTTTGCATTGTTTGATTTCGGACTTTTAGAATCAATTCTTATCTTTAGAATTGATTTTGAAATAAGTAAAAATTTTTTACTTTTTGTCATAATCACTTTTAGAGAAATTACCAAATATAAATCACTTTATCTCAAAATTAATTATATCTAAAATCAATTATAAAAAAGCAAAATCGAACATGCTATAAAAGAAATGCCCAAAATCAATTCTAATAGAATTAAAAAGTGAAAATTTTTCACTTTCACCTAGAATCAATTTTAAGACCATAATTGATTTTGATCATGAGAAACTAAATAACAACAAAAATGGTCATGTTTAGGAGCCCGTTTGGGCTCCCCAAAATCAATTCTAGACCCTCAGAATCAATTCTAGGAGTTTTTGATCATGTTTGGTTTTCTATTTTTAGAATCAATTCTGGTCTCTAAAATTGATTCTGAGAGAAGTGAGAATTTTTTACTTTCTGTTAGAATCATTTTTAGAAGAACTATCAAACATAAATCACTTAACCTCAAAATCAATTCTACAAAAGTAGAACCAAACATGCTAAAAATTGATTTTGGCCTCCGAAAATCAATTCTAACACCTCCTAATACACATCCAAACATGTACTTAAAAGAAATAAGGGTGAAATTATTTAAATCAACTAAGGGTTGGTTTATAAAATTTTAAATTAAATGTAAATAAAAGAAGAGTTTAATTGGTATGTATTAATAGTGTAAAAGAGTTTTATATTATTATCCAATTACATGCTTGTGTTTGAAATACTTTTAAAATAGTAGATAGTTAAATCAAACACTTTTGCTGATTTGCAATATATGATTAGATATCTGTGTAAAATTTTTTATACTGATAGTGTACACAAATTAAATCCATATAAGAATATAAGAAGTTTAATTTAAGTAAATAGTATTGTTTACAGAAAGTTCATTGAGTGAGATGAGTTGTATTATAATACAACAGTATGGTTAAGCATGAATTTTCTCTGGCTGAGACCAGTGAAACTAAGTTTTCCATGGTATGAAAATTTGAGATCGGCTCTTTAGAAGTATTTTTCATTTTGCATAGAAGCCACCTTTTGAAAATAATTTTATCAATATTTATCGGATTCTCGAGTCGTCTAAGCTTTTTACTTTACATGTAGAATTTTTTGTTTGTCACACTATGATAGAAAGTTTATGCTAATATGCCTGAAAGTGTAATTTGACAAGTTTTGTGAACGTACACATGCTGGCTCTGTAAAACGATAAATGGGTGGATAAGTGAATAATTTTGATTGAAGTAATATTCAACCTAGTTGATGGCTGAAAGAATAGTTTGATCATCAAGACATCGTTGATGACGCCGATGAATATTTGAATATATGAAAGACAATCAAGGACATAGACTTCGATAACTTTCAATTTGGGTTTTACATCGTAAACAACTTCGTTAATTGTGTACTTTGATGTTTTACTACTATTTGTCTTTAATTCAAATGCACTATAGGGTAGAATCGAGGGAAAACTATGTCAATAACATCGAGATTTTCTTCATCATGCTTGCCAAGATGGCAGTGGTATACTTAATTGGAAAAATACATTACTACTTGCTCACCAAATTTTTCACATCCATTCTAACTCTTTTTTTTTTATTATATTATTTCTTCAATTCCATGGCAACACTTTTACTGGTATTTTTTTTATGCATATAAATTTTTAAATTGAATCCAAGACGATATATTTAAGAGATCCAAACCCCTTTAACCAGTTTAACATTTGATAAAATTTTAAGTTGATAACTTGATATTCAATGACATAACACAATTTTTTTGGGGACTTGGAATAAAGTTTTATTCCTGTGTTGTCTTTTTTCTTTTTTAATGTTCATTTTTCGCTTCCTGAATATTGTCTCACCAAATTCACTTTTAAATATTAAGAATGAAAAATTAAGAGATTTTTAATTATATATTTCTATTTATAAGATTTTTTATATAATGGATGGTTAAAATAAATATTTTTATTTGATATATAAATATGTGATCAAATATTTGTATAGAATTTTTATTATACCACCAGTATATTAAAATTAAATTTAAAAATTGATACTGAACATGTTAACACTAAAAAATAATTAATTACAAACAAATAGAGGCAGATAAATTTATTATTATTATATCATGAAATTAATAGAAGACAAACATTAGACACAAGTGACGAAATTTATTCCCACCATGAGAGAGGGAATAGTTATTGCACACAGAAGCTTTGAAAATTACAATGCATATAAGGCAACTGCAAATAGATGGAGGGCGCAGTGCCGTACAACTGTCCAATGCAAACAAAAACACAATATTAAAATAAACAATAAAACACAGTTTTCCGGGAGTATAATAAACACTTATGACGAAATATGTGTGACAAGTTTCCTCTTATTGTTCTCTGTGCATTTGAAAAGTGCTGCGTCACGTCCGCATCTTTCTTTGTTTTCACACTTTCCGCTTAGATCCTGCAGAAAATACGCAAATATTGGTCTTTTAGTGCATGTTTGATCCCTTAACTGAATCCAATAAATAAGATGAAGATATTACATTAAACATGGACTAATAAAACATTAAACACTAATTCCAAACACGAATTTTGGTTTCAAATTAAGAATACTTAACAGATTTATTGATGGAGAGAGAACATGAAGTGGATTCCTAGTGAAGGGGAGTTTTGTACTAATAATGTTAAGGATAAAATGTACTTTATCTTCTATATTTTAAAATTATGTATCTTGATTTTTTAAATTTTTTCAAATATATATTTTATCTAAAATAAGTATATTATATCCCTTTAAATTTTAGATTATGTATAAATTGATCTCATAAATTTTTTAAAATACTGAATTTGATATCCTAAATTTTTTTAAATATGAGATATTTTTGTTTATAATTGATGAGAAAATTAATAAAAAGGTCAAAATACACATTTAATAAAATATAAAGAGTCGGCAAGCACATTTTTTAAATATAAGAGAGTAAAGTGCATATTTACTAAAATACAAAATGTGTAAAGCGTAT
Organism: Pterocarpus macrocarpus; assembly: GCA_031439585.1. Classification (NCBI taxonomy): domain Eukaryota; kingdom Viridiplantae; phylum Streptophyta; class Magnoliopsida; order Fabales; family Fabaceae; genus Pterocarpus; species Pterocarpus macrocarpus. Next base: position 53,422,653 of record CM062516.1, on the reverse strand, counting down.
TTTGCCCTAATGTTAATGTCGGTTTTATATGCGAAAGATTAATTACCATGTGGTGTTGATGCAAACCACTATCTAGTAGTGGTGAGGTGGAGGAGGTGACTTATAGTAGTAGTGTGGAGGAGGTGGGGAAAGAATCGGAGGAGGAGGAGACTTGTACTCATAAGGCTTCTTGTACGGTGGTGGTGGCGGAGAGTGGTAAATTGGGTGAGGAACATGGGGAGGGTACGTGTGGACTGGTGGTGAGTGGTAAACTGGGTGGGGAACATGGGAAGGGTAGGTGTGAATTGGTGGTGGAGGAGATGGGTACTTGTAGGGCTTCTTGTGTGGTGGTGGGGAGAGTGGTACACTGGGTGAGGGTGTGGGTACTTGTGCACTGGTGGTGGGGGTGATGGATACTTATAGGGCTTCTTTGGGGGTGGTGGTGGAGATGGGTAGTGGTAAGGAGGTGGTGGTGAGTGTACTGGTGGTGGTGGAGATGGGTAATGGTAAGGTGCATGCTTGGGTGGTGGAGGAGAGGAATAGGAGTATTTTGCTGAGATTTCACATGGCAAAGTGAAGAGGATTATGGCCAATGCAAGAGTGAGAGAAGAGGCCATTAGGGAACCCATTTTTCCGCCCAAGCTCACTTCAAAGTGGGTTTTGGTTATGCTCATACAATGCTAGTGCCTCCCCATTTTATAGCTTCTCTCCAACAACCACCAAGTTTACTTTTCACATGGTCACCTTCTTGGAAGCATGCATCTCATTATTGTGTATATGACTAATTGACAACATGTGTGACAATAATTATAAATGATAAATCATGTATGAAAATTTTTTATTAGGTGCTTTCCGTGTAAGTTATTGATCTTTCCGTGATCTATTTATTGTTCACCATATCAGCATTGTAACTCACCTTTATTTTCTTAGTCACTGTCATTCCTGTAAATTTCAACCAGAAAAGTGCTAATGAAGCACTTTCATGAAACGCAGTACCAAGAGAAAAATAACATATATAGTTTTGCATTTTGCGGATAATAATTTTTTCTCCCTCATCCTTTAATTTTCAAAACCTCCCATGATTGGTTTTAAATTAACCTCTTCAGAATATTTTGACGTCACTGTCTTAACCACCACAAATCTGCAACATGACATGACAAGTAATTAATAGATCAGAATAAGAGTTAAAACTTTCTCCAAGAGCACTTAAAACTTCTCAAATCATGTATATGAGTGGTAATTTATGCATTATTTATTAATATGTAAATAATGACAATATGTGCAATGCACTGACTTATTACTAAGCCCAGATTCTCAATGCAAGATTAATTACCACTAAATATACGTTATTTACTAATAATTTATTGATATGATAAACTTAATTTGCTGCTTCTTGTAACAAATAATGTGATTATATTTAATGATACATACACTTAATATAATAATTTATAATTACAATAAATAATATATCAAAATTAAATTCATATGAATATTTGTTACTCGAGTCTGATAATTTTCATGTTAAATTCATATGAATATTTGGTACACGAGTCTGATAATTTTCATGTTAAATGAAAGAAATTTGTGTTATATAAGGTTGCCATTGAATTGGTCGTTGCTGTTGACTTTTAGAAAGATGGGACCCAAAGCGTTTTGGAAACGTTATTCCGATTCGGTACAGGCTGCAAGCTGAGCAGAGAATAAAGTAGTTAGCCTACAAATGTTGATATCTAAAAAGAAAGACGAGAATCTGATTTAATTAACTATTTTTTGGTTGTAAAAGTAAATATAAGAAATATGTCAATTGTTGATAACCAAAGAAATATGTCAATTGATTGTACAATTGAAACATTTCTACAATTGAAACATTGTCTTCACGAAATTATTTATGCTTTATTTGTTGGCATGTCCTTTTGATACCTAATTTTGAAATCTTGTATGGTTGAGAAAATTGATTTTGAAATGATTTTGTTATTTATGTTAATAATTGTTTGAATAAGTATCTATCTTGTATTAAAACCTTAAAAAAATAATTATAAAATAATTTAATAGAAATAATGCAGAAATATCATTGTCCGAGGATGCCCAAATTAAATCGATTCTCTATTTTCTCGTACAATTAAATATTTGGTAGTTCGGAGGAATTAATTTGTCACATGCATGTGTTTGTTGTTAAATCCAGAAATTAATTATAAATTAAGAGAGCAATAATGCAGAAAAAAAAAGCACTAAAAATTGCCACAATCACGTCTAGTTAAGGTGATTGTACTTAAGAATATGCGTGAAAAAATGTCATAATAATTAAAGATTTTTTTAAAGAAATTCTACCAGATTAAAAATGTTAAATTTTAAGAAAATATATTTATTATTTTTGAATTTAATTAGCATACACTAATATTCAATCATGTGCCGCCACATAAAAAAAAATAGTTGGCTCTCATATCCATTACTTAAAAAAAAAATAACTTTTGCTTAAATGACAGCACATAATTGAATACATACTTATTAAACTTATTATTTTTTCAATTAAAAATTGAAAATTAAAATTTTAAAATAATAATATTTATCATTTCATTTTATTCTTTAATATATTGGATTTAATTTGTATATGTTGTCATTATAAGAAAGTTTTGCATAGACATCTAATTATGTATTATCATATCAATAAAATTATTTGACTCAATCACCCACAATCTTAAAAATCTTACAAATATAATTATTTAATTGGATAACAATATAAAATTTTTTTATACTATCAATTCATAATAATTAAACTCAAAAAATGTCTTAAATAAGTTTTTGATTAGTATATTTTTAATTTACTCATTTTAATCCCTTAGTTTATCAATTATATCTAATATTATTCTTAAGTAATTTTTGTTTTGTTATGGTAAATGATGATGGCGTGTCAATTAACAAGTAAAGTCACAGTTTTAGATGAAAAATAACAATTTTTAACATGTATATAAAAAAATTTCCACCATGACAAACGTTAATCCATCATATTTGTAATTCTCAATTTATATATACTCCTAATTAATTGATGAAGGATTGTGTTTCTGAGTATTGTCACAATATTCATGAAGCTAGAACAGCAACTGGTTACCGCAAGAACAATAAAATTAAACAAGTACAGAGAGTGAGAGAGATATATTTGATTTTGGATTTTGTACATTAAATTCAATTTAATTGGACTGCAAGATATTTCACTCCGTTCTTCTAGGAACAAACAATAGAACTTAAGTACGCATGTGATGACTTCAGTTCTGATATCGCACATCTTAGGTTTCAATACGAGTTTCATCCATAATTCGCTAAGATTATTGAGTAAATTCCACGCAATTTTCAGAAGGAAGGCATCGTTTATGATGTTGAGGTCTCTAAACCTAAGTCATCCTAATAAAGGGTACTCCATCTAGTGTAGCTTCCCTTCTGTTCTCCATATCTTCATATTAACTTTCTTTGGGCATGTGTGTGTGTATAGTGTTGGATTTATAGATAATTTATTATAATAATGATGCAAATTATATGTTTTTGTACTTGATCTTGGAAAGGTGTGTTTTATTATGTGTGCAAGAACTAGACTTACTCGGTAGTAGAACAACACAATTTCAAAGTTAAGTTTATTGGAGAAATAGCTTTGTCTGGGCTTAAAACTCAAAGCACGAAAAACAAAGAGTTATCCCAAGGAAGCCATGGTGCCAACAATTAAATCAAAAAAATGAGCTGAGATAAGATTTTTTCATATTTTCCTACCAACATGGTATTGCAAAAAATATTAGTAAAATGTGGACTTTTACAAGAAGGAAAAAAGACAACAACAAGAACCATATGAGAGAAAAAGCAATTAATATACAACACATGGTAACATGAAAAGACATTACTTTAGACTCCTTGGAAGCATTCCCAATGTTCAAATCACTTGGGTGGAGAATAAGTAAAATGCTGAGTTGAAACTTCTATATATATTAGCTACTAATCCTTAGTTTAGTGTCTTTGTGACAATAGTTTGTGTATGTGAACATCTTAAGAGCTTTGCACTACTTAAATTTCATTATTCTCATTTCATACTCTGAATTTGCTATAACTCAAGTGAATGAAGCTTGAGAGCAAAAAAATTTTGCGAGGTAAGAAAAACACTTTTGGGAGAGGTCTCTTAATTGATAAGAAAAGAATAGCTTAAGGTTGAATGAAATTGTGTAAAAGTTTGGAGAGGCTTGTTTTAAAATAATACTCAATAGTGAAAAATCCAAAAAATAGTGAGGATTGGACGTAAACTCCAAATTGTGAAGATTGAACTAGCATAAATTCTTAGTATAAACTTTTCTATCTCTTTTTCTTTATATTTTAGTATTTTGGCTTAATCTCTTGAAACTGAACTTATATCGAGATATATATATATATCGTGTTCGTATTTTAAGTAGTTTGACAACAAAGTCTTGTAAAAATATACTAGATTTCCGCAAATTATATACAAAAAATCTAGTTGCATAAACTTTCTGATTTGTATGCCAAATGTGTAGAAAAAATTTTAAGCAACCAAGGACTTGATTCAACTCTCCACTTTCAAATTCTTCGGTATCATCATATAGCTTTAGGGCCCTGTCATGCTGCATTTGAAAAGTGGCAAGTGAATCAAGAACGGAATGGGCAACGACTAACTAGTCGATCGTAATTTTGTAAACAATTAACCTTCCAGTCACTAAGTTTTGAGTGATGAATACAATCAACAATACAATGCAAAAGAAAAAAGAAATGAGATTCAGAATAATTTTCATGAATTTTAGATCTCTTGGGTGGTACCCACCATACTTGTGGGTTAGGAACCAAAACATTAGATTATTTTATTTTTATAAGGAATCTTTTGCAGCCATAGCCTTTTCATTTTACATGCTGGAATAATAATATTGGATATAATTAATAAATTAAAGAATAAAAATAAATAAATTGAAAATATCATGACCAAAATGAATGCACAACTAAAATATAAGAACTAAAAACTTATCAAAGTCTATATATTTGTATAACATATATTAAGAAATCATCTTAAATTATGTCAAAAAATATTTTTTTTCTGAACATAAAAAAATACATCACATACATCTTAGGTACAGCAACAGCTCTTTCTCTCTCCGAATGAAATTCTCCGGCAGCTCTTCCACCTCCAGTTTCGGTGAATTATTTTTTCACGTGATATAATCATATAATTAAAGTCAGTGAATAATTTTTTTACATGATATAAAACGTATAATTAAAGTCACTAATATATTTTTCCAATTAGTATTAATCTAGTGTGATCCGTCAGGTCCTTTTCAGAAGTCCCATCGCGCTTGCAACGACTCTTCTGTGCTGGTCATTGTGGACTACTTAACGCTTCCTGTAACTCATGATTATCGATTTTTTGGATATATTATTCTACAGATGAATGCAAAGATTGTTGACAAAAAATAATTGATTGCTTTTGAGACCACAGTTTTGATGATATCCGTCAATTTAATGGAAAGTTATGCCAGGAAATTTATGACATGATTACCTGCTTTATTGGATATCCAAAATCAATAGTTGAACACCTTGCTCAATACCTCTATGACTTATGACATATTTTAGTTCTCTTTTTTATATTTTTGGAACTTAATGTAATTGGATTAGTTCAACAGTTTTCTTAAATCTTCTAATGTGATAAGAATTCTTATCTTCCCGCTTTATATCAAAAGCTTTCTTTGATGTCTTAAAATTTACATTGACAATGCAAGACTACTAATGATTATTATAGATTCTCATTAATATGTTATTGTCCACGTTTATGACCCCGCGGCTGATAACCAAGAATTGAGAGCTTTTGACAATACATCTTTTGTTATTTGCAACATTAGCTACATGTTCACATATTTTGTTAGTCATTTAAGTTTAGTCATTTGTTTCCATTTATTTACTTTGCATATATGTAGTTTAATGAAAGGATATAACACGAATTTTATGGCATCGTATCCGTATAACTTGCATGAATGAAGTAATAAACTACTTCCTATCTAGCTGTAATTGTTCTGACATCTTTCAATTTAATTATCCTCCCTATTTCTGCAACTTCATATCATTAGATTATAGTCCATTGTCTTTCATCAAACTTTCAATATTATTTTTATGCATCAATTTGGTGATATGCCATGCAAGTTTCTCAAGCTGAGAATGATATTCCCACTAATTTGACTACTTCAAAATAGTTTTTCATATCTCCTGCATGTCTCGTAGAGTTTGGGATATCCCGTGTTTAATTTCCATTCCCCCTTCTCCTCTCTTTTTGAAAAAAAAAAAAGAGTTTTTGATCGGTATGAACCAATTCTTGATGAAGACATGTTTACCACCAAGCTTAAAGCAATAAAAAAATTGAATAGGATTGAAGACTGCATCTTGAAATGCTTATGCTTTCTTTTTTATTCGTTTGTTTTGATCTGCCGAGACCTTTTGTGGTACAATGCTTTGGGGCTGTAATGTTTTTTCCTATGGCATTTTATTTTACAAGGCTTTTGTTGTTACTTTGTTTGGCATGCCAAGACCATGACGTTTTAGTATTGATACAATAAAATTTTCAGTGTTTAATTGATTGTTTTAATTTTGTTTAAATTTATGTTTATAGAATGATTTTTTATATCAAATTATGCAAGTTAAAATTTAATTATTTAGGTTATTATGTTTTTCGATTATATTTTATTCACTTTCAAATAGATGGTGATTTCAGTATTGGTTTATTTTGTACCCACTGAGCCAAAACTTAAATCTAACATCTATGTTTTATTTGCATACATTTAATTAAATAATCTTTATATACAAGTAGCATTCTAACATTTTTCTTTCGGCATTTAAAATTATAATCAAAATCATAATAAGAGGTATTAAATCCTTCATCTTTCTATTTGGCGCAAGCAATTAATCAATTTTTAAATTGGTCTTAGTTTTTTTTTTTAAATATTGGTCTTAGTTTATTAAACACTTGATTCTTATACAAGTGAATATAGTATAAAATACTAAAACAAAGATATGATTTTTATATTTGTTATTAAATAACATGAAAAATATTTTCAAGTGGGTAAATTTGATGTAGATGTCTTTATTAAATGAATTATGCTTTTAATGATTTCTTTTTTTGAAAAAAAAATTGCTTTAGTAAAAAGATGAAGAAAGTTGAGGGTGAAGGAAGGAGAAATAGAATCAATTTTTCTTTCACTATTCAATCATCGCTTAAAAATTAAAGTAAATATTTTCATAAAATATATTATACTTTTTTATAAAAAAATTATTATTTGAAATTAATTTATTGATTTTTTTAAAATTAATTATTTTGTTCAATAATAATTTTAAATTATGCTTTTATTTTTAAAATTATTTTCTTCTAAATATTTTTACATGTTTATAATCCGTCTTTAAATTATTTTATATAATTACATCTTAATATAAAATTCATAATTTTTGTGATACTTATATTTTATAGTAAAATTCCAATAATAAACTATTGCTTTAAATTATATTAAATAGCACACAATTCATACCCATGTATCACATAATTTATAACATATCATACATTACACGAGCAATGTCGACATGAAAGACATTGTATGTTATTCCTTCAAATGCACTACTGATGATTACTTTTGTTATAAAATTTTATTTAGGATATTGATACTTGCTAGCAAAATAAATTATTCATAAAATGATTTTCTTACTAATATTAATACCTTAAATAAATTATATGAAACAAATAATTCAAAATAATTACATTACATGATAATGATTTATCTACCTTACAATTATTATAAATTTATATTAAGTTTAAATTTATAAATTAGTTTTATACATATTTTCAATCTTAAATAATTTTTTAACTCTGATAAAAAAATATAAATAATTTAAATTATTATTAATTATTTTTTTAATTGTATAACACTTCAATTGTATATCTATATATGTTATAACTACATGTATTAGATTAGATAATTTAAATTTTCGTAAGCAATATTTTTTACTTTCTGATTAATAAAAATATTATAGATTTTTTCCTCTTAAAAATACAATAGATTTAATGGTTCAAAAGAGCATGGAATGGTAAAAAGAAGTTAGCAATAGAATATGGATAATGATGTTCGATCATATGACAAAAGAGATCAGTTATATATGTTGTATATATGGGTCTTAGTGTATTTCAAACTTAGTTTGTCTATACGTATTTAACTATGGAAGAAGTCCCACATTGCTCATAAAAATGTTTTAATAAACATTTATATATGATGGTAGTTAACCAGTAAATACCTTATGGTATTGAAGTATAATTGTGGACTTGAGCCTTAGTTAAATACACACACGCACGCCCCGCCCCGTCCGTCCGCGCGCGTGTGGGCCTACCAAACTTTTACTACTCTGCAAATTTTATTTTTAGCCAAAATTCTTTTTTACCGTTGCAGCTCTTTAATGCTACAACGGCTCTTTTCTTGACCGTTACCCAACGGCTCTTTTACAACAGCTATTTTCTTTCCCTATATAAACCCTGCTACATGGCACAACACATAACACACATCTCTTCATTCTCACTCTTCTGTGCAATAGAAGCTACCCCCACTATTTCTATTGCATTTTCTGCCTCTTGCAAGATCTGCTGCTCAACGTACCGGGATCATCGTGTGGACGAGTTCCTGTGGAGACCCACGTCTAATCCTGGAGGGTTAACCGTCAACGCCATTCCACCGAGCATAGCTTTGGGTAGGGCGGAATTAAACCCTTAAGGACAGTGCCTTGCACGATTCGTGGTAACCTTGTTCTACTACATCTCATTGTTGCTGTCATTTTATTCTTATTATTTAAAGCTAACTTACTAGTGTTCAAATTATTATTTTTTTTCCCAACAATATATGTAATGATTTTCTTAGTAATTTTGATACAAGAAATAGATGATACCAAACGTATACATTCCATAGGTGACACCAAATATAAGCATTACATAGGTAATGATTTACCCAGTTACCTTATCATTATATTAAATTTAAATTGATAAAATATATAATCTTATATTAAATATATTTTTTAATTTTTATAAAAGATTATAAACAGTTCAAATTATCATTATTATTAATTTTTTTTTTATTATTACAACACTCAAATTGTGTATATATACCTTATAATTATATCTATTAGATTAGATACTTTAATTAGCTTTTATTTAGCAATGTTGTTTATCTTTTAATTATTATCAATTTATATTCATGGCTCAAATAAATTAGAATATCAGGAATTTTATAAGGTCTTTTAACTTATACTATAAATTTATATTAAAATTTTATTTAACATAATGATACTTGCATGATAGATAAAATTAGGCAGGGAGCAAATTTCTTATTAATATTGATACTTCAAACTATCTTTACAACTTTAGCTACAAGTTCATATTAAAATGTTATTTAAAACAATGATAATTTATTACTTGCTTTAATAAGCAACATAGTTCGCTTTTCTATTTAAAAAAAAAATCAGGAAATGAAGAATTTTATGAGATCTTTATAATTTATGCTACAATTTCATATTAAAAATCTTATTAAAGACACTGATTCTCAAATCACAATAGTAATTAACCATTAAAAATGGGTAAAGACAATGGTTTTTCTGCAAATTTGACAGTAGAGTATATAATTGGCTACTCATGATAACATAACTATCCTTTTTAATCATCTAATATAATTTTAATATAATCATACTTTATATTCAAATCCCACAATCTTCTGTATATCGCATGAGCAACTACACTAGTTAATTATCAATTAAGGGAGCAATAATGTAGAAAAAAAAAACACTAAAAGTTGCCACAATCACGTCTAGTTAAAGTGATTGTACTTAAGAATATGTGTGAAAAAATGTTATAATAATTAAAGATTTTTTTGAAAAAAAATTCTACCAGATAAAAAAAATGCTTATATTTTAATAAAATATATTTATTATTTTTTAATTTAATTAATATATTAATATCTAAGTATGTGCTACCACATAAACAAAAGTAGTTGACTTTCACGCCCACTACTTAAAAAAAAAAACTAATTTTGCTTATATAATAGTATATAATTAGATATCAGTATAAAATTACTTTATACTGATAGTGCATACCAATTAAACTTCTTTTTTAATTAAAAATTGAAATTTTAAAATTAAAATAATAATATTTATAATTTTAATTTTATTCTTTATTATATTGGATTTAATTTACATGTATTGTCAGCATAAAAAAGTTTTATATAGACATCTAATTATGTATTACTATATTAGCAAAAATATTTGACTTAATTATCCACAACCTTAAAAGTCTTACAAATATAATTATTTGATTGGATGACAATATACACTATCAATGCATAATAATTAAACTCATAAATTGACTTAAATAAGTTTTTGATCCATACATTTTTTATTTACTCATTTTAATCCCTTAGTTTATCAATTATATCTAATATTATTCTTAAGCAATTTTTGTTTTGTTACGTTAAATGATGATGACATGTCAATAGACGTGTAAAGTCACAGTTTTAGATGAAAAATAACAATTTTTAACATGTATATAAAAAAGTTTCCACCATGACAAACGTTAATCCATCATATTTTTAATTTTCAATTTATATGTACTCCTAATTAATTGGTGAAGGATTGTGTTTCTGAGTATTGTCACAATATTCATGAACCCAGAACAGCAAATGGTTATAGCAAGAACAATAAAATTAAACAAGCACAGAGAGTGAGAGAGATACATTTGATTTTTGATTTTGTACATTAAATTCAATTTACTTGGACTGCAAGATATTTCACTCCGTTCATCAAGGATCAAACAATAGAACTTAAGTACGCATGTGATGACTTCAGTTCTGTTATCGCACTTCCTAGGTTTCAATAAGAGTTTCACCCATAATTCGCTAAGATTATTGAGTAAATTCCACGCAATTTTCAGAAGGAAGGCATCGTTTATGATGTTGAGGTGATCTAAACCTAAGTCATCCTCTATTTTTAGGCAAACAGAGGGTACTCCATCTAGTGTAGCTTCCCTTCTATTCTCCATATCCTCATATTAACTTTCTTTTGGCATGTTTCACTTTTTGACATGTATATAGTGTTGGATTTATAGATAATTTATTATAATAATGATGCAAATTATGTTCTTAAGTTCTTTATACTTGATCTTGGAAAGTTGTGTTTCATTGTGTGTGCAGGAACTAGACTTATTCAGTAGCGAAACAACATAGTTTCAAAGTTAAATTTATTGGAGAAATGGTAGACAAAGCTACTATCTGGACTTGAGATCAAAATTAAAGAGTTGACCCCAGAAAGCCATGGTACCAACAGTTAGATTAGAAAAATGAGCTAAGAAAAGAAGATATATATATATATATTCTCCTAGGTTCATTTATAACAATATGGTATTACAAAAGGTATCAGTAAAAAGTGGACTTACAATATATAACATATGGTAGTTTGAAAAGACATCATCTTGAACTCCTTGAAAGCAATCCCAATATTCAAATTACTTGGGTGGAGACCAAACAAGGTGCTGAGCTTAAACTTCTGCATATACTAGTTATTAAACCTTAGTTTAGTGTCTTTATGACAATAGTATATGTGTGTGAACATATTAAGAGCTTTTTGCTACTTGTACTTAAACTTCATTCTTCTCATTTCATACTCTAAATTTGTTATAACTAAAGTGAGTGAAGCTTGAGAGAAAAGAAATTTTGTGAGGTACATAAGTGAGGAAAATACCTTTAGCAGAGGTCTTTTAATTGGTAAGAAAAGAGTAGTTTAAGGTTGAGTGAAATTGTGTAAGAGTTTGGAGAGATTTGTTGTAAAAGAGTACTCAATAGTGGAAAAATCCCACAAATAGTTGGAACTAGACGTAAACTCTAAGTTGTGGAGATCGAGTCAGTATAAATCTTTAGTGTAAACATTTTCTATCTCTTTCTCTTTATATTTTAGTATTTTGGCTTAATTTTTTTAAACTGAACTTATATTGATCTAATGTTTTGGTATATATATTGTGTTTATATTTCGAGTAGTTCGACAACAAAATATTATAGGTACTTACTAAATTTCTACTAATTATATATCAGAAATCTAGCTACATAAACTTTATAATTTATATATTAAGTGTTCAAAAATAATTTTAAGCAATTAAGGACTTGATTCAAGTCTTCTTTCTCAAATTATCCGGTATCATCATATTAGCTTTAGGGACCCTGTCATGCTGCATTTGAAAAGTGGCAAGTGAATCAAGAATGGAATGGGCAACGACTAACTAGTCGATCATAATTTCGTAAACAATTAACCTTCCAATAACTAAGTTTCGAGTGATGAATAAAATCAACAGTACAATACAATGCAAAAGAAAAAAGAAATGAGATTCAGAATAATTTTCATGAATTTTAGATCTCTACATTGGTACCCACCATACTTGCGGGTTAGATTCTTTTATTTATATAAGGAATCTTTGCAGCCATAGCTTTTTTATTTTACATGCTGGAATAATAATATCGGATATAATTAATAAATTAAAGAATAAAAATAAATAAATTGAAAATATCATGACTAAAATGAAATCACAACTAAAATATAAGAACTAAAAACATATCAAAGTCTATATATTTTTATAACATATATTAAGAAATCATCTTAAATTATGTCAAAAAATATTTTTTCTCTAAACATAAAGAAATATATCACATACATCTTAGGTTCAGCAATAGCCCTTTCTCTCTCCGAATGAAATTCTCCGGCAGCTCTTCCACCTCCAGTATCGGTGAATTATTTTTTCACATGATATAATCATATAATTAAAGTCGGTGAATAGTTTTTTCACATGATATAAAACGTATAATTAAAGTCATTAATATATTTTTCCAATTAGTATTAATCTAGTGTGATCTGTCAGGTCCTTTTCAGAAGTCCCATCGCGCCTGCAACTACTCTTCTGTGCTGGTCATCGTGGAGTGCTTAACGCTTCCTGTAATTTTCCACGACGTAATATGTTGAACTTTTTCTCTGCGCCCGGAACATATTTGTTATGGAGCCTGAGAAAAATGATTAAATGATGGGGTTGTTGGCGTGGATGAATGGATGGGTATATCGGTAAATCCAGCAGTGCATGGAAAGGTGGCACCGTGCTGGGGTCAAAGCTCGACGTGCAATGTAACGCGTGGTGTTAGATATGGTTGAGAGAAAACACGTTGATTTTGGGAAGGCAATATCAATTAATTATTAATATTTTTTGTTGATTGTGTCGTTTTACTGAGATCATAATGTATATTTTTTATTCATTTTCCACATTCACATAATTAATTTTTATTTGATTATTGAAATATGAGAATTGTATGAATTCTTTATAAAAATTATTTTTTAGATTCAAATTTAGACTTTTGTTTCCGAAAATTAAAGTTACTTATCACGTTAACATTTTTTAAAAAATAATTTATGGATATTAACTATGAAATTTCAATTTTTGTCTTGTCTAAATTTTTAATATTTGAAGACTTTAATTTAAGTTAGGTTAGTCAATCATAAAGATAAAACTCTCTTATTAGCATTATTTTTTTTTCATGCATATGATTCAAAACCAAGACTTTACTTATAACGTATTTGGTTCTACTTTTATAAAATTAATTCTAGATAGAATTAATTTTGTTGAAATTGATTTAGTTTGAATCGATTTTGAGGTAAAATAATTTATGTTTGGTAATTTAATTTAAGAAGTGATTTTATGTTTAGGTAGTGTTGATCAAAATCACTTTTAGAAGTATAATTTATAATTTTGTGCATTTTTTGTTCTGCTTTTGTAGGATTGATTTTGAGATAAAGTAATTTATATTTGATAGTTCCTCTAAAAGTGATTTTGATATAAAGTAACAAAATTTCACTTCTTCTAGATAAGTGGTAGGTGATGCTGGAATCGATTTTGGGGTGCCAAAATTGATTATGATAATGTTTTGCGTTGTTTGATTTTGGACTTTCAGAATCAATTCTTATCTCTAGAATTGATTTTGAAAGAAGTGAAATTTTTTTATTTTTTGTCATAATCACTTTTAGAGAAACTAACAAATATAAATCACTTTATTTCAAAATCAATTATATCTAAAATTAATTATAAAAAAGCATAATCAAACATGCTATAAAAGAAATGCTCAAAATCAATTCTAGCAGAGTTAAAAAGTGAAAATTTTTCACTTTCACCTATAATCAATTTTAAGACCATAATTGATTTTGATCATGAGAAACTAAATAACAACAAAAATGGTCATGTTTAGGAGGCCGTTTGGGCTTCCCAAAATCAATTCTAGACACTCAGAATCAATTTTGAGGGTTTTTGATCATGTTTGGTTATCTATTTTCATTCTGAGGGTTTTTGATCATGTTTGGTTATCTATTTTCAGAATAAATTCTGGTCTCTAAAATTGATTTTGGGAGAAGTGAGAATTTTTCACTTTCTGTTAGAATCATTTTTAAAGGAATTATCAAACATAAATTACTTTACTTCAAAATCAATTATATTCAAATCAATTCTCTCTAAAATTAATTTTACAAAAGTAGAACCAAACATGCTAAAAATTGATTTTGGCCTTCGAAAATCAATTCTAACACCTCCTAATACACATCCAAACGTGTACTTAAAAGAAATAAGGGTCAAATTATTTAAATCAACTAAGGATTGGTTTATAAAATTTTAAATTAAATGTAAATAAAAGAAGAGTTTAATTGGTATATATTAATAGTATAAAAGAGTTTTATATTATCATCCAATTACATGCTTGTGTTTGAAATACTTTTAAAATAGTACGTAGTTAAATCAAATACTTTTGCTGATTTGCAATATATGATTAGATATTTGTGTAAAAATTTTTATACTGATAGCATATACAAAGTAAATCCATATAAGAATATAAGAAGTTTAATTTAAGTAAATAGTATTGTTTACAGAAAGTTCATCGAGTGAGATGAGTTGTATTATAATGCAACAGTATGGTTCAGCATGAATTTTCTCTGGCTGAGACCAGTGAAACTAAGTTTTCCATGGTATGAAAATTTGAGATCGGCTCTTTAGAAGTATTTTTCATTTTGCATAGAAGCCACTTTTTGGAAATAATTTTATCAATATTTATCGGATTCTCGAGTCGTCTAAGCTTTTTACTTTACATGTAGAATTTTTTGTTTGTCACACTATGATAGAAAGTTTATGCTAATATGCCTGAAAGTGTAATTTGACAAGTTTTGTGAACGTACACATGCTGGCTCTGTAAAACAATAAATGGGGGGATGAGTGAATAATTTTGATTGAAGTAATATTCAACCTAGTTGATGGTTGAAAGAATAGTTTGATCATCAAGACATCGTTGATGACGCCGATGAATATTTGAATATATGAAAGACAATCAAGGACATAGACTTCGATAACTTTCAATTTGGGTTTTACATCGTAAACAACTTCGTTAATTGTGTACTTTGATGTTTTACTACTATTTGTCTTTAATTCAAATGCACTATAGGGTAGAATCGAGGGATAACTATGTCAATAGCATCGAGATTTTCTTCATCATGCTTGCCAAGATGGCAGTGGTATACTTAATTGGAAAAATACATTACTACTTGCTCACCAAATTTTTCACATCCATTCTAACTCTTTCTTTTTTTTTTTTTTACATTATAGTATTTCTTCAATTCTATGGCACCACTTTCAATAGTATTTTTTTTATACATATAAATTTTTAAATTGAATCCAAAATCATATATTTAAGAGATCCAAACCCCTTTAACCATACTAACGTTTGATAAAGTTTAAGTTGATAACTTGATATTCAATGACATAACACAACCTTTTTTGGGACTTGGAATAAAGCTTTATTGCTGTATTGCCTTTTTTTTTTTTAATGTTCATTTTTCGCTTCCCGAATATTGTCTCACCAAATTCACTTTTAAATATTAAGAATAAAAAATTAAGAGATTTTTAATTACACATTTCTATTTATAAAATTTTTTATATAATTAATGATTAAATCAAATATTTTTGGTTGATATATAAATATGTGATCACATACTTGTATAGAATTTTTATTATATCACTAATATATCAAAATTAAATTTAAAAATTGATACTGAACATGTTAACACTAAAAAATAATTAATTACAAACAAATAGAGGCAGATAAATTTATTATTATTATATCATGAAATTAATAGAAGACAAACATTAGACACAAGTGACGAAATTTATTCCCACCATAAGAGAGGGAATAGTTATTGCACACAGAAGCTTTGAAAATTACAATGCATGTAGGGCAACTGCAAATAGATGGAGGGCGCAGTGCCGTACAACTGTCTAATGCAAACAAAAACACAATATTAAAATAAACAATAAAACGCAGTTTTCCGAGAGTATAATAAACACTTATGACGAAATATGTGTGACAAGTTTCCTCTTATTGTTCTCTGTGCATTTGAAAAGTGCTGCGTCACGTCCATATCTTTCTTTGTTTTCACACTTTCCGCTTAGATCCTGCAGAAAATACGCAAATATTGGTCTTTTAGTGCATGTTTGATCTCTTAACTGAATCCAATAAATAAGATGAAGATATTACATTAAACATGGACTAATAAAACATTAAACACTAATTCCAAACACGAATTTTGGTTTCAAATTAAGAATACTTAACAGATTTATTGATGAAGAGAGAACACGAAGTGGATTACTAGTGAAGGGGAGTTTTGTACTAATAATATTAGAGATAAAATGTACTTTATTTTTTATATTTTAAAATTATACATCTCGATCCTTTGAATCTTTTTGAATGTATATTTTATTTAAAATAATTATATTATATCTCTCTAAATTTTAGATTATATATAAATTAATCCTCTAAATTTTTTTAAATGCGTAATTTGATATCCTAAATTTTCTTAAATATGGGATATTTTTGTTTATAATTAATAAAAAAATTAATAAAATGGTCAAAGTATATGTTTAATAAAATGCAAACAATCGAGATGCACATTTTTTAAATATAAGAATATAAAAAACATATTTGCTAAAATACAAAAGAAGTAAAGTGTATTTTGCCCTAATGTTAATATTGGTTTTATATACGAAAGATTAATTACCATGTGGTGTTGATGCAAACCACTATCTAGTAGTGGTGAGGTGGAGGAGGTGACTTATAGTAGTAGTGTGGAGGAGGTGGGGAATGAATCGGAGGAGGAGGAGACTTGTACTCATAAGGCTTCTTGTACGGTGGTGGTGGGGGAGAGTGGTAAATTGGGTGAGGAACATGGGGAGGGTAGGTGTGGACTGGTGGTGAGTGGTAAACTGGGTGGGGAACATGGGAAGGGTAGGTGTGAATTGGTGGTGGAGGAGATGGGTACTTGTAGGGCTTCTTGTGTGGTGGTGGGGGAGAGTGGTACACTGGGTGAGGGTGTGGGTACTTGTGCACTGGTGGTGGGGGTGATGGATACTTATAGGGCTTCTTTGGGGGTGGTGGTGGAGATGGGTAGTGGTAAGGAGGTGGTGGTGAGTGTACTGGTGGTGGTGGAGATGGGTAATGGTAAGGTGCATGCTTGGGTGGTGGAGGAGAGGAATAGGAGTATTTTGCTGAGATTTCACATGGCAAAGTGAAGAGGATTATGGCCAATGCAAGAGTGAGAGAAGAGGCCATTAGGGAACCCATTTTTCCGCCCAAGCTCACTTCAAAGTGGGTTTTGGTTATGCTCATACAATGCTAGTGCCTCCCCATTTTATAGCTTCTCTCCAACAACCACCAAGTTTACTTTTCACATGGTCACCTTCTTGGAAGCATGCATCTCATTATTTTGTATATGACTAATTGACAACATGTTTGACAATAATTGTAAATGATAAATCATGTATGAAAATTTTTTACTAGGTGCTTTCCGTGTAAGTTATTGATCTTTCCGTGATCTATTTATTGTTCACCATATCAGCATTGTAACTCACCTTTATTTTCTTAGTCACTGTCATTCCTGTAAATTTCAACCAGAAAAGTGCTAATGAAGCACTTTCATGAAACGCAGTACCAAGAGAAAAATAACATATATAGTTTTGCATTTTGCGGATAATAATTTTTTCTCCCTCATCCTTTAATTTTCAAAACCTCCCATGATTGGTTTTAAATTAACCTCTTCAGAATATTTTGACGTCACTGTCTTAACCACCACAAATCTGCAACATGACAAGTAATTAATAGATCGGAATAAGAGTTATAACTTTCTCTAAGAGCACTTAAAACTTCTCAAATCATATATATGAATGGTAATTTATGCATTATTTATTAATATGTAAATAATGACAATATGTGTAATGCACTGACTTATTACTAAGCCCAGATTCTCAATGCAAGATTAATTACCACTAAATATACGTTATTTACTAATAATTTATTGATATGATAAACTTAATTTGCTGCTTCTTGTAACAAATAATGTGATTATATTTAACAATACATACACTTAATATAATAATTTATAATTACAATAAATAATATATCAAAATTAAATTCATATGAATATTTGTTACTCGAGTCTGATAATTTTCATGTTAAATTCATATGAATATTTGGTACACGAGTCCGATAATTTTCATGTTAAATGAAAGAAATTTGTGTTATGTAAGGCTGCCATTGAATTGGTCGTTGCTATTGACTTTTAGAAAGATGGGACCCAAAGCGTTTTGGAAACGTTATTCCGATTCGGTACAGGCTGCAAGCTGAGCAGAAAATAAAGTAGCTAGCCTACAAATGTTGATACCTAAAAAGAAAGACGAGAATCTGATGTAATTAACTATTTTTTGGTTGTAAAAGTAAATATAAGAAATATGTCAATTGATGATAACCAAAGAAATATGTCAATTGATTCTACGATTGAAACATTGCCTTCACGAAATTATTTATGCTTTATTTGTTGGCATGTCCTTTTGATACCTAATTTTGAAATCTTGTATGGTTGAGGAAATTGATTTTGAAATGATTTTGTCATTTAGGTTAATAATTGTTTGAATAAGTATCTATCTTGTATTAAACCTTAAAAAAATTATTATAAAATAGTTTAATAGAAATAATGCAGACATATCATTGTCCGAGGATGCCCAATTTAAATCGATTCTCTATTTTCTCGTACAATTAAATATTTGGTAGTTCGGAGGAATTAATTTGTCACATGAATGTGCATGTTGTTAAATCCAGAAATTAATTATAAATTAAGGGAGCAATAATGCAGTAAAAAAAAGCACTAAGAATTGCCACAATCACGTCTAGTTAAGGTGATTGTACTTAAGAATATGCGTGAAAAAATGTCATAATAATTAAAGATTTTTTTTAAAGAAATTCTACCAGATTAAAACAAGTTAAATTTTAAGAAAATATATTTATTATTTTTGAATTTAATTGGCATACACTAATATTCAATCATGTGCCACGACATAAAAAAAAATAGTTGACTCTCACACTCACTACTTAAAAAAAAATAACTTTTACTTAAATGACAGTACATAATTGAATGCATACCAATTAAACTTATTATTTTTTCAATTAGAAATTCAAAATTTAAATTTTAAAATAATAATATTTATCATTTCATTTTATTCTTTAATATATTGGATTTAATTTGTATATATTGTCATTATAAAAAAGTTTTACATAAACATCCAATTATATATTATCATATCAATAAAATTATTTAACTTAATCACCTACAAACTTAAAAATCTTACAAATATAATTATTTGATTAGATAACAATATAAAATTCTTTTATACTATTAATGCATAACAATTAAACTCATAAATTGCCTTAAATAAGTTTTTTATCAGTATATTTTTAATTTACTCATTTTAATTCCCTAGTTTATCAATTATATCTAATATTATTCTTAAGTAATTTTTTTTTTGTTATGGTAAATGATGATGGCGTGTCAATTAACAAGTAAAGTCACAGTTTTAGATGAAAAATAACAATTTTTAACATGTATATAAAAAAATTTCCACCATGACAAACGTTAATCCATCATATTTGTAATTCTCAATTTATATATACTCCTAATTAATTGATGAAGGATTGTGTTTCTGAGTATTGTCACAATATTCATGAAGCTAGAACAGCAAATGGTTATAGCGAGAACAATAAAATTAAACAAGTACAGAGAGTGAGAGAGATATATTTGATTTTGGATTTTGTACATTAAATTCAATTTAATTGGACTGCAAGATATTTCACTCCGTTCTTCAAGGATCAAACAATAGAACTTAAGTACGCATGTGATGACTTCAGTTCTGATATCGCACATCCTAGGTTTCAATACGAGTTTCACCCATAATTCGCTAAGATTATTGAGTAAATTCCACGCAATTTTCAGAAGGAAGGCATCGTTTATGATGTTGAGGTCTCTAAACCTAAGTCATCCTCTATTTTTAGGCAAACAGAGGGTGCTCCATCTAGTGTAGCTTCCCTTCTGTTCTCCATATCTTCATATTAACTTTCTTTGGGCATGTGTGTGTGTATAGTGTTGGATTTATAGATAATTTATTATAATAATGATGCAAATTATATATTTTGTACTTCATCTTGGAAAGGTGTGTTTTATTGTGTGTGCAAGAACTAGACTTACTTAGTAGCAGAACAACACAATTTCAAAGTTAATTTTATTGGAGAAATAGCCGACAAAGCTACTGTTTGGGCTTAAAACTCAAAGCACAAAAATCAAAGAGTTATCCCAAGGAAGTCATGGTGCCAACAATTAAATCAAAAAAATGAGCTGAGATGAGATTTTTTCATATTCTCCTATCAACATGGTATTGCAAAAAATATTAGTAAAAAGTGGACTTATACAAGAAGGAAAAAAGACAAAAACAAGAACCATATGAGAGAAAAAGCAATTAATATACAACACATGGTAACATGAAAAGACATTACTTTAGACTCCTTGGAAGCAATCCCAATGTTCAAATCACTTGGATGGAGAATAAGTAAAATGCTGAGTTGAAACTTCCATATATACTAGTTACTAATCCTTAGTTTAATGTTTTTGTGACAATAGTTTGTGTATGTGAACATCTTAAGAGCTTTGCACTACTTAAATTTCATTATTCTCATTTCATACTTTGAACTTGCTATAACTCAAGTGAATAAAACTTGAGAGCAAAAAAATTTTGCGAGGTAAGAAAAACACCTTTGGGAGAGGTCTCTTAATTGATAAGAAAAGAATAGCTCAAAGTTGAATAAAATTGTGTAAAAGTTTGGAGAGGCTTGTTTTAAAATAATACTCAATAGTAAAAAATCCTACAAATAGTAGGGACTAGACATAAACTCTAAGTTATGGAGATCGAACTAATATAAATTCTTAATGTAAACTTTTCTATCTCTTTTTCTTTATATTTTAGTATTTTGGCTTAATCTCTTGAAACTGAACTTATATCGATATAATATTTTGATATATATATCGTGTTCATATTTCAAGTAGTTTGACAACAAAGTCTTGAAAACATTTACTAGATTTCTACGAACTATATACAAAAAATCTAGTTGCATAAGCTTTCTGATTTGTATGCCAAATGTGTAGAAAAAATTTTAAACAACCAAGGACTTGATTCAACTCTTCACTTTTAAATTCTTCGGTATCATCATATAGCTTTAGGGCCCTGTCATTCTGCATTTGAAAAGTGGCAAGTGAATCAAGAACGGAATGTGCAACGACTAAGTGCCTGTTTGGATTGTAGTTTGCATCCACCAGAAGGCCTTCTAGGAGAAGGAAAATGACTTTATACAGTAAATAGTAGTGTTTGGTTTAACTTCTTCTAAAAGGCCTTCTTTTGGAAGAAGTATATTTGAGTTTACTTTTCATTTTAGAAAAAGACCTTTTAAAAATGAATCTTACTATTACTCTCACATCAACAATCAAAAGTAATTTTACTTTATCCTATCCAAATAAAACTCATTCTCCTAAATTTATTTTTGACATATTCAAACCAAACAAAAATTATTCTTTTAAAAGTAATTCTTCTAAAAGTCCTTTTTTTAAAAGATATTCTTTCAAAAGATTTTCTCCCAAAAATTACACCGAATGGACCCTAACTAATCGATCGTAATTTCATAAACAATTAACCTTCCAGCCACTAAGTTTTGAGTGATGAATACGATCAACAATACAATGCAAAAGAAAAAAGAAATGAGATTCAGAATAATTTTCATGAATTTTAGATCTCTTGCGGGTTCGGAACCAAAGCATTAGATTATTTTATTTTTATAAGGAATCTTTTGCAGCCATAGCCTTTTCATTTTACATGCTGGAATAATAATATTGGATATAATTAATAAATTAAAGAATAAAAATAAATAAATTGAAAATATCATGACCAAAATGAATGCACAACTAAAATATAAGAACTAAACACTTATCAAAGTCTATATATTTGTATAACATATATTAAGAAATCATCTTAAATTATGTCAAAATTTTTTTTTTCTGAACATAAAAAAATACATCACATACATCTCAGGTACAGCAACAGCTCTTTCTCTCTCCGAATGAAATTCTCCGGCAGCTCTTCCACCTCCAGTGTCGGTGAATTATTTTTTAACGTGATATAATCATATAATTAAAGTCGGTGAATAATTTTTTTACTTGATATAAAACGTATAATTAAAGTCATTAATATATTTTTCCAATTAGTATATGAGAGATGATTCGTGCATCAAGCCGGCTTTGGATGTTAATCTAGTGTGATCTGTCAGGTCCTTTTCAAAAGTCCCATCGTGCTTGCAACTGCTCTTCTGCGCTGGTCATCGTGGAGTACTTAACGCTTCTTGTAATTTTCCACTACGTAGTGTGGGTTTGGGAACAAAAAAAAAAAAAGCTGTTTATGCATAAAAAAAATTGTTTTGAAAAATAAATTTTGTTTGGGTATATTCATTCTATCATATTATAATATATGATCTAATAATTTAAAAAAAAAAAGTAAAAGCAAAAATTTGGGCATTTTACTGTCATAATCATACGTATACTATTCACATTATTTTAATATTCTTAATCTATTCCCTTATCAATGATCATCAATATTATCTACCAATTATAATACACATTTTTTTTTATTTATCATATAAAAACAATTATTTTTAGGCAATTCAAATAAAATAGATTATGCTTAAATCACTTTTTAATTAAAATATTCAAATATAAATTAATTATTATATAAGCAATTATATGAAAAATAATTATATAAATAATTAATTATTAAAATAATTTTAATCTTTCAACTTTTCTAAACACGTACACATAATATGTTGAACTATTTCTTTATGCCCGAAACATATTATTATGGGGATAATTATTTTTTATATGAGATTTTTGTAAAAAATTTTGATAAATATGATATTTTTAATAAAATTAAAAAATATAATATATTTTATTTTTTATAATTTTTTCTCTCTCCTCTCTTCTCTCTCTTTCTTTCCCCTCTCTCTTCTTCTTCTCTCTGTCCCACTCACTCTCTTTCTCTCTCTCTCTCTTTCTCACACACACACGTAACACAAAAAAATAAAGTAAAATTCGGTGTACTTTCACCCAAATTTCCAATTTTTTTAATTAAAATAATAAAATTTGATTGATAACAAGTGAAATTTTCTTTTTTTTCTTTTTTTTATTAAAATAATAAGATTTGATTGACAATAAATTGGACCTTATTTTTTTCTCTTTTCATTTATGTTAAAATAATAGAATTCAATTGAAAATATATCAAATTTTAAATTTTTTTATTAAAAATAATAGAATCCATCTGATAATAAACTAAATTTCTTTTAAAATCTCATATTTTTTAAATTTTACCAAAAATTTTATATATCCTCAATAAATCACTCTAAATGCCGTATAAAAAAAAAAAAAAACACCCTTGTTTTGGAGCCCGAGAAAAATGATTAAATGATGGGGTTGTTGGCGTGGATGAATGGATGGGTATATCGATAAATCCAGCAGTGCATGGAAAGGTGGCACCATGCGAGGGTCAAAGCTCGATGTGCAATGTAACGCATGGTGTTAGATATGGATGAGAGAAAACACGTTGATTTTGGGAAGGCAATATCAATTAATTATTAATATTTTTTGTTGATTGTGTCGTTTAGTGAGATCATAATATATATTTTTCATTCATTTTCCACATTCACATAATTAATTTTTATTTGATTATCGAAATATGAGAATCACATGAATTCTTTATAAAAATCATTTTTAAGATTCAAATTTAAATTTTTGTTTCCAAAAATTAAGGTTACTTATCACGTTAACATTTTTTAAAAATTAATTTATTGATCTTGACTATGAAATTTCAATTTTTTGCTTATCTAAATTTTTAGTATATGAAGAATTTAATTCGAGTCAACTCAGTTCATTATAAATATAAAACTCCTTTAGTGTTAATTTTTTTCATACATACAGTTCAAAATTGATATCTTACTTAAAGCGTATTTAATTCTATTTATGTAAAATTGATTTTGTTGAAATTAATTTTGATTAGAATTAATTTTGAGATAAAATAATTTATATTTGATAATTTGATCTAAGAAATGATTTATGCTTGGATAATATTGATCAAAATTACTTTTAGATGTATAATTTACAAAAAAATTCCCAAATTCAATTATGATAGAATTGAAAAGTAAAGAATTTTCACTTTTATCTAAAATTAATTTTGAGACTATAATTGATTTTGTTAATGAGAAACCAAACAACAATAAAAATGGTCAAAATTGGTTTTGACCTTGCAAAATCAATTCTAACACCTCCCAACGCATATCCAAACCTGCATTTAAAAAAAATAAGTGTCAAATTATTTAAATTAACTAGGGGTTGGTTTATAAAATTTTAGATTAAATATTAAAAAAATATAAGAAGTTTAATGTAAGTAAATAGTATTGTTTACAGAAAGTTTATTGAATGAGTTGAGTTGTATTATAATACAATAGTATGGTTAAGCATGAATTTTCTCTGGCTGAGACCAGTGAAACTAAGTTTTCCACGGTATGAAAATTTGAGACTGGATCGGCTCTTAGATGTATTTTTCATTTTGCATAGAAGCCACTCTTTGGAAATAATTTTATCAATATTTATCGGATTCTCGAGTCGTCTAAGCTTTTTACTTTACATGTAGAATTTTTTGTTTGTCACACTATGATGGAAAGTTTATGCTAATATGCCTGAAATTAAGTGTAATTTGACAAGTTTTGTGAACGTACATATGCTGGCTCTGTAAAACGATAATTGGGTGGATGAGTGTATAATTTTGATTGAAGTAAAATTCAACCTAGTTGATGGTGGAAAGAATAATGTGATCATCAAGACATAGTTGATGACACCGATGAATATTATATTTTTGAATATATGGAAGACAATCAAGGACATAGATTTTGATAACTTTCAATTTGGGTACTTTGAATGTGTACTTTTTGAATGTTAATTTTTGAATGTGTACTTTGATGTTTTGCTACTATTTGTCTATAACTCAAATGCACTATAGGGTAGAATCGAGGGATAACTATGTCAATAACATCGAGATTTTCTTCGTCATGCTTGCCGAGAAGGCAGTGGTATACTTAATTGGGAAAAATATAGTACTACTTACTCACCAAATTTTTCACATCTATTGTTTTCTTTTCTTTTTTTCTTGTAGTATTTTCTTACTTCTAATAGTATTTTTTTTTATATACATAAATTTTGAAATTGAATCCAAAATTATATACTCAAAAGATCCAAATCCTTCTCATTCGGATTAACATAGTATCTATTATTTTCTTTTTACTCCATCCCTAGTCCACGTCATAAACATTTGATAAAGCTTTAAGTTGACTCTCAATGACATAACAAAACCCTTTTTTAGGATTTGAAATAAAGTTTTGTTGTTGTATTATTATTATTTTTTTAATGTTCATTTTTCGCTTCCCGTGTATTGTCTCACCAAATTCTTTTTTAAATAATAAGAATAAAAAA
Organism: Pterocarpus macrocarpus; assembly: GCA_031439585.1. Lineage (NCBI taxonomy): Eukaryota > Viridiplantae > Streptophyta > Magnoliopsida > Fabales > Fabaceae > Pterocarpus > Pterocarpus macrocarpus. The sequence continues at coordinate 53,396,637 of CM062516.1, read as the reverse complement.
ATTAAGAGATTAACTTAATTACACATTTTTATTAGTAAAATTTTAATATAATAAATGATTGAATCAAATATTTTTACCTGATACATTAATATGAGATTAAATATCTATATAGAATTTTGTTTACATTAAAAGTATGTCAAAATTAAATTTAAAAATGAATACTGAACATGTTAAGGCTAAAAAATAATTAATTACAAACAAATAGATGTAGATAAATTTATTATTATTATGTCATGAAAATAATAGAAGACAAACATTAGACACAAGTGACGAAATTTATTCCCACCATGAGAGAGGGAATGGTTATTGCAAACAGAAGCTTTGAAAATTAAATTACAATGCATGTAAGGCAACTGCAAATAGATGGAGCGCGCAGTGCCGAACAACTGTCTAATGCAAACAAAAACATAATATTAAAATAAACAATAGAACGCAGTTTTCTGAGAATATAATAAACACTTAAGACGAAATATGTGTGACAAGTTTCCTCTTATTGTTCTCTGTGCATTTGAAAAGTGCTCCGTCACGTCCGTGTCTTTCTTTGTTTTCACACTTTCCGCTTAGATCCTGCAGAAAATACGCAGATTTTGGTCTTTTAGTGCATGTTTGATCCCTTAACTGAATCCAACAAATAAGATGAAGATATTACATTAAACAGGGACGAATAAAGCATTAAATACTAATTCGAAACACGAATTTTGGTTTCAGATTAAGAATATACTTTACAACTTTATTGATGAAGAGAGAACATGAAGCGGATTACTAGTGAAGGGGAGTTTTGTACTAATAATGTTAATGTAGGTTGTATATATGAAAGATTAATTACCATGTGGTGTCGATGCGAACCACTATCTAGTAGTGGTGAGGTGGAGGAGGTGACTTATAGTAGTAGTGTGGAGGAGGTGGGGAGTGAACTGGAGGAGGAGGAGAATTGTACTTATAAGGCTTCTTGTATGGTGGTGGTGGTGGGGGAGAGCGGTAAACTGGGTGAGGAACATGGGGAGGGTATGTGTGGACTGGTGGTGGAGGAGAGTGGTAAACTGGTTGGGGAACATGAGGAGGGTAGGTGTGGACTGGTGGTGGAGGAGAGTGGTACACTGGGTGAGGGTGAGGGTGAGGGTGAGGGTGAGGGTGAGGGTAAGGGTGTGGGTGGGTGTGGTGGTGATGGTGCTTGTGCACTGGTGGTGGGGGTGATGGGTACTTGTAGGACTTCTTGTAGGGTGGTGGGGGAGAGTGGTACACTGGATGAGGGTGTGGGTAAGGGTGTGGGTACTTGTGCACTGGAGGTGGTGGAGATGGGTACTTGTAGGGCTTTTTTGGGGGTGGTGGTGGAGATGGGTAGTGGTAAGGAGGGGGTGGTGAGTGTACTGGTGGTGGGGGAGATGGGTAATGGTAAGGTGCATGCTCAGGTGGTGGAGGAGAGGGAGAAGGGTATTTGTTAGCTGAGATTTCACATGGCAAAGTGAAGAGGATTATGGCCAATGCAAGAGTGAGAGAAGAGGCCACAAGAGACCCCATTTTTCCTCCAAGTTCAATTCAAAGTGGGTTTTGGTTATGATCTTGCAAAGCCAGTGCCTCCCCATTTTATAGCCTATTTCTTTACCATTTTACTATAAACAATCATCTTGGTAAGTTTACTTTTCACTTGATAGACTCACCTTCTTGGAAGCATGATACTATAAAAGGCCATTTTTGAATTGGTTATTGTTATTGGCTTCTAGAACAATGCGACCCAAAAGTGTTTTGGAAGGTTAATTGATTTTAGATTTGGCGGAGGCTGCTAGCTAAGCAGAGAATCAAGTAGCTAGCCCGAAATGTGGAAACAACCATTTATTTTTCTTCGGCCCGAATAGAAAAGGACAAGAATCTGGCTTAATTGTTTTTGGTTTCTAAGGGTATCTATTGATTGATTTGATTCTAATTAACATTGAAACATTGCCTTCTGGAAATTATTTAACCAATATCTTTTGTCAGTTCCTTTTGATGCCTGATTTCGAAATCTTATATGGTTGCCTAAGACGTGTGCCATTTACAAAGGACTAAATAGATTTTTCATCTCTCTCTGCCCCTTATCAATTAAATATTTGATATTATGAGAAACTACTTTGTCATATTCACAATTTGTACGTCGGTGATTCAAATTGCCATTGCATTATAAAATGATCAACAACATTGTCCAATGATTTCTTTTACATTTTTTAATACCATTTTGTGTTAAATATAATTAAAATAAAAATTAATTTTAATACATTATTAATGTAAAGTATTTTATACTGTCAATGAATTTTATATTACATTTAAATATATTTTTAACCCCTAAAAATATGAGTTATTTTGATTTTGATTCTTATAAAATTTTTGTTTTGATTTTAGTCCCTCTTTTTTCCATTATTATATTTTTGGTCCTTATTATTTAGATCTAATATTAAGTGGTGATATTTTTAAGGACCAAAAGAAGATTTAAAAAATATTTATAATAACTGAAAACAAAATTTTTAATATTTATAAGGATAAACATATATTATAAAATATTTATAAGGACTAAAATTTAGAATAACAGGGATTAAAAACAAAAAAAAAAAGAAGAAAAAGGAGAGAATAAAATCAAAACAAAAATTTTAGATGGACAAAAATTAAAATGATTTATATTTATAGGAATTTAAAATATATTTAAACTTTTATATTATCAATGTGTGACTTTTGAGAAAGTTAAAGTAAAAGTCAAACAACTTTGATGATATATTAATTTATACTTAAATGATTGTTTAAATTTTTTTATATTAATAGTGTATTAAAATTAAAATTCTTAAAATTCAAAAAACTTTTACCAAGATTGTCAAGCCCATGACTTTACATAAACTTGTGAAGTCAAGGTAAACTTAAATAATAAACTCATTATTTTAAAAATAATATTTAAAAATATTCATAATACTTAAACATAATATAATAATTAATATATTCATGATAAAATGAATATAAGTCAAAATTTTACTTGCAACATCGTAAAAGTATGACATATAAATTAAAATCACAACAAATATAATAGATCAAAACTTTATAATATTAAAAATTCAAATAACTTAAGAGGTCGAAATCTTCAATTTTGGAACTCCTAATTAAGAGTGCTCCTTGTAAAATACTGTATTTGATGCTCGAGAAACCAAATTTTGACTAAAATAATAAATTTATTAATTAATTAATTTGAGTTTACCTGAGGTCACTCAAATGTACTCATATTTGAATTTTTAAGCAAGTTGATTCAATTTAAGGATCTAAACTGGTAAACTCTTATAAATTTATGAGTTGACTCAAGAGTTTAATAATTTTTTTTAAAAAAAATTATGCTTACATAAAAGTTCAGCAATTTTTGCATGAAAATATTTGCAAGAAAATCCACAGCAAATGATTTACAAGTAACTTTATAGCAAAAATCACATGAAAAAAGTCACAGCTAAATATATAACAAATATCCGCAACTAAATTTATAGATATAATTTCGTACGGATTTAGCTGCAAAAATGGTGTTGATAGAAACTTTTGACATTTTTTCTTCAATTACCTATGAATTATTTGTAGATATGTTATGTGTAAAATAAATTGCATAAAAAATATGTGGATTTTGTTGCTAATTTTGGAATTCATAGCAAATTGTCAACTATCTCACTAAAAAGTGGAAATTTGCAGCAAAATCCACAGCTATTACCTACAAATAAACTCCATAGAAAAATTCTACAACTAATCTGTAGTTTTTTATTAGTGATATCGTTACTTTAAATTATTTCTTCATGGGCTGAGGGGTAAGATTAATATAATTCAAAATACATAAAATAAAATTTAATGATTAGAAAAACTAAATAAAAAAAGGTATGGCTGCATAATCTATATGCATTGTACCTACGTTTACACCAATTAAAGTTAATGATTATTCATGAAAATTCTTTTTTTTTTTTTTTTTTAATTCATGGATGTGAGATTTATCTCTATGAATCTTGACTACAAGCCTAAACCAAGGCTCAACTTGGGCACTTAGCTGTCGCCCGCAATGGTCCTAAATCTCTATTTTGTCCATCTAACTTATTATTAGTTAGAGTAATAACCATTAGGTGTATGCTTTGTTTTCTTTTGTCTTGAGAAGTTGTTTCTGTTGATCTGGTTTTTTAGTAGCTTATGACTTCCTTGTATGTTGCTATCATGCTCCTTATCTCTTTTGTGAGTCGAGCAGTATGAATCAATTTATCGAAAAATTTAGTTAGAATAATTAATAAAATCTTAGTAGTTATTAGAATTGGTAATTTTAAAGATTTCTTTTTTTTGGGTGTTTAAGGTATGTTTTTACAAATATTGTTATGAGATTAAAACTTTTGATATATAAAACAATAAAAAAAAATCAATACGTAGTGAGATATATGAAATGGCAACATATATGAAAGTCATTTTCTACATTTGTAGTGGATGAACTTGCAAATCTTGCGACCATTATACAAAATTATAAGATGTGCTTGTACACTTGTAAAATAATAAAATTGTATATACTTACTCAAAAACTTTACTTCGAGTCATACTCACGAGTATTTTTTTTTTTCAAACTTTTTCACCCAATACTATAAATTCTAGATTAATTAGACCACCCACGCTAGTCGCTATCATTGTAGGAGTGGCAATAGAAATTGAAAAGGGGTAAGTGAAGAGATAACGACAGAGAAATTCCTATACACTAAATTAATTTATAGATGCAATTTAAAATGATACGTAGCATTCTTTGGTAGCTAGCTATCCATGTGTTACAATAGATAACGACCGATGCCTTTGGTTATCTTATTGTTAAGATAGGGGCTGCAGTTTAAGTCCAAAAATGGTAACAGTAAGAGGTAGTCGAAAATTAACAATGAATCCACACAAGGAAAGCTTCTGGTCGTACATAAGTAGATTTTTATAATTCACCGTCATGATTTAAAGGCAAGCATTATTAAAAAAAAAATCTTTAATTCGATTTATATTTACAAACTCTCGTGAGGGAATAATCTTTTAAGTTTTTTTCTTTTAAAAAAAAATCTACACGTTTTTGTTAAGGCTTTTCTGAAATGAGGTAATTTTTCTTTTCTGAAATATTATAGAAATTAATTTTAATGTATTATTAGTATAAAATATTTTATATTATTAATTATTAATATTTTATTTTTATATTATTTTTAAAGTTTTATACTAAGAGTCAAATAATCTTAATGATGTAATTATATATAATTGAATAATGGTGTAAAATTATTTATAATATATTGAGAATTTAATTTTAATATACTGTTAATATAAAAAATTTTTATACAAATATAAAATTATATATTATTATATTAGTAAAAATATTTAATTTTTATACTTATTACCTCAAAAATCTTATAAATGGTAACATACATATGATTGGATATTTATATAAAATATTTTTATATCAACACTCTATTAAAATTAAACTCATATATTAAAATCAAATCTTATGAAGGGGAATTGGGAAGGCATCAACTTAGGAAATGGTATACCAGACCATAATCTGAAGTGGAAAAACATTTTAAAAAAAGATGGCTGAGCTTTCGAAGCCAGCTCAAAGCACGTCGGTATTGACCTTTAACAAATCACACATATATTTATATATGACACTGACCAGCCCTTTGCATGTGAGAGAACTCTTTCACGTGCCACTGTCAATATTTTGCCCACAACTCACTGGAGTAGGTGATGACTATGAATCCAATGTAATCTCTCTTTCCCTCTCTCTTCTGAAGGAAATGAAAAGGAAAGGGGGATTGCATGCAATGCAACTTGTTCCCTTTGATCTCATTAATAGGAAGCGGTAATGGTGTTTACATATTACTACTGACTCGAACTTCAGCAAAAGGGGCGTATCATTGTTGAATTCTATGAAGATTTTGATTAAACTATATATTCTGATGAGACTTGAGCTATTTCAAGACTTCCATAGTTCAAGCCCTTTTGTCAAAAGTAAATTCCTCAACTGGGCTACTCCATTTCACCAACTTATTTGAAATCTCGAGTATTAGACATTTATTAGATCTACCTAGATTGACGAAATGTTGAGGAAATCTTTTAAAATCATGGTTGGCCCTAATTTAGCTAGACTGTCAGTGATTCTCGGTATAATTTATTCTTTGTCCAGATATCCCATGGTGCGGTGCAGATACAAGTCTTACATGGTTATATATATCATTAGAAAATAGCTGAAGATAACAATTAACTATATAGGGTAAATAATTAATTGATCAATCAGTTAAATTTATATATTGGTACGGTAGTTAGCATGTGCATTTCCTCAATCATCAATCGTAGTGCCTGCAAGAAGGGTGCAGAGTCAAATAAATTAAAAGGCCACACGTTTGAAACTTGAATATTGTATCTTTTACATCTGACTAGTGTAGACAATAGATTGGTTAATTTTAAAATGATGTTCGTACAAAGCCACCAATAAATAAATTATCGCAACTGAACTGTATAAAATGGTGCTCAAATCTTTATACCTATTAATAAGTATATTACAAATTAATTGGTTCTTGCAACCGATGTGTCGGTAGAAGGATCTTAACAGCATTTTTGTTAGCAAGAAAAAAAATATCCTGAATTCAGCAGTGCAAATTGCGTGGATTCAATTTGCTGAGTGCTAAAATATCCATCCTCTATAAACCTATTTAGATGAATTATTGTTAATTCCTTTTACCAGTGAGTACCATAACTAAATATACGGTAAATGCACTTTTTGTTCTCATGTTCTACCAAATCCTTAAGCAGTTTGACAACTTCAACAATAGCCGAAACCCATTGCTAGAAAGTGAGTGGTTGGATTAAAGTACCCATGAGACTTATCCTTTCCTCGTTGTCGTTGACATCAGATTAATTATGATGGCTTGTACTGTTATTTTTATTTTTCCAAATCCTTGTTTGAACCTTCCATCTTCTTCGTAACAACTCTCCGGCTAAAGTCACCCGTTATTCGCGGTGAGCTTGGGACTCTTGCTTCCCTTATAATAATGGAAGCAACAAATTATGAAGTAAGAAAAAGCTTATTTGGTCAACATGTTTAATTGTTCATATCTCTATATGTTTAGTATAATCTTTTTAAATTAGGATAACTATGTTCCTGCCTGTATTAGATGGGCTAGTTTTTGAAATGCTCAATGGTGCCATGGTGATTTCTCGATTGGAGCCGGGTTAGACTTCCTATAAAAATAAAAAATAAAAATAGTCAGCACTCAATGCAGTCTTTGAACCAAATGGATATATAGAAGTGTAGGCAAAGACAATACTTCTTACTGTATGCTTATATAAAGGATAAGTTTCCTAAAACGAGAGTTGCTACATTAAATTAAACGTATGGTATTTTACTTGAACCTAGGAACATACGATCCAACTTGTCATCATAAAAAACTATGAGATTATAAACACCATGTTCATTAAGCGATGTTTTGATATTATCATGAAATATTTTACAATAATTGATGAATATACTACAAATATACACTAATATGTTACGCAAGATAACGTACCAAGTTGTCTTACTTCATAGCTGAAACATGTAAATTAATGCTTAATTGTTTCAAGTAATTTAACACTTTTTTTTTAATAAAGTCTTAAATTCGAGTCTTATAGATTTAAAAAAAAAAAAAAGTATTGAGAGAGTTTCACCCCTATAATAGATTGACTCAAATCAAATTAGATTAATTAAAATTTAATGAACTCTAAATACGAATTGTTAATAAGTTAAAGCTCGTTAGCTCAACCCGTTTAGCCTACAAATATAAAGGGTTATGATCACCTATATTGCAAGTGAGAAATGCTATTTGTATGTAAAAAATAAAGATAGTGTTTAATCACAAAAAGCAAAGATAGTGTACATATAAGAAGAGAGAAAGATACAAAGGTAATAGTATTGCCATTCTTTCTTTTTCAACATTCACCACTTGTATATTTTTCTCTCTTTTTATGTCCATATTCTCTATTTTCTATATACAAATAGCATTTCTCTTGCAAGTTCATTTAAATGTGCTTCAACATAGATTAGTCAATGACTAATGCTCCTCAGCTAGAAAATTTTTGCCACAATCCATGACAAAAATAATCATGGGATTCTTTGATGTAATGAAATGATAGGACCTATTTATTTATCAAGAGTCAATGGCATGCTATATCATTTTGTTAACTCAATTTTAAACAATTTTTGACTCTCCATTATTTTCTTAGTTGATTTAACCTATCAGCTTATCATGTTACAAGCCAACTTGCAGGCTAGCAATGACCTTTTTTTTTTTGGTTTAGTCAATGACTCTATCAGTTTTTTTTTCCTAATCCATTGGTATTTAAAATTGATTGAATTTCAAATAATCTGACTTGAGTCGAGTCAACTCCACTATAGGAATAAAGGTCATTTATTACTAATTTTTTTATTCACAAAACTCGGTTAATAGTTCGCTTTATTTGATTAAAAAAATTACAAACCCAATTTCCCAAGTCCAATTTAAAGGATTTATTTTTTGGGTCGGGGAGCCCAATTTAAAGGTTAATTGGAGGCCTATCTGTTTGTGAACAATTGAGGGTTAATGGGCTAGGCAGGTGTGGTTGACCTGGCTGCCTCAAACTGCATTGATCTGTAGGTGCAAGGTTTGATCCTTGCTATGGGGTAATTAGGGGAGAAGCAAACTATAAAAGATAGGTCTACTCTCTTCCTAAAAAAATTAAAATATAAGTAATAAATTTATATAAAATAAATTAAAAAGTAAAAAGATATATTTTTTAAAGTATTTTGATTTTTCTTTCTTAAACATGTTTGATACACAATGACATATTCTTTCAACTTTTTATTTCTTTGAATTTGAGAAAGTAAGCGACAAACCTCGACAACTTGAAGTCTTGAATTAGTTGCACTTTGGAAAAATTGTTAGTACTGGATCAAATAGAACACCATAAAGTCATAAATCCATTTGCATTTTCACTTTTAGCATAAGATTGTTCCTTTCTCATTTGTTTAATTATCTCTTTTTTTCCTTCTTGTTTGTTTGTATACAAAAAAATATATATATATATATCCTCATATCTTGTACATTTTCTTTGCTCATCTGCATATTTTTACGTATTGATAACTATTGAATATGTCTTTTCAATTTTGGAAATTATTAAAACAAAGGCCGCATAATAAGATAAGATATGGTTTTCTTTTAGATTATGTGGTGTTTTACATTGAAACTGAAAATGTTACAAAATTTACCACAAATATTTTAATAGATGATTTTTATTCTATGAAGTATTTTAATCTTGGCCCCCTAAGAAAAAAATCCTGGCTCCGCCGCTGGGGGAAATGCACCCTCTCCCTCCTTCCCAACCCAACCAAAAAGGCAAGTTAACGGGCTAGAATTAGCCCACGACTGAAACAGGTGGGCTTAGATGCTGAACGGTTAGGTCAACATTAAACGAGTGTTTTTGTATTACCAACAAAGGAAGAAAACGGTGTCATTTTGTTGACCAAAAAAGAATTGAGCTTTTTTCAGTTTTTGATAGTGACTCGTGAGCAAAATTTAGAGAATATGAGCGTACATTCTATAATATTTTTAATTATTATTTCTTCATTACTGATTATAAATTTTATACTGTTCCATATAAAATGCATGTCTCATTTGAAAAAAAAAAAAATCCCTCAATAAAAGTATATTACAGTTTTAGTATTCTTTGGCCTCGTCATGTTGCACTATAGAGTCTAGACTGATGATGACGTTTTTCATCTCTACTGTATTCAATTTTTTGCAATGTAGTGATTACTTCTTTATAGAATTATAGGGGTTGCTTGGTCTACACATTAGCTTAGCCTTAATTTGTCAATTTTCAAAGCATGGAAAAATCGTAACATAATATAGTTACATGTAAAACAAAACTCGAAAGTCCTCTGAAATTGTAAACTAGTTCTTTAAACTAGCTTTTTCTTGTCATTTATAACACATTTCTTTAAGAATGATACTCACCAAACCTTGCGTTAAGACTCCACGCATATTCTTACGCAAATTATTGGATAACACTTTATTTTCACTTTAACTTCTTTGGATGTTTCAAATTATGATCATATCAATATAAATTATGCTATCTTTCTCCTTTTAGGATCTGTTTGGTATTGTGGAATGTTAAGGAAAAGAAAAGAAAAGGAAAAATAGAAGAGAGAAGTTAAGAGCATGTTTGGTTTGATCATCTTTTGTTTTCATTTTCACCGAAAACAGAAAACAGGATGTGATGCTGGTCTAGTGGGTGAAACCCAATCTGCCTTTGTTAGTGAGAGGCAAATCTTAGATGGGACCTTGATTGCGAATGAGGTAACTTGGTGGCTTAAAAAATCAAGGATGAGTGCAGTAATGCTTAAGCTAGATTTCTAGAAGGCATTGATATAGTTAGGTGGAGCTTTTTGGATCATGTCTTAGATTCTATGGGATTTGGTAGGAAATGGAGAACATGGATTGGACATTGTGTATCATCTACATCAATATCTATTCTTATCAATGGTTCCCCTTCAGCCTCGTTCAAAATGAATAGAGGCTTGCAGCAAGGGGCTTCTCTGTCACCTTTCCTTTTTATGTTGGTAGGTGAAATTTTCAACAAAATAATGAAGAAAGCTAAAAGCTTAAATTTGGTGGAAGGTTTGAGTGTTGGCCGTGATAGGGTTGATATCTTGCAACTTTAGTTTGCAAATGACACTCTTGTGTTGTGTCCTAACCAGAAGGAATGTCTTACAAATAATAGAAGATTGCTTAGTTGCTTTTCTATTATGTCCGGGCTGCATATTAATTATAGTAAATCTATCTTAATTCCTTTTAGATGTGAAGAGTCTTGGATTACTAACATAAAAAATGACCTGCGGTGTTCAGTAGTACAGCTGCCTATAACCAACATTAAGAAAATCAGATTAGGCATCGAACCAATCAAGGCAAAGGTTTAAAGGTTCAGAGATTTAATTAGTTCAACTGGGAGATTCGACTAGGACATAATAAAATATATATTTAATTATTTATATATATAAATATATACTTATGATTAATTAAAAAGCAAAAAATTATATTAAATTATTAACAATAACATAACTAATGCAAAATAATATTTATTATGAGGTACTTTATCAAACATCTTAAATGTAAAATTCATTTATTATAATTTTCACTTACATTTATCCTGAAAAGTACTTACAGAAAGTATAACAATTATTTTTTATTTTTTATTTTAAAATTAATTTAAGATTATATAACAAATAAGCATACTAAAAGAATCAAGGTTCGAAAAAAATGAATTTTTGTTTTGATTTTTTATAAAAGAAATAATAGCATTTTTATCAAATTAAAAAAAAAAAAAGTAAACAAAACTGATCAACCGGTTTGACCGATCCGGTTCATACCAGTTTACCAGTTTTTCCCGGTTTTGACCACATCCAGTTTTGTTGTGAAGACTGGACCGGCCTGGGGTCCGGTTCCCAGTCAGCCGGTCCAGTTTGGTTCTCTTAACATTGCCTATAACATACTTGGGGATCCCACTTGGTGCCAATTCTAAGCGGGTTACAACATGGCAACCAGTTTCAGAGAAAATTGAGAAAAGACTAGCTTTATGGAAAGTAAAGCTCCTATCTAGGACTGGTCATCTTGTTCTTATAAAATCTATGTTAGATGGTCAGCCCTTGTATTATTTAAGCATTTTTAAAATGTTAAAGGCTGTCGCTTAGAAAATTATCATTTTGCAGAGGAGATTCTTTTGGTTTTCTGATGCTAGAAGAAGAGGAATTCCCTTGGTAGCTTGGGAAACTATTCAAAAACCAAAGGAATTGGGGGGGGGGTCTTGGAGTTGGTGACCTAGCCAACAAGAATGCGGTGTTGCTCTTCAAGTGGTGGTGGAGATTTTATGACAGAGGCACGCCACTTTGGAAAAGAGTTGTTTATTCTCATCATAGTATTGATCTGGGTGCAACTATAAATTTTGCCACACCTATCAACCTAAGTAGCATTTGGAGTCAAATTTCAAACTTCTCTAACTTTGGAGAGTCTTGTCAAGCTATTATCCAGCAGGGATTTTGGAGAAAGGTAGGCTACGATAACCATACAAAATTCTAGTCAAACTTATGGTTAGGTAATGGGATCTTTTAGATTTCCCAGACTCTTCTCAATCTCAACCCAACAGGATTGCCTTATAATAGAAATGGGACAATGGCATGACAACTTGTGGCATTAAAACTTTGCTTGGAAATGGTGTTGTAAAAAAATAATTTGAACACTAGTATTTTAGCTTTAAATAATAAGAATAAAATAACAGCAATAATAAGATGTAGTAGAATAAGGTTACCACGAATCGTGCAAAGCACTGTCCTTGAGGGTTTAATTCCGCCCTACCCAAAGCTATGATTGGTGGAATGACGTTGACGGTTAACCCTCTAGGATTAGATGTGGGTCTCCACAGGAACTCGTCTACATGATGGTCCCGGTACGTTGAGCAGCAGATCTTGCAAGAAGCGAAAAGCGGCGAAGCGATGGGGCTTCTATTGTGTAGAAGAGTGAGAATGAGGAGATGTAGTTTTGTGTGTTGTGTTGTGCCATGTAGCAAGCTTTATATAGGGAAAAGAAATAGTTGTTGTAAAAGAGCCATTCGAAACTAGCCGTTGGATAACGGTCAGAAAAAGAGCCATTGGCTGCAACAGTAAAAAAGAATTTTGGCTAAAAATAAAATTTGTAAGGTAGTAAAAGCTTGACAGGCCCACACGCGCGCGCGGACAGACGAGACGAGACTGGGCGGGGCGGGGCGGGGCACGCGTGTGTGTATTTAACTACGGTCCAAGTCCACAATGCTACCTCAATACCATAAGGTATTTACCAATTAAGTACCATCATATATAAATGCTTATTAAAACATTTTCATGAGCAATGTGGGACTTCTTCCATAGTTAAATATGCATAGATAAACTAAGTTTAAAACACACTAAGACCCATATATACAACAAATGGAACTTATTTGTATAGGAGCAAGAAATGGTGCAAGAGCTTCTGCACCTCATTAGCCAAAATAATTTTGTTGAAGGATTTGACGATGAACCTTTTTGGAAATTTGATGCCTTTGGTAAATATTATATTAAGTCTCTCTCCCTGCAGGTGGTTCGGGCTATAGCCTCTTCCATGATTGTACAAACACAAGCTAGCATAGTGTGAAAGAATCTTGCCCTTCCTCGGGTGGAGCTGTTGGTTTGGTTTATTTTGTAGGAACATCTTAGTAACAAGGACAGACTATGTAGACTAAACTGCACTTTGGCGAATGACCAAAACTGTGTTCTCTATTTGGATGGCTTGGAATTTGTCTTACATCTATTTTTCACAAGTCCTTTGGCTTGGCTGTTGTGGTATAAATGTTTGCTTTGGTGGGGGATCTGTTAGTGCTACCCCAGTAACCCACTTATGTTCTTTAAAGCTTGGGAAGTTGCTTTTTTCAGGGGTTTTGAGAAAAAGCTATGGATATTTCTTATATATGTGGTGCTATGGACAATTTGAAGAATAAAGAATAGAGTTATCTTTGAACGTTATGCCCCTAATTGGGAGCTAGAAATTCAATTGATTAAGACTAGGCTTGGGTTTTGGGCAAAAAGGTGGTGTCAGGATTTACCATTCTTAGCTGATCAATTTGTCCATAACTTACAGCAGATTCGAGAATGGCATGGGATTTCTAAGAAGAGGAGAATTGCTAACTGATTTGAAGTTATGCAATAGGCTCAAGTATTATGCAGCAATTCTAGCCAAATACAATTTTGGTGATTCTATTAATGGTTCTTTGGTTCTTTTGGTGTGGCTTTCTTAGCACCCTTGTGCCTAGCTTTACAAGTTGCTGCATTGCCAGGTTGTTATTTGGAGTTGGAGTTTGCTTGTTATTTTTATTTTTTTCCTTGATTTGTATGCTTTCATGATGTGTTTGGCTTCCTTTTGTTTGAACTCTGTACTTTGCTCCTCATAGTTAATGGGTTGAGTCATTTCTAATTATAAAAAAATATTCTATTTGGCTGAATTTTGTCGGAAATATTTTCATAAAACGTTTCTTAAAATAGGTGAAAAATTTGGAAACAACGATTCCATGTTTCCTATGAAAATTTTTAAAACAAAATCTGAGAAAGGTGAAAACATGGTGGCACAACTTGTAATTATTGTAATTATAAGTATCTTTCTTTTTTGTTTAACCTATCGTAAACCCATCTTTCTTTCTTTCTTTTTTCTTTAACTCCATCACATCTAGGGGTGTTCAAGACCTAACCTGGCCCGATAACTAGTCTTGGCTCGAAACTTATTGAGCCAGGTTTGGGTTCTAAACTTTGACCTTGTGCACTTTTTGGGTTAGACTCGAGTCATACTTCGGATTAGCCCAATCTAGCCCGAAGTCAAATAATCCTTTACAAATTATATTTTTTAAAGCAATTAGTGATAAATTATAATATTTCATACTTCAATTAATATATTTTAACATAACTTGATATTATTTTTATATTGATATAATTTGTTTTGAAATATGCATTATAAGATATATTTTAAATTTAGTTTCTTACTTTTAAAATTTTTTGACTTTACTATGTATAATATCCAAATTTTTATATGATATCTAAAATTCAGGTTGACCTAGCATGACTCGATCACTAATCAAGTCATTTTCGGGTTGTGTTCAAGGTAAAAAGAGTAGGTCAGTCAAAATATTGGATCAAATTTGGGTTTGATTCAACCTAACCCAATCCGTCTTTTCAATACTCTTAATCACATCTTTCACCCATCGCAACCCCCCTCTAGAAACTACCTTGTCTCTGCGTCACTGCACCACCCATCCCGCCACGTCCTCCATTGCATTGTTGCTATAGAGTTGCCTCCTCTGCGCCCACCACCCACCAGTCATAACCACCATCAAAGGCCATGTGACTTGCATCATAGAACATTAGGGTTTGCCCCTTTTGAAGTTTCTATTTTAATGCCTCAAGTTTTTTTTTTAATACTCAACAAATTGTAGCCAACTTGTTTTATGTTTGGATCGCAAGCGTTTTGCTCAGTTTTGGTGTTTGGTGTGATAGTTGGATTAGAGTAGCTTTGTTGGGGTTGTGATCTTCCTGTTGATCTTAGTATTGGGTTACTGGTTGTTGTGGGGTGGTGCGGTTATATAGGGGGTTTTAGTTTTAAGTTTGTTGAGTTTTGATTCAAAGGTTTTGAGTGTGGGTTAGTGATTAGGGGCTAGTATGGGTGTTTTGATTGGAGTGGATGTAGGGGTCTCCCTAGTTGGGGTCTTTTACATTTGTAGTCTTCTGACTCCCTGCATTGTTTGTCTATCGAATCCTATGGATGTTTCAAATTGAAGAGCAAAAGAGAGTCAAGTATGAGCTTCAATTTGCTTAATTCTCTATTATGCAATCTTTGCATCGTGACTTTTCAAGGCTTCTTGCAATGCACCACCACCTCAATGGAACGTAAGAAACAATATATTTAGAGTAAAAAGTTAGAGCACTATCAACTTGCAATGAAGGCATTTTGAAGTATTAATTTGGTTTTGAATATCGATGAATTTTTTACATGTTAAATTTAGAGATATAATATATAAGAATTTAGAAATGAATATACAGAATTAATTCCTCAATTCATTAAAATTTGAAACGGATATTTGGAAATGCTTTTATTCAAATGTGTTTGTCCTTTTCAAGTTTTAAAACCAATTACGATGTAAGAATTTAATTATATATTATTATATATCACACATATAATATTTATGATTTATCACTTTGAAATAAGAATTTTTGACAACTTTTCAAATATAGCAATAGAATAATATTTATTATAGTGTTTAAATATTTATCTATGTATAGATCAAAATTTAGTAATTAATTATTATAATAATGTAATTTAAAAAGCGAGCAATTTATTTAATTTTTAATATTTTATAAAATTAATTATTATTTTAATAAATATTTTTAGTGGATAAACCAAAACTGCAAATCAAATATATATATATATATATATATATATATATATATATATATATATATATAGCTTTTATGGTTTATAACAAATATTATTTTATTATTTTAAATTAAAATTTAAAAATTATATTTTGAAAATGAATAAACCAAATATATTTTTATTATTTTCTTTATTTGAAAACAAAATTTATTTTTATAAATTAAATATATTTCCTAGAGTTTGAATATTTGAAAATAGAAATTATTTTTAGAAAACAAAAGGAAGAAATGTTTTCGTAAACCAAATGCACCCTAAGAAGTTATTCTTTCCTTTGTTTGGTATTAGTCAATAAAAAAGAAGGAAAACTTTGGATTGATCATTAAAAAAAAAAAAATGTAAATCTTTGTAAATTTTGATGTGAGGCACGAAATTCCCTTCCTTTCCCTTATTTGAGAGAAGATGAAGAAATGGTAGGACACAAAAACTTTCATCCTTCCTACTCTTTTCCTTTCTCTTGATAAAATGTTACGAAATGAGGCATGAACTTCATCTTTTCAACCCCCCTATTATTTTCTTTCTTATATATATATATATATATATTTTTTTTTTTCGGTCAAGGGGGAGGGGGATGGGATGTTCCGATGCAAGGATCGAAGTGCAGTTCCAATGGAGGCTAAGCCAATTACCACTGTGCCTCCAGCCTCAACTTCCTTCATTTTATTTTTTGGTCGTGTCTTTCAACTGTTTTAGTGTTACCAAACAAAGGCCTTTTTTTTTTCGGGCCAAACCAAACGAGGCCGTAGGTTTTAATCACAAGATGCAATCCTATTTTCCCGAAAATGAACGACCTGACATTTTATTAGGGTTTCAAAATCGACCAACTTCCATCCCCAAATGGGCCTTAAAACGGGCCCAAACTTTTTCGCTATTCCATCTTCTTCACATTAGGGAAATTAGGGGAAGTTCTTTTCTGAGCTGCTACAGAAATCAGGGAAAGTTAGTTATTTCCCCAGGACTCGTGGCAGCCGATCCGCATAACGAGGGGAAGTTGGTTACATCGGGCATGAGAAATTGGTACCATCTCTTTCTTCCTCCAATTCCAATCTTCTGTAACATTTTCTTCCTCTTCTCCCTATAGAATTTCCCCTTCTGATAGTGTGTGTTACTTTTTCATTTGATTCCTTTTCTAGTTATTGAGAAATTCACATTATATTTTGGTGCTTTCGTAATCCCATGGCCGAGAATACCCTTCTTAAGGAATTGCAAGCTGAGGTTCGCAGCATGAAGGAGTTATTGGAGCAACGGACGCAAGAACAGCAGGAGCATATTGCAGCTGCTAACACTCGCATGGAGAAAATTGAGCTCGCATTGGAAGCGCTGGCTCTTCAGCAGGCGCGAAATATTGTGCTCAAATTCCCCAAATTTGACGGTACTAATATGCTGGAATGATTCTTTGATTATTATGCTACATCCTGATAGGGATAGGTTGATTATAGCTTCCATACACATGGAGAATCATGCGATACATTGGTATCAACTGATGATGAGATTGAATCCGTTCGATTCATGGAAAGCTCTCACTAGAGCCCTTGAATCGGAATTTGCCCTTCGCCCATATTATAGTCCTCGAGCTGCATTGTTTAAATTGATGCAATCTAGTTCGGTTAACGTCTATCATAAGCAATTTCTGGCTTTGGCAAATTGGGTGCATGGTCTATCAGATGATGTTTTACTGGACTGCTTTGCAAGTGGCTCGCAGGATGACATTAAGAGGGATGTGTTAGTTCGCTTTCCGGATTCCATTTCGAAGGATGTATCGCTTGCTCGGTTGTATGAAGAGAAGTATCATCCCACTGTTAATGTTTCCCAACCCCTGCGTAATACCGGGGGGCAGAATCTGTTCGATTCGGCACCGGCTTCGCGGACACCGCAGCCTAGACAGCATGCCATCAAGAGAATGTCTGCTGCTGAAATGCTACTGAGTAGTGCTGCTATTGTGTTAGGAAACGATTTGTCCAAGCTCAAAAGTGAGTAGCCTTTACAGTAATTTGGTGCTGCATTGCGAAATTGGGCTGATGTTTGAAATTCTATGGGGGGAAATAGTTCAGACGATTTATTAGAAGACGTATGTTTGATTTGTTTTGAAATTTGCTTGATTGTAGTTTAATGTTTTGGAACTAGTAGGCTGTTAATTTCCAGCTTTAGGATCGTAGTCATTTTGCAAGTGATTGCTGCTGTAATCTGATAATATGGATTTTGAGCTTCTGTTTGGAGTGTTATGGATTAGTAGATGAGGACGAAGCAGTATATATAATCCAACATTTGATCTGAAATTATCATCAGTGATGGTAGAACTTCTTTTTGTTCCTGAATTTACCTATACATGTGGTTCAAATATTTTCACTAATTGAGTACAGTGTAAATGTCTCGGTAGTTGTTGGTACTTTATTTTTGTTCCTCAAGAGTAAATGACTTGCATCTATTTTTATCTCAGTTTGTCATCATCAAGATTTGAGCAGATAGGTTGCCCTAGTGTTGCCTCTGTTTATAATGATCTGAAAATTGATGACAAAGGTCTAAATGTTTTTGTATTTAAAGTCTTCTTTAGCTATTGGAGTATGTTTTCGATTGTAAAATGTCTATGGTTAGAAAAATGTGTAGTCGTCAAGTTAATTTGCCTCCTACTTTCATTTTTTTTGTTGTTTTGATATAAATATATTATGTGGTTCTTTGTCATGGAAGAATGTTTTCATTTCATTGCTTGGACTCAATGAAATTAGGATAGTGTGTACCATAGACACAGGCAGATAATGCATCTGCTCATGGAAGAATTCGTATTACTAAATCTGCATTTTAAAAAGTATCTGCACACTATTTTTTTTCCTCTAAAGTTATGTATATTGTATTCTTCATTAAAGATGATGCAATTACTTGTGCATGATCTTTCTTACATTAGAACTAGAAGCTCTGTATCTTACATTTTCAAATGAAATGTTTGCACAAAAAATTGGCCTATTGAGAATAAGATGTTCTGACGCCTCACATACTTGGTTCGACTCTGCTTTGCTCCTTATTTGTCTAAAATAGGCAAACTATTTTCAAAGGTGTGTCACTGCCCATTCATTCTTGTAATTAGGTGTGGGGCTCCCTTTATATAGAATTATAAAGAAATCATGTTCGTGTTTTTTTTTTTTTAATTATTTTAAAAATAGTTTAAAAACTGGTTTGTTAATGCTGTGAAAACTGTCAATAGGTGTCGGTAATTAGTAGCTTGAATTCTCCCCTGGATTATCATACTGCTCTTGGTACTTGCTGTGCAGTTTCCGGATAAGCTCTTTACTCTCTTGATGAGACATTAGATGGTAGGAAATGTTGGATGCACTAACCTGCATGCGTGTAAAGAGTTGTATGATTGTTGGATGATGGAAGGGTCATGTTTGGTTCTTACAATATTCCTTGGTAAAACAAAATTGGATACTTGGTAAACAGTGTTTACCGTAGGTATAAGCAAAATGTTTGAACTTATCTTTTTGAGAAATGTTTAGTTAACTCATTATGCATAAAATATCGTATCGATTTATATCCTATATATTATTGAATGTAGTGTGGACCACACTTAAACTAATTCCATGCCCCATCCAATAATAGATAGAATGCGAGTTAACACGGTATTCCATGTATAATGAGTTGACCTAAACTCTAATTTTTTCTTAGCCCGGAGGAGGGGGTAAAAAAAATCTAGTAGGCTCTATGTATATAATATTTTAAAATCATATTGTACGTTTAACATCATGGTGCATGGATAGATCATAAAAACGAATTTGTTATTAAGTGTATGTGATGTGAATATCTTAACCAACGGGAGTACATATTTCATTTAAGGATGTAAGTAAATGAGGTTGTGTGCAGTATTTGCGCGATTTAGGGGAGATGAACATGATTACAAGATTGTTGTATTTTGAAGGTAATGTACCTTTGATCCACTGCATCTAAATAAACTGGAGTTTTTATAAATAAGGTAAATCATCCCCCCTATCTCTATTCTCTAGTATATCGCTACATCTTCTATCCATTATAGTTTCTAGAAATTGTGATTTTCTCACATTATTTTTATTGTCACGCAACGAACAAGCGCCTTAATAATCACTTTGCCCAACTTGTCATACATGGTTCACTTTCCTTGGATATCTACACTTACCAGTCCACTCAGTCTTACTCTGGAAGCTTGCACATCATAGATTTAGAAAAAAGATTGTTTCCTATGCCTTCAATATCAATACATGGCCCTCTCATGGACTTTCTTTTAAAAAAAAGAAAGAATAAACAAGCTTTATTTTATTAAAGGTATAATTGATATTAATTTAGTCTTTTATCAAAAAATTAATATTAAATTATTTTTTTCAATAATAAAGAGTAACATTAACTTAGTCCTTTTTAAATATGATTTTTTTCTGTCCTTAACTTACTTGTTTACATACGAAAGCTTACAAAAAATTACAATTTACTACATATGAAACTACAAAAGTTTTACTCCTTTAAAATAACATTGACAATATCCACAATACAAAACTAACTTGAAGAATAAAATGATCTGTTTAAAATTGACAACTAGCACTGCAAAAATATTTGAATGATTATATTGACATGTGCTCTTTTATTTTTTAAATAAACACTGCATGCCTGCTTCACGTCACGTGCCAATCAACATACAAGTACAGTAAGTTTGTTGTTGTTCAAGTTAGATTCCATAATTCAGGAATGGTTAAGTTCACAACAACGCTTAGAGAAAGTTATTCATATCTATTTTGTATAATAAACAATATATGACTCGATATAGATGATTTACTCAGCGTTTACTCGATCTATATGAAAATTTCTTGTTAGACGTACCAAGCAGTGTTAAGACTTAAGAGCGGAGGATGGAACCATTTTATGGACTTAGCCCGGTGACGATTCATAGATTTAGAAGGAAAAACCAGCCAGGCATAAAAATTTTGAAAGTTAATTTTAAGGAAAGTATTTTGAAAAAATATGTATTATCATTTTCAACTACCATCATCAAATTCGAACAATATCAAAATATATATGAAATCTGTCCCTCCTCAAATGAGCAATACATGGTGGAATAAAGTTTTTAGTTGTTACTTCTTATTTTACTTATTTTTCCAAAATGGACTAAGCTGCAAACTCATGTAGAGTTTGAGCACGTTTGTTCACGTGTGGAATGAGGATTTGTCCAAATCTCGGACCATTTTGTTAACTAATTGAATGAATTAATTCAGTTACTCCAAAAGACTAATTGAAAGAAAAATAAAGAATCAGAATTTTTATTTAAATTTATTTGTCAAAAATGACTAAATGTACAGGTTCACTTCTAGATAGATAAGTAAGTCATATTATTTAATCTCATTCAACAATTACCTTCAAATTTTATTAAAAAAAGAAAACAAAAATTGAAGTGGTACACGTACGCTAAAACGAAATGAAATTACTGGCTTTCGTGGTCACGGACTAGTGATTCCCATATGAGGAAGTAAGTGACATCAGTTGCGACAAAAGTGTCACACAACGTTTACTAATAATTGCAATAACGAACATTTGCAGGGACTACATCTGTTTCTGTTGGGTGCTGAGCACTGTGGTGTCAGCCACCACACCCTTCATCTCATTAATTCCATGAAAATCTTCCACCAAAATGAATAATGACGTGAGACCTAACCCTAACGAGTAACGACGGCACACTCCTACGGTGCATGTTATGATGCAAGCAGTACAGAGAGAGAGAGAGAATAAAGTGTTACAAGAGAATATAAATTTTGAAAGGTAGTCAACAAGGTGAGGAATATTTAAAGGTGAAAGACTAAAGGGTCGTTGTTAAGCAAACGAATGTCAACAAAAGTACCTGAAAATGTGCACACATACTCTCTCAAGTTGTAGGGTTGGTAGCGGAGTTAGTTACAAAATGAAAGAGTTTAGCAAGTGTAGCTTAACTACAGTGAGATTGCTCAAAATAATTAGGTATTTTAACTTCTTGACCAGATGTAGCTTTGATAATAAAATAATTCTTATTGAGAAATCTAAAACTTTTTTTGGGATTTATATATATTGAGTTGGATTGGTCGAATTCCTAATAATAGAATCTAATAAATAAGTAGACTTCACTAAAAAATAATAATAATAAAAATAAAAACAAGTATAGCTCAATTAGCAAACTAAACGTTATGATAACGGGTGTTACTTACAATTAATATTTTTAAGAGCTTGCATCTCATGATCTTAAAAAATTATATGTTTGTTTAATAAACCATTTTATACATAAAACAATTATCTTTATTTTTATATTATTATTTTCTTTTAGATTTGCACACTGCCACATTTATATCTTTTCGTATGGCTTTTAATACTGTTTTAATAACGCTTTCCGTAAAAGTAAGGCATTAGGTAGGCAATACAAAATGCTTAGCTTTATTTTAAAGTTTTTATAGCTTTAGTTAGTATTATATGTCATCTACGTATTAATCATGAAACTGAGCGGAGATCTGGCTTTGTCGCATCCATTGGAATGTAGCCAACATGTGAAGATTCTCAGAAAAGATTAAGCCAGCATCCACGTTCCGTGAGCACTGTACACAACCTGGCTTTACCACATGCTTTTACTGTCTCAAAGTTAATTTATCTCAGGGTTCATGAAATTCAATGAAATAGTAAATTTATTAGTTGTCTATCAGTGTCAAAGACAGTAGAATATAACTAGAGAAAATGAGAGAAGGGAAAGAGACGTGTACGTTCAAGAAAAATACAAGGACTGCAATTTTTAGAATTGAAACCCTAATATGCCAATTAGACTTCCTTCGAGAAAAAGCTAAGAAGAGAAGAAGGGAAAAAAAAAAAAAAACAACAACAAATGTTTGAACAAGTTCACACGTAACAAACATTGTTTTTTTCTCCATAATCTCTTACTTTTCCTCATTGCAGGGTTGAGCTTCCAAAATGGTGGCTTGGCTGTGCTGATTTCAAGTCACGGTCCAAAGAACTCATAGAACTCATCACACGTTGTTGTCGTTGTCGTTGTTCTCTTTGTGAAAATGCACCACTCATGTTTCTCACCATTCCTCCAACACCGAGGAAGTCTAGTGTCAACTTATCAGACCCTCCAAAACTCACGCCAAGATTTTGGGGCAACTTAGTGCTAGACTCGTCTAGATTGTGAAACTGACCATGGTTGTCGTCATCATTCCCTTGCACATTGCCAAATATGGAAGTAGTGTTCCCATCGGCAATGGAGCTCATCAACCCATGAAGGTGGTGGTGGTCGTTTTCCATGCTTGATCTTATGCCTTCTCCCCTCCTATGATCACTTCCAAAAGTGGCAATATGATCAGGCACAAGTCGCCTCTCAGATTTGGCACCATTATTGGTTGATGAACCACAAATTCCTCTAAGTAGAGAGGAACCATTATTGGTGGTTGTGGTTGTGGTTGAACCCATTTGAGCAGCTTTCTGAAGCAACGCAGTGGCTGACATATGAGGGGACATGTTTTCATGTTGCACTGAAGAGTTGCCAAAGAGTGAAGACAAACCTGAACCAACTTGATCACTCACAGGGTTGTTGTTAATATTGTAGAGTACTGTTGCTGTTCCTTGGTTATTACCACTGCCACTTATGTTGCTGAATTGGTCAGGGATTATGGTGCCAGTGCTATTGCTATCTGGAAAGAAGCTGAGGTTGAAGAGATTGGAAGGTGCAGAATTGGAGTTATTGTTGTTGCCTTGAAGATCAGGAAGTTGCATGAGACCATGTAATTGCTTGCTTGAGAATGGTCCTTGCTGAGATTGGTTCTCTTCAAATGCTTGATTTGGGTCATTCATGAAGAAAGGTGAGGAATTAGGGAGTGATTGAGGTGAGTGTCCAAATGAAGATTGAGTTAAGGGTGGGATTAGGTGCTCAAACTTTGCTGCACCAGCACTGCCAAGGCGCAAGATGCTGTTAGTGCCACTTTGGTTCTGGTTTTGAAGTTGGGAGATTTGGGTGCCCAATTGGGATATGCCTAAGCTCACGTGGTTTGTGCCATACAAATGTGTTCCCAGAGGGTTCATGCCATCGGGGTGCCTTGCACTCTCCTGTGCTAAAGCATCGCAAAAGGCCCTATGAGTGATAAAACTGTCACGCCTGCAATGAAAATATTAGAACAAATGAGTATGTCATTGGCATCGACAATATCTTCCGTAATCACAATTAAAGTCATAGTCAGAGAAATTGACACTAAAGGCAATAATCGAAAGCTGAAGTTATAAATCCGAGTATCAAGTAAGGCCTAGGTTGATGTAATAAATGGGGATATCAAAATAAGACACATGAAAAAAAAAATAAGAAAAATCGAGTTTTACATTAATGTACCTTAATGTTTGTGTTACAAATCACGTATCTTCATAATAATATCTAATAAATAGGTAAAAGAAAAAATCTCATGAAAATAATAATCAAAATTTTCTTAATTATTAACAAAACCCAACAACTATGCAACCATATACCAACACTGAATATTCTAAAGAAAGACATAGCTTTAGTTTTATGATGAATATTGATAACATAACGACTGTGCAACCAAACGAGTTTTCGAATTACAATTATACCAGATGCCAATTATATATAACCGACCAATTCCAAAGGGTAACCATACGTAAAAAATTAAATAAAAAAGGAAAAAAAGAAAAGAAGTGAAGATGATAAAAATGGAATATATTTTCGTTAAAATCGGATCTACTCGTTTGAAAATGCGAAAATTACAACCGAAGGAGAGGGCCCCGGCGATTATGCCAAAATGTGATACAAACCAAGAATTCCAAATCGAACTGCCACTTTGAGTCCTCTCTTTGATCAATAAAAGAGAGAATTATTTGCAACTTTGATGAAAGTCAATAATCATACGCCCAGTATGGGGCCACCCTCATTAATGCAAACTACCTCAAGACTTGTCTATTTCCACGATGAGAATTCATTAGAACACAATCGTACGATGAAAGGATTGCTTAATTCTCGGAAAACCTGAGAGAAAATACAGACTATAGATCGGCCAATTAATGCTGAGAATTTTGTTTTAGTAAATTACTTGAAAAAAAAAAAGGCTGCCCGTGGCTCAGTGGTGACAGTTAGCCACATGAAAATTTCTTAGTTACTCTTGAAATAAAAGAATTTATTTATTAGTTGACATATAAATAAATATGGACCACTCCTTTATCCTAAATTATCAATATTTACTAATATGTCAAATTGTAAATAAATTAAGTAAAAAATTTCTCTAAACACATTGGACCCACTGCAAGAAAGTAGCTGGATATATATGTATATATATATTTGAACCGCTACATGTAGCCAACCCAAAAGAGAACAAAACTCAGCATCTCCAACTCATGTGAGAACAAACTCAGTATCACTGTGCCTCCGTGCCTGTGCCCCTTACAATGTTTTACTTAACTACACGTGAATGAGGGAATAAGGATGAGGGGCACTGTTCCCTAGCTAGGACCATCGTTGAGCTTGCTTGTTTTTTTCTTCCCAAAAACCATTTTAATTCTTGTACCCCATTTTTAACAGTGTAGTCACGTGTCAGCAGTCTTCTGCCATACCTCCACTAACACCCACACACAAACTAACCGAGGGAAAGAGAGAAAGCTCTTTGTTCGCATTTAACTTTTGTTTGGAGTATATTCACCTTCTTCGCTAGCCTTTTTTCCCACTCCTTTTTGGTTCAACTTATCCAAATTCACTCCTATTATTAACGTTTAGGTTAATTAACCCGTATTACTTTCAGAAAAAGCTTATGTACATAATGCTTGAAAGCTGAAAACATTTTTTTAGTGTAAAATAATAAAAACTAGTTAAACATGCAATTACTAACCATATATTAAGAAACCCTTACTTTAATTTCAAGAAACTGGTAAGCACACTTAGTGAAGAATACATTTTATATTGAGACTAATTTTTATTTACCAATAATATAAAATAATTTTGTATTATTATCTGATAGAAATTATAAAAATTGTTATGCTATGACAATAATTACATAAAAATAGACCATGTTAACAATATTTTTGATTTCTATCTGATGATATTGCAATATTCAGCTCATGAATATTATTCTCATATAATATTATATAGTATGATATGATTAACATCCAATGTATATATATATAAAGTTCATGTGTGCAAGAGTAGGCAGTAACATAGTAAGACTAATTAGGGTGTTACGTACCTAGAGAAGAGAGTGCCACAGTCACATCTGTATTCTCTGGTGCCACAAGTCTTAGAATGAGCCTTCCAATCTGATTGAACGGCATATTTCTTTGAGCACTTTTCGCACTTCCACTTCTTCTCGCCGTGCTTGCGAGAGTAGTGCTTCTTAATCCCAGTGAGGTCTCCCAAAGCCCTTGAAGGATCATGATGGACGCATGTGGGCTCCGGACACAGATAAACCTTTCTTTTTGGCTCTTTGTTTGTCTTCTGCTTTAGCTTCCAAGGGAGGTTGTGTCCTCTTCTGTGGAGCTGTAGGTTTTGCTCCCTTTGGAACCCTTTGTTGCACACCTCACATATAAACCTGTTTGTTGCCATTAGGGTCTTGGGAGATAGTGCTATCACCTCCGCATCTGGATCTATGTTATGCCATGGAATAAAACGCCAAACAACAAATCATTAGAAAATTCTATGCTTCAATTACTTGCTGAAATTGAACATGCACAAAGCAACTTGAAGAAGCTAAACTTTTTTTATTCTTTTAAAAGACTACATGCCCATTTAAATATTAATAAAAGAAAACCATCAAAGAATATAAACCAGAAGTCTTGTACTGTAGAGGAACTCCGATGAAAGCACCCTAACCATTCTGACTTTTCTTCAGTAATAATAATAATAATAATGAAAAAAAATAAAAAAACTAGAGAGCCCTAACACATATTCAAGATTTAGGGTTTCCTTGTGTTTGTTTGTCAGAAGAATGAAACCCAACAAAAACTGCATAGGGTGCATGTGAGAGTATGGATTTGTGTGTATTTGTGCTTTAAGTAATAAAATTCAAATAAGCCACTTGCTTGGTGTTCCAGGCTGATTCCTCCTTTTCTTCTGAGGCACTGTGGTTGGAGCAGCTGAGGAAGCAGCTGTGGAGGATTGATGTTGAAGTTGTGTTATCTGACTTTGGTTTTCGTCTCTGATTCCCAAGAATGGTGTAGATGAAGCAGCAGCCATAATTGCTTTGCAAATCTGGAATCAATTGCTGATATATATATATATATATATATATATATATATCAAATGTTGAAATCCATCTTCTGAAAGAGAAAATTCAATTGCATGCTTCCTTGTCTCTTGGAAAGCATTAGAAAAAAATAATTAAAAAAAAAATTGGGAAAAAGAAACCATATACAGGAAAGAAAGAAGGACCTGAAGTATGTTTTTCTTCGCTGCTTTCTTGTCTCGTGGAAAAGGTTCTCAGATTAAACCAAAAAAACACGAAGAAGGAAGTATCTAAGGAGACAGCAGGAAGCAGGAGACGAAGAGAAGAAAACAATTCACCAAGTATACCTACTTTATCTTCTGGCTATTGTTTTCTTATGCATAAAATTTAGCTACTCCCCCCTTGTTATTCCTCAATCATTTATTGTCAACGAGGTAAATAATAATACCACTTGACATGCTTGTCCACCCATAGGAACACACACACACACACACACATATATATATATGTATATCTTTTTTCCCCCGCCACATGTGTGTCTCTTGTTTTTCCTTCTATTTTCCTCATCGTGCATTTTGTTACGGAAAATACATTGAGGGAGGTAAAGTGAATGAGAGTAATTAATTGCAGGTAATTTATGTCACTGTTATGTGCTGCAATTGCAGAGGCTACTGTGTCCTTAGCAGATGATGGCTTGGGGCCACCGACCTGTAGGCCTCACCTTCTCTCTCCTTCCTTATCTCTCCTTCTCTTATTTCGTATCTTATATTACCAACAACCAGACAACTTCTTTCGTCATTTTTCTCCCCCACACCCTTTCTCCATTTTTTTAAATTATATTATTATTATTAATTATTAATATACACCTCACTCACTGAATTTCACCTCGTGCAATCGCATAGTTGCATTTTGATATTATAAATATAAGAGTATTATTATTTGCATGCAGTGGACATCATTTTCAATACATGTAAAATTAATCTACAAATAAATAGAGATTTTAATTATATAGATAGGGAATTTATTTATAAAAAAATGTGTGAGAAATTATATGTTAAAAAAATATCATTTATACTTATTTTTTAAACTTAATTATTATCTATACATAAGGAGAAAAAAAATACAAGGTAGTTCCTATAGTTTTATCCTTTTATGTTTTGGCCCCTATAACTGTTTTTTTTTTTTTATATATATAAAGGATTTGTTCCTATTTTTTTTAATAAAAGATTGGTTCCTATAGTTTAATTTTTTTTTATTTTAGTCAGCCGCGGATCAACACCCATATGGGAAAAAATTATATAGGAATCTATATTAAAAAATATATATTATAGGGATCAAAATCAAAATTTGATGCAATTATAAAAATTAGTATACACCTTCTGTTTTAGAATATTTATCCAAAATAAAAAAATAAATAGATTAAGGAAAAAAAAAATTAACCTTTATAGAGGCATAAAATTATATAAATAGACAAAATTATCCCTATCTAAATAAATATATTTTAATTAATATAGTTAATACTATAATTATTCTCTTAACATAGACGATAGTGGGTTGATTTAGCACATTTTTAACTCAGATTATAATTATAGTGGGTGACAATTAAATTAAGGATAAAATTAAAAAAAAATTAATACTATCTTAATATTAAAAATAGACAGATATTTTAAAACCCTAAAATATTAAAATTGGACAAATATTTTGAAACGGAGAGAGTAATATTTAAACCTTAATAATATAAGTAAATGCTAATAATTAAATTACATATTTTGTTTTTGAAATTTGAAATGTTAGATCATTAAGATAATACAACATGATTATGTAAGAAAGCTTAACCCAAACATTCGACAATAGTTTAACAAGTCATTATTTATTGTCATATCATATTTGGAAAAATTAATCTACACTTAAGTAAGAAAAGAAAAAATACAACTAACAAGCGAGTAAGTCAACTAATGGATGGCTATCCTAATATAATTAGAGGTCTCAAATTCGAGTCCTAAATATATAGCTGTATTAAATATCTAATTCGAGTAGCCCTTGGCTTCTTCTTCACTTGTGGTTCTACTCCTCATTCGCCCATAGATCTCAAAAGCTAATCCCCATTCCAATCTAAATGTATTCTTGCAATAATCTGATTCATGCTGGCAACGTTTTCTCTTTTGCATATTCTCTGCAATTCTTCAACAGAAGTGACTATCACCACAAATTATTTTGCAATTAATTTCCCCTTTCCTCCAATTCCTTTAGCATACAGGGAATACCCCACTGGTAATCAACTTCATCAAGAAATTCACCATCAAATTCAAGGCAGTCATCAAGATTTATTTCAGGTTTCTGCCATAAGATTAGCATAGACACCCATAAAATCTTGAGTCTCAAATTTTTGAAAAACCAAATTTTGTTGTTTTTGACCATATGAAAAAGGAAGAGGTATAATAGAAGTTGCTTGCATTAGTAGATCATGAAATTCGAAATTTTGAAATCGACTATGAGACTAGAGAAGAAAGAGTTAGAATCCGTAGTAGAAGGAGTAGAACCAGAAACGAAAAGTCGTGCACCGGGGGGGGGGGAGTGAGGTTCCTAAAGTTGATAATGATTATTTTTTTTTCACTGGATTGTGGATTAATTTTTAAAAGTATATATACATGGTAATAAATAATGAGTTGTTACTACCAAAAAACAATAATGAGTTGTTAAATCGTTATTGGATATGTACATAAAATATCTTCAGAAAATGGTCTGTTATTATATTATCTTGATTACCTTTCTTATTTCAAGTGACAAAAATTTAAAAAAAAAAGTAAGTTAGAATATATATGTTGTTTGTCATTTAAAAATGAAATAACATAAAAAAATAAATAAAAAATTATATGCAAATAATGTTAGAGTCTAATTTTAATATATTATTACTATAAAATTATGTATACTATTAATTAATCATATATTATTATATGTATAATTTTTGAAATAGATAATATAAAAATTCAATATTTTCGATAACAAGATAAAATGCAATTAGATACCAATATGTAAAACTTTTACATAAAATATATCAAAATTAAATTCATAATCTCCTAGAAGCAACAATATTCGATGATAGAAATATCTTAAGACAAAAAAAAAGTCATAATATCGTTGATAATAATGCAGGAGATCTATTTCCAGTTCTCTATTGCGGATTATTGAAATTTCCCATTATATAAAGGGTAGTTAACGGGCCTTTTGTGTTATAGCCTTATAGACAATATAGATATCGAGGGGGTGTTTGTCAAACTAGATACATCGGTTAACTAGATATAATGAGGCTTAATTTTTAATAAGTATTATTTGGTAACAATTTAAATATTTAAAATTAGCTTTTATATGAATCAATTTGTACTTAAAACCAAACTTTAAAAAATTTTAATTAATTTTATTTTATTTCAAATTTTTTTCTTTTATTTTATATCTTTTTACTTCACATCAATTAATTCTTTTTTCATTGACTTTATCAATCGTCCTCTGCTGCCGTCCATCACCATTCATCACCACTGTCCACCATCATTTGTTGCTAACTACTATCAGCTGCTGTCGATTATCGCCACCATTTGCCACTGTCTGTCGCTGCCAACTACACCATTTTGTCAACATCCATTGCCGCTAGTCGCCACAGGTGGCCACCTTCCATTGCCGGTCCCCACCATCATCCGTTGCCATCCAGCGCTAGTTGCCACTATTTGCCAACATTCTTTGCTACTAGTCGCCACTGACTGCCACTGCTTGCCACTGTTGTTCACCCATTGCCGTTACCATTGTCTATCACCTCTAACTGTTGCCGTTTGCATTGGGTGCCCCTGATTACCACCATTAGCAAGATTAATTTTTTAATGACATAGTGAAAAAGAGAGAGGTGCAAAAAAAGAAAAAGAACAATATTAAAATTAATTTTTAAGTTGTTGAATGAAATAATATTTAATAAAAAAATAGTTTATTTTTATATCGATTAATATAACTAATTCTACTTTGTACTATATTAACTTGATTTTTAAGATTACCAAATATCTCCTAAAGTGAGCAGGGTACTACAAAGAAAGGAGGCTTCTTATGAGGATTGTGAGGATTGCAATTGATGGGAATATATCTTCTCATATTAAAAATTCATATGACTTTATTAGAAATTCAACAAAAACAACACATAATAAAGTGATATGAATTTCTGACATAAGAAGATCCATTTTTGCAATTGGTTAAGTTGTTTGTATAATGGAAAACAATTCGAGGATCAATAACATATTGGGAATGATCACTTACTTTACATATATAACATTTTTTTTATATTAAAGCTTTTTTTCATTTAATGTAATATGTTTCGGTATAATCATAATTTGCCCTTATTTCATTTGTACCACAAAACAGTCTTTATTTAAAAGTTAAAAATTTGAGAGCACATTTCAAAAGGATTAAGAGATAATACTTTTCTTCTCAATTCAATAAATTTTTTAATTACTTCATATCTCTTTTAGTAATTCAATACATAAAAATAATTTTATATATAATCTAAATATAATTTTTTATTGTAATCTAAATGAAATTTCTATCTTAAAATTATATATGGATACATATCCAAACATAAATTGGTTTTTAAGAAATCATATGTACACAATCAATTTTTAGCACAATTTTTTTCGCATCCAATATTCAAAACACGCTCTTAGAGGACTAGTGACCATTTTGTTCCACTTGAGTTATTGAAGATTGTCCAAACCCAAAACAATGCTCAATAACTGTATATAAAGGACGTATGTATATATTTTCATACGCTAATTGATTTTGACATTCTTTTAATTAATTTCTAATCAAATTTTCAGTGGAATCTTAGAGTCTGCTGGGATTTAGAAAATATTTTCTGTTTCTATTCCATATTTTTAATATTACAATATATTTGGTGTGAGAGTAAAAATGGGAGGTATTTTATAGATGAGATTTATGTGTAATTCTAGACATAAATCTTCTCCATAAAATTTTACTTTTCATTTTTACTCTTCTATCAAAGATACCCTTATAAAAATTTCATATTTTTTTGTTTTTTATCATATGTTTTCAAGATGCTAGAAAAGAAATTAATAGTGAAAATTTTTTTTATTTACTATTTTCTTCATAAAATTATAAAAACATGAAATAAAATAAAAATGATGTGATATTTTTGTAATTGATATTAAAAAATAAATAAAAATAAAAAATATTTTCTAAATGATGTAACATTTTTGTAATTATTACTTGACAAACTATATTCACGGTTCTTCAATAATATTTAGTTTGATCAAGTGATTTAACATTTATTTTTCTTAAATAAAGTCTTAAATTCGAGTCTTGTGAATAAAAAAATTAGTATTAAGAGAACTTTATCTTTATAGTAAACTGATTTGACTTAAATAGACTAGATGGAGTCCAATAAATTTTGGACACCGGTGGTTTAAACAAAAAATAAAAAAAGGTGATTCTTCAATTGAATTAATTACCTTTAACCTAATAATCCAATAATGCTTGACATAAGCTTGGCGTAATGCTTAAGTCAATATTTTTTTGCGGGCAAAAAATTTAGCTTGACAAATGAATATAAAAATATTTCACTTTAGGTTATGCATTTTAGAATTTATAATATGATGATGTCAATATTCATCATTATGGAGCAACACTTTCAAAACTCATTTGCCACAAATAGTAAAAGCGAAAATCCTCTTTTAACAAAGCAAAGTAAATTTTGTCTTTTCTGTTCTGAGATTTCCTAACTCATGGCGCTGGACCAAGAGAACCAAGAGAACAAATTAATGAATGAAAACCGTTAAACATGTTTTAACTAATTACACGACTTGATAATGATAGGAATTCAATAAGCTCGAGGATTAGCACCAAAGAGTTAGTTAGACAAGCTAGTTAGCAGTTTGTTATTCTGTTATACTGTTATCATTCGGGTATTAGCAAGTGCTGTATGTAAGATCATTCACAGTGTGTTCAAGATCATAATTCATAATTCACAATCAAAGCATTTCTTCATCTTTCTCGCTCTCTCTTTTTTCTTCAGCTCAGAGTCTTCCTTCAGGTCTCTTTTCTGATACCTTTCAGATAATAGAAGTGTTCACGGAATGTTTCGATCTAAGAGGATTGGATTAATTTGATTAAAAGGTAATTTGGTTTTTGGACAAGCATTTTTTCTTAACTAGCTTAACCTCAAAAGCTAGTTTATGGTAGAAAGTTGTCCAAATTCTTACAAAAATTATTTTTACCACATTTTTAAATAATATGGGATTCTAATACACCCCTCTTATGCTCAGGACTCGACATTTGAAGCATAAAGTTTGTAGAACTAAATATTTGTACA
The DNA here is from genome assembly GCA_031439585.1 of Pterocarpus macrocarpus. Lineage (NCBI taxonomy): Eukaryota > Viridiplantae > Streptophyta > Magnoliopsida > Fabales > Fabaceae > Pterocarpus > Pterocarpus macrocarpus. The sequence continues at coordinate 53,363,074 of CM062516.1, read as the reverse complement.
TAGCTCAATAATAATCATAGGATAGGTCTTAATACTATCTTAAGAATTGAATGTGTTTATTGACTCAAAAAAATAAAAGAATTAATTTTGTCTAATTTAACCTTAAAAATTAGCTCACAAGGGAAGGATTATCCAACTTTTATAAATGTTATCTTGATTATATCCTTAAGCAATATACGACTCTAATACTTTTCTATTTTGCACAAAAAAAAATCATTTTTTCGGTCTTTAAGATAGGAGAAATTCATATGCTTTGCTTTTTTCTTTCAATGAATCATGAACCAATCAATAAAAGCATATCTTTTTTTTTTTTGGGTAAATAAAAGCTTTTCTTTTTAGGTACTACTACACGTATTCCGCAACCATTATTAATCCGTCCGAAAATTGGAGGGTATTAATTCCAAACTAAATTTATGCTTATTAGCTACAATTGTACTCGACGATACCCCGGAAGTTCCTAAAAAATGTTATCAGGCTGTTTAATATAGTTAAAAACACAATTTACCCACCAATTAAGATTTGATCTAGTGGCTAGTAAAGGGGGCTAGTCAACCATAGCATGGTGAATTATGGTTCAAATTTCAACTGGGAGTATTGTCTATATTTAAATACCTTATAATACTCATATAAAATTAAATACCTGTGGATAAAAAAAAAGACACAATCTGCCCAATTTACAAGTAATAGGATTATTTATCATCATGAGGGTTTGTGTATCGTCCTCTCCAAAAGTTTGAAGGATTGGATATTCATAAATTTTTTTTATATAAATGCTAATAATGAACAGTAACATGGGGATTAATAAATAATTTTTAGGAAATTTTTAATTATATAAGTATTGAATCAATATTTTAACTTCACTAACCATGTAAATTCATTTTTAATTAACATTGTATTTGACACTTATATAATTGAAATCTATATTTATTTGGATTGTGATCTACGGATAGGTATGTCTATTCACTATGCTCAGAAAAACATTTCTCTTAATATATGGATTAAATATTTACTAAAAATAATTTAACTTAAAAATTAATAAGGAATACAGTATAGGTTTTTAATGTTTATGAAATTAATGTAAGACTTCATATATTTATTATTTACTGTGTAAATAAGATATTAATTATTCTTTCATACTAATTAAGACATATGCTTTAAATGTTGTTATTTTATAAAAATCAAAACACAAGTCAATTTACAAATCAACAGTAAACGATTAGATATTATTTTTAGATAAAAACATTTTTACCTTATAAGATAAATGCAAAGTCTTATATCTTTAATGAATAGATAAAATTTTAATTTTATAATGTCATTCAATTATATATATATATATATATATATATATATATATATATATATTATTAAAAATATTCTATTCTTTTACTAATTATCCCAAAATTTATATATATAATAAATACGATTAATAGATATGATTTTAAAAATTTTACACAAATAATTTATAAAAAAAATAAATTCTAATTTTAAATAGCATACGTTAAACTTAAAACAAAATCTGACTTAATTGAAATATATATATCTTTATTATTGAACAAAATTTAAAGAATTACCCGGCACGTCCAATAGGAATATTGCAAGGAAAAGAAGGAACATGGAGCAGTGGAGCACACATGATGCAAACATGTGAATTGACATTCGAAGGAGACGTGAAGTTGGGTCACCTATGGACCCTTATGTGTGTGGCCTCCTTTTGGATAGAAGCTTAAAATTGAGACACATCGTGTGGGGATAAGTACCCAGAGAAAGACCCTTCCTTGAGAGAAAATAGATAAACAATAATAAGCCTTCAGGGAATTTGGCTTTGTCCCAATTCGAATATTCAAATAGGGGTATGTTTCCATTGCTTTAATTTTAAGGTATTCTTCACATTATTATGCAAATCAGCTACGGACAAGTGGGACATAGAAAAGGATATTAAATTTGAAGGAGAAGTTAAGAATTTCTCAATGGATAAAAGGATATTAAATTTGAAGGAGAAGTTAAGAATTTCTCAATGAATAAAAGGATATTAAATTTGAAGGAGAAGTTAAGGATATATCAGCTTCATCGAATTGTCTTCCTTCAAATCACAGTACCCGACATGGCAGAACAAGAAACAAAGGAAAGCATGCTAGCTCGCTAACTCCATTATAATCACCGAAGGTACCAAGCTGAGAAGCAGAATCCAAATTAATAGGTTGCATAACAAAGCTAGGTTAGGTTAACCTTATTGTGTAGCTTTTTTTGCTGAGAAAGTCATAGGCTCTAGATAACGGTTATTTGGCAAGCCATTCAACATGAATAATTTAATGACCCTTCAGTTTGGAAAGAGATATTCGACTTTAATTAGTTAATACCTTCATTGTTTGTACAGCAAGGGTATTCTTGGAACATCCATTACGTCAAAATCAGGATTATATCCCTCTCATCAATATTCATGCTAATCAAGGTTATGTCCCTTTCTTAACGATCTTAAATATGCATATTTCTAATGTCATTATTTAAGAAAGTGAGGTGCAAGTTCGCTTAATAAGCACTACATTCGTTGTTTATTTCCATATCCAATTGAAGCAAGCTAGGTTGGTGGGGTCGGAAACTAGGTTCATTTGGTCAGATCCCAAGCAAATTGAGAGTTAAAAAGCTTCAGAGTGATGCATTGGAATTTATGCTTTTGAGTTTTAGCTTGTGAGCATATAGATGCCTTGTATTATGAGAAAGGGAAATGGCAGACTAGAATATTTGACTTTAGTCTCTAGATGTATTACTATGAATTAAATCTTTGGCCATTGCCATAGTTAAGAGACTTTCCTAACAATTTTCTTTACTAGGATTTAAATCTTAGTTCTCTTCCTAAAAGGGCAACTCACTCATTTATCACTCTATTCAACCTTTATTGATGCAGAATTTAAATGAATATGTGTATTTTAAAAACTTATGATAAAACCCCAAAAAAAAAATAATCCAACTCTAATAAATTTAAATTAAATTAAGGGTACGTTTGTTTCAACTTTTAGGAAAAATGATTATGAAACTTAAATTTTATATATAATTAAAAAGTTAAAAATTAATTTTTTTAGAAGCTACTCTTTTTAGCTTCTTCAAAAAATTTGAAAATAGATTTTTTTGAGAATCTGATTATTTTTAAAAAATTATCCAAACATATGAAAACTGATTTTTTTCCAGTGAAAAAAGTGATTTTTTACCCAAAAAATCACAAATAAACACACCCTAAATTATTTTACATTTTTAATGAAATTAATTAAATTTGATTTAGTACTACATATTTAGTTTAATAACATTTTTTATTAAATGATAATATCTAAAAATGTTACTAAAAATTATAAAAAATGTTATTAAATTTTTTAATAATATTTTTACTAGTATAGCATTTAAGCTAATTATGAAAGAGTTTTAATAACACTTTTTATAATTTAGTAAAAAATGCTACTAAATTTTAATTACGTTATAGTAAGAGTAATTATATTAGACATTCAACCTTTTCTATTCAAAACCGGTCACTACCCAATTATCTGTGTTTTTGGTCCGGATACAATCCAATGATCAAGTACGCTTGATTGTAACTGATGTATAGGATAAAGCAACAAGTCCACCAATTTATTCGGCCAAGCATTTTTCCAGTGGAAACAAAGTCTACTAGATATGAGAATACTACTAGGCCCACCTCAATATTGGCCAGCTAAGAATTAACCTTTAAACAAGTTCAGGTCCTCCGCTTGCCTTGTTTAGTCGTGGGATTGTTAGGGCCACAGCAATTACAACAACCAATTTATGGGCTTGGTCTGTTTAAACAAGGCTAGTTTTGGAATAATGTAGGATAAACAAAATTGGGTTTTGCGGCTTCGGCGTGGGCTCCAATAGGAAACTGACCACCAATAACTCATTCACTTTTTATCTCCCTTGTAAAATGTCTCTATTTCATGATAAAAAATTACTCTATTCCATTGTCTTGTTATATGCGATCTATTTTGTGTGTACAGAACCAAGTTAATTATACAACTTAATTACAACATATATGTAATTTTGTATATGATGTATTTTGACCAAACAAACATAGATCATAAAACGGGTCCAACCTTGTAATAAAAGAAAAAGGGTCTAACCCATTAGGCTAACCCATCAATTTTGATAAGTTAGATTGTAATTTTGAATCTTTCATAAAATCCCAACCCACTTGGCTAATATGTGGGTTGAAACAACTGCGAATAGATTTAACTCATGGGTTGTGTATGTGCATTTTTTGGCTCAGCTTTTTTTAGCGTTAATTAAAACGTAAGCGACATACTTCACTCTCATTTTATCTTTTTTACGCATTTCTCCACATATTACAATAATAGTCCTCTTTTTTCTTCAACTTCACATTTCGCAACAATAACATTACTCTTCCCAACAATAGTGGCCACCCTAGCGACCAAGAGAGGTCACCCTAGTGGTGATCACTCTCGTCGGCTGAGGAGTAGACCAACGACTCACTTCACTGCTTTGTGATTGGTTTATGTTAATATGTTCTTAGCCTATTATGATCAAATTTGATGTAAATTATAAAATTGATTATTTTTAGACTTATATGAATATTATCTTATTGTATTTGGATGAAAAATTTTATTAATTATTTTTTTAAAAAAATAGATGAGCTGACCTAGTAATCCTTTTTTTTTTTAATAAATTTTTGGTAAGCTGCCCCATGTCAACCCGCCAACCAACCAAGGCGGGCCAATTCACCCACCCCGTTTTGGGCCTAACCTGTGGCAAATTGGAGCAGATGAACTTGTTTGCTAACCCTAATGTGTGTGTGTGTGTGTGTGTGTGTGTGTTTCACCTGCAGGTGTATTTATCCTCCATGAGTTCATTGTGTTTTTCTCCCTAATCTGTAGGGACATGGTACATACAGAATTGTACACAGTCACACCAAACCACAAATTATCCAACAGAGACAACACGAAACTCTCTTCATCAACGCATGAACACAGACCAGCGATCCGTCGAAAACAGCCATGCAAACTTAACCAACTCCTTAACCTAAATACTTACCCAACATCAGAAATTCAACTACCTGCTGAACGATCCTGTGGTGACAAGCCCTCCCACCATATTTACTCACGCATCTCCCATGAAACCTAAAGCCATCATTCAATTCACAACAGTACCTCTAAAGCCCCTGCTCCTTGCAGTTCTTGCCACCATGAATTGATCATAAATCATAATAATAATAAAAAATAAAACAAAAAGACATGTTATTTGTACACAAAAGCTTAATATTAAATGCAATACGTTTCTCACGTAAGCGTATTACAGAATGTATATTTTGATACTCATCCACACTCGTATTAATATACAATGTTTAGACTTCTATGTATGGCCCCGATCATTTTGCCCATATAACCTTCCGTAAGCTCATGAGTCATAAAAGCTCCGAAACTATATAATCCCTGCGTGGTTAAAACACCAGACACTGCCCACATATAAAGCCATCAAAACCAACATTCCCATGTTCCCACTCAAAGGAACCAACAATCTCAGCGCACCTTTAAATTTTCAACCTTGAGCTGGGGAAAGCGAAGAATGCCAATGCTTACTTGGGCACAACTGCCAGAATGCCGCAAGTGTTTGCTTGGTTAATTAGTACCTGAACAGTTGGTATTGCTAGTGTTCGTGACCTATGTATAAGGAAGAGAATTAAATTAAGTTTTGCTCTTAATTAGATCTTCAATTAAGGAAATTATTATTAATTAATATCCTCATTTTTTTAATTATATATTTTAATTAATTATATCAATACAGATGAGACAGAATAATAATTATATAAATGACAGCATTTGGATTTTTATACTAATGCGTATAAGATACGACAATAATTATATAAATTAATTAAAGACATCATTTTATCATGTTTAACTTTTAAAATATTAATGTCTCTATTTTAATTTTAAATTTATTTCAGAATTCCATATGTTGTGCGTGTCTAATCATTCCTACAATTTTTAAAAAAACCTACCGTATTTACTATATTCATTGGGATCCAAATTTGCCGTCTCTCCACCTCCCATGTACAACCGAGACCAGTTGCGAGTGTGTGTGTGTGTGTGTGTGTGTGTGTGTGTCCAAGTTCTCATTATATAAAGCACGACTAGGCACCTCTGAGTGCACCACCAACCATGGGGTTTCGCCGTTTATGCTCAACTAGCTAGATTTATTGCACTTGACTTTTGCCATCGTCACCTTTGCTTCTAGAATCCATGTTTGTCTTTTGCCGGTTTCAAAGATCCTAAATTGTTCAACGTGTGAGTGGACACATTGAAAACCATTCATGCTGCTCCACCATGGTTTATTTTCCACAGTTAATTGATGATTCAACTGATTACACAGAAAGTATTAAATACCATTTTAATAAAAACTCGTTTGTCGTTGCTAGCGGTAGTTATAACTCACCAACTCTAAGGACAAAAGTTAACGATAGCTAGGCACAGGCTATTCACAAACTTAAATGATTCATCTACATTCTTCTCTCCTATTACGAAAAAAAAAAGGTGAAAATTGCCCTTTGTAGAGTATATTTCTAAGAATTTAATTTTGTTATATTATTAGTATAAAATTTTTTTAAATAATTATTTAATTATATATTATCATATTATTAAAAATATTTAACTTTTATAATTATTATCTCAAAAATTACACTTATAATATGATTGGATGACACTGTAAAACTCATTGCACCGAATATGTATCAAACTTAAGTTTTCTTTCACGTAATTTCACAAATCTATCATTAAATGTATGACTTTCTTTATAAAGATGAAGCAGAAATAATAATGTCAAAATTTAAAAAAGAGATATTTATGTAATTCTCGGAACAAGAAGAGAGTTTATGCTTGAATATCAGGCCCGAGGAGATGAGGGAGAGCTAGAGAGAATAAGATTTGGAGGGAATTATGAAATGAGTGAATGAATTCTATTATGATGATTTACACTGAGATACAAGTATATATAGCTGCACGTGACAGCTTGGCAATAAAAAAAACCCATAACAGAATTAACAGATTATAACGGTTCTAAACTAATCCATAACAAACTTAATTGGTTACTACTAGTTGCTGATGATTTGCTCTCCCTTACAGAAAGTATAAGTAGTTGCCGTAACAAGAAGGCCTTTTTGATTAATCACGGTAATTACTGAAGACAGGAATGCTACACATCTGTTGAATTTTGCACGTGGATTTGTTAAAAAAAAAAAATATTTTGATACTCTGCAGATCCAAAAGAACTTCGAAGCTTTTATGTGCAAATACCTGTTTATGTGAGCATCTGCTTCATATGCTAGCTAAAGTAACAATTATTGGCGACATTTGTAGCTAAGCGTCAGCCATTCCTGCAGTTTTCGATGTGATGCACACTTCGCAAACTCTCTAAAGTAGATTAGGCAGAGACTTCATTCAAAATGTCACTTTTCAGTGCATATCTAATCAAATGAAGAACTTAAAATTGAGCAATTACAAGTACAAGAACTGAAACTCGACGAGATTGACTGAATAGTTTCCTATTTTGGTGACATAAGGCCATATGAAGATGAAATAATAATAGGGTAAGCCATATATCTTCTTTGACTATATTATTTTCAGGTTGTGGCATAATTAATTCTGAAGTTTACCATTGTAATCTTCAGCACGTGATTGCTAAATTATGGTGTTGGATAAAGTGCTTACTACTAGGTTAAGGGGATATATCCATTATAGTGGTTATGAGTTAATTAAGATGTTAAAGTCTATTAAATTCTAAGGATAGTGTTAACCAAATAAAGCTAACAATCTCTTTCTAATGGTAGGAAAGAAATTCAAATCTATAATATTATTCTGATACCACTTATTGAATCAACCATTTACCATTAAGCCAAAAATTATAATGGACAACAATGGTACATCGTTATTTCTTTAACATTTCTCAAAAGCATATCTAACATAAGAACTTATTACAGGTGTCATGTGTTAGGATAATAAGTTGCTCAAATTCTAAATGTAATACTGGCCAAATAAAACTACCATATGGTATTTATTTATTTTTGTTTTGTCGGACACACAAGTTTCCAAAGGTGCCTGATTCATATTATGACTACCAACTACATTGTTATCTGCTAATTAGCTTAATGCTGTGGTGAATTGTCAAACCGAAAATTGCTTAATCAATTTTTACTATATATGTTCTTAATATTATGGAGGCTCGTTCTGGATAATGCTGACGGTTGGTATACATAGTGCATAAATTAAAGGCTGTCGTAAACTGTTACCGTTAAATTGTTGAATGAGGAGGTAGTACTCGGGTAATCAGGTCAACTCATACCAAGTGTACCCCTAGGTTAGAGAACCAATAGGAGTCTCCAAAGTTCGATTGACAAACAAGCATTTCTAACTTTGTGATCATATGAAGTCGGATCATGTTTTCCTAAATCAATATGTATTCCAGAAGAAAACCTACACTTTAACGTACACAAAATGCAGACGGTTTCTATATTGAATTTCAGTTATATCATTCAGTATCATAAAGAACTTATATAGGAAATGCAAAAATTAAACAATAGAGATATATTGTCAGTGAGCAATTTCCATACAGATAATTTTTTATTCATCGTGCATAAAAATACTCCTATAGTCACTTAAAATGATAGTTACGCAAATGAAGGATTGGTACATTTGTTTTATTTTCTCAGTCAGAGGCTCCAGACTTAAAAGATTTGAAGCATTTCCTCCTATTGCCTTGAAAACAATATATATTTGATTGGCAAACATTATATTTTTCCTTTGGTAAATATAGTTAACATCATATTTTATTGGTGAACTTAAAAGCAGTAACTATATCAACGTTCTTATCGGTTTCAATTCTCCTAATATATCATTTTAAATATTTTGTAAAGCTTAATTGACTAAAATTTAAAAATCAATTATGAAAATAGTAAAGCATAAAATATACACTGGCCCTTCAATATCAGAAATTTTAGTTCAATTAAATTGATGTAAAAAATAACACTAGGTGACTATCTTGATGTATTTATTATTAAGAAAACTAATTAATTTGTAACATTTACATCCTTAAAGGATCAAGATATATATTTACCCATATAACCTATGCATTGCACCGAGACAAATAGTTACATAGAACTTTACCATGATACATATTTTATTCAGTAGGCCTTTATAATCTTCCAAGATTAGAGCAAGGTACGTACATTAACATTTATATTTGCCATGACATTTTTCACCTATATAAACATCCTCTGTATGCTGGTGTCCAGTAATCTGGTCCACTGCTCTCTCTGTAAACGATAGGAGTACATGAAGTGGGAACTAAACAAAGACCTTTGCTCCTAAGGTCTAGTTTTGCGTCCTCCTTGTCTTTTCTATCCAAGCTTCCCCATGGATCCTGGACTCATTCCCAAGAGAAAACCAATGCCATTAAGTACATTAGTATTGCTAATTAAGAGCGAAAATATGAGAGATTTTAAAGAATATTGGAGAACTATCTTAACCACCTTGTGCGAATTAGACTTCAAGTAAGGGTTGCTCAGTAGCTGCAAAACATGGATGAATATAAATTTAAACTAAGCTAACAGAATAGTAGCTGCACTTTTGTTAAAGGAATTATGCAACACAAAATTCAACTCTTATATGATCAATTTTCATATTACAAGAAGATTAAGATTAATTGCATTAATTAGCTATAGTTAAAAACTTTTGGTGTTTATAATACAACTATCCTTTTTCCACGTTGAATATAAAAGTGTACGTTACCGATAGTGCATGTTGTTCATGAGTTCGAGGAATATGTGCTATCGTTCAATGTAACAATTTATTCCTTTTTAAGAAGGAGTTTATCCTAGAAATCTAGTTTCATTGGCATTAAAAATGAAAAGAAGAAAAAGGAAAGCAAAAAAACAATAATTGTGTATTGTATATAGTTGCATAATGCAATGAAGGAAACTTTGCCAAAGTGATACGCACCTGGACTTGTTCTTGAAGAAACTTTATGTACCCAATTGCTTCAAACAGCACCGAAGCTGTATCTGTCTGAAATTCAACAAAAGGAAAAAAAAAAAAAGAAAAAGAAATTGATCACTGTATGAAGTAGGTAGTGAGAAAAGTAGAGCACTGTGAATTATTTATTATATATATAAAGGTGAGGAGAAGAAAAAATAAGGGGGAAGGATTAGTGCAATCTGTAGTAACCTTCCCAAATGGAGACACGATTTGCTGAAGGGCTGTGATCTTGTCCCCTAGCTTGACTTTTGGTGCCTGCACCTTTTAAACAATAAATAGAAGTTTCTTATCAGTACACAAAAAGGAGATTCCCACTTTTTCATTTTCTTTACACTCATAAGTTCATGTTAGTATTTCATTTTATGTATGTACCTTTGTGGAAGAAGCTGTGGATGTATCTTGCTTAGGCTTTTTCAAGATTGCTTCTGAAGATTCTTCAGATCTTTTCTTCTTTACTTCACGAGCTGTCCCCTCTACTCTTCCATTATTAGTTCTAACTATCTGCACATTGCATAAATTTTATAAACAAAATTAACTTAAACCATGACCTTTTTTTTTTCTATATAATTTTTGAAGAGTAAAGAGGCACATAAATATTGGTTTATAACCTTACCGGTGATGGTGCCTGAAGACCTTGCTTCTTTGACTCAGATAAATTTACGTATTTCATATTAGGCTTCTGTGCATGGATTCCATTAATAAGTGGCCTTCCTAGCCTACTGTTAAAGGATATAACATCTGAGAAATTTCTTGTGCATGAAGAAAGATTTGGCAAACCATGGTAAAATTTGCCACTATCTCCCACTGAAAGGCCATTAATTAATCCATTTTGATGTCCATTTGTGTTAAATGATTTTCCAAATACATCTCCCGGCACCTCACTTGTTTGATATTCTTGCTTCACCTTCATGTCCTGATCATAGCCAGGTAAGACTATTCCAGAATTTCTACTTGCTCCTCCGACAGGGTATGATATGGAATCTCCAAAAGGTTGCTTGAAATGATAAGGGTCAGATTGTGGGTGTTGATCCATGGAAGAACTCAAGGACATGTTGTTTGTTGGTGGATCGAAGTGGCTACTAACTTCTGGGTCAGGTGGGGCAATAGACCAAGTGCTTACAAGATTAGATAACTTGGTCAACCTTTCATTATTCTCGATCAAGGCCTCACTGAACCCATTCAAGTGCTTCTCAAAACTAGTGAATGAAGTTGAGCCACTGTATTCCCAACTAGTATCAAGTTTCTTCAAGTAGTCGCAGGCTGGTTCAAACATAGAGCTTGTCATGTTTTTAGATGAAAGTGCATCCAGAAATTTCTCTCCAATTTCTTGACTGTTGTGCAACTCCCCGTTTGATCCAACTCCTCTATAAATTAAAACTTCAAAAGTTTAGTTGTAATTTAAATAACCAAACGAAAAATATATCAAATCAAACTTACTATTCTATATGTACAAACCAATAGCCAATTTCGAGTTTTTATTGTGCATACAAGATTGGTTTTGGATTCAAATTAAAGATAATAAAACAAAACACATATTAAATTTATTTATACCTTGCTGTGCCCAAAATGGGTTTTGTTGTAGTGGATGAATATATATACACGGGAACAATGAAATCATAAGAAATCTTAGTTTCATAGTATGAAAACACTGACCAATTTGTTGACTTGAGTAGTACACATAAGACATAACAGCTGCAGTAGTCGAAAGCAAAAGCCTAGAGAAGACATATTATTTGCGCATAGAAAAATATAGTGCCTTAACCCTATCAATAGCTCCTTCGTATAACCTATATTTTTCTAACCTAAAAGATTATTCTTTTATCTCTAATTCTCTACACATACCTCAGTCAACATAGCAATAACATCAAACATATATCGATTTATAAAAAAATTAACTATTCTTTTATTTTATGTAAAATCATTACTAACATACAAACTTACGATAGAACATGACTCCAAAGTTGATTATCTGAAGCTTGTTCTCCCATCAACTCGTTGGAGGAAGGTGCAGGTGGCTCCACAAGTCTGCGGGAGGACTCAACAGTGAGGCTTGAATGGTTGGAGGCATTAGTGAAAGATGTAGAAACAGATATATCCTCCTCACAAGATGAGGAAGAGTTAGGGTTTGTTTGGTTGTTCCATGCGTTATTAGTATTGTTCCATGAAGAACCAGAATTTGCATGGAGATACCACCAGTTTAATGGGGTAGGAGAAGTGGTTGCAACCGAGTTCCCAGCACACTCTTCAGCCATATTTCTATCTCTCTCTTTGTATCTCTCTATTTTTCCTTCTTTCTCTCCCTTTTATTGGTGGAATATCATGGACCTAGCTAGGGTTGGATATATACCTCTCTCACTCTCTCTATTTGTTTCTTTGTTGTTGTGGGAGTGGGAATTTATGGAGGGGATTACTCCATTCTAAGTGACGTATAAGTATGTAGGTTATATGAATTATAGGGGAGACAATAAAATATGCAACGTGAGTTTCTCCACTAACGTTCGTGGGTAATTATTATATAAGGTGATGGGCCAGCATGAGTTTGGCTTGAGGATGCTACATGTTATGTTGGGTGTGAGTATGGTATTAGGGTTGCTAGATTTGCTACCGTCCACTGTACAACGTGCACTTCCTTTCCTGTCCCTCACCAAGAGTATTACCATGATCATTACCATGTGTGAATAAATGGTTTTTTTTTTTTTTTTATATGGTAAAAATTGAATATAAGACAACGTCGTGAGCCAAGGAAAAATGACAAACTATTTGGGCGTCGTGTGTTTGATTGGTGTGAGGTAGAATTTGGGAAGAGATAGGTTCATACACGAATATTTTTCGTGTCTTTGAGAAAAATAGCTAAGTCAGCTTATGTGGAGGGGAAAAAAAAAGAAGATTACCTAAAAGTTAGATTTTCCAAGCCTGACAAATTGTAAAAGGACTAATTAATTTTTAGGATTTTATGTTGAGTTGCACAAAAACATATATTTAACACATAAATTACAAGCCTAATCATGCAACCCTTTCTTTTTCAACTTTTTTTTCTCCCTCTTTTTTTTTTTAATATGTTATTTCCATTAATTTTTAAGACTCAATTTATTGTAAGAGGTGTGCATACGCCTGTCTGACAAATTTCTTAAATGTTCAAGTTTATTTATGACATGAAATAACTTGAAATATGGATCTAGTTTATTGATACGTTTCAAACAGCACCACAAGAATACATATATTCTTGCTGACAAAACCCCGCACTACTCAAAATAGAAATAATATTGTTTATGTTCAAATGCTTTATTTTTCGGTTAACTATCATTTTCTTAAAACATTACTTAAGATTATACACTTCCTTACTCTATTTTTGGACTCATCGAGTTCATTTTCTACGTCCCTTTGACTAAACTGAGCTCGTAGGACCCTTCCGCCACAATAACAATAACAAGAATACATGTATTGTTGTTTCTCTGGTCGCTTTTGGTAGCTACTTATCTCTGGTGAGTTGGAGCGCTTTTTCATATATTAAAAAAAAAAAAAAACAATAACAATAACAATCTAGTTGTTATGTAGAAGGGTTCTCTCCTCAAAACATTGTTGAAATAAGGTCTTGCAAACAAAATAAATAAATAGACAATACGAAGTCTATGACGTGCAGACCTTAAGGATTATTTTAGTACTTGGCAGAAATCTATCAAAACATGATAATATTCGTGTACAACCCAGACAGAAAAAGAATGTCGAAGAACAAAATGTAGAAAAAGAAAATGTTTAAATATGTTTTTAGTCCTTGTAAATATAGGTTATTTTAGTTTTAGTCCTTATTAAAAAATTTTTTCATTTTTGGTCCCTCATTTTTTTAGTATTATATTTTTAATCCTTATTGTTCTAAATTTAAGTCCTAAAAATTATTTTAAAACATATATTTGGCTTTTATAAATATTAAAAATTTTGTTTTATTCTTGTATATATTTTAATAATCCTCTTTTAATTCTTATAAGTATCATTACTTACCAATGTTGATTAACGATAGGGACTAAAAATATAATAATGAAAAAAAGAAGGATTAAAAGCCAAAAAAAAAAATTTAGAAGAACTAAAATTAAAACGACTTATATTTACAGGGGTTAAAGACATATTTAAGCTAAAAAAAAAAATTATGGAAGAAGAACAGATGTGGAAGAATTAAAATTGGCAAAGCTAAAAGTAGCAGAACTGAAACTGTGTTTTGATCAAATAAGATATTAACATTTTTTTAATTTATGAAAATAATCAACCATCAAAATCAATATTAATTTAAATAATTAATTAAATTGCAAAACACAATATGAGCTACATATATCAAGTGCGAGGGAGAAAGCGCAAATTTGCGCTAGGCCCAATTCATTAGCTCAAGTCTTTGTATGCACGAGCTCACACTCTTTAAAATCTTCTCTCGAAAATAATTTTATCGTATAAACACTTCAAAAATTTTGCTCTAAATGTGTAATATAGACCTTTTGAAATATTTCAGGACAAATATAAAGCCTATATATAATAAAAACAAAATCAGTGAGCTTTATTAAAAAAAAAAAAAAAAAACAGCAAAGCAAATGTAATTTGGCAGGATGGAATAAATTAAGAGAATGTCGAGGACTCGAGAAAGAAGGTCGAGTTAGTGGAATACTTATTTATGCATGGTATCACTTTAGAAGGCGGGTTTGCACTGAACTCACTGAATTCTCTATTCTTAACTCTTTGGTCTTCTGTCACACGAGAGCTTCCTTCATTGAAGCAAAGGAACTCTTCACCACAATTTTTGGAAACTCCTCTAAGGAGTTGTTGCAAGGAAATGGAAACATTTATAATATTGAAGTGTTCTTGTGATATATACCATCATTTATAAGAGTGTTTATTGGATCAGATTTACCTAATGAACTCAAGACTTTGAATCTAAATTGATTTGGGTTAGTTTGGATTTTTGTCATGGTTCTCATATCCTCCATCTGTCTTGATATCCTAACGAACTTTCTCTTATACCCTTTTCGCAACATTATTTAGCCAATTAACATAAGAGACTCCCGTAATCTTGTTAGATTGTAGTATAACAGGTGATCCTTGAACCTTTTAATGGACCAATGAGTCAATGAGCTCATCTCGCTAAGTCCTATTCATTTCCCTTATTTAAGCTACTATAAAGTAGAGATTCTAATCAATAGATTAGGCATTTGATCAAAGAAAAATGTTGCATCGTACAAATCACAATTCGTGAAATGACACACCAATGAAAAATGTAATATCATTTCATGTGTTTTGCTTACCTATAATCTTTGCGTCCTTTTTTTTTTTTTTTTACAATTTAGTATTGAGACAAGACAGTCATACTTATTACTTTATATTCTCTGGTACTCGATAACATTGTTGTTGATCAAATGAATCAAAACTTAACTAGTTAAAGAGAAATTAACGTGCTTGAACATTAAAAGAACAATAAATCTTGAGGGGACAAGTGTTTTGAGGACCATGGTCTTGCTCCAAAACCAAAGTTTATCATATCTTTTGGACATATATAAAAGGCTCTTGTTTGAGGAGATACCCAGGAGCCAAGGTTGACAATTCAACCCAACTCAAGCCTCGTATGTGGTTCAGGCCTTTAAAAGCTTAGCAAAGGCAAGATCTATGAAGCTTTCTCGTGCCCTTTCCTCACCAAACATTCCTATTTAGAGCACTCTCAAATCCATATTTTTTACGATACCATACACCTCTTCCTTGCTGAGCTTAACATCCATCAAACAAACTGTACCAACCCTTTGGAAATGTTGGAATTTGAAAAAAATTTTAAATGATCGTATTCTATCCTAAAAATGATTTCAAAGACCTTATTATAGTTTGAAATTTATTGATCCCTTCCCCATAATGAGACCGTGGGAATGCAAATAGTAAAGTTAGATAGGTATGTAGTGTACGTGGCTAGCTCACAAGAGTTTAACAACATATATAAAGCATATACTAATCCATGAACATTTTTATTTCTGCTGACCTACCACCCCACACCCATATTTATAAGTACGCAAGACTCAGAACTGTGGTAGGCTGGTAGTAGCTATTAAAATTTTTCCTCCTCTTAACAAATAAACAAATAAATAAAATTCAAATGTTTGCCTTATCTGTGAAGTACTATTGGCTCGACCAGAAAGAAACCATTTGGTTCCTGCACTAGCCGCCACTACAATAAACAGATGTTCCTGAGCCGCATAATCCACTCACTTTACAACAAAATTAATTAATTAAGATCGAAAGTGAGCCATAATAACCAAATAACAATATACGTATACTTTAATAGTAGTATCTTTAATTTGAAAGATAGAAAGGTAAGTTGGATAGGAGACCATAAGCATTATAAGTTGGTAGGTTAGGTGGCCTTATTTTAACATCGATGTCCTTTTGTTAGTACAGATCAATTATAAAACAATTAATAGCCACGAGAGGGATAGATGTATTCTTTTTTTGGTGAGCATGGATAGTTGTATACTTTGGTATTAATATCTTAAGCGTGTAACTAAAGAAATTTAATTTACTTGTGCCAAAAGGAAGAAAGCAACAAATTGCATGAAGAGAACGGAAGTGCTGCGAATTTCCTTGTGGAAGATGTGTTTGACACAAATTCAAAGTTATCGTCAAATATATCATTTTCTTTCTTTTTTGATAAAATTACTTGTCAAGTAGAGATTGATTTTCATTTGAACCGATTAAGTCTGATAACTGATTCAAACATGTGACTGTGAAATTTTAGTATTTTGCAATTGCGACATATAACAAGAATATTAAGAGACACTATTACCTTTCATTATGGGAGCTGATATTACATTCAACATCTTTTTAGTTTGAAAAATTACGCTGGCATATATCTTACTTTATATAATAACTTTACATTTAACACCTTTTTAAAATTTGTTTAAGAAATCATATTTACTTTTCCTAGTTTATGTAGGATTTCAAATTTTTATAGACCATAATTTCTTTTGAAAATAACAAATTAAGAGATAAAAGTATAATTTTCAAAATAAAAAAGATATTAACTTTTAGAAGTTTCAACTTAAGAGAGGTAAGTAGAATACATGTTATTATTTAATTAAATTTATAACATTACATAATAAATTTATAACAGATTTTTTTTTTTACTTTTACAAATTTAGAACAAATTTAAATTATCGAGTGTATTACGCTTGGAGTACACAAAATTTTCCGAACAGTAGGGACAAAGGAATGTTGGAAGTTGACCTCAATGAAGGTGTTGTGTTGAAATTGTCAAATTGAGGGCCTACGCTGATGCTTTCTTTCCAACTTCCATTTCATTCCACAAATCAGGTTTTCAAATAGTTTATAATTATTATATAAGAATCTAAGGTAAAGAGAACCCATTGACATTAGTTTCTTTTATTTTTTTGATACAACGGGGCAGAGGCTCAAGTGGGATTAAGCATATATATATTAAGAGGGAACACAGATAGATCCACCTATCCTGTTTTGTTTTGATTTCAGAAATGCATGTTTGGATTAGTTTACCTAAAAAAAAAAAAAAAGGGTTTAGCTAGGACACTAGTCGAGGATTCAAAAAAGAAAAAATTGTGTTAAAAAAAGTAAAAATTTTAAGTTTTTAATACATCAAATACCGTGAAAATTTAAAAATTTTCCTTTTCTTGATTCTTTAACTAAAGGCCTTAGCAAAACCCAAAAAAATTGTTACAAAAATAATGTGGAATCAATTTTACATTTTATATTTTTCTGGATTAAATATTGCACATCTAACAGAAGAAATATTTTTCAAAAGTTATGAATTGCAGTTCATAAAATTGATTATTATACTTTATTATTTTAATTAGGATTTTTGCAGAAATACACTATTTTGCACAATTCTTCCTTTTTTTTTTCGGAAAGTTTAGCTGTCGGCCCTTTTACAATTAAATTCATTTCACTAGTATTATTTAGAATATAATTGGTGGTATATATACGTGGTATAGGAGGACTTGAAGCTCAAGGGCTAATTTTAGAGAGAACAAAACAGATTCAAACAACTTGCAGAGATCGATAGTCTCAAAGAGTAAATAATACTTGCACTCGACGCAGATCTTTGGTGGAGACGATGCATTGAAAAGCTAACAATAGCATAGCCCATTGTTATGCAATAGAAGGCAAGAGAGAGGGCAGGAAGTGGGTACTGGGTACATGTTAAATCTTTAACCAAATGGAATGGAAGGAGTAGCAGCTCATAGCTTGTAGAGAAAGTCAGTTTTCAGTTACAATTCTGTTAGACAATTCAGTTAGAATTAGTTACTCACTCTCAGATCATAGCTCATGTATACATACTGCAACTCATGTGTTCAGTGTAATGAAAATCATTCTCGTCTCATCATTCACTCAAACTCTTTCTCTTGTAGCCTGGTCTGATACCTTACATGGACTCAAACTAGCAAAGTGGTGAATGTGCTATAGAATTGGGTCTAAAATATTTTAATGATAGGAATACCCAATGTAAATCTTTATATGCATTTGTTAGACATCACTACAGGGATATTCATATAACATAGATATTAATAGATATATATCTTAATGTGCGACTATTTTTTTTTTCTTATTTTTATCTTTTGTTTTAAGTGTCTTATTCTGGTATTCCCGTTTAATATTTGCAAATAATAAGACTCAAAAGTTATACACTAGTTGAGGATGAAAAATTAAGCTTGTAATCTTTTGTGAAAAATATTTTTATGGCAATATTTTTGTGACTACTATTAATACTTTTACTTCGGGCTACTAATCCACCTATTTTACACTCAATTCCTTCTTTATCAATTATTTTAAAATATTCTAATCTAAGCCATCGTGAAATGTAACAAATATTTCTTAAATATATAAAACCAAAAATTATTCGATCACTTTCTTATCAACAAACTTGTAAGCAGAAGCTAGTGAAAATTGAAGCAAGAAGGACATATAACTCGAAACTGAAGTGCTAGTTCTTGGCACTTGAGTGAAGTCTAATTTTTTTAAAAAAAGTTGGCACAAATAATTAATATGATAGGTAATTATAATTCAATATTTGGATTAATAAGAACTATATTTTATGATAAGCTATTGAATGTGTTAGTGTGCGTATACTTTCTTCATATTGGGCATGATTTATTTATTTAAACTTTTGAGAATTACAATTTGGAAACCAAAATATGTTGATAACTAATTTGCTCGGGACAAAATTGACTGTACAGTGAGTGAAAGCTACGAGCTCGTGTCACTAGTTTGAAATTTGTTTTCCTCATTATTCTGCTGCGCCTTGGTTCATGGGTAATTGATTGCACGAACACCGGGGATGTATTCTCAATAGTCCATCCACTAGTATAGAGCCAAGTAATACTCAGATCCTTAGTCACCAAGATCATTGTTAGGTAGGACATATTTCATAAACAATGAACTTCTCATATTAAGAACAAATTAAAATAGGTGAATACAGACGAAACCCTTTGATTTGAGTGGCTAAAACCAAATTAGATAAGGCCCTCCAATGAACCAAGAAATAGTGGCACCCTTTGTCCTACCTTGACATGCTTTATAATCTTCCTTTTAAGAAAACAAATTTCAATTACAAGACCTTCTTTACACCTGTGAGTAGAGAGCACGAGTCCCCTACTTTTCAATTAAAAACACATTTTGTGATGGGACAAGTTTGGATTGTGACCATTGCACGCGACCCTTTTTAAGTAATCATAAAAAATGTGCAAGACTTTTTGGAAATTGAAAAAAATCCAAACCGAAAATAATTGTTAAACTAGAATAATTTGTGGCCTAGTGGAGCTTGCTTGTCTACATTATACGATCACGACTTAAAATAAAAGCATGTTGACCTATTTGTGGAGGAGTTATCTCGCACATTGATAGGGCTTTTCATCTGCTTTTTCTATTGTGATGTGTTTTCTACTTTCATGTGGGATTCCTCACACTTTTGTTCCAAGTCCAAATTCCACTAGGAGTTGGGTGTTGGTGGAAGATAGCCTACAAAAATAAATAAATAATCAATGTTGGCTGCTCTTATATATACAAATAGAAATCTAAACCCTCTTGAGTTGCCTTTATATTGTACTAACGTTCGGGATGTGGATGTTTTCTGGAGAAGAAAATTTGCCCTTGTGCTTTTCTATATATATATATTGTGTGAGAAGTTAAAGTTGTAAAGCTTTTTAAGCTGCGTGGGTTACAAGAAAATAAAATGCAGAGCAACTTGAGTTTTTTTTGTAGTTGTGCCAATCCCATAGTTTTAGCATTGAAAGGGGGAGACTGAAACATAAAATAAACATTCCTTTTCAACGAACTCACTCTCTTATGTAAAAATTTAAAAATGTCACTTAAAATTCCGGTTTTTCAGGGATCATCAAAATGCTGACATGTCTTGAAAAATATTTATTATGGTCAAAAAATTATTATAAAAAAATGTTAGTGGTTTTTTGTTTTGGTACAAAAAGTTAGTAGTTTTCAAGACAATTAACGCCCGACCTAAAAGGTGATGCCAAAAGCCGGCTTTGATTTAAGAATGAAAGGATATACTATAAGGCCTTTTGATTCTGTTTATATGCGCAACAGACCTTTTTTCTACTGGTTTTTGACTCCAATAATCACATTTTTAATTCTTTCAATTTATTAAATGATATTGTTTGTAAAACATATCAAGAAATCTTCGATTTCGTCAGACATTATATTTTTCCACATTGTACAATCCATTGACACAAATGGCACAACCTGCACAGATATATAGTGCAATGCTCAGACCAAAAAAAAAAAAAAATGGAAAAAGATACATAGTGCAATGCTAGAACAATTTATGTGAATTGCGATAAGTTTTTTAACTGTTTACCGGAATGTCATGTCATGAGTTCGAGTGTTGAACTGTTCATGGAAACAAACATTCTCCGGAAACTAGGAATACGTACGTTGTAATTTATTTGTTTCTTCGATCCATACAATTAATTAGCATAACAAGCTTTATATTCTCTCATATTTGCATCAGAATTTTTATACGTATACTTCCATTCAAATAACAATAAAATATTTGATAAATTACTCAAAGTCCAGAAATTAGAACAACGAAAGCTGGCTTACTTGATCATCCTTCTCTTCATTTAAACGTATGATTTAGATTTAAATTCAGATAATATTTTATTAATGTGTTATTTGTAATTGTATGTTTTAGTACATTTTTTATTGGGGAAGACTGTTCTGCTGCATATTTTTTTGATGCTGTACGAGATGTCAAAAATGGCGGTGGAGTCTTCAAACTTGAATGGCTGATGATTCATGATTTAAGTGGGAAGGTGTTGGATTATGTTGGCTCGAACCTCTCTTACAGGGTATGGTAAATACGGTTTGAAGGTGATTGAAGGCCAAACTATCTGATGGGGAGTAATGAACAATATGGAGTATAAATGTTTGGAATGGATAGAAGTTTGTTTCTTTGGAGTTTTGTTATGCTTTTATGGTGTTTTGTTTGTTTGGATCCCTTTTGGGTTTTGTATCTCAACTGTGGCTCCTTTCTTCATAGGAAGTTGTGTTGAGCCCTATTATGGATGTGTTTAATTCAGTTTATTTTGATAGAAAAAGTGATTTTTTTTTAATTTCACTTTTATAAAAATTATTCATTTTAATTTATACTCAAAAGTTGAAAAAAAATATTTTTAACTTTTAAGTAAACTGAAATGAGTAGTTTTTATAAAAAATAATTTTTTTTAGTTGTTAAAAAACCACTTTTTTACTGAGAAAAATAAAATCAAAACAAACACACCCTATAGATATAGGACAAAAGAAATTTAGATGTTTTTTAATGAATTATTTGTAAGTACTCATTGAATTAAAATTTTTCCCAACAATTGTCCACCATCGTCCAAGAAAGTTCCATTTGGGTAAAGTTGGCATTAAAAGCATATCAATGTTTAGGGTTTTTAATATTATAAAGAGGAAGACACAAAGTCTTAATACTATCCTTCATCATTAAATATTTTAGGTTTAATTCTTTTTCTATAATGTCAGTCATACATCTAAGGAATAAATAACATTACTCTTAAAATTACATCACAAGTTTGTGTTACAAGTCTCATATCAAACAGGCATATCATCTAAATATAATATTTAAGTTTAAGGGTTCTTCTATTCAATAAATTAGTTTTTTGGATTGAATTCTCCCTTAAACTAGCACAATTTGCAACATGATTTTGTATGCTTATCAACTAAGCTGAGACCTAGGGTCAAAGTGCTATCTTTTTTAATATTTTGATGACACATTGGTTACAATTTAATGTTTATACACATAGAACATCACGAAAGTGTCACTTTGAGTAAATTAAACAAATAAATAAATAAATGACATTTGTGCTTCCTTGAATATGAGTTTGTCCGGATCAAAAATAAGGTAATCTTATAGAGACGTAGAGGAATTTTACCAGATGTTGATTGAGATTCACATAAGGGGCCCCCTTCACATAAAACTTTTTATCAACCATCAAACCAATAAAATCAATCGAACACGTCTAAAATAAATAAATAAATAAAATCGAAGGGTCAATCTCAACAATGAGAACCCAACTCTCTTCGAATTAATTACCCATAAATGTTTAACAGGAACCCTTAATACAAACAATATATACCTAACAAAATTGTTACATAGTCAGAAAGTTTGTAAGAAATTATCTGTCAAAATAATATGATATAATTAGTGACTTTTAGAAAAATAAATAGATCATACAACTTCATTTTATCCAACCACTATATTTCTCATTTAATAAGTGAAATCCTATAAAAAAATTCTGATTAAATCCTTCTAATTGAGTAGCATTGCTCAATACGCAAACTCAAGCCACTTAGGATTGTCACTCACTGGTTTTGTCCGTGAATTCAAATACACCAATTTCACCGAGTAGACCAATGAATTTAGAGTAAAATTTCGCATGCAAAAGTTGGTGATATAAGAACTAACATTTCTTTCCTGATCCGTTAAAATTTCACTTCAGATTTCTACGACGTCATTTGTACTCTTTCTGTACAAAACTTCATATTATTATTAGGTTCATGCTAAGGTGGATATGTAAAATGGTAGATTTTATGGATTTTTATGTATTTAACAGCGTCCTAAGTAAACTTATTAGTGTTTTGTATAACTATTAGTACTAGTAAATTTGTCAAAAATATTGATAATTTTATCTAAAATACTGATAAATAGATAAAATATACTAATAAATTTATCTAAAATATTAATAATTTTATCCAAAATACTAATAAATCTATAAAATATATTGATAATTTTACTCAAAATATTAGTAAATTTATCTAAAGCATTGATAATTTTATTCAAAATACTAATAAATAAATAAAAATTCACAAAATTCACAAAATCCACTATTTTGCAAGTCCAGCGGAGAATTGGCCTTATTATTAGTATTATTATTATTATTATTATTATCATCTAATGGCAGGACAAATTGAGGTTTTTATTCAGTTATTATTATTCTCTCTCATAACAATTAAGAGTTTTCCTTACATTTAAATCCTGATCCGTCCTCTAATTAAGTGGTGGTTCTGGAACGTTTGATGACACCATAGAGCTTTGTAGGGATCAATTTTTTAAAAAAAAAAATTTTTAACCTTAGCAGCAGTAAAGTTTGAACTGCTGACTTTTTACATATTACTTAAATCTCTTGTCACTAAATTATTTCTAGTGACTTCACTTTGTAGTAATCAATAATGGGATGAAAATCTCTGTTTTCATTTTCGGTCTCTTCATTTAAAATTTGACATCTAAAAAGAATTAGGAACTTCAAAATTAGTAAATTTTTTTTCCAAAGTGTCAAAATCTAAATGAGAAAATAGAGAACTAGACATGAAATAAGGACACAGGATTTTGATCCATCAATAACGATGATCCGTCAGAGAGACAGGTAAAATGTGTGCAACAAAACTGCTAATTAGTACAAAATATTTTCGTACGAAAACTATATGAAATGACTTGACATCTTTATTCTTTATATTGGTCATTATTTTTTACCCATCTTCCCCATACATGGTTGTTCGTTTTGAAGTGTGTGCTTTTTTTGCAATTCGTGAGCATTTGTTTTCATTGGTCAGTTTTACAATGATCGAATTGGTGATTCAGTCGATTATGAACATTCAAATATTAATAAAAATAATAGAATGGTATGGATGATAGGGGATAAATATAAAGTAATATCTGTGACCAAATCTATAGGTATGGAGTGACGGACATCAATTTAAAAGTTAAAAAAATTTGTTTTTATCGTTAATAAAATGACCGTTTAGTACATAACTCTAGGCGTTAAACGACGTGCTCGTGCAGAATAGTAGAACTTTGTATTCATTTCAGGAGAGAGAAGAATACACGTGTTGAGAGGCGGCTTATTGGGCTTGGAGGGTCGAGCAGTTAATTTATTGAAGGGCGGATATTATTACGCACCTAGTGGTCAAAGGTGCACCATGCACTCTATCGTCTATGGTGAACATGTGATGATGATCTATTGGTGAGATCGATTATATGCGATGCACTATAATTTTTTCCATTCTCTCTTCCCCCACCTTCCCTCGGCTCTCCAGTCCGTTTCCCCACCCCATTGTCATGTCCTGCTGCGACCCACCCATGGCCACCTGTTGCCATCGATAATCGCCTCCGCCCTCGATGCCACCACACATCACCGACACCACCGCCCTCCCCTCGACGTGTCCTGTCGCCACCTCCGGCCTCGACGCCACTACACTACTATTGCCACCGCCATCGTTCGTTCCCCCAATGCCAATGCCACCAATGATGTTGCTATGCTATGCCTTCGGCATGTTGATCGAGACCGTAGCCATCAAGCTCAAGCAGCTTGACAAGGAGGATGAGCCGATGACCGAAGAGCCTCATTGACGAAGTTTAATGTATTTTGCTAGACTAGTTTCTGCCCTTAAGATCATTAGCTTTTGCATGTCCCCCCCCCCAAAAAAAGTTTAATGAGCTAGGGCCGCAAAAGAAGAAATTCAAATGAATCAAAAGTTTCTGTTACTCCCGGAATTATCATTGATGAAACTTGATGATGTACCGATACTTTTTCATAACTTCTAAGTATGACAACTTTTATTATGATTTCTTTTTAAGGGAATAATAATTTTGATGGTGGCATGTGTGGATGATGAAAAACAGTGGTAGGTGGCTGGCCACAATTGGGTTGGGGCAACGTATACGCGGTGGTGCTTGGGGATGTGATGGTCATTGGTCACAATGACTTCACGCTTCTAAGAAACAGAGCACGTGAAGAAGGACTCAGCTCGGAAACAGTCAATGTCAGGGGTCTAAATACAGGGTTAATTCTATCTTTTTGCTCAAGAAAATTTTTGAATGACCGGACCAAACATAGATCACCAATGTCTAGTTCTTTAACTGGACCATTGTAAAACTGACCCTTGTTTTCATACTAAATAGATCCACTCTATCTGCAATAAACATTCTGACGTTTAAGTAACTGTCAAAGTAATAATATGAACAAGAGTGTAAGTAGAGAAAGAGACCATATTTAAGACAACCCTCGTGAGTTTTTGTATAGAGGCGAGACCTTCTCTTTCTTTGGTTTTAAATGGCCCTGGAGGCGAGACCTTCAAAACTAGAGATGCTGGATGCAAGTATTTATTGGGTTTGGGCTCTATGGCACGTCCATGAGCTAGTTCACAGGTTGGACAACCTAGTTGGCCCAGGAAATGAGATACTGGCTCTGGCCCAAATCTAGGCCCATCACAATCCTAATCCCTTAATAAAAGAGACGTTAAGCAGGCCCATAACTAAGAGCCGCGATTAGACTTTGTACTCCTTGTTTTGTCGAGATACTTTCCATGTTGGCCCATTATTTTGGTCTTGGGTCTTAACTACTGCAGACTAGTGTTGACCCAAGCCTTTAAAAAAACAATTCCCTTTCTGGTCCCCTTTCTTCACCGGAGCACCCAGCTATTATACCCAAAGGTGCATTGTAAAACTACAACACATTGTACATTTTTTTAATTGAAAATAATTGAATTATTTCCAACAAAATCGTAGTGCCAAGGAATTTAGCTTTTGCATATATATTCCCGTCCTGTTGCACCGTGTCACTAGCATTGTCATTTGTCAGTGTCTCAGAGACACCTCAGATGTCATTCTTTCTTCCTCAGAGGAAATCATTTCTCCCCCATATATCATCTCTTCCATCTATTTTTATTAGGTCCCACCACTTTTATATCTCTCAATTTTTTTTGACGGTGTAAGATCCACAAAGAGGAAGGATGACTCTTCCTCCAAGTGGATATAAGAAAATTTGCACAAATGTGGCCCTTGTATTGGTAAATGTCTGGACCATGATATGAGAATACGAGTGCCTTTGGTTGTGATTCTTTTAACAAAAAATTATTTTTTTATTAAAAAAATTTATTTTTAACTTTTTTAATTATATACAATATTTAAATTTTATAATCACATCTTTTAAAATATGAAATAAACACACCCTCCATTAACACATCCTAGTGCCGAACATAAACTGGCAACACCTAAGATGCACAGGTACTTTGAAATTAGTGACATCTCTGATAGCAATACCTTATTATACTACACATATGTATTTCTTGCTTGACTATTTTTCAATATATACTCAGCTTTCAAAGTACTCTTAATAAAAACGATCCTGAAATTTGAATTATTTAATATATATTTTGTGATCGTATATAAACTTAAAAAATCATCCTATTTGAACATCATATCATACTAGATACCTGTAGGCCATGAGCCATGTAACAGGGCAAAACTCTAATGCATATACCACAATGAGAACGAATCCTCATGAAAAAAATTTTATATGACATGATCATGTATAAGTTTTCATTATTGATTTGAATTTTTTATATGTCTTGTCACCTTCCCAGTTAACGGTAAAAGTTCACATAACCAAGTTACATGAGAAAATCTGTTCCCAACCACAATACACCATTCACATTCTTAGCCAAAAGGCTAACAAAGATATGCCCCGATCAATGCTCTAAGTTGGTAGTCAGACCTCAAGTGCTACTAAGTTATTTGTGGCTATAGTTTCATAAGCAAATAGAAATATGACTTAAGCATCACTATAGAAAAAGATTACAAAGCTAAGCATTCTAGCTCACCACCAAATTGGCCATCAATGGAAATACAGAAGATACATGAACTGCGAAGGAAGGCAAAGCCACATGATTTTGTGATCTCATTCAGGTTACAAATGAAGAGAATGCCAAAAATAAAATTTAAAAAGGAAAATGTGATATTACCAAACCTTACAAGCAGAATGCAAAACCCTGCCTACACCCCACCCCAGTTACAAAAGAGGAGAAAAAAAAAAAGGAAAATAATAGAAAAGAAAAATGACAGAAAGAGGAAAGAAAAGGAGAATGCATAATCCCTGTGTTAACAACTAAACATGCAATAGCAAAAACAACATCAAGGCTCAAACACTTGTTTGATGAACCCCAGGTGAAATCCTGAAGGTTCATCATCCCTGTAGAAAAGTTTCGACCGGAATACCAAAACAGGCTATCAGCACAAGTATGAGACGTCATTGTGTTCTTCATGTAGCAGAGAGCCTTCAGATCTTCTGTTTAAGAGTGACATCAAGTATCCCAATAGAAATTTTAGGTTTGTAATGTTCATCGGTATCCACTTCTTCAATTTCCTGGCACAGAGTTATGTAACATTGAATATCAACTTTTTCTATCAAAAAAAAAAAGCAACCAAAAAAACACACACACACACACATACACACACATTGAATATCAACGTTAAAGTAATAACTGATATTGAAACCCATCGATGTATTTTCATTCCAAACAGCCAAACACAACATCAAATCTCAGAATATTAACTCCATCTACACAGAGGGCAAGATTAATATGTTATCTACCTTCTATAACCATTATTGACTTTATTATTTAAATTAATAATTACAAATACAAGCAAAGTGAAAAATCAACAAATAATGGCAATTGAACAACACATTTAATGTTGATATATTGTTAAGCCACTAGGAATGATCTAGTGGTGGGGGGCTTGGGTAGTATGCATGAGATCCTAGGTTCAAATCCTATTGTTGCCAATGTACCCAAAAAAATATATATATATTTATTTATTTATTTTGTTGTTTGGGGTTTTTTTTGTTTGTTTTTTTTTTTTTGGTTTGGGGGCCCAAGGAAGAAGGATGACCCCAGTAACAGCAACGGATGATAATATGTGCAGATAGCCTTCTTAACTAACAGGAAAAGAAAAAGGGCAAAATAAGCAATAAAATGAAAGGGAAAACAAATTTCCACACACTATTACAGACATAACAATGAGAATGAAGCAAATTCAGTCACCTGAACAACATCCTCTCCCTTGACGACTTGCCCAAACACAATAAGCTTCTCATTTAGATCTGGTATGGGTGCAGTTGTAATGAAAAGATCAAATCCTTTGTTGGTGTGTTTGCCCTTCGAAGTTCCAAGCATGAATGCTTCATGTTTCACACTAGTTAGTAATCAAAATATCTATTAATTAGAAAAATTGCAACTCATGGGTAGATCATCAATTAAATCTTTTACGGCTACATATAAAAAACTTTAATTAGCAAAAACCAAAAGAATTAGAAAACCTTGTATGCTGCTTTCCTCTCAAGTTCCAATCTTCAGTAGCTCCTGTTCCTTGGCTATCCCCGGCCTGAATCACATAGTGCTTAATTACTCGGTGAAAAAGCATCCCCTTGAAATGCCCTTTTTGACTGCAAAAACAATTGCAGTTTAGGTTGGAAGCATAAGCAAGGTGGCTTTGAAATTTCATGCACCAAACCACTTATAATATATACACTAGGATAATACTAACATGAATGGATGCCAACAAAAGTTAAAGAAATATTAGTCCACTCATGGAGCTGTACTGCCCTGAAAAGTTCTCAACTTCTCATTCATTTCATGCAAATGCTGGCCCCACAAATGCCTGTGTTCTCTCCAGCCACGAGAGGACATGCTAATTTCAGGAGGCTAGACTTTGAAATATCAAAGAAACTACAGCATCCAGCTAAGAGGCCTGGTTCATGCTCTACATATATCTGATTGGACTTCCGTTGATAAGCAATGTTATTTGCAGAGAAACTAATGTTGAAACAAGGCACAACAGGCTGCAATCCACTAAAGACAGAAAATGATGATGTAACATGTATTACAACAACAAACGATCCTTGTTCCACTGATGGGATCGATTACATGGATTGCGCAATGCCATAATATCCTACCATAAACCATGTCTACAATCAAATCATTAAAATTCAAATCTTTTTTTAATGGTTTCACCTATACTCCTATAGTTTTTCTTAGTCTTCCTCTACCTCTAGCTACTGGGCTACCCTCTATCTAATCTACTCTCGTTACCAATGTTATCAAAAATCGGCCATGGCAGCAACCGCCATGAGAGTTTGTATCCTTTCACAGAATAGCGTTGTGCCCCATGGTAGCCACTATTTTCAGGGGGCCATGGCAGTTCATGGTAGGCATGGCGGAAATATGCCCAGCCACCCTTTTAGAAAAAAAAAAGTTTAGAGGATATTTTAGGAATTTTGGGGTTGAAAATAAAACCCTAATCCCTTGGAGAACACAGCTGCGAACCACCCTCTTTCCACTCCCTGCTGATTGCACTTTCTCTCATCTCATTCTTTGCTTCCCCCCCCTTCTGAAGCTCCAGTGACCGCCAACAGCCTGATTCCGGCAATGCAACTACCGGCAACAACCACCCACCAGCGGCGGAAACCTCAACCCAGCAGCAAAGTTTCCTCTTCCATTTCCTTCTTCTTCTTCTGTTCTGTCTTCTTCTTTTTCCTTCTTCTGTTCTTATCATTTTCTTTCTGTTTCAATCTCTTCCCCCCCCCCCCGCCCCCCTTTTGGTTCTGTTTCAGGTTTTCTTTTTTCCTTTTTTCTAGTCTGTTCCATCCTTTTTTCTTTCCCTGTTCTGTTTCTGCATTTTTTTTGTTCAATTTTAAGCTGAAACCTCTTTTTTTTTTTTTTTCTTTTGATTATTTCAATAATTTTGTATGAATGTAGCTGTTGAATTTAGTCTTAAATTTGATAGGTTTAAGTAGAGCTGCAATGACTTATGAGAATATGAGATTATGGGCTTTGATTATGCCATGTTTGTATTTGATTGAGTATTTTATGGTTTTTTTTCTTGACTTAGGCTTTGATTTTGTGATGCATTTGCTGAATTTATTGCATAGAATATATTTCTAATTTTATTGTTCTTTATATATGTTATTAGGTTTTATTACTTATTATATTTAGCAGTTTTTTTTGTATATTTATAGTATAAATATATGTATAATTTCAGTCCGCCATAACCCACCATGCCATCCATCATATTTCTATGGCAGATTTTTGGCTCACAGCCATGAGCCACCATCCAATATTAACAACTATGCTCCTTACTGGGACTTTTACAGGTCTTTTCCACACGTGCCAAAACCACCGAAGGAGAGACTCTACTATCTTTTCCACAATAGGTGCTACTCCAACTTTCTCTCTAATGCATTTATTCCTTTTCCTGTCTTCTCTAATGTGTCTCATCAAGTAACATTCTTATCTCTGCAACATTGATCACTTTCTTATTGGCTTTTTACCACCTAACATTCAATCCTATACAACATCACTAGTAAAATTTTCAATTAATTTTGAGTGCTAATTTCTTTTATATCATAAATAACACCTAAATCACTCCAACATTTCATCCACTCATCTTGAATATTATGGTTTACATCTCCCTCTATTTCTCCATCATTTTGGATGATGGACCCAAGATACTTAGACCTTGTGACTTGTGGTATTATATCCTCTTCAATTTTCACCTCTATGCTAAGATTTGTATGCCTCCTGCTAAACATACATTCTGATATGATGTGACATATTCTGGGAAGAATTTCAATCTTAAACAAGAGTTCCATAATCAGTTGAGACAAGAAGTTTGTAAAGTGAATATAAAAAGAGAGTCAATTTTCAAAGACCAAAATATATGTTATCTAAAATTATCGAGATATGCACTAACACTAATTAGAATAGATTACTGAATCATACAAACATAAAGCTTTATACAAATTTATTCAATTTGAGGTTATTCAAAAGTATAGGTACAAGGAGGGAAAAAAAAAGCATAAGCATAACACAGAATGCTCTAATCACCCAACAAAGATAAATTTTTCCTCCTTTTGTCTATTAACATCAATATTTAAACTAGAATTTCTTCACTCCAACCAAAAAGAATGACAGGGAAAAAAAGGTTGAAAAGTCAAACCCTAAACCATTCAACAGCCTCAAATTATGACTTTGTAGGAAAACCAGGTACTCACCATAAGTCAATGAATTCATCAACAGCTTCAGGAGCACTTTCCTTGTGAAGTTCTACTATTATAGAGCCTTTGGAGGTATCTAAAACCTATAATCACAAAGAAAATGGAAGCCAGGTTATAAGATAAAATTTCATATGGGAATTTCAATTAATCAGCATTCTGAATTTTATTTAAATTTAAATTGACTAAAAATGGTTCAAAAACAAGAAATTATTGCAGTCTGGTAAGCGAAACTTACAGCATATCCAGGTAGCTCGGATTTCTTTGAGTCCACAAAAGTATTGTCATGCTGCCCAAAAAGTAGTTTGATTTAGAAATAATAATTCCAATCACAAATGCAAAAAAATATTGACCATGTAGCAGCCCAGTCTCAATGCGAAAACTCAAAAAACGCACATAATATACCCCTCAAACCAAATGAAGAAACACTTGGCAAGAGTATCAGATAACAAGGAAATATAAAAGGACTGATGAGTTAAACTTAAACCATTTATAATGATGCATTTAAGGATGTACCTCTGAGACTGCCAACTGATTCTCTGATCGAAATCTTGACCTGAATGACAGTAAGGGATGAATTGTTAGTTACAGATGATGCTCTTCTAAAGACTAAGTTTTTCTACTCTGAATGAGAAATGACCTTATCAGAAATTATATTACAATGCTTATTCCATAAACCCATCTTGTTAAGGTGAAAATCACTTTAAAAAGTTCAACGGAAAAATGGAGAAGCTTCTGTTCAGGTTCAACAAACTCTTTTTTCTGCCCAAGACAGAGCACAAACTAAATTGACATCAGAATGAAGCTAAAGGTCCAATCACCACAAGATATGTGGAGAGTTCAATCAAGATAGCAGCAAAATAAATCCTCTAGCAACAAAGTGCGATTTTCAGATTCCTCTATCTGGTAGCAACAGCATACAAAACATCACCAGTCACATAAATTCATGCTGAACAAGTCTAGATGATTCTAAGCTCTCATTTCTCACACTATGAATCTGAACAGAAATTCTTTTACTAACCTGTTGGACCAATATCTATAGGTAGCGAAGAGGAAAAACCCAATCAAGGCAAGAATCAACATGTAAAATATAATAGTGGCAGCACTTATGCGAGAAGGCCCCTTCTTCCTTTTGCTTTGCTGTAGAAGAGCCTGAGGTTTGATCCTTGCCATTTAGCCTAACCCTCGGTTTTGAAGGTGTCATCAATTTCAAGTTAAGAAAACACAATCAAGGATTAGAGACACAAAAATCTAATCAATCAAAAGAAAACTATAATGAATATGATGACAAAAAATAAAAAAACCACTCAAGTCATTCAACATCAATATCATCCAATCCATATAGTTAAGTTACACAAGAGAACTACACCACAACCAAACCCCATAGCTTAAATTTTGAAATTTTCAACATGAATAGAAACCTTGGGACTTATCCACTTTGCATAGCAAGAATTTTCCTCCCAAACTCGATCAGAATAAAGAGAAACCTCAAAATCGAGTACAAGTTAAGATCCAACATGCTAGACTAACGCAGAGACAGTTGCATCCACTAAGATTTGGGCGAAAGGGGGGGGGGGGGACTTTATTGAAAATAGTGAAAAATAGAAACAAAATAAACAAGACCCATTATTTATTAGACCCCAAATATGCCATAATATCTGTTTGCAAAATTCCAATTTATTTTTAAAAAAAGGGGGGCAAAAGGTAGAACCTGAGAGAGGGTAGGTACCTGAAGTAGAGGGAGAGGGTCAGGCACTGAGTGGATCGAAGAGAAGTGAGGGAAAACGACGTCGGATTTGCAGTTTGCAGAGGCAAATTCGGTGGATGAGGGAGGGAAAGGAACATGAACGTGTGGGGTATGTCTGTATGTGTGTGTGCTCCGATTCAACGACGACGGGAGAGAAAGGAAACTTTGCTACATTCGGACCAGATGTTCCAACGTTGCCGTGTCGTTTAATTTATTATTATTATTAGTAGTAGCAGTCGTAGTTTCTAGCATGGTTTTTATATTTAAATTTGAAAAGATTTTGTCGCCAATGTGAAATAAGTAAGACATCAAGGGTGCGGTTTGTTCCACTTTTTAAGCAAAACAATTTTAAAATTTAAATTTTATATATAATTAAAAAAAAAAGTTAAAAATTAGGTTTTTTCAGAAGTTATTCATTTTTATTTTTAAAAAAAATTAAAAATAGATTTTTTTGATATTCTAATTATATTTAAAAAATTATTCAAAAAAATTGATTTTTTTAGTTGAAAAAAGTAATTTTTTGTTTAAAAAAATTTCAAACAAATATATTCTAATTTTAATATATTGTCAGTATAAAAGATTTTTATATTATCATCCAACATTATAAATTAATATAAAAGAGTTTTATATTATCATCCAACGATATATTTTTATTTATAGGACTTTTAATATAGTGGATAAACATAATAACAAATGGAATATATTGTTGTTATGATCAAAGTTTTTACATTCCAACAACACCAAAAAAAAAAAAAACTTCTTTTCATTCTATTTCTAAAAGAAGCTAATAGTTAGTGAATTTGTTGT
This sequence comes from Pterocarpus macrocarpus, assembly GCA_031439585.1. Classification (NCBI taxonomy): domain Eukaryota; kingdom Viridiplantae; phylum Streptophyta; class Magnoliopsida; order Fabales; family Fabaceae; genus Pterocarpus; species Pterocarpus macrocarpus. Next base: position 53,329,085 of record CM062516.1, on the reverse strand, counting down.
AATTTTAGAAAAATGGAATGAGAATTGTCATTCTAAAGTAGTTTTAAAAGAATTTAATTTTGATATACTGTCAACATAAAATAATTTTACATTATCCTATAATCATGTGTTATTATTTGTGAAACTTTTGAGATAATGAACATAAGAATCAATCATTTTATTAATGTATCAATATATAATTTGATAGTAATAATAATTGAACAAGAATTGTATATGATCATATAAATTAATACAATATAATATTTTTCTGTTTTCCTAAAAAAAAGGGAAGCCTTGAGTTTATATTTTATTGTAATGAAATATAGAATAAATTTTTTTTTTAAGTGACTACAAAATACCTCTTATACTCAGTTTAATATTTTCGAATATTGTATAAACTACAATATAAAATTTTTTTAAAATAATTGTATAAATTACAGTTCTAAGACAATTTTCATATTTGAGCTGAAGTTTTAAGACAATTTTCATTTCATTGTGAGGAGTTCACAAATCATATGACACCTTTAAAGAAAGCATACGAGCTTTTCTTGTTAAGTGTTATATTATACCAACAAGAAAAGAAATATTTTTATTTTAATAGCAAGGGTAAGAGTATCAAGTAGCGTAGCCAATTTATCCAAAAAAAAAAAAAGGTCGCGTAGCCAATGAAGTTTTGTCCTTAGTAGATTACCAATTTTTTTTTTTTTTTTTGAGAGCAACTAAGATTACCAGTTAACTCTATTTATAATAACGTATTTATAGAATAGATTTCATATTATTTGTACTTTATAAAATTTTAATTATATTCACGCCATATGATATATTGTTACACATAGAAATCACCTTAAATTTCAACTCTATAGCAACTCAATTTTGACTAACTTAGTGGTGAATCTTCCCCTGTTAGCAGGGTATCATCAAATCATTCGAGAAAATTATGTACCTCCAATGAGCTGATATTTTTGGGAAGAATGGGATAGTTCCCATGAGTAATGTGCTATCCACTTGTGGACAAATTTCAATATCTTTTTTTCCCCTCAACAAATAACTATCTAATCGCAAATATGTTTGACTGAAACATTTTTTTTTAAATCAAAGATCGAATCAGGTTTTTTTTTTTTTATTTTGGTCGTGAAGACCGAACTAGTTTCAAACCTACATGTGGACAGTGGACTAACTATTGCCCGGCCAACGTAAACTCAAAGGCAAATAAGCTAACTTGCAGCCAATCCATTTTTAATAACTTATACATGCATTAGACAGGATGTGGAGGTGGCTCCTCCCTTGACCAAATAGTAGTTCTTTTTTTTTTTAAGAAAAAGCCGGTGTTATGGACGTGGTTCTCCCTTCATAGTTTTCAATGACCCCTTATCTTATTTATAGTCTTTTCTTTTTCCTTTTTTTTTTTTTACCTCTCCCTTGCACAATAATTTGCTTAGTATATATCATTCAATGAGTTTCTTTAGATAATAGTGGCATCTATATTATGAGATTTGTAGATCTCACAATAGCTGATGTTTCAAATTATATTAGAGTGCTACATTTGAGTCAGGTGATTGAGAGGTGAAATCTATTGATGGTAGTTGGTTGGGTCATGGTTGTTTTGTTTTTTGGCCATGTGTGATAGCATATGTCTTGAGGTGTCAAGCTTCTAACTTGGGTAGTTTAGTTATGCTCTGTGATTGTTAGTATGGTTATATGTACCACTAATTCAACTTATTGCCCTATGTCTGGTTACTGTATAGTTGCTAGTGTACTGATATATACCATAGAGTAGGCATAGTCCAATGTGTTCAGTGCTATTGTTTTGTATCAATTACTAGTGTGATGATGTCTACTACGTATTTGGCATGGTGCCTCATGTTTGGTACTTTTAACACAATGCGTGGTTGCTCAAAGATGGTGCTTAGAAGCTGCTTCATAAACCAAATCGAAAACTCACTTATGCTTTCATGTTCACCTAGTATGATATAAATCCATCTATATTCTTTAGATGTTTATGGAGTTCATGGGTTAAGTCTTAGATTTAGATATTGTTTTATCAATTCTATTGTACCATTTTTAATATTACAAACAGACTTTACTTATGATTATGAATGGATCAATGATTTTTGTTGATAAAAATGGCGTCATTGGGGTGATCTCATAGTTCCTATGGGTGGAGGAAATGGGGTCGGTCTGTGGATTTTCTTTTTTTTTTTTCTGCATTTCACGCAACATATTGAAGGGATATAGTGCATCAAGCTATTTCTTAGAGCCAACTTGATCTTCTTCTCTAGGATCCTAGATGAGGAAACCCTAGGAAAGCTGTCGACTCTAACTACCATCCATGTACAATTCATACTAGATCTGACCAACTAACAATCCTACCTCCTCTATGCTTCTAATAGCTCATATTTGTCTCAGTAGAGTCTTTCAGTGACATATTTCAATTCTCTTTCCTATTATATTAGAAGAAGTGGAATATTCAATTCTCTTTCCTATTATTTAGAAGAAGTGGAATACGTTCAAGTACAAGAAATTCGATAACTACAAAGTAAGACTAAAAATAGTATAATGTATTATTTTTTATTTTATTTGATATTTTCCTTGCTTACATTGACATGCATGTTGAATTGGACAACTTATTTAAGCTCAATTTAAATTAGTTTTTCAAAACCTAATTCACTTCATTTATCAATTTTATTTATTTATTTATTTATTTTTGGGGAAAAATATTTGTTCCTCTCCCCTCTCCAACTCGTTTTGCATACAAAATTTGCCCACCTAGCTTGAACCCTTTCAAACATACCAGTACTATTATCGCAATCCAACTCTTCCAAAACTATACTTTGTTAAAACAAAAAGTGAAAATGTACATACTTTGTTATCAATAATTCTTAACTCTTCATATACTTTATCTTCACAAACCATTATGTGAGATATATTGGATAATACATTTGTTTATTTATAACCTTTTTTTTTGTTGGGTTTCAAGGAACTCTTAGTGAAGTTAGAAGAATAAGGGAAGAGATGGGCATGTAAAAATTAAACTCTTGATTCAACCTTAACAACCTCTTAATGACAAAATGAGGTGTCACTTGAATTACAACTTATTGAAATAAAATTCTTCTTTGCTCCACATAATCCAACTGTAGAATTTATAAGGGATGTGTGAATGCAATATTTATGCAAATCTCATTACTTATTAAATTGAATAATAAGATTTTAAATTCAAGTTTGTTATTATAAATTTAAGATTACAATAGACTCTATCCATATAGAAGAGTGTTTTTTTATTTTGATAGTTCAATACGAGGCTTAAGATGGCTCTTGTTAGAAGAGCCCCAAAACAAGTATTCTTAAGACTGTAAACTTAACTCCACCCCAAAGCTAATTCAAGGGAAAGAGATGCCCAAATATTTATTAAGTTTATCTTGAGTTTTGATCATATCTTTAAGGAGTGTGTTAACACACACCCCTTATGCCTAGGTTTCGATATCTAAAGTATCTAAAGCGTCGAGTATGCAAGATTGGATATTTGTAGGTGACTCAATATCAATCACAATATAAACTTTAATACTCCCTCTATTTCAATTTATCTGTCAATTTGAATAACTTGGTACATTCTTAAATCCATATATCTGAATATAATTATTGTTGGTCTAATTCCACCGTGAAAACTAGCTCAAAAGGCAAGAATACCCAATTATTCATAAAGACTATTTTGATCATATTTATAACCAATGTGAGACTTAATACAATGACCTATTTATAACCTCTAAGAAACATCCCCCCAAAAAAAGCAATAGAACACCTACCATCATTCATCGACACCCATGTATAAAGTAAACTATCACCTAATGGAACCATAATAATAATAATTCAGAGAACTATCTCACCACTCTTGAAGCTTCATCACAACCCAATACCCATTAGCCACCCATTAGTCAATACCAGAAGCAAATGTCCAGCATCATTGGCCAACACCTCCTATGATAATTTGAGCAAAATAAACTCAGCAACCAGAGAATGATCCAACACCAGGAGAGAAAAGCATTGCCTCTGACCAAAAGGAACGAGGTATAATAGAATGAAAGGCAGTGTAGCATAACAAAATTCCAACTTTCTCAACAAATCAACATTTGATGCATTTTTCCAACATTGGTATCCATAACCAGAGGTGGAGCTTTATAGGGACAATGGGGGGCCATGGCCCCCCCAAAGTTTTTATAAAATTTTTAGTAGTACATATGTTAGTAATCCATGGCCAGTGACATTTTTCCAACATTGCGTGCATATTTTATGTTTTCTCCTTCTTCTTCTTTTTTTTTTTTTTTCAAAATCTTCAAGTCCATCTTTTTCTCCCTTTTTTTCTTTTTTTCAAAATCTTCAAGTCCATCTTTCCAACACAAAATGAAGGAGGGCATACATCATATGCATGGCATAGGTGACAAGCAAGTGGCAACACAATAATAATACAACTGACTCTATTCTTTTTCTTGGTACTAGTTTCACTGTCTTATATTCTCTTATTTTTCTTCAATTTTTAGAACTTTTTTTTGGAAAAAAATTTAATTTTTATTATATTATTTGTTGTATTTTCATCTACATAAAAATGTCAAAGATGGTTTCTTAATGTCAATATTAAAAAGTAGTAATTTTTTATTTTAAGTATTTAATTGGATATCTCACTTTAATCCCTTATCATCTTTTTTACTCTTTCAATCTTTCCCTTACTTTTTTGCAGTTTCTATAATTTCAAGTCTCTAATGATGAAAAATCAAAGAATTGATGCATTTTTTAAGAGAAAAGCCAATGTACAAGAAGGGGAAAATATACCTTCAACATCGTCACCAATTGTTGATTATTCTACTACTCCAGTCATTAATGAAGAAAGTGAGAAACAACCTTCTAAGATTCAAAGAGTCACAACTAATGAATTCGATCTTAATTCTCTGGAACGAGATCCAAGAAAACGGCTTCAAATTTGGCAATATCCACCAAATCAAATGGATGAGGTTAGACGGGCTTATCTAAAATGGGATCCATATCAAAAGCATATTGAAAGTTATCCTTTGTCTAGTAAAAATCATCCAAGGCGATTTCAATATGCTTGGTTTGCTATTTTTCCTTCATGGCTGGAGTATTCACCTTCCGAAGATGCTGCTTATTGTTTACTTTGTTATTTGTTTAGCAAGAAACCTAGTGGGCGTCATGGATCAGATGTTTTTATTTCTACGGGATTTAGAAGTTGGAAAAAGGTTAATAATGGAAAAAATTGTGCTTTTCTCAAGCATATTGGGAATGATCCTTGCTCACCACATAATAATGCAGTTAGAGCTTGTCAAGAGTTGTTGAATCAAGCTAGCCATATCCAAAATGTTATTCATGTCCAAAGCTCTGAGCAAATTCAAAAGAATCGATCACGTCTTAAGTCCTCAATTGATGCAATTCATTGGCTAACATTTCAAGCTTGTGCTTTTAGAGGCCATGATGAGACTCTAGAATCAAAAAATCGAGATAGTTTTCTTGAAATGATAAAACTCTGGGCATCTTATAATGATGAAGTTGCAAAAGTTGTGTTAGAAAATACTCCATATAATTCTAAGTACACTTCACATCAAATTCAAAAGGAGATCTTGTATATCATCTCAAGTAAGGTGAGAAAGCATATTCGTGTAGAGATTAGGGATTCAAAGTTTTGTATTATAGTTGATGAAGCTCACATGAATCCAAAAGAGAGCAAATGTCACTTGTTTTCAGATTTGTTGACACAAATGGTTTTATACAAGAGCGTTTCTTTGATCTTGTGTATGTTAGAGACACTACATCATTGACTCTTAAAAAAAAATTATTTGCTATTCTTTCTCAACATGGTCTTGATGTTTCTAATATTCGTGGTCAAGGATATGATGGTGCTAGCAACATGAGAGGAGAATGAAATGGATTACAAGCATTATTTTTAAATAATTGTCCGTATGCATATTATATTCATTGCTTTGCCTATCGATTACAACTTGCATTGGTTGCTGCATCTAGAGAAGTTATTCCAGTTCATCAATTTTTTTAAAAATTGACTTTTATTGTCAATATTATTTGTTCCTCTAGTAAGCGCCATGATGAGTTACAAGCTGCCAAAATAGATGAAATTGCTCATTTGCTAGAGATTGATGAACTTGAAACTGGTAAAGGGACAAATCAAGTTGGCACTTTGAAATGAGCTGGGGATACTCGTTGGAGTTCTCATTTCTCTTCTGTTTGTAGTTTGATAAACATGTATGTTGCAACTTGTTCTATTCTACAAAAAATTATTGTTGACGGATTAACTTATTCTCAACGTGGAGATGCCGATAGTGCTTATAATACCTTGACTTCATTTGAATTTATATTGATCTTGCACTTAATCAAAGAAATCATGGGAATAACGGATGTTTTTTGCCAAGCTTTGCAGAAGCAATCTCAAGATATAGTTAATGCTGTGCAACTAGTTCGATCTACAAAAATACTTATTCAAAACTTGAGAGATGATGGTTGGGAGGATTTGTTGAAAAATGTGAAATCATTTTCTGAACAACATGATATTCTAGTTCCTGATTTTACTGCTTTCTATATAGCAAGACAAGGACGCTCTCGTCATCAGAAAGATCATATTACAGTTGAGCATCACTTCAGAGTGGAAATATTTTTTGTTACAATTGATAAGCAATTTCAAGAGTTGAATAGTAGGTTCAATGATCAAGCAATAGATTTGTTAAGTCTAAGCTCTGCTTTGATTCCTAAGGATAATTACAAAAATTTTGACATTGATAGCATTTGTACTCTTGTTGACAAATATTATCATATGGACTATCATATGGACTTTACTGAGCGGAAGAAGGTTAATTTGCCTTTCCAACTCGGCATTTTATTCTTGATGGTTGTCAACAACCAAAATTTAAAAATTTATCAACTATTCCTGAATTATGTAGATGCTTGGCAAAAACAAAAAAAATCATAAGTTTACTACTTGATTGATAGGTTGATTCGTCTTATTTTAACTTTTCCAGTTTCTACAGCTACTATGGAACGATCATTTTCAGCAATGAAAATAATGAAGACAAGATTGAGGAATAAAATGAAAGATGAGTTTCTTGCAAATACTCTGGTTATTTACATTGAAAGAGAAATTGTTGAAATCTTCAGTTCTGATTTGATTATTGATTATTTCAAGTTATTGAAAGAGTGAAGAGCAACATTATAAGGTATTTTATCGTCCTTATTTTTAAAATTATTTTGTCGTATTAGTGACTTGCTTCAAAGTTTAAATATGTAATGTATAGTTAATTTTAATTTAATTGTCATTATATATTTTACATATTAATTTTAATTTAGTTATCATTATATATTTTATATACTAAAGTCTTTGACCCCCTAAGATTTTTCTTCAAGCTCCGCCACTGTTCACAACAAAGATAGAATAGCAAATCCTGGCCGCTACAGAAGTCTCAACACACTTTTTAAGCATAGCATTCTGTTATAACTGAGCTTGTTTCCTCCAAGTCTTAACTTTATGTAGTGTATTAAGTGAGAAAATTACTTTTATGTGAGAAAATGGAATGACAAAATCTTAATCGTTAAACTATATATAGATAATTAAAATTAAAAATTATTTAAAATTTATATGATCTATATAATTTTAAATCATTCAAAAAATAATTAAAAAGTAAAAAATTGCTTTGATAAAATCACTTATAAAATAAACAACTATCAATATTGTGTTAATTTTTTTTAATAAACAACAGGGCATAAACCCGATGTGAGATTGCGTCTGTGTTGAAATTAATCTTTTTTTTGTATTTTTTGTTGAAAGCAAATATATTCGAGAGACGATCAAATACTAAATGTTGACACTGAAATTTAAATTATAATTCATTGTTATATGCACAGGACCAGCCCCTTTCACTAAACCAATCCCCATCAGTAGTGTTTTGAAATTATTTTTCCCAAGTTCGTCTACAAAATTAAAGTCATTAACATATGGTCACGTATAAAATCTATCTGTGGACTCGCATACATTATAACAAAGTTAATTGTTTGAACATAGGTCCCGTCTTCTGAAAAGCTACCAAATCTTCAAACTGCAATTCATGTCATCCTAGCTGGACCAAATCGATAAAAGTTATTAGTCCAAACAGTGTACACTGTCATTTAATCAACTTTCAAGCACCCATTCCTCTTAGCTGTATCCCCCACAAGGAGCAGATCATTTGCCTTACGCAACTATAGCCAGCAGCCACGTTCAACTTTGCAGCTCAAGTAATTACTTAATCTCACCGGAACAAGGGAATAATGGAAAGGAACCACTAATCCGAACATCGTTATGTGATATACATTTAGATTTCTTTTTATAAATATTGCACGCAACTTATTAACGCACTATTTCAGCGTAATCTTTTTAATTTGTTATTTAAAATAGCAAAAAAAAAAAAAAATCAAATATTCTTAAAGTGCTAGTGCAAATGCAAATGGTCAACTGTAGATTGTGTATATATAATTTCGTTTTATTTTGAAAATGTTTTAGTTCTTTATTTTGATTTTTTTTAGCTACGCTCCAATGGTAAGGTCTGGGCCATTTAAGCTAGAAAACAACTTTTTCCAAATCATCGCATATTGCTACAACAAGAGTTTATTCACTTGATCGACCTTACATTTACGCATTACTATAACTTAGTTTCGATGCTTTAATTTTTTATTATATTTTTAAAACACAAATGAATTGAAATTTCAAACACTAAAATTCTTTTAGAACATATTCTTTCAACATAAATGATTTTACAATGTAATTAACCCAAACAACCCTGGAATGTGAGTACCACGTGAAGATGTATATTTCATAAGAAAAATGCTACAAAATCCAAATTTGTTTTTGGTATTTTGACGACAATAAAATTTGAATCTATAATGTCATATTAATTATCTAAATCCCTCATCATTAACTTACTCCTAGTAACTTTTAAATTCAAATTTGTTTGACAGAATAATATATCATACTTATTAACTTTTGAATGAATAAATTGGTCATATCATTTTATTCTATCTAATAATCACTTTTATTTTACGTTAAATTTTAACAATTTAAAAAAAAAACTCTGCGTAGCTTACTCATATGATAAATGCACTATCCAAACTATAGAACTGCATGCTGGTCCCTGCTTTTCATTGTTTTCAGCCTTGCGTGGAAGGTTTAATATCTTGGGTAACATATATAGGGCAGCAAAACTCCATAAGCAAAATGACTAAACTCCAAATTAATCTCTGATAATATTATCGATAGATAAATTGGTCATTGACAAAAATAAATTAATTCCAAAGTTCCTAATAATTGCAAAAATAAGATATTTTAGTCCTTAATTCACTTGCAATTAATAAAAAATGTGATATATGAGTTACATATTGACTAAGACATCATAATTCCATCCTAGCTATCTGACATCAACACCCCCAAATATGTAATAAAAAAAAAACCTCATCGTCTTATTATTGAGCTCTCTATCTTCTCTCTAATATCACGACTAAAATAATGATAAGTTATAGTAATTTGAGAGGAGATCGGATGTAGATGAGATTCGATTTTTTTTGTTGATAGCCAATGTTAAGTTATCACAATTGGAGAGATGAGATCTAGTGTTGTGGGTTGATGTATTGAGATTTCTTTGTTTTTATTTATTTTTTGGATATTTAGAAGAGTTTAAAAGGGTGCTATATGAAAAGTCATATGGGATGGAATTAAAATGTTTGAATTAATATACAATCTATACATCCACTCTTTATTAATTATAAATAAATCAGGGACTAAAATATCTAATTTTTATAATTACCAAAAGTTTTGAAACCAATTTATTTTTACTAAGAATCAATCTGTCGATTGAGATATTTTCGAAGCTGATTTGCGGGTTTACTCTAAGCAAAAGTCATTAAAATATTAATGGACCTGAAAACGGTGCGTTTGGTGATTAGGACAATGCCAAATAATATGTGGCTATGTGGTAACTCAGTGGGAGAAAATTGGCAAAGGCATTGTGTCGGTGATAAAGTAGCAGGATTGGTGAGTTAAAGATGCCTGGAAAGGCAGTCTGTAGCCTGTACTAGCCCGGAAGAGAGAGAGAGAGAGAGAGAGAGAGAGAGATGGGACGAGGAGGGGCATTTTGGGGATAGTAAGGTATCATTGAGGAGAGTCTATCATGGTTTTGGCGCAGATGGGAAGGAGAGAGAGAGGAGTGAGAGAGGGGTCGGAAGGGAGAAGGGTACACAAGGGCAAAGTGGTGGGGTTGGTGTCCTATGTGGTCAAAAGCAAATTGACTCAGAACCCTTTGACTGTCCCTTGTGAGTGAGAATAGATGAGCACCCTCTGCCCTCTGCCAGACTGCCACACTTGTCAGCAACCCCTTCCCCCCCCCCTTCACTCCGTGGTACCCCCAAAAAAGAATATTGTCATTCCCAAAATGCCCATCCATCAAATACCCCTTCTCTTTTAAGTACAAAAATTTTCCCATTAACTTCTTATTTGCTTGCTCACCCCTTTGCCCATTTATGTCTCGAGAATCCCCACCACAAAACATTTGGTTTCCCCAGCGAATTTGGCATTATTATCACAACGTAATTTTTAAAATACTCACCTAAAAAAATAACATTCAATATTTACTTACTTTATAACCATTAATCAAGTTTTACACAACTTAAATAGAGACCATCATCCCTCTTAGAAAACAGGGAAAACAAAAACAACAACATAGTAATTCCTTACTAGTTAAAAGAACACTGAATACATTTTCACTTTCAAATTAACTAAACAGCGCACATGGATATCCCACGAGGATTCATTAATCTATAATACGAGAGAAACAAACAAATGTAAGACATTAATTAAATTATATACACAACAATCACCAGATCAATTGTGTCCCAATGAACAATTAATGTTAGGCCTGGTTTCTCCATCAAAGAATGGAACATATACCATGCATCGTACTCACCGGCTGACATATATCATGTGAGAATCAATCAATCGGAAGTGGAAACTGACTCAAAAATATTAGACTCCAATTGAATTTTTAAGAGGGTGGGGGCAAAGAATAATGGCCGATGAATATCATGTATAATTTTTTTTTTTTTTCTAGAATCACATAATCAACTAATCAAGAGAAGCTTTAATAAGTCATGCACATTATCTTTGGCCATGGCGTTCAGAATTGATGAGTGATTGAATGGCGCCGGAGAGGTTGGTGACGGCGGCGACGATGGTGGCGATGCCTTGCCGGTGAACCTCATTCCGAGCTTCTTCCATCTGAAGCCGCCTTTGTTCAAGCTCCATCAGCTCACGGTGCCGTTTCTCCTTCTTCTTCTCACAACTCTTTAGTGCTCGTGCTAGCACCGATGCACTGTGCATTATGCTTGAACCAAGGTTCTTAACTTTCCTACGTTTAGATTCCGAGCCATCATCATCATCATCATCAGTCTCTTCTGTCGCTGATGATTCTGACCTCTCCACAATCAAACAAATCCAACAATAGAATCACAAAAATTGCAACATCATCAGAGCCACATACATTGCATGAAATGATGAAAGAACAAAGTATATATTTTGTAACAACGTAACAATATTATATAAACACCATAAGAATCTTACCTTAAGCATGAAATGATGAAAGAACAAGCATGTTATATGTAACAATTAATGAACTAGCATGAAATTAAAAACGACCCTCCAAAGAAAAATAATGTTTCAGCAGGTGAATGTAGAATGTGAAGATGAATTAATGAGTATTTAATTTGCATGAGTTTGATTATGTGATGGCATTGGTCAATGCCATTGACTACGTGGAAAACTGACAAAGCAAATATTTTTAATTTGGAGTAAGATTTGATCCTTTGTTATTATTAAGGATTTAAGGATTATGTTAATGATTACACCCAGAGGGATTAAGCAACTTGGAATCTATTTTCTTGGACAGCCCACAAAATCCATGACAATCATGAGGTGGTACCCTCGCACACACTGGTCTGCATGATTGTACTGTACATCCTTTTATTCATTTTTTTCCTCTCAATATTATTTTAACTGTTAGAAACAAAAATTTAAAAAAAAAATGAAAAATCTAACACTTTTCCTGAATATTTTAATAGAAACCAGAATCTTTGTGCAGTGGAGCAACGTGGTCTAAGATACCACCAATGGCACCAAAACCCGCCTCATGCACCGTCTGATTCAATCCACAGATTCATCCAACGGTTACAAAACGCTCACAGCTTTCGGCTGCATTTTAAATAGCATGGAATCGATTGTACCATATGAAAAAAAGATGAAAAAAATGGGTCCCATTAAATGTGGCAGGGTTTACAGACCCTGCAAGTTTGACCGATAACCCACACACAACACAACATCCAAAACTTGTCAAAAAAATAATAAAAAAATATATAAAATAATTTAGAAATATTTTTTTTTTCAAAAAAGAAAGTTCTGTGAGTACTGAGTGAGTGAGCTGTGGAGCACATTGATTACTACTGCATTACCTGAAACCACCGGGGGGGTGGACCTGGCCGGAGCCTGCGGCGGCGGAGGAGGAGGCAGTGGAGGAGGTGGCGGTGGTGGAGGTGGAGGTGGAGGAAGAAGCGGTGGTGGTGAAGTGACTATTGTGACAGGTTGAGGTTGTTGTGGTTGTTGTTGTGGGGTGGTGGTTATTCTTTGCGTTTGTGTTTGTTTCCTTTGGAGCACTTCGCTTATGGCTTGGTACACTTCGAGGACCATGTTTGAAGGGAGGTTGTGCTCCTTGCGCTGTTGCTTGTTCAGGGTCCAATAAGAAGGGAACGACTCCTTGTTGTTGTTGTTGGTGTCGGATTCTGGTGATGATTTGGACTCATAGTCACGAACCTTCTTGTAATCGCGGAGCAAGTTGTCCCACTTGTCGTTGCATTGGTTCTGGCTCCTCAAGCATCCATGGCTCCAGCAATAGTTCTCCACCCATTTCCACCTTAACTCGCCACTGCTTCTTGTTGTTGTGGTGGGTGTGGAGCATGCAGGTCTTGTGGGGTCATGCTGTTGTGATGATGATGAGGTTGTTTTGAGCCTGCGCTCGTCGTCTAGCTTCTTGGCTGCGATGAGGATTCGGGTCTCTTGGATGGTCCAGTTGCCCTTGCGGTATTCTCTCACTTGGGAGGAGGAGGGGGAGGGAGATGGTGCTACTGCGGTGGCGCCACCGTGGATGAGGTGTAGGGGGTGGTGGTGGTGGGGTGGGGGAGGTATGATCGGTGGTGGCGGCAATGGGGTGGTGGGAGGCTCAGACATGGTTTTGATTTGGCATGAGATTGTAAATTGATATGATATGATGAGTGAGTGAAAGAGTGAGATTGTGTTGTGTCTATGTGTGTTAATGTTTATGGTTATGGGCTTGTGAATGTTGTTGTTATTGTTGCCATGGAATGGAACTGATAAGTAGAGAGAGCGAGATTTGGTTTGTGGAATGATTTTTTTTTTTTTTTTTTTTTGTTTATAATTTCGGGTTGAGTTGGGTGTAGGAGTGAGGATTGAGAATTCTATTCACAGCCAAAAATAAAAAATAAAAAGAAAAAGAGAAAAAAGGGAAATAGGGGATTGAGAATCGTATGGTGAAAGGCGTAGGTGAATGATTTACAGCATCGGGTATGGAAGGGTGCCACGTGCGGAGTGCGGTGAAGCCCAGCTTGAATGCACGTGGCTGGGACTCTGTAATTGGATGAGTACTCTTTCTGTACAGTAAAGAGGGGATCGTTTATGATCCGTTTTGGGGGACTTGTGGATGCAGAGGAAATGGAAATCATGATGCTAACCATGGACCGAGGAAATTTGAGATGATAATTAATTACAGCAGTATAAAGGATTTTGGTACAGCGTATCCTGTTTTTCAAAGTTATAATTTCACGTTTTATATGGTTTTTTTCTAAACAAATGAGAATATTTATTTTTAATAAAATATTTATTTCTTTTATATTACTCTAAGCTCTTCTAATCTCAAATCAGTAATCGGTTTATAATAATTAAAAGAAAAAATCAGTAATCCTTTGACTTGGAATGGTTGACAGAGAGCTCCTAATTCAGAAGAAATGAAAAATTATCTCCTAATAAAACACCCGATGGGAGAGAAGGTCCAATTGCAAGGCGTATATGTCTACGCTCGAATTGCTCCAAATTCCACGCTCTAGTCTGTCTTTTTAATCCGATATTTGAATGTCAAATAAACACAATAAATACAATTTTCTCTTTGTCTTTTTAAATACAATTTTCTCTTAAATGCAATAACTTTATACTATTAGTCAATGAAAAATTACAATCTAATCCATTTGAAAACCAACTCTAACTCAAATTTCAAAAAAACTGCACAAGGCAGAGGATTTATCAGTTTATATTTTTAGTGCATGACAATTAAAGTCAATTATAAAATACATCTATGTCATTTTTTTCAAAATATCCTTTCACTTAAGTAGTGAGAGATTAATTTCTCAAAATATAGTTAAACACTTAAATAGAGACTCTTCTTAACAAATTTTTTTTAATACATATGAATCTCAAAATCAAATTTAAAATTTTATGTTTAAGGGAATTAAGCTCCATACACTTGAGCTAACACCTTATTAATATACATCTATTTCATTTTGATACACACATATATGTTGCAATGCTTATATATACCTCGCTTACCCAAAAAGAAAAATACTCATATATAAATAAAAAAAAAGTCGTATAATACTCACATTAATGCAATATGAAACATATATATATATATATATATATATATATATATATATATATATATATATATATTTTACAAGCATATCCTTTTTTTTAATATTAGAAAATGAGACTAATCTTCGCTTTAATATAGTTAGACCTGCCATCTCAATTTAAAAAGTATTTTTCTCTTCTTTTTTAGGCAATCGCCCAAATAGAATATGAAAATGTAGTCTTTTTGGTTTTCTAAATTCTTCTCAATTTCTCATTCTTATTAAGTTGACTTCTTCATTTCAACTAAGAACTCTCCTCCAATTATAGCATGATAAATTTGCACTGTTTTATTACATTATATACTCCCACCATTTCAATATATATATCATTTTTAGATATACCACTTTAGTCAAATTGACAAATATATTGAAACAAATGGAATATATAATTATGCAAGTCATAGAAATATCCTTATTTGAATTTATGATGAAATAGTTAATAGGATCCAAAAATATGAAATATGTTACAAAACCCCGAAAAAATGCCTATCTTTATATCTAAACATTCGAATGCCACCAAGAACTCATCACAAGTGAAAGCTCCAACAAATTCACTTTATGATAGTCTTTAAAGTCGTAAAGGCTAGCATTTTCAAGTTCACATAAGTCAAAATAATGACCCTGAATTCACATTGGAAGAAGCTGTCTCTCTAGAGACATATGTCACTCAATCAAAAGAGAAAGTCCGTCCCATTGTACAAATAACAAAAAACCAAAGGCAACATTAGAAAACGACTTTATCTAGAAATGAAGACTGCTGCTGCATATTCTGCATTATTGTCTTCTGATGCGAGACAATTACAACGTTAGGTGAAAACAGTTAATTTGCATATCTGATGCATTCATATTACTCCTTTAATTGATCATATTCGCATTCAATCTCACTCAGCAAGTTTGATGTTTTAATTTTTTTTTTAATTACTGTAGGTCTGAAATATTGGAAGGAATTTATTTTTTGAATTTTGATTACCTCAAAAGGTGTTCAAAATTAGTAATGTACATTAGTTTCTTCGCAACTTCTATATGAACCGTTGGGCATTTTGCATAACTCTTGAATTTCCTGTCGTCTTCTTTATATCCCAAAACATCATACTATTTGATATTTCAGTTACTCCTCAATTTCATATTATTATCCTTTCAGTGCAGAACATATAAAACCAATATTCCTTTCCTACATTAAAGTGACAAATACATCCCCCCTAAAAATAAACTGCCACAAAGGTCGGACGATTTTTTTAGAAATGTTTGTTACCTGTTTGTTAAGCATCACTGTTACGCAGACAAACATAGACATGTTTTTCTCTTATTATATCTCTATCTTCAAGTAAATATTATCTCTTGCCTCTAGCCTTAGTTGTTTCTTTCTATTTACAGTTAATGTGTCTTAATAAATCCGCCCAATGTTTACTGAAAACAAATTGCGCTCCAGATAACACACAGCATACATCTGAGCGGTATAGCAAGGCCTTGGAACATTTTATTTTGTAATAATATTACAGACACAGCCTCACCTGCCCTATCACCACCACCACAATTTGCGGCCTCTGTGGCTCTCTCCAAGGTATCCACACTATACTTCTTTCTATGGTGTCCATACTTATGGATATGTCCATTTCTATGTATAAGGATGATTACTCTTTTGTAATATGCTTATATTCTATGATATCCATTCCAGGGAACATAAAGAGAGAAAGAAGGATGAAAATACAAAGCCAATTGCAGCCATTCATATACAGAATGTCATGCTACAAAGTGATTGTTTACATGCAACAAACAACCCAAAGCCATTACTCCATCCAGAACAAGCCCAGAGAAAAAGGGAAAAGGGAAAAAAGAAAAGAAAAGAAAAGAAAAGATAAAAAGAGATAGTCCCAACAGGGAAACCAGAACGTCTCTTAAGACAAGATGAACAAGTGCAGTTAAGGAGGATTATCAGACACGAGTGCCAGTAGCAGGAACACCTGCACCCTTGTGCATTGGATCTCCAGTAGCCCCTCCTCCCACACCATAGTCAGTGTCACGGTAGCCAGGACCATATCTGCTGCTGTATAAACCTGCATGGATCAGCAGCAGGTACAGCAACTGTGTGAAGGTGAGGATGATTATGAAGGCCTCCACTATCCTCAATCTCCACCCTCTGTGCCCTCCTATGTTTATCTGCTTGCAAGCCAACCTATTCCATTGCGCAAACACACACACACACACACACACACAAAAAAAAAGAATCATAACAATTCGGAGAAAGAAAATTGGTTGCATTATTCTGTGACATAATGTAGTTGTTATATTCTATAATAAAAAGTGGCTCCACAAAGAGTGTGAAAGCAGGAGAGGGTGCTTTTTTTTTTTTTCCCATGGTTTACCCGAAGGCTAGAGCTGTCACAGCCCAAGCAACGATTGAAGTGGCTCCTGCTGCTGCCAAACTGTCATTTCTCCACGTCCTGATGTGATTGCCGCCTATGAATTTGGACACTATGCCAAGAACGGCTGCTAATATGGCAAAGGTCAAGAAGAACATTGTCGCACCATTTCCTCCAAAACCTGAAGGGAACAGCAAAAGGGTCATTTGCTAGTGCATTGACTTGTGTATTATGTTACACTTTTTTGTCAGCAACCAAATCAAACCACTGTCTTTTTAGTTTAGACACATCAATTCCATGTTTGTCAATTAACAAATTTATTTAGTGTCACTAGATAGGAAGTCAGCGAAATTGAGTAACTTTCTGTTATATGAATCAATCAACTAATAAATTGGTAACAATGAATGTTAAATGGTAAGGAAAAGGAAGAGGCAGCATAAACTTACTTGGGTGATTAGTTTGGCCATTGATAAACCTGTTGAGGCACCAACTAGCAAAGCCAAGAACAATGAAATACATGACCAAGTTAAGAAACAGCAAAGGAGCTGCTACATTTCTTCCCACTGTAGCCATGCTAGTAACTTTTGGTGTTCACAAACCCACCGAGATTTCTCAAAGAGATGAAGTACAGAATCGCTTGCACCGATATTCACTCCACAGTACTTGTTTTTCACTGTTTGGTGAGGCTCTTGGAGCTGGTATCATGAAGCCATATATAGAGGCAGGAGAGGTGCCTTGAAGACACGTGTCAAGCAACAAGCCTTGCATGTGTGCTCTTCATGTACAGGTGGTAGGACACTTGTCCAGTTTTGTCACCATGTTATCCACAAATCTCTTTCCGCCTCACCCTCTCTATTGGAATCTCGAACTTTAGTAAACGGTGCAAAAATACTAACAATAATAATAATAAAATGAAACTCTACGCTCAGCTTGGATTAATTCTCAAATTCAGAAGATTGATTTTTTTGTATCTATATGCTGTTAAATTATAGGAATTCAAAGTTAATAATTTCATTTTAAGAAACGTTGTAATCAAACTCCAAAAGCTGTTATACGAAGGTTCTTGCAAGATTGACTATATATTGTTGTATTTATCAGTGTGGTTATGATTTTAGGTATGACTTTTTGTTACAGGGTATGGAAATCTCTGTTGGATGGACACTTGTGTAGAGGTTTCATTCCAGAAGTGTCATTCTTATCTAATGGGACAAATGATGAGAATTTTGAAGCCGTCCACCGTTTTCTTTCAGAATTGATAGCCGCCCAAGCATTGGTTTTTTTTGGGTGGCATTCGATTCAGAAAGTTATTCTTTCATCATAATGCTACAGATATTGCAGCAATTTTTTGCAGATCCAGAAATAAACATGCCACAGATGTAATTCCTTTTAACTTTTTTGTATTCTTAATTTCTTCATTCTTTTGGATATTCATGTACTTAAAAATTATAAAATAAAGCACACCAGAAAAGGAAAAAGAAAGAAAATACCACTATACTGTCTTGTCATAGAAGGTAAAAGAGATGGGAATAGTAAGCTTTGACTGATACATCTTGCATAAATAATTGAAAGGAAAATACATAAGCTTGTATGTGTGGAGACTATTGTAAGACACTTCCAAGGGTAAATACTAAATCTCTCAGAAAAATTAAGTCAACACTGAAATACTTAGCATGTTTCAATTTTTATTTTTTTTAAGGTAATTGCTCTTGCCCATAGGTTTGGCGAGGCAAGATTTTAACAAGATGGAGCTCACTGGAATATTGGAGATGAGCTTTAAGTTCACGTTCTTAATTAAGGCCCCAATATCCCAAATCTACATTCAATGGCTATGCCTGCGAGTTCTCTTTTCGATAGTTGATGCAAAATGTTTTTATTCACACATACGCTTAGGGTACTCACAACACATGTTTGAAGCTTGTGATGTTGATAACCTTTTTTTTTTTTACCATAATATTACTAGAGAATTATATATTAATTTTTGAATAATTTAATCTATCTACTAACAATATTATACTAATGTTTGGTTGTTGTCCTTAAGCAACACATTGTCTTGCTCGAATATGTTATTAAATGAGCACGCAGGAACTGCAATTTGTAGACATAATTTAAGATACAATATAATGAGCTTGTTTGGTTCATGTAGCTAACTCTAATAACAAAAAAAAGTTGTTGTTGTAATTTTTTTTTTTCCTTTTTTTGCGTAATTGCTGTTGTAATTTTAGACTTTAATTGAACTGGCTATGTATATTACTCATATGATTTTAAATATTTTTAAATTATAGTTTTAATTTTTTAAAATTTACCTTGTTTCATAACTACCCATTGCACAAATTCTTGGTAGTTATTATTAGTCAAAGCGCTAATGACATGCTTAATTCCAAATTATAAGATTTTTTTTATTTTGGTCATGCAAATAAGCAAGTTGACCCGGCTTATCTTAGCGTGGAAATTCTAGTTAATTCAGTTGACGTTAAGCTTCCACATCCCAAAAAAAAAATGGAAAAGAAAAATAAAAGAGTTCACGTTAAGGTTTTTCTTGGTCATAATTCACGGGTTTTTTGGTCAAGTCATATGTAGTTCACGTTAAGGTTCTGAGATTTGCCAAGTGCATTTATAGATCTGTGGTTTTTCCATTGTAAGCCCACTCTTCCAACCCACAACTGCCCTTTCAAAAAAAGCCCAAACAGCGCCACTTGCAAAGTGAAAATTCTTATATAAATAATCAAACTCTATCGACCAAAAAAAATAAAAATTCTCCAAACTCTCAAGCCGGACCTGCAAAGCCTGTTGACTAGACAGAAAAAAAAAAAATATTTGGAGGAATTCAAATTAAAAACAGATTGATACTTTAAAGGGAAGAGTCATATTTGGATGCAGAAAATGAACATAAGAGTGAACATCTATATACAGAAAGATACTACAGCATTTTGTGATATGGTAAGTAAAACAAAAATTGTGTCTCTTTCTTTATGGGTGTCCACTTTTAGATTCACTCTCTATAACCATATAATATTACTTCTAAAAAAAAAATTGGCCATAATTAAATTTCACGGAGGGAATCATCAAAACCCCCAAATTTTAGCTATAAGGACATCTCAATAAAATTGAGACTAGAAATTGTGCATGTCCTAAAATGAAAGTTATTATTTTGATTATAACATCAAAGCCTAGAGCAAGCTTAAAGCCTTGGCTACTACACGAAAATAAGGTACAAGCATTATTACATCCAATATAGAGATTGGTTTGGCTTCTTTTTGTCACACACCACACCACACTTGCCTTTGGCCTACATAGCTATTGGCTAGTGCTTTGCAGCTGCTTTGCTTCCCTTTCCCTATGTACAGCCAAACATCAAAAGCTTCATTTAGTTAGTTCAGTCACATAATAACATAGTCATCATTAAACCCACCACATATAAGTAGCACCCATATGCAAAATCTCAATGTCACTGTTATGAATGGATTACTAATTCCAAAAAAGAAGAAGAGGTACCTTTTTCTTAGATTCTTGGGGCTTCTGTGAAGCTTTCTTTGGTGCTGACTTTGAAGCTGGACCCTTGGATGCACCATCACTAGCTTTAGGGGCAGCTTCTTTCTTGGCCTGCCCAAAAAGTTGGGTGCCAACGGGTTTGTCAGCCTTCAAGGATGCCATATTGCTCAAAATATCTCAGGCAAAAAGACTATATATATGTAAATTGCTTTGCTACTTTCGTCTATGCAGTAGCTCTGAAAACACAATGCTTTTTATAATAGTCTAAGTGTACTATAGGCAGTAGCAACGAGATGAGAACTCGAATCCCAAGTTACAGTTGATGACGGTGAATTAATGGTTGAGAGTTGAGGGGAATGGAATAAATGACATGGAGATCACTTGCAAAACTTTAGCATCAGATGCTCAGTAAAATTTACTGACATGCATTATCTTTGATGAACCTTCCAAAAGTAGGTATATGTAATGACAAATTAAACTAGGCATTATCAAATAATTGGCAATGTTTAGACAATTTAATTCGGTAATTTTGCTTACCAAAAAATTCGGTAATTTTAGGTATGATATACTTCGTTTTAGTTCACTTTGAATTATTAGACGTGTTATCATATTGTAATCACAAATACTTAAAGTGCTACCATTAGGTTGCCTTTGCAAGAAGTCAAAAAAAAAAAAAAAAAGAAGGGCCACCACTAAAATTGCACCCAACGTGTTTGCTTGATTCGTTTGGAATAACTTACTTGTATCATTTTTTATTATGGTATTGAGTTTTCTTTGTGACACGAAAAATTTTTAGGCTATATATCACGAGATATTTTCGTAATTGAAGTTGTTACTACTGATAAAGACAAATGCTGTCTATACATTCATGATAAATATCTTTAGAGACACCTTGTGAGTGGAAGGTAGAAAATAGAGGAAAAAATTCAAAAAAAAAAAAAGATGAAAGAAAGTAAGGGCATTTTATGTATATCTATAAAGAGAATGTTCAAATAACATCTCTAATAACAAAATATTATTTGAAAGAATAAATGTGATATTGTGTTATATGTATTTACTTTAGCTCCTCTTTCATCAAAATTTATAACAATTATTAATTTAATAACAATAAAGTCGATCCACTTGGTTAGTCTTTTATTCATGTATCAACATAATTTGAATTTAATTTATGAGATCTTTTATCGTGGGTCATTAATAATATTTATATAAGCACTCAATGGGTTTGAAAGCATATCCTAATTTTGGATTGTGACAAACCTCTCCCATAACCTAAATTTTATTAATAGAAAAACCAATTATTCAATTTTTTAATTGATTGGATTTGAGATAAAATTTGGTCATAGTACAATTTTAGATGAGTTCGTGATTAACTTAAAAAATTGATTCGTAAAGAACTAAATCGATGAAATCAATGTTTTAGTTATTAAGGAAACAACATAAGATTTTTGTCTATATACAAATTGAGGGCATTCTACATTTTATTGTAAGCCAAGCGTATAATTAGTTGCATACTATATTTATTTCCAATCTTCCACTTTTAAAGTAGGTAGGGCCGATAAAATAGGTTAAACTTGTTAGATTAGTTTGTTTATCTATTAAAATTTTGTGGATTAAGTTTAAAAAATATTGATGCTTTAAATTAATTTAGTTTCAATCAACCTTTTTAACTTGTGGGTTGAATGGACTAACCCATTGGGTTTATTATCTGACTCCTTTCTTTGATTATTTTTTACTTACAAATTAAAAGTTTAAAATTTAAGTTAAAAAAAAGACAATAGATGAGGGAAAAGAAAATGGATTGTCCAACCGATTTGAAAATATCACAAAGCCTAAATTTATTATGTAATTTGAATTAAAATTATGTAAAAGACTTAAATATATTTTTAGTCCCTATAAATATAGGTTGTTTGATTTTTGGTCTCTCTAAAATTTTTACTTTCATTTTAGTCCTTCCTTTTTCCTTTTTTTGTTTTTAGTTCCCATCATTTTAAATTTTGGTACTTATAAGTATTTTAGAATATACGTTTGTCCTTACAAATATTAGAAATTTTATTTTTTGATCATTATAAATATTTTTTAAATCTTCTTTTGATCCTTATAAATATCATTACTTAATACTAAATCTAAATAATAGGGACAAAAAACTTAATAATAATAAAAAAAAAAGAATCAAAATTAAAGCAAAAATTTTAAAGAGACTAAAATTAAAACGACCCATTTTTATAAGAACTAAAAATATATTTAAACCTAAAATTATTATGTAATTTGATGGGTCAAATTTAAACTTTAAACTTTTAAACTTAATTAAGTGTACTTATATCCGGACTTTTCAACTTTTAAACTTACTTATATCCCGACTTTAAACTTTTAAACTTTAAATTTGGATATAAACTTTTAAATTTGATAGGACTAAAAATAAGAAAAAGGAATACATTGTCTAGTCCGTTTAAATCCGAAGGCTAAGTTTAAACAGTTTAAATTGATATATAATAATATAATATTGATCCATTAAGACAAATTATCACTTTGGTTTGATGCGTTTAACCCCATTGAATTCTATAAAAAGGTTTAAGGATTGGAAAATTTTTGCTTGGCTATAGAGCACTTAAGTGAATTGTGCTTCATCCAATGATAAGATGACATTTCAAATAAAAGTGTGAATCCTATTATATATTAATGCTAAAATGTCACTTTTATCATTAGATAATGTACAATCCACATATATGTTCCATGATCATGCAATTATTTCTCTTGAAAATTAGCCCATTTAGCACCCCAAAAAGTAGGCAACTGTCCTAGAAGTTTAATTATAGTTTCATACCAAAGATGCAATATTGAGATACTGATGTGAACAATCTCATCATAAAATAAGTATCTTTTATTTAGTAGGCCAGGCCCGGCAGGGGATACATGGAGATAAAGCAACTGAAGGAAGTGGTGTAGTACTATTGATAAACTTCATGGAAGAGCTCCGTATGACAGTATCCTTATGGACTCTTCACATGATCCCAACAACTATTCTTTCTAGTCATATACATGTCACTGAGTAACCTTCGGCTTATTTATTGCTGCCTGCCTGTCAAACCATCAAAAGATTATTTAGTCAATGGCACAAATTGAATATGGTCTAATTATGTACAGATTTCATGCATGTATACTGTGGTGTGACATGATTAAAAAGAGGGCCGAGTGCATGAGGCTCCCATCTTGTGGGATTTGGAGAGAGTAGATATATATTGTTTTCTGTAAGTGGAGAGACTATTTCCAATATTTGAATTTGTGAAGCCATAAGTCACAAGACAGCAACCTTACTGTTGCGTCAAAACTCACCATCTTATGGTGTGACATGACTAATGAACAGAAAAGGTTTTGTTTATATGCATACCTTCTTCTTAGTCTGAGACTTCTGCTCATTTTTCTTTGGGGCTGACTTGGAGGCTTTGGGAGTGCTCCCACTGGGTTTGGCAGCAGGCTCTTTCTTGGCCTGCCCTGATGATTGAGAGCCGGCAAGTTTCTCAACAGGTTTCTCAGTTTTGAGTGATGCCATTTTACAAGTACTCTTCTAAGAAAAGAGTTCCTCACCTAGTTTACTGGCCTCAAGTAATAACACTACTAGTTACATCCATTTATAGCTGAAAATTGAGCATATCCATCCCTCCAAATTGCTGCTAGTTACC
Organism: Pterocarpus macrocarpus; assembly: GCA_031439585.1. NCBI lineage: Eukaryota > Viridiplantae > Streptophyta > Magnoliopsida > Fabales > Fabaceae > Pterocarpus > Pterocarpus macrocarpus. The sequence continues at coordinate 53,304,805 of CM062516.1, read as the reverse complement.
GTCTTCAGGGAATGGAATAAACTCAAATGTCGTTTTATGGAGGGATGTTGCAGCATCTGATGCTTTATCTAAGGTATATTTGGCAGATATTATTGCCTATTGGATTCATATTCTACCATATGGCTAGAAACTATTGAGGCCTGCTTGCTTCACATGCAATTAATCTGAAACCCTTCTAGAAGACTGGTATTTTCTTGTCTCATCAACTAGACCTTTCTTTTCTTTCTTTGGTTGATAACAGCTAGGACTATTAGACTTATGGGCTTTTACAAAAGTAAAGGCAATAACAGAGAAAATTCATGCATGTCATCGTCTAAGAACAAATAAAATTAGCCATAGTTCATAAGCTGATGTGCATGAAGCTTTTATTGTCTGCCAATGGGTGATCTTAGAACTAACTCTGGGTTCAACACCAGAGAAATCTTACAATATGTATGTATGTATGTATGCATGCATTTATGTACATATTTATTGTTTAGTGAAGAAGCATTTTTTTGAGCAATATCTATGCTATGTCTATCCATTTTGGTAGGTCACATGACCAGATGACTTGTGAATAGTGTGGCCTAAAATTCATTGAATCATTAACTTGTTAAAGATATAAATAAAAACATTATCCACAGGTTTTCCATTAACAGATTTAACTTGAGAGGATGAATGATTCCTTGATGTAGTTTCAGAGGCATAATAGGACATTTTATAAAAGCTGATTACAAAAATGGTGCTCTCCACAAAATATTTCAAGTTTAAGAACAATCAAACCCCCAAGTAGTTAATTATGTCACTGTCACTAAGGAATTGCTCTTTAACCATCTTTTGAATCAATTGAGTTATTAACTGTTCCTTAACTATGAATAGTTTTACAAAGAATTCACTTATGTTTATTTTCCCCTATAGAAAATTAATTACCCTGAGTTAGTTCAACGTGTATTACTCTCTTCGGTTTCATCAAACTGGTCCCAGAGAATCGTGACAAGGAGACTGCTCCATTTTGAATTCAATAAAAACAGGATTGATGTACAGGGATTTTCAACTAATTTAACTGATTTTCCAATAAAAACAGGATATCATTGGACGAATCCTTTTAAGTGCAGAAATAACAAAAAAGAATGAACAAATGTGTGCTGGTCCGATATATAAACAAGACAAAATACAAATGCTGACAGAATTATGCATTTACTTTGATACTGAAATTCCAAATTCCAACAATAATTATACGTGTGGGAAGATCCAAAACCACCGTTTGTTGCCAGCAATAGACCATTGTCCTCTTACTAACTGACACACTAGATGAAGTCTACCTGGTACAGCTGGTTTTTCTCCATAAAAAATTTGGGCTACATTCCTACCAATTTTGACTGCTCCATTTCATGTCAATTAATCACAAGGCTTTAATATATTCTCCTTACAATTTGGATGAATTCCCACTTTATCTAAGGTGGTGATTCAAACAACCAAACTAGAAAGTTAATAATATGGTCTCTAATCTATTAAGTCCTTATTAGTCAGTGAGGCTGCCCCATCCTCAAAGCTAAATATGCCACAACTCTGTATCCAATCAACATTACAGTCAATGCAGCCACATCTCCCCACAAATTACCAAGCCCCAGAAACTTTATCGCAGGAAAGTCCCTTACCCAAACCTCATTTGGTGAATACTGAACTCCTACTAGCAGCTTATAGCAATAGTGACTGAAAGAAATGTACTTCAACCAAGCTATAAAAGAAGGCATTTGCTGAATGTAGTAACCACCAGCTAACAGAAAGACCAGCATAGTCACTGAAGCGAGAGTTGTGGCCTGCTTGACATCCATGAGAATGGCACCAAGTGCTAGGCCTATTCCTTGAGAGACTAGCACATTCAAAAGTATGATCAAGAGGGTTAAGACAAATGTAACCAGTGAAGGCTTGAGGCCACCCATCCAGTAGGAGATGGTTACAAAGATAGTAGGAAGCACAAGCTCCATTGGCAAGTCCCCAACCATGCGGGCGACATAGTAGGAGGAGAGATGGTACATGCCTGATGATCTTTCCTTTATCAGCATTGGCCTCTCCAGAGGAAATGCAAAGATGGCATTGAAGAGAGGGAAGAATCCCCAGAAGATGGAGAAGAAGAAAAGGAGTCCTACCTGTTAAAGGACAATATTGTTATAAGCACTAGTGTACTACTATTACAGAAGAAATTTACTGCTTTCTACTTAGTGCTTTATGCATATTAACTAGCCATTGAGTATGTAACCAAAGCAAATTGGCTTGGTAGTTAGTACTTGATATTTTTGCTACTCAAATAATCTCCATCTTTATAAGTAAGTAGCCATTTATTTTTGAGCTGGCACACATCGAAAACAGAACATGGGTTTATAATACCTGATCTTGTATGTGTGAGGGATCAGAGTGCCACCACAGAAGTCCTGAAAGAATGGATACAGACAAGACTTGGAAAATCCTCAGGCCAGAAAAAGATTCATGCCTCCTCTCCTGTAATCCTCTCTTAAGTAGCACCTTGAATTGCATCCACCAGCTTGTGGTCCATTGGTTATCAGAACCTATCAAGCATGAATAATGATAATTTAGCCATGATGTTATGCATAACCCTATTCTTAACTGCTACAAAGGAACAGCAATACCAAGGAAGCAAGGAATTTTCACTTACTTCTTGGTGTTCCTGATAAAACTACTACTGAGTCACTTGTATTTCTTTGTATCTCTTCTTTGAGAGCAGGATATAAGTTCTTCTTGTAGGATGAAATTAGGGACTGTTTGATTGATGCTTGATCCTCATGGTGGTCTATCTGATGATCATGTTTGACATCAGCAACTATGCCTGCAAACCAACAGAATCTAAAGAATTAGAAGGCTCAGACGCATGTCTCTCAAGAAATTCAATGCATGTCCACCATTATTTTTGGGCCTATGACCTATATAACAGAAACACCGTGTTTGAAGATACTTCCACCATCATAGTTTTTGTGCTGCAAATATCTTGTGCAATTTATTCGAGGGAATTAAGTTTAATTTTTCATGTAATTTTAAAGTCAAATTAACTTTTTAATTGTCATAACATGGCTAATGGCACACTCGGTAGCGACTCAGTTTTTGACAAGGTTGATGACTATATTTCTGAGAAGGAAAATTCCTCTGCCAAAGAAGGCTTGTGCTTTCAAAATAAGAATAAGTACCCCCAGCAGAAAAGAAGACAGCAAAAGTAATGACACTAAAAAGAAAATTGAAAGAATAATTAATAAGCAGCTTTGATTGAAGAAAAAAAAAATTTCTTCCATACCATTTTTATGTCCCCTAAGAACTTATGATTGGAAATAAGCACATCCCTAAATAGAAGGCAAGATCCCTAGGCAAATCAAAGGCAAGAAATATAGAGCGGCTCTAATTAATTCCAAAACATGCACATACACCTATCTTTCACAAAACTTTGTCTGGCCATCATGAGAATTGTACCATTTCAAACACCTTTATTGCATAAAGTTCTCTTGTGTTGATCTGTGCCAACAGAAAAAGAAAGCTCACATGTGGTGAACCCCGACCCAATTTGGTACACTGTCTTATCAATCTACTGCTTCTAATGACCCATCCATTAGCTATTGCTATCTATCTTTCAAAGAAGTTTCCTGGGTTCGGAGAAAAACTCAATCCTGTCGCAATTCGCACCGCCATTATTTAAATCACGAAAATGAACCTTCACCTAATAGTTAATGACCACAAGTGCGAATTTCGATCTCTCTCAATAATATATAAAAATGCTAGATCTATATTACTTTTAGATATGTGTGTCTTTCAAATATTTATATGATAAATTTAAAAGTATGTTAAAAATGAGGTACACTTAATTATAACTAAAAAGATGAAACCTGCTTTTGGAACCATACTATATAAACATCTTACAAATATTATAGACAAATGTGATTGTGGGTGAGTATCAAAATATACATGCATTAAAGTGAAGAGTTTAATTGGAGTGCACTGACAGTGTAAAATTTTTTTATATTGTCATCCAATCAAAACTTTCCATTTGCATGACCATTCAAGTAGTGGGTGATTATATCAAAGACTTTTGCTGATGTGGCAATATATGATTGGATGTCTATGTAAAAAAATTTTATACAGTATATTTAAATTAAATCCTAAAGTGAAATAGATATATTGTATATTTATATGAGAAATGTTATATTTTGACATTTAACTAACATAACTCTTAAATGATAATGTGAAAATGTAAAATAATATAATACAAGTGTGTATAACATCATTGAACATAAAGCATGAACGTGTATGTGGCCAAATAGGTCAATTTTGATTTAAGAAACTGACATGCACAACAAAATCCCGAGCTTCACCATTGACATACACTTCAAGATCAACATGTTAAATCCATGATCATCACTAGTTCAATTAAGAATCCAAATTAGGCCAAATCACCACTCACCATTAGCAAGGTCAAGCAGAAAATCAGCCGGGTTCACGAAGTTGAAGGCGGGCACATACCCAATGGACTCAAGATACTCCATGACCCGACCCGCATGCCCGCTATAAATCGGGTACCCGTCACTCAGCACCACCACCTTATCAAACATCCTGTACAACCGGCTGGAAGGCTGGTGAATGGTGGTCACCACCGTCCGGCCGCCGCGGGCGAGGCCCCGGAGCACCGACACGATGAGCTGAGCCGTCGTGGAGTCGAGCCCGGACGTCGGCTCATCCAGCAGCAGCAAGCTAGGGTTCACCAGCATCTCCAGCCCTATGCTGACCCGTTTCCTCTCCCCGCCGGAGATTCCCCGGAAAATGGCCATGCCGCCTCCGATGGGGCTGTTCCGGCACCGCGTCAGGCCAAGTTCCACGACGATCATGTCCGCAAGCTGGAGCTTCTCTTCCTTTGTGATGCTCTTTGGGAGCCTCAACATGGCGGCATAGGTTAGGGTTTCTTGGACGGTGAGGTGAGGGTAGAGGACGTCGTCTTGGGAGACAAACCCTATCTTGCGCCTCACGGCGGAGGAGTCGGGGCGGCCGTTGTAGGTTATGGAGCCGGAGACCTTTCCGGCGAGGCGGCCGGCGAGGGCGGTGAGGAGGGTGGTCTTGCCGCTCCCGGAGGGGCCCAGCATTGCCATTAGCTCGCCGGGACGGGCGATGCCGGTGACGCCGGTGAGTACTTTCCTTCTTAGCTTTGGCTCCTGAGGTACGAGGCAGCCATTCTTCTTTTGCCTTGGGAAGGATACGGTGTATGAAACGTCCTCAAACTATTGCACACAAGAAAGAAACTTTGTAACGTTAGAGAAAAGCTTAATTAGCATGATGATAAGGATGAGAAATTATTACATGTTCTTGCAGTAAGAAAAGTAGTATTATGATCCATATATTTGAAGTATTGAACTATAAATAAAACATAACACCACTTTTTTTCAATCTTTGGAAACAAGTAATTAAGAATTTACCGATGATGATTGTAGAAATATGATTGCATGATTTGATTTTGATTAATTTGAAAGAAAAATGGGTCTTCTTTTTCAAAAGTTCGTTTAATAATATACTTTATGAGTTTAAAATAAATTAATCCAAGTACAGTATATTTATTTTGAGTTCAAGAGATAGTGATATAATCAAAAGCTGGGTAAGAGAGCTTTCGAAAAAAAAAAAAAATTGTCTTCCTTAAAATAATCCAAACCAAACATAATTTAAATATATATATATATATAGTGGTGAGAAAGATAGAGCAGATTGATGAGTACTTTGAGGGTAATAGGGCGCAGGGATTGGTGAAGAGTGGAAAATCTTGCTGCCGCCGTTGTTGGCTGAGGCTGATGCTGATGCTGATGTTGATGCTGCTGATGCTGTTCTTGAATGCCATCACTATTATCCAAACTGGGTTTGACTTTGTTAGTGGCAGAGCCCTCCGGTTCAGCATGAACCGAGCTGTTCTCGGGTCGGTTTGTGATGACCGGAATGTTTGGTGCAATAGTGGTTTCTTGCTCTGGGGGCATCATCTATATATGGATATATATTGTTATAGATCCCAAAATTGCAAAAGATGAAGAAGATCAATTACTAAGATGGGTACTTAATTTGTACTAACTATGATATATGCGTTTGTGCAGGAAGCTGATGAAGAGATAGCTAAAGAGCCCAAAATTGCATAAGGGAATTAATTAAGAAGGATGAGATTGGAGAAGAAGAGAGTCACATGAGAGAACATGTATAAGGTGACTTATAAAGTGAGGAAGGCACAAGAAGCACACGAAGATGTGATTGAATGGTAACAATATATAGTCTTAGGGAGAGAGCACCACCACCACCTTGGTGCTACTGTTTTTGCGTTGCTGTCACTACTGTTTGTTGTTGAATGATGATGTCATTTGTTGGCTATGCTCAAACAAGATAATGTGAATAAAAGAATAATACTTAACAGTGTTTTTTTCTACTGAAGAAGCATGGGTTTAATTTGGTTTTGGCCAATGTTTTCTTCTTTCATTTTCATACGGAAACGTGTTGTGTTGAAGGATATAACGGTATTGCATTGAACGTCGCCACGTGTAATGACAGCATTTTTTTGATTCCTTATCTTTTTGTGAAAAAAGTAGTGGAGATTTTTAAAGTTCGGGGGAAGAAAAAAAGTTTGTAAAAATAATAATAATAATAATAATCGGAAACGTGGGGGGCCCATAATCAGATTTCATGATATCCACTTGTCCTCAAAGTATGAGAATGCATAATGCTTTTCCTTCCGGTCTATTATTGTATGAGTTTTTGACTATGGTGAACATTTTTAATTTTAAAGTAAAGGTTAGTTGCTAAGAATTTGATATATAACTACAAGTCAGTCAAGACCTGTCTTACTACATCTGAGATATTTTCATTTTGTATTGCTCTTATAATATGTGGTGCAATAGAAATTGATATTATGATAATGAAAAGTGATAACAATCATATACGCAATTGTTTGAGAAGAAAGTTGGTGAACTTAAAATTCGCAGGCCATCAACTATCTGTAATTTTGTCAACCACAAGTTGAGATAAACAAAAAAGCAATATCCACATCCCATTAAATAATGAATTTTTAACCCTTATTTTCACTTTTAACCAAATATTAAGATAAGAAACTTGAGATATAGTCTTATCTGTTCTACTTTAATTTTACCTCTCTACTTTCCAATTTTTTCGTTGTTTTCCATCATGCTGCGAATCTTCTATCATCAAAAAGAAAAAATCTTCTATTATACTAATTGAAAAATAAAAACAAAGAATATAATATATAACCATAATTTTACTGTAGAAGATCTCGAGTAGGACACCAAACAACACGAAATTCTTTTATATAGGTAAGAGAATCACCAAAATATAGTAGAAATCTTAGAAAACACTCTGTAGTCGTTTGCCTCGGCCTCTCTTTATAGGGTATCTGTTTTTCCAGGGTGTGCTTGAGAAAAAAAGTAGAAGAAAGCATGGTTCCCCCGATGACTTTCTAGGTGTCGAGTATCTATTCATCCGTAGAGATAGTGGCTGAGATTAGTGTCGTCTTTCCCATAAAAGGCAATGGTTGCAGCAAGGAGTCACTATCACTGAAAGGTGTCTTCATTCGTAAACCTTTTTCCTTGGATTAACGGGTTGTGGTAGGTTTGTTTTTATGTTGCTGTAATAATGTAATTATATTAGGAAAAATGTTTTTTTTTTTAACATCATACGTGATGATGTTTTATAGGACAGTAAAATAGATGCAAGTTTGGTGAATATAGAATTATACAATTATGCATATGTCAGGTTGCAATATATATATCATTCTATTAGAAGTAATTTTACTCCAATTGGATAAAATCTTTATGGGCAGGCAAATTCGCTTCTAAGTTATAATATAGTTGCATATCTAGGATTTGAACCCAAAATTTTTGGTTAAGATAGGATAAGTTGCTGGCAACTGAACTATGAAATTGTGAGGTACTATATTTAATGTAAAATATTTTGATATTAAAATAACATAAATCTTATATTAGCCACCCGATGCTCTACCATATTTAATGTAAAATATTTTGATATTAAAATAACATAAATCTTATATTAGCCACCCGATGCGCCAAAGAAATTTTTTTCTTTAAAAAAAAAAAAACTTGTACATAGTTCTTAATATTTTATGCAATTTATGTGGAGATTGAAACCTGAAATGTCTTTGCTAAATGAATTTTAAGAAAAATTTCAACTTAAAGTATATATGTAAGAATTATTCCGTAAAATATGAGATTAGTTAAGCTAAATTATTAGGATCACAAATTGTTCATTTGGGAAAAACAACTTGGAAGGAGGAATAATATAATTCAGAAACACCTGAAGATATTCTCTTATTTATTATAGAGAAATATTATTTATATATAATATTTTTAAGATACCGTGTTAATATATTTTTATTTACTATTAAATAAAGTTTAGACTTCATTTGATTTAGATTGTATACCCTGTATAATGGTGGGTGGAAATATATGAGCATGGTGTCCAAGATATGTTATGTATAAATAACATATCTCTTTGCAATATATTCCATGTGGCAGTTGGTGATTGATCAATGGAAGCTTGAGATGATTTGAAATGAGATATAATATTCTAAAACTCTTTCGATCAAATATTCAAATCATATCTCGACGTACCTTGCGTGCCAGTTATACTGATTATATAAAAGAATCAAACACTGCCTACAATTTTGAGACAAAGAGATGAGACAATCAGCATAAAATAAACAAATAACATTAATCTGTAATTAGATGCATTTTCCTCCCAATTGAGAAGACAATTTATCATAATGTAGCTTATTTTTCTTTGGAGGTATTTGATACGGGGGTATGAAAAATTATACTTGGGAATGTAACATAGGAATCCTATGTTTTGTACAAGGTTTGAAAAAATTTTCTCGAAAATATTGGATTCCTAGGAAGGTAAAAATCCCAAAAAAAATTTTCACCTCCCGTCATGAGAATTCAATATTTATATGGAAAGAGAATATTATCCCTAAGTAAAAAGACCAAAATACTTCTAGTGCCACTAAATGCCACCGCCCCCAACTGTCCTCTACTGCCATTGACCATGCCGGTGGCCACTTTTTGGCTGCTTTCTGGTCACTGCCAACAACTATTTGGTCACTGCCGGCCACTTTCCAGTAGCCGCTGGCCAACTTCCTTCCGCCATTCACTACTATCGTCAGCCACAGTCAAAGGTATTTTTGGAAATATACACAATATTTCCAAAAATATCAATATCCACCAAACATAAAAATTGCAAGATTTCTGAAAATCTAATTTGCGTTCCAAACGTATCTAAACGTCATACCCGAAAAAGTTATTCCCAAGAATAGCATTTCCAACAATAAAAATTTATTTTACCTACCAAATACGCCCTTAGAGCATTTTAGTTGTGGAAATTTAGAATTCGTCAATTGTGAATAGCATTTTGTCACTTACGATAAAAAATAATTTAATGTGAATCACAATATTCTCTTCTCTTTCAAGTTGAGCTTCTAACCTAGACTAAGGTAAATTGAGTCAAATTAGAATCATGCAAGCAATAGACGTATTTTTCTTTTTGATATTCAGTTTAATTTGGCTAATTCAATATTTTTTTCCCTTATAAAGTTTTTCCTCTGTGACTTTTTTCCATTATGTGGTACTAGTAGATATGTAGGCCAGTAGGATTGGTCTAATAACTAGAAACTTAAATAATTAGCATGAGATCTTAAAAATGCATGCACATAAGAGAGTTAATCGTTTCTCTAATTCCACCATTGGTACCTTTTTTAGTGTATGCCTAAGTTTTATCTTCTTTTCTTATGCAACGGCATTATCTATGGCTTAGGATTCTCTAATTACAGTACTTTTCTCCTTTAAAATATTTTAAGCAATATCGAAACGTATATCCTTTTTTGCTTTCTAATCTTTCTATTGTAGGGTATACACTTTGTTGTGTTATTCCTTTGTATCATAATTAAGCACAAGTGGCTGTGTGCCAAGTGTTCGAGCATTGGTCTATATACTTTTTTCTAAATGACGCCAACTTTGAACCTTGGTTCACAATTTGACAACGTTTCATGTAATCTTCCATCCACTTTCGCAATGCATATACATCCACACACACACACACACACACATATACTATAATATAAAGTTAAGGAAGAGTGGTAAGGCAAAGTTTTTCCATTCTAAAATCATGACATGTTACAAGTCTTATCGATGTGGTTTAGGCAGTGTTTACTGATCACAAACTAATAAGGAATTGACGGTAAGAAAATACCAAACTTCAATTTTATTAGTGAAATACTTTGATCCTTACCTGCGCAATTATGAACTAATCCCATTAAGTTGACTTATAATTTCATATTATTTGTGCAGTATATGCAAGCTCGACTGAACCAATAGCCTTTACTTAATTAATTGGCACTATCGATCAAAGGGTATTAAAAAGAATAGCAAGTATGCATACGTAGTTACCTACAAGGAAAAGAAAAAATAATTGTGAAGGGAACGAAGAATCTTAAATTTAAACCTTAAAATTTGGGAGAAAAAAGTGATAACTAAGTTATAAATAACATACTTTAAAAAGTGGAGATTAAAGTTGCGCTTTAGTACCGTGATATTTTATGTTTTGAGTCTACCCTACCTATACAAAGAAAGTTGGTCAAACAAATTTCTTTTACCCTACCTATATATAGATATTCATTGATGTAACTTTTAATTTGTATAATATTTTACAAAATTTATTATTGGATTAAAAGTTTACCCCTTATAGATTATGTTTAACAAATTTTATATTAATTTTAAATTTTTTTATATATATTTTTTATATACATCAAAATTAACGTAGTACATTTTTTAAAAAATATATAAATATAAGATCTATTTGATCATATTTTTCAATTTTCTAAAAATTTGTTGCAAATAATCTTTAAATAGGTAATTATAAATCCCAACCGTTGAAAAAAATTCAACATTTTGAATTCTACAAAATATAAATTGTGGCAATATGTGTCTCAAATTTTTCATCAATGGTTGATATTGTCCATTTTACTTTCTAAAATGAATCCCCTCTCATAATTTAGAGGTTCCAAATCCCTATTTCATAGATTGTTATGAGTAGTCAATTTTTTTTTCCATCCTTTTCTTTCTTTCTTTTTTTTTTTTTTTTGGGAATGTTGAGATATTATCACAATTTCAAATGATTCTTTATTTTTAAGGTCAATTTGATTTAGAGGTAAAAATGAGGGTGAAAAATTCATGGAACAAATTTATAAATAAAATTATACAAAAATCTGGTCCATGAATTTTTTACTCTCATTTTTACCCTCAAACCAAACTGACCTCTAAACTTATTTCTTACTTATTTCAACCATTAAAGTTACATTTAGGTTACCAATATTTGATTAGTATAAGTGGTTTGGTATTTATTTTTTTTAATTAAAGTCTTAGATTTAAATTTTGTAGATAAAAAAATTAGCATTGAAAAAATTTTATTCCTGTAATGAACTAACTGAACTTGAACTAAATTAATAAAAGTGCAGTAATATTTGAATATTGGTGGTTTAGGAAAAAAAATTACAAGTGTTGCAACAAATACATGATAACAAAAAACTGAATTAAGTCATGCATGTATCTACCTTGAAAAACATGTTCAATCAGAGTTTAAAGATGTTCTGTCCTGATTAGTTAGGTGTGGAAAGTGAATAAGAAGATGAAAATAAAATTAGAGATAATTTAAAATGATTAAGAGAGTGTTTGTTTGTAATTTTTTGGGTAAAAAATTATTTTTTATTAAAAAATCAGTTTTTATATATTTGGATAATTTTTTAAAAATAATCAGAATCTAAAAAAAAACTTATTTTCAACTTTTTTGTAAAAGCTAAAAAGTATAATTTTTGAAAAAAATTAATTTTCAATTTTTTCAATTAATACATAAAATTTAAATTTGATAATCACTTTTTTCAAAAATTTAAACAAACGCACCCTATATCAAAAGGTAATATACATAAAAGTGGTTGGTTGTCAACTTTAGCTAAAATTTACCTACAATGTCCAAGTCTAAAATTGCATGAATAACTTATCAAAAAGAGAGAGAGAGAGAAAGAGAGATAATGTTATGGAACCGAAGGCTTAATTGTTTTAAACATTCCATTTGTGCATCGATCTTTCTTTACTAAAAATCGTGTAAGTCTCAAAGTATAACATTGGTGTTCAAAGTTTTACGGAATCATGTAAACCTGAGTCTCAAAATCTTCAACGTTTAACATTCTCATATGAATATGAATATATAATTGAAAAAACTTTATTGTTGTGCTTTTCATGAAATGGTAGTTGAAGTATCAATGAGGGTGATGACGATGTTTCCGTTTCTATATTTATTTGGATTTTATACTTATGAAAATGCATAATATTTGTATATTATTATGGGATATTATATATAACATTACTCTCACATGATATAATTATATCTATTTCATCCTAATACACACACACACACACATATATATATTGCTATTCACGTACTCTCACATTATATAATGTCTATACGATGTTTATGGATTTAAGAAATAATTTCCAAATTTTTATGCTATCATTTTGTTATATCCCATAATTTTTTATAGCTTTTTATTGTTCATTAACATCAATAAATTTAATACCCTCTAGGAACTAAGATTAGAAGTTTTGAAAGAGAAAGGGACAGAAAATACAAACAATAAAAACTTTCTCTGCACATAGACGTACCCAACAAGCTGTCACATGAACCAATGGACCTTGACTCATCCATGAAGGGTAAAAGCTAGCCACATTAAATATTTTGGCACACTAGGAATAGAAATATATGCGTTCATCAGGATTAAGACACTAGGTCCTCACCATTTTGGCGTCAACCATGTCAACTACAAAAATAGAATTCTGGAGGTAGTATACCTCATCTTTTTCTAAATGAAGAAATGCAAAGTGATACGATGACTAAGAGTTTCTCTAAACAGAAATTACTTTTCTTTGTGCTGAAGTTTTTCAAATTTATCATGGAAAACTGCTGCAACACAACAAGCTTTGAGACGTGCACGAAATTGTAAACCATTCAGCTTGAGGAGCAGTACCTCAGGGGATGTGGACCAGATGCATTATATTATAAGGGGATTTAACTCATACACTCGTGTTGAAACATAACATACTTGGGTAACCTTATAATATATTTTATAATAAAATAAAAAATTTTAAATACATTAGTTTGAAAGTACATAATAATTTATTATTATTCAACTTTTTCATTTATCCATCTCAGTCACTCTCGCATATTGATGCAATTGCACCTCTATATGGTCCTTGCAGAATAGATCATCTCATATAAAAATTTTATATGATCTTATTATATGTAAATCTTTATTATTAATTAAGAAAGTAGGGTCAAATATGGGACAATAAAAAAATTTAATTAATAATAAAAATCTATATATAACAAAATCATGTAACCTTTCCATACAAGAGGATTGATTCTCATGGTCCTTAATACTTATTTCTTTGTATCCGTTAATTATTATGAGAAATCATTCCTTTTTTAACTCAAATTATGATTCTTAGAATCTTTTAGACCAGATTGGAAACAAAATGAAGAAAAAATAAGAGAAAAAAATATGTAGAAAGCGAATAACTCTACTGTATTTTTTCCATCTGTATATGAAAATAGATTAATGAAAATAAAACAAGCATGATAAGTTTAAGTATTCTATTGTGCATAATAAGTAGAACTTCTTTGACAAAATACCTATTTTGGTCCCTGATAAAAATTTTAGAATAAAAATTAGTCCCTTAAGATTTGAAAATCCATAGATGCCTCACTATTCTAAAAGTGGGATATATTAGTTTTTCCACACATAAATTTTAAGATTTTTGTGTGGTATAAATCTGTACGAAAGAACTAATACGTCCTCTTTTTGAATAGTGAGGGATTATTTATAGATTTTCAAATTTTGAAGAATTAATTTATATTCCAAAATTTTTGTCAGGGACTAAAATAGGTATTTTGCCAATTTTTTTTAATCTAAACCATCAAAATCTAAAATTTACTAAATTACAACTAATTTAATTCGAGTTACATCAATCTACTATCGGCTTAAAGCTCTCTAAGCATTAATTTTTTTTATTTACAAAATTCTAACTTGAGATTTTATTTAAAAGAAATAAGTGTTGAATCTAGAATATAAATTCCACTTTGTTTCTCTTTATTCTTGGAAGAGATTTATTACTATTTCCATCCTTTCTTATTCCACTATTCTCAGATTTAGCTTAGATTTTCCAACAATACAAGATGGCTTTCATAGTACCTGAGTTTTAATTTTTTATTTTCTCAACAAGAGATCTTGATCTGATTGTCACTCTATTAAAAAAATGGTTACACCCAAAAGTACAAAGGAAAACTATGGTCTTTATAATTAGTTTATAAATTATATTAAGAGATCATATCATTCTTTTTTCGCCTAAGATATTTTGAAGAACTTTCTAAGTAGTGATTCATTTTTACCCCAAACTTTAATCTTCTTAATTTCACATACTCTATCCACTGCGCTCCATATCATTCTCTACCTTGGAAGTTCATATATATCCGTGTCTCCTCTCCATTCTATAGCCCAACACATGCCGACGGACCCACCTATCACCTCGGACCAAAAACGCTTTTAATTCTCGAAATATCACATTCTCACCAAACATAGCCTACCATGTTATGCAAAGTGAACTCACGTGGAAACCCTTAAGTGAGGGAAGAGTTAGAATTGGGACCTAGCTCGATGTAACTTTGCTACCCTTGCATCAATTTTGAGAAGAAGTAGGACAAACAGCAGTACTCAATGCCAGGGCAAGCTTAGGTGTAAAATGAGTGATTCTTCAAGGGCAACCAAAGAATATGTTGTTATCTTATGTTTCAAAGGTTTCATCAATCATGGCCCAGAATATCCAATAAAGGGAACCATGATCTGCATCTATCTGCCTGGTAAAACTTTGAGTTTTTTTTCCTATAAGTCACTGGCAATGCTTTGTCCTTTGCTCAAGCACATAAGGATATGTGAAAGTGTTGTGTTGTGATAAGGGCACAAAGCACCCGGATATAGGGTAGTAGTGTAACAGCATGTTTGGATTTTAGTTTTGTATATCTCAAACTATGATTTGAAAGCACAATCTTAGTTTCAATTTATTTTAACATGTTTTATAAAATTACGTTAAATTAAATTTTAACATAATTTTTATTTTTTAAATGCTGATTTGAGAAGAAGTGAAATAAAATTACTTTTTCAATATTAAACCAAATTAAATCACGGTTTGGAAATTGTAAACCAGATACACGAACCCCCAATAGTTGAAAGGCACATTATAAAGGTAGCAGCAAACTTGTCCACCCTCTTTTTTCCCATCAAAATCCCGGTTTCACTGGAAGCCTCATTAAATGGTGCAAATCTAAATGCTAAAACTTTGTGACCTATTAGTTGCTGTTATACTAAAGTGAAGCATCCACTAATCCTGTCATGTTCAGTACGTTTTTGATTTTGTGTTTTTGCAATGTTTTAGTGCAGGTTGGCCTATTATATATCATTGTTCCAGCAGTGAGCTACCCCCCAAAATGTCACTCTCACAAGTGGCACTGCATATGCTAGCTACAAGACAAAATATCCGGTCTGTTCCACCCCAGATTTATTTTTTCCCTTCCCATTTTTCTTGTGTTCATGATTAATTGCTCCATAAGGCCAATTAAGATCCATTGTGGCCTTTTAGCAGTGTAATTTGCCCCCAGAAGTGTCATTTCTCTTGGTTAAGTTATATGATTGATGACTTGGATTATTCTACCAAAGAGTTTGGGAAACGAATAAAAAGTGTCTGAATGACCAACGAGAGAGTAGAAAGATCAGATCAGTGAACAATTATTATTCTTGCCGGAAAAGCAATTTCAATAATTAAATTCTCAAACTCTAGCTCTCCCTCCGTATATTTGAGTTATATTCGAAGTACCAATTAATTAGTGCTTAGGATAAAGTTGAATGCATTTGCTGAATTTAGAAAAGTACTCATGTGTTGAAAAGGAATTATACATATAATTAAATTGCTAATTAAGATGAAAATCTCCAAACAGTGGAATCCACAAAGAGCTTAGGAGATGCTAGTCAAAGACATTCTAAGCAAAGCTAATAGTTATCAACTATAAGATATGTTTGTTACTTCTATAATTTGACGAATATTTTGAAAGTAAAACTAAACTATGACACGTAAGGTTCATCTCGTCTGAATTGAGTACAAGCAATCCAGCAAGAGGAAATGGAAACAAATTATATATGCTTGATACACTCGCTTTGTCATTTCAATAATAGTTGAATTCCCTCATTTGGTATCTCCTTAATTTGAAGGTGGAAACCCATCCCACTTGGAGAGACATAGTCCGTTCCTCTTAAGTGAGGTGGGAATTTGAATGCTCATTCCCTTTTTCATGTAAATGGATATATATTCATTGATTTTAATTTTGATCATTAGTTATATATCTTGCATAGTTATATGAAAGTTTGTAACAGATGATAAAGGAATTTATATCATGGATGCTTAATTTATATACATGTACTCTGTATTGCTCCACTCTTGCTTGAAGGGTGTTGAGTCTTATCATCAATTATCAAAAAATAAATAAAAAATCATCCATGCTTAATTGAGAATCAATTAACACTACGTAATGGAATAAAAACTGAACGAGTACTAACTAATCACATGAATAAAAACACCTCTTTGCAGTCACATTCAAATTTAAATTCTAGCAATTCCTCCTAAATCACGCAGCGTATATGGTAGTAGAAAAGGCTTTTTTTATTTCGAGAAAGAAAATTTATTTATAAAGAAATCTATCAACACTTACAAATTGAAAAAAAATACATTAGATTCAAATTTATTAAAAAAAAATGTATCTTGTACTCTAAACTAATTACGATTTATGGCTCTATTTTTTATTTGAAAACTATCGGTGTCTAAATATTATTTATATCGGAGACCAACATAAAATATGCCGCAACTTAAAGAATGTATATTACACTTCTTTTTATAATAGATCTAAATATATCTATTATCTACAAGACTATTAAAATATTAACTTACAAGAAAAATCAAAACAATTATAAAGAGGATAACAAAAATAAAACAAAAGACACAAGATTTGTCATCAATAAATCTAAACAATTATGATCAAGATCTAATAGATTTATGTTATTTATTAGATGAAGAAAAACCTAACCAATAAAAAAAAAAATTGGAGCTGCCACCAATAAAGAAGGATGACAGCCCTTCAAGAACACTCATAAGAGGGAATATCAAAATAAGAGAGAATAGAAGGGGCAAAAAAAAAATGCAAAAAGAAGGATTAGGAGTTTGGGACTATAGTAGAGAAAAGACTTTATTTAAATGAAAAAAAAATAAAGATGTATTTAGCCTTTAGGTCAGTAATGTAAATAAACAAGAATGTATCCATTCGTAAATCAATAGTGTAAAAGTTAACCCATTAAATGGTCTAATATATCATTATTTACTAATTACTTTAAAGGTAAACCCAATTCAGTTCACTTTTTTTTCTTAAAATTTGATTCAAAGACATGTGATAGTTGTAAAAAAATTTGGCCTTGCTAGATAGTTGGAATAAACAAATAAATTATTACTCATTTTGGAATAGTTTATTTTAACTTTAAAACAGTTTATAAGTAAAAAAATTTTCAGACAGCTTTTAAAAGGAATGATTATTTCTTAAAAATAATCAGTTATTAAACATGTGCTTAAAAAGAATTATTTTTTTGGTTTTGGTAAAATTTGATCAATCCGACTAGACTGAATCGGATAAAAACCAGACATCCCGTGTACAAATTTGTTATGGTAAATATCCTCCACTAAACTAGTGTCTCAAATGTAGTTATGGTTATTTTTTATTTGACCCAATTTTTTTGTTCAGACTGTCCAGTTGAATTAGTGATTGAGCAATTGATTATATAACCATTGCATGAAAAATTATTACGCGAAGATCTCAACTGGTTTACTGCATATATTGCACAAGCTAGTCAAAACAAATTTCCTTTGTTACGTTTCTTTAGCTTCGTTAATGTTTGGTGAATTTGACATGTGGGAAGAAGTTAAGAGTTGGTCTGCTTTAAGCTATAACTTTGATGATATTTGATAATGGATATGGACCATCCAACTTCCCACCCCCGCATATTTTAATACGAATTCACAAATAGTAGTACACTTGTTTTCAAATATTGACTAATTTAATCAATTACACTACACAAATATTGTGAGTTGACCTATTTTGATGAGCTTCATTATTATAATGGTAAAATCGCTGGGTCGGCCATAACCCACCAAGATAACACGTCATAATGGTAACTGCGTTGGACATAAAGTAATGATCAAGTTCTGGTATTCCACAGTGCACCTCTATCTAAGAATATTGTCATTCAAACCCCCCATATATAGTGCACAAAATTTCGTATGTTTAATTATATAATCCGTGAACTAAAAGATGAAAAGCATCCTAGTTGACTAGGTTAAAAGCTTAATTATTAGCTTTACAATTGTTGACAAGTTTTGGTTAATCAAGA
The DNA here is from genome assembly GCA_031439585.1 of Pterocarpus macrocarpus. Classification (NCBI taxonomy): domain Eukaryota; kingdom Viridiplantae; phylum Streptophyta; class Magnoliopsida; order Fabales; family Fabaceae; genus Pterocarpus; species Pterocarpus macrocarpus. The sequence continues at coordinate 53,286,195 of CM062516.1, read as the reverse complement.
ATTTTGGGTGTTAGCTAATCATGATTGTTTCCAAAGTGAATGAGATAAGCAAAAAAGATCATGATAATTAGCAATAAAAAATTGTAAAGACTACAATCATGCAATAAGTAGCTGATTTAGCCAAGTGTGTGGACCAAAGCAATTGAATTGCTTATTGCACAGTGCTGTTTGACTTTTTTTTTTTTTTTTGGTCCCACTTATGATTTCATCTTAAGTCATTAAACATTGATGAACAGCAGTGACAAAAATATGTATAAACGAACATATGAACCTATAACTCTTCATAGCCTGCCACTGTGCCACCTACAATTCGTAGAATTCCTTCCACTTCAAGAATTTCCTTTTCATGGTAGTTACATATTGATGACAATTTCGACAAAGGAACTGAGGAGATTGGTAGTTTGTGCATGTTACTCCTATATTTCAATACCATTTGAACTTAAACTTCTAATGAGAGAATCCCATAGGTATCCTCTTAAGGCCTAGTAGTTAAAAGTAACGAAACACCCTGATGTTACAACCATGGATATTAGTTAGTTAACAACATTTCACCGAAAAGCGGAGGGGCGAATTTCACCGACTAAACATAAAAAAACTCACATTTGTTATGACGTAGATAATTAAGGGACGTACTTTTCAGTTTAAGTTGAATACATTCTAGTACTCTACATATAAATGGAGAAATGTAATTCAACCAAAAAAAAAAAAAAAAAAGTTGTCCTATACATGCCTTTAGATGATTCACTGTTAATCAAATCAACATGATGGGCATATAGTATTTTATTTGGGTATCGTCTAGTTGTGTGGAACTGTGAATTGCTTTATTAATATAAATAAATGTTAATGCCTTTTTTTATGTGTGTGCGTGTGAAGATGAGAAAAGAGACATACGACACTTATCATGTCTCTGAATCTGAACTGATATCTCTCTTTTATGATATTTTGGACAAACTCTGAACCCATGCCACTAGTAGAAATGTTTGTCCCATTAAAGTTAATGGAAATCTTTCAAACCTTCAAAGTTCACAGATTGTCCAGATACATTATCATTGTTATTTTTCAGTGACTTGCATTGCCGTAGTACTTTCAGTATAGCATATGCCCCTCTTGAACCTGAAAGGATATCTATGAGAGGATTACGATCTTAGGATGTAGAAGAAACATGTACTAAGCCTTGTACACCATGACCTTTTGTTATTGCAAAAGTTGGAGAAAGTAAAATCCAAAAATTTCATAGTCAAAGCTTCAGTGGTTAGAATAATTGTAATTTGGGATGGACCTAGTGTTGCACTCTAATATGTTGAGTAGGGTATATAAATTGAACACTTGTAGTGGGTTTGGTCATCATGAGCATATATTTGTGTTGGAAAAATACATGGTTCAGGAGCGAGCACCACGTGACTATGCTCCCGGACCAATCATATAAGTGTATTTTATATGAGACCCACCACTAACATATAATCCCGTGTAAAATATATTTACATGATTGGCTGGGAGCACAACTACGTGGTGCTCCTAAACCATGCAAGTATTTCTCATTTGTGTTGAGCCATTTGCACCAATTTTGTGCTTTGAGGAGACAAGTATTCATTCAAACTCCACTCTTTTTTTCTTTTTTTCTCTTTTTCTTGGACTCTTCTTCTATTCACAAACTTCCTTTGTTCTTGCCATGACACTTCAAAGAGCTAGTGGAAGGCAGGCAATTAAGGCTTTCCAAAAGTTGGACTTTCAAAAACTCTAAGCAAGTTTGTCCATTTGGGACTGCATTATTAAGAGTGTGAAGGAATTGAAACTGGAGTGCCTAATTGTTAGTGTAAGTGGTTTGGTATAAGTAAGGTTTTGAATTCAAACCTTGTGGATAGAAAAAAATTAACTCAGAGAATTTAATCCTTATAGTGGGCCAACTCGATTTTAGCTAAATTAGTTGGAATTCAATAAATTTCGGATGTTGGTAATTTAAACCGAACCAACCAAAAAAAAAAAAGACTAATATGCTGTTGTATTGCATCAAAGTATGGGTATGCCAAAGTGGACCCTTAGCAGTCCTCTCATATGTCTTAAGCTGGTGGTACCAAGCTGTGTTAATTTGTAGATATTGATACTTGTATATTAATTTATTACAAATTCCTTACAAACTTCCATGCAAGTCATTGAATAATACCTTAGTCTCACAGTAACTTTTTCATGAATGGCTCAGATGAGTCTCCATCTTAAAATTTGTGAGGATAAAGCATCTATAGATATCATTAGCTCATTACTGTTTGTTTAAAAGAAACTGACCCCATTAAGTGTCAACTCACTCCAGTTAAGGCTTTGACAGCAGAGGCTCATAATGCAGCGTTTTCTTGATTATGCTATTTTGTGGACTATACTGCCTTAAATTAAAAATTAAAATTTTCCTGTATAAGAAATTATTCCAAACTGTTAATGAACAGAATCTACATATTCTATTCCATTTTTGAAAAGGACATTTGAAAGTCTGATAGGTTATGCTCCATTCCATCTAAGCAATGTATCACCTTGTCCTTATTTATGAGTTAGGCCGGTTGGCACCTAATAATAAACTATAATCTCAAACAGTGCATTTCACCTATATTCTTTGCAAGGATAATGGAAGTCAGAATCCAAGAAAATAATAATAATAATTGAATAAAATGAAGTGACTTCACTCACTAAAAGAAATTAAATATTACAATGGAAAAAAAAAAAAAAAGGAGGCCCAGTACAACGCTAGGTATTAGCACTCTTAAATTGGCACTAGAACTTGTACTGACGATTCAAAATAGGTTGGACACCACTATGAGAGAGGGAGATTTAGTTGTTGCTTGGGGGCAAGTTTCAATTATAGCATGTCTTGCAGTCACCTTGATTGAACCTCACTGCCTTGAATGCTGGCATGGTATCTCCTTTAAACAACATGCAGCATCTTCAGGTTTTTGTGGAAAGGTACGGATGCTGAAATGAAAAAGTTGGAGATAGGCATGTAAAATTGTTGATATGATTCCATTTCTGTGGGGGACACTAATATCAATATCTTCTTCAGCAAGAATAAATGAAGTGAAAGAAAAAAAAAAAGTGAATGCAGTAAGTTGTAGCCTAAAGGGCTACTCTGTGCCTTTTATTACCACATCTAAAGTAAAAAATGTGCACCATAAAAAGTCACATAGCTGACTGGGAAGGCTGTTGTGAATTAAGATAGTTTCTCAGCCTCCAAAATGCAAGAGCAGCTTTATTTTATCTCATCTAAGCCATATAGTGGGGATAATAATGGGCCACAATTTGTTTCTAGTGTTGATGAGCTTAGAACTGAAAGCCTAAGATCATATATTGTCATCATTTTGAGATGACAGGATCCCATCACCATCAAGTTTGTGATAATGCACTAACATATAAAGTAGGGCTATTGGAGCTGGATGACTACCCTTTGGGCCTAGTTGAGTTTCCAAATTGAACCGGATCTTGGAGGCCACATAGTCCCAGGATAGGACTAGAGGACTCAGAATCAACTTGGTTTTGTTCCATCTTCCATATCATTTCCATTCTATAGGCCTAGATATGCTTATGTATGCAATAACAAGGGATGAAATTTCAAGGATCATCAGCTTGGTACAGTTGGATCCCAAACTTTCCAGGACTTCTTCAATAGCTCTTTGAAAAAAATGAAAACACTCTTTGAAAAAATGAAAACAACATGACAAAAAATTGCATGATTTTGACGTATGAGTCAACAATTTTTTGAGCAATCAACATTGTTAGTAAGTGAAATTCAATAGATTTTTTTATACTTACAAAATACATTTAAAAAACGATTGTACTATACAACTCTTAGTAGAGTCAAAATTTTGAATTAATTTACTTCAATATCAATTCTTACAATCAAATTTTGATAATCCAAGCAAACTCTTAAACAACTCATACAATCCAACCTATATTCAACCGGATCAGTATTTAGACACTCCATACGCTCTCTCTATTTACAAAATTTTGAGTGGATCCAAATCCATAGAATTTCTAGAGTAGTTCTATCTAAATTCAAGTGGCTGACCTCACTTTTCCATGCTTGGCCTAGACTCTAATAGTATGGTTATATATGCTGTAAAGTTAAACCAAAGTAAGGAAAGGGAAAATAGGTTTTAAGATTTTGAGCCTAATGCTATCCATTTACAATATAGGTTATCTTATCTTAGTCATACCATAAGCAATGTAGGGTGTCACACACCGCTGTCACACCACCTGGGATGGGGCATCTAGATGGGTGAAATTTGTAAGATGGGATATTTATGAATGACTTAATATCAATTATAAGATAGACTCTAATACTCTTAAGATTATAAGCCTAAGTCAATTCCAAAAGTTAGCTCAAGCAAAAGGGTCATCTAAGTGATTATAAAGGCTATCTTAATCATATCTTTAAGCAATATGAGACTTGACAATACTTATGAATTATCATAGCAGTGACAATAAATTAGCACGCTTGTAATATATGCAGGATCCCAATAAAAAAATTCATAAAGGAACAATTCGTTCACAAGATTCGACCATGGGGAAGCAAATTATTGTGGCAAATGTTTATAAGTTTCGAGGACTGAAGAAGGATGGCTGTAAAGGGGTTAGCTATCTAGAGAATAGCCAAATCATACTAGAGAAGAACCTATTGGATAAAAAGTAAATTTGCTCAAGTAGTTGATTTAGGAGTATTTAGAATAGATGCCAATCCGGAAATGTGGAATTCAATCATTGAAGAAAATAAGTTAGGAATAATCACTTGAGAAATGAAATCTGCTTCCTAGTTACTAAATGGTGTTGGCACAATTTCCATTTCCTTGTCAAACAAGTTCACGTTTGACCACCCAAATTAAAGTCGGAAAAAATTCATCCAGTAAGAAGCAGGAACCAAAATGCGGGAAAAACTAAATTTACATCACATTCTGATATTATAATATATCTTCTGAGTACATTACAGAACAAAATATTCATCATTATAACCATGTTAATCTTTCCTTACCTAATATTAAACAAGGTGGAAAGACTGGTGAACATGTGAACCAGTGAAAGAGCGTACATTATAGTCCTTGAGGAGAAATTATTGGGCGCTCATGCAATATTAGCTAGAATTGTACTCAACCAACAATAAAGTGATATTTCTGCTTTAGTTGGTGGTAGATTCCACTACTAACTTATATTTTTATCTACTATGTCACTTTATCATTGAGTAAAAGCACAATCCTAGTAGAGTACCTAATAATTTCTCGTCCTTGGTAATCAAAGTCAACCTGTATTCTTCATCCCAGCAGCAATCCCATTTACGGTGATAAGCAAAGCATCTCTGATCTTAAGGTTGTCATCATCACGCCTTAGCCTCTTGAGTATCTCCACTTGCAACATGTTCAAGGGGTTGAGAAAGGGAAGTCTATTCTCAATCAACCTCCTTAGGCTTCTATTATTCTCCTGAAGTTTCTCATGGCCACTAATCACCAGCACAAACTTCTCAGCTGTCATGAGCTCGCTCCTCAGTTCGCGGCCGAGCTCTTGCCTCTCCTCAGACACAAGGACTTCATCATAGTGCTTGGCTATAGGAATGTCAGCTTTCCCCAGAACCATCTCAATAAGGTCTATTGTGCTTTGAAAGAAAGACCACTCCTTGTACATTGCTTTTAGCTCTTCAGTATGGCCTTCCTCACATGCACCTTTTAAACCTGCCCCCACTCCAAGCCAAGCTGGAAGTACAAATCTAGTTTGTGTCCATGCAAATATCCAGGGAATCGCACGAAGGTGTCCAATTCCTTTTGAGCTCTTCCTTCTTGCCGGGCGGCTACCTATGTTAAGGAAGCCAAGTTCTGCTTCTGGTGTGGCTTCATGGAAGTAGGAAAGGAATTCTGGATTTTCGTAGACTACACTGCGGTAACACTGGCAGCTGATGTTTGAGATTTCTTCGATGACATTACGCCATTTCTGTTCTCGGGGTGGAAGTGGTGGACGAAGAGTTGCAAGTAGCACTGCTGTTGTGTATATTTCAAGTTGCCTTACAGCTATCTGTGGCAGCCCAAACTTGGCCTCTACCATCTCTCCCTGCTCAGTAGACCTAAGTGTTCCCTGCAATGCACCATGAAACACAACTTACAGCGTTGCTTGTAACAGGTGCAGTTCTATAAAAGATAAATTTACAACCATCATTGCTTCATACTATTTGTTTCAAACAGAAAAAATAAAATAAAAAATAGAACAACAAAAACAACAAGAATAGTAACTAACAATGATAATACATACAAAATATATCTATTCAATCAAGTTAAATTGCATAACCTACCATCACGGAGCCAGGTGGTTGGGACTGAATAGCCAGATATGTTGGGCCACCACCACGACCAATACTCCCTCCACGGCCATGGAACAGTGTAACCTTAATACCGTACTCAGTGCAAGCAGCTACAACATCCTCCTGAGCTTTATAAAGCTCCCAAGCAGCAGTAAAGCGGCCAGCATCTTTGCCAGAGTCAGAATATCCAACCATAACCTGCATAACAAATTTATTATACTTTACATTAATTTTACACAATACTCATAGCCATAATGTAAAATGAGATGAATTTAAGTACCTCTTGATGCCCATTATGGTTCTTAATGATGTGCTCACGGTACCAGTCTATTGATAGAAGTTTTCGGATAACTGAGCCAGCTCCTCGCAGGTCCTTCACAGTTTCAAATAGAGGGACCACCCGCAACCTATTGTAAAGATGCATGTCAGTTAAATTCAAACACTATGACTACACTACAACAGTTAATGTGATGTGAGTACAAGGTAGATTTTAAAACAATCATCCAGCAAATTACCACAAACTCATATGCATCACAAAGTTTCATTTTACCCAGCAGCCTTAACTTTGACTCAGTAAGAATAGTGCATGACTACAGTATTCTTCACATATTATTTTATATGATCAGGCAAGTCCTGCAGTTTAATCACTACTCAAGTTCCAAACATTTTGACTAGAAAATTGACTTAAAGCTTCTTTGCCATGGCAATTGGCAAGTGCAAGAGTAATAGAGTATGAACCAAATTTACATGCATGCGCTATAGCTAAAACATAATATACATGATGAACACACCTATTTCCAGTTTTAAAAAATAATATTCACATAAGATGGAATGGACAAGTAAAATGTTTCATCTCAGGCACTGTTGTGATCAGGTCAGTGTAAAGATAGAGGTTCCACTTAGGTTCCATACTTACGTTCCACCAGGACATACTCTTCCCAACTCTCCAGTAACAGAAAGCCGTGCATCCTTCTGTAAAAGCTCTACTGCAAGGACATCACTTGCCTGACAGACAATCAAAGTAAAAAGTCCAACATTGTCAGTGTCAACAAACTCCAATTTTTTAACCAATACTGAGTCCTTTGCAGATGTAGAGTTTGGATGACAAAAATCTATCAAAACCAGCTAAACAGAACATAGGGAAAACAATATTTTCATGCAAAACCAAACTTCAAGAACAAAAAGAAAAAAGAAGGAGTGGTTGATTGCCAAAGCACTTATTTTAGAAAGGCCAGGCGATACTGGAATCGAATCTACAATTGATATTGCACAAACTGTTTCCATTGCAAAGCATCTTTACATAATTTGCAAGATTAGTAGCAACTAATCTTACATTCGAGGCCATAGAGATCACATAGGCTCCAAGTGAATCACTCCCTAGCTCAGCAGCAACTCGGAAGGTATCCAAGACTTCTTTAACATCAGGAGGAACCTAAAAGAAGATAGCAATATACCAATAATAAATAGTCAGGAATGTAGGAAAGAAAACGAATTATGTCAAATTTTCACACTAAGGTACTATTTTGATGTATTAGCTACTGGAGGGCCAAAATGACGACCCTAGCTAGCATCTTTTGGAGGACCAAAATGGGCATTCTCTGTACGTTTTTTTTTTTTTTTTTCATGAGCGCAATAGTAATTGTTTACTTAAGGGTCTGTTTGATTTCAGAAAATGTTTCCTGTTTTCATTTTATGTTCTCAATATTAATTACAAAACTGCCACTTATGTTCATTCTGTTTTCTATTTTTAGGATTTTGTGAAGGAAACACTAAAAACAAGATTTTTTTTTTTTTTTAAACTATTTTCTTCGCAAAATCTTGAAAACAGGAAACAAAATGAAAATAAGGTGGCAGTTTTGGAATTAAAATTGAAAACGGGAAATGAAAACAAAATATTTTCTAAAACGAAATAGACCCTAAGTTTATCAGTCTGTACAATGGTGGTTATAGAACTAGTGAACATTGTAAATTCAGGTTATACAAAGAAACATTCAATCATTCATATAGAAAAGTGAGAAGCAACTAGCTTCAATTGTTTAAAGACCACCTCTGATATCAACTTCTTTACTTTTCTAAAATATAAACAGAGGGCTTTCCCATCCCACAAGATATATAGCTTGTTAAACAGATGCTTGGTGTACTAAAACCTCTTAGCATCTTACCTCTATACTACGAGGAACTAGTGGCCTCTTCCCTTTCAGCTCTCTTGTTAAGAACTCCAGTTTCTTTTCTTCATCCCATTCACTGTAAGTGCCAATATCCAAATACCTAGTGATTGCATCAATTGTTTCGGCATGTCTCCCAGATTCCTGTCACACTTTTAGTGTCAGGCTGGAACTGACAATCCAAGCAGCAATAAACATGCAATTTAAATCATACCTGACGCAAGTCAAGCTTCATTAACACCATTCCAAAGGTAGCAACTCTACGAATCAGATCAGCAAGTCGACCATCAGCTAACATCCCAGATCCACATGATTGCTGAGGAAATCTACTGTTAAATACCAATTGTGGATAACCTTTGAGGGAAAACAAGGCATGAGAAAGAGTACCAGAGATTCATAACAGAGGAGAAGAGGTTCCAAAAGCTGATCAGTAGTTTCATAGTAATCCAAAGGATCAGTGTCACATGAAACGTCCTCAAGAAGAAGTTCTAAACGTCTACGGCTTCTCTCAAGCTGAACACATGCAACAGAAGATGCATGCATTTATAAGATTGACATTTGACAGTTAAAAAATACTAATTACAAACAGAGAAAAACTGTTGAGTTCCATAACAATATGCAGAAATGAATTAGCCTTAGTGACAAATCAGAAACAAACCTTATATGGACAATTCTTTCATGCAAAATTAGGCAACTAAATATTTGTGTATTATACAGATACCAACATACATGGAGTTATACTTAATTATTTATAAGCATCTGACTTATGAAAGGCTTGGAGCAAAGCAATAGATTTGATATTTTGATCTAACATTTATAGTTTCTCTCACAAAAACAGCAGACTCCAAATACTGGCATCAATACGGTCATTTTTGAAGTACCTATTACTGGAATAAATCTGAAGCAATACCTTATCTTTTACATTCCCCAGGACAACTCTATAAGGAGCAATTCCAGGAAGCTGAGGAAGCTTTGGCTCCAAAAGCTTATGAAAACTGGACCTTCCCATCTGGGATTCTGCAGACGATTTCCTCTGACCTGGTAGTTGACTAGAGTTTAATGAAGGAGAGGCTGAGATTGCAGCTGAAGAAGCACTGGAATTTGCTAAATTTCTGCCACTTTCCAGTGTAGCTGAAGAAACCTCACCATCCTATCCAAGAAAAGATATATATTATCTAGGAAGCAATGGTAAATTCAGAAACACTTGAATGACTGAATTGATCTACCTTGTGATTGAGTTGCGAGTAATCAGGTCCTGGAATGTCCAGTCTGGGATGTTGAGATTCACCATTTTCTACAAAAGAACAAAAGAATATATCCAAACAGGATAGGAATTATACTCCCCTCATTTCTCATGCATGACCCAAAAAAAAAGAAAGAAGAAGTTTATGCTGAGGATTGAATGGATTCCTAATATTCATTTATCATGCAATCATAAAGGGGAATTACTCAAAATATCTTTGCGAGGTTCTAGAAAACAAAAATTTGGACATCAAAGACATATGATATGCACAAAGAACTAGGTGGAGAAATTATGAATATTATTATGAGTACCAGCAAAAGAGGGTAAATGAGCTCCAGCTGGAAGTTGTTTCGGAAGTGATTGACTTCTACTCACAGATTGATTCCAATTCTCGTGGCGACTCTCACGGTTAGCTTCTGTAGAGGAAGAAGTGACCATCAACTCTTAGAAATGATTTATCAAACATATGTATGAGAAGAGGACAGTGGCAAGCAATGCTCTAGAAGAACAATTCATAAAGGAATATCTGCCAACAGGTCAAGTAAAGACATAAAAAGTGCATAAATAGAAATGTAAACAGAAGACGATTCCATGCCCCACTGCATCACCAAATATAATACCTATCTTACAGTCTTGTCCATACAGAACTTTGAAACATTATCCACACACCATAGTGAAACTTTAAGAAAACCACCATTTTGAAAGAAACACTGCTGTGCTGTCTCATTGCATGAAACCAAAACATCAGAAAACACTCACAGAAAATCCTACACAGAAGCTCTCAAGTTTGTACCACACACTGGCAGTTGGAGTCAATCTTATATCATTAAATTATACGAGGATTTGACAGTAGATTGGAAGTAAATGCGCCCCTGTCCAATTGCTATTGTTAAATCAAAATTTTATTGCTAATATTTTAGAAGAAAGACACGGGCTAAATTGCTTAGGCTTTAAAGAGAACAATTAAGGCTGCTGTTCATATGATATCTAAAAAATCAAAGTATAAAGGTTCAACTGAAATGATTTTAAAAAATTCAAATCTGCATGCACACAAGGAACTTGCATTACTTGTTAACAAACAGTGGTCAATACAAAACAAAGATGACTGATATGTCCATTGGCATTTGGAAAGGTCTTACCAAATAGAAAATTCAACCGACAAACCTTCTAGAATTTCATGTGCTAGTCTTGACAATGTATCACTGCACTGGTTCATGGATAGCTCAAATCTGAGGCTATCCACTTCTCGAATATAGAGATCAATTGCCATCCATCGAGATAGAAGTGCTACATCTTTTGTGACCTGAGGTAGAAAAGGATAACAACTTACAAAGGAACTATTATATCCGTCAAGATTTACAGGACTAAAGCAATGTCAACAAGAGAAATATTATCCCACAATATATCACCCAGGAACAAACATTTTAGTGATTTGATGATACTGTTTTACACTTTAAATTACAGACAACAGTCTCCAATAACTGAACCAGCAAGGAACATCCTGCTACCACCCCAAGAAAACTATTTCTTTTTTTTTTTTGGGAAAAAAAAAGGACTTAAAGAAGTATTTAACATATTAATAGGCAGCTCATTTATTTCCTCTATGTTTCTCAGTGTTCAATGAGCATTAAAATTTCCCTTTACAAAATATGTATGACATATTTTTTGGTACATTAGCAGCAATGAGGTTCGAATCTCTGACCTCGTGCATATTAACCAGACCACTTAAACTACCAATTAATATAATTATATTACAAAAGAAAATATGGTCTCATTTCTGGAAAAGTTCTCACCCATTGAAAAAGAGTCCTACAGTTATTTGGAAAAACAAAATCATGTGGTAAAGTACAGGCAGCATGTACTTGAATGGATGTTAATAAAGCTCACCTTGGCTGTCACATTTGGGTTTCCATCTCTATCACCTCCCATCCAAGATCCAAACTTTATTGGAGTGCAAGTCAATGGAAGTGGCTTCCCTGTATGCTGCAAGGGAGGACAGACTGTATTTGAAAATCTTCAAAAGTAAGAATGCATAGCTAATTGACCAAAATTAAAGATAACCAACCTTCTTTAAAGCATTGCTGACTCGGCGTAAATAATGAGGAACGGCTTTCCAGAGTGACTGCTCCACAATATTCAAACCTGAGAGAATTCAAAATTAAAACAAAACATTAGTCTATGCAAAATTATTAGTATTTTTCTTTTATTGTGAACCAAAGTATCCATGAGCTGACAAATACAATACTCAAGCAGCTTACCAGCTCTAGCTTCATCGACTGGAGTGGGTTTTTGACGCCTAAGCTCATCTGTTTGCCATATTGAAGTTATCTCTCTCACCTACCAAATTCATCATGATCAATGAGAATAGAGGAAAAATAATCCAGAAAAAGGAACCGCACCACCCACTTAACAGTTAAACAAATTATCTCTCATCCTCGCACACTGTAGTGGCTTTTCTAGAGTGAAATACAGTTCAGGGATATTACCAGATCTTCAATCACCATTTCTCGATCTTCAAGGCTAAGATCAGGTCGATCATTATAATCCAAAAGATGCTGTATGGGTGGCGAAAATGTAGTTAGAGACAAAACATGATATTTGAGATTTAGAAGTTCTATCTTTTGGAAATCTTATCAAGGCCAAACAAGGACAAAAACTCACAGCAATTCTAATGTGTTTGTATTGTAAGGTACGACGATTAATTTGAGTAGGATGAGCTGTAAGAACAATTTCAACCTCCTGTAGCAACAAAAGTAAAATTGAAATTCCAAAAAGTAAAAGAAACTGGAACAGGTTACTGATTGAAACACCAGCAAATAATAAGAAAACAATTGTCTATAGAGAAAAAAAATATTAAGGATTCTAATTCCACAATTTTTTAAAATCCAAAAGAGCATTATAGTGATAATGAGGGGTCACTTTCAACTATGCTTCTCAGTCACAAAGAACAAGTAAAGAACAAAATAAACCTGCTTGCAGACTGTTTTATAAAGTTCATCTGGGGAAACTCCACCCTGCACAAGCTGGTTGAAGATATCATCACATGATTTTGCAGTTTGTGCCATGTTCCCTCTTTTACGAACCCTGCATAAACAGAATTAGTATAAAAGATCACCTTAGCTAGGTAAGAATGGATTTAAAACAGTACTTATGAGTATTGCAAAAAAATTTAAGTGGACACGGCCGGTTCTATCAAAGCTTTTAAAAGACACCATGTTCTGATCTTCAAAATTCTATGGTATCAAGGAAAGGCAAGAACAAATTATCAAGCAAGGAGAGTAAAAGACCATCAATTAGTGACCCAAGTACCTATGATGGGTTTCAGCTATTCCCATCAAAGTAAGATAGTGGCTGAAGGCGCGGGCAAGGATCAGAGCTTCTTCTAGTGTCATCTTTGATAACTCTGAAGCCAACTGCTTCTCGAGCAGCTCTGCCATGTTCACAATCCCTGCCTGCCTCATATTACAAGCACTCTGGCAAAAAAAAAAAAAAGACATAGAAACCTCATTGTTAACCAAAATTTCATATCCACGATTATTATTATCACATGAACTCACATCACATGCATCACCATGACAGATAAAAGCTCACACATCAGTTTACTCATTCCTTATCATATGAACCTCTCTCCCATGCATCATGAAACACCAAATGCACAAAAACATCCAGTTTCAATCTTCTCTTTACCAGGGTCCCCGGAAAACTGTGATGAAACCAAAACAACTTCTTCTTTTTTTTTTTTTTTTTAACATTAAAGAGAAAAAGGCAAAACCCCATCAAAGGAAAAACACCAAAAACCACAATAGAAGCATGCAAAGCAAGCAAACCCCGTTAAAGAACACAAAAAAGGGTATGAAGCAAAACCAAAAAGATTGATTTTTTTTTTTTGGGGGGTTTGAACTTTGACCTGAGCAAGGACTCGAATCCTTTCGAGCTTGTCAACGCAGGTGGTTCCAACCTCGCGCTGGAGAATGTCGTTGAGTAGATTGCCAAGCAACCTGCAGTCATCATCAAAGCTCTGGAAGGAGATTTCCTCAGCTATATCATCAGTGGTGTCAGTCATTGCTACGAGTAGTGATATAACACTCAACACAAAGAAAGAAGCACTCTTAAGTCTTAACAGTGATAACCCAATTACACACAACACAACACATAAGAAATGACTATGAAGATAGGAAGAGAAAGGAGAGGTGGAAAAAAGAGACAGTGTGTGTAGGGACTCTCACTAAGGAGTGTGCGTGTTTCTGTTGAGTGGAAAGAAGGGTTGGAGAGTTTGAGAGGGGAATGCGTGGGGCCATTGTCATTCCATGTCATGCCAAGGAAGGACTGAATGCCGTATATAAGAATGGAAGAAGGAACATGTGGCATGTATCCAAGGCGGGAACGAAGGGGTCGTTGAGACATGTGACCCTTCGGGATAGGAACTCTCAACTCCTCTGACCCTTGTAACGTAACTGGTACTTTGGTTCACTGTCTCTGTCGAGCACCATGGCATATTCTTCCCTTATGCTATGTTACAGGCACCTACGGTCAGATTATTTTACATTTTTATAGTTGGTGCTTTCTCTGGCTTGCATAGTTGAATATTATTTTATTTTTGAGAAATGTTTTTCGAACCTATATTTTGGACATTCATTTTAAAATATACGGAATCATGTATAATAAGTAAAAATTTATCTAGTGATGAATAAATACAGTGAATGCACTAAGATAACTAATAATATATAAGAATTTCTTTTATTGGAATTATTATTAAAATAATTGAAATTCCTATTTGTTACGTAGCTACTCATTTTTTGCTATGGCAAGCTTACTCATAAAGTAATTGAAATTTTTACTTATTTATATATAATTTTTCATATATCAAAATTGATGTCTATAAAAACTATGTTCAAATAATATTATTATTTATTTTTGGATTTGCTTGGTACTCTTTTAATTGGAGGGGGTAATATACATACTTCTTTCGATCTAAATTGCTAGTATAAAAAATTTATTGGATTCTAATTAATTTACCTCAAATTTAATCAGTTTATTATAGGATAAAACTTTTATAATGCTAATTTAAAAAAAATCACAAAATTTAAATTTGATGCCTTACTTATAAAAAATAAGTGTCTAACTACTTAAACTAACTCAATGTTAAAAGGGTATTTATATTATGTCTTAAAAAATTATCCTCCATGATAGAAAAGTTATAATTGTGATATTAAAAGTTAAGATGTGGAAGATACTTTTATATGTATGGATTGAACATATTTAGATGGTGGTAACTTGCAGCTCAAGATATAACAAATATTTTAAAAGAGCTAACTCCAATATTTAAAAGCTCATATCTATTGAAGAATTTGAGAGAATAATAATTCATAAAATATATAGTATTATATATAGAGAATAATTTTCAAGCAATCACAGTAAAAAGTAATTTTGTACTATCATTTAATAAAAATTTAATAAATTGACACATCATGTTGAATAATTACATGAGCTTATTTAAAAATAATATAATAATAATTTATTATATTTTTATTAAATAATAGGGTAAAATTATTTTAGATTTTCAATATACGAAAATTATTCTCGTACATATATTATAAGAGATAGCTAGATGAAAAGGTACAAGAGTTTTACTATGTGAGTTGAAAAGAAAATATTAACTTTTTTTTTTTAATGAAAAAAATATTAACTATTGAATTACGTATAAGAACATATTAAGTGAGAATATTAATCTTTAAGGACAAAATTATTTATTAAATCATGCATATATAATTAAGTTTACCCTTTGAGTAATTTTTAATTCTGAGTATAGATGTAAGATGGAATGGATACAAATTAACAAATCACGTCAAGATAGAGCACATGACTAAAGTATGTGGATTTATTACTTTAATACTTTCAAAGCTTTGATGAATCCTTCATTGAATTATTAGTAGCCAATTAGGAAAATGGGAACGAACAATGCAATGCATTGCAAAATAATATTCTCAGAATTCTTGATATAAATCATTATAATTGTTAGATGAAATTCAGTGATGTGACTCACTTCTTCCTCCAAGAATATTATGACAATCAAATTCTAACAAAATTTATAATTCTTTTCTTTATTATTTTTAAGTAAGAATTGGAGACGGATTTTAACAGTTATGCAATTACAAGGCTATCTTCAATCACTTCCTCTATAAAAGTTTCACCTGTATCTGATGATGTGCCCTTTTTACTTGCCTAGATCACTGCTCATTAAATTATACAGGCTAACAATATCAATCATGCATGTATTAATTAGAATCACGTAACTATATGTATCTAGTGGGATTCAATGAACTGATAGGACTGGAACTTTGCTTGTGATTCGTTAGAAATAATTTCTTTTTAGTCGGTGATCGATCATTAAGTATTACTTTAAGTAGGAGTACTTGTAATCTAATAAAGTCGAGAAAAATGAAAAAAAAAATCTAATCAAAAAATTTAAAATCAAACTATATAAGCCAATCAAGTTTGATTCTTATTTTAATATTTTATAAAAATTTTCAACTGATTTGGTTTAATTTTCCGTTTATATTTATGAAATGAACCAAATTAAACTAAATTAATCTTAATAGAAAAAATAGTGCTAAGAGAGTTAATTAAGTGGAGTCCAATAAATTTTCAATATTAGTGATATATATATATATATAGAGAGAGAGAGAGAGAGAGAGAGAGAGAGAGAGAGAGAGCTGATCTATGCATAGATGATTGAACTTTTTATTTAAAAAAAAATTATGGAACTTTTTTACTAGCTTTTTTTTTTATATTTTCCTGTGCTTTATTAAGATTTTCAAACAAATCTGTTGTTGATTAATTGAATTACAAAAAAGGGGAAAAAGTGAATTTAAACTTAGGTTTATTAAAAAAAATTGACCTAAAATTAACTGGATTGAACTAAAATAAAATTATTAATACTATGGTTCTTTTATTGATTTTTTTTGTGTTAGTATAATTGCTCACGCTTCACCCTAAAATCTTATGTACTGAAAAAAGTATAATTGCTCACACAATTTTGACTTAGTAGTGATGGTTAGGTAAAGCAAACCCAAGGTAGTAAATATAGGATCCAAATTTCTGATATTGCAGGTAAAGTTTATCAAAAATGGTAGTTTATTGTTACTCTAATAGTATAATCAACCACTTTTAAGTTATTAACATTCAAAATAAGCTGTGTATCTTTCATTAAATTTTATAGTATATATGTGCTGATTTTAAAATAAGGTGATTTTATCTCTCTTAAATTTTTATTTTTTAATAAAAAAATGTAATCACAGTTCAAGTATATATGAAGGTGTATAATTATAGATTTTTAATATATTTAAATTATTTAAAATATAGCATTTACTAATTATCATCAATAAAAAATTAAGAAGATAAAATCTTGTAAACTCATTGTTTGATATCTAAGTAGACTTATATATTATAAAGCACAAATTGTGATATTAAGGATAATTCTTTTCCTATAAAATCAAATAGAACAAGTTTACACCAATCAACTATGATTGTGTGCAGCGAGCTACCCTATGAAAGAAAGCAGCAATGTTCAAACTCTGAAAATAAACAACTATTGAGAAGGTCTCGTGTGATAGTATCCAAGAGGTTAGTCTCGTAACAGTAAATGTGACTCTTTCTTGGCCAAAGACCAAAAATTACCCAACAAGTTATACATGTTGTTCACTACTAATAATCTCTTTATACAAATTACAAGTGTAACACATAAAACTATGGAACAAAATTTGGATGTAACATCAAAAATAAAGAAAATAAGTATCAAGTGCAATTCCTGCATACTTCACATAAAATTATTGTAATATCTCCTAGTATCAAGTACATTGAATATTCACTTTTTGAGGATGAGCATTTAAAAATCTTCCTTGTAAGTTGGTATCACAAGAGTCAAGAGGGCTAGTTCACATAGTTTTCAAAGCCAAGGGCAGTTCACTTCATTGGGTTCGCTTTAGGTGAATACCGCAGGTTTTTTGTGACTTTTAGTTGGCTTTTAGTTTGCTTCTAATGTTGAGGTTTTACTTCACTCCATGGGCACTATCAATCGTTTTCATGCTCTCCATTTCCTTGTCACTGATCGAACATTCAATGCACCATAATATAAACGATGAATCCCTCAGGATCACAGGTTAAAAGGCAGAGTTAGATTACCCACTCGTTAAGGTAATTAATTGAATGGCAGCGTTTGTCAACTATGATGAAGTTGCTTGGTTCTTAGATGCAAAGTTATACATTTTTCTTTTTGGATAAATTCATATTTACTTTAGATGTAACTAGTATATATACTGGAGAATTTTTTTTATTTTTATTTTTTTAACATTTGTTAAATATCACTATGACACTATAATTTATAACGGTGAATTCTCTAGAACCCAAGCAATTTGGAGGGTTTCGGTACCTTTCTTACGTGGTCCACTAACAACATGCCATGTAATAAAAATAAAGTCAATTCATATGCTTAGATGTCTTAAATTCTTGTTTTGCTTTCTTGTCCTTTTTGGTTTTAAATTTCAAAATATGTTCTTGGGATTCAATTGCAAAATTAATTGAAAGAATAAATTATTTAAAAGATCATTAGAATTTTTTTAAATTCAAATTTAAAATAACAATATGCAAATCAGTTTTTTTTTTTTTTTGGAATTTTCAACCCAACCTCTTAATTTCTTCCCCCAATCTTTGAACCCTAAAATCATGAATTTCATCTTCTACAGAATAGCTTTGCCTCGCCATGACATAACCCCCTGAACAGAAACCCACCATTCATCTCTGCGTCATGACCTCTTTACCCGTGCCACAACCACGAATCACCGTCAACCAAAAATCTAGCCACCGCCATGACCAATCAGATATCAAAACAACTACTTCCAACTTGAACCACTAGGACTTCCACGTAGAACTGCAACCACCGCGTTTCTCTATTGTCGTTAGCCCTGTCTTCGCCTTCACCGTCACCTCACCTTTATCTTGCCGGGGAAGCCGCGTTACAACCAAAACCACCATGACGCACCAGTTCAATCCTTCGCGAAACTACAGCCTATTGCCGTTGCATTTCGCCTTACCAATGCTGAAGCACCGTCGTCGCATCTCTGCCTAGCCCCCTGCCCCAAGAGTGAAAAGGTATTGAACTCAAGTTGAGATAAAATTTGTTGGGGAGAGGGGGTACCTTGGAGAAAGAATGGTAGCGAAACTTGGCATTGTCATAGTCAACATCTTTCCTGGAGTAGGGTAGAGACTTGGACATGTTGGTTTCCAACAAGAATGAGTTCCCACAATTGGATCCAAATTTGAAACAGAAGATAGAAGTGAGCACAAGACAGCATAGGTTGGAATTCGATTGCATAGGATGTTGTGCATATGTAGCATAATTGGATGCAATGCAAATAATCCTGGTTGGGGCCAAATATAGAGAGAAAGAGAGATTTGGATGTTTGGGTTTTGATTTTTAGAAAGTAAGGTGTTCGATGGAGATGAATATAGGGATGTTAGGTTAGAGATTTGGGAATAAACTCTATGGTAATTTAGAAAATTTTGCACTTGAAATTCATAAATTTCTTTAATTAATTTGTTATAATTTTTATTAGTTTTGCAATTAAATCTTCTAAGACTAATTTTAAAATTAAATTTTGAGAAGGATCAAATAGCAATAATTGAACTTAAGACAGCTCTACTCATGAATTGTCAATGCTTTTGTCACTTGACATACTTTAACTTGTCCACATATGAAAGATACCAAAACTCTCTCAAATATGAGGGTACCAGAGCAAGCACCATTTATAACATAGACATTGATAGGTGTACTATTGTACATCACCATGGGACCCAATTTTCTCTTATATTTATCTATTTCTTTAAGTATCCTACTTTAATGTCTCCATTAAATATTCAAATAATAATACTCTATATATTATGATCTCTTGTTAAAGAAGCACAACAATAAATGTAACCTAAATGCAGAACACATCAGTATTAAACAGTAAGTAAATTTTCAATTAGATAAGACTGATTACATATATAACAATGGCCCTTTGACTAAATGAAAAGAAAAATTAATACACTATTTGGCACTGATAGTGAAATCAAAATTAAACAATAAATTAAACAAGTCGATGCGTACTAAAGCTTGGTGAGGGGGACTAGTACGTTACTTTAGTGGGAAGTGAGAAGTGGGAAGCGGGAAGTGGGAGCACAATATTTATGATAATCTAATTAAAAAAAAAAAAAGGAGTTAATTGCACTTTACCCTCTGAGTTATAGGTTATGTGCACTTTAACTCCTATATATTAAAAATGTACAAATTAACCCCTTGAACTTTTGAGAACATGTATTTTAACCAAATTAATTGTCTTATATCCCCTGAACTTTGGATGATATACAAATCAACCTCCAAAACTTTTCTGAATGTGCAATTCGATACCTTACACTTTGCATATTTAGGAAAGTTCAGGGAATAGTTTGTACATTTTTAAAATGTAGGAGTTAAAATACTCATAATCTATAATACAAAAGATAAAGTGCAATTATCCTTAAAAAAAATTGATGGTCATACTTTAGTTATCCGTAATATGTAATTGGCAGAGCAGGTCATATACATAAAGGGTTAAGAGCTAATGATATGTAATCATGCCAATGACACATTTTCCTGACATCTTTTCAAATCCACCATTAAAAAACATTTGTATTTATTTGTAAATTCTTTAAAGTGCTATCCCATCGAATCACACGATTAAGTTGTGTGTTGAGACAACTTATGTACAACTACTATTTCTGAAAGGTTAAAGAACAAGACTAAAAGACAAATGCTATAGTAATTCTGTTCAATTTCTTGGTAAAGATTGATTTGAAGAAAAAAATGTGAGTCCCTTCTTGTTGGCTATACTTAAGTTGCAAGGTATTATCCACTTTTATTCACTATATTTTTTATGAAATGATTGAAGTGTCAAATTGTTAATAAAACAGAGCAAGACTTTTTCGTTTTTCTTGATATGAGATCAATTCAGAATTTCTGCCTCACATGAATACTCAGAATGTTTTTGTTAAAAGCCTCAACAAAAGGGGAAGTTTAAGCTTAAAGCCGAGTTTGATGACTCTTCTGCACCTGAAACTTGTAAGTGATGAATTGTGATCTGTGGCCAATGAATTGCTGCAGCATGTGGTAGGCTGCCAATTGCCCTTGTGACTATTGCAAGGTCATTCAAAGAAAACATACAACAATATGTCACTGTTGAAGGATAGACTGCAACATCCTACTCCAGGAGATATATAAAACTGGTATGCAGGTTGTTGCAACCAAAATAATTGAGTTGAGTTATGAAAGTTTAGGAAATGATTTGCTCAGTCACCTTTTCATGTTTTCTGCTCTGATTAGCACATCTTACATATTGGTAGGTATTCAAGATGGCTCTAAAAACTAGAATACATTAACCAAAAGATGCATGCTTGAGAGAGCATGTGTTGTCCTAGCAGCAGTCATACTCTAATTGCACCCAGGGGCCAACCAACTTTTATTTTGGAATTCTTTGGCAAATTAGAAGAATGGCCTGACAAAAGCCTCTGGACAATTTCACAAAATGACATTGTATGACTGTGATTTTGACAAGAAAGCACTTTTGTTGTCCAAGCCTAACCATGTTAAGAATTCCTTGCGGCTTCCAAACACCTTTGAAGGATTTCATAGGTTCAAAAAGGTATTGAGAAATGCAATACTGCAAGATATGGTTTGGATAATGAAAAAGCTACCAACATTATCTAATGCTTTGAATTAGGCCATTTGTCACTACACGATTTTTCCTAAACCAGTTGGCTTCTGCTATAAAGTCTTGGCATCATCCAGTGGTCAACAAAAGAAATAACTTCAATGATAATAAGAGTGATTGGATTAGCTTTATCACTTGTACAACTGTTAGAGCATGTATATAATATTAGAGTACTGTTATGTCAATAAGAAATGGACACCAAGGCTAGATACCATGCACAAAGAGATAATAAGTCTTGGCATCATCCTTCATCACCCGATGTTTTTTCTCTTTATCTCTTTATTGTCCACTTTTAATACATAAATAATATTTTTTCTTTTCTTTGGTCTGGGGGAAGGGGCTGGGGATGGGGATAGAATAACATTATTTTCTGAGGCAGTATTTTACCAATGTGCCAACGCCTCAACCACATAAATAACGTTATTCATAATACATTTTTTTTTGGCTTTTTAAAAGCATGTCTCAGCCCATCTCTGACTCCTAGTCCATACAAACAAACATTCATGGGCCTTTACATAAAGAAAGAAAGGAAGGAAGAAAAACATTCACAGGCCTCCTGCTGTAGCCCGTTAGCCAACTGTTCCAGGTACCCCATTTGTGGTAAACTTGTTAAAAATCCTCAGCAGGATAACCCCAAGCCTTTTTAACAGACTTTCCGATAGGAGGCAATTATTATCACCTTTGCAAATAACTTCCAAGAATTCTATAAAATTAGAAAAAGTGGCTGCTTTAATTAACCAAATCTAAGAGTATTTACGAAAATTTTATGCATTCTGCTAACCCAGAGATTCCAAGTAGCAAAATGGGGAGGAGAAGAAGGTACTGAAAGGCAAGTTAAGACGGATGATTTCCTGAGGAAAACAGATCAAAATCCATTTAGGACATTGAATTTTGGAATAAGTACGTAGCCAAATGGAAAGCTTCAAATTTCAGAGGCAATGTAAATTTGAGTGGGGAAGTTGTTTTGTAGTAGTCTGTTTTATAAACGTTCCCAACATCAAAAATTAAAATTCACAAAACTCTTGCAGTGTTACCCAAACACTTGCATATTGAAATTTTCAATCTATTGCTGCAGCCATTTTTTTTTTTTTTCAACTCCATGATGTCTTATTGTATGAGATTGACATTACTACCGAAGATCAATAATTGAGGACGCAAGATTACAATGAACTTTCGCAGCAAACAAGTGTGGTAAGCTGTTCAGGCTTTCGTCAACTCCATTAATCTATTATGTGCAAACAAAAAAGAACTGTAAAAGATACCCCACTCGAGTGGATAGATGTTACTTTACTTCTATGTCAAAAGTCAATTAAATACCCTTTTTTTTTTTTATCAAATATTACTTTACGTAACTCTAACTTTTTATATAACAATTTTAAGGAAAACGGGTCAGCAATCTTTAAGAGGTGAAAATTGAGGATAGCATAAATAATAGAATAATATACGACAAGTTGCATGGTTTGAGTACCTTGATTCAGGCTACAAAGGGATATGATAGTGACGATATTGATGGGAAAGTAATACAGGACTAAAGTTATGGGAATTAAAAGGAGAAAAGCTTTAAACATAATTTTTAATTGCAAAGTGCCTGTCAAGTTCGAAGAAAATACTCTACTAAAAAATTATGACACTACCTAAACTCTGCTATGATAATAAATGTTAGGTAATAACGTGCCTCAACAAAGTATTAGAGATGAGATAATAAGAACGATTGGATTGCAATCAAGAGAAAATTAGACCAATTAACAACTGTCAAAGAAAATATTCAATGTAGCTCGTGGCATGTTTAGACTTTAGAATGAATAGACTATTTTCCCCCTTAATTAATGTTTTTGCAAACAAAGTAAAATGAAATATTAACAGAAACATATAGAGTGATTTGATTATATTAAATGAAAATCATCATTCATAGGAGACCTAAAACGAAAGATGCCTCAAATGAAAGATAGGTAATCCGATGAAAGGCGGATAAAAAAACTCAAAAAATGAAAAAGAAACATTATTACAGCCCTTAGTACTAAACGTATAACTTTTGAAAGAGTGATTATAATAATTAAATATTTTTATTGATATGATATATCTGTATATTAAATATAAAATTATTTATATATCTCTAATTAATAGCTTAAATTTTTTGAAAAATAAATATTAACATCGCATTAGAGTTTTTATAGTATTCTAAAATTTAAATGAATCATCCTAAATTCTAAACTGGGTCATCACGTGCAATGTGCTTTTAAAAGTTCACAACACAATTGTACTTGCAAGAAGCAAATTTAACTAATCAATAGCATGTTTGGATCAATATTTAGGGGGTTTAGAATTGATTTTGGCCTTCTAAAATTTATTTTATTAATTTTTTATGATATTTAATTTTTAGATATAAAAATTAATTTTTATCTTTAAAATTGATTATGGGAGAAATAAAATTTTTTTATTTTAAGTCATAATGACTTTTAGAAAAATTAACAAATATAAATTACTTTATTTTAAAATTAATTTTAATAAAATCAATTATATTTAGAATCAATTTTATAAAATTAGAATTAAATATGCCCAATGAATCTTGTTATATTCTTCTAAAACATACTTTTAATATTTAATAAATAATATATTAATAAAAAATAAATATATTTAATATCTTGTGAACATAAAATACATTCAATGATTTCCTTATTTAACAATTAGAAAAATTATTAGGAGAATATTTTATAAGAATTTATCTGATAATCAAAATTAAATTTATTAAAAATTAATTTTCTATTAGAGTCTAATAATCAAATTTATGTTTCGCCTCAGTTAATAAGTTAAAGTGTTCGACGTTACTTTACTTCTAAGAAGCAAGCATTTTGTGACTTCCTATTAAAAAAATAAGGTTTCATATAATTTTCCCATAACATTAAAAATTTATAAATTTGTTAACGGACCTTTTCTAGTGATATCATGTCAGTGCACTGTGCATGTGTTCCGCAGATATAGAAGTTCTTGAGATTTGGATTCCGTGAAAACTGAAAATTGTACTCCATTCTGCAGAAAAGAAAGTATGCTCATTGGCTGCCAACAGAAAATTTGCCTTACAAGATAGGAGTTTGGTTAGGCTTTTCTTTTTCTGAATTTAAAATTCGCTGATCATGATTTGTTTTGTTTCAATTTAATCAGTTGTAGCATGTCTGGATTCAATTTGGAGGTGTTAGAATTAATTTTGCGAGGTTAAAATAGATTTTGATAATTTTTATTATTATTGGATTTTTTATAGTCAAAATTAATTATGATTTTAAAATTAATTTTAAGTAATAGTAAATATTTTTCATTTTTTGATTTTATCAGAATTAATTTTGGGTATTTTTTTATAAATTAGACATTTAAAAGTGATTTTGATCAATATAGTTAAAGATAAATCACTTCTTAAATTAAATTATCAAATATAAATTATTTTACTTCAAAATCAAATTAATCTAGATTCAATTTTATAAAAATAAAACTAAACACGCTTGACTAATTAGAAGTTGTAAAAGTATAAAATATTTTACACAATAAAATAATTATGTGTAATATTATGAGTATGATTTTTAAAATAGTTTTTATAATAATTAAATATTTCAAATCACATGATATTAGAGGTTTATATATAATTTTATATATGTTACCGGCTTAATTCAACGTTAGTTTCAATTCACTTTTTTTTTTTTCAGACTAGACGTTAGTTTCAACTAGGAGGATGTTTGAAAGTGAAAGTTTCGTGTATCTCTCAACTTAAAATGTAGTAACTAATAATAATAATGCCAAAATATTGCCATCTACATTACGAATATGGAAGATATAATGACCATGATACATGTCAAATCTCTTTAATTGATCATACAGTTACTTAACCGAAAAAAGAAAACGAATAATATGGAGTGAAAATAAGAAAATAAGAAAAACTAAGATTCAAGATGGAGTGAAAAACTGAGATCACGTCTCTTTCACTTATAATATATCAAACTCTCATTAGCCATTTTATAATGTTAATATATCTTTGTGATTCATGGCAACCGACCAGGCCACATTTATGCATGCCTGTCACCCATAACTTCTTACTGATTCAATGCGCTACATGCACAACAGTAGATAATGTTGCAAATATTAATCTTCTTTTAAGAAAATAAAATAGTTTCACTCCTGAGTTGAATAACGTTGACGACTTGGTTTCGCAGGGAAAATTCATCGGATCACGTGAAAAATGTGTTGGCCAAAATCTAACAGAAGTGTGGTTAAAAAAAAATTAATCTTTTACTGGTTATTAGTTCACTATTGGTACCTTTTTTTTTCAAAAGAAAAAAAAAATGATATAGTAACGTTCAAACTTTAATTCAGCAACATTTAATTAAGTAGGTACAACACACTTAATAGTTTAATTGATGTACATCAGTAATATAAAAGAATTTTATATTGTGATCAAATAATATATTATTATATTATTGAATTAGTTTGCAATATATCAAATATCATAAAATACAACTATCATAAAAAAATTTTATACAGATAATTCATGCCAATTTCTATTCTTAAAAGTACCATGAGATTTTCTTCTATCTTCCACTTAATTCATTCCCAAAAACATCACAATTTTCTACCATCTTCTTCTTAAAGTACTTGCTAGTGGCTAACTTCAAAGCAAAGAAACCTCTTCCACCCCATATGCTAATTTCATGTAAAATAAGCATGAACTTACCCATGCGGGTTCAGAAGATTTTCTGTTATGCACAATAGCACTCTGCTGCTAAAAAAATGATTGAAGAAAATATGTTACAAATAATTGGATAATACCTTGGTCACAAATAACATCACTAAGGGAAATTGTCATGAAAATGAGTCATGTTTTTCCTGTATTCTAGATCCTAGATTTTGGGAATCAACACAAAACCTGTAAAATAACACTTTAGAAAAGCAATCACTATTCAGAAACTTCAAGTATCCTTCGTTTCCTAGGGGACCACGTGCACCTTGCCTCAATTTACCTCAACTTCATCAAAAGGTAGCGACAAAATTCAATGCAACTCTTGGTTGGATCCACTCAAGGCCTCAAGAGTTCAATTACGAGTATCACAAAATCCTTTGAAATAATTAACAAATTACCTATCCCATCAAAATGTCACACTCTATTATAACCTAGCATATATAGCGAATCATCATGTTTACACATGTTAAAGATAAAAGTAATTTTTTGACCTTGTGCCAAATAGTTTTAGTATTTTGATATAGTTGACTTCTTCTAATATTGTTTTTGATCTTTGCATTGCTCTCGTTTTTCTCAATTACTTTTGAATTTCAGGTATTTCATTACAATATGAATCTATGCTTGAAATCCACACAAAAAATGGCTGTAAAGGGAACCTATTTCCGGAATTGTAGCAATGTGATGCAAGACCCCGAAGATGACCGTACAAGTAGGTTTTGAGTGTATCCATTGTTGAAAACGTGGAACCCTTATTATATTGTCAGGCATTGACGGGTGATACATCTGTTGCATTGTGCATGCTGCATATGCACTTAAAGTCGGCATATACTTCGCAAAATATCTTCAAATTGAAGATATGCTGAGTGCTACATCTAGTTGAATCTGGGCATAGTTGCTAGAAAAACAGATATGTGCTCTCTAATATTTTTTTCATTTTTCATCTGCCTTAAGGACTTGTTTGGCAAAAGGGGGAAAATGGATGAGTGCAACATTTTATTATCAGTTCATCATTATTTTATGAATCTCCATATATCTTAAGATTAGATCAAGGAGAAGCTTTTTAGTTTAAGCCATGGTCTTAGTCTTAGTCTTAGTCTTAGAACTTATGTCATCATAATTATGGAAGAACACTTACTTGTTTCAACCGATGTCATCATAATTATGGAAGAACACTTGCTTGTTTGAACTTCTTATTGTATTGAGAAGTTTCAAAGACAGAATTCCATTCACTATTTAATTCAACTAATTCTACTTTATTAAATGCAGCTAAGGGCCCCAAGTTTCCCTTGGCACATGGTCGAGGTGACAAAAATCCCATTAGCAGACAAACTTGAAATTTGATTGGTTTTTAGAAGAAACTCTTCCACGCTTTAAATTTTTCATGGGGTCTTGTGCATGCTATTGAGATTGTGAACTTTATTCTAATAATTCCCTTGCTTTGAGGGATTCAGAGTCATTGAAATTCATACACAATTCCAACCATACTTGATGATAATGAATCAATGTGCAAGATGCTGCCCCAGAAGAAATTGGATTCTTACCTAATATGGACCCAACACCAAGATCCAACCTTAACCATAGCTTGTCTCCATTAGACTGATTCTAATGAGTGCCAATAGGTATGTGACAAATTTCTTAAAGAAGACAGAAAAAAAGCATAGGCCATTTGTAGCAAGAAACAGAGTTTTGAAGAAAACAAAGTTTTTCATTGAGTGGAAGTCTCACAAGCCAAGTGGGGGCCAAGCCACACTCATCATGTCCAAGTTTTCCAAAAGGCAACCTTGAAGACTTCAATTATTGCCTTTTTATGCTACAGTTCAGATAAAAAGATCCAAACGTTGTTTTTTTTTTGTTTATGAACATTCACCTCAAGTCAATGTTACACTTAGACCAAGAGAAAAGGAACAAGTTATGGGAAGATGAGGTTAAGATCAGTTTGAATGAAAATCTGACAGCTGATGCTGTTTCAAATATGCTAGTTGCAGGCACACATGAAAATAAACAAATTGAGATTCAAGAGAAACCATTTGGCTTGATTGATCATCACCATCATCATCATCACAAACCAAAACTCAATTGGACAAACAGAAATATAAACAACAAAAGCCTCACACTGAAAACTGACTAAATATATCATTACTATTTGCCAACAATATCTTATATACAGTGAAATTTAGAATCACACAGTGCCAAAAAATTCAGACCCTCCAAGTTTCTAATCTTGTTGGGGCTTGATATCTGATTGGAAACCTTGCATCTCTCCCATCAATACATAACCAAAAAAAAAAGAGAAAAATTATAGAAGAAAGGAAGAAACAAATGTAGATAATCATACAAAAAAGAGAAGTACATCTTGTTCAACTCATCAATTGTGAGGCGTGGAATCTACCACTGCGTTATGCCTCTTTGAAGGGCCTGAAGGTGGTACTGGCACCCCTTTGGGAAAGAAGTTGAAAACCAAGCTTTTGTATGGAAAATCAGGTTGGTGCCCTCTCTGGGGAGGTTCTGTGCTGCTTTCACTCATCAGCCTGGTAGTTGGCACTGTCCTTATTGCAGTGCAAGAACCAATTACAAAAAGCAAGTAAACAAGGAGAAGAATCACAGAAGAAGAGGCTTTGCATGGAAGATGCAAGGATTTAGAATAATGAGAATTGGCCATATTGGAATGAATAAGGGGTGTTTGCTTCTGCAGGTTTCTGGCTTAATATTAGCTTGCTTGCTATGCAGGAAGAGGTTTAAGGAGAATGTTGAGGTGTGTTTTTTTGGTGGAAATTTTTCACTGTGAAGGAACGAGGGTAGTGCTTTTATATGTGGTTTGCATGGGGTAACAATGAAAAATGTAGGCTAATGGATTTGTTAGAGGAAAGAGTAGGAAATATGAACAAGAAAAGTGAGATGCACGCAAGAGACTACTATTGAGTTTTGAATGTCAACGGTAGAGAAAATAAGAAGAAAAAGATATGAATATTTTGGTACAAGTATTTGGTGCCGGCTACATACTTGGACTTAGGACACCAAATTTATTAATTTAGGTGTATGAAAATGTCTTATTCCTGGGTCAATGAGAATGATTTTCCCGAGAAAACACAACAAGGCGTGTGATAGTGAAAAATTGAAAACTTGAGCACATTTTTGAAGCCCCAAGAATTCAACAAGGATAGTCAACATCAACTCTGTGTGGGAAGGTGAGTTTTCACTCTTACCCCAATTTAATGAAGTTTTTGCAAACTAATTGCGCCTAGAATTAGAATTAATCAGAACTAGCTAGAGCATGGCATGAACTTTATGCAGATGACCCTTATTTTCTTTCTTCCTCCTTTATGGTTTCCAGAGAGAATTTTAATTCTTGTTTCACACGCAGGGAAGTGTTGGATTTAAGCACGGCAAGCATGACACTATAGAAAATGGGGTGTTACCAATTTTTTTAATAAGCATGCATTGATCAGTGATATGGACCCTACAATTTACTTCATTGGTATGACACAACTGAAAGGGTGGTAATTTATTATTTGTAGAGAAACCAAAATTGTTGAAACCCATCTTACCTTTGCAACACAATGCTTGCCAAGGCTTTCATTAATGGCAACAAAGGAAGAGAGGCCTCGCATGAGTGAATGGCATTAATTATTGGCATTTTTGTTGTGGACAATGAAAGCACGAAGTGAGAAGCCACTTCGCAATCCATGAGTTGCTAGCTGTTCAAGAATTGCCAAATTTTTTTCTTTTATACTACTTATGACATCATTAATTTGGAAAATGAAAAATATGCTGTGGTTTGTTATTTCCATATACAACCAATTATTTGGTGGGTATCTTTTGCGTGCGATAATATTATAAGAAAGAGCAATGTTATAGAAAACAAGCATTTTTGGGCCCACTTATACTAAATGAACATTCAACTTGTTGAAACTAACATCAATAGCTAACTTTGTACCAAAAATAAATCTCAGAATAGCTAACTTTTTACCAAAAATGCTCATAGTAGCTGACTACAATACCATATACTTAACAGTTAAAACACATTAATTCACTTCTTTGCTTATCCCGTAGCCACATCCTAATCCAAGCCATGTCCTAATAAAACTTTATTAAAGTGTCAATTTGATTAATTAGCAGCATTAATGCAGCTAGCATCTAACGAACTATATGGATGGGAATTTTAATAATTAAATTGTACTGTATATCCTCGAATGAAGGAATATAAAAGAAAAGGTCAATGTCACATATGAAAGATTTTGAGCCACAGGGTACGCGTGGCAGTAGTTTAGTGGGTCGGTATAATATAGGGAGAAAAATAAGATATTCTTGAGTGTCAAATGTCAACGTGGTATGCATGACATGAAACTATATGTATTTGAATCGAATCATCAAACTAAGCTAAATTAGCCAAAGTGTGAAAAGGGTATAAAGAAGGGAATGAAGGAAAGGGCAAAAATTATTACATCACACAGTGAGACCGACAACAAGAGCAGGTAAGTAAACACGTAAAGGATGGCCAAAGCCGCGGTTTATGGAAGGCATTTGGTTGAATATTCTCAAGTGTGAAGGTCTAAGGAATTTGGGGCACCCATTGGGCGAGTATTTATTTAAGGCTTAAAAAACGGTGGGTTTGGGGTCAAATTTTTTGTCTCCTTCGTGGGGGAGGAAGTCGTTGATGTTGTGCTACATGGCTCACTTCGGCAAGTAAAGATAATGGACCGGTATGTGCAGTAAAAGTTTCCTAGCGATACACAGACACACATGACACATATACATGCATGACACACATACACTATATGTGGAATGCCACCAAGAATTTGACTTGTTCAAATTACTGAAGTGAGACCAATTCGTGGTATGGTGCGGCTTTTATTTTGTAGGCCAGATGGAAGATGCCAGGTAACTCTCTATCCATTACCATGCCAGGTTGTAAATTTTGCACCGGCAATGGAGATTAGTCTCGACTTAGACAAAATTATTAAAGAAAAAAATTCACAAATTAGCTGGCGTAAGTTGTTTAGCATTTATTTTTTTAAATAAGATCTTGAGTTCAATTTTATAGACCCGACAAAAAAAAAAATAGCACAGAAAAATTTTTACTTTTGTAGTGAATCAGTCTAGTTCAAATTAAATTAGTTAAAATTTAATATTCTAGATCAAAAAAGACTGCCTATTCAAAATTTTAAGATTTTTTTGGTAAAATAATGGCATTAAAATGGTTTAAATTATTATTTCATGTTGTAATTGACAAAAATAAAAATAAATTGAAACTTCAAGTAAATTTTACTTGTAATATCAGGACTTAAACATTAAAATGATCACTATGAAAAGGATTTTATCTAAGAAAAAAATATTGTTTCTTGCAAAATTATTATACTTTGCATTATTACTTAGGGTGTGTTTGTTATGGAATTAAAGTGGGGTAAATATTTTTATGGATTAGATCCATATATAATTTACGGTTAGGGTGAGATTTTGAGGCTTTTTATCCAGCCTGAATGAAGTGGTATAAATCCTAAGCTTGAATATGTAATTCTTCATGGTGGAAAGGAGATAACTGATGGGCATGCATGCCGTATAGTTTCCTTTCTGCCCAATTTTTGAAGTCTGTTATATGTTAACATCAGAAATACTAGCTGAGGGGTTTTCAAACTATTAGATGTGCAGTTTTGGATTCTTATCGTAGGTTGGTTGATCCAATAATTGACACTTAGCTACCGCAGCTGTTTGGTTTGAGTGTGCGCAATTTTCTTGGAAGAGTTTTGCCCATTTTTTTTCCTATTGTATATTTTGTTGTGGGCTGGTTGAAGAAAAATTCCAACTAATTGGAAAATAACGGCATTGAAATGGGAGATTAAAGCAAACAAATCCTTGACAAATTCTTAGATAAGCATTGTTTATTATAGATATAGATAAACCAATAATTAACGTATGTAAGATAAGTCATATTAAAAATGCACTTATGCTTTGAAAAAAATTACGTATATAGTTATTGATGTAAGTGTATATAGTAATCTACCACTAATCAGCATCTCTCTTAAGCTTAAAAAAAACTCCTACATGATGTAAATAAATTTCATTCAAATATACTACTCAATTTCTTTATTTTCTAAAATGAGCCATCCATGAAAATTGTTTATCTCTTTCAATTCATTTTAAATGAAGCTATCCACAACACAATTAAATATGCTCATGAAAGGAGACTCCAGTGAGTGTGAGATTGGCAGGCACTATGTAATCAACATCCTATTTATGACCTCCTCCTTAATTTCATGTTACCACTTTAAATAAGCCTGCACTAAGATAAATTCAATTCAATCTACTAAGATTGTCTTGTGAATCAGATCTTTGACAAAGACAGACACGTGCTCTATGCTCTAAAGAAAATGTGAGATCATCCCAATTGGAGTCCCATCAGATTGGGAAAGACATAATAATCATAGATAGGAACATGAAGAAGGATGGATGGTATTGCACATTCAAGAAGTGTGCGCAACTACTAAGCGCAACTACTAGCCAGTGACTTAGCGGGGCAGAGTAATTGCAGATTTTAGGTGTAAGCAACAGCAACGTCGCTTCCATGCATGCTTTAATTTGATTGTTTTCACGTTTGAGTCACATCGAACAGAAAATGAATGAAAAATAAAGATGTATAGACACATGAACAAGCAATGTGATGGCTGCTCTATGTAGCATGCAATTAATAATTGTTAGAAAACAGGAACAACCACGAGCAAGATTTTGATGCACAAATTAATGTTTGATCAAAACCATGTTTTCTACTTATAACTACATCGAATTTTAAGAGCATGACGTATATTTACAATTTGTAATTTAGATTTTAGAGCATCTACATGTCATCGCATGAAATTAATTGATGCATTCCAAGTAAGAACAGATTATTTTGACCATTGAAATAAAGATCTCTGCTAATTGACTGAGTATGTAGTTGATGCTAAAGTGGCAATCGCCCTCAACGTTATTTTGAATGTTGATGTGCCCTAATTGGAACTCACTCTTGATATGGAATTTCCATCAAGATGGAGCCTTGATTGATTTTTTTTTTTCTGGAGGGGTTATACTATTTAGTTTAAGTTTGGAGAGAAAGAAATGAATGTTATCTCAAGTTTTTTGAAAATATATATTTTTTGGTTTAAATCAATTGTATCCAAAATTTATTAGACTCCAACTAAGTTAAATTATGTAATGTTTTTGAAATTGTCCAACTAAATCCCTTTATTCGGATTTTCATGTACATAGAATAAAATTCCTCTAATACTTTAATTATCTGTTAAAAATTTAACAATAATCTTTAGACCAATGAAATTTTTATACATGTTACAAAATTGGGTTGGTGTGAATGGGTCCAAACCAAATGGGTGACCATCCAAATCGGGCTTGCGTTCAACTCATCTGATGGGAAATGGCTCTGGTTTCTACATCGCTTGAAGGATCCGTCAAATGTTATGTTTATGGCGGCTGCTTTCATTTTCTGCTACTCCAGTTCTGAGCTCTGAGGGTTTTTCCATCTACTAATTGTCCGTCTGAAAGGCCCAAACCACACCAAACCAGAGGAGGGCACCTCAGAGCTTCCATTTTCTTTCTTGCAACATATAGGCGACTTGATAGGT
The DNA here is from genome assembly GCA_031439585.1 of Pterocarpus macrocarpus. Lineage (NCBI taxonomy): Eukaryota > Viridiplantae > Streptophyta > Magnoliopsida > Fabales > Fabaceae > Pterocarpus > Pterocarpus macrocarpus. The sequence goes on along the minus strand of CM062516.1, from coordinate 53,252,358 downwards.
GACTACAAGATCTATATGTGAATTTATCACTTTTTTTTTAATACTTATAATTTATTAAATTATGATTAATCAAATTTGGATCAAATTAGGTTACTATAAAAGTAAAATAATTTTCTATTTTAATAAATAATAATTAAATGCATTAATTTTTTGGAGCATACTATTTTTTTTTATCATTGAGGTATTTTTATTATTGGACTATGTCACAACTAAGAGGTTCTCTCAATAATTGTCATATCTAGGATTTGAATATTGATCTTCTTCCTAAAAATATAGCTTATTTATTATTGCACCTAACTCTTCTTGGTTGGTGTGTATCATTTATTTGTAGGTTAAAATGTAAAAGAAAACTTCTTAAACTTTTTTTTTTGGTAGTTTAATTGTTTAAACCATTAATATTTGAAATTTATTGGATTTCAATTAATCTAATTTAAGGTACGCTAGTCCATAATAGGTAAAGCTCTCTCCATATTAATCATTTTTTTTTATTTACAAAACTTCAATTTGAGACTTTTTTTTGGAGAAATAAATATTGAACTCCTTCACTAGTAGCAGATTAGGTGGACCCCTCCTTCGCAGCATTGGATCAAGATCAACACTGATAGTTCGCTACTGAGTGATTCTGTTTTAGCCTCATGTGGTGGGATTGCTCGGAGTCATGAGGGTAGCTTTGTGGTTGCATGGAGCATTAACCTGGGCAGCTGTACAATCACAGTTGCCGAACTCTGGGCAGTTTTTTGGGGTATTTTCTTTGGTTGGAACTTGGGATTTTCCTATGTTTTGATAGAAACAGATTCCATTAGTGCTTCGCGGCTTATTAAGCAGGAAATTCCAGCTACTCATGCCTCCGTGACTTTAGTTAATGCTATTCATAAGTTGTTAGACGAGGAGTGGCATGTTGAGCTGACGCACATGTTAAGGGAGGCAAATAGGTGTGCCGATCAGTTAGCAAAATTTGGTCATAGGTTGCCCCTTGGCCTTACCTTCTTTGATAGAATTCCACCGCGTCTTTTTGTGGATTTCTCTGCCGGTTATACTCGGCATGTTGGCCAAAGATTTGGAGCAGTGTAAGTTTTGGGCCTAGCACCCGTTGTTTATCAAAACAAAAAAAAAATTGTCGAACCACTTGACGGTGGTAAAATTTCTTAAATTTTGACTGATGTGTAATTTACTTCTAAAAATTTTGAAAATGGTGTTTGGCACTTAAATAAATGTAAATATTCTCCGGCATCACATTTCAACTTTATTATTAATTGTGGGGGAAAAACTTGTCACGAATACTGCAGCCAAAATGGCGATCCAAATCCATAATATAGTGTCTGGTCTTGGATGGTAGTTGGGTGCCCCCCAATTGCAGCCCATTCATATGGAAGTGTAACTTGCTCCATTATCATTTGATGTCAGAAATCACTTGTTATGTCATTGAAAATTTTGATCTGAAAATATGCACATGACTAAATGATAATATATATAAATTAAAAAAAACTTAATTTTGATATATTGATACTGCAACTGTCATTTAATCATATTTTGTTATATTAATGAATATAATTAAGTCTCATATTTATTATTTAAATAATAATATAAATAAAAAAATATGATTGATTAATTATATAAAAAAAATTTTATATTATCAGCACACTAAAATTAAACTTATTAAAAAATCGTGAAAAGGTTATTATTGTTCATAATTTAAACAAGGTTTATATTTTTCTTAAAATATAATTTATATGTATTATTAATAAAAAATTTATTGATGTCTAATAATGTGTTACTATATTATTTAATAAGTCTGAATTTTTATATTTTATTTAATTTATCAAATGATGTGATAATTCATCATTTGTTGGTGACGGTAATCTTTTTTACATAAAGAAATATATCATTAAACTCCAATTTTTCAGTCACTGAGTCACTGGACCTTCCTTATCTCATCTTGTTTCAATTAATTAGTTTTCTCTTTTCCTTTTTGATTAGTTCTGTTTTCTTTTCTTGTATACCAAATTTTCTCTGTTCGTAAATTTAACAAAGAAAAAGGATATTTTATCCATGACGTACGTCTGACTAAATTGAGAAAAACGTAAATATATTTTCTTATAGAAATATATTTTGTTTTGTAATTTAGAATTTCAGTTTCACTTTTGATAAAAAAAGATATACCTCAGGCACTTGCCCATGCCCCAGTCAAGATTTAACATTTTGGACTTAACATGGAAAATTTTTGAAAAGACAAACAAGCCCTTTAAGGATGTAGCTAGCTAGTGCTAGCGTCGACAGTCTGAGCCATATGAGTTATGATGAGCTTGCATGCAAGCTGACTTAAAAAAGGAGAGCAGGAACTGAATGGGAATGGTGGGCAATGTGGCTGGCTATGGCAAGCTAAAGATGAATTGGTGACAACTCAACATTTATTTCATTGAGCATATGACTCAACCACACGGACCTATCATTACATGCACCTCTTGATACCTAGTAATGCTACAATACAAGACAAGAAAATCTTAAGGATTTCAATATGAAATAGGACCCATTGGATTCATTATACTGCAAAAGTCAATCTGCTGTCAAATTGACCATAAGTCATCATTGTTGTTATTTAGGATTTTTTAACCTTCCATTATTTCTTTGTGGATGCTTATATGATGACAGTTCATAGCTGAGTGCACCATGATCCAAAATTTTTTCCTCTTTAAATTCTATATTGTATTATATGAACTTCCATTTGTTTTTAGTGTCTCTTTTTTTCCCCGTCAAGTGACTATTATTGATATTTCACCTACAAAAGAAAAGCAGAAACCACGGTGAAACAAAAACATAAACAACAACACATCAGGTACGGGTGTAAGTGGGTCATTTCATTCAGTATTTAAAAATAAATTTAAATTAATTAAATTTAATTGATTTAATTTAGTTTAATTTTTTCAGATTTTTTAGTAAATCTGACCATATAAATTTGATCAAAATTGAGTTGATTTAAATTATTAGATTGAAGTAAAAATAAAATTTTATATTTTTCTTTTTTCTTTTTTAATTCTTATCAGAATTAATAATAGTACAACACTAGATTAAGAAATATTTAAAAATAGTGTGAATAAATAAATGTGTTAAGCAAATATAAACAAAGAAGATAAAAGAGAGACTTAACTAAAAAGTTGATGTAAAACTTTGAAAGTTTAAAAGTAAAATAAAAAATAATATAGTTTTTCGGATGATTGAGTTTAGTATTTAAGTTTTGAGTTTAAAAGTTATAAATTTAATAATTGAACTCATAGTAAGTAGTTTGGCTTAAATTTAGTTCAAACAAAAAGAATGCCCAAATATTCCAAACTAATTTTATCGATTCGGTTTGAATTTTTATTTATCTGGTGAGTCTAATTCGATAAACACTCTTAAATATATGGTTATATTGAAACCAAAATTTTCTCTTGTAGAGAATAAAATATTGTTTTCAAAAAAAGAATATGGCTACAAACTTTGGAGAAAGTAATTATTGAAAAAAAATTTTAATGGTAATAATTCCATATGGTAGAAATAGGTTAAAGACAAAAAGCAGAATAGAACATGGAGAATTCCAAAAATAAGAGATGGGTAACATTCAATTTTCCTACCTTACTGACAGTTGTACATTGTTTAATGCCCTAGGAACAATTGAGCAAACCAACATTGAACAAAGAGAGCCCAGATCTGCCAGAGCTATGAAATGGACCCAACCCCATAATAGCCCTCTTTAAACAGAAGGTCCATTAAAGGCAGTGTACGTCCATTTCCGCAAACAATGCCCACATCAAAAGTACATAGACACACCCCTACACCTACATACAAGGTACAACAAGCCTAGAAGGCTACCCGTCTGTTTTCCTCCACGCCTCACTTTCAAAGCATTAAAGTTATAACTGCCATGCATTGGAAATCAAAAAGTAGATATGCCAAGGCCTCAGTCTAAATTCCCTGTGGCCTCAACCTTCTTTTCGTTGCAAAATACAAATATTCACAGAAATTTTAAGTGTAGAATGCTACTACTATCCCTAAACTCAACAGGCCTTGAAATCCAGTAAGGGAAAATATTTCATAACATTGGCAGATGATTCTTCTTGTCTATGTGTACTTGAAAGCTCAACTTGCCATTATGTGGTACCAGAAGATGCTACTTCTCAGCTTAAAGCTACCCAGTTTTAGGTTATTAATATTATTGTTACTACTGTTATCATTATTATTATTCAGCTAAATGGAATATGATGCACAAATTCATTCAAATCAGGAAAAATATGGCTAGCATTGGCAATAAACACTAAAGTCTAACTGGTTTCATATTGTGTAGTACTATGGTTTTCCATGTGTACAGGTTATACAGAATTGTGGCTGCAAAAGTTGTGTAATTGGCTTTGGCATTACTCTCTTATATTGTTTGTGAAAAATTGAGAATGAAAAATTATGTATCCTCAAATATTAAACCTTTTCCCGCCTTGCTGCAAGGACAAAAGGAAACGTGGAATTAATATTTTCCAGCAGACATTAAAGAAACGAATTAACTGAGCTGCAGCGTTCAGGTGAAGATAACTAACTTGTGGGGCAATTAACGTATTGACAAGACTATAAGCTTATGTTAGGACCCAAAAAAAAAAAAAAAAAAAAGGAAAGGAAATACAAGTTGCCGTAACACCTAAAGGGTTAAAGCTCAAGTTGAACCCTTCTTGATTAAAGAGCTATACAATAAGGAATAGACCCATCATCAATATTTTTCCCGTTAAAGTCCACCAGAAGCCATTAGTAGCATAGCTAGAAAATCCCACAGAGGCTATGGAATGGGAAGTCTCATTCATATTCCCATTGAGCACCTTAGAATTTGCATTAGGTTCTAGCAAATTGACCCCTTGCTGGCATGGTTTTACCCCATAAGGAACGTGGCTTGTTGACATTACTCCAACCGGGTAACAAAGGTTTGGGTTGTTCCGGGCCCCAAAACGCCTCCCCATTTTTCCATAAAACTCTTTGGAGAATTTAAGCACTCCTGTGAGATTGTTTCCACTTAGGTAGAGTGCATTGAGACAAGGAAGAGTCTCAAGCTTTGGTGACAAGTTGCCTGTAAGGTTGTTGTCACTAAGGCCTAAAAATCTCAACCTCTTTAATTCTGATACAGATTCAGGAATTTCTCCTGTCAACCCCATGTTAGAGAGGTCCAAAATGGCCAAGTTCTGAAGTTTTTCCCACTTTAGGGCCCTGATGCTTCCACCTAAAGGATTGTTGGACAAGACCATTTCTTCTAAGGAATGCATCTCTTGAAGAGACAAGGCCAAACCACCAGAGAATCTGTTATTCCTAATGTCCAAAAGGGTCAGGTTCTTAAGATTAGCAAATTCATTTCGCAGATTCCCTTCTAGATGGTTGTGGCTAATATCAAGCTTCAATGCTGAAGTTAAGCTTCCAAGTGTCAAGGGTAAAGTCCCAGATAATGAATTTCTACTTAAATCAAAGATTAATAACTCACTTAGTCCACCAAAAATATCTGGAATGCTCCCAGTGAAATAGTTTCCAGCAAGAACAAGCCTCTTCAACTTGATGAGATTGCCAATGTCTGGTGGTATTTCACCTGTTAAACCATTCTCTAGCAATACCAGTGATTGGAGGTTCTTGAGGAGACCAAAACTTGAAGGAATGTTTCCAATTAGACCCTTGTTTGATCTAAACTCCAATGATTCTAAGTTGCCAGCCAGTTTCTCCCAGTTTCCAGTGGGGATGGTAACTGGAAGCCTTTTTGGTGATTGAAAGCAATTGAAGAAGGATAGAGATTTTAGGTGCCTGAGCTCAAATAACTGTGGTCTAAATTCCAAATTTTGAGCACAAATAAGAGAATTGTCATGGACTGGTCCAATGTTCAAGACAGTAACATACCAAAGTCCATCAAACAGATCACAAGAGACCCCCTGCAATAGAAAACAACGTAGAGATCATAGTTAAATAAATAATTCATGATAATGTTCTAGAAAATATATAAATTTCAATAGAACTGCAAAGAGTTCTGAGTACATGGTTTAATGGAATATAGTGGGAGTAGCATGTAATCTCTTACTATGACCTTGAAAAAAGTGGGGGAGGACAACTACGGGAAAATGGTTGATAGGCGAGGATTAAGTGTAGAACTAAGTCAAAAAGCTTAATTAGGTTCACGTGAGAAATCATTTCTAAAATTAAGTCCAAAGTCTCAGTTATGAATCTAATAATAAATAAACAAAATTTTAAGAACAAAAGAATAAGGGAGCTTGTGTTCAAAGCTTCACTGCTAATTGTGAAAAGAAATTTCTCCACCAAGTCATTAACCAAATTATATCCTAGAAGCTCATCATGAAACAAAGGCCTTACAAAACTTCAGCCAGAAATAAATTTGAACCATCCAAGCCTTATCTCTAGCACACAATGAAGGCAGTTGCTTGGACAATTTGCAGTATAATGGCTCAGCTAGGTATCTGGTAAGAAGTACCTGAATAGGAGTCCAACCACAAGGATCTGGATAGAGATCTGAGCCATTCCAGGAGTCACCAACAAATCCTTGAATGGTGGAGTATAGAGCTTCTTGCTCTTTTCTCTCCATTGGAGCTACATCATAGTCTTCTTGTCCATAGCACCTTGCACCAAGAGAGAGCATGAACATAGCAAAAATGGCATGACTAATAGCCTTTGTGCTCTTCATGATGTTATTGAACCAAAACAGGATTATCAGGAGCAGGAGAAGTTCAAGATGGATCAAGCAAAGCTGATAAAACAACCACACAGATAGGAGTTGCTTGGCTTGAACTCAAGTGCATCTTAGGGTTGATGTCTTACATGAGCATTTCTCTTTTTAGGATTAAAGACACAATCTTCAACTAAGTTATAACAAAAGGGACTGGCAGATAAGAAGGATGAAAGCAGAAACAGATGACTTAATCCCTCAACAATGAAGTGGGAGAGTCAAGACAAATACCTCAACATGGACCCCTACAGAAAACTACCGGGGTTTTGGAGGAACACAGACAGTAGCATCAAGAAAGGAAGAACAAGATCCTAAATTTGTGCTCAAACTGAATAGGAAAAGCGGAATGGAGGAAACAAAAAGGCTGAGCAAGAATCCTGACCCTCTTTACTTCCTTGTGTTTATGGAAAAGCTAAGGAAGTATATATACATATAAGAAAGAGCTCAACATCTTAGCACAGTTCTCGAAGCTCAAAGTCATAATAACCATGACTTTAATATGATCAGAGGTGCATTAACTGAGAGGCCTATATTATGAAAGCAATATAATAGGCTTCCCTTTTATGCAGCTTTGCCATGCAATTTGTACACCCTTTGTGATTCTCTTATTGAATAATTATTAGATGAGTGATGAACATTGTGGAAATTACAATATACAATGCTAGTCACAACTTTATAGTAGGCTATTAAAGGGCCTTTTGGTAGTTGAAGGAAATAATTGATGTACATAAAGGGTTAAGGGGATTAGTTAAGGGGTCCTTGTGTTTGGAAAAAGTGAAGATTGCATTGTAGGGGACCATTATCCATGCAAAAGAAAGGGATGCATGCAATAGCATGCAAGACAAGCAAGGTTTTTATCCGTTATTGCCTCGTTGTCTTGTGTATTTTGCCGGTGGGTTTTCATCATCCCTCTTGAAACTAGAGGGAAAAATGAAAGGACAAGAATGCACAGTGGCTTTGAAGAGTGCAGTTAATCACAGTGCTTCATTGCAGTTAGGTCCAGAATTGGACCATGCTTGTGTAATGTGTACCCCCCCCCCCAAAAAAAGAAATCGGCCCCGTTGGGTCCATTTTGTCCTAAAAGTTTGTAGCTAGCAATTGGATAACACCTTCATTTTGATTGAAAATTTTTGGATGAGTTTGGATTAAATTTACAAATTTGGTTTTCCTAAGAATCTAAATTTGTAAACTTGATTGTGCCTTGAAGCATATTTACAGTGAAGGTGTATCTATTTTCACTAAACAATAACGATAGCTGTGTACCCTCAATAATTTGTCAAAATTTTATTAGAATAGATGATTCTCACACTACATATTTTAATTGTATGAGATTAAACCATATGAATTGTAATCTGAACAAAAGAAGAAAAATGAAAATAGCATTATGTGTTGAATTTTCAACATAGACTCGGTTTCGTGTACATTACCACAAAATTCATAGTTGGCGCAATAATTATCATGAACTGTCATCTATTTAAAAGCTCGTAAGTTTAATGCTGGACTGCTAATAAAAAAAATTTTTCTAACAAAAATTGCTCAAGTTTGGTAATTTCCTTATGTGTTTTTCTTTTTAAACGAAAAATGGAATTAATTTGGTAAAACATTTCCTTTTATATTACTGGTATTGGAAAAAGGTTTCTTCCAATTTTTAAATCTAAAAATAAATTCAAATGAAAATATATAAACATAGTGCGCTAAGACTTTACTGTAACACCATAAGGATAACAAAGCTATCCTCCGTTCCATCAAACATTTTTTTTTTGTTTTCTACCATTATGTTCAATTGGAGGTAATTCTATTTAAAATATTATTGTGTACTAAATGTGAATATATTTCTCAATAACGATTTTAATCATAATTTACCCCATATGAGAAGTAGCCCATTTTGCTAGATACAGCTCCATTGGTAATATTTCTTTCTTATTTAATTGCCATGTAGTTATGTCATATGTAGATTGTACACAACTTGTAGGTCCATACTGAAAATAACCCACCGACCAAGACTCAATGCTTGTCCATTTGGAACCATCATCAATTCTATTTTTTTTAACCTTACCACCCATCCTCTCGAGAAATGAAATTTAATGAGATTATAGGGAAGAGGATCATGGGGAGCAACCTATATGTACCACTTATTGAGGAAAAAGAAGAGAAGATATAAAAGAAAAGGAGATATATTATTTGTATATAGCTCAACCCGTACTCCGAGTCGACATACCATACATCCACAATTGGATAGGTGTGGGACCTGATCTAAGTGGAGGCCACATTGGATGTGTGGTATATTGACTCGGAGTACGAGATAGGCTATATCAAAATATCATTTCTCAAAAGAAAAGGAACTCTTTGGAGATTTGAGAGAAAGGACACACTCACTTGTAGGGGAATGGGAAGGATAATGAAATCATACAATGCTAAACAAGTATAGCCGAAGCCAATACAGTCTAGTTGCTTTTCATTGCGGGCCCAACATAGCTTGAAATGTCTTTTTCTTCCCTACAATTTCTCTGGCTGCCCTTGTCTATTGAGGATGAGCTAGTCACTGAGTTCTTAGGATCACGTACTATGTTACAACCTAAACGAACAAGTAAATAAATAAATAAAACAGGAAAACATGCAATGAAGGAAAAAAGGTAGATAGTTTGTGTTTTGGAACATACAACCGGTAAGGGTGTGCTTGTTTAAATTTTTTTAGAAAAATCTCTTATGATGTAATTTATTTTAGATCTTTATTTGGAAGCTATTTTTATTAGTTCATGAAAAAGTATTAAAATGTCTTTAAAAAATAGTTTTATATTTACCTAATTATTTTATTTTTTAATGCATTATTTTATTTTTTTTCCTTTTAAAAGCTCAAACAAACGAGTTGTAAATTTCTTTTTGCTCTTCCACGGAGCAAATTTTTTATAAGTTCTTCTATGGAAAAGAAACTAGGAGGAAGGAATTACTTTATGTAGCTTAAACTTCACCTATAAACGTTGCATACTTAATCGAGTAATTATTAGCATAAATGTGTTCTAGTTAACAAATAGCTTTCCTGAAACCACGCTTCTAAGTAGTATACATCTATCTTCTTTCGGTGAAAGCAATATACATCTTTCTAGTATGCAAGATAGTTTCATGGTCCAAAACTGTTTTTATAATCATTAAAACTAAACTTGAATGCTAACCTTTTTTTATTGGTATGAACTTGAATGCTAACTTTACTCGTTTTTCAAATTAAAGATGTAAGCTTAATAATTAGTTCTTATTGACTAACAATAAAACATTTTTGAAGCACACATTTAAATTTCTCTATTGTTATAAGAAGTTCCTAAACTTTGTCATAGCAAATGAATCTTGCACTAGGGGTTCGATTGATACGTCTCATGGAATAAGACTAGACAATATAACATTTGATAGTATAAGTGTTACATTTCAAAGTGTGTGTTTATTTCCTTTTTCTTAACGCCTGCTGATATTAAAAGTATATCAACCAAAACTACTGTAATTTTTATTTATATTGATATATATTTATATTGATAATATGTTCTAAATCTTCCTTGAATGTCATATATATTCTATATTATGCTCTGGGACAAGACATAAAATACATGATTGAATTCAAGATGTTATAAATAAAGTTTAGATTAAATTTAAACCGTTGTGAGTATTATTTTCAGAGTAGTAAAATATATTTCTAAAGGCAAAATTCAATTGACAGCGGGAGCCATCCTCCTAAGGCTCAAAACACTAATTTATATTTTATTTTTACTTCTTAAATTTTATATATATATATATATATATTGTCTCTTAAATAAAAAGTTTAACTTTGCTCTTCGCCTCTTCCCAACATGCTACACTTAGAATCTTTTCTCATCAGCACAAAAGTTCAAAGCATAAAATAAAACATCACAAGTACCAATGCTAAAACTCTACAAGACTAAAATGATCAAAGCATTAAAAAAAATGTCACAAGTCCAGATCACATCTGCAAATACATAAAATATTTATTTATCATTTTCTTCTTCATCCTTCAAAAATAACTTTCGCTATGTTGAAGACTGCATGCCAGTATTTGACATGGGAATCTATTGCATAGGTGAGGTTGGCATGGGTAGATATAGATTTTTTAAAATGTGTCTAAGTAAGAAAGTGGAAAGTTAATTATTTTTAAATTATTTAATAGGATTTATACATACTAAAAATTATTAATTTAGGGTGATTAATTTTCATTTTCTCTTTGCAAGTATGTTCATTTTATAGAATTTAAATCCGACATGGGCATAGATGTACTAGGCTCCAATGTCATCCACATTGAATGAAATCCTCACCTCACTTGGGTGCTGCATAATCCATCGTCATCGTGATCATGGGTTATTTTTTTCATAGCAATTTCTGTTTTTATTTTCACTTTCTACCCAGACCCCTTGCCGAGAAGCATTTAAGTGATAAAAAGTCTGTTTGCCTAGTAAACAAACTTAAAGAAAATCTTGACATAGCCTCACAGATATGCGTGATCACCATGTATGCTAGCAAATAAAGGAGGCAATCTGAGTAATAACACATTGAATTATTAGCTCTGGTTTCTCTATAATCAATATAACAAAAATATTAGATTTATCAGTATTTGGCAAGAAAATCTTGCAAGTAATCACTCCAAATTCGAACTCATAATTTTATTCTAATGTTATTTAATTAATTAATGATCATATGCAAGTCATTTACCCTACACACAAACTAAAAGACAAGAAGAGAAGGGAGGGAGAGAAGTCCCCTATCTGCGGGAAGGTGGATCCTATGATCCTATGTCTATGTGCGTCGAGCATGAGTCGGGGGACTTATATACAAGTATCAGTGCTAAGTTTTTATTGATAAGAATTTTGTTGTTATAAGTGGTAGAGAGAAGGGGGATTAGGGGTTGTCATGGTCCATCCTAGCTTAGTCATTTTTTTTCCCTTAAAATCTATTAATATCTATTAGTTTATTTGTCTCTATAAAAAAAAAGTAAGTAAAAGTGAAAGTTATACTTTTATACTTAATATTATATGTATATTTGATATATATAATTTATATTGACCATAGATAAGTCTGTGTAATTTATATTTTGTTAGTTGTTTCATATAATATGTCTCTATATGACAATTATTATTAATGTTTTTGTTATACATGCTTAGTCTGGCTGCCCTTTATTAACTTTCTGGCTCTGCCCTTGATTGTTCAAAGCTTATTATGAGAAAGTCTATTCACCCAAAAAAATCTCTGGACTTATTTTATGTAATGGGGGTGAGTTTCAATGCAGGCAAACTGTGAAATCTTTCCGAAAATAAAATAGGTCCTCTTTTTGGGGCATACCCTTTGCAAACTATTTTTCAAATGGGGGCATTAGGAGCATGGAAGATCTTGGATTCACAAAGGATGAAGAGGAGGGAGTTGTAGATGAAGACATTTTGGGGGCAATTGAAGAGGGCGGATTTGTTGAATGTTGAAGACCTCGATAGCTTGGGCGACGAGGCAATGGTGTTGTAGATCCAAGATAGAAGAGATGACGTAGGGAGGGAAGGTGAGGGTGTTGTGGTTGCCATTTATGGATGTTTGCAATCCAGTTTGAATCAATTTTGTGTAAAAAACTCATCTAATACAAACAATATAATTTATGGCGGTGTGAATTAAATCTGTATAATTGATTTTTTATAAAAGAAAATTTTAAGTTTAGAATATTACAAATAAAAAATAACTCAAATCAATAATATGAATAAATAAAAAGAAAAAATGTAAAAATGACTTATGTAATATGCATAAAATAATATTTAAATTAGAATGATGCATAAATATAAAAAAAAATTATGCGACAAATCAAAATTATTTTTAAGTAAAAGTATAATTTAATAATAAAAAAAATTATATTATATAGTATTAGTTGATTTGGATCGAATTTGATTGATTTTGAAAATCAAATTTGAAACCTAACCAATTTAAACAGTTTTTAAAAAAAGAAGAATAAATCCACTCCAAACTTTTACAATTTTAATCAAGTTTTGATTTTTTTTTTTTATTAATTTAGTGATTTTGATTGGGCTTGATTGAATTTAAATATTCTTAATTGTTCTTTAACTAGGCTATTTTTAAATTTTAAAAATACAAACTGTTTAATAAATTATAAAGATTACAATTGATACCCAATTCGTGAGTATCGCTTTACCCCAACTTGCTAGAGTAAGGTTTTAAATCACTTGACCTGCCCTATGCAAAATTATCACTTCCTTATTTTATTCGATCTAAACCTTATCTAATTATACCATCACTTATTCTGTTGGTTTAGATTATTTAGAAATTATGGTGTTAAGTTAATTATTTAATTTATGAAAAATGTTCTTTGAACATGTCTTTCAATTTGTTAAATAATAACTTCTTAAAGATATTAAATACTTATATTAAATTTAAAAATATTCATAAAGGCAATGAGAGTCTCAATATTTTCCTGCATATAGGATGCGGGTATTTGTTTTCATAACTTGCAGAATAACTTCATCAAAACTAACTTGCAGAATGACTTAAAGATGGGCAGGATCTATTTAAGTGGGTGTAGAGAAGGTTGAGTTGGGCTAAAACTCAACCTTATCCACCCTATTGTCATTCCTAATAAATTATTTATAATATTTATTAACTATTATTACTAGTCATTTGTAGGTTATATTGATATTAATTAATCTAATGGATAAAATTAAATAGTCCACTACCATTGATTTCAAATTTAAAGAGACCACTTTATTTTTTGGGTTTTAAGGAGTTTCTAATAGAGTTAAGGGGATCGAAAGATTGATGGATATATAGGAATTGAGCCCTAGCCCAACACTAACAAGCTCTTGAAACAAAAATTAGGGAACATATCATTTAGGGTGTATTTGGATAAAAGAAAGAAATTGAATGGAAGGAAGTTGAGAGGAAAGAAATAAAATGGATTTGTGTTTTTCATAGGTATATTTGAATGAAAGAAAAATAAGAGGAAAGAAATATGGAAGGAAAATGATTTTTTCTTGTTTGTTTGTGTGAAAAAGTGAAAGAAAAGAAAGAGATAATATTGTCAAATAATAATTTTATCCTTGTGTTATTATAAAAGGTATTTTAACTATATTAATTAATATCAAATAAAAAATTTCACTATTTTTAATTTAACAGCTTAAAATAATATTAACCTATTAAATAAAATTAATATTAATAAAAATAAATTATTCAAAATTATTTAAAATAGAAATAATATTTTTAATTAATCTAATATTTCAAAAATATTACTTAAAAATATATTTTATCAACTAAGTAATACGAAAAATATTATTCAACTATTAATTAAACTCATAATATAACACAAAAGAAAATCAAAACTTATGTAATACTTTATTTAAAATAAAATGTCTATTTAGAATAAAATATTGATAATCGAAAAATTTTATATAATTTGTACCTTAGATTTTTTTGTATTCATTTTTAATAATATAATTATAGAAAAATTAAAATTATTTAAATTAAATTTTTAAAGTGTTAATTAAAAAAAATAAAAGAGAGAAAAAAGATCATGCAACACCTTCAATGGTGTTGCCTATCCTAGTTGCTCCCCCTCCATCATCTCATCATCTCGGACATGATCTCTCTATCCTTCGTAAAGGAGGGCAAAAAAGAAATAAAAAAAGCCCACCCCATTTTCCCTGCAGTTTTCAGCCCGATAGTGGGAGAAAATGATTTTAACACTGTTCACGTGGGTTTCTGATATATCAGAGCACTATTTATTCTTTCCTTCCCAATTTTTCCCTTCAACCAAACAAAGAAAATAAAATATTTTTCTTCCTATTTCTTTTCTCTCCCTTTCCTTTCTTTCAAAATCATCCCAATCAAACACACCATTAAGGTATAGCTCATTGACTAAAAAGACCATAATATAATCCACCACTCTTGCTTCAAAAAATCTATAGCAAAAAGGCTTCACAAGTTGGAAAGCAGGGTGAAGAGCAGGTAATGAATCTGTTCACTGCTACTCACTCATGCCGAAACTGTCTACTACTCAACCATAGAAGCTTCAGAATTGTTGACGATATACAACGTCTCTCATTTGCTTTTGAAAAAAAAAAAAAACTAAAGTTCAAGGGCTCACAAATTGTTATGCAGGGCAAAAAGCATATCATTAAACCGTTTGACCAATTTGATTTGAGGGGTAAAATACGAAGTCGTCCCTCCAAAGGAAGTATATTTAGTAATTTAGTAAACTAAATTCCTTCAAAAGTTGCAGAATTTAACTGGATACTGGGACCAGCATCATAATTGAATCTGAATGGCAAAAGCATAATTTAAAAAAAAAATCTCTACCAATTGTTTGTCGTGCAAAAAAATGATTGATAAAGTCCTCCAAAATAAAGTCTTTAAAATTACACTAGATAAGAATTCAATTATGTATAAGAAAGAGTAAAAGCCCAATCTTATTACACATTGATACTTACATCCTAATATTGTAACACTAAATCGGTTGTGAAAATTTATCAATAAAACTAAAAATACTCGTTTCATCCCTTTTAACAAAATCAACAATTAAATCACTAAGAACATGTTAATCAGACAAGGGAACAAAAAGGCAATTAATTAAGTCAACAAAAAATTAGAGATTTTTTCACATTTTGTTGTTGACTTTAGGTCATGTGATTTTGTTCTCAACCAAATTCATCCAATCATTCCTTTACTCTTCTTTTGCTATTTTTCTTTAATGATTTGTGGTTATTTATTTTCATTCAGAAGTGACCCAAGTCACTAGGAACAACTTGGCCCGAGCTTAACAAACCACATGACAGTATGAAGTACTGACCCAGGAAAGGGAAGGTGGTCGAACTTAAGGAATCATCTGTAGAATAAAATAAGGCCCAGTCCAATAACAAGACTCTTCAATGTATTTACTATTTACGATTATAGCATTGGCTGCCAAAACAAAATATAGCACTGGATATAAGGTATTTCTTATAATTGGGTTAAAATTCTCTCGTACTTATCATATACATTAATATGAGAGAGTTATATCATGAGGAAGAGACATATGAAAGTCGTGTTTGGTTATTAAATAAATAGGTGGTACCTATAATAAATTGAGTTAAAGCAAACCTATTATTGTTTCATATACCTAAATTTTAAATTTGTAACTAGGTTGAAGATAATTGTGAATTTGTGACACCCACTCCTCAATGATCAATAGCCCAACAAGTGTACTGCCTGTGCCATTACATATTAGAACCAGGAGAAGATGCAAGAAATTGTTGTGTGCGCTGATATTGGTACATTAGATCTAATCATGATATTTATTTACATGAAACGTGGTCCAGTGATTCATGTAACTGTATTATTTAATGTAATGTGGTCCAGTGACACGTGATCACCTAGAACATTTTTCTTCTTAAAAGAATCGCATTACTAAGCAATTTTATGATCTAGAGAATTGACATTTTTTTTTTTTTGGTCGTGCTAGAGAATTGACTTGATCAGATAAACTTTCTTTCTTTCTTTTCTTTTTGGTCAGAATCAGTTAAACTTTCTGGAAGGAGACCCCATGCCTACTTAATCCCAAGCCTTGTTTCTGTGTGATCTTTTCATTTGTATTGGGCCCATGGCCCCATTTCCTCACCCAAAAAATGTTTTAATAAGCTCATCCACGCATGGCCAAAATGCCTCAAAAGCTCAAATAAGTTAAAAGCAAGTTCTCTAATTGTATGGGCAAGTTATTACTTGAAGATATATGACATGAAGTAACAAAATTAGACAATACGTATGAAAATACATCAAAAAGGATACGGAATAAAACCTAGTAGTCAAAGACATAAGTTGTTGCTTGAGTAGGCTAATCAATTAAGAAAGAAAAATGTTATTTGGAAGAGTGATTCATGAATTTTGTATGAATTATTTTGATTAGTTTTCTTTTCGCTCTCGTTTCTTTGAATTTTTAGTTTTATATACTTTTTATAACTCCAATTTACACTGATATGCCATTTGTGCATCATATTTTTGTACTTAAATGGCAATCTTCATTAAGATACAATTTTAAACATCGTTGATAATCTCATCACTTAAATAAAGTAAATGAATATAAGTTAGGGTTTTCCATTATCAACTATTCGATGTGTGAATATAATATATATTATATTTTACAACCACTCAAAAAAATATTATATATTATAAGATAATGTCTTTTCTAATATAATGAAGTATCTCTTCCTTTATGCTATATGTTTGAATAGGACATAGGAAAAGGAGAAAGGAGGATAAAGAAGAAAGATGGCCTCAATATTTTGTTTGGATGATGTTTAGGGAAGGAAAAGAGCGAAAGAAGAGGATATTTTTACTCTCTAAGCTGGTATTTGACCCTTTTGTTTTTAATTTTTTATTTCTTGTATGCTTTCATTGATCATTGTAAAAATGTCACACCATATTTATTCTACTCACTGCTTTATAGATTTTACTAGAAAAGTATGAAAACAAACTTTACAGAAATCTTAAAAATTCAAACAATAAAAAATAATGTTACACTTTGATAGTTAATAGTAAAAACATATTAACTAAAAATAAAACTAAACTAAAAACCTCACCATAAAATTGAGATGATTAACCAACAAGGTGAGTAGTTTATTTTAAATTAAACAAGGATAAATATCGTTGTTTTTCCTTGATTCTTTAACTTTAATTTTTACATGAGAACTGCTACTTGGTTCGAAAAATTTCTTACAAAAATTTGACGAATACAAGTGTCAAATTTTATTAGAAATATAATAAAGATCAAGTAAAAACGGGAGATAGTGCGATAAGATAAAAATAGTGGGCTATATCACTATTCATGCACAAAACTGCATATTTTTATTCATACTATTCATCATTTTCCTTTTTTATACAAGGGAAGAGTTTCACTCTTTTTCTTAAACATTCAAGTCAGAAAGTACGAAGAAGTTCATTTCTTCCATCTTCTCCCTTCATCCGATTTCTTTTGCTTAAAAACTTCAAAAGTAACTCTAAGCTGATTGTCTAAAGAGCAATGTGTTATTGAAAATAATCGATTATTAATTAGCTGTAAAGTTTCTATGAAGAACTGTTTTACATTCTCTGATTTGGCCCAAGGATGTTGCATCATTGATTTAAATCTCGAGAGATGCTTTTTAAAAAGAATCTTAAAAAAGATCAACGAGGATAATCCTATGTTTGGATTAAATTCTTCTGTTCCAATTTTCTATCCTCAATTAAATTTTTTAGACACTTGTATAAAATTTAACACCTAATTAAAAATTGAATTCAGCTTGCATAATAGTCAATTGATGACTTGCAAGACACTTAGTACGATCACTAGAGAACAATAAGAGATGTTTAGGGGTTATGAACAGCAAGAAGATAAGTTTTTCTATGTTCAATAGCACTGATATCCTTTGCTTGGATGATAAAAAAAAATGGGAAGAAAGAAAATAGAAGAAAAGAAAATAGAGAGAAGAGAAAATAAAGAGAAAAATTCATTTCCTTTTCTATTATTTGGATAAAGAAAAAAATGAAGAGAAAGAAAATGAGAAAATTTTCTTTATCTTACTTGGTTGAAGAGAAAAATACGAAGAAAAAAAATGTATTTATATTAAATTACTTTTTTATTCTACACAATATAATATAAATATTTTTTTATATTTATATATGGGATATAATAGTAATTTTATATGAAATATCTCTCTCTCTCTCTCTCTCTCTCTAGTTTTCTCACCTATTATGGGAAGAAAAATTTTTTAAGAGTCCCACTACTAATATTTTCTTTCCTTCTATTTTCTTCTCACATCCAAACAAAAGAAAAACTCAAAATCTTCCAATTTTCTTTCCTCCTTACTTGTTTCTCTCACTTTTCTCTTGAAACAAGCAAATCAGTTCAGTTTCTTTCTACTGGGTATTCAACTAGATATAGTTTTGCTTTGCAAAGTTCAAGGTTTAAACATCTAAGCTATTTAGTGATCATATATCTATATTTTAAAGTAATACTATGACTTTTCATCTCCAAGATATCAAAAATCTCTCAATTAATACTCTTAATTTAATATTTTTTATTTTTATCTTTTTCCAAGACTTGCATTAAATACCTACAATATCAAATTTAGGTTTCTCCATCAATTCATTGACAGTTTTTTTTTTTTTCTTTCTAAAACCCAAATATAGTAATATTATGACTTTTCATCTCAGGATATCAAAAGTCTCTTAATTGATACTCTCAATTTAATATTTTTTATTTTTATCTTTTTCCAAGACTTGTATTAAATACCTACAATATCAAATTTAAGTTTCTCCATCCATTCATTGACAATTTTTTTTTTCTTTCTACAATCCAAAATTTTCACTTTTCCTTAACTTATGCCTGTCCAAAATATGTTTTTTGGTATCTACATATTGCTTATCGCTTATTTTATAAAAGTGGGAATATTTAAATTTGTCCTAATGAAGATAATATCTAAATTTTAATTTAATTATATTCAAATCTTTATATCTTTTTAATTTATATTATTTCAACTAATTCATTATTTTATTGGGTATTCAAAATCTTTATTGTTTTTTAAAAAATTATGTAGTTAATTAAATTGTCAAATAAATTACCTTCATTGTTATAACTTAATCTCATAAACAAAATTAATTTTATAACCATATTTGAGAGTGTTTTATTTATTAAAATTAATATCTTGATATTATTTAATTTAATTTATAAAAAAATTAGCTATATATGTTAATTTAAACTTGACAAAATAAAAATCTTGAGGACAATTAAAGTGATTTCAACTACTTTTTTAAATATATACTATATAACATTTTGTAATATTTTAATATAGTTATATTATATATTGGTTCAATATATATTAAATTAAACTTGATAAACACAATATCAATAATTTGTGTTGATTAATTTCAAAATTCTTAAGGTGAATAATTGTGTACAATTGTTGAATAATCATAATATACATAAATATTTTTGTTACAAATTAAAATAGTTGCCGTAATTATCATGACCAATGTATTTATGTTAAATTTAACTTGGTCAAGATAACATCTAAATTTTAATTTAATTAATTTCAAAGCCTTTATATTTTTATATGTTACATTATTTGCACTAATTCATTAATTTATTGGTATTCAAATATTTTTGAAAAATTATGTAGTTATTCAAATTATCAAATAAATTACCTACAATTTAAAAAAAAAAGAACTTATTAACAAAATTTATCGCATAGCCATATGATATATATTTTGAAGAAAAGGGAAGAGTTGTACAATAAAGATATCTCTTAAAGGGATGACTAATTTATTCATTTTTTTTATTTCGCAATAACTAATAACAAATATGTATAAAGATAAAAATATTCAAAAATAAAATTATAAAAAATAATTTAATATCTTATAAAATAAAATATTAAACAAATTTAAATAACTTTAAATTAAATAATAATTTTTAAAATTGTTTTCCCATGCAGCGCAGCACGGGTATCATCTAGTAAATTAAAATAGCAATACCTTATGATTGAAATAATACAAAAATAAGTGAGACCTACGTACGTATATACTTTTTAATGAAGATTGATGCACACATATGGTGTTAAAACGCTTGAACGTTTAATTTGCATGCATGCATGTTGATGAAATATTGATAATTGAGCTTTATCACAAAATTATTGCTTTAATGCTTGAAAACCCTCTATATCGGATTATTACAACTAGGGAGTTGCTATCAAATTTCGAACTTTATTGTCTTATAATTTGTTGACAAAGCTTTTAACATTGAAAATAAAATAAAATACTTCTTACTCCAAATTTCACCAACTAATTAGTGGTGTATGTGTACAAACGCAATTTAAACTATTACTCTTTTAACTATTACCTTCCGTCTATTTTATTTGTCACTTTAAATAAAAATTCTTTCTCTATTTTATCTGAATTTTCATTTATCAATAAATTAAAGTATTTGTCATTTTCCTTCAAAATCTCAATTCGCAAACACACCATAAGGGTAATTTGGTAGAAGTTTAAAAAATATAGAGAAGATAGTTTTTAAAAGAAAATTTAGGGGGTAAAATAATTATTTTTAAAAAATATTATTCGTAAATAGGTTTTAGACACCTCTTTAGCAATTTGAAAATTAATGTGTAAATAATTGAAAATTTTAGTTATGTTTCTAATGAATATAGTGAGATAATTAATAATGCTTAAGAAATTATTTTCACTCGATTTACAACTTACATAATTTAAAGTTACTACTATTAACACATAGTTTTCCACATTTTTTAACAAATAGATTCACTATTTATATAACTGAAATCCTTACTTGTTATATATATATGATTCTATAGGTGTCAAAAGGGTGTCCACTATCACTATATATAAATAATAGTACTCTTATTTTTATTGTAAGAAAGATAATGCAACAAAGTTTGGTCTTGAAGCAATAAATAGAGAAAAGCAAACCAATGTTTGATTGATTCAAATGGCTCTACACTTATTTTTTCCAAATAAGGTATCGAGTTCAACTTTTGTAAATAAAAAAAAAAAACTTATGCTAAAAGAGCTTTACACCTATAGTGAATTGATATGACTCTGAGTTAAATTAGTTGGAGTTAAATAAATTTTAGATATTGGTGATTTACACCATGAAAAGAGATTAAACAATGAAGAATGAGAAGTTAACATATTGTGAAAACTAGCAAACAGTGGGGAGAGACTAATCCCATCTACTCCAGGTTGATAACTTGAACATGCTCAATGCCATAATGGTGAAGACAAGTGAATAAAAAAAATTATCTTACATTTTTTATTTGAGAAGGGGATTAATGGTGAGAAATTTTGGTAGTTTGTACGAGATTATAGGCTTGGAACTCACTACCACCAATTTACCTTTTTTTTTTTCATTTTATTTTTTACTCAACATGTGCACCTACCCTAAAACAATAAAACCATAAAACGAAGATAACCATTTGATTGCGTTTTGGTTTGGGGCAAACAAATAAGTAAATGATAAAGTTTATTTTTTACTCTTATTTTGGGTAAATGTTGGGAGTGGCTATTGCCATTTTATTTTATCTATTGCCACTCCCATTCAGTAAAAACATTTACTAAGTTTACTAGAATATCCTTCCTTTTTTTTAATAGTTTAATTAACAAAAATTTTAAATTTTATAATTTTTATAGAATATATTAAATTAATTTTTGTAAGTAAACAATTATAAAAATGATTTTGATGTGAACTACATTTATTATCGTCATAATAGAAATAGTTTAGAGTTATCTAAAATACTCTTCTTTTCCTTCCTTAATCAAACTGATTATTGAAAATTATTTTTATTATAACACCTAATTTTATTTAAAACTTAAATCTTTTAATTATTTTATTGTCACTCGTAATTTTTTATTTTTTTTGACAAACTAAATATTTTATAAATTTATAAATTTGCTTATTTAATATAAATTTAAAGGTTAAGTATCAATGTAATGTCATTTCAAGTCTTTTTAAGTAATCCTTAAAGTAAATAGCAAACTTAATTAAAAAAGATAACAAATTCATGCTGTAAGGTTAATAAAAACTAATCTTTTGAATTAAAAATTTAATATATTAATAAAATTTTATCAAATCTTTGTCTCATATAATTGTTGTTATTAGTCTGATCCATCAGTTCATTTTACATTATATTTTTATAGAAATTATTTTATTAATTTTTTACTTAAAAAATTTAATTTAATGTATTTTATAAAAATTGTAAAGTTTAATATTTTTGTCAATTTAGCTATATTAATAAGGAAGGGTATTTTATTGAACATGATAAATATGTTTGGTGAATGGAAGTGGAATAGATAAAATAGAGTGGCAATAGCCACTCCCATAAATATTATAACAAATTCAAAAAAAGGTTAAACAAAGCTTTATTTTCTTTTATTATTTGATCTTTAACAATATATACTCACTGACTTTATTGTGAACCAATCCTTTAAGTACTATTGTGACTATGAGATCACCCAATAATTACTTTTAGAGTTTAAACCTTGGTTTTCTCTATAGAATTGCGGCTTACTTATCACCGTATACAATTTCTTTTTATTTGAAGAATGATGCTGCATGGTATGAACAAGTAGAGTAAAAAAACATATTAAAGGTTCTCCATAATGGTTTTACGGTGTGTTGGAGGTGATGATCAAATGGCACGAATTATTCGTCAATCAATTCGTATTGAAAAGTTTTGTATCGTTTACTATTTTCCTTATTTGAATGTTTAATAACTTTCAAAATTCTCCAAAATGTTGAATTTTTTTTAAAAAAAAATAGATGAATGAATGAATATTTTTACGTATCAAATTAAAGCTATTATTATATTTTATTTTATAAAATTTAGTAAAGTGTTACATTTTTCTTCACTATTTTCCATTTTCTTTTATATAAACATATTTAAGTTATTTTTTTCGAGAGTATTGTTAATGTGAGCTTTAAGGAAAAAAAGGAAATAATCAATTACAAAAAGGATGCATTACAAAATTTCTTTTTTGAATTGTTTTTTTGAGATTTGCTAATGAAAGTGCTTGAGAAATTAAAAAAAAAATACTAAATGAAAAGTAAAATATTTGTTATATTGTAATTAGAAAACATTTTTTCTATTTCAATATTTAAAAATTTAAACCTCTTGACTATATTTAAGAAATTGATTTTAAGACCAACTTTTTTTCCAGATTTCATTAAAAGGAATTGACTAAAGAGTTAAACAAAAGAAGAAAAATATCAAATAAAAGTAAACCATCAAATGTATTAAAATTTTCAAAACATTTAATACTTATTTTTTAACTTGTTAAATTTTTCAGGGTTTTGTTAAAAGTACTTTTAAAACTAAAATACTTATAATATATATATATATATATATATATATATATATATATATATATATATATATATATATATATTAGAGCTTTACATTTTAAGTAATTTGTTTTTCAATTTCTAAGCCAATACTCATCCTATAAAAGAAAGCCTATTTTTTTCATATCCTAATTTTTTTTTTCTTTTTTTTTCTGGGTTTCAGCAAAAGGAGAAGGTTTGTGAGGGAGTAAGTAAGGTTCCATGCTGTCTTAGATGCACCAGTTGAACTATAATGCTTCATGCATCTTGTTCATCTGATCTTGGCCAAAATTAATATAGTATCAGTATCAATACTAGCGGTGAACTCCAAAAGCGCGCACCACCACCTTCTCCCTTTGCCATCCGACTTCTTCCTTGTTGAGCCTCTCGTACCCCACTCACCGCAACTATTGCTTCCAGCCCCACAAGCCCCCTATTTTCCCTCCT
The DNA here is from genome assembly GCA_031439585.1 of Pterocarpus macrocarpus. Lineage (NCBI taxonomy): Eukaryota > Viridiplantae > Streptophyta > Magnoliopsida > Fabales > Fabaceae > Pterocarpus > Pterocarpus macrocarpus. The sequence continues at coordinate 53,228,305 of CM062516.1, read as the reverse complement.
TTTCACCATTTCATTGCTCACTTTTTGGCCCAAAAACGATAGCAGCACTTCCCTTACGTCATGAAGTAATTAGTTTCATAAGAAGAAAACACCAAAACCCATATATATATATATGAGTTGCCATTCTGTTCGAGAACTGGGGTGGATTTGCTACTTTGTTAAAGAGTAAAGTATTTGGGTGTTCCAGCAACGAGCTTGATGGAGCTTGATGTCCATCGTTTACTGAGAAAAGCACAGTTGATTCAACCACATTCTTCTTAATTTCCACACAAAAAAAGACTACCAAGTCCAAGGTTATATCATTTGTCCTACCTTTTCAACTCAATAAATCAATCATCATTGATCAATCTAACTGAAAATCTTAAATTAATATAAAGCATTATTAATATAAGCTTTATTTTAATCTAATTCTTCACTATTTGAATTTATTAAATTTTAACTAATTTGACTTGAGATGAATTGATTTATTATATGAATAAAATGTATTTGTTTCAGCTTTTTTGACAAAAAATATTTTTTTAACTACTAAAAAATTTACATTTTATAGAAACTACTAATTTTAGATTTTATTTAAAAGCTAAAAATATTTTTTTTTAGGTAGAAGTTAAAATAAATAGTTTTTATAACAAATATTTTTTTAATTAAAAAATAATTTTTTCTATAAAAAAATTGAAACAAATACGTTCTAAAACTCATGTGATAGTACCTTTTTTCATTCACATAGTTTGAATCGAAGACAAGAATAAATATCGAATTATTTAAACTAATCAGATACTAGTAACATGTTTTTTTTACACTATTAACTAATTATATATCATCATATTAGTCTAAATACAAATTAATATATCAATAGCAACATTTTACTTTTTATTATATAAAGAAAAGAATCACACATTTAATATATAAAAACTTCTGTATTAGTATAAAATATTTATAAATTTAATTTTGATGAATTATTAATATAAAGAAATTTATATAATCATTTAATTATATATTGTCTTATTAGTAAAAATATTTATAACTCAGTTATTTATTATTTTAAAAATTTTATAAATAAAAATATCTAATTAAATAATAATATAAATATATCAAAATCAATGTTAAAAAATATATAAAGAAACGAAAATTTTAAAAAAAAAATCTCACTAATCCACGTGTAATAGAGCAGCAGACATGTATGAATATTGAAGTTTGGTGTGGTGCATCTTGATGCTTTGGGTGTGTGGTGCATTTTTATTTAACCGCACTTTCGAAGCGTGGTTAAATGCATACAAAGTATGGCTAAATACATTAAGCATATCTAAAAAAGTGTTACTAAAGACGGCGTATTTTACCACCTTCATAGAAGTGTGTCTAAATGTGTTTAAACCATACTCTAAATGCCTTTAGCCACATTCGAAAGTATGTCTAAATAAAGGTGTATCACACACCCACAGTATCAAGATGCATAGCAGGATTTCCAATGGACAATAGATATTTCTTCGTGAAGTTATTCTATCCCTCACGGACACACACACGCGGAGACGACACTCTTTCACTCACATCACAACCAGCAAAGCCGATTGAACCCTAAGGCGTTTTCTGTCACAGACACAACGCAACGCAGCACGCAAGAAAACACAGTGTATGGTTTTTGGTTCCTCGCGGGTTAGGTTATGGCTTCTGACAGCGCCTCTTCGCGGTCGAGTTCCGCTGCCGATTCCTACATTGGCAGCTTGATCAGTTTGACCTCAAAGAGTGAGATCAGATACGAGGGTATCCTCTACAACATCAACACCGAAGAGTCCAGTATTGGCCTCAGAAACGGTATTTTCGGATCTGGGTTTCTTTTCATTTGAGCTGAATTTGGTTTTGTATGTCTTAGATCTTTGAAATGATGGTAAAAATATGATCTTTTTTTTTTTTTTTTGGTTTTTTGTTGTTGTTTTCTCTGATGGGGCTAGAATTTGTGTGAATTGCTTGTTGTTTTGGGGCCTTCTGTTGAAACGGTGAAATGGGTGTTGGTGATTTTTTGTTTTTGAAGTAGAATTGTGGTTTGCAGTTGGGGTTTGAGCTTGAGTTTGAATCTGAAAGCTTGGTAGGATGATATATGCTTCTGGGCATTGTGTTTTTAGTGGGTTTGGAAGATTTTGTGGTGACTTGAATGGGTTTCAAGTTTTCTGAATTGTGCTTCTTTCGTTGTTGCGTGAGATTTTCATTGTCAAATGACTTTTTTTTTGTGGTTGTTGTTTGTTGTTTGATGTCTTATATTCTCTCTTTGAATTTTTGTGATTGCTTATATGATTATCTGGATTCTGGATGTGGAGGCTAGGCTATTTGTAAGGTTGTTGGGTTGTTACCTACAGGGAAGAAATTGCTCTGAACTTCTGATTGTTTGGGGTTATCCTCTTGAAAAGAAGTAACCAATTTTAGGAAAATTTCTGTTAGCATTGAGGTTTCAGGTCTTAGCCTATTTGTGCCACGAATGCAAAGTTGAATTTGAAAGCCTTGTTATCTGCTGCCTATCGGCGTGTTTTTAGTGATTTGAAAGCTTTTTGGTAATCTGTCTGGGTTTAGGCTTTTAAATCGTGATACTTTCTTTGTTAAATGTGATTCTCACTGGCTGATGATTAGGGTTTGGACTTTTGGTTTGAGTTTTTTATTTGCACCCCCAATTGATTATTTCGAGTGTGAGTTTGTGACTGCCTAGTAATCACAGTTTCAGTCATGGTAACAGCCTTTCAAATTGCCCTCCTATGGTAAGGATGTATACATCAAACCCTTCCTTTACAGTAGTTTGTCCCTGAAGCAGTGTAACACTTTACGGTAGCTTAAACGTAGTAAGGACTACGGCATATTGTTTTCGGATAAGGGAACATAATGGAATGGAAAGGATTGAAGTCGACATTAAGGAATGGAAACGGTGCAGATTGATTTTCCTCTGGTGGACGGTTCACCATTAGGAAAGAAAAATGATTGGCATATATTTTTCTATAATAAAAAATGTATTCCAGAATACAAAAGGAAAGAACTTTTATAGAATTTTACTGAAGGGGTGGTATCTTCTTGGGGTCCAACTATTGTTGGGTTAGGGGAGGGTTAGCTGTATGCAACCTTACACCATAATTAGATAGGCTGTTTTTGTGATTATAACACGTGGCATTCAGCCATCCAGGTCACTGGTAGGTGTGTTCATAATATATTCAAACCAATCTAAACTTAATAAACCGAATCAAAAAATTGAAAACAATTAATTTTTATTTAGTCTCTTTTTAGGAAAATCAGTGGATCTATTCTCGTTGTTTCTTTTCATTTATGAAACTGTGACTGTTTTTAATGAAAGGTGCTTGGTGAAAAGTCGATAGGACCAAACCAAATCAATTGATATTGGTTTGTTTCTCCAATCAAAGTCAAACCAACTGGTTTGATTCAAGTTACTTTTCCCTTAAAATTGAACTAATGCATATTGCAAGTGCCCCTACTCACAACAAAGCGAACCTTACTTTTGTGACAAGGCTTACCCCATTTTCTTTAACAGCATCTCACCACTTAAATTATTTTATAACTTGTTTTCTTTTATCAATGTTAATTAAAATGGGAAGTTCATAAAATTTCATTGAAATCTCTTCAATTTCCAACGCTTTCTAATCAGTTTTAGAAGGAAAATGAAATTAAGAAACAGAAAAAGGAGCTTCCCTGGGGAATATTTGATTCCCTTGTTTTATTTTCTTTATTTTACGTCTCAAATTGTTCCTTTCATTATTTTCGATTTCAATCTGTCTGGTTAAATTACAAATGAGCTGTAACTGAATTTCTAGTTGACAAAGTAGTTAATGGCGGAACACAGTTCAGCCCTAAAAACACTAGAGCAGCATAATGGATCATGGAGCAACTGCTACACCAGAGAAAGCACCTGTACCGTCCATTATCAATACTATTACCAGTTGGCTTTTCCAAAGAATATGAACCGGTCTGTAACCAATGATGCCATTCACAGGGAGAAGGGTCAGGCCTTTTTAGGAAATAGGAATATAATTTTTTTTTTTTTAACTAGAGAATAACTAAAAATCAGGGGAATGATGGGAGGGAAGAAAAATAGGTCAGGAGTCACTTAACTGAACAGTAGAAGAGAGCAATACTTATCAAAGGTCTGAAGCCATAAAATTGGTTTCAACAGAGTAAGCTGCATGTGAAACTGAATTGCTCATAATCCCTAAGATTGGTTTGTGGGTGTCCATGGACCTAAGCCCCAAACATTGGCTGAAGGTGGGTTTTAGTGAGGTTAAAACAAAGAAATTTGTCTCCCTGTAGAATAGTTTAGGCACCCCAACAAGCTACTATCGCGGCAGTGGCCCTCTGTGATATTGCAATGAAACACTCCACTATAAGCATTTAGGGTGTGTTTGTGAGTTTTATTTTGGAGGGGAAGGGAGGGAAGGGACGGGGTTTGAAGAGTAGCTGTGAGTCCATTTTCCTCCTTAAATGCCTTCCCTTCCCTTCCTTCCCCTCCAAAATCAGAACTCATGAACACACCCTTAGGTGTTGCCAAGCCATGCTTTGCTTCGCTATGTCATGATACTGGCTGCTATTTACAACCCTGCTTGTTGATGTCATGAATTTGTGAATGCATGAGATACTTTTCTTTTTCTTGAATTCAAGTTTAGGGTAAAGACTTCTTCATATATTGTTTACTTTTCTTTTTCTTGTAACATCACCATTTCAGCTTTGAATTTTATAATATTGTTTGCATAATTACACAATGCCAAAGACTTCATATGTTTGTTTACTGTCACAAGCTGGTTTGGTGGAGTGATACTTTTGTCTTTGTGGTTGTGGTGCAGTGCGATCTTTTGGAACTGAAGGAAGGAAAAAGGATGGTCAGCAAATTCCTCCAAGTGACAAGGTGTATGAGTATATACTGTTCCGCGGGACTGACATCAAGGTATGATACATGGATCAAATACAAGCACCTTTTGAAAATAGCTAATGTACTGGTGTCTATTTTGTTGAATTTGCTTTGGAAAGAATGGCATGTGATATTGTTTTTGTTTTTTCTGGACCGCTTGTTACTATAAGCATTGGAATAGTGGGTCATTGATGCATACTTTCTGGCATTTATCTTCATCCCTAATCTTCTGTAGAGGTTTGTTTCTAGGACTTGCTTGCAAATCACATCTTTTATCATTAGATATGGAAGCAAGGAGAAGGAAGCGGATCCAAATTTGATTATGCCCTTTTATAAGATATTGTTATTACATAACACCTGCTTTATTTAAATGTTACTGCCTGATGGCTTCTATATGCCGTTTATATGAACCAGATTGGCTGAAACATCTATAATTCTTTCTGCAGGATTTACAGGTTAAATCTTCTCCACCTGTCCAGCCTACTCCACCAATAAACACTGATCCAGCTATTATTCAGGTTGATAAGCGACTTTTTGAATACATAATGCATCAAACTAAATTAATCACATTGTAACTTGTGGAATTGCCTTTCAGTCTCAGTATTCTCGCCCAGTTACCACACCTACAAGTTTACCAGCTGTAAGTGGGTCTTTGACTGATTTTAGTTCTCATACTACACAGCTTGGACTCCCCGGATCAAATTTTCAAGGGCCCTTGCCTTTATATCAACCTGGAGGGAGCATAGGGTCATGGGGAGCTTCTCCGAATGCCCCAAATGCAAATGGTGGTGGGCTTGCTATGCCACCAATGTATTGGCAAGGATATTATGGTGCCCCAAATGGGCTTCCACATTTACAACAGCAATCATTGCTTCGACCACCACCTGGCTTATCGATGCCTTCATCTATGCAACAGCCAATGCAGTTTCCCAATTTTAGTCCCTCTTTGACAACTGGACCTTCAAATTTGCCAGAATTCCCATCAGCTTTGCTTCCTGCAAGTACTAATTCCGCTAGTGCAACATCTACTTCTATACCTCCACCAAATCTTTCATCAATTTTGCCATCTACTTCTATACCTCCATCAAATCTTTCATCAACTTTGCCTCCAGCTCCTTCTGCTACTCTAGCACCTGAAACTTCGCCAGTATCAGTACCAAACAAGGCACCAGCTGTTTCAGTTCCAGCAGTCACAGTAGCTGCTAACCTACCATCACTGACTCCTTTTACCAATGGTGGTCCAGATATTAGTGCTGTAGCGCCACCGGCCAACAAACCTAATGCAATTTCAGGTTCTAGCTTGCCATATCAAAGTGTGTCTCCACTGACTCCTGCAGTTGTTGGATCATCAAATTCTATCCGTACAGAAACCCTAGCCCCTTCTCTGGTAACGCCAGGTCAATTATTGCAGTCTGGACCAACTGTAGTATCTTCATCTCAGCCTTCTCAAACACCTCATAAGGATGTTGAAGTGGTTCCAATATCATCAACATTACCTCCAGATCCATCTGTGCCAGTTTCTGCTGAAACTCAGCCACCAATACTGCCACTGCCAGCAACTTCACAGCCCAATCACAGGGTACTTTTCTCTTGCTCTCTCTTTTTCATGCATGCACAGACACCACAGATTTTGGTTTTTACTGTGAAAGCTACTACAGGCAGGTGCTCACTGCCCATCCTGTGAGCTGCACCTTGATCAAATGAATTTGTGGAAGTTGTGCTCTATATTTTAGATCACGTGCTTGTTCTTGTTTTCTTCACTCCATCACTTTTTGTTTGCTCTTTTGGAGAGTTTTTGAAGTAGGATTTGGGCTTGTTGTCTATCTATTAATTGGAAAAACTGCTTTACGTGAATTATCATGATTGATGAGCCTACTTCAATCTGTTCTTACATTTGTCTAATAAATTTAGCACTAGACCGTTCATACATAGATTGCAAGTGTGGGTATTTAATTGATCATATTAATTATCATTTTATCGTCTTGTTTTTTGATTGAGAAATGCTCTTGACATTTGGTCACACTTTCTTCAGCCTGGTGGAGCTCTGATCCAAACTCAACATGGCTATGGATACAGGGGACGTGGAAGTGGAAGAGGAAGAGGAACTGGGGTAATGCTCTATTTACTACTTTTACCCCCCTTATATGTACAGAACCTGACAACTTGTTGGAAGATTTTGGAATTTTCAAGTTAAATTCTGGAGTTTTTCTGGGGAATAGGGATGCTATTTTTTGAGTTTCAGAATTTATAGGCTGTTTCATTCATCACTGTGTCAAAAGAATGAATTTGCTCAAAGTATTTCTTGCTTTTAGTGTTTATCAGGCGCAATTTTTTTAATGTATATCGAGCAATTCAGATGAGATGAATAAATCTGCCGGATGTATTTTTTCTCACTAATTTGACATTTTTACATAGATAACTTTAAGATTGTAATAATCCAGTTTAGGTATTGAAATTGTGGATTAATGCTTTGCAGGGTTCACGCCCAGTTGCAAAATTCACTGAAGACTTTGATTTCATGGCAATGAATGAGAAGTTTAAAAAGGATGAAGTATGGGGTCATCTAGGCAAAAGCAATAAGTCCCATTCAAAAGAGAAAGATGGTGAGGAAAATGCCAGTGATGAAGATGACATTCAAGATGAAGACAATGGTGATGTATCAAAATTGGAGGTCAAGGTAATTTTCTTACCATCCTGTGTGTAACTCAATACTGTTGGTTATTATGTGAGCATATTTTTGTTGTCACAATGTATGACTCTGCTTTTTATGGTTTCCGTAGCCTGTTTATAACAAGGATGATTTCTTTGACACACTTTCTTGCAATGCGCTTGATCATGATTCGCAAAATGGAAGGATTAGATATTCTGAACAAATTAAGATCGATACTGAGGTAATGTCTATCTTGGTTTGACCTCATATTTGGGATAATGTTCAATTCATTTGCTACTTTGTGGTGCAGACATTTGGTGATTTTACAAGGTACCGTGGTGGCTGGGGAGGCCGTGGTCCTGGCCGCGGTGGACGCTTTCGAGGTGGTGGTTATTATGGAAGGGGTTATGGCTATGCGGGAAGAGGCAGGGGACGCAGCACGTTCAATCGTCCTTAGGTGGTGGCAACTGTTAGTGTTTGGTTAAGTTGTGGTGGTAGGGAACAAAAGCCAAGCCAAGCCACTCACTAAAGCAGCGTTTGTTGAGGCTATGCTTCAATATTGTGGTTTCTCTATTTGTCATAGAATAAGTAGAACAGTTATTTCTTGTCATGTTGCCTTCTCGTTACCCTTCTTTACCCAAAGGAACCTGGTTTGGTGGAAAGGTGTCTACCCATTTTATTTTAGTTCATATTAGGAAAACAAAAAGTTTAGACTTAGTTTCTTCGCGGTGTATTGTTTGTGCATGTAAGCAATAGCTAGTTTTTAACTTCAGGGATATGTTTTATGTTATATTGTTTGCATTGTAAATGCAAGTTTCAGTTTTTGTTATGCAAGGGTAGCTTCTAACATGGGGAGTGAAAGTTGGTGACCATTATGATCCTTTTAAGCAAAAATTCAGTGAAGAATCACTGAATAACTCTATCTGAACCCTTTATACATTGATTGACCCTAAAGCGCCATATGCAGTGGTTGATGTGTTTCTTGAGCTTTTGGCACCTGGAAGTAGAGGTAAGGACATTGAGGATAAGAATCCTTGGCCTATACACTTATGCTTTGGCAGTGGCAGCAGTAGAAACTGGGCTTCTAAGTTGACATTCTTGCAGGCGCAAGGGAATGCACTCAAACAAAAAACTCAGTTCATGGTGGTTAATACTCATTTATTAAACTTTTGCATGCACGCATCTTGATGAAATATTGATGATTGAGCTTTCTATACCATTTAGCTTTCGTTTACACCATCACAAAACTATTACTTACTGGTGTTTGCTCCGGACCCTTGAGTTTGAGAGGGTACAGGTACCCTTCTTAAGTGGTATCAATAATAATGTGACATGATAATTTAGCTGTCATATTATTTAAAATTGGTCACACTTTAAATATTGCTATAAAGTCCCTAATTAAAATTTTGTCTATATTTACTACCCCTAAATTATTTTTAGTAACTACTTAAATTTTATCTTTTATTACCTTCAATGATCATTAGTTCATCATTTGTTTGGTTGGTGTCTTTCCTTTCTTGGATCAAATCATCAAATTAAATCAAATTAAAATTACAAAATCTCTTGAAACTTGAAAAGCCTTAAAATCTCAAATTGAATCACCTACCACCCTGCCATTAGTTATTCAAATTGGCAAGGCCATAAAGGTTTGCTTCAGTTGTAGAATCACATTTTGCTGTCAACCTCCCCCACATGATCATCCTTCAAGGTTAGTGGTTGGGTTGAGAAACACAAAACAGGGAGAAGCTTTGGTTTTGAGTGTTAGGTTGGCCATGGTTGCACGGCGCAAACCAGGAAACATGTTAACAATGACAATAATTGCAGCTGAGGCAACGTGAGTTGTGTCAGAGAGGCGATAACAATGGCATAGCAGTTGCGATCTAGTGCACGAGCATGGCGCAACAGTGATTGTCATGCAAAGTTGTGTGACTTGTGGTTGCATAGTAATTCCAGTTTGTGTGGTGGTGTTGCTACAATGGTCGATGGTTCATCAGACGGTGGGAGTAGTTTAAGCTATAGCAGAAATTTTTTAGATACACACCAAGGAGAACCTTTGCCAGAAAAAATGTTGAAGGCAAACCACGGCCATGCCCGGTGGTTATTGCAAATGCCAAAAAGGTGGACAAGGAAGAGACTTTGTCAGTGGTGGTGGAGTTCTCCAACAATGTGTGCCCTCTAACTCTCTATAGTACGAGATTTGTCTTTGCTCTCTTATTCAAAATGTTGAAAGAGCTTGGTGACTTTTATTTAGGGTTCTTCTTGATGAAGTTTTAGGATTTTTTTTTTTTTTGTGACTTTTGATTTTCCTTTGAATGAGTTGTTTTGATTTGAATGAAATGAAAATATACGTATAATAAGTGAAAATAAATAATGGGATTTATGTGTAATTAAAAAAATAAATTTTAAAAAATCTGGAGTCTAATAATAAGAAAAATAAATATTGGTGGTTGAAATAAAATTTGACCAACTTTAAATGATGTAATAAATAAGAGAACACATGTCAATATGATGGTGGTGCCAATTCTATACCCTCTCAAATTAGAGAAATCACCTTACTTTAATGCTAGAAAATCCTCTAATTCAGATTATTATTTCTAGGGAGTTGCTATCAAATGTCGAATTTTATTGTCTTATAATTTCTTAACAAAGCTTTTAACATTTGAAAATAAAATAAAATACTTCTTAATCCAAATTTCACCAATCAATGAGTGGTGTGTACAAATGCAATTTAAACTATTATTCTTTTAATTAACTACTATTTTAGATTTATTTTATTGTCACTTTGAATAAAAATTCTTTATTTATTTTAACTCTTTTTTTTTTTTCAAATTCTAAGCCAGTATTCATTCTTAACAAAAAGCCCGTTATTCATATTCCAAATAAAAACCACAATCTGAAATTGTCCTCTCAAATAAGATTTTTTTTTTTTTTCGGTTCAACAAAAAGAGAATTTTTGTTTTTTTGGGGGTCCAACAAAAGGGGCGGGTTTGAGAGGGAGTGAGTAAGCAGCAACCTCAACTATGGACCAAGGCACTGCATTTCCATAGTTTACTAATAATAGCAGTCTTGATTGGATCATATTCTTCTTAATTTCCACACAAAAAGACCAATAAGTCCAATGCTGCTTATTTGGTCCCTTATCATTTGTCGACCCTTTTCAAGTCACCAAATCAACCATCAATCTACTTCAAAATCTTGAAAACCTAAATTAATTTAAAGCATTATAAATATAAATTTTATTTTAGTTTGAATTTTTATTTTTTAAAATTTATTATATTTCAACTAATTTAACTTGAGATATATCGATTTATTATGTGAATAAAATTTTTTTAATATTTTTTTTTCATTCATATGATTTAAATTAAAGACTTTAATTAAAAAATATAAAATTATTTAAATTAATCACATGTTAGTAATCTTATTTTTTTACATAATTAAATAATTATATATTATTATATTAGTTTAATTACAAATTAATATATCAATAAAAAAATTAATTTTAATATCTTATCAATATAAAAAAATTTCACACTATCATCCAATTAGCAACTTTTATTTGTTAGATTTTTAACATAATTGATCATTAAGTTAAATATTTTTATTGATATAATAATAAATAATTGTATATTTTTGTAAAATTTGCTCACACTAACCACGCATAGAGAGTAAATTCATCAATAAAAACATTTTACTCTTATAATTATTATATAAAGAGCCACACATTAATATATAAAAAACTTATGTAACATAGTAAAATATCTTATATTTACATTATTATAATATCAAAATTAATCTTAAAGAAATATATAAGAAACAAAAAAATTTTAAAATGAAATCCCATCATTAATCCATGTGTCATGCAGAGCAGCAGACATCTATAAATATAAATATAAATAATAGATATTTCTTGGTGAAGTTCTTCTATCTCTCACTCTCTCTTTCACTCGCATCACAGCCAGCAAAACCGATTGAACCCTAAGGCGTTTTCTGTCACAGACACAACGCAGCGCAGCACACAAGAAAACACAGTGTATGGTTTTTGGTTCCTCGCGGGTTAGGTTATGGCTTCCGACAGCGCCTCTTCTCGGTCGAGTTCCGCTGCCGATTCCTACATTGGCTGCTTGATCAGTTTGACCTCAAAGAGTGAGATCAGATACGAGGGTATCCTCTACAACATCAACACCGAAGAGTCCAGTATTGGCCTCAGAAACGGTATTTCGTTTCTCTTCTTGTCTGGGTTTCCTTTCTTTTCAGCTTAATTTGGTTCTGTATGTCTCAGATCTTTGAAATGATGGTAAAAATTTGATCTTTTTCTGTTTTTGTCGCTGTTTTCTCTGATAGGGGAGGAATTTGTGTGAATTTCTTTTTGTTTTGGGGCCTTCTGTTGAAAAGGTGAAATGGGTGTTGGGTGATTTTTTGAAGTAGCATTGTAGTTTGCAGGTGTGGCTTGAGCTTGCGTTAGAATCTGAAAGCTTGACATGATGATATTTGCTTCTGGATATTTGTGTTTTTCAGTGGTTTGGAAGCGTTGTGGTGAACTTGTCTGGGTTTTAGGTTTCTGAGTTGTGCTTCTTTCATTGTTGCTTGTGACTTTCATTGGCAAATGACTATTTTCTTTTTTTTGTGGTTGTGATTTTCTCTGATTTTTGGTGGTTGCTTTTATGACAATCTGGAGGTGGAGGCTGAGCTATGGGTAAGGTTGTTGGGTTGTTGCTTACAGGGAAGAAATTCCTCTGAGCTTCTGATTGTTTGGGGTTCTCCTCTTGAAAAGATGTAACCAGTTTTAAAAAAATTTCTGTTACCATTGAGGTTTTATGTCTTACCATATGTGCGCCATGAATGCAAATTTGAATTTCAAAGCTGTGTTATCTGCTGCCTAGCAGTGTGTTTTTAGTGATTTGAAAGCTTTTTGATAATCTGTCCGGGCTTTAGATTTCTAAAATGTGATTCTTTCCTCTTACATGCAATTCTCAGTGGCCGATGATTAGGGTTTCGGACTTTTGGTTTGACTTTTTTATTCACTCTCCTGCTTGATGATTTTGAGTGAGTCTGTGACTGCTAGGTAGTCATGGGTTCAGTCATGGTAACAGCCTCAAATACCCCTCATATGGTAAGGATGGCAGTAGTTTGTCTCTGAAGCAGTGTAACACTCTACTGGTAGTTTAAATTTTGTAAGGATTGCAGCATCAAGGATTCTTCGAATGATTAAATGAACAGTCCTTTTGGATAAGGAAGCATAATGGAATGGAAAGGATTGAAGTCATTGTTAAGGAATGAAAACGGTACAGATTGATTTTCCTCTGTTCGAGGGTTAGCCTTTAGGGAAGAAAAACGATTGGCAGATCGATTTCTATAATTAAAAATGGCATACAAATATTCCAGAACACGAAAGGAAGGAGCTTGTATAGAACTTTACTAAAAGGGGGGCACATACAGTCGTGAGGGTCCAACCATTGTGGAGTCAAGGGAGGGTTAGATGCATGCAGCCTTACCCCATGAGTAGATAGGCTGTTTTTCTGATTTAACACATGTTATCCAGGTCAGAGCTAGTTGTGTTCATAACAGAATCGAACCGATATAAACCGAATCAAAAATTGAAAACAATTAATTTTTTGTTTTGTCTCCTTTTAGGGAAATTGATGGGTATACTTTGGTTTTTTGTTTTCATTTATGAAACCGAAACCTTTTCTACTATAAGGTGCTTGATGAAAAGTCGACAGGACCAAACCAATTGAGATTGGTTTGTTTCTCCAATCAAAATCAAACCAACTGGTTTGATTCAAGTGCCCCTACTCACAAGAAAGCGAACCTTACTTTTGTGACAAGGCTCACCTCATTTTTTTTTTAATAGTATCTCACTACTTTCATTTTTTTATAACTTGTTTCCCTTTATCAATAGTAGTTAAAATTGGAAGTTCATAAACTTTCATTGAAATCTCTTCAATTCCCAACGCTTTCTAATCAGCTTCAGAAGGAAAATGAAATTAAGAAACAGAAAAAGGAGCTTCCCTGGGGAATATTTGATTCCCTTGTTTTATTTTCTTTCTTTTAGGGCTTAAGTTGTTCCATTCATTATTTTTTATTCCAATCTGTCTGTTTAACCTTTAAATGAGCTGTAATTGAATTTCTACTGGACAAAGTAGTTAATGGCGTAACACAGTGTGTAGTAGCCAAGGCCTAAAACCACTAGATCAGCATAATGGATCACAGAGCAACTGCTACACCGTAGAAAGCAGCTGTACCATCCTCTATCAATACCATCACCAGTTGGCTTTTCCAAAGAATATGAACTGGTCTGTGACTGATGATGCCATGGGGAGAAGGGCCAGGCCTTTCTAGGAAATAGGAATCCAACAATTTTTTTAACTAGAAAGTAAATAAAAATCAGGAGACTGATGGAAGAGAAGGAAAAATTAGGTTAGGGGTCACTTAAATGAACAGTAGGAAACAGCAATACTTATTGGCTGAGGGAGATGGAGCAAGATCATTAAGTTGCAGAGCAAGGGTGAAACTGGTTGAAGGGTTGAGGGAGGGAAGGAGCAAGACCAACAGAGCTCAACAGGGGAAGGGTCGATGGCCTACATAGAACAAGAGGGCAAGGTCAAAGGTCTGAAACCAGAAAATTGATTTCAACAGAGTAAGCTGCGTGTGATACTGAATTGCTTAGAATCCCTAAGATTGGTCTGTGGGTGTCGATGGACCTAAGCCCCTAATTTTGTACCATCCCGTTGGATGAAGGTGGGTTTTAGTGAGGTTAAAACAGACAAAAATCTCTCCCTGTAGAATAGTTTAGTCGTACCTATTATATCCCCCTACAGCCTACTAGTGCGGCAGCAGTGACCTTCCATTGTGTCGCAATGAACCACTCCGCTATGAGCATTTAGGTGTTGCCAAGCCATGTTTGGCTTCACTATGCCATGATACTGGCTGCTATTTACAACCCTGCAAGTTGATGATGTGAATTTGTGAATGCATGAGATACTTGTCTTTTTCTTGAATTCAAGTTTAGGGTAAAGACTTCATATATTGTTTACTTTTCTTTCTCTTGTAACATCATCATTTCAGCTTTGAATTTTATTAATAATGTTTACATAATTACACAATGCCAAAGACTTCTTCATATGTTGTTTACTGTTACAAGCTGGTTTGGTAGAGTGATACTCTTGTCTATGTGGTGGTGGTGCAGTGCGATCTTTTGGAACTGAAGGCAGGAAAAAGGATGGTCCGCAAATTCCTCCAAGTGACAAGGTGTATGAGTATATACTATTCCGTGGGACAGACATCAAGGTATCATATATGGATCAAATATGAGCACCTTTATAAAATAGCTAATGTACTGGTGCCTATTTTGTTCAATTTGCTTTGGAAAGAATGGCATGTTATATATATATATATATATATATATAGGTTGTTGATGCATATTTTCTGGCATTTATCTTCATCCTCAGTCTTTTCTAGAGGTTTATTTCTAGTACTTGCTTGCAAAATGCAAATCACATCTTGTATCCTTAGATATGGAAGCAGGGAGAAGGAAGCAGATCCAGATTTTCTTATGCCCTTCTACAGGATATTGTTATTACACAACACCTGCTTTATTTAAATGTTACTGCATGATGGCTTTGAATGATTTATATGCCATTTGTATGAATCAGATTGACTGAAACATCTGTAATTCTTTCTGCAGGATTTACAGGTTAAGTCTTCTCCACCTGTCCAGCCTACTCCACCAATAAACTCTGATCCAGCTATTATTCAGGTTAATGAGTGACTTTTTGAATACAAAATGAATCAAATTAAATTAATCACATCCTAACTTGTGGAATTGTCTTGCAGTCTCAGTATCCTCGCCCAGTCACCACATCTACAAGTTTACCAGCTGTAAGTGGGTCTTTGACTGATTTTAGTTCTCATACCACACAGCTTGGACTCCCTGGATCAAATTTTCAAGGGCCCTTGCCTTTATATCAACCTGGAGGGAACATAGGGTCATGGGGAGCTTCTCCGAATGCCCCAAATGCAAATGGTGGTGGGCTTGCTATGCCGCCAATGTATTGGCAAGGATATTATGGTGCCCCGAATGGGCTTCCTCATTTACAGCAGCAATCATTGCTTCGACCACCACCTGGCTTATCGATGGCTTCATCTATGCAACAGCCAATGCAGTTTCCCAATTTTAATCCCTCTTTGCCAACTGGACCTTCAAATTTGCCGGAATTCCCATCAGCTTTGCTTCCTGCAAGTACTAATTGTGCTAGTGCAACATCTACTTCTATACCTCCACCAAATCTTTCATCAACTTTGCTATCTACTTCTATACCTCCATCAAATCTTTCATCAACTTTGCCTCCAGCTCCTTCAGCAACTCTAGCACCTGAAACTTTGCCAGTATCAGTACCAAACAAGGCACCAGCTGTTTCAGTTCCAGCAGTCACAGTAGCTGCTAGCCTACCATCGCTGACTCCTTTTATCAATGATGGTCCAGATATAAGTGCTGTAATGCCACCGGTCAACAGACCTAATGCAATTTCAGGATCGAGCTTGCCGTATCAAAATTTGTCCCCACTGACTACTGCAATTGTTGGATCATCAAATTCCGTCCGTACAGAAACACTGGTTCCTTCTCTGATAACCCCAGGGCAATTGTTGCAGTCCGGACCAACTGTAGTATCTTCATCTCAGCCTTCTCAATTACCTCATAAGGATGTTGAAGTGGTTCCAGTATCATCAGCATTACTGCCAGAGCCATCTGTGCCAGTTTCTGCTGAAACTCAGCCACCAATACTGCCACTGCCAGTAACTTCACGGCCCAGTCACAGGGTACTCTTCTCTTGTTCTCTCTTTTTCATGCATGCACAGACACCACAGATTTTGGTTTTATGTGTGCCCGTATGTTTGTTTATAACTAGCCTGGTGGAGACAGGACTTTTGTAAGTTGACTGGAGATTAAGCTTTCACTCTGGGTGCTACTATGGGCAGGTGCTCACTACCCCTCCTGTGAGCTGCACCTTGACTAAAAGAATTTGTGGAAGTTGTGCTCTATATTTTTTATAGCCTGTGTGTTCTTTTTTCCCTCACTGCATCGCTTCTTGTTTATTCTTTTGGAGAGTTTTTGGAGTAGGATTTGGCCTAGTTTGTCTATCTGTTAATTGGACTGCCATCCAAGAATTGTGATGGTTGATGAGCCTCTTTCTATTTGTTTTTGTTCATACATTTATCAAATAAATTTAGCCCTAGACGGTTAGACCATTGATACATAGATTGCACCATTGATACATAGATTGCAAGTATGGGTATCTAATTCATCATATTAAGTTATCTTTTCATTTTCTTGTTTTTTGACTAAGAAATAGAAATGCTCTTGACATTTGGTCACACTTTCTTCAGCCTGGTGGAGCTTCTATCCAAACTCAACATGGCTATGGATACAGGGGACGTGGAAGAGGAAGAGGAACTGGGGTAATGCTCTATTTACTACGTTTACCCCCTTATGTGTACAGAACCTAACAACTTAGAAGATTTTGGAATTTTCAAGTTAAATTGAGGAGTGCTTTCTGGGGGAGAGGGTTGTTATTTTTTTGAGTTTCAGAATTTATAGACTGTTTCACTTATCATTGTGTCAAAAGAATGAAATTGCTCAAAGTATATTTTGGCTTTATTCTTTACCAGCTGCGATTTTTCTTAGTGGATGTTGAGCAATTTAGATGAGATGAATAAATCTGCCAGATGTATTTTCTCTCACTAATTTGACATTTTTACATAGATAACTTTTAAGATTTTAATAATCCAGTTTTGGTATTGAAATTTTGGATTAATGCTTTGCAGGGTTCACGCGCATTTGCAAAATTCACTGAGGACTTTGATTTCATGGCAATGAATGAGAAGTTCAAAAAGGATGAAGTATGGGGTCATCTAGGCAAAAGCAATAAGTCCCAATCCAAAGAGAAAGATGGCGAGGAAAATGCCAGTGATGAATATGACATTCAAGATGAAGAAGATGGTGATGTATCAAAGTTGGAGGTTAAGGTAATTTTCTTCCCATCCTGTGTGTAACTCAATGCAGTCAGTTATTATGTGAACGTATTTTTGTCGTCATAATGTATGACTCTGCTTTTTATGGTTTCTGCAGCCTGTTTATAACAAGGATGATTTCTTCGACACACTTTCTTGCAACACGCTTGACCGTGATTTGCAAAATGGAAGGATTAGATATTCTGAACAAATTAAGATCGATACTGAGGTAATGTCTATCTTGGTTTGACCTCATATTTGGGATAATGTTCAATTCATTTGCTACTTTGTGGTGCAGACATTTGGTGATTTTACAAGGCACCGAGGTGGCTGGGGAGGCCGAGGTCCTGGCCGTGGTGGACGCTTTCGAGGTGGTGGTTATTATGGAAGGGGTTATGGATATGTGGGAAGAGGAAGGGGACGTGGCATGTCCAATCGTCCTTAGGTGGTGGCAACAGTTAGTGTTTCGTTAAGTTGTTGTGGTGGTGGAGAACACAAAGCCAAGCCACCCACTAAAGCAGCGTTTGTTGAGGCTATGCTTCAATATTGTGTTTTCTCTATTTCTATTTGATCATAGAATAAGTAGAACAGTTGTTTCATGTCATGTTGCCTTCTTGTTTCCCTTCTTTACCCAAAGGAGCCTGGTTTGGTGGAAAGATGTCTTTGCCCATGTTATTTTAGTTCATATCAGGCGAACATAAGTTTAGACTTAGTTTCTTGGCGGTGTATTGTTTATGGATGTAAGCAATAGCAAGTTTTCAATTTCAGGGATATATTTTATGTTATATTGTTTGCATTGTAAATGCAAGTTTTAGTTTTAGTTTTTTTTTTTTTTTAATGCAAGTTGGTCTTTCTAGTTTTCATTTTTGTGGGTATAACCTGTCTAGGTCAGTGAACATTACTCCTTTGGTTTCAAAATAGCTGTTATTTTGATTAAATCGGTATATTTTTAACTTAATGTATCTAGATATAAATTATATACGGATATATTAATTTCAAAATATATCAATTTGATCAAGATGACAATTATTTTTGTATTCAGATATATTAATTTAAGGATGTATTAATTTGTTTGGAGGTATTTTCACTGTTTCAGAAAATTCTTTTGAGGATACATGCTTTCAAAAATTTTTGTTCGTGCATTTGTTACTAAAGGAATCATGTGTTAAAATCTTGATATTTTAGTTAAATTATTGAAGAATTTAAATGGAGATTTTAACATTTCATTATAGGGATTAGTTGAGGCTTGAAAGGTATTGGTGAATATCCGATTAATATGGAAAGTCGGTGTTAAAATTGAAATTCTCTGTTGCCTGTAGTTGTGGGATGACATTTAGATTTTACAGTGATTTAATTAGAATATTTAGATTTTAACACATGATTTTCTACTAATAGATGTACGAAGATAAAATTTGGGAGCATGAATCGTCGAGAAAAAGCTCTTGGGAGCATTGTAAATGCCTGTGCCTAGTTGCGGGCACCAATAACACAGGTAAAAAACAAAAATCGTACCCCATGCGTGCATTGTAAGAATTTTAGAGGGTAGGCCAAAAATATTTGCAACTTATTACCAGGTGAGATTGAGATTGGAGCACCAATTCGTTGAAGGGTTTATTAATAACCTTGCCTATTCTTCGTCTTACACTCTGAATTTAAACCCAGTGTGATAAATTGATAATATGAATTGCAAATTCCCAATATTAAAATTTACTTGTGAGAAAGAAAGAGAAGATTTATCCGGCAAGCTTTTTTGCATTTTGCTTCAGATGAATGGACAAGAATCAATAAAAAGCCTCATGTGGGTTTCTATTATATGTACCCCATTCCATCACGCACCCACCACGACAGAGAGAGGTTCCAGAGAAATGCCAAAAAGACTAGCGTGTGATGCGGGTCAGCATCATTTTTGCCTTTTATTTTCTTTCTTTCTTTATTTTTTTGCCCCTTTTTCCTCCACCTGCCAATGGCTTTCATATGCTTCAGTCCACTGAACAAATAATAATAATAATAATAATAATAACAATAATAAATAAAAATAAAAGGCATTAAAATTTCAGGTTTTACTTAATCAGTTAATTACTTCTATCAAACACTGACTTTTGCATCTTCATTTTGGTGGCACCCCAACAGAGCTTACTCTTGAGCTTGAGCTGGACCCACTTGCCCTGAAACATTCTATCCCCCAACAAATCAGACAAATATGAGCCCCTGGATTTAAAGATTTTCTTTTTTGGGTCCTCTGCCTAGAGCAGGACTCATACAAAGTTTATATTTTGATATTATCCTGTCAAACTGTCGTTAATTTTTTTTTTTTTTAATTCACTGAAAGCCTAATAATTAAACTATGTAATTTAATTACAATTATTGACTTGACTGTATTTGGGAGTGATTGAGGAAAAATTTAAGCGAGACTCCAATAAGAGATGTATTAAATTACTAATAATTATTAATATGATTGTATAAATAATGCTATCCTTGTCAAGTGAGCTCAGACTGTAGTATGGTCTCCAATGTAGATTTTGTTCTTATTTGATCTGTTCTCTAATCTAGATTTAAGAATGTGGATATGCTATCTTTTAATTTCAGAATTTAATTAAATGTATGGAAAAGAAAGGGAAATTTCTGTGGCATCCCTTGCGGTTTGGTGTCTTGCTTAGTTGTATTGTTGTTGGTAGTTGAACAGATGTTGGATAAAATTAGATGCAGAATTTAATAGTTGAAATTTATAGACATCAATCCCCAAGTATTTAAAAAGATAAATTATTAAAAATTCATGAGATAAGTTATAACTAGAATCAAGTCATTTTTCTAATGCATGGGAAGTCATGTTACCTTGTTTTAGTATTGGCAATTACTCACATAATTTTGAGTCAAACATAATGGTTAAATAAAATTCTTTTTATAGTAATAACTCTAGAGTTTAAATTCTTGATTTTATAATCAATCTCACTTTAAAAGATCCTAATTCTATAAATAAAATCTACATGAAATCAAAATTCGCTACTAATATTACCGTCTATTTTTGAATATCTCTTTATTCTTAAATTTGACTTATTTAACAAGATATTGTCATCCATGGATGGTGCTTAAAGTATATACTTTGACTTGTTCTAGTGTGTTGGAGGAAGAACCTATATAAAATAATCAAAAGTTGATTATTTGTAAATAATGATATTACTATTATTGTATTAATTAATTTTGAGTTTAAAATAGTTTTCGATAAAAAGAATATTACGACAATTCTTTCCCATGTGGAATCTTTAAGAAATTTTTTTACAAAATAATTAATTTTCAAAATAATCTATCAACATGCTATAAATCATAAGATTGGTTCAATTATACGGGTAAATACTAAATAACCCCAATGTTGAACGAACTAGAGGAGGAAAAGCCAACGGGCATAAACGGCTACAACAAAAGAAAATCATGATTCTCATCTTTTTCACTTTTTCATCTCACACATTAAAATAACCAGCTCGTTAGGATTAACCTGAAGACAAGGAAAAAACCAAACCAGGAAGGAAGGGACCAAGCAAAGAACCAATTGTGAAACAAGTCTTGCTTTTTTTTTCTTCTTTCTAGTTTTACTGTGTAATTGGCCTTTCAAGGTTGCTCCTTTGGTTGGGTTTATGTTTAACTGTCAAGATTTTCATGTGAACAAATCTTGGTTACACATTAGACCCAACACCCCATTTGTGAATTTTGTCAATTAATCTCTTTGGGCCAAAACTGGCCACCAGTTTTTGGTGGCTGCTGTGCAAGAAATTGGACTTCTTGTTGTTATAGGTAATTCTTGTGTTCGTCTGTGACTGAGGGAGAGCATTGTTTCTATCCTTAAAAGCTCCATGTACCTGATGTGATAAGATAGTAAAAAGCTGAAAGTTTGAAAATTTCCAAGGAATCTTCTTGCAAGGGTGAAGTTTCCAAATCTGGGTCCTTGCTTAGCTGTTTTGTTGTGGCTGCATTTTCTCTTTTGTTGTCTTCCGCCCCAGTTGGGGATTCGTGGTCACACTGGTTTCATTTTCAAAGGTTTTAATGAGTTGAGAAGTTAGTTATGGATGTTGGGTGAAATGGGTGGAGGATGGTTCTGGAAATGGGTTGCCCCTTTGAATGAATGCATTGTTAGGACATTGTTATCATCTATAGCTTCATGATTGTTAGGTTAGGACTCCTAGTAGCTGCTTCAATTGCAGTCTTTACACTTAAGCAGCAGAATGAGAATAACTCAAAACCAGGTACTTTATGATGATTCACCAGTTCTTTTTGACGATTTATACTTGCTTCATGTTGATGGCTAATCCTATAATATAAACTTGACCCTTTATGTTTTCCTTCTCATTGTGGCACAGAACATGGTGAAGCAAGGTTTGGAGAACATCAAGATGGGGGCACAGAACATGAGCAGATCACTTGTTCTACTAATGGTCTCAACGAGAAGGATGTGAGTATATTAGGCTGAGTTATAAAATTTTAAATTTTTTTAATGGTTATGATGATTTCTTTTGCAAATTTGTTTGCTTTTTGTATTATGACAATAAGAAAATGGGAACTTTCCCTTACCTTTGTGAAATGATTTGACACTGTTGTAGAGGGAGGAGGAAGAGCAAGAAGAGGAGGTTAAGTTAATTAGCAGCGTAATCAATAAGCCTAATGACTTTGAAGATGATATTCTACCTGAATTTGAATGCCTTATATCTGGGGAGGTTGAGTTTCCATTACCCATTGGCAAGATTGATGAGGCCAAGAAAGATGGAGTCTATGAAATTGAGATGGCAAACAATGCCAGTGAATTGGAACGGTTGCGGAATCTAGTGAAGGAATCGGAGGAGAGGGAAGTGAAGCTTGAAGGCGAATTGCTTGAGTACTATGGCTTGAAGGAGCAGGAATCAAACATTGAGGAGTTACAAAGGCAGTTGCAAATTAAGATGGTAGAAATAGATATGCTTAATGTAACCATTGATTCCTTGCGGAAAGAGAGGAAGAAGCTTCAAGAAGAGCTCGTAGGTGCAGCTTCAGCCAAGAAAGAACTTGAGGTGGCTAGAAGCAAGATCAAGGAGCTGCAAAGGCAGATACAGGTTGAGGCTAACCACACAAAAGGCCAGCTATTGTTGCTTAAACAACAAGTTTCTGGTCTGCAAGCGAAAGAAGAAGAGGCTGTCAAGAATGATGCTGAAATTCAGAAGAAATTGAAAGCTTTGAATGACTTGGAGGTTGAAGTTGTGGAGCTTAAGAGAAAAAACAAAGAACTTCAACATGAGAAGCGAGAACTGACTGTTAAACTAAATGCTGCTGAATCTAGAATTACAGAACTCTCCAATATGACAGAGGTCAGAGTCCTAGCATAGACATCTTTCCATTCAATAAGTTGAACATATGCATGAAACCAGCATTTAAGAATTGCTCATAACTGAACCAGCACATGCTTTAAAGTTTCAATTACCTAAAATGGAAATTTTCAAAACAATGATTTAAAATCCCTTAGTCCTCCTTGTTAACCTTGTCAGTTAACTGAATAATAATCACTTACTATCTCAGTAGCTAAGAGATGATAATCGAGCATGCTGAACAACTGCGGTATATCTCAGGAATGAATTGCCATATTAAACATTAAACCTCACTAGTGTTTATATAAATACAAAATAAATTGAATCCGAAACTTTCCAACCTTTTAGTGTACACATGTCTTCTATCTGCAGTGCTTTGGATTATATTGATCAATGATACATTTATTGGTTGATGCGGATATGACAATTCAGAACAAATTCTCTTTAAAAGCTATATAAAAATGAATTTGTTCAATTAATTGGAAAATTATTTGACAAAATGTTGAAAAAGTTTGTATACCTTTTCATAATAGTGATAAATTATTATGTTTTGGATTTTTATCTGTACACGTAAAGAGTGTTGCTCAATTTTGAGATGTTTTGCCTGGAACTGCAGAATGAAATGGTTGCCAAGGCAAAAGAAGAGGTCAGTAGATTGAGGCATGTGAACGAAGATCTGCAAAAGCAAGTGGAAGGACTACAGATGAATAGGTTCAGTGAAGTTGAAGAGCTTGTATACCTCCGCTGGGTCAACGCGTGCTTGAGATATGAACTCAGGAATTACCAGGCAGCTCCAGGAAAATTATCAGCCCGTGATCTAAACCAGAGTCTTAGCCCTAAATCACAAGAGAAGGCTAAGCAGCTAATGTTAGAATATGCTGGATCAGAACGTGGGCAAGGTGACACAGATCTTGATAGCAACTTCTCCCATCCCTCTTCACCTGGAAGTGAAGATTTTGACAGCATGTCTATCAATAGCTCTACTAGCAAATATAGTAATCTTAGCAAGAAAACTAGCTTAATCCAAAAGTTGAAGAAATGGGGTAAAAGCAAAGATGATTCAAGTACTATTTCATCACCAGCCAGATCTTTTTCAGGAGGCTCTCCAGGCAGGAGGAGTGTGGGCAGTAGACCTAGGGGTCCACTGGAATCCTTGATGCTAAGGAATGCTGGTGATACTGTAGCCATCACTACCTTTGGGCAGAAGGATCAGAAACCTACTGATTCTCCTGAAATTTCAACTCTTGCTAACATACGAAAAGTTTCATCCGGTGACTCCTTAAATTCTGTTGCAGCTTCATTCCAATTGATGTCTAAGTCAGTTGAGGGGTCTCTGGATGAAAAATATCCTGCGTATAAAGACCGCCATAAATTGGCCTTAGCAAGGGAGAAAGAAATTAGGGAAAAGGCTGAGAAAGCAAGAGTAAAGAAGTTCAGTGACAATTCAAATGTGAACATGACCAAGGCCGAAAGTGAGAGGCCTATATCTTTGCCTTCAAAACTTACTCAACTAAAGGAGAAGGCATATGTTTCTGGTAGTCCAAATGATCAATCTGACACTGGTAAGAATGTGGATAATCAAAACATTAACAAGATGAAGCTTGCCCATATTAAGAAAAGGCCTCCTAGGGTGCATCGGCCACCTCCTAAACTGTCTGATGGTGCCCCTGTTAGTACACATACAAATCCTTCCAACGAAGTACCTTATGGTCCTCCTGTGTCTCCTCCTCCTCCACCACCACCACCAGGCGGACCACCTCCCCCTCCCCCACCTCCAGGAAGCCTACCAAGAGGTGCAATGGATGGTGACAAAGTTCACCGGGCTCCAGAGCTAGTTGAATTCTATCAAACATTGATGAAACGGGAGGCGACGAAGGATACTTCATCATTAATTTCTTCAACAACTAATGCATCTGATGCCAGGAGTAACATGATTGGCGAAATTGAGAATAGATCATCATTCCTTTTAGCTGTATGTTAAAATTTTTACAGTGCTTTGTTATTTTCTCATTTTGGCATTAAGTCAATACAAATTTTAGATTTTTCTTTTTTGATGGATTTAGGTGAAAGCTGATGTAGAAACACAAGGTGATTTTGTAATGTCCTTGGCAACTGAAGTTCGAGCTGCATCCTTCTCTAAGATTGAAGATCTAGTGGCCTTTGTGAACTGGCTAGATGAGGAACTTTCCTTCCTGGTAAGCCTCAAAGTGTTATTGCTCATCCATCAGAGAAAATCATGCTTCTAAAACTAAATAATGCGAATTTTAGATTTTGTGAGAAAAGCATGGAAGCTGATACCTTTGTGCTGTCTGTAATCCATTTGCTCCAGGAAACCTCTTTATTTTCTTTCTCTAGAAAAATGCCTTCCAATTTATTCATGAATTGATCATGTACTTTTGGCCTCATTTTCTCACCTGTTTGTAAAATTTGGGAAAAAAAAGAAGATGAAGCTCATTTCCTCCTTTTTAACTCTATGTACATGACTTCTGCATTTTATTCATCTCATTTTATTCCTCATGTAAGGTTGATGAACGAGCTGTTCTCAAGCACTTTGATTGGCCTGAAGGGAAAGCAGATGCACTGAGGGAGGCAGCTTTTGAATATCAGGATCTAATGAAATTGAAGAAGCGAGTCTCCACCTTCACCGATGACCCTAAAATCCCATGTGAAGCTGCTTTGCAGAAAATGTACTCATTGCTTGAAAAGTATGCATCTTCTATCCGATAGCTTTATTGCTATGTATACTAGCTTAGGAAGTTGATACTCTCTGGATATTTTCTTGAGAACTCAATCTTGAATAACTACTCATAAAGGAAAATAAAATATTTCCTCTTCTCTGGTGTAATGCAGCAGATTCAGACTTAGCAAGTCACAAATACAGAACATGAAATATACTCAGTTTATTTAACAACTCATTTATTCGATTACATTCTATTTTAATTTCCAGAGTGGAGCAAAGTGTGTATGCACTCTTGCGGACAAGAGATATGGCGATTTCACGATACAGGGAGTTTGGAATCCCGATAAATTGGCTATTAGATTCTGGAGTTGTGGGCAAGGTATGCTTCTAAACTGACAGAAACAGTTTGTGTTCTAGTTCACACAAAGAATTCATTCATTGTGGTTGTGTTTTCTTTCTATACCAATTGAGCTTGCAATTTTTAATATTTGGTTACAACCATTAGTATGCTAGTCAAATTAATGGGACCTGTTGATCCCTGGCCCCTCTTTCCCACAATGGTCTAGACCATTCCATACCTTTCACTGTATAAAATTTTGTATCACCTCCATTTCTTTTTTCGCATCTTTGCTTCTCTCTTCCCCTAAATATATGCACTTTTCTTTAGAGCGCCCCAGAAAAGCCTTTCTTCAATATTTCCTTAGAAGATAAAATTCTGTTGTACTTAGTTAGTTCATCTATTGTAATAGATATGCATTTGTTGAATGTCAAGAGATTCAATGGAAAGGTAGGAGAAAAGAAAGTATTTAACTAATAATACCCTGAATAATTGTTATGCTTTGATGATATTTAAACAAACAATCAAATATTTGTACCGATACCAATTTTCCAAGTTCCAAGTCAAGTAGTCTCCTCTTTAAGCTAAGGCTTACTAAGCTATCAGCTTGTTACAAGTAAGCGCACATAAACACACACTCACTAAGCTCTATCAGCTTGTCACAAGTAAGCACGCATGCACGCATCTGCACAAAATCTTCAAAATATGTGATGCATTGAAATTTTGCCTGTTGTGTATGGTGTTTTGATACATGTGCACGTGTGGATTCTACAACCTTTTGCAGGTATGCATTAGATTAAGGTTGTATATAGGTGGATCCACAAATCCTTTTCAAGAGATTTCCATTCCAAAATAACAAGTGCATAACTTGGTTTGCTGTTATGACCTTGCATTGATGCCTACTTTTTGTTTGATGCTATCAAATGGTAACTTGCTACTGGTAACTCTCCCATAGCAGATCAAGCTTTCTTCTGTGCAACTGGCAAAGAAGTACATGAAACGTGTTGCATCTGAACTTGATATATTATCCGGCCCCGAGAAGGAACCAGCAAGGGAGTTCTTGATTCTGCAAGGCGTACGTTTTGCTTTCCGTGTACATCAGGTAATCTTAGGCCTCTTGATTCACTTATTTGTGCTCATAATGCTAGCTAAAGTGTAACAAAATTTACTGCTGTGGTTCCAACCTGTTTTTATGGCCGAAAATGCTATCACACCTTTTAAACCTATCTTGGCTGAGAAAGCTATGCTTTATGTGGCTTTCCTAAAACACATGTAATGTGAAGAGTTTGAAATACATAGAACAATAAATTGATTAGTAGTGTGGAACCCTTTTCAGTTTGCAGGAGGCTTTGATGCAGAGAGCATGAAGGCTTTTGAAGAACTAAGGAGCCGCATCCGTTCTCAAGAAGGTGCAGATAATAAACCAGAAACATAGGGTGATCATCAAAATATTTTTTCACCCCATTTTTTTACACTAGTAGTTGGTTTTATGATGTATGTTTCCTTCTTAGCTGTATATGTCATTTTTTTCATTCATAGAATATACATACTAGATGCTATACAATGGTAAAAGAATTATATAGTTGTTGTACCTTTGGAGTCCAAGATGATCCCTGCCCACTTGCATGATTTTTCCCTAGAGAAAGAAATGAGGTTCAACTGAACAACATTTAACACCTACGTCTAGTTTTAGCATCCTATC
Source organism: Pterocarpus macrocarpus (assembly GCA_031439585.1). NCBI lineage: Eukaryota > Viridiplantae > Streptophyta > Magnoliopsida > Fabales > Fabaceae > Pterocarpus > Pterocarpus macrocarpus. The sequence goes on along the minus strand of CM062516.1, from coordinate 53,200,719 downwards.
GCAAATGACACATCACAAAGAGCACCAAATGTGAATGACATAAAAATTAATTTCTAATTTAGTGGAGTTATTTCAATTATTTGGAATATTAGGTATGAGAATAATTGCTGATAAAATAAATTTTACAACTTGAATTATCGCGGTTGAAAGTAATTTTAGTGATCGACAAAAATGTAATGTGTAGATTTTGAATTATAATTATAGTAATTTCTCAAGACCATGAGTGGGTCTGTTTTTGCTTTTCAGATGAAAAAGTACTTTTCTGAGAAAAAAAAAAAAAAGGTTGTTTTGATTATTTAGTTAAAGTTTGAAAAAAAAATATATATGCAAAGCATTATCAATATTTTTTTAACTTAGATAAGGAATTACTTTTGATTTTATGAGAAGTAGTAAAAGAGAAGGAAAACAACCTAAAATTTTGGAATAGTATTTTTCTCACAAAAGGAAAAAAAAAGCTTGTTTTGATTATTTGGTTAAAGTTGAAAAGTAAATGCAAAAAATAATAATTTTTTTACTGTTTTTGATAAGTAGATAAGGAATTACTTTTGATTTTTTGAGAAATACTAAAAGAGAGAAAACAACCTAAAAATTAGGAATACTATTTTTTTTCACAAAAATATTCTTACAGTATTTTGAAAAAGACAACACTTTCCACTTTCTTCTTTTCTCCTTTAATCTTTAATACTTTTTCTTACTAATACTTAATATTAATTTTCATTAAATCATTTTCCTTAATACTATTTTATTGTCCCTAAAAAAAAAGAGCAAGAATTAAAAAAATAGAAAGTTGTAAAACGAAATTCTATTCGTTCTCGTGTTAGATTATTACTTGTAGCTGTTTTTGTTTTGTTTTTTTTTTTAAATATATGTTTTGTCTATATATATATATATATATATAAACATAAGTAAATTAGAGTACTCTTTATCTATGTATCTAGGATACCTTTGTTAAAGAAATTTTTTTTTTATCAACTTTAAAGTCAGTTTCATTAACTATATATTTATTAAGTTATTTTTAATCAAAAATATAAAAAGTACAAAAAAAAAGTATAATTTTTTCAAAAAATTTACCATGTACCAAAAAATTATGTTCCTTTCATATTTATTATGAATATTACCATATTATGTCAAGAAAGATAGACATAAATACTTTAAATAGGTAGAGTTTTCTTAAAATTTGTAAGACCCAAATTAAGTATTTGTGTACATTTCTATCTTAATATAAGAGAATCCTAGTTGTGTATAAAAAGGTACTTTTAAATTCAAGTATATTTCTTCATAAATTATTTTTCATATTTTCAATTATAATTTGTGAGGAAAAAAATTATATTTGTCACATTTAATCAATTTAACTGCTTTTGATTATAATACAAGATATTTTTACAATAACATACGAATATAAAATAACTTCTTATTTCTATTTTTGTTTCTATAACTCTACTCTCAAAAAATATATATATATTTTTTAAATCCAGACGCATCCCATACTACAAAGAATATACTGTGAATTAGCTCCAACATATGGATGACGTGTTATTTTGTTTTAACTAAAATGGAAGATAACTTAAGGTATTCAAATTGAGAAAAAGAGAAATAAATATTTCTCGTTCAATGTTTAAGGACGGTGAATCATATATGATAATGAGATTAAGGCTTGTGTATAGTATTTGTTTACAATAAGGAACTTCAAAAAGAAAAAAATTATTCTATGGTAAGGCCCTGACTTTCATTTTAATGTATTCATTTATAATCTTATATATTGTTTAATATATTTACTCATCAAAGACAACTTCTTTTGGGTCTTCTCAACATTTATACAACATTTGCAGTTTATGTATTTTTTCCCCCTTAAGTGAACAATTATTCCTTCCAATTAAATGGTATTGATTATAGTAAAATATAACTGTACTGATTGAATATTATTTTATTCAAACATTTAAAATTTATTTTTGTTAAATCTCTCACTTCATTAAATAGAAATAATTACATATTAATAAATAAGAACAAGGTCCCAAAAAGTAATTAATACTTTATCAGTTTTTTGGGAAAAAAAATAAAAGAAAATAATAAAATATTTCTAAAACATTAAATATATAATTAACGTTTGATTGATTCAAATAATTTGTTATTTATTTTCCTTTAACTTGAAACTTGCTTTTAAGTAAATATATAACCAACAATTGACTTCACTCTTTTATTTGAATATAAACGTGCATTTAATGTTATAATTTTTTCTCTTCATAATTATTCATTTTCTTCATACCATAAATAAGATTTGTCTAAAGCTACTGTTCATTTTCACTATACTACATCGCAAATGGAATCTAATATTATAATTAATCTTGCCAAACTATTTTTTCCCCCAAAATTTACATAATTATAATCATACGATTTTCTAATTTTACTCCTTCCGTCAATTTTTATTTGTCGTTTTAATGTTTTGTACATAGATTAAAAAATTATTAAATTGGCACATATTTAGGAAAAATATAGATTATTTGGACTAAATTAACTTATAGATGTACTTAATACTATATGAGAGATAAATGTAAAGTTGGAAAAAAAGAAGAAGTAATTAATGCTTCCTTAATTCTATCAAATGATAGATAACTCTGGACGATTTTTTTTTTCTCTAAAATTACAAACAAAAATAAATAGAGGGAGTACTATAAATGAAACTACAAAGTCTAAGACACCAAATGTCGTCGTATTCCGTACATGTACATAGTTAGTAAATTACATATACGTCAACAATATAAATTACATATACATCATTTCTAAATTCGGGTATATGAGTTGATTGATATGACAAAACTTACTAATGATGTGTATTTTCGTTCACTTTCAAAGCATGTCAAATGTCGTCAAATCCCATACATATACGTTATTGATAAATTTGGTCATATGAATATCGATACAGTAATTAATATTGTATATTTCAAGTCACTCTCAAGCACACCAAATGTCGTCGAATTTTGTACATATACATAATCAATGAATTTGGTCATACGAATAGTGGATGTGGTAAGACTTATTAATAATAAGGGTTTGGCTAACTTTCTCTTTCTCTATTTTATGTTGGTGGAAGTTGACAACAAATATTACATTATAATAAAACAAAAATATCACCTTTTGTATTTATTAAATAACTTACTTTTAGAAATATTATTTTAATTTATTACTTATTTTGATAAGAGAAAGCCCAAAGAAATTTTCTCACCTCTTTTTTCTTTTTAAAAGAATTAACTTTTATATGGGCCAATCATAGATGAGGAAATAGGAGAGAGAAATTTTTTTGAATTTTTTTTTATCAAAACAAATTATAAGTTACAAAATTACTCCTAAAAGTAGGTTACTCATTAAATGAAAAAGGTGATATTTTATTTAATCATGATGTGGTGAAAATTGCTAATTTCTACAAACACGAAAAAAGAGAGAGAGTTAGCAAAAGCCTTTTAGTAACCCACATGCTATTTAGCATGGAAACTTCACTACGAATTAACAGGTCATGAAATGCTAAGCAATAGTTGTTATCGATGTCCGCTCTGAAATTTATGGAAATCGTGGGTGGGTGATCGGTGAAAAATAAACTCAAGAATGAATTCTCTTAATTTAATTTTTTTTATAGTGTTAAGTGTAATCTTTTATTATTAATTTTTTTATATTATATATTTTGTCTGAGTCCTATATTTTAAATTAGTAATAAAATATTACAATTAACTTTATCACGTAAAATATTAAATTGAGAAGATCCATTCTTAGTAAATCCATATCATTTTTGGCTCATTCGTACACATTTCTTTTGTGTCAATAAGTGTTTCTTTTAATAATATATATTTTCGATCATTCTCAAAAAATGTCGTCTATTCCATGCATATACGTCATTAATAAATTTGGTCATATGATTAGATTGACAAAATAAGACTTATTAATAATTTATATTTTTTGTCATTCTCAATTTACGTTTTTTCTCCGTAATTTTCTTTTAGTTCATCAATTTTCTCTATCTACATATATAAATAGATAGATTACTCAAAACATAATGCTTTTTCTTAAACTAAGCTACGCACGATTGAAGTGGATTGTTCTCTTATAGAAAATTCAAGATTACATAGACCATCGCTTTAGTTTATATATATGCATGTATATATATATATAGAGAGAGAGAGAGAGAGAGAGAGAGAGAGAGAGAGAGAGAGAGAGAAACTCCATCATAACCATAGTAACTTGATAATGATATACAAATATTATTTTATTAATTAATTAAGCCCCTCATGATTTAGAACACAAGATTGTAATCCATGATATTATGCTTGAGTTGACAAGGTTGAACACATGAACTACATTTCTATTTCGACTCTTTTGGAAGAAGGGCTGCCAAAAGCACTAAACCTTGGTGACCTTGGTGGCTCAGAAAGCTGATTCCCGTCACTATCATAAAAAATTGCCCCCGAAAATTCCAGTGGTTGGCATTTCTCACCCATCAATATGGTCTTCTTCCACAAGCACCCCTCATCCTCTTGATTCTTTATTTTTATGCATATATAAGGGACCATTACCTTGCCGATTTTCCTTGTTGTCTTCCTTGAGGTATTAGGTGATGGCTTCTCTTGCGGCTTTGTTTTCATGCACATATATGGGATAATTGCCTTGTTGATTTTCTTTATGATCTTCTTTGGGGTATAAGGTGATAACTTGTGATCAATTGAGGCACTTTGGCTTTGTTGTGATGCATTGTCACCTTGTTTTGTGCAAAATGATACCACGCAAGAGATATGGATGAACAAGCAAATTGTTGTTGATTTGTCCAAATGGTCGCTGAACATGTTTCTGAGAAGGTTGTGTGAGAGCTATTGCAAAAGTTAGAAAATGAGTGTGTGAACTGAATTGACTTTTTCACCCACATATATAACTCCAGTTTATTTTATTTTATTTTTACGGGGTATAACTCCAGTTTATTACATGCTGGTGGTGGGTGGAAGAAATGAATTAAATAAGGGATAATTAAGGGTACCCACAAGGCATCAACGCCTTTTGACCTGTTAAATTGAGGAAACTGATATTTGTACACTAAAATATATTTCCTTTAGGCTTTAGCTGTTTGAGAAAATAAATAAAGAAATAACGTTTGGTTTTGTTTTTGGAGAACTCCAAACCATGATTTGGATAAAAGCTTGTCTCTGGTAGCTTTTGTCCAAATAATGGTTTTAAGGTTTCAAAAATAAAACCAAACATACTATAAACTTGTAAAAATATCCTGTAATCTCTCTAAAAAAATTTATGCCAATACATTATTACGCGGAAACTAATGAGGAGTTTGTATGTACGGTAAGTTGTTGGTAAATTAATGTATCATAAAGAAAAAGGTTGTCGGTAAATTAATTAAGAGGAGGGAACTCACGTTAATGTAATGATTTGATATTATTAAATTTTATGAATAAGAAAGATAATATTATACTAATAAAATTTTAATTTAATGAAATAAGAGAATTTAACTTTACTTATTAACTTTAAAAAAGTAGCATTTAATACATTTTTAACATTTTAATATATATTTCATATTTTTTCAAATCTATAAATAAATATTTGTCAATTTCTTCGTAGCTTCTACACTAATAGAGTAAGGTGTTATATTAAACTTTTTTTTTCAGATTTATCTTTGTTCTTTTATTTCTCTCACTTGCTAACACTTCCACCCATTTTTTTTTCTTTTTTCAAATAAAAAATTATTTTCCTTTGAAGGTAATATACATTTTTAACGTCATCAATTACTTTTCAAATGTAATTTTACTATACCAAAAATGGCTGAATGATAGGAAAATATTTTGGGATTTTTTATGAAGCTCTCAAGCACTGCAGCTGTAAGCCACCATATGATAAATATGACTTAAAAAAAAATTCATTGTAGCAAATTTTAAAAAAAAAATGAAATAAAATTTAATGGTGAAGATGCTTAAAGACTACCCAAAATTTTAACAAGATATTTATGAAGAAATGTAACCGTTAAGATGAGAGCGCAAATGATGAAGGTTATCACTTCCTCGTAATTTTTATTTTCAAACGTGTGACCTATATACAGTTAATGCTGCCGTATATATTGTATTTTATAAAGAGACTTTATAAAACGTATTTAATATAATATAGTAATTATTAGTGAACATATTTTTAATTTTAATATAATATTAATGTAAAAATATTTTATAATATTTAATTATTTATTATCATATCATCAAATATGTTTAATTTTTATAATAATTACTTTAAATAATTACACATATATTGATATATGATTTTTTGATTATACAAAATATTTACAGTATATCAGAATTAGTCTGTTGACTATATGCTGGTGCTAATACTATATTCGTTTGTTTTTACCTATATTTACACCTTAATTTGACTTATCTTTCTTTATCTTTCACTATTATATTATTTTTACCCAAAATGTTTAAGCAGTAGAAGTTTTGTCTGAATTATTTGTCAAAATAATATAGCATCCATGTTGATCATTGGATCGATAAATGAAATCATACTATTTTATTCCATCTAATAACCACCTTTATTTTTTATCAAAAATTTTGGTAACAAATTCTAACATAATGAAATTACTCTTTTATTAAATATTAACTTGTACTTAATGTATACTGTTTTTAATAGCTTCTCAAGCCTATCAAAAGAGATTTTTTTCCTTGCTTGCACCCTAATGTTATCGACCTTTTTTCAATTTCACTACTACATCCTTTTTCTTTAAAAGTTGACATTTGTTTAATGATATTATTAATACTTTAAGACAATTAATTTTAATATATTATACTTATCATTATACTAAAAGGATAGTTATGTTTAATAAATATTTTTTTGAATTTTCATATGTATCCTCCTCCTCATTGTCAGAGAAGAAGAGTAATCCTCATCAACTGTAATTAAACTTGTATGACTAATATATATATATATATATATATATATATATATATATATATATATATATATATATATTGGATATGGGTAATATTTAATAAATATTTAAATTATACCAATAAATTATTGGACGAGTGATAAACAACTTAGCCCTTCATAAGGATGAAGACACAAATTCGATTTTTGGGTAGTGCACTTGTTGGAAAAGAAAGTAAATATAAATACTCTATTTTTTGAAATTGTGAAAGTAATATCTCCCATAATTTCTTATTATCAAAATATAAATATTTAAATCATCTACTCATGCATTTGTTCATAACAATGTATTATTTTTAATTTATGGAGTATAGTCGAATTCTCTTTATTATATATAAATTTCTACAACCAGATTTTGAATTTGATTTCTACTAACGATCATTCATTGATAAATTATTTGTAAATATCGTTGTAAGTTTCTTTGTAATACTTATAGCGTATCTTGACCTTAAAACTAGTAAAGGCTATAAAACATAATTTTCAAAAAAATTTACCATAATTATATGATAATATCTAATAAATTAGATCTAATTAATAGCTAATAAATTATTCTATAATAATTAATTTTTCGATAGTGTAGTTTAATACTATATTATTTTATTCCTCTTGGAGTGGGTCCAATTGAATGTTTTTGGATTATCTTTTTTAATTTTTTACTTCAAAAATTTGAGGAAGTGACATATGGCTTATGAACTCAATGGGATTGTATATTGTACTAGCAGCGTACCCGCACTACGCTCGGCGCAAATGAATACTACTTGGCTATATAATTTCACTATGAGTACTCTATACAGTAGAACTTAAGCCATTCCTTCGTGGTGTTTTAGCAAATTTATCCAGAAATAAAAATGTTGCGTTTAGATAAATAATACTTTTATCTGCCTTTGTTTTTCTCTATTGGATCAAGGCATCACAACCTAATGACGACCAAAAAAGAAAAAAGCATCACAACCTAAGGGTATGTTGTGGCACTGAGAGTCATGACTCATGAGTGAATAGATCACCAACTATAAGGGGCATACTTTGATGAAGATGATTTTGTGTGCTTCGCCATGAAGAGCAAATGTGGCCCAATACTTGGGAGGCACATGGATGATGGGGAATGAGGAGGTCAAAACCTGTTTAAGTGGGATCAAATGTTAAGTGTACAACTAGTGAAGTGCATCATTTTGATTTGGAACGAAATAATACAAAGACCATAAACCCTCTTTGCATCCACATTTGGAGTCCGTTGTAGAACATTCAACCTTTAAGCACGCCAAGCCGAAAATGAACAAAGCACATTCACAAATGGCGAATGTAGAAAAAATTGCAAGGCCTGGGATTACAACCATTGTGATGTCCACCAAATGAAGGTGTTCAACTCCATCTGTGGGATAATAGGCCGGAAAAGGGGAAAATCGACGACAGGAATGCAAGAAATTTTTTTGTTCCTTTTATTTAACTTTAACACAATAACACAAAATTGTGTGTTGTATTAACTATGTTTATTACCTATTAATGATGTTTGACCAAATCCTGCCACTCTATCAGCGTGCCTCCTTACCATTGGTCCGCATGAGCTCTTCATGGTAAAGCAAACAACATCAGCTTCACTAGAGAATCCACCCGCCGAGCTATAAATAAAGTACAAATGCAATTTACAGAACGGGCACACAAACCGTAGCATGACATCAAATCAACTATGTGCAAAGACAGTTCGGCCCTGCTACAATAATACTACCTACGCATATTATAGTCTCATATAATATAATACTTCCAAAATCACTAAACTCTACTCAGACGTATAGCTTAGACCCTGCCATCCAATACACTTCCATAGCTAGATTATAAAGACTTCAAGACCTCATTGACAGTCACTCGAATATGATCAGAACTGCTACGATGGAGCAACATCATATATATCCTTTTACTACACAAAATTTCTACGTAAATAGAGAATAATAACAACATATCTTCATTCTAACATGTACGATAGCAGAATTTCCACGTAAAAAAAAAGGAAAAAAAACTTAGGTAAAGCATTGTATAGAGAACTACTTAAATATCACTACAAAAGGTTCCATTATATACTTAGTCGATCAACACATAAAGAGCCCTTGTCTCAATTCTCAATGTCTGAATCTCCTAGCTGCTACAATGCTAAGAAGTTCATGTCATTTCGACACCAAGATCAATGGCACTAAAAGATTACTAATTACCTTTCTCATTTGGCCATCCTTTCCTTTTTCTCTATTAATGCAGAACATTGCCTTTTCATACATACTTCTCTAAACCTTGAAAAAGAAAAAAAATGCAAAATCCCTCCTGTTTTTTTAATTTTATTTCTCAAGCATAACCATTAACTTTATTGATGTAATACATATATCTAAAAGCTTTATCCATTTACAAAATATAAAACTCCATCACTAAGCATAACACTTCAATTACGGGCATAAAAAATAGAGTACCTAAGAACCTACTTTAAGGGGGAGGAAGGAGCTCAATCATAAATAACTTTTATAACAGACTAAAAATACATAAAACAACAAAGAAATATAATAAATTTGTTAAAGACACAATAATTGATCATGCAATTTGTCACTGGAGGCAGGAGAAGCCAGTCTTACATAACATGGCCCTGCATAAAACAACAAAGAAATATAATAAATTTGCTGAAGACCACAATAATTGATCATGCAATTTGTCACTGGAGGCAGGAGGAGCCAGCCTTACACAACATGGCCCTGCAACTGCAAATACGTGGCATAGTTAGAGCCAAATCCCCTTCCCAATTCAAAAAAAGAAAAAGGAAAAAGGTGGAATCATATGTGTCCACGTTGATAATAACCGAAGAAACACACTCATAAGATAGGAGAAAAATAAGTGATGTTCTATTTAATAATTATAAGGGTGGCAATAATGAAGATTCATTTCATATCATAATAATTGAAATAATCAACTGAAAGTTAGATTTACCAACTACATTTGTAGTTAGCATAGCTACTAATCCTTTCCATTTTGCATAGCTCATATTATATATCATTTTTTTTTTTTAGTTTCACTAATGATTATAAGTAAACGAGGAAAACAATTTGCACATAAAACATGAAAATCATACAAAGTAAATGGTTTAATGTGTGTAAGGATGATGGACATTCCATTCAATAAACCTACATTATGCGGCCTTTTAGAAACCCAAATGTTTGTGATCTATTTTAATGAAGATTACACATTTCTTCCTTTTGGAATCAAGTAAAGAATTTGGGTGCAAGGAGTAGGAGTGCAAAATAAATGAACTCTTTAATAAAAAATAAAAAAAAGTTAACATAACAGTAACATGCAGCTTTCAAGAAATGAGGATGGCAAAGAGACACAGATGTCTCACAGATGCAATCCTATGATACTATTGAATATCCACTCACCCAATAACATTCCTTAGAAGATAGCTTTTCAAAAGTAGCACACACCTTGTCGCTACTACATGACCGGTAAAAGTACTGTCAATGTTAACAGCAGAAAAATGAAACTCGAATCTTAAATCAGTTTGCTCATATACCACACAAAATCAAATGAAGTAGAATCTAAGTGATTCAGTATACACATGAATGGAAGAAAATATATGCAGTTCAACCACAAAATGTGCAAGCTAATTAGAAATCAGATGTTGTTTAAAGATGCAAAAATTACATCAATGCAGTAAGTGGGAAAATGCAGGGAAATTTCACCTTGACTAATACTGTTAACCTTACTGAAAGCTTTAGATTAAAAAAATGGGACCAGGCTTCTGTCAACTAAAATGTGTGAGTGTTAACAATTATAACTAAAATTAAGAGTAAATACGTTTTATTGGCTAAATATTCTTCTGCATGTTTAGTAGTAACTTTATCAAATTTCTTGGATACCTTTCATGCATACTTAATTTTATTCGTTAAACAACCTCATGATCATTTGTTACTTCACATCCCATCAAGCAAAAATTAGGCATGTTAAGGAAACATTACACGTCAGTCATGCATGGTTGTCAATTTTAATCTTGATTCAATTGTCCTGGTATCTGAATCCATATTTCCATTCAACGTCATATTATTATGCAGCGTTAAATGAGAGATAAAAAATCATACCATTTTGTGGGTTATCAATAACAATAGTCATTCAAACTGGCAACAAAATACGCATAAAATTGTGTTTTACATCTCCTTTATTTCAAATGTAGAGAGTATAAATTTGAAAATGAAGAAATTAAAGTTTGACAATAAACCCTTTCTTTTTCAACATAACTATGGCCATGAAAATGTTAATATAAAGTGGAAGAAAGGGAAAGGACAAGTATACCTATGGGGCATTAACACTTCCTTCAGCCACCAATTCAGCCATTGCTCACATAATTCAAGCCTTGCGCCGCTACCATCAGTTGATCAAGTTCAGCAGTTGTTAGTTCACCAGCTCTACAGCATACCATTTGCAAACAGATTCAGTCAGATGAAAGCAACAATTTCCAAATGCTAAACACAGCAAAACAAAAGCCCAAACCACAACCAATGTGGGGTTGGTCGAAGTGGCTGCCTGTTTTGGCCTATTAATTAGGTGTCTTGGATTTGGACCCCAAAAAAAAAAATTATTATTGACAGACCTAAAACTCCTCTGGGATCTCTACAAATCAAATCGGATTAGTCAAATTTCTGGTAGTAGGGCTCGATGAATTGGTGAACTTCACTCAAAAGAAGTCCAGATCACAAAACATAGAAAACGAAACATCAGCATTTGCACATAATACTAATAAGCCACAAATTCTTAAAAAAATAAAAACAATTTTTGTTATAAACATGTTTAATGCAAAAATTGTATACAGTGCTTGAAGTAAGTGTAAACAAACATATATGTTACTCGCACTCATTACGCAACAAAAAGACCTAGTAAAAATTTCAAATTTTCCACACAACTTACCAAAGCTAACAAACAAATTAGCATGATTTAAAGGTACCCATAAATTTTTGCTTCTTCAAATTGAACCAAATTCCCAAACCCGGATGAGATTAGGAAAAAACAAAAAAATCAGTACGGAATAGTGAAAAAAAGGTGAAAACTTTTGTCCATGTGGACGTCGGCTTTCCTGCAAACGATGCTGGTGAAAACGAAGATCAATAGCTTTGATGGTGGTAAGGACAAACATGATCTTCTGCTTGTCATTCACATAAGTGTTCAAAACCCATTATCTTGGAATCCGTGCCGCCATCGACCTCATCGTAGCCGCGAACCACCACTCCCCACTATATTAGAACCACTAATATTCATATTCACCATAGCATATATATATATATATATATATATATATATATATATATATATATAAAGGGAATTGATAGGTTGATGGTGTTGGTGGTGGGAGAATTAGGAAGTTGTGGTGGTGGTGCAGAGGAGGATCTCGAAGCGGGGGGTGGAGGAGGGGGGAAGCCTATGAATAAGGAAGGCTACAGCCTGGAGAACCTTCATCTTCATCTTCATCTTCATCTTCATCTGCTTGAGTCTAACATCTATAGCATATAGCCCCAATCCCAATAGCGATGCATATCTAGCAATGCAAGACGTGATGGACGTTGCTGGTCTTCCATATATAGATTAGAAAAGCAGCCCAAATTCTCCATCGGAGCCTATGAACTAATGAAGCTACCCAACATGTTGTAGTAAAAGCTTCCCCATGACGATAACACTCTACTGTGCATTGCCGGAAAAAAGCTATAACCTTGAGCCCTGCCGAGGATGTGATGGAAGGTGAAATATAGCTGTACAGTATCTTTATTTATTTATTTATTTTTTCTCTTTGTCAAAACACACAAAAAAAAAAAAAAAAAAAGAAAGAGCAACACATGATCGGGTGAATATTTGGGCATTTTGACGCAACTGTCGGAGGAAACCAAATGATAGCAAGGATGAACATGGGAGCAACATATGTTCTTGAACGGGAGTGAGATTAGAAAATCATCTATTGCAAAGAAGATAGATTCAACATACGAAACTAATAAAATAGCTAATCAAATGTCATGCACTAAAAATAACTATTACGTTAACATGAAGAAACTTGCAATAAATTTAGCACACCAAAAACCTATCACATTCTAGAAATATATTATAAATATTAATTAACATAAAAATTCATGCGATATAATTATAACATTTTTTGGAAACACTATTATTTATTTACTTAAAAGATGATGAGTTTGTGAAATAATATCGATATACTCAGGCACAAAAAAAGCCTAAAAGTAACATTGAATAAGTAATCAACGCTACTCTAGAGATAAACTAACTGTTTTGAAAAAATTATTTTTCAATTGGCAATTCAATTTACCAATTTGTTAAAATAACTATTTAGAGTAAAGACAGCGAGAATAAATTTTACAAAAATTAAATTAACGTAAAAACTAATTATAAAGGTTAAATCAACGTAAAAATTTATGAAATAATATCATATCAATTTTTGAAATAAAAAATCGTTATTTTTTTTAGAGTTTATATTGCTTAAAGATATAGTCAAGATAGCCTTTATAAGAGTTTGGATAATTTTCTCCTCATGTGCTAATTTTTAAGATTAAGTTAGACTCACTTAATTCTTAAGATGGAATTAAAGCCTATCCCAAGTTATTATGAAACCACTTGCAAATGTTAAGTCCTACAAACATCACACTCAAATGTGGAAAGTCTATTAGAATCTCATATTGCTTAAGATAACATTTATAAGAACTTGCGCAACCCTCTTCTATGAGTTAACTTTTGGGGTTGAATTAGGTTAATTCAATCCTTAAGAATTTTATTAAAATAATAGTAAAATTGTGAAAATATTTTTTATTCATTAATAAAATAGTGTTTCAATTACAACGATTTAATAAAAATTTAAGTTTATTTACAAAAACTATTTTTATAATTCCTACCAAGGACTTGATCAACAAATGATTTATTATTATGATATCTAGTTTACAGTAATGATTCATTAAAAATATTTTTCATTCTAATTAAAAAAATAATAGACAAAGATTAAAATTTTAATAAAATACATACATGTCTTAAATTATAAATTTTAAAAATCAGGTGTTTAGTGATACGATGTGTACAACGTTACAACATTGAATAATCTATAAAATATTACCAATACAATCTTAATCATAAAAATAGTTGAGTATATGGTTTTTTTTTTTTTTCCCAATCTCCCATTTAATAAAAACATGCCATTGTTAGAGTAAAAATATAGAAAAAGCGTGTTGAAATTGAAGAAGTCTCACAAGGCAACACGTGGCTTTGAATAGTAGAGCTACAGTGGATTTGGAAGCTCTCCTATTATAAAATTTATAGATAAATGAGTCGTGTTATTTGTATATATAGTTTATTAGCCTCCGTGTCGACGCATCTCCATCCACTATTGGATGGTATCTAGATCCCACACTCCATCAGTTTCTTTCCTTTCCAACATGTATTTAAACTTCCAAATAAAGAATTTATTCCATTTTCCCTCATTTCTTTTTGAAGTAAGAGAATTTTATTAATTTTTCTAAATCTCTTTTTGATTATAATGTTCACATATGTTGTTGTAAATTAATTTTGTATTTAAGCCATTAGAAGTGAGTTAATAATAGAAAATTTGATTAATTTACAAAAAATTATAAGTCCAAACCTCAATGTTACCAATGTTTAAAAAAAAAAAATTTACATTCAAATATCTACCTAAATGTATTAATAATTAATTAAAAATACGACCAATAATTCTATGAAACTCTGAGAGATTTGTGAACTATATTTTAACTTTGACAATTTTATTCTCCGTTTGAGTTAACTGTGTTTTATGGCGGGCCAGCCTAATTTAAATAAATAAATTGAGTAATTTGATTATTTAAAATAATATTTAAATGTTTTGATAAAAATATTATTTAAATGATTTCCAATTGATTCAATATATTTAATAATTTTTATCTGAGTTCATAAAGTGATAATAAAAAAAGCTTTATATTATGTTAGAGTCTCAAATTGTTTAAAGATATGATCAAAATAATATCTATAAGAGTTTTGGCAGCTCTCTTTCTATAAGTTAATTTTTGAAGTTGAGTTAGATCCACTTAATTTTAATATAATATCAGATCTTATTATGTAATTATTATTAGGTCACCTATAGATATCCAATTCTATAAATTTCACGTTATAAATATTCAGTTCTGGGCATGACAAGGATGTGTTAAAGTTCCACTTTATTTTAGCATATAATCAAAAGAGCCTTTATAAGAATTTAGGTAGCCCTCCCTTTATATAATAATACATCATGAAAAAAATAAAGTGATTACTATTAAGATTTTTAATAATATATAATAGCAGGTAATTATGTATATAATAAATAATATAGAAGTTTTATAATGAATTACATCTGTTATCGATGTGGAAGCACTGGAGGTTTGATATCGTAATAGAGAAGATAATGTGCACTTGAGGCATACATAGTGGGACTTTTAAGTAACTTTTTTCATTAGGTGGCCTTTCATCTGCAGATACTTCAGTCTCTTTCTCTGTATGTCACTATGTCTAGTAATGTAGGAATATTGCAATTGCAATCAAGCACATTGCCTCCATCAAATGCAGCACCTATTTGGTTGACAATGGCAGTGGATCCATCGCAAGTGTTGCTGTCTAAAATTAAGAATGCAACGTCGACAACGACATATTGCCGATTAAATAAGTAAATGGAACACATTATTTTATATGCGAAATTGGGATAGGCATAGTCGGCAAACCCGCTTTTTCATTTGAAATTTTTTATAAAAAGGACTTCGAGAAAAGACAGCACTTATTTTCTTTTTTCTTAAAGCCTTTTAGAAGTAGTTGGTTGTTGGCGATATAAGTCAAGATATACATAAATAGATATAGTCCCGATTTTTGTATCAATACTATGAGAGAAATAACACATCTAGGCTTGATCTTTTCAGAAGAAATGTGCTGTGTTCAGTTAAATTTAACCTTTTGAAGTTATATATGATCTATCTTTTTTTGGGGTTATTTGGTAGCGGGAAATGTTTGCATATTCCCGGAAATATAAAGACATTTCCCTGTTTGGTAGAGGATTTATAAAAATATTCTCGAGAATATTGCAATTTTAGGATTGATTTTTGGTAAAAATTTTCACCAAAATAATTTCATTTCACATATAGGATTACAATATTTCTATAAGATGGGAATATGTTTTCTTATTAAAAGGATTAAATTACCCTTATTATTATCCACTATCACCCATCGTGGGTTACCCTCTATCGCTACCGAACCACCGCCAACTGCCACCAAACCACCATTGGACCATGCTGCTAGACCACCTTTGCTGCTGCTACACCACTGTTGGCCACCGCTTTCCACTAAAGGTATTTTTGGAAAATGTGCAAAATTTCTTTAAAAATTCAATTTTTCTACCAAACGTTCAAAAAAACACATATCTAGGAAAGTTATTCGTACAAATCTTATTACCAAGAATGAAAATTGAAACTAGCTACCAAATGCCTATTGGCTTCTTATCAATGAGTAAGCATTGCCGACCTGAATAGCTGCTTGTGATGATTTAACACGTGAAAATCTGAATGATGGTTATTCCTTGTTTTACGCCTGTCTACATGAGTAATACCACCACTTATGCAGAACATTTTGAGTAGGAGAAATGGTCTATGACTGAGATGAGTAAGTCCTTTTTTGGTAGATCGGTAGTAATGAAATGAGTAAATCCTAACTTTATATTCCAAATAATTACTAGCACATTTTTAGTGACTTTGAGATAAGTAAATTCTAATTATTAAATTTTATATAAATAATTAGAATTAAAATATAAAGTTATGTAATTATTTATGCAAAATAATTTCTCTCACCTGTACAATAAATCACTTTTAATTCACACCGTATATATTCTATTCAATTATATTTTGACGGTAGAGATATGAATATCATTCAACTGGTGGTGAATTCTTTTTGACGCCCTTAGTGCCATTCATGTGTTGGTATACATTAGTAGTTATTTACAATCTTAGAGTGTGTTTGTTACGAGAGTAAAAATGGATGAAATAATTTTAAGGATTGAGCTCTTTGTATAAAATTCTGCATAGAGTTCATCCGTAAATTTTTTTTTTTCAATTTTACCCTTATACCAAACACATACCCTCAATAATGACAAATTTTACACACGTAAAGATGACATATTGAGAGTCTCAAGTATACAGTTTAATTTATTAGTAATACATATTTTTTACTTTATAAGTAAAATATTGATTTCAAGATTTTCTTCATTGTCAGGAGCCATAATGAACAATTTGGACCTTGCTAATTTTAATTTCCTTTATGTATAGGCTTTCGCCAAGTGCATGCATGTAACCCCCAATTGCATTTTTAAACTAAAATATCACCTTTCCAAGTTCTTATGATAGTTGCCAGTGGGTAGCAAGCAGCACATGAATCTGGCAACCATACAAGACGAAATCTCCAAAATCCTGTGAAAATGATGACGATGGGCAAATCAGCCAAATCTCGATAGAAACAACTCCTAGTGATACTTTAATCCTCCACATCTTCCTTTTAAGGAGCCAAGAAGATATTACTGGAGTTAGGAATAGCCTCATTTTATTATGCCATTGAGTCCTAAATAATGTTTTGCCCATCACTTATATGTTTTTCTTGTCTAGGAAAAAAATGCATTATTAAGCAGCAAACATGTTGCAGCTCAAGTGGTAAAAAGTTTCAACCAGTTTAGAAACTTTTGCAGACCGAAAGGGTGAAGTGCTGTTAAGCAACCCATCATTGGTTATATTAATACATGTCCTTTTTTTTGTTTTGAATTTTTAAATTTGGATGCATTTTATAGTGTTGCTCATGATTGTTGATAAGAAAACGGTTAAGTCTCAAGCTACCCCTTTCCCCCCTAAATTATCAAATATTAAAAGTTTATTGGACTTAAATTAATTCGATTCGAGTTGAATCAATCCGCTATAAAAATAAAATTCTAGTTTTTTTTTTTTTATTGGCAAGTTCACTACAATATAATTGAGATTTAGTAATATTTTTCAAATGTCACTAAATTATTAAAAAAAATGCTGTTAACACATTTTAATAACATACCTTATATAAAATATTTGTAAAAATGTTACTAAAGAATTTTAATGGCATTTTTTATATTTTCAGTAATATTTTTTAAATGTGGTAATTTTAATAAATATTGCTAAAAAACAAAATAGATACTAGTAAAACTCAAACTCAAGACTTTCTTTAAAAAAAATAAATATCAAATCACTTAAATCAACTAAGTATTAGTTAAGTCACATATTTTTGGCAACCCCTCCCTCTTAAGCTAACTTTTGGGATAAAGTTAAATCTACAAATTTTGGGGGAAAAAAAACTGATATAAAATCTCACAAATTCATAAATAGTTTGGCCTTTTTTTTAAATGAAATGGTATTTGACGTAATGATGACATACATGGAGAGAAAAAAGTATTGCGGTAATCGATCTAACTGCCTTTATATTTTATATATTCATTCTATATCAACTTTGACATCTACAAATAACATGTCTCGTTTGTACGAACTGCAAATAGATAAAAAGGAAAAAGAAATAACGTAGGAAAAATAGCTATTCATATTTTTCTTTTCTTACCGGTTTTTTTTTTACTGTTTTTGACAGAGTGCAGACTAATTAATCCTCATTTTAAGTACTTACGTTAATTACCTCTGCCCACAAATATTTTCGTATTTCAGCCACTCAGCTCAAGATTATTTAACTCTTAATCAAACCATCATTTTATGGTACATTCATTCATAACTTAGGTAGACCATAAGAGACTCATGGCATCCGGAAGGATTGTAAGTCATAAAGATAGAGAACTCAAATGATGAAGAAGCAAATTGTGGGTTGTGACTTGTGAAGGAAGAAACCGCGAGTAATAATTGGCCACGAAGAACAAATGAAGCTGCGGATTGTATTCTAAATGATGAATAGATTTGGAGGAAAAAAGAAATTGGTGGAACGAAAATGATTCTTGGTACGAAAAAAAAAAGTTGGTTAGTTTTTTTCTTTATTTTCGTGTATCATAATAATGGGTTTTATGAATTGGCAAAGAGAGAGAGAGAGAGTGTGTGTGTGAAAAAACTAAAAAGGGAAAAAAGGAAACGCATAATTGAAGAGCTATTCATAATTTAACTACAACATATTAGCAAGATTGGAAGGAAGAATTCTGGGTGTAGTTATATATAATATGAAATTTTTTGGGGAAAAAAATAAGTGAAACAAATGCAAAAACATGGTCATGGTTTCATTTCACTGATCTATTCACTCATTAATATATTCATATACATACCGGAGGCGTCCATTCCATTTGTGGCAACCACCATATGATCACGTGAGTGACATAGTGTTTTTATTAATTCAAAGAAAAACTATGCTTAACGTCAAAAAAATAGAAAAGGAAGAAGAAAAACTATGCTTTTACACTAATCAAACTCATCATATTTATTTCATAATTATTATGCTCCAAACAAAAATGTATCCTTCCAAAAATGTGTCGTGCCGTCTCAGCTACTCATGCTTCTTTAAGATCACCCACCAACACATCAGCTGAATGATAATTACTTTCCTTACTTTCATGAATCATTACATTGACGAAATAAGAAAAAAAATCATGGTAATCACCAAAAATTCAAATGCACTGAAAACCTGAAAATGTATGATAGTACTATTTTTCACTTTTTTGTAACTCGGAAACAAATGAACTTAATGACATGTACAATATCTCAAGCTGGCAATATCATATCATATAGTATCATACAATAAGAAGGTCAATTCTGCTTTCTGGTTTCAATATCAACAAGCAGTCCATGAAATTTGAAAAAAAAAGAAAGAAAAAAAGAAAAAAAAAAGAGAGAGCCTAAAAAGGTTAACAAAACAAAAAGGATTTAGTAGCATCACCCATGTTATTATCAATATCAAAGCTCCCACTACTAACCATTCTTTTTGTCTCTTTTCATCAACCCTTTCCTTGCTTAGACTGAGGCTTCCCATCAATGGTGTAATGGGTTTGGACCAGTTGGCACACGGCGCTTCTCGACGCCATAACGTGGATCAATCTCTGTGCCTGAAGGGTCCTGATGCACTGCAGCACCCGGTGGATGTTTATGATGATGATGGTGCTGCCTGAAGAAAGGAGAGAAGTCAAATTTGCTAGCTAGAACTTTTCTGCTATTCAAAGGGTGATGAGAGGGCAATGAGTGAGTAGCCTCTATGATTTGTTTCTTGCTGATGATCTTGGACTTGAGATTGTAGTACTCATGAAAGAGTAACAACATTAGGGACAGCCACAGAAGAATGTGAACAAGTTGGGAAATTCTGAGGGCCATGGTGTAAGAGGAGGAGATGGCAAAGGGTGAGAAGGGGAAGCATGGAGCAGAAAGATATGGAGGAAAATCTAAGATAGAGAGGATTTTAGCAGATGGAAGATTTTACAAGTTGGATTTGGTGGATCAAGGTCAGGGTGTAAGATAAGAAATATGGTAGGGGGCGGGTTGGAATATGTTTGTGAATTGGCCTTTTCATATGAAACCTGTTCATTTGAGACCTTATTAGAGTACCTTTTTTTTTATGGTATATATATATATTTTTCAATGAGTGTGAGGAATTTGGAGGTAGACCCTGTCCCCAATGAAAGTTCCTTAGAAATAAAGAAAAAAAATTTAGGATCATAATGTCAATTGTCAAACCTGGAATTATGTATGATTATGCTTATTATTATTGCTCTCCTTCATATCCTAGATGCATTGGGAAAAATGTATGAGATCACTTTCTCTCTCTTTCTCTAATTACTTGATCAGCTGGTAAAGAAAAAAAGGGAAAAAAATAAAATGACATAAAAGAGATGATTGGGTACAAGGAAAGATCCATGCTGGTTTTGAGTGAATTGCAACTAAATAAAAGGGTGGGGAATGTGCAATCCATATTTTCTATTCGGCAAAGCAATCTAGGAACTATTTGACAAAGGTAAGGGACTGTTGCAGGAAAGTGAAGGACAAAGTAATAGATGAAAGCATATGAAAGGTGAAAATGAGAGAGGGGAGGATATCATTATTTTTCCCTTTCCCTTTTGTTCTCGTTTTTATTTTTATTATTGTATTCATTCATTGTTGTCATATGTTTTTGGTGGTATTTTTAGTTAGCTTATGTTACTTGGTAGGAAATAATGTGCCATGTTACACCACCATGTAGTTGAAGAAACTCTACTGTACTTGTATTTGGAATTGATAACAAATGTCACCTAATGGGGTTATCGTTTTCAGTTGAAGGGTATATTCAGGCTTATTTTTGTTTAAAATGAGATTGAAGTTCTTTTTTTTTTTTCAGTACACTTTTAAGATTTACCTCCATTTCGGTTGGTGTATTTATAATAGAGTGAATCCCTTTAAGTGCTAGATCCTAAAACTCACAAATAAAGTTACTTTATAAATCAAATATATAACCATCATCTCAAAGGGATACAATTGAGATTTGATTCCAAGTATTAATTAGAGACGAAAATAATATGCCTGCCAGATGAACTTAATACTCACGAGTGATTGACGATAATTTTTGGTGTTTGGAGATTGATGATAATTTAATTCTTAAGAAATAATTATATGTTTATAAATTGTTATTTGTGTACCATATAACAAATCAAAGACTGCATTATAGTGCATGCATGCACGTATGTACTTTTGTAGAGCTCGTACTTAACAGCGTATAATGTGCTTAAACTAAACAAATACTCCGTTCATCAAATAGAGTCAGCAATCGTCTACGCCTTGATGATTACCCTTTTCTAATTTATGATTTTAATTACAGGGAGTTATTTATGATTTTTTAAAATTTACCCAGATGGCTTCATTTGTAGAATGCTATTCTTATATTCATACATTCATAAAGGGATATATGTGTGCATCAACTGGTTGGTTTAAAAATGGCTATGATTTTGGAATTTATTTCCCTCTGCAAGATTTTAAAGGGTCTCTCTTTCTCTTTCTTTGAACCATGATATTAATAAAAGTTTTCGAGTAAATTTATACCAATTTCAATCTTTAATCTGTACATGAATTGATCCAGTTTTTCACACAAAATTAATGATAACTCTGGGTTCTATACAAAGATCAACAATGACTTATGCTGAAATATAAAGTAAAAGGTCGTATTAGAAAAAGATTGCCGAAATCATTTTTTTTTCTTCTCTCTCGCATATAATAACTCTTTTTGTCTAATAGTTCCCAATTCCTCAAAATCAATTTTAATGCACTAACAATGTAAAATTTTTTTATATTATTATCTAATTAATCATATATTGTTATATTAGCAAATAGATTTAACTTTTATATCCACTATTTGAAAAGACATGCATGTAGAAGAATTTGATTAAATAATATAAAAAAGTTTTGCATATCAATATATCAAAATTAAATCCAAAAAATAATATCATTTTTTTTGTTGCTTTATATGTATATTTTTATGTTTTCAACATATATCATTTTATTAAAGGCAATTCTATTCGAATACTATAGGATACTTAAATATGATCGATTCTCCCAACTGAGATTCGAACAAAAATTTGGACTGTGATTCACTACGTTGCGGTGGATTAGTTCCGGTACCACTAGATCAAATCTCAATTAGTTCTGTTGTTTTATATTAATAAGGGTATTATTTGATCATATTTCTCTTGATAATAAAACAAAAGATATAACAAGTAAATTTTTACATGTGTCCAACTAGGTTAATTCCACATTATTTGCATTTATTTGTAACATGGAAAAAAGAAAAATAAATTTAAAAAGGGAAAAATAATAAATACATTCATTTATTTGAAAAAAAAGTCATATACACATAAAGAATTTAAATTTTGGAAAAGTTTTCAAAATTTGAATTTTATTAAAAAAAAAATATTAGATAGAAATAACTCAACAAATCAATATTCATACCAATAATGATTTAAGTCATCAATATAAACGATTAGGGCACAAAAATTATAAATTTGAACTACTCATAAAAAAACTTATTTTATTTGTCTAAATAAATTCTAAATGAATTAAGTAACAAAATATTTATATTGACCATTATAATTATATTATTCGTAAACAGTAGCTATTACTTAATTATAATATTCATAATCAATAGTTATTATTGATTGGATCTAAGTCACAATTTTAATTAAGAAAATAATTTCTAACTATGTTGCTTAATTTTCATTAGCAGATAAGAATTTTAAACAAAAATGACAAAATGAAGGATGGGCTGAATAATGCAAAAAAAAAAAAAAAAAAAAAAAAAACCAGTATCCTATCATTCTGTTATAGTTAAAGCCATATATAAAATAAGTTTTGCAACCATAAGCAGAAGAATCGGAATACGTGATTACTAATAACAAAAAGGTAGCTTTTTATTTTTTAAAAAACTGGATTGTTTCTTTTATTATCTCACTAAAATTTTATATTTTTATTGTACTTATTGCTAAATAATACATGCACTTAGATTGTCTAATTAATGATTATGTTTTCGTTGAACATAATTATGAATTATGTAAATTTGGTACTTAAATTCATTTACAATAGATATTAACATTACATAAAAATTAAAATTATTATTAATTCCTGAATTCATTGTTTAAGTTATTATATTTGTTTACAACTTCATGTAATATTAGATATTTTATTTTATTTCTATTTTTATTTTTATTTTTTTATCCTATGCATTGTACATGTTCAAAGTACTAGTAATATTAAAAATACACCTGCCACATCAACCAAGTCTTAAATTTAGGAAAATTAGTCAAAATAATCAAGTTTAATATGGGTGCATCTTTAATGCGCTAACTTGGTGCATTCATGCACCAAATTATATATAATATATTGTAGTTTTTTTTTAATTTAACCAAATTTCAAAAATATGGTTAAATAATTTTAGAAGTGATCAAAATTTTTTTATATAATACTCCAAAAAAATTTATTTATTTATGAAATTACATAGATAAAATCTAATTACTTTTAGATTGATCAGATTTTATCTACATGATATTTTCTATACTTTAGAATTGATTAAATTTTATCTATGTAATATTCAAAAAAATTTAATTAATTTTAGGGCTTATATATAAAAAAAAAAATCTAGTCACTTTTCAAATATATTTAACCACATTTTTTAAAATTTGACAAAACTGAAAAAAAATGCAGCGCACCATATGTCATTTGGTGTATAGGTACACCTCTTCCTCCCACCATTAGATTTACCTGGTACTTCATGTATCAAGTTTTATTTGATGCATTGTAGCATTGTCCGTTTAACACATGTAGCTCATTAGTCCCACCTCAGCATGGTGCTTCCCGCCGAACTAAAGAAAAAACTTCGTTATCCACTGAACCAAATAAATGCGCCGATGCCTTGAGAATTGGAGATGGTTGATATATGGATCACAAAATTTTTTCACTTGCTTTGAATTTAAAGGAGGATCAATAATGAACTGTTGGGCCCGGCCCAGTAGGAAGTCAATTGGAGCCTGCTACGTAGTGGGCCTTCAAAACCGACCAACGTCCCGTTGATCCAAGTAACCCAACCTGAAAGGAAGATCCAGCTCACTGTGCCAAAAAGGTAACTCTCAGCCACGCCTGTCTCTTTTCCCTTCCAATTGAACGCAGACAGAGAAATCTTCGTCGAACAACCTCACGATTCACAATTGAACTGTAGAGAGTTTTGACCAACGATAAATCAAAATGGTGAGAATCTTCTTTTTCTTCTTTCTTTTCTCTTTTTTTTTTTTTTTTTGAATTTTCGTTTTATTGCATGATGTCAATTAGGGTTTCGGTTTAATTCGCGCGCGTCTTTGTTATCTGGTTCATGTCTGTGTTTGTTGTGTTGCTCAGTTTAACTGCGATTGTAACTGATGAATATGAATCCATCTGGTGTTTGATCTTGTTCTTGTGATGAACTCGGGGAAATCGTGGAATTCGAGTCGTTTCTTTGTGGTGATTGGAAGAGAATGAAAGGGGTTTCGTTTTTGTTAGGTTAAACAGAACATGCGCTGTTCTATGTTATGGTGTTCAACCCTTCACTGGGTTGTAGGAAGAATGGATACAACACCGATTTGAGAATATGAAAAAGCTTTGAAAGTTGTAAGACATAAGCAACATGTAAAATTTAATATTAACATAAGAACACGAATCCTAAATTAGAGTGGAGACATCAATGTTTGAAGATTCTGCATTAGTTATGGTTGACAGCTAGAACACTGACATATATATATATAATTAATGTGGTATCCAGCCTACGTTTGTAGGAAAATTTCAGAAAGTGAAAGTGAAAGTGAAAATTTTGTAGGATGAAGACTTGGAGTATTTGATGGTGTTAGTTGGAGACTTGGAGTGTTTGTCCAACATCGATTATGTCAACCATTTTTAAGTGTCTGTGCTTCCTTGATTAGAATTCTTTGTATTTTGAAAAAATATGCATACTCATGTTGGAACTGTGCCATTCTGATAGATTTTAATGCTTCTATCATCATATAAGGAGGTGATGGGGGCATAGTGTATTCATATGTGGATTTTTCCCCCAATTACAACAGCATTGGTTATGTATTCACGTTCAATAGAACTGCTCTATGTCTGAAATATACTCTTTACTGTGTTGTTTTCCTTTTGTGAGAAGCTTTGGAATTCTGTACTTCGTGTTTGCCATGTAATGTAGCTGATTACTTTTGGATTTCTAAGCTGAAGTTTTTCTCTTTCTATCTTCAGCTCCTACTCCTCCCTTGAAAAAAAAAAAAAGAACAGGAGAGAGATTTTTGTAACTCGTATTTTATTTGGTATATGTTAGTTGATTTTTCCAATACACTAACCTTGCATTGTTTGCATTTCTACAGTCTTCCCTTGCTGCTGCTAGAGCTGACAACTTTTACTATCCCCCAGAATGGGACCCAAGTCAGGTATGTTTGCATACAGGAATTCAGTTCTGTTATAATCAAGAATTATTTAGTAGCAACAGTCTTACGCTATGTTTTTCCTTTTCAGGGGTCTCTGAACAAGTTTCATGGTCAGCATGCCTTGAGAGAGAGAGCAAGGAAGATAGATCAGGGTATTCTGATTATAAGGTAATGAAGAATCAGCTTAACAGCAGCTATGGTATTTTCATTATTTTATTTTGGTTGTAATCTTTGTTGAAAGAGGGGTCTCCAACAGTAAGTCCTTTATTCTAGGATTGTAGTAATCTGGGAAATGGAACAATGTGGATGATAAACATTTTAAGTTATTGATGTCTGTTTTATACCTTGAATATTCATAAACTAGAGAGTTTCAGGTGTATAGTAATTTAGAAGACATGTATGTTGATGCTTGATACTTGTTGTGATTTATGATTATGTTGTAATGATCCCTTACAATTGAAAGGGATCATAATCTATTTGATGTATATGCTGGGATGTAGTCTTGCAGATGTATAGCTCTGTTTATATCTTAAGCAGGCGTCCTTTTCCCCGTTGTGGCTTAAAGTGGTTACATAGGATGCAATGCAACATTGGTTACTTGATTTTTATTTTAATTTTTAATTCCTGTTTTCTAATTACCCCGCCTTCAGGTTTGAGATGCCTTTTAATGTATGGTGTGGAGGATGCAATTCTATGATTGCAAAGGGTGTCCGGTTCAATGCAGAGAAAAAGCAAGTTGGGAATTATTATTCCACAAAGGTATGCTGACATCTAATGTTTGTTATGCCTGAAGTGGCAAAGATTATTGTATTATTTTGTTATTTATTTTTATAGATAAAGGCAGGCATTGGAGTACCTGCACACTCATACAAACTCTTTTATATGGTTTAGTTTTGATCCAATGCCACATATTTTGAACCTTCTTAAAAAAGTCTTAGTCCAGTGAAATATTTGAAATATTTTAATGATGTGGTATTTCTTTACTGAACCAATTTTACTCTGATGGCAAATGTTATATATAGTACACCTTTTCATTTTCAAGTGTTTATGCATTACGTTCTCTTGAGACTTCTCCGACAATGTTGTTCAACCTATCTTCTTTTGTGTATGACTTCTCCAACAATGTTGTTCAACCTATCTTCTTTTGTGTATCAATAATTAACATATGTATCTGGATATTTTCAGATATGGAGCTTTACCATGAAATCTGCGTGCTGCAAACATGAGATCGTCATCCAGACTGATCCAAAGAATTGTGAGTATGTGATCATCAGTGGTGCTCAGAGAAAAACTGAGGATTTTGATGTTGAAGATGCTGAAACTTTTGAACTACCTGCTGATGAAGGTATGCATTAGGGGAGAAATCTTTGTTAGTTTTTTCTGCTTTATTAAATTAGTGTACCCTGGCTCCAACTAGCTTGGCACATGATATTGCACCTGCCAGTTGTGTTATTGAAGCAGGGAGAGCACACCATTAAACCCTTTGGACCTATGGCTGTTTTCCATGGACCTAGCTGATTGCCTTTTTAACAAATAACAAGTCTAGTGCTGTACTTTTGCTGGCATTATAGCTTTGATTAAGTGTAGCAACTTTTCCACTATTGCAAATATTAGCTAACTTGCTTTATTGTAAAATGTTTGCATTACAGAGAGAGGGAAGCTTGCAGATCCCTTTTACCGCCTTGAACACCAAGAAGAAGATCTGAAAAAAAAGAAGGAAGCTGAACCAGTGCTTGTGCGTCTCCAGCGACTATCTGATGGCAGACATGCAGATGACTATGCCCTAAATAGGAGTCTCCGTGCCCAACTTAGAGTATGTTACCTAGCTCACAAAATTAATTCTAGTATTATTATTCATTTCATTTTCGTTTTTTTCCCCTTTAATAGTTTTATTTTTCATCTTTTTATTTTATATTTCTTCTTGCTTTAAGTATGATTAATGCTTTTGAATTTTCTCAGAGTCAAAAGAAAAGAATTGCCGAAGAAGAGGCTGCTTCCAGGAAAAGGGGCCTTGGCATACGACTGCTTCCAGCTTCAGAACAAGATGCCACTACTGCAGCAAAAGTGAAATTCTCAAGTAAATTTGACAAAAATAGGAAGGACAAGCGGGCATTGATCAATGCTACATCCATCTTCCCTGGATTGTCTGCCTCTTCCATGTCTGATAAGAGAAGACTGGAGCTAGAGTCTAAAAGAAGAAAAATTTCTGCTAGTCAAGCATCTAGCTTACTGGCTGGCAGATTTAAGCCATCATCTTGGTCACAGAGTGCTGTTTCGTCAAGTAGGCAAAAACTGTCCTCAGTCAATGCAAGACGTTAGAAAGCAGATAATGGTGATTTTGACTTGGGGCCTTCCCAATTGGCTTCGGTTTGGATCTTGTACATAGAAGTTGCTGAATAAGGCTCTTTGTTCATGTAGTCGCTTGTTGTAGGAGCTTTAGGTGAAAGTATAGCGTTTTGTTAAAACTGTATTCTATATTGTAAGCCATTTATAATTTAGAGTGTGTGGTGAAAATTGCTAATTTTCCTCACTCGGTTGATGTGTTGGTTTTGTGTTTGCAAGATTGCCTGCCATCAATTATTTCTCTAGATTTTAAATTAACAGGATGACCAAATTTTGTATTTTGCTAGCTAGCGAAAATATGTATTGCACATATTGATGCTTCGGTGAACTGCCGCTATTGCCTAGACTAATATTCTTTACCTCATAACGTTCCACAAAGTCGTATATTTAGATATCTTTTTGGGAGGCACATTGTATAAGAGAGGAAAGAGCAAAAAGAAAAAAGCGAAACAACCTAGTGGCAGTGGACATAATCAACGAGTAAGCTAACATCCGAACGACGACGATCCAAAACGCATATTTGAACTGTTTAAACGATTAATGCGCGAAACACCACGGCAAAACGTCGGAATGGCCCACTAATCACAAATCTGTGTATCCATTGGAAAATAGCTATGTGATCACAATGCATGATTCTTATTTTTTTTGCAATGACTAAAAAAATGAAACACAATGAAATGAAGTCACTACTCTTGGACAGTAATCAAATGCAGCTTCAAAGTAGAGTTTCATGTACCCAAAAAGAAGAGTAGAGTTTGGTTATCCAATATTTGCTGAAAACTGATGATTACCAATACTTTAAAGTCAAACTGGCCACCAAGTCTTCTCTTTAAAAATCAGGGAGGCGTCACCACAGCAACAAGCACAAGCAATTGTAGCATATGAACAGTTAATTCCGGTCTTTTTGTACATAATTTGAAGCAGCATGGTTATAATGATGATTCCTTGCTCTCGCAGATCACAATAAGCCATTACATCATACTGACCAGGCAATTTCATCAACCTTCTTCCCAGTCAACGTCGTCGTCATCATCACCATCTGCAGGAACCTCATCGGCTTGAACATTCAAATCATTGACCTTGTAACCTCCATTTCCATTGCCTTCAAATATACACCCAGAGCACAAGTGAGTGCACACAAATAACATTACCAACCAAAGGGGGAAAAAATTCAAGAAAAGGGGAAACAGTTAAAACTTACAAAGGAAAATTCAGGAGACCCGTCAATATTAAATATGAACATACAAAGTGTTTTTAAAATTTTTTTGGTAATTCTGGTTACAAACAATCCAGGGAAAGAATTCAGATCAATATTAAACAGGCTCCTACTCAACAGCCCCACCGGCCATCATCAACATCTTAACATCCCAATCATTAAAAAATAAAAAATAAAAAAAAAAGTAAGAAGATGTTGAGGATCCCCATTACTCAGTCCTTGTAGCTGTCACCTTTGTGTAACCAAATAATCTTAAAATTACATATGTAATAAAGCTATAGACATGGCTCCCGGGAGATGATCATGCATATTAAGAATATAATTTTGATTAACTAAGACAAAAAAATTCAAGCAACAATATAATTGAACTCAGAAAAAATTACATGAATGTTTAAAATATCTGTCATCTTTTTATTTTATTCTTTTATTTTATTGAACATATCTAAAAATACAATCAGTCATAAATGCAGGTATGCAAAATTTAAACTTTAAGGATTCAAATTTAGATCTAATCGTATTAAAAAGCCGAACACATACCTCCAATTGGAGCCTCCTCCCACTCAGTACCATCATCATCCTCCCCGCGTTTTGATTTGACGCCAACCTGACGATTGGAAGTACTGCTAGAAGGATTAACTGCTGTGGGTGCATTTGACAATTCTTGATTTTTTGCAGCTTCTTGCCATTCTTGTTGTTGCTGAAGTAAAGCAGCATAATAAGCCCTAATATACTCATCCTATAAAAATACACAAGGAAGCAGAGAGTGAATACAAACTTTCGAGTGACTTTGGGAAGCAGGGACAGGGAATAAGAATCAAAACATAAATTACAATTTACGAGCCTGTATGTTTTTATTATCGTCTTGCTCAATTGTTGACTTTTTGTCATCCGTGTACTCTGTTGCTGTGGAAGTTGAAGTCGCATCCATCTTTGTTTCCTGCTTCACCTCCCCACGCTGTTCCTTTGTAAGAACCATTCCTGATCTAATCATCCATGGTGGCAGAACCTTTAAACCTGTACTTTCAGTTTCAGACTTAACACCCTCTCCTTTCCCTTCGGTCCCATTGAAGTCAACTACAACCTGTCCACATCCATCAATAGACTACTTAGCATTTAAAGCTTTTAGGGAAAATATACTCGATGCCAAAATTAAAAGCTGCATAGAAAATTCATTATAATGTAACTTGAGAGCAACCTATGGATTGTCCGTCATATTCAATTATTCACTTTGCCACTTATTTCATGACAAAAGAAAACATTAAAACTATTTTAACCAGGAGTGCAAACGGAAACAAGGAAAAGAAAAAACAGACAAAAAGTTGGCAAGCATATTCATGATACACAGGGAAATTTATGTCAGGCCAATTTGAGACATGCTTAGTATGCCTGCTTTATATAAGTCATTCTGGACCAACTCAGTTGGGTAAAAACAAGATAATGTTACCTTAGTATCACCACTATAAGGGATTGCTCCTCCATTATACCCCAGCTGAGAAATTTTAGAATCAGCAGCATTGATATATGAGTTGGCTGCACGCCCAGCAGCACTAGCTCGAGCTTCCCATGCTTGAAGGCTGCCAAATTCCGGAACAGGCAAGTCTTTTACCCGACTGAGTTGGTCCATTAAAGGCTTGAGCTGTACCTGCATTTACACATGAAATACAATAGTCATCAAATGCAAATTAAATTTTGATCCAGTAGCAACAAAAAATTAAGGCTATGTAAATTCTAACAAATACCATGAAATTCAAAAAAGATTAAACTTACAAGCATGGTTGTCAAAAACGTGACTACACCCGTAAACTGGATCGAGTTTACACCTCTACTCAATACTCACCCAACAAAATCTGCTCAACATATACACTTGGATGGAATAAAAGTAAAACTATTGGTCAAAACTTATAAAGTCGGTGACCTCCAGTAAATCGCAAGTCTGTCCAGTAAATTTTGGGCACCATAACAATGCCTTCAAGTTTAAACTGGCAGCAATTTCATTCCTCTAATCCTCTCCCAATTTATGGCCAGAACAACATAGGAGAATGGAAAACAGGGATGCTCCCTCCTGGTTCTTTCTTTTCTTCTTGGTCTTCTCCTACTATATTGTAGCTAGTAATTTGCCCATCGCAACTAGCATTAAAAGATCCTTATACTGGTTGGAAGATTTTAAAATTTGTCTCTATCTCAAACAGAGACAATCATTTAGCAAACAAGGGGGGCTGCAGAAATAGGTTGAAACGCATGAAACCTGAAAGGTATTTTGATAAATATCCTCCTACTACTAAAGTTTATGTGAGGTGAAATAAGGGGAAAGGGAGTTAGCTATGACCCAAATCAGCAAGAGTGAGCTGATAGAGGGAAATAGGCAAACAACATTATTTAAGAAATTTCTCATTTCTAGCAAGTAGCAAACAATAGAGATAGTCATCATCAAGAATGAAAAATCTAAATAAAATGATCCATCATATGAAGCCAAAAATAGAAAAAAACAGCAAAACCAAATCATATAAGTACCTCCATCTTCTGAAGCATATCCTTTAACTTTTCTCGTCGCCGTCTTCTTGCATTATCATCTCCATCTCCCCCTTCTTGAGCAGCTATCTTATCACTTTCAACCTCAAGTTTTCCATTACAACTTTCACAATGGAAATCCTCATCTTCAAATGATATTAACCTCAGTGCATCCAAAGCATTGTATCTAAAATAATTCAAATTCCAAACTATTATGGAAAAGGAACACATGAATAACTATGACAAATTACGATATTGATTTTACAATGAATTACTGAAACCTTTTCCCACAGGTTGTACATATATATTCCTGAACTGTGTTTTTGTTCTCCAATTCATCTCTCAGCTTATGCTTCATGCGATGCAGTCTGTACCTAACAACATCATATATCTGCAACAAAATTTAAGTAAGAGTTTCAGTATATGGAGGAACCTGAATTTAGTTTTTACTTGTTTGAAAAAATTGTCAGGAAAACAGGCAAAATAACATTGATATTCTCTTCTCCATGCAATAAAACACCCAAATATCACTGGTAAAGCTAATGTATAGAAGAAACAGTGAGAAGAGATGGACCTGCGAATAATCTAGACAACAGTAAGAGTGTGTGTACAGCTTGACCTTTTCTTCTCCCTCTTTTGCTGTCTGTTGACCATCGGCTGTAGCAGCTACAGCAGCACTATAAATTTTTGCACCTTTTGCTGTCTGTGGTAAAATCAGACAATATGTAAAAGATGAAGAAAACATGTACATTATAATATGACTATACATTCTAGTTACAGGGCAGGAACTAAGAGCAAGAGGGAATGGACAGACAACAACCACAACTGCCATGGTAAGGACATTCACGCATACACAAGATTTAGTGGGCATTTCAGGAAACAGAAAGTCTCGTTATAACCAAATTGAGAAGCTACAGCATGATGACAACTGCCAAGTACCTTATTTCATGATAATGTTAGCAGTAGCAAGCATAATAGCATATCAGTCTTTAATGTCCGTAAAATTAGAAAGAAGGGTGAATCTGTTGCTGGAGGTCAATAGGCAAGTTAACAGATCGAACAGAACCACAAAAGAAAATAAGACCCTTTTACAACATCTTTAGAACATCAAGATTAAGCCAAATTTCCAATCACAATTGCAACGAAATAAGCAAACTAAAACAGAACGTTTTGCAAAAGCTTAAGTACTCAGGTGTGGTGGCCCCTCACATAAATAACAGGAATAAACATTCGATGTTTGTTTCACCTTATCGGATAGTACTAACCCCAACCTTTATCCTTTTCATTAAATTTTGAAGAAGAAAATAGAAAACATAAGAAGACAATTATGATGGAGAAAGAATATCATATTGTAATAAAATTAAATATCTCCTTTTATTTCTCTCCATTTAGATTGACATGCTGTAGCTTCCAATTCATATGAATTACACTCATAAATCATTCCGTGAATTGTTAACAGAAGGAATGCTGTAGCATCAGTCATCAATGACTGACTGTCAGCTCCATCATCCTGTTAAAATCATTCAAAAAGAGCAATGCTAAGCTACATATAGGCTCACTAATACAATCATACAATGTATCAGATAACACAACATGCCCATCTGATTGGCTAACACTCATAAGCCAAGACCAATTCACAAAATGACAGCAAAGCAATGCATGGACAAAACGAAATAATTACCTCCCTCCTATGATCTCGGGTAATTATCTTTTCTTCTTCAAAGAACCGCAGAGTTCGACGAAGCTGTTTCGTATGCAATTTGAGGTCCTTTGCCAAGTCTTCTTCCCTAACCCATTGTCGTCTGGAGGGGGAAAAAAGAAGAATAAAAGTCGACCAATTCAATTAAAAACCAAACAAAATAAATAAACAAACAAATGCACCTGCTAATTTTCAACATAGTCAAATACTCAAGTTCAACCAATATCAATTTTTGCATTTCTTCAACCCCCCAAGCTCAAAATCAAACCCATACTTTCACTGTGCACTGGTCCTGGCAAACTAACTGTTCACAGTATAGTTGAAATTAGAGTTTGTTTAGTCAGTTAGAGATTAGTTGACAGTTACTTGCACTCATTAGCCTACATAACCATATATTACACCTGTAGCAATCAACTTTCACCACTAGTAAAATTCACATCCATCATTTTCTCAACACTAACAGGCATTGCACCTAAAAAAAAAAAAGTTCCATTCTCTCAGTTTCAATTAAAAATTGAAATCGTTTTTCTTTCAGTTTTTGATTTGATTCCTATGCAATTTCACAAAGGCACGTGTTGCAAAATCTGACGAAGAAGCAGAGAAAATCGGAACCTGGTGAGGGCATCGAGGACCACAACGGCGATTCCTCTGTTGTCACTCCTTCCGGTTTTGGGCTGATTATCACCTTTGCTCGTTAGATCATCGTAGAAAGCCCTGGCCACTAGTTTCACCAATCTACGCAAACCAAATTCCACCACAATCAAAAATCAAAACCCAAAAAAAAAATAAATAAATAAAAACATTTTAATTTCGAATTCCAATTCGGAAATCGATTTTTTTTTTCAAATTTTTGATGAACCCTACTTGTTGTAGTGTTCGACCATGGAATCGATCTGGTTCAGGGTTTTAATGCAGTGATTATTAGGGTTGCCGTTGCTGCTATTACAGTTGCTGCCTATGCTGTGCAACCCTTGCTTTCAATTCAACGCTCATCAATTTCTCATTTCTGTGAGATTTTGTTACAATTTTACAAGTGACTGGGTTCATTGTGAAATTTATATGTGTGCCTATTTATAATCTTGAATTTTATCCAACTTCGTTTTATATTTAGCGTGTTTTTGTACTTTCAATTGCTATGGTTAAACTTAGGTAATGTCATTCTGAGTAAGATGCTGCACAGCATTACCTTTATGAGTTGATCATGCAAAGCAAATAATATGCTAATTGCATTTTTCTTTTTCTTTTTCTTTTTTTTTGGGGGGGATTTGGTATGCTAAAAGGACACTGGTTAAAAGTTGAAAAATTTTTATTTTCAATATTTCCTCCACAAAATACTATAAAACAGGAAATAGGAACAAGAAATAAAGACAAAAATTAAATAAACCCTAAATTTCTACTCCTATTTGTAAAGTCGATAAAGCAACAACTTTGAGCTGTTCGGCTTTTTGTAAGGATTGATTTCGTTTTATATGTAAGGAAAAATAGGATCATGAAAGTGTTAGAAAATTGGCTCAATTATTTTAATAAAAGAAAAATTGATTTTATTTATAGTTGTTCTTAAAAAATGTATCATCTCAATTTAATTTTTCATTTGATAAAATTAAATATAATTTTTTGTCATTAATTCTTTTTATGTCACATGTTTTATCTGAATTGACAAAAATTAAATTAAGGGTAAGAGATAAATATGTTATGATGGATGAGGATTTGAGCCAGCCAACTCTGTATCTTTGGTCTACAAAGTTTTTTTCTGGGCCATGCTACAGTATATTGTTTATTTAAGTCGAAAGACTTTTAACAAAAATTCTTGAACCCAACTTAAAAGCCCAGCTAAGAAGTTGTTTAGTTATGGACAGTAATGATCCGCAGATAAATTATATGATGGTCTGTATACTTTACAAAGGCCAATTTCATTCAATTTCCATTAGGGCTTTATTTCTATTTTAATTTCCTATATTTCTTGTTTTCATAATTTTATGAAGAAAATAACAAAAATAAAAAATAAAGATAAAAAAATAAGATTTTATTATTTTTATATTTTCCTTCACAAAATCCTAAAATTAAAAAACATAGGAAATAAAAATAAAAATCAAACGAGCTCTTAGTCTTTCTTTAATCATCTGTGCTATTTTTTGGACTTCAATGAAATTAATGGAGAGGCAAGAAGTCTTAGATATTAGGAATGACGATTTCTTCTAGTATTTGGAGACCTTTGTGAAGATTATCTTATTTGTGGCCTCAAATTTAAAGATTTTCCTCTACAAAGATAGAATTAGACATAAAATTTCCTTCAAAACAAATTTGAAGATAAGAGTGAAGAACACACCGAGAGAGGGAGTGGGGTGGCACTCTTCACCCTTATCCCTTGCATGTGTCATCCCTGTTATAGAGAGATGGTTGATTTTCTATCTTTAGATGGCAATAAAAGAAGACAAAGAATTGCACAAATAAGATTTTAATATAACTTTTAACAATTTCATTTTAAGTAAAGGCTTTAACTTAATCTGTTATTATTGTTAATATTTTTATACTATTATTTAATTATACGTTCCCATATTATTAACAAGATTTGAGTGTAGTATTAAGAGAACTACATTCTTTTAGAGAAAGTTTCAAAGTTTAAATTATAAATAAGGTAATTGTTGGGAGGTGTGTCTAAGAGAAAAAATTATTTGTTATCATATTAAAAGTGTTTGACTTTAAAAATAATTGTGATACTCAAACTCTATTAATATTGTGTTTAAAATACTATTATTAAAATTTTTACCTTCTAAAATAGATCAAAATTTCACCTTACAAGGGCGGAAACATTCATTGACCACTATTGTGTGATCAAATTGGCATGAAAAATAGAGGAGTTGGGAACCAATATTTTCTCCCTTTAAATACATTATCTAATTTGGGTGATAAATTCTAGACTGAAAAGTGCATAACTAGACGACCCTATTTTTTTCGGTACATACTAAATTATCTTGTTATTTTTATTGAATTATGAATAGTTTATAAGGTAAGTTTTAAAATGGTCCTTATTGAGTTATGGACTATCTTGATCCTTGAATCCTATTCATAAAAAAAATTTATCAATAATTATTTTATTATATAAAAAATATAATATACAAAATTCAATGAACAAGGAACCAAGGACCAAGATGGCCCTTGGACCATTTTAGCCACATCCCAATTTACAATGACCAACATGTTAGGTAAGGCTTTGTTTATAGCAGTTAGCACTTGGTAAGGTTTCCCTTTATTAGCTTCCTAATACAGGAGTACTTCCCACAAAGGAAATTAACTTTAGGTTTTTTTTATGTGGTGCAAGTGTATGCAGATGTACAGTTCGCAGTTGTATACAAGATGAGAAATATTAGCTCAACCAATTGAAAGAGATTGATTGGATATTCCCAACCCAAGGGGAAAAGATTCAATGCACCTTGCTCTTCTTTTAAATGTTGTAGATATGCTTTCAATTCATATTATGTACAGGAAATCTTACCAAAATTTAGTAGTGGGGTAATCTCTGCTCTGAAATAATGATTGCAGCGACTGCTCTACTATTCTCTTAGACTAATAACCTTTTAATAAGTTGGTACTAATTATTAAGCAGTTTGACAAGATCTACTGAAAGTGTCACGTTTGAATTGACTCATTGGTTCCGGACTATGAGAGAGCAGAAAGTGAAAACAACTTCTGAGTTTTTTATTCAATAAAGCGGTTTAACTAGAACCGAAAAAGATGTGCATGTATGATAGATATAACTTGATTCAAGTAAATGGTGCAGATTTCACACGAAGAGAATAAACTTAAAATAGTCCTTATATGTATATGCACATTAAAACTTTCCAAGTGTTAGTGAAAATGTTTTTATTGTATAAGAGCTTGTGTTTTGTGACAGACATGTCACACATATGTACATTATATTGGCTACATATATACTAGATATATACTATATGTGGACTTTCATTGTATTTTCGGGGCCACATTTATCTTCAATGAAATCCTCGATAGCTATATATTGAAACTGGACGAAACTGAGCATCCAGTGATGGCTCAATCTAATACTTTCTTGTTACATGCATATTTAGCATATATATTGATCCAGATTAGATTGATCTTTTTGTAAACTACATGGAACAGCTCGGCCTGGAATGTAGAGTGGTTTGTTTAATTAACCTCTGTGGGTTTGGATCATTAAGAATTATGCATTGTAAATGAAGGGAACTTAGTTTAACTGTGATGCCAAAGAAAATTCATGAAGAATTCATATATTGATTGTTTCAAAGGTTTAATAAAAGACATATAATAGTTGTTATTTTGTACATGGGCAAATTAATCAGTATAATTAAATGAGTTTCAGGTATAGTCCAATTTTGATACTTGCAAGGCTCATGGATCATTGGTTCAATTGACGATACAAAGTAACCCTAGAGACTTCATTGATCATGGTTTAAATAAATCATCATGAATACAGGAAATCCAAAATAGCTGGGGAAATGAGAATGATGCAAGCCTGCTTATAGTTTCCATCGATCACTTATAATCACAAGAAATCTAACTGAGGTTTAACGGAGACAACCTGAAATTGGCCTGCACTAAGTTATGAGTATAAATACGCGCCTCTAGGCAAAACTAGCACGTATTAGAAGCTCCACTTGGGCATATCATTACCATTTTACTTAATTATTTATTTCAACATCAACGTAGTCATAATGAGTTCTAGCTAACAATAGCAAAGGAAGAAATAGGCTAGAGTCCTTTTGTTTTTGTCTTTGATCAGAGGTATCCACTTGATTTTTAGCCCATTAATTACATTCGGTTCAAGAAACTGAAGAACCCATTAAGAGTTCAACCTCTCATAACATAATTTTTTCTATTCCCAATGCACAAATCTTAAAGTCATTTGAATGAATTATTTATGTCAAATAATAATAATAATAGAAATACTTAGTCACTCTAAACAACTTGAGATGTCAAATAATAATAATAATAGCAATACTTAGTCACTCTAAATAATTTGAGATGTCAATTGCATTAACTCAATGTGTCCTTAAAAAAAAAAAACCTGATGTCCGGTTTGTTTCTCCACATACATATGCTAATATGCACGCAAAAACTTAATGAGAGAGGGAAAAAAAATAAATGTGAGCTATTAAAAAAATTTACTTGATTAAATTTTATTTTTATCTGTATTC
This sequence comes from Pterocarpus macrocarpus, assembly GCA_031439585.1. NCBI lineage: Eukaryota > Viridiplantae > Streptophyta > Magnoliopsida > Fabales > Fabaceae > Pterocarpus > Pterocarpus macrocarpus. The sequence goes on along the minus strand of CM062516.1, from coordinate 53,161,849 downwards.
TTTTGATTATCTTAGTGAAGCCCTTGTTTATCAGTAAGTCTTAATGTTCAATTTCTTTATCTTTTCTCATCCTCTTACCAAATCTTCCCATATTCCTTTTAACAAAGAAGACAATGAAAAAGCTTTCTCTCACCTCAAATTAAAAAAAAGAAATAAGAATATTAAACTTCTGAAGATGCAAAGTGCTGCCTATATGAATATTTATCCACACACACCTAACACAATTACTCCTTGGAGGCTCTCTTTGTATATAATTAAGCAGTGGCATTTTTGTTTTGGGCTCATTAATATCATGACATTAGTATTGTAGCTTGTGTCGTCCACTATATTATTCTTTCATGTTCGGTTAGTGGCAGATAATATCAAAATTAAAACAGCTAAGATTCCTCCACAAACGATATTGGCTTATAAGGCTACATATCTATCGTTGATATATATGAAATACAAAAGAAGACACAGAATGCGATTTGATTAATATATATATGCGCCATACTTATCGCCAAGGATTTTCAATCTATATAGTCTCAGCCTGCTATATATGCAGCTCAATTGTCGTACGAAAGTGCCACCTCATTTTCCACTGCAATTAGCCAATTACCTTCCGAATCACCTAACATGCAACTTGTTCAGTGATGTTAAATACCCAAAATTGGAGTTTACAGATGTAGAATTACAGTTAGAACTAGTTGCCACTTAAATAATATTATTAGACTCGAATACAAACACTTTTGCAATTGTAGCTAATTATGAGTGTAGATATTATATAAATAGCACTGCTCAAATTAACTTGTCACATGATTATGGATCATAAGATAATTTATTTTTTTGGAAAAGGAAGTATAAAGAAAAATAGTAAAGCTAGTTTTACCATCATTGCTTCTTTTTGTACTCGACGAAGATACCTCACGCTAAATTAATTAATCTCATGTGAGATTAAGAATGTACTTGACAAAAATAAATAAACATGATATAATCACATATAGCAAGCCATCATCATAAATACATGCATGTCTCAGTGCATACTAATTTGCGCTATTTCTTTTTCATTAATTCTTTAAGTTTTTTATTGTTATATATTAAACACCTTAATCATTTTGCAGGCTAGAAATTAAAATAAACAAAAAAAATATATAATCACATATATAGAGCAAGCCATCATCATACGTGCATGTCAAAATGTAGTCTTATATTCACACTCTAACCTTCTTCCAGTATTTTTTTTATAACCGCAATCGAACACCCCTGATCATCCATTGTTAGGATGGAGATTTTCGCTTTAACAAGAAATCAAAATAACCTATATCCCATATCCTGTACTGCCTCACAGAAAGATACACACTGATTGAAACTATAAAGTGGTGCTATCAAGTACCAACTTATCTGTTATTTAATTTAGTAGGTAAAACTTTTTAAATATATGAAACGTAATCATGAAATAATATAACCGGATAATTCCAGTTTTGCATAATTAATATCCTCCTATATATAATATATTTTTAATACTTCTTCTGGTGATTAATCAACAGAAACCATATATGCTTAGTTAAGTACGCCCAGATGTATAAATTTATATTGCAAATAGAATGCATAACTTCTTGGAAATTTTACTTGCTTTTAGAATGTTTCCTCTTAATCTTGTTCATGAAAAGAGGAAATGAAAATGCATGAAGCTTGTGTTGATAGCAAAGCCAGAAAATAATTCAAAGACCACTCATTAATCAAAAAGCCAAATTCTCCTTGAGTTGGTTGTGAATGCTAGAGCGAAATAAGTGCAGAAGCCATAGGCACTAAGATTGAAAATGAGCACACGTCATGACAAGGTGGGACTGATGTCATCATAAGCTCCACCCAAAGGGACTAGTCGTGGATTATGGTATAGGTAGTGGTGGTGCAGCTATCATCAAATGTTTGAATAGGGCTCTTCCAAAATTAAATTCCTAACACTATATTAAAAAATATGAAAGATTAAAAATATGTATATACATAAAAGGCATGTTATATATAAAAAGATAGAAAATTGAAAAAGCTAAGAAGAATGGGACCGAAGCAGACATGCGTGTGACCACAAAAGTGCCCTAGAAAACAAGTACCCTTTCCCTCTGAGCTTCCATGCCCTACAGAAAAAAAAATATTATATAATTAAGTGAAATAAAAAGCTTAAAGGAAGAGAAGAGAGAGAGAGGGGGGAGGGGTTCCATGCTGAAGCATGTTAACAGTAACATTGCAGAAAGAAAAGAAAACACAGTGCCTAGTGACTGACCTTGTTAAGAAAAAGATAACCCTCTTTCCCAAAAGAAATAGTGAAAGGATGCCTGAGAGGAGACATAGTAATTTGGTTATGTGTACTTGCAATTAAAATGTTAGATTTCCTCGACCTTCCGTTACTTATGCAGTAATGTTGTTCTCCTTTTCCCAAATCGAACCCAGAGGCAAATTATGTAGGGAAAAAGTTTAGGGGGAACAAAGGCTTGTAGTTCTGAAAATAAATTCATCAATATTTCAATATAAAAGTCGTAATAGTTCATTTGTCCTAGAAGGAAAAATCACAAATTTTAAAAAATTGTAATTTTTAAATATGAATGATGATTGAAAAAAATTGGGTTAAAAATATTGACGTGGAGATAAAATTGATGATTAATTTTTTTTGGAATTGTTAAACATAAGTTCTCTTTCCCTTTTATAATAATAATATTGATTTCTTTTAAATAGAAGAGGTATTTCTTCAATGTGTTTATAATATATTTAAGTGAGGATTTACGTTCGGTAGAGTTATAGTTTACCAATAGGAACCCTTATATTCAAGTTAATGGAGAGTTAGAATGTTAAATATGATGAAAACTATTTGATTATAAGAAGCACATCGAAATTCATACAATCGTTATTAATAAGAAAATAAGAAGGGTTAAAGCAAATTGAAAAGTAATTTCTAATGATGAGAAAGTAAGCTAGACTTACTGGTGGAATTTTAAGTGTAAATAAAGAAGTCCTATATTAATTAAATTTAAACCAAGTGAAAAGTATATATTTGGGAGGATCCATAAACTCATTACTTTAAAGTTTTGGGTTAAAATATAGCGTCCGATCCACTTTTGTGGTTTCTCACTTAGTTCGTTAATTTAAATTTTTATGATTTTTGAGCTCCCTCTTACCACTTTACCCAATGATATCAAAATCAATGGTTTGACTTAGCCTTAACTAAGCTGAGTATTTGAAATTTAAATTTGGATATCGCAAATTGGTTTGTGTGTTGGGTGTGGTACCATCGTGGCAGCCTTTAGCCAAGATTTTGTGCTCGATTTTGCCATGAATATTTGAAGCTTTTGCTTAAGCATACCATGTTGGGTGTCACACTTGAGGGGAAAGAATGTTAAAATTTTAAGTGTGAGTAATGATTTGGATTAAGATGTGGCTTTCATCCCGCTTCCATGAACTTTCACTTAATCCGTTAATTTAGATCTTCCCGATTTGGGTTCCCCTAACCTATTCTCCCAACACTGAGAACAATTTCTTTCTATAAAATTATCCTGTGATGCATATAAGAATTCTTACCTTAATGTTTTAATTAACAATACAACCAATAAAGTCAATTAACAAATTAATTCAACAAATGATACTGAGTCTCTTCTAAAATGTAAGCAAATTGTTTTAACATTTTTGAGACAATTGATTTTTATTTAAAAATTTTATTTCAAAATTCTTTTTAATTATTTCTATTCATGTACTAAAGCAAGTACAAATAATTTTAAGAAACCCTAAATTTACTGGATTCCAAAAAATCAGAACATTTTAAAATAAAGAAAAACATATATATTATATAAATTTCGTCGGTCATTATCTCTGAACACTCAACAATTATAATGTTCAATAGGGAAATCAAGTATGTATAGGCTTTAATGATTTTTGTTTTCCTTTTGATGGCCAAATTGCTTATGAAACCGAGGCTTTGCCAGAGAATAAAGAGATCTAAGACTTGCCTTTTAAGCCAGGGCTACTAAATTACCCTGCTTGCATTTTACCATGCATGAGTCATAAAAAGATTGAAACAGAAACCGATATTATGAACATCTTTTGGACCAACCATCGAGCACCAACCACGTCTCCAGCTGCTAGAACAGTGAGTCCTCTACAAAGAAAGATGGTCGAAATTACCAAGAAGGGAAGTAGAATATATATATATTATTGAGTTAAACTATTTTGATTTCTAACTAAATTTTGTTGCATAAAATTGAAGAGGTAGAAGGTGTGGTGAGCAGGTGAAGCTAGAATATGAGAGAGAGAGAGCTTGAAAATCTATGACACTTGTCAAAAAGTAAATGGAAACATCTATTATTCCCTGGTGTTGTGTGGCCTTTTCGAGTTCTAACATTCTGGTGGACAATATCTTACCAACCATTCCAAAGTGACATATTTATGCATTCCTTTCACAATAATTTTAGGAGTGATCTTTTGGCTCTGTCTAACAAACAAAATAATACTACTAGTTTTAAGTGATAAAATCACGTTATTGGCTGCCCTTTGCTGTCTCCTTACTTTTAGTCAATTGCATTCACGAGGTTATGGAACTGCATTTTACTTATGTTAATTTATTCTAAGAAAAATAGATATGCATTTCCACTCAGAGTTGGTAACTTTTTTATTTTTCTTTTTACATTCGTGAGATTGAAGTTTAAATTTATAATCTTATATAAATTATCTAAATTCCTCGTTATTAACTCACCTCTCCAATGACTCACTCATAGTTGGTAAACTAAATATACTTTGTAAATTGTTCATTCAAATTGAGAAAACTTAAGGGCCGAGAATGGAAATCAAGTCCATATGTGATAATTAATACGGATGATTTTAGTTCATTTGCAATATGATGACTTGCTAATTATCATGCTAAAAGCCTCACAATGATCTGAACTTAATTTAGATTAAACTTTAAGCATGGGTTACCTTGAAGTCAGGCATTACTGCTGCATGCCCACGTAAAAATGAAGGCAATGCCTCACTCACTCAGTTTCTCTATATTTATTGCAATGTTTGACATCAAAAGCTAAACATCTCAATTAGCACTAGATATCTCTCCTCTTGTTTTCCCGTTTGTCCTTCATCGATGGACCACACCCTCCACTAGTAAAGATCAAATGCTATATGGTATACCACATGCTTAATTTGTTTCCCTATATAGCTTTCAGAAGGACAGGGTGATGAGGAATATAAATATTATTATTATGACTGAAACCAAGGCACGTATGAGGAGAAGGAAGGAGAGAGAGAACACGCAGTGGAGGGAGAGAAAGAGAGGTGGAAACTGTGGAAGGTGGAGTGTGTTCCAAGACACAATGATTACATGGTCTTGGAGAAAGGGTGGCGTGGACATAGCAAGAGTATAGAAGAACGTGGGGGGGCTTGACCGAGGTACCAAGGAAAAGGAAACGCCTAAAGGGCAAAGGCTTAAAAATGCCCCAAAATAAGTAATAAAATAATCGAAAGTAGTATTAAATTAACTATAACTAAAAATAACGGGGAAAACTGTTGTACGAATAGTCAAATACCTTAAGTTCAGTGGGAGAATTACTTGTAGCCTATTTAAATATTAAACAATCGAAGGACTGTTTAATATATATAAACGTTTAGATAAATTAGAAATAAGCTTTTCGTACATATCAAACGATTTATTTAGAATGAATTTTTAATGGTTCTTAAAATTGTATGTGTGCTTCAATATAGCTCTAAAATTATATAAAAATTTGCAATTTAATTCCTAAAATTATAAAAAGTGATTCAAAATAATTTTTGAAGGTGATATTTATAGAAACGAACTTGAATCACTATAGTACTAATTTGTAACATTTTTTACAACTTTAAAGATTAAATTATTAATTCCTTAATTTTAAATATTAAAATAAAATATATATACAATTTTAAAGACCAAAATAAATATTCTCTCTTTTATTTATTATCTAAACTATTCAATTTTTAGTGTTACTTTTTATCGATAAACGAAGTTATCCCATAAAACTGAGCTTTTAATTAATTAGTAATAATAATATTATTATAGAAATTTAATTCCAAAATATTATTGTTATACTCTTTAACTAAGGGTTAATTATAATTTATCCCCATATATTATAGGTCATGTATACTTTACCTCAATATTTTAAAAATATGCAATCCAACACCCTGTATTTTCATGATCTGTACTTTGGCCCCAAATAAGTGTATTATACTCCTCTAAATTTTTGGATCATGTGCAAATTAACTCTCTGAACTTTTCAAAATGTGCAATCCGACATCTTACATTTTTTATCAATTATAAACAAAAATGTAGGATATCGAATTGCACATTTTGAAAAGTTCAGAGAGCTAATTTGCACATGATCCAAAAATTCAGAGGAGTATAGTACACTTATTTGGGGGCCAAAGCACACATCGTGAAAATGCAGGGTGCCAGGTTGCATATTTTAAAAATATTAGGGGTAAAATACACATGACTTATAATGCAAGGGAGTAAAATACAATTAACTCTTTAATTAATTTTTAAACTCTTTAAGATCATACTATACAAAAATAAATTAATTCACATATAAAATTTTTTCTTAAACTAGTATGAGTTTAAATAAACATTAAAAAATAATAAACTCTCTATTATATTTACTTGCAAGTTTAGGAGTACAAATCTGCATTTGATTTTGCTGTAAGAACGTAAAATATTGGTCATTTTTTAGGTATTTTAATTGATTTACTTATGTTATACAATATTTATTAGATTTATTAAATTAGTTTTATATATTTACAAAATAATATACATATAAAGTAAAGTATGATATAAAAATTAAAACATATATTTAGTTATATTTTATAATATTTTTTTATTTATTATGCTATAAAGTGAAAACGATTCAATATTCACTATAAATATATGCTATTAAGTTATGCTTAATTAAAGTTATGTTTTTTGAATCATATTGTAAAATATGTAAACTTTTACAAGGTTACAAATCAAATTTACAATTTAAATGAATTAAAACTTTATGAAGTTATCTAAATTCTTGAGTTTGAAAACTTGATTCCAAAGTATACAAACTGTTTGAAAGAAAGGAAAAGGTTTGGCTTAGCCATTAATCATGATGATAGTATCAGTCTTTAGGTCCTTGGTCGGTCGACAATCTGTGTTGTGTGTTGACTCTGCTCTGCTCATGTGTTCCCATCCCCACCTCTCCTTCTCTCACACATAGCTAGTGTAATTATACACTTTGAAACAATCATAAACAACCAAAAATAAATTTTACTTCTATAAGTTTATTCTATAGATTAAATGTGTACAAAATAGATACAGCAAGTCCGGATTAATTATAAATTTGACATTTCAAATTCAGGTTTAGGATGTCTAAATTAAATTTCGTTTATGAATAATATGTTTGGCAAAATTATGATTGAGTTATATTTAAACGTAATTTTGAATTTTAAACTACGATTTAAATCAAAGTGAAAAATCACTTTTTTTATTAAGCTAAATTGTAATTTGTAAACTACAATTCTAACACATTAACATAGTTTGAGTTTAAATTTAATCTAAAGTGTAATTTTTTTTAGATTTTTACTTTATAATATTTTAGTATAGTAATAAAAGTGTTATATTTTTTAAATTATTATAATAAAATTCTATTTTCAAGAATTTAAGATATATAATTAAACGATACTATAATATATTCATTATATTTCAAAAAAAAAAAAGATACCTACACACACTTAATAAAAGTTACATAGGAGGATAAAGATGGAGAGATTGCCGCAAGAGGAAAGGAAAGTGGACTAGCAGCACTCAAAAATCCCCTATTAGAGGGAGAGATCAGAAGAAAATAGAAAGGGGAAGAGTAAAAAAGAAAACAAAGAGACCAAAAGAGACCAACAAAGCACAAAGGAAAAGGAAAGTTTTGTTGAAGGGTAGAAGGATAAAAAGGGTCACCACCTTACCCCGCACAAAGGTTTGTGGCAGAAAAAAACCTACCAAGTGAAAGAGATTTGACATTGAGGCAGAAAGAGATATAGAGAGATCCAAACCCCTTGGCCTTTTTCCTTCAACAGCCCACCACACCACAAGAGAAAGAAAAAACAAAGAATGTAACTGATTAATTGATCCCCCACAGCATGATAGAATTAGAAAGCAAGAATTAGAAGACCATAATCAGTCATCACACATCAAAAGGAGGTTTGTGTCCCACTTTCTTTTCGCCCCCCCCCCTCTCTCTCTCTCCCTCTTTTCACTAACCCACGTTGTCCTTGAATACCCTTTTCATTTTTATTCCTTGTGCAAGTGTAAAGCAAAACCTCCCCAAGCTTTTATTCTTCCAATCCTACTTTTTCTTAGTCACATCAGACAAAACAAAAAAAAAAATTGTAGATGCATACAAACACCTACCTTAGCTTCTGACATTTGAATCTCCATATTAATTTTTCTTTTTTTTATATATATACATATTTTCACCCCATACAAATTATTCTATATATAAAGCATTGGAGTTTGTATATTCTTCAATATAGAGTTCAATATATATAAAGATCATCAGGGAAATAATGAAACAGGAAGATTATCAAGGGCAGTGTTCTTCGCAAGCCATCAACAACTTTCAGGCCTATCAAGAGCATCTTCTACTTCAACAACAGATGATGCAGCAACACAACATGAGTGATGATATCTTTGGAGGAGGATCAAGAGGGTTGAACATGTTCCCTTCTGATCATAATCAGGTCCCTCCAATCTTTCAGCAGCCATGGTCCATGCCACAGGTTCATAACCCCTTCAATAACCCTGTCAGAGACCACCATGACCCATTTCTTGTCCCTCCCCAACCTTCACCCTATGCAAGCTTTTTCAACAGAAGGGTTCCTTCTCTTCAGTTTGCGTATGAGGGTTCATCTTCTCATGACCATATGAGGATCATATCAGATACCCTTCAACCTGTTTCAGCTCCCTTTGGGCTCCAAGCTGAGCTAGGGAAGATGACTGCTCAGGAAATCATGGAGGCTAAGGCTCTTGCTGCCTCCAAGAGTCACAGTGAAGCTGAGAGGAGGCGCAGAGAGAGGATCAATAACCATCTTGCCAAGCTGCGCAGCTTGTTGCCAAGCACAACCAAAGTAAGTAAAAATTAATTCATGAAATTGAATTCTTCGCACAACCCACAAATTCAAAATTTAAAAAATATGCATATGAATCATGAATAGTTACTATTAATTAATCATCTTAGCTCCAAGATGTAAAACAAAAACTAAAGATTTGCTATATGTTATTAAAACCCCTACAACATGTACATAATATAAGAGTATTCTATTAAAAATCATAATATATAAGATTATGTTATATGGGATATTCTTTCTTCGTGGAGTTTCAATTGAAAGAGTGATTTAATTTATAAAATCTTTTGAAGATTCTATTCGTTACTTTGGTCTGAGAGCAACATAATCAATATCTAATAACCTTTTAGAAAATGAGGTGCAAACAGTCTCATTTGTTTGCCTGCTTTTTTTTTTCACCACCCTTCCTTTTTGGCTTTGCTATTTCTTGTTTCTTTTTTTATATACATTGTTCTATTCTTGTTTTTTTTTTTTTTGCTCGGCTTTCTTCTCATTAATAACTTTAATTATGAAGATGTATTGTTTCGGAGTCTCTCTGTGTGGTAGTTCCGAGGAGGTGGCTAGGAAAAGTAATACTAGTAAAAGAGGGAGAGAAAAGGGTGTTAGCGTTAATGTCGCACAGTTGATACGATAAAGAGGAACCAAGTAGCAGTTGAAAAGCCTCGCATGAAAATTTCTTGCTGGATAATACTGATTAGTCAAACTCAGTTCGAGAATGAAAAGAAATAAAGCCAGGGACAAGCCAGCACCCTTGTCAGTCACAAACACACACACTATAACCACGCTCTCTCATCTCACCTACAATATGCTGCATGTCACTCTTCCACCATTCACAAACACCCACTAATTCCATCCCACAATCATCATGCCATAACCTACCAACTTCATATAAGATCTTGATTAGATTCTCACACACTAACATGATAAAGTAATGTACGAAAAAGAAAAGAAAAAAATGTTATAATCAATCAGTTTTGTCTATTTTCTCTTAATGTGATCTTTTCATATTACTAACTAACATGGTAGGATCTAGATGCCATGACACTTAGCTAGGAACCCCACCATTTTTCAAGCTATGTTCAATTTCAGTGCGATTTTTTTCTTGCCTTAGAGTATCTCTGCAGACATTACTATGAGATTAAACTTGAATTATTACGATTAACAAACCCTTCCAATAATTACAATTTCAGTGCTTTAATTTATTGTATACGTATGATTTATATGATATATTCTTTTCCTTCCATTTCATACTAATATATTTTTTTTTCAACTTTTGTAGACAGATAAAGCATCTTTGCTAGCAGAAGTGATTCAGCATGTGAAGGAATTGAAGCGCCAAACATCATTGATAGCAGAAACGAGTCCAGTTCCGACGGAGGCTGATGAGCTAACGGTGGATGCATCTGATGAGGATGGCAAGTTTGTGATCAAGGCCTCGCTTTGCTGCGAAGATAGGTCAGATCTCTTGCCTGAACTCATCAAGACCCTGAAAGCTCTAAGGTTAAGAACCCTCAAAGCTGATATCACAACGCTTGGTGGGCGTGTCAAGAACGTGTTGTTCATCACCGGTGAAGAGGATTATTCAAGTAGCAATAGTGAGGAACATGACCACTACAACCAGCAACAGTACTGCATTAGCTCAATACAAGAAGCACTGAAGGCAGTGATGGAGAAGAGTGTTGGGAATGAGTCTGCTTCTGCAAGTGTCAAGAGGCAAAGGACTAATATGATATCAATATCCTAGAAGAACATATTGAGGTCTTTATAAAATTTTAGCTGATTAAAGGCCTATCATTATTATTATTATTATTATCCTACTTATTTATTATATATCTTTTGATTTGCTTTATTTATTATATATGTTTTAATCTTGTTTTGGGGGTGTGTTTCTTTCTTCTCCTTTTTTCTTTTTTTTCATGGTGTGCTGAGAATTGTCATTATAATGTATCTTCTCCATCAACATCATCATATCAAGCAATGAGGTAATGATAATGTGGTTTTTGTACATGTTACTTAATGCTTGACAGCTTATATAAGTTGCTCGGGTAGAGAGAAAAACAGGGAAGGATCTTTTTCGTGGGAAGAGAAACCCTGTGTATATCAAATCCTATACCACGGAATATGAGGGCTTGATTCGTCGTTGTGAGAAGTGAGCCCGTAGCGGCTGCATCTTCTCGGGGCCTCTTTTGTTTTGTTCTGAAGTTTTCGTGTCTACTCTCTCTCTCACTCAGTGATAGTGTAATAAAGTTAGGTTGTGATTATTTCGACTTTCAAAAAAATAATTATAAACTTAAATATATAATTAAAAAAATTTAAATTAATTTTTTTTAAAATTACTCTTTTTAATTTTTACAAAATAGTAAAAAATAAATTTTTTTGATAATTTGATTATTTTAAAAAAAATTCTAAATATATAAAAACTGATTTTTTAAATGAAAAAAGTATTTTTTTTTCTAAAAAAATCACCAACAAACATACCTTTAATCTTACATTGGTTAAAGTGAAAAACAAGAATGAAAATTACATAAGGAAGACAAAAACATTTGATATTATGTGGGTGTGTATCTATCGGTTATTGATAAATTGTGTATAAATACATCAAAAATTTAACTCCATAATTAGAAAATCTGGTGAATACAATAATAAATAGTAATACTAACATCCGATTCTCTAGTTATTATGTACGAAAATCCTCCTGTTATTTGTAGATGAATCACCAATACTAGTCAATTGCACACACATGCACACACACATAACATTTTCCCAAGACTTCATATTTTCCTTTATTATGTGCATTTTAAATATTTACTTTTAATGTATAAATAATATTTTAATATTATAGTATGCTATGCCGCATATATATGGCCGAGAAATGTTCTTGGATACCCAAAGATAGAAAAGAGAAAAAAAATTGTAAAGAAAGTAAAAAGAGTGAAATGATTGATGGAGAAAGAAAAAACTGAGAGAGGGTATTGGGATGTTGGAGTTTTTAATATGTACAAATAATATACCTCTAATTGGCACCAGTAACTGTACCATCATACTGTAATCATAAATGTTTGTTTTTGTACATCATTCTTTGAATGTCATCTTGGACACCCTTATTAGTCTAGCAAATAGACTTGAAAGAAAAATTTTGTGTTTTATATAGCATGCATAACTTTAGATGTACCAAATTGATGTTCAATATGGATGCTAAAATAATACACTTGTATCATAATCACGTAAGATCTACAATGCCATTAGGGATGGCAATAAGTCTTTATGAAAGCGGGAACATGCCCTCCGCCCCCTGTCTCCATTTAAGATTTTGTTTCCCGTCCCTGTCCCTATCCCTATCCCCGTCGCGGGTCTTCGCTCCCCATTCCCTGCGAGGATTTGGATCCCCACGGATATCCGTGGATTTCTATAAAAAAAACTTAAAAAAAATTTAGAAAAGAGAAAAATCTAAAAAAAATACTTTTAAGTCAAAATAAAATATCCATAATTATGTATATTTCATATTATTAGCCAACACAATTTAAATTACAAATAAAATACATATTTACAAATTCGTTATAAGACAATAGAAATATCTAAATTACAAAATAAAAATATTTATATTACAAAAACTCAACTATTCAAATTCCAAATAAAAACTTTAATAAGCCACTTCATATTTAGGTTAAAAAAAAAGAAGCCACAGTTATACTCTTATAGAGAAGTAGAATGACAGTGAAGAAAATAAAGCGAGTTTAAAGTATCTTCATATGGTTATATATATAGAATCGTATTTTAAGTAATTTTATATTTATGCTGGGATTTCACTGGTCCCCATGGGGCGGGGACCATATCCCCCATCTCCGACCCCGCGGGGACCAAACCCATCCCTGTCCCCATCCCCATTGCAGGTAATCCTCGCGAATGCCCGCTTAAATGGATTTTTTTGCCATCTCTAAATGCCATCTTGCAAGCTTATATGAATAAGAGTGATGTTATTTGAATATTTTCATTTAACATTAAATATAATACTTCACTTATACATATAACACTTTTCTTATCTTGATATTCACCCATATGCTCACATATACCGTGTTTAACAATGTTTATACAGTATAATTGTTCAAAAATCATTTTCCTATGAGTAAGAATGATGTTATTTGAGTATCATAATCTATAAGAATTTCTGTCTCATTAATAAAACATGAAACTATCTTATTAATATAAAATTTTGTAAGTATAATCTGCATAATATCTTTTATATGATAAGTATTTTCAATTCAATAAAACATTGATAAATATATTAAAAAATAATAAATGGCACAATATGTATATATAGAATTTAAGTTGATATATTTTAGTATAATGCTATATATATATATATATATAACATTTACATTATCCTTCCTCATGAACCTGAAAATTCAATTTCAAAATTAGCATATAAAATAGAGTGGTGCAAAAATATAAAAAAAAAAATGATATGATAATTACTTGCTATAATTTTGTCGTACATAATAGAGTTTTGTTGGCTAGACAGAAATAGAGATAGAAGAATTTTATCCGTTATAAGACGTACAGTAAATCTTTTAGATTTAGGTATATTTTAATTGTTATATAAATGCAGTTCGTTTAGATCCTCCACTTTATAATTATTGATATCGAGTTCAACGCGGAGCCATAAAAGATTTCCATTTTTTTGTCTTTCAGTACATAATTCATTTGTTTAATCTTTCAATACATATTACTTGCATATGGCCTGAAAGTTATCCATTCAATTAACATTTAGATGATCATGTGTTTAACGGTTTACGTCTTGTCTCTTTTAATTTAATTTCTTTTCCTCTTTTTGCCTATCCACATATGTTTGAAGCAAACATAGAATGCAAGCGTAGCATTTTCACGTAAAGTTTTCACTGTGTAGCTTTTCTCAGTAATATATTTTACCTAAAATCCAAGTGATACCGTTGCTTAGTTTGTTCTCTGTACCATATTGCAACTGTTACTCTATTATATTTTGTGATAATTAACACGATTGAGCTTTTGAAATTTTGTCTGACTTACTTGTATATGACATACATGAAAAAACCTGAGATTCATATATATTAGTTATGACACATCGAACTTTACTCTTATACTTTTTTAATAATTTTATGTACCCAAATAGTTCACAAATAAATTCTCAGGCAATTGAAAATTAGCATGCCTACCAAACACTTCTTACTCTCATGTCATAACATTACTCTCAGAAAAGTCAAATATTATTTTGAATGTTGCTATTTAAACATCTTTGAGAGACATCACAATCAAGACATATTTTTATTTTTAATATGTAGTGCCTATTTGATTTCTGTTTTTATTTCCTCTTTTAAAATTCTTTTTCTTATTTTTCAAAATTTTTTGGAGAAAATAGTGAAAATAAAAAATAAAAAATGAAAACAAGATTTACTTGTTTTCATTATTTCTTTCCTAAAATTCTAAAACATATGAAACAGATAGAAAACATAAAATAAAAACAAACTTCAAACATATCCTTAATTTTTTTTCTAATTATTTCTTATCTCCACTCATATAGTGTCTCTAAACATAGCATTAAAGTGCAAATAATATTTTTCTATGATTTTATGCCATTGATGGGATAAAAATATTTGACTTTACATATTAGCTTAAAAAAACAATAATGCATGTAATGGTCTGCCAATAAGTTATTAGTAGTGAATTAATGAACAGTGATGAGAGGTTTGTGCAATTTGCATGAAGTTATTGTGTAAACTTCAATACTACCAATGCATCAAAAATGGTTTGCCAAATAACAACAATTTCCAAGATAGCATTCACAAATCCAAGTAGAATTTCATACACATATGGAAACTTTGCAAGTTCATCACATTCCCACATTATTACTTGGACAAAAACTATAAAAAAAAAAGGGTTTTTACCTAAATCATGATATGAGAATTTTTAAACAAAAGTCTAAACATGCTAACAATCGTCACCTTCCCTCAAAGTCGCATGAGTACTGACCTTGTAGAAACTTGCTAGTGGCGAATTCCATCATTCTCATTGTCTCATGGTGCAGTGGCTAAAAGTTTAAGTTACTTATCATAGATTCAACATGACACCACAAAGACTGAAATAATTGAAGACAATATAATCAATGATACCACTGAGAGTTGGCTTAACTTGATAGCATCAAACATCATCGGCAAAAAAGAAGTTTTAGATATGATCGTTGACTTGTTAGTGTCCTTGATTTATAATTTATGTGTAACTATCACTTTGAGCACTTATTAAAATTTGTGTCATGCCATTAGAATGAGGAGACCTCCACTTTAAAAGGGAAAAAAAAAAGGAGGATAAAGAGGATAAAGAGGATAAAGATTACAATAAATTGTAAATATCTTGTGTTAGATATATAGATCTTATTGTGTTTCAAACGTAGATTATTTATATATACTTTAGCTAAGAAAAAAGTCCCATATAGCTTAGAAAAAGCTTCCAAGAAGTCTTTATATGAAGATACTTAATAAATAGATATCTTATGGTATTGAGATAGTATGATGGAATCGAACCTTAGTCAAATATACACATGCGCGCCCTACCCTGTCCCGTCGCATCTTGTCTTTGCGCGCATGTGGATTTGCCAAATTTTTACTACCATGGCAATTTAATTTATCCTTCGCGTGTTTTGCCTTCCAAAACAAGATGGTTGATGCTCAACATACCACAACCATCATGTGGACGAATTCTTGTAGAGACCTATATCCAATCGTGAAGGATTTTCCGTCAATACCATTCCACTAAGTATAACTCTGAATAGGGTGGAGATAAATATTTAAGAACGATATTTTACATGATTCATGGTAATCTTTTTCCAAACCTTCTTTCTTTTGCCTTATTCACTGCTTCTATTGTTCTGCTTTGTGTTGACCATAGCTAAAATATTATTATCCTAAGCTTTATTTCCAACATCTTGATGTTAACTTCTTTTTTCTTGCATTTATAGAACTTTTCCCTTCTATATAGCTTAATTGCACCTGACTTTCGATGAAATATATTTCTTGAATCTGCCTACAAAATTAGGAATTCCAAGATATTTTATCTCTAACTAGTTATAATTTCCATCCAATGCTGCACAGCTAATTATATTCTATATTCTTCTATTTGTTGCAATGATTGGTTTTAAAGAAGAGTTTAGAATGGTTCAAATTGATATGTCAGTCTAGAAGCTTGCTAATACGAATATAGGATCAAACATAACACTAATTTCTTGACTAAATCATAAAATATTTGAAGAAAAAAGGTGGGATATTTTCAGGTCATATCTATTATTTTAACCGTTAAATGCAATGTAGATGTGAGTAAAATCCCACATTAAAAAGAAATAAACAAAATAGTAACCATATATAAGAAGAAAGAACCATAAACTAAACACTTTAAAATTCTGATTTGAAGCTTGATATCATATCTACCCGGCATTAACACGGTGCAATTAATTATATGTAGCAACTCTGTTACGAACAAGAGTTCATCAATGTATGTAATTCTCCTGGCGTAGCCAAATACCAGTTGCACACTGTTCTGTCAAACGCAAACGTAATCCACTCTAATGTGTCTAAGATATTCCTACAAGCACAACATTCTGACAAGACAATATTCGCCTCAAAACCCCATTTAACTCAAAGCGGAGAACTCCTTTTCTTTTCTTCATTCTCACTTGAGTAACATGCGTACATTTGATTGGAATTGGCGCATGATATATATATATATATATATATATATATATATATATATATATATATATATATATATATGATTTAATGCGGTGTAGCCAAAGCTATCCAATCTCTCCTGAATATGATGTCATCCCCTCCCACTGCTCATAATGTGAGCCTCTCTCACTCTCTCTATCTCTCTCTCTCTCTTCATATGTGGGTATCTATAAATGTCTTTAAAATTAGATCTACAAATAACATAGCTCTTTTCTTTTTTAACTCTTCATTTGAAGTGAGTTACTCTTTGAAATTTTGCAGCGGTTGCCATTTAATGACTCCATTTCACTAGACTCAATGGGAATATTCGTATCCACATGAACTTTTTGGTATTGACAAGACGCTGATCACATTATATATCGTAGTCCCAAAAGCATGATACACCCTAACATTCTCCTCCACTTCCATCACGCTCAGCAGAATGGCACTAACAGAGTTGTGTGTGTTCATGTCAACCCACTAATAGAATTAGGGTTTTTCTACCACAATTAAAAAAAATTGCCAGCATTTTTAACACAAAAAATGGTTATTGAATTTGGAAAAAAAATAAAGTAATTATATGATTTACTTATCTACTTAAAAATCAATAATTAAGCATGTCACATTTTGTTGAAAAATAAAATCTCACAAATTTTTAAGCTGTCTTGCCTTTTGTTTTTTTTTTTTGGGTCCTGAATGTTACCGTTTGATCGTCAATGAGGTGAGTAGAGACTTTGGATGTTTTTTTTTTTTCTTGGATGTCTTTTTTTGGTCAACCCATGTTGGTTTCTTTTTGTTTTTGGTCAACATTTTGCTTGGTCTAAACACCTGGGAGTTCACGGGCGATTGTGCAAGTCATTGGGCTCACTTTTGCAAAAATTTTTGGCCCAAATTATTAAGCCCGCTTCAGATATCATACTGTTTAGTAGGCTCACTTACGTAATTACGTCACGCAACCAACAACAGAAACATTAATTGTGGCCCATACAGGTCTCAAACCTGCGACCTCGGCATTATTAGCGCCACGCTCTAGCCAACCGAGCTGATAGGCCAACAGCAAAACTTCTCAGAATTTTCAATGCCGAAACTGTTGCTTTTTCTTAACCCCCTTTTCCTGTATGGATCAACATTGTCAGTTTTCAATCATTGATAAATAATATTCAATGGGATTTGATCTTTGCACTACTTTACCTTATTTTCCTATTACTTTGCATATAGAAATTGGCGGAGTCTGCAGTGGAGAGACTTGAGTTTGTCATCATATTAAAATCTTTTATTGTAAAAATATAATTTTATAATAAGAAAGGATTGTTCTGCTCCCTCTTAATTTGCAACGTTCAAGATCTATAAGGAGATCTATAAGGAGGGGCTCTGTGATTTGGGATTTGGTTTTGTGATTTTTTTTTTTCTATTACTTGTTATTCTAGTGAGTAAATACGGAGAACTATAGGGTGCGGCTTCATAATGAAATAGTGGCTCAATCATGCTTTCTTGAAATTTTCTTTTTCCCTCACTTTCTAATTTTGTCTTTGATTCGTTAATGCTTGAAACACTTTGCAAAATCACCAAAGCTAGGCTCCTTTGACCCTCTCATCCAGCTTTGCTCTTATATGTTTCCCAACCTCACATTGAAAGCACAGATTGTCCTGGGTCGTGTCAAAATAAGCAAATGTCCCACTTCCAAGTATTTGTTGTGCTCTCTTATGATTTGGATGCGTTTTCTCTTATTTTTTTATTGTGGAATCACAACTTGAAATTTGATTAATCTTTTTATTTCCTTTTCATGATCAAAGTGTGATACAATTCATGCTCAAGACGATACGTAAGATGCATTTTGCAAAAATTGATGTTTCTCCTTTAATAAGTAAACCATATGGCTCTTGTCGAGAATAATTATTGTGAATATTGTGGGGTTTTTGGTTTATGTGTGATTGGAGGTGAGGATGGTGATTGAAGAAGATGATAGTGTACAACAATGGGAAAGCGTGGTGCCGTGAAGAGGGGGCCGAGGAAGAGAGGGAGGGAGGTTGATGGAAAGGGTGAAAAAGTAATTTTAAGACTCATTTTTATTATAATAGTATTAATGACTATTTTGGTCACAAACTCAACCTCCCCACCGCAGCAGAACTCACTATAGAAATTAGTTAAATTTCTGTTGAATCTGAGTAAACTGTAAAATTGATAACTATTTTTTATCAATAGTTTTAATCTTATAAAATGTAAGAATTTATATCATAAATCATTAATAAGTAGAAAATTACAATTTTACATATTTAATTTTTCCATCATTTACATTTGATCTTTTTTAATGCATCATATACTTTACAAGATTTGAATTCCAAAAAATGTATATGTGTGAATCATCTAAAAAAATATATGACAAACTTTGATATAAAAATATATTTATGTGAAAAGCATTTAGTTTTGATATAGTTTCAGTATAAAAGTTGTTCAATCATAAATTGTCCATTATTAAAAATGTATATTTTGCAATAATTTTTCTTTTTGTACTTGTTTTCCAGCTTTCGTATTCTACAAATAATAATTAAGAAAAGAAAAAATTGTCTAAAATCCTTTTTGTACTTATGATGTTGCGATAATGTTTTGGGACTCACTGTTTCTCAGCCACATTTCCTAAAAGCGGACCCTCCCAAGAAAACCATAAAAAATGAACAACTCTATTCACTAGATCGAAATAAAATATCCATATCCATATATCCATATCCACATGAAATTTTTGGTACCGAGAAGGTAGTCATTCACGTCTATGCCATCCTCCCAAAAGCAGGATAAGCCACAGGGCTTTCTCCTTTTCGGTCCATCACAGTTAACAGAATGGCATAAAAGCAGAGAAAGCTTACACAAGTAATGGGTCAGAGATGTTAATGGAGTAGGCTCATCTCATCTGCTTTCGGCTTATATATTGCATGATTTGGGAATTAATTCTCAAATTTTTTTATTAATGAATGATATATAAGTATATTTATAAATGGTTAATAAGCCACAAAAACATGCTCTGACTCTGATTTGGGATGAGTGTTTCCTTCAATTTAAACTTTTGTTTATCAAAGGAATAAAAAAAATGAAGTAATGGGCAGAGATAATAAAAGGTGTAAATTATAAAATTTGTCTTATCACTTTTAAGGGTTTTTGTTATTAAAGATACAAAAAGGTTATTAAATTTTTCATTTTGTCTCGTCGCTTTAGTCCTTTATAAATATTAATTTGGTAATGTCTTGCATTCTTAAGAGACTAGTTTAGTAAAAAAAATGCTGCAAAGATGAATGTGTTGACAGAGTGAATTTTGGAAGATTTTAATCGAATAATAAAGGTTTTGTCTGAGGTATTCCACTAGTTCTAAGGTAGCATTTGGTAATAGGGTAAGTTATCTAGATTATTAATAATATTTAATTAAATTATCTAAACCCATAACATTATATTGTTTAGTTAGACAACATTGCTAACCGTTCAAATTTCTAAGATAATGTGGATTGTCACCAATATAGTAATATAGATTGTTCCCATGGAATGGTAAAGTGGATTACCACTAATGTAACAATCTTTCTATTATTATTATTATTATTATTATTATTATTATTAATATCATGATTAATTATTAGTAATAATTTAAATAATATTAATTATTTTTAAAAATAATTATTAATAACATTAACTATTATAATCATAATTAATAATTACATTTTTTTATTCTTATTAATTAATAGTTATTATTAATTATTATTAAAAATTGATATTGTAATAATATTATTATAACTACTACTACTACTACTACTACTACTACTAATAATAATAATAATAATAACAACAACAATAATAATAATAAATAGTTATTATTATTATTATCATCATTATTGGTTTAAAATATATATTACCTAATAATCTTTTAGATATTTCAAATAGGGTAATATAAATTGTCACTTAAATTACCTTACATACCAAATACTGTATTTAATATTATCAACAATTTAAAAGATGATAATTTTTTTAAATGATAATCTACATTACTAATAATTTTAATAAGTAATATACCAAACAATACCTAAGGCAATTTGCAATTACTATTGGTAATTGTGCCCTTTTAACAAATGTTCTGAGCTAAGTCACTCGATCAATTTAAAAATATCCTAAATATACGGTATAAAGCCAACCATTAAGTGTATATAACAATAATATTAACCAACAGGGTGTTGATTCAAGTGGAAAGGGTTCAAATTCCTTAAATATAAGATTTTAGGTTTAATTTTAAAATTTATATATATAAAAAAAAATTATTGAAAGGGATCCTCATTTAAGTATCTAATTGTATTTTACAAATTATTTTCTCATATGTGAGTAAAAGATACTTTGAGAAATTTAAAAAAAAAAAATATAACAGTAATATTATGAATGACTTTATTAATTAATTAGAAGGAAAACAGATATAAATCCGGTGCATATAAATGAAGAAAGAGAAAAAAAAAATCTAAAAGCGTATATGTTAAGTAACAATAGTATTAAATAAAAAAAGTAACAGTAATATTAAGAGTGACTTTCTAACTAATTAGAAGAAAAATAGATATGAATGAGGAAAGAGAAAATTATTGTTTATAATTATAACATTATGATAAAAAAAAAAAAGTCACATTTTTTATTCACTCTTTTTGAAGCACTTATTTTTTTTGGGCCTTTGTAGGGGAGAGAGACTTGGATGAATCTCAAACCTTGAATGGGAGTCGAACGTGGCTCACTGTAAGTCTCCAAATGGAGATTTACAAAAGGCAATACTTGCTACCATTTGTGCATAGCAAGGAGAAATATTTATATGATTCAGGAGTATTATGTGTCTATATTCTTAGATTAATTATATAAATATATTTTATATGGGATCAATCACTCATATATAATTCTATAAAAATGTACTTATATAATTGATCGGAAGTATAATCATATAATGCTGCCAAACTATATAAGAATTTCCCGCATAGTAAGTGTCATTATAAAATACTTGACTTTTAATACTTTCTACTAAGTAGTCATAACTCATGTCTTTGACCTAGACAAGTAAAAACGCCCTTTGACCAAAAACATAATACCGTATTTGATCCAATGCTTGTCGGTGAAAAGAATTTCTTAACGAGCAAAGACCCAAGAGGCAAAAGGGTGGGATTCAAAATGGAAAATCGTTCTTGACCCCCAAAAAAAGGGAAAATACTTGTTGACAAAAAAAATGGAAAATCATTGTCGACAAAAAAGAAGCAAGAAAATAGAAAACAATCAACGACCAAGGAAAAAAAATAATAATAAACGAACCAGTTATTCGGCCTAAAAGGTCGTGTTAGCACAATGCTATAGCTACCCTAAACTAATGTCTAAGAGGCCAATGCAATATTTTGTCATTTGTATTTTGCAAATACGTTAAGATATGAGTGAAAAGAAGTCTTACAGCCTTAATGGCTAAAGACTAAGTATTGGGTGAATCCAAGGCTTAAAAGTCTTTACAAATATGTGATTTTTTTTTTCCCATTACAAAATGAGATAAGCATATAGAATATAATTTCTTTGATATTCTGGACTCTCCTAAAGTCAATATGCGGTTGTTATATATACAAAATATAAATATTATATGTTGATGTAATAATATGTCGACATATAAGAAGATGATGCAGGCAATAAGGTCGATTCACAGGAAGAAAAATATTGGGATTGCAGTGCTGGTGTCCATGTGGAAATGTCATAAATAATCAAAGTGAATGTGCGTTGATCGACATCGACATTATGTCGCGAAAATTTTTATGGTCAAACATGTATAGCAGGACACTTAAAAGATTTTCACTTGGAGAAAAATAGAGGATTTGACAAATATACATCGACGATATTTGGTTGCCCACCAAAGTAGAAATAATGGAGGGGGACATGTGGCAATGGATGCGGGACGATAGGAAGATAACTGTCAAAAAACACATGGCTTCCTAACACTATCAACCTTTGAAGACACATGTTCACCATGCATGAGACTCAAGTTTTCTATAAATAGGAGTTTGATCAATGTAATAGGGGTTAGAATTTTTATTCAAATACTTTATTCATTCAAAGTCACCATGATAAACAAGAGTTACAGGTCAAATGAGTAATTCTTCTTGCTCTTCTTTTATTTCACTTCATTTTATAGAATTAATACTTTATATTTCCATTATACATATATATACTTTGCAATAAAATTGCTACGTATTTCTCACAATATTTGAGCATTGTTAGTCACTCTTTTATATCGATACACACATTTTTTACTTTGAGAATTCACTAAGAAGAGTTGCTTCTACTCCCCGAATTGAGATCAGGAAGGGTATCATGTCGATTTTAATTTGTTTTCCTCGGCTAAAATCACAGAAAATAGTGGCATTACAATAAATGGTTCAACGAAAATGAAAATTAGAGACAATGATTGATATTCTTATGTTTATCCATTGACAAAGTTGACCTACGAACTGTCAAAGTCTAAATGAACACGGAACTCAAGTGTTAATAAAAAAAATGTCTCACTTTAAGAAATAATAAAAAAAAGTAAAAATCATATAAATAATAGATGAGTTTATAAACTTAACGTCTTATAATTTTGAGTCAATATGTATCTCATTAAGTAGTTTCTCACTTAAATTCGAGTAAGAAAAGTTGTAAAAAACAAAATTGAAAAAAAAAATAAAAATAAAAATAATTATTATTACTTTAAATTATTGAAAGTACTTAATATAAATGTTAAAATATTCCCTAAAGCTTTTTGAGTCTTTTCATTTTTTTTTTCATATTATTTTTATGTTTTACACAAAATCTACTTCAATTTTGTAAAAATTTAATGCCGACCATAATCCACCGCCAGAACAAAAGTCTATAACTAATCGCATCAAGTAATCGATTCATATTCAGCGGCACACTAGAACAGAAAAACTTTTTCCTTCGTTTGCTTCTGTCCAGTTGCAAAGTAAGGTGGATTCGCACCGAACTTTTTTTGGGACGTGGATTCTCACCTTACTTCCTTAACTGTTTTTATTATTATTATTTTTTGTCAGGACCTTTTTTTTTTTTTTTAAATAAAAGGTTGGGAACCTTCCTTTTGCATCGTGTTTCCAGCAATGGACGGTCCGATGTCGTTGATATGTTCTTTAAATTACATTTTAGCCCATGATAACTTTAGGTTATACAAGAGTCAAGTAACTCGCTGAAAACAAATTAATGGTTTTTAGAAAAGCCCTGTGCCTTTTTGACACATTAAAAAAAAAAAAATCATACTCATGCTATTTCAACAATAATATTCATAATAATTATTGTTGAAAAAATATATATGATTTTATTGTAAATTTTGATGAATTGAAAGTTTGAAATTTAATAGTGACCTATAAATAAAAGACACCCAAAAAATAAAAAACATTTGAGTGTGAATTATGCCTGTCCTAATTTGGCAAACCCTGGGATAAATTCGTAATTTCGTATTAGACTGACTAAATGTTGAAAATGACTTAGATAAGATACACAAGTGGGTGGGAGTTAGTTGTTTGGTACCTGCCAATAGATACTGTTCATTAGCTCTATTTCTTAGTTATTTAATTCAAAAGTCAAAGAATTCTATGACACACAGCACGTAAGTTTTATGTTATTCGGATTTCGGAGAATGGAATCTACCTGAGCTCGGGGATTAATTTAAATGATTGAGGTGGAGATTTTAAATCTGGTAGATAGTTTTGACTTTTGAGGGGGTGGATGGAGATGTTAAAACACTTATTATTATCATTATTATTTCAATATAAATGGACTAGTAATGAAGTATCAAATTATTTTTTTATTAAATCAAATTATTCTTTTTAAAATGGAAGGAAAAGATAACACATAAATTTGTATTATGGAATTAAAACAGAATATGATATTCCAGGCAATAATCTCGAACAAGATCATTTATGTATTAAATCAATTCTGGATTCTTTGTTTCATTGGAATAAATAGTTTCATAACTTCTATCACATGGATTGTTTCGAAAATTAAGAGATAAGCTGCCACCGAGGGAATAGAAGGTACCACTATGTACCAGGTTGGTAGGTAGAAAAAAGAGGAGAAAGTGATAGGTTAGTGATAAGGATACTGTTATCATCCTGTAACAACTAACAAGCACGAGCCTTTCAAGTTTCAACCAAATTATTGAGCGAACATCATGTTTAGTTATAATATTTTAAAGGTTTAATTTAAATATATTATCAATATAAATTTTTTTTATATATATATATTTAATCATATATTATTACATTAATAAAATTTATTGACATAACTATCAATTATTTGGATGATCATGCAAATAGAAAATTTTAATTTATAAGTTTTGATTTAATAATAATCAATACACCTAAGTTAAACTCATATTTTAAAAGTCATATTAGTTTAATCATAAAATACTTTTAAACATTAATTTAATTCTAATATTTTAAATTTTGATATTAATTTGGTTACAAAATTTTTTTGGTATTAATTTAATCCCAATACTTTAAATTCTGATATTAATTTCATTATTCTAATTTATTTATTTTTTAATATTTTTATTATTTTAAAGTTAATAAGGTAAAAATTAATTCCCTTCACTAATTTTAAAAGACAAATAAATAACATGACAATATATTAATAATAAAAAATTATTGACAATTTGAAAAAAAAATTGATACCAAAATTTAAAATATCAGAATTAAATTATGATAAAAAAAATTTTAAAATTAAATTAATATCAATTTCAAAATATTAAGAATTAACTCACTAAATATTTATACTTTTACGGCGTTCTATTTTAAATCGTACTATGATTTTATAATATATTTAATTATATGGACATAGATAGATGTTGGGCAATAACTGTCTCAATAAATAGCGCATGGTCGTCAATTATTTTTTTGATACCAACTCGCGATTATCCATTTCACCAAATTATGTGCATAGGAGTTGGATGACTCTGTGGCAAAAAGAATCTGTCACTATCTTTCCTAAAATGATGATATTTTAATATCGTGGAAGGCCAATATGAGAAAATACAAATAAAGAAAAAAGATTCAAGGTTCAATAAAGAGTGCGTGGACACGACGGCGACCCCTCCGTTGCTTCCCAAAATTACCCATCTCCCATTATCACTAATCACTAATCTAGCTTAAAATCATGTCAATCATAATAATAATAATAATAAAAGAATCTAGCTTAATATGTTCTGTTTTTTTGGGCTCCAAAATGTTCATGTTGAACCGATTAAACACTACGCTCGGTGCAGGTCCGATTTTAAGGATAATTTTTTTAAATAAAAAGGTAAAAATATATTTATTCTTAAATTAATAAGATACATTATAATTATAATTTATTAAATAATTCAAAATTAAACATTCTTTCACTTTTTGCTTAAAATTTAATTTAAATATATTGACAATATAAAATAATTTTATATTATCAGTTAATAGAAATAATAAAAAATATCAATTCATATAAATAATTATCCATTATAATAAAAGATCCACCATAACTTTTTATTTTTTTTTATTTTTATTAGTTGATAATTGTCACGACCCACCCCGGAGCCATGACCGGCGCTTAGAGGTAATGATCTCTAGCAAACCTACCTTGATTATTTTTACTAAAATTCGGGCAGAGTTTCCCTTACTTTTTTGAGCTATCCCAAATCAACTAGACTTTTACCAGTAAACCAATCAACAAATACACAATTTGAGGCTCAAGGCACATTCTAGTAATTCAGATATATATATATATCACCCATTTCTTCTCATTGATTACATCCTATTCGCTAAATAAAGCGAATTCTCAAAAACCCATAAGCCCTATATACACGTTATAAAATAAATTATCAGGTCGCAAGATTCCGCCTGTGGATCGTGGAGCAAGTCTAAGAAGTTGGAGGAATCAAGTCAGGGAGAGGCTGGAGTCTGAAATAGAAAAAAAATAAAAGAGGGAGTGAGTCCAACTGACTCAGTGAAGGGCAATGAAATTATAATATATGAGGACAAACTCCAAAAGTAAAACAAATTATGCTTAAATAAAGAATTAGTATTATGAACTAAGTGTAAATAATGAATCATCATTTAACTAACATATAAATAAAGAATCAAAATTATAAACTATACATATAGATATATGTAAAATTTAGCTTATTTTAGAATCACAAAACATATTTTGTAAACACAAATAGCAAGGTACAGAGGCTTCCAATTCTGAGAAATTTCCAAACAAGGGTTAGTCCCTTCAGATCTGACTAAGTCGGCGATGTGCGTAGGCCTAACACACACACACCGAGCTAACAACACCTCTATTGGTGAGTCAGAACAAAGTCAAGAAATTTAGTGTCGTGACCATTATCGATTAACTGAAAATCCTCCCACAAAATATATAGGAACTAAAGTAATAAATATTAATAAAAGTTAAGTAACAAATATTAAATCAAATTTTCAAAGTACAGAGTATTCATCAAAGTTTGAAAGTTCAGAATGTAATTTTTCTCAATAAATCAATTCAGTAATCCAAACAAAGATTGGAGCTTGTTCTTTCATTTATAACGTTCATCGTCTTTTCCAAATAGCTTTTCGAATATTCAACACTTGAACATTGGTAAAATTTCCTCAAAATTGGATCAGAGATCCAAGATGAGATAATATATTAATCCATAAGACAATTATATCACTAAACAAAGTATTCATAGCTAACTAGATATATAAAAATAAGCTTACAATAATTATGGTAAAATCAAACCAATATTAATTGCATAAAATCATATGTCATAGAGATATTGTCCACTCACAAAACATCAAGGAATGTCCAATCTACGTTCCAGGGTTGCTGAACTTGTGGGTTGATCTCCGGAAAATCTGAAATTATATATAAGTGATTATTTCCAATTTAGACACAAATTTGGTTTAGAAACTAGCTCTTGGCCCTTTGTCTAACCTTTATAAATTAAATTTAATTAAAAACTACTATCATGTCTACCATAATAAACTTCATTAAATATCAACCGTAAAATATAAGAATTTAAATTTACATATGTGAAAATCTAGTAGCCTATTTTTCTATTACTCTTTTAATGGCTAAGTCACTTAAATAATTCTAACCATAATTTTAAAGGGTTAAATTTCTAATTATTTATTTACTCACTATTCTATCCCAAAATTAACACTACCAATTAAGGATTAATTTCATATTAATTATCTCAATTTTTTCAGCACCCATAGAGTAATAATCCATATCCATATCCATTATCCTTCCAAAAATATTGAGAAATAAGACATAAAGAGAGAAAATAGCTTATCACTGCAGTAGAAGTTGGGTTCAGGAGCAAGGACCGGAGTCCCTTGCACCCATGGCGGAAAGTGAATCGAGAGGGAGAGAGAAACTGATGAGAGAGAGAGAAAAACAGAGAGAAACACGGAGGGAAAAAGTTTTATGGTGCTGGAGGTGGGGAGAGGGCGGTGCAAATAGTGGTTAGTAGAGTGAAGCAGAGACGCGAGAGTGAGAGAAAAATTTCAAGAGGGAGAGCAAGAGAGAACGAGAATAGAGAGAGAGAGCATATCAAGCAAAGAAGAGAAAATAAGAAAACGGAGGAAAGGAAGGAACGAAATGCTTAAGGGAAGGAAGATTCTGGACGGAGAAAAGAGGAAAGAGAGGGTTCTATGGTGCATCAAGTTATTTATGATGCACTATGGTCCCTTGTGCTTTTTTTTTTTATAACAATTACCTCTAAAATTTTTTATCTAAAAATTTTTAATTCTTTATCACTATATTCTTAAAGTAATTAAAAAAAATACCTAAGGCATATGCTATAAAAAAATTTTAAAAAATTTTGATTACATTTATTTTATTTTAAATAGGTATTTATTTTTAAATAAGATATTATAATAATATAACATAATTTTATAATATTAGTATATATTAATTAAATTCTTTTATTTTTTTAAATTTCACATATATATTAAAAATTTAATTGACATATATTAATAATATAAAATTATTTTATATTGTTAATTAATAAAAATAAAAAAATAAAAAATTATGATAAATTTTTTATTATAATAAATAATTATTTATATATATTAATATTTTATATTATTATTATTAATTAATATATTTAAATTAAATTCATAAATTAATATTTTAGAAGATATTTTCTTTAATTTTAAACTTTTCCAATCATCGAATTGTTGAAAATTAATGGCAACTGCCCAAAACCATTTAATCACATCAGTTTCGAAAAAACCGGTCCTGCAGAAATAAATGCCCACTTAATTGAGCCATATTTTCAATTGACCCAAAATTATTTCAACAATAAATTCAAACTCAATTTATTTAAGTTATCTTTGTTGCTTCCCTCTTCCACATTGAAATTGAAAGCCCCACAGACACAACTTGTCTCTCTCAACTTTGCAAGACCAAAAACATCATGGGCACTATCGTCCAAAAGGTCAGGGGTACTTTCGTCCATTAGCGTTATCGCCGCCCACAGTGACAGAACACAGAGACAAAAAACGTTGCTTTTTACCGTGAAAGAGAAGGCAAAGACAGGAGAGAGAAAATGAAAAGAAAAACCATAAAAATAGTAAAAA
This sequence comes from Pterocarpus macrocarpus, assembly GCA_031439585.1. Taxonomy (NCBI): domain Eukaryota; kingdom Viridiplantae; phylum Streptophyta; class Magnoliopsida; order Fabales; family Fabaceae; genus Pterocarpus; species Pterocarpus macrocarpus. The sequence continues at coordinate 53,132,379 of CM062516.1, read as the reverse complement.
ACGTGTCTGCAACGCTTCAAAGCTCAGTTTGTTCCATAGTCACTCTCTTTGCAACCTCCGAGGAATTTTCACATTGCTACCCTCTTTGATATTTTCTACAACAATCAGTCTTCTCTTCTAAATCTCTCTTCTCTCTTGCGTGTGTTGTGTTACAAAGAAGAAAGAGAGAGAAAGAGCTATAGAGATAGAGATAGAGAAAGAGAGAGAGGGAGAGAGAGTGAGGGAGAGATGGTTGTGTTTCTTTGTGTGTCGGCAAGCTAGTGCTTCTGTTTTGTCCATTTTTTCTGTAACTTTATTCTTTTTTTTTTTCCTCTGTGCAATCCTTCTTTTTTTTCCGGGAAAATGCTGGTTCGGAGGAGGGTGATGAGTTGGAGGAGGGTGGCCTTGTCCCTTCGAGCTCTGCTAGCTCATGCTTTGCTATTCTCCTTCAGTCTTCTTCTTGCTCTCAAGCTTGACCGTGCCATCCCGTCCTCATGGTGGTGAGTTTCTTCTGTTTTTGGTCTTTTTCTTGCTTCACACGCTGTCTTTGACCTTAATTTCGATGACCCGTTTGGGAAAAATTGGGAATGAATTAAAGGGCATGAACAAGATTTCAGCTTTGTGTAAGTTTTTTCTTTTGAATTGCCATGTCTAGCTTCACCTTGAAGGTTTGAGTTGTCGTGTGGTAGACAAGGAATTGTTTTTTCATAAAAAAAAAATTAAATGAACATCATGGTTCTGTGCTAATTTGTTCACCCCTTTTATTGTTCAATGCATGCGTGGAGGATTTTCATTCTTTTTTTTTGTTGTAATTTTGGAAGAAAATAGCATTAGAATTATTTGTATGCCCTGAATTTTGTCGCTTGAATCTATTTAGTATGATTTTTTTTTTTTTTTGAAGTCTTCTTTTGGAAGGGACATCTTCGAGTTTGAGTGCTCCTTTGGTGATACTGATTTTAAGTTTTTGGGTAAAAAAAACTGTTTTTGGATTCCTGTGGTTAATCTACTCTGTCCCAATGAAAGAGAAGAGAGAATCTAGTTGTTTCATCGAGGGATGAAACTTAAATACATTTACTAAAATGTTTGCTCAAAGTACTGTCCAGATCCCGTGATTCGATCGAACAATATTTATTTTGGTCAAAGGGTATTGGTTCAGGTATTAAGGATCAATTACTTTCCTTTTAAGGCTAAGATTCGATTTCCATATATGTAACATTGGTTTATATACCGGTAAAAGGAGGTAGTGCAGCAAGCAAAACCACCATGGGTTGCAACATAAATGCTAGTCTTCATACAAACCTAATTGGGATTATTAATACTTAATCCATATCCATAAGAATTGTTTATAAAGCTTTCAAGACTCAAACTGTAATACATTCATGATACATTTATATTAGGAGTCCTCTTTTCCATTGCCTGGGTAATTTATTACCTAATTATTTTAGAGTCTCCAGTGGGTATTGTTCTCAACCAAATTATAATACAACAACAACCAAAGCCCCTTCCCCTAGGTGGGTTCAGTTATATAGATTAGATGATGCTGATTATGTCAAAAATGAAGCCTTTAGAGAGACCATTTAGATCTATAGTGTCATTGATTTTGATCATGAAATGATTAGTTCTGTGATGTAAGTGCGAGCTAATGATTAGACACGGGCATATTCAAAGAAAGTTTAACTCATAGCAAGAACATTGTGACATTTCTTTCATCATTCTATGTCGTCCTCTCGAGCTTTTGTACCATATGATTCAAACTAACAACACTGTCAAGTTTGTCACACTTAGAAATATGTATTGGTGTGTGTATTCCTGTTGATATCCTGCCCATTTTATATTCTTATGTTGAACAGTGAATTGGACACAAACATGATCATTCCATGTAAATTAGGGGCAAGCCCTTCAAATTATATCTTAAAATATTATTGAGAGGTGAAGTCTTGGGCAGTAGAAGAAATATAGTAATTTAGAACATATTTTTCCCATTTGCAGTCACATTGTGAGTTATATCTTTCTTTATGTTTCTTTTTGGCAGGGTCGTATTTTCCGCTCTTTGGCTTTTCCATGCTGTGGTAGCACGAGGCAGGTTTTCCTTGCCTGCTCCTTCTATGCCTCATGGTCGCCAAGTAAGATATGCTTCTTGGAAAATATCTTTCCTATTTTGTGGATAATTGGAAATTTAGCCTGTAGTACGTTTTTATTACTTATGTAAACAAAATTGTGTATGGACAGTGGGCTCCTTGTCATTCAGTCATATCAACACCATTACTTGTTGCATTTGAGCTTCTTCTGTGTATACATCTCGGGAGCAATTATGGTAGGCAACATTTCAAGTGGCACAACCATCACGGATGTTATTGACCACTGTATTCTTCACATCAGGATAAATTGTAGTACTTCTTTTATTGGTTTTTGATTGTAAGGTGCTATCAGTTTAAGTAATTATGCATTTAAACGATGCAGTGGTGAATTTGAAGATTGTCTTCTTACCCCTGATAGCTTTTGAAGTGGCTATTTTGATTGATAACATCAGGTAATTTATCTTGTTTCTTTATGAGCTTACCAAATTTTATAGTTCATAAGGAGCTTGTAGTTATAGTTAAACTCATTCATAATAATATCAGCTGGAGCTGTCAAAAAAAAAATTGGCAGCAGAACCGCCACAGCATTCAACATTATCAAATGATTTATAAAGTAACTTGCCTATTTGGGTCTGCTTTTAAAAAATATAGTCAAGACGTCCTAAAAAGTTTTTAATAGTTGAATTGTTTGGCTAGGCATGGTTATGCTCAATGTTGATCAATTATGCAAGCTGCAAGTTGCAATACTATTTTATGTTCATCTATCAAATGGATGCTTTGATGACTAAAATTGTCTTTTTACAGGATGTGTAGGGCTTTGATGCCTGGAGATGATGACAATTTGACCGATGAAGCAGTATGGGAAACTCTTCCTGTAAGATGTTATTCATTAGTTGATAAATTAGTTGATTGGTGGCATGATCTGAAATAGAATAAAGTAAGGTCCCTTAGTGATACTACCAAATATAGGCATCTAATGGCTCGTACTAGCATCTGATTGGCAATTTAAAGTATTCAGTTTTCATGGTTTTAAGCAGCACTCTTTTAAAATCCTTAATGTATTTTAGAGTGTTAATTATGATAGAGGGATGTAGAATGTGAAACAGCAAGATTGTGATAATATCCGTAATTATCAAACCTTATCTTGGCCTTATTTGGGGTTCTCAATCTCATAACAATGTTGATAGTGGTTACTAAGTACAAGGTGTCTTACAACTATCAATTGCATATCTCATCTTGTGAACATCACTAGTTAAATTTAACCTTTTTATGCCTAGTATAAGATGACAGCTCGATCCGTCTGTAATGTGTATGACATTGATAGTTTCCTTGCATTGAGGTGAGCAAGAAATATTCATGCATTCAGCACAAGTATGATGCTTACTCTGTATTTCATTTCTCCTTCCTACAAGTAAGGATGTGTAGGGAGGAAAAGGAGGATTCATCATACTCAATGTTCAAAACCTTTCATTCTCATCTTAATAATTAACATCACCTTATTCAAGACTTGATTACTACAAAGAAGTGTTTTATTCGGTAGATTACGTAATCTTGCTTTTGTTTTTATTTTCCCGAAAGCACAACACTAAATTTGTATACTTCTGTTTTCTAGCACTTCTGGATTTCAATATCCATGGTCTTCTTTATTGCTGCTACAGTATTCACCCTTCTAAAGATATGTGGTAAGTTTTTATTTTCTCTTGAAAACAATTGTTTATCACATAATTATCTTCTTTTCTGTCTTATTTCATTGTTAACTTGGAGTTTCTTCTTACTATTGAAATATAACTTTACAAACTGCATTTTCCACTTTTTCTTGACCTCTCTACAACTATTTTGTTTGTGGAGCTGGTTCATTTTCCACAGCATTTTGATATGATTTATGATGCTGACTCTGTCCTAAATACTCAGATATCAGCTATCTGTGACTCACTATTTTTTGGGCTTGATAACTTAGCTGTTTAAGAAAGTTAACTTTTACTTTTGGTTTTATTTTGAAATTAAGGTGTTCTTAAATTAAAACTATAGTGTTTCTAAATTAATTTTGCAAGTTACGGATTTTTTCCCTGTTTGGTTACAATTATTGTAGTTAACTTCTTCCTTTTGTATGTTTTTTTGAAAAAGGAAAGAGAGGGGGTGTTCAAATAACCATTCTTGTCAAATATTTACAGTTCCTTTTTCAGAGTGATCAAGAGATAATCTGAGTTCTTTATACTGAAAAGTAAACTAAGTAAAGTTTTAGATGCTCCCCAGGTTATACCAGGCACTCAGCCTTCTAATAATAGTTGCAAAAGGATGAAAAAAATGTATGAAACAGATTGAAGGTAGTTGACACGGTTGACCATCAAGAAATCAATCATCAATATTTTGAAAATCAATTGATATATGGGTCATGATATAAGCTTTAGCCATCTTGAGTTATGTAATCTGAGTTCTTCTTTAATCTGATGAAAAGCAAAGGTAAAGGATCAAATAGTGCTCCATAGTGTTTGGTCATGAGTTATGATACCATAGCATATGTATTGCAGATTTGCATTGCATTTTCCTATTTGCATTTTGTTAGAGTCCCACATTAGCTAGAAATAGGGTCAAGATAGTCTTTATAAGTCCATGGGCAATCTTCCTCCTATGAGCTAACTTTTGGGGCTGAATTAGGCCCACTTAATCCTAAGATGGTATCAGAGTCTATCCTGTAATTGTTATTGGATCACCCACAGATGTCTAGTCTTGGGCATGGGGGGTGTGTGTTAGAATCCTACATTGGCTAGAGAGATGGCCAAGATAGCCTTTATAAGTACTTGGGCAATCCTCCTTCTAGTCAATTCTAAGACATTTCAGCATTGCTTTTAAGTGTCTACTATTGGTTATCTAGACTTTGGGAAATGGTATATTTAGTTAATAGTTACTTCATGTAAATCACACAGGGATGAGATGTCATAACTATTTTTCAAAGAATCCTTCTAATTGAGCAAAGTATTAATTGATTTTCCTGTAAAGGAGCAAAGGCCTAAGAGGGTGAGAATTGCAAAACTTGAAGGCATACTAACACTGATGTCAACATTGATATATATGCTATGTTGAAGAGTACAAAAAGAAACAAGTATTGGGGGTAGGTTGCACTCAAAGAAATACAATAAATACGACATACTGTATTAAAAGCATATATTCTAATAGTTTTGATTCACAGAACTGAAAATAATAAATTATGTTTCCGCGTGTTTCTATCACATGGCAAACACTTATGAACATTTTGGGCATTTATGAATAATTATCTATGTCGCCGAAGATATACAATCTACATTTGATCTGGTCATGGTTTGATTTGATGCTGTTTTGTGTTTCTTTGATTGCATTCTTTGGAAAACTCACTGTTTGATTTGACTGATACTACTTAATCTTTTTGTTTTATGACTTTCTTTCAATCACCTGCAGGTGATGTTGCTGCTCTAGGCTGGTGGGACTTATTTATTAACTTTTGGTATGATCACCATTTTGTGGTAGACTGTTAGTATTTGGCATTAGTGTGGAGCCTTTTCCTTCATAAAGTCGTTGTATCCTTTTCCAGCGTCGCACAGTGCTTTGCCTATCTTGTTTGTACAAAGTGGCACAATCCAACAATTCATGGAGACTGTCACATTACAGAACCATGTTCATCATCCAATTCCATTACGTACCTGGACTGGAATAGAAGAGGCTTAGTAGTTTCCTGTGATGAAGATGACCAGCAAAACGGGTTATGCAGTCGGCAGAACATTGGTGGGCATATTATGAAAATTCCATTCATTGCTTTCCAAATACTTCTTATTATGCATTTAGAGGTAAGATAGATGCTAACAGAAACCCTGTCATTATCTACTCAGAATTTGTAGGTTTCCTCTTTTTTTTTTTTTTTAAATTCATTTTCTCATTTGTCTTGTTTAAATTTTAGGGAACACCACCCAGTGCAAAAGATATACCGCATTGGGTCATTTTTTCCCCACTTCTTTTGTTGCAAGGTGTTGGGGTTTTATTTGCAGCAGGTAAATCAATAGAGAAGATAGTTCTTTTAGTCTATAGTGGAGATGTTCCTAGAAGTTACTCAGCTATAGCATCAAAAGCCTTCGATTGCTTCGGGTTCTTCCATCATGGGGCAAGGTATCAGTTTAGATCTGATTGGCTACAAAAAGAAATTTATCCTTGGTTGATTCTCTTTTGAACTTAGAAAAACTTAAAAAGAAGTTGCTCGACTGAATTGGAGAATTTGTCATTGCCTGTGCTTTGTATGTTAAACAGGTTGCTAGGTTGGTGGTCCATAGATGAAGGAAGTAGAGAGGAAGAAGCTAGACTTTATTTTGCTGGGAGTGCTGGGTTAGTACACTAGCCTACTTCATGCCTTTATATAGCAGATCTTTAGGGTTGCATGCCATTTTCCCCTTGATTAGGAGCTTTTAAATCCAGTAACCTTGTGAGGACTTACATATCCTTCTTGACTCATGTTCATAGTGCAACAATTTGTTTTTTGTCTAAAATAATTGTGACGATCTTGTTTCATTTATATAAGTAGTGTCTGCACCTTATACCTTAACTGTTTTGAGTGTTATATAATGGTAACAAATTTCTCTCTGATGATATGTGATTTGATTTACTATTTAGGTATAATACTTTCTCCCCTGATACAGTGAAGAAAATGCCTAGAACAGATCTTGTTGAGGAGGTGAAGACCTTGTTTCCTTGTATCAACTATGCAGTTACTGCATTATTTTTTGCCTAATGTTTTCCTCATTTTAAGAATGAATTAAATTCTTTATAACTCAGATTTTTAGACTACAAGCTGCACTGGGTGAGCAGACAGCAGTTACAAAGTTTAGCCAGGAGGAGTATGAAAGACTTCAAAATGTAACATTCTCAAACTTGATTCATTATTTTCTGCAGTATGAATGTGTAAATCACCAAGTCTTGGTTGTGTAAGTGGTATTAGTACATCAGTCTCTTGGAACCTTTGTCCCTTCCTGATTGACTTGCCTTCTGTTTACAGTAAGATAGATGCAATTTTTTTAAGAATAAATCAACAATTGTATTAATTAAAAGCTTGTATGACCCCTTGCTAATGCAATGAAAAATGGTGCTCCATTTGTCCCCTAATGGGACCAGTAACCGACAAAGTCATTGGAAATCTATGTTTGAAGCCATGCTTCATGATACTGTAAAATAAATTGGTAAGCAGTGAGGCGGATGGCATCAGCTGATGAGTTATGCATGCTTTGGAACCCTTTTGTGATCAAAAGAAGTTTATATATTCATGCACAAGCATTGTTGTTATTATTTATTGGGTTATTTTTGTTCATTGTGCTTGAATGATTGTCAACCATATTGGGATCTGACACATTTCAAATTGATTGACAAATGTATCAGGAGAAGATCTTATGTAGAGTTTGCTTTGAAGAGCAGATTAATGTGGTCCTGCTTCCCTGCAGGCATCACATTATTTGCAGGTAAGAGCCCTGGCATTGCTCCTCCTCTCTTCCACTTTCTGTCCCTTTAATATATTTTAATTGCTTTTTCTAACACAAAGCCCAACAGGAAAGGAATATAGGTTATGTTTGAAGAAGTATTACCACTTCTTAGTCTGCTCCAACTATAATAACGATAATAAATTAATACTAATATAGACGCAATAAGATTGTGGCACAATATTTCTTGACAATTATATCGCCTTTTACCGAGCAAAGTTGTAGCAGGATGCTGGTTTTGTAAAGTTTCTATTTATTAAATTGCATACTGTTATTGTTAGTGTAACACAAATATCTTATCGGGTTTTAACATACCAATTATCTTTCTGTTTTTCATGTGTTGCAAATTCCATTGCGGATAACAGTACTTGCTGCGAAAAATGTAAAAGGTGCCCTGTCTGCCGCATCAACATTGAAGAAAGGATGCCTGTATATGATGTGTAGACCGAGTTCAATGAAGATGTGTAGATATCTTATTGACCATTCTATTCTAGCTTGTGTTTTTAGATGAGGCAAGCACATGGGAGTACCAGTTTCTCTGTTCATTAGATTTGATGAACATCAGAAGTTGTATATAATTTTTAGACATCCAAAGGGTACTATTAGTTTACCTTCCCCTCAATTATAGTGCATTCAAGCAATCCCTAATGGTCAGAGTGGAATCTTTTTGCTGGTAGGAACATTGACATCTTGAAGTTTTAGTACTTACACCAGAAAATGCAAGATGATTATTGAACTGTATATGATCTCATAATACCATGCAGTTAAGGATTCATATCCACACAGGCGTTCGCTATTGAAGCATGTTTACAGTGGGGTCACATGAATTCCACAGTTTTAAGGCTTCTTCTGCATATTAGGATTTTCTTATGTTTGTTTTGAATATTAAGAGAGATAGATACAATCACTTTAAGTAGGTGAAGTTTTTTGAAAATTTTTTGAGCATGATTTGAGTGTTTGTGAATAATTTTTTTTTAACATGACATGATCATATTCAAAACAAACATGAGAGTATCTTGATCTTTTCTTGGCAACTTTCAGACAGCAGCAACCTCTTTCTACATCTTATAAAAGAAGTAAAGAACAAGTGGAAAGCTTTCTAACCAAGAAGATGTAAATCCTAACAAGCTTTTTCGTCACAGTAAATTGTTGGATTTGGACTTGAATTATGTGTTCAATCACTCGGTCTAGACACAAGCTGAACATACTATAACTGCTGATATCACTAATCATAACATTTGGTTTCGTATTTTACTAACAAAAAGTTGTTGAATAATTAGTATGGTTATAGGGATATACGCCTCTTAAGATGATGTGCATCTAGAAATAAAAACCGCTCCTGTGAGTCCGAATTTGTTGAATGTCTTGATTAGGTTGAAGACATTCATTTCCCAGTCTGTCAAGCACTTTTTACAGTGAAGTAAAGGTAGTTTGTTATCTGCAGTCACTTACAATGTAAAGGACCGGGCCCTTAAAGATCGCCTACAAATGGAACTGGATTATATAAAGAAAACTTAGATGAAGAATTTAATTCTCTAAAAGCTGAATGCAGTATCATGTATTTATGTTTGGGAGAATGTTTTTTATTATGAAAGGATTTCGTATGAAAACAATAAGAATGTTAAAAAAAATTATCCATGCTCTTATGAGATAATTATATAGATAAAATATGGGAGGGTAATCTTTATTTCGATACCAGGGCATACAAGATCAGTTACCATCAAATATGTAAACAATTATTGCTGCGCCTGAATAGTAAGGATATACTGGAAGAGCCTAGAGTTAATGAACTAAAATGAACAAACAAACTAAAAATTAGGATCAAACCAGAAGGTGAGTAAATTATATTAACTAAAAACATATTAATTTTTTTCAAATAAAGAGTTTGTTAAGTTTTAAACAATGGTTCATATAAAGGAACATTATTAAGATTTTTTGTTCTAAAGAAATCGTTAGATTACAAAATGTAGACAAACAGTATTCGCCTAAGCCCATGTGGATATACCGACAAAAGACAACGCCAAACTTGGCCCTTTCTCTGCTGTGAAATGCTAAACATGAAATCACCAATCAGAAAACCACAAGGAGTAGACTAGGACAAATGATGAAGCAAAGTCAACAACATGAATGAGAAGAATATGCACAGTGACAATGCCCTTGCCGCCAATACCCTATGGCCATTTGATGTATTCCCCAATTCTTCGTGGGAATAAAAAGGGCGTCCTCTTTTCGTTATTAAGAAAAAATATTTTGATCTAATTCACCTCATACTTTGGATCAATATATTATTCATCTATTATTAAATGGGTGTACAATTTTCATTTAAATTGAGTCCCACATCCATCCAATGATGAATAGATAGTATATCGGCTTGAAGTACGAGGTGGGCTATGTACAAATAACACTTCTCTTCGCCATTTGTTCAACTTTCACACTACTTTATTATAATATAATAATACAGCATTAAAAGACCACCACAATATAATACACTTCTTTAGCAAGCAACCCGCTTTTAAATTTTGAAAATGAACAATATAAAATTGGATTTTTTTTTGGGTATAATTGGATTTAAAAATAAAAAAACTAAAACTGAAAATTAAAAAAAAAATGATGTTGAACATTCCTTTGGTATATACAGAGGTCGTAAACATTTCTTTTATTTATTTATTTTTTCCCTTTTGCACCAGTAGAACTTGGAAGTTTCAGAGCAAGAGGCAAAGCCCCGAAACAAAAGAGACATAGATTGCTTTTAATCTCTCTCTCTCTCTCTCTCTCTCTCTCTCTACTATGGCTGGGTATGTACTTTTCTCTCGCTTTCCCTTCCCTGCTTCAACCTCAAACTAGTTCATTTTCCCACTGAAACATGTAGAAGTAGAACATTGGCTTGTGCTTTTCTTTCTACATTCCAAATGGGGTTAGCTTTTTCATGTGAAAAATCATAGCTTTTCTGTGTTTCGGTTGAATTTTCCTCAGTGGGGTTCGTCTCTGCCTTGTAAATTGTTCTATGGTTGAGAACTAAGTAGGACGTCGCCGTAAGCCCATGAAAATGAATTGCTTTATTTCATTTTGTTGAGTTGTGTTTACTTTAAATTACTGTTTGTTTATTTCTCTCTAAATATAATGGAAATTACAGTACCCTGCATAATGTCACCTGAGTTCTGATATTGACGAAGCAAATATTTGGTTATGCTTAAGTTTTACACAAAAGCAGCTTTTCAGCCGAAAATAAATAAATAAATTAAAAAAAATAAAAAGTTCTCTATGATGAATTATTTTGATTAGTATAAGCTTTTATGAAGCGCTAAAAAGGTTTATTCAAACATGTGCTAAGTGCCTAAATATGCTCAATGGACCTATGTAGTTGCAACCAATTAATAAATGTTTTGTTCTTATGGGCAACGATTGTGTCTTCCTGAGTTTCTAAGCCATCTTTGTACTGATTTTAGAGAACTAAGAATTTTTTCCATTTTGAATTAGTCTTTGACTAATTTTGCAATTAGTAAAATTTTCTTGTCTGATTCATTATTTCTTAATGTGTGTTACTGTTATCCTTTCTATGTTACAAGGAATTGTTGTTAAGTTGTTATCATATTGATATTAGTTTATGACTCTTTGGACCATTAGAATATTGCAATTTATGTTGTGTAGCCATGCATGGTCCCAGGCTATTAAAATTTTGTAGGTTGTACCTATTCTTGTTTATGCAGACCGTCGTGGTTGGTAGACAAAAGTAGAATTGCAACCAAAATAAAGAGTGCGTCTGGAGCAAGTGGAAAAGTTATATGGAAAAGCAATCCTACCAGAGCTTGTCCCAATTGTCAACATGTTATTGACAACAGTGATGTATGTGTATCTTAATAATCTAGCATTTCATTTTAGATTCCATTTCACAGGCACATATGTTCTGTGTGGATATTGCATGTTTGTGTGTAAAGTTTATTTCACAGCAGATGTTCACCCTCAACCTCTTCACGTTTGCTGTTGTATTGTAGTTGTGTTCCATTCATTTACTCTAGTTTTCATGATTACTTTTGATCATAATTATGTTAGTCTTGCTGGTATTTTATGGTTCTTTGTGAAGTTCTGTTAGCGAAATTGGATGAGTGTGATAGTATATGGAGGGGAAAAAAATCAGTTATGCCTTAGTTGAAGCTACTATAAACTGGAAGCAAAAGTAAACTATTAACGGAAAAGGCATTTTATTATTTACTATTTTAACTTGTATCTTAGGATATTTTCTTTATGCTTGTCTTTAGTAGATAGTATCATCATTTTGTTTGCTGGTTTGTAATCAAATGGACAAGACAGTTGCCCTAGGTTTAATGCTGTGACAAGAAGCAAACTACTTACTATTCATTTCTGAATATAAAGTTTAGGTGGCGACAGATATTTTTAACTGCATATTTGATACATTTTCTTGGAAGTATAATTGATTTTTGAGAGATTGTAGTATTGTACATTTCCAGCTCATGTTACACTACTGAAAACTTCATTCTTATCCATTCATGATATTCATGTCGTATACATGATGAATTTTCTACTTCACTAGAAGTAGTGGGGATGGAGGCACCTGTCAAGATGGAGAGAAAGGATATAATAAAACTCGAATTGTAGAATATCAAATGATGCATTGCATGCTAGATAGGGTGCAATGAGCAAGGGAAAGAAACTATGGCAATGTACCAGCCTCAATTTGAGATCTCAAATACAAAATAAATGATTGCCTCCTTCTGGTATACCCCATCTCCCCTGATGCATATGAATACTTCTTTGCTGTTGCAGCTGTTTCTAACATAGAATTTTTCCTAATTGATGTATTACACCTTGGAAATCATCAAACTTGTTATACAGAAGTTACGGGAAAAACTGGAAATCCAAACTGTGTACTATTCAACCGAATAATCAATATATTTTTCGTGCATATATGTACTTTTAAAACTCCCTAGGGTTGATTGCATCATTGGATTGCATGGGGCAATTAGACTTTTATTATGACTTTTCCTTAACAATAATGTTACTACGGGAGAAGGAACCCATCAGTTGCTGAAGGAACCAATTCCATGGGCAGTTTCTTGTTGTACCTTTCTCCACCAAGATAGACACATGAAAGTATGACACCAATTAGTGGGCTGCAGTGACTGTTCAAATATTGCTTCTTTCCATCACACATTTTGAACAATGCATATTGATGAGTTCAAATGCTTGTTACTTTAGTGTTTTCTTTTCTTATTTTCAACTTTGCTACTTGCCATATATTTGGAGTCATAGAGATGTATCCTAAAAGTTTATTTGTATTATTAAGTTAAAAGTTTAAACATGTACATACTGAATAAGTGTGAAATTTCTTCCTTTCTAAATCCCCATGTATTGCACTTATACATGTTCTGACATTTGACAACTTTCTGTTGTTAGGTAGCACAAGAGTGGCCTGGATTACCCAAAGGTGTGAAATTTGATCCATCCGATCAAGAGATAATATGGCACTTGCTTGCAAAAGTTGGTGTAGGAGATTCAGAACTTCACCCTTTCATTGATGAATTTATTACTACCCTTGAAGTGGATGATGGAATTTGTTATACTCATCCTCAACATTTACCAGGTGGATAGCATGAATTTTATTCAAATTTGATTGATTATTTTTTTCAATGAAATATTATAATAATATATGATAAACAAATCAGGTGTCAAGCAAGATGGTAGTGCTTCTCACTTTTTCCATAGAGCAATCAAGGCTTATAATACTGGCAATCGGAAGCGTCGGAAAATAAATGACCAAGATTTTGGTGATGTCCGCTGGCACAAGACTGGAAAGACTAAACCTGTCATCTTGAATGGGGTTCAAAAAGGCTGTAAAAAGATTATGGTTCTGTATATGGGTGCGGTGAGAGGAGGAAAAGCTGAGAAAACTAATTGGGTTATGCATCAATATCACCTAGGGACGGAAGAGGATGAAAAGGATGGAGAGTATGTTATCTCTAAAGTGTTTTACCAGCAGCAGCAAGTCAAATTAGGTGAAAAAGCTGACCATGATATTCCTGAAACCAATGAAACAACTGTTGTGAAAGCGGATCCAATTACTCCCAAATCTGTGACTCCCGAACCTCCTCGTAATGAAAAACGATGTTCAGATCTGGACCTAGGACAAGAATCACATCACATTCCTCAGGTAATACCTTCAACCATATTTTCTTAGAAAATCTAAAACTTTATATCCAATTATCATTCTTCCTTGAACATTGTCTTATTGTGTATTTTGCTTTGTTATTGGAAGAGGATGTATCACTTTAACGTGAGTGTAACTGTTTGTTTGTTATCATATGTTGGGCCCTCTTTTTTTCTTCGCCCAAACATTTTAAGCACTTAACCTTTGATTGCTAAGATGTCAAAATCAAAATGAAGGTTTGTATTAAGTAATAAGTATTATCCTAATATAAAAGGTCCTTATGGTGTTTTCTCCTAATATAAAAGGTCCTTTTGGGGTTTTCTTTCTGTGGCACCGAACATGCAACTTGGCCCAGTTACTGAATTAGGCCAATGTTGCTAACAGATTTACCATGGTCTGGCGTTTTGGGAAATGTACATTCATTTGATGTGCTTTTTCTTGCGACAGTTGCATGCTTGGCTGCTGCCACTGCTGTAAAATAATTTCTGACCCTTCCAATCATTCTTGTTTATTAATACTGAGGTGTCACTTAACCACTTGGCTAAGGTTTTAATTCTTAATGTCTTACCTTTTAAGGCAATTTCAGGTTGACAATGATTCAAAAGTATTATGAGATTAATTTTGCTAGTTGCTGCTTATGATGATAGTCCACGGAAGTGTGAACGTAGCATTTAACAGAAGTTCGATGATTCTTGTTCTTCTGTTTTTGTCTTCAGGACTATATTTTACCAAAGCATCCTCAGACAGATGGTGTAGAAGACATTCAAGCTGATTGTGAAGAGATTGCAAAAACTGAACTGTCCATGTTAGATACTCAAAATAATGAAGGGATAGATAATGTAGAAAATAATGCCGATGGAGAACCAAAATGGTGGGATAGTGAGTCACAGAATTTGTTGGATTCACAGCAACTTGTTGAAGCATTGTCCTTATGTGATGATCTCCTACACAGCCAGTCTCCCAATAGGGATGACAAAAATGGAGAACATGAGGATCGACCCAGTCTTTCTGTTTATGCTCATCTAGGACCAGAGCATCTGAAGAACGATATTGAAGAGTGCCAAAATCTTGTCCTTGACCAGGTTGATACACCACCTTCAGAGTTTCGACTAAGTCAGCTGGTATTCCCATGTTCTCAATGATTTGGCATTACGTTGAATTCAAGTTAATGTCAAGACCGACTAATTTTCTTGATTGGTAATGCATTTCATGTTGTTATAGGAATTCGGTTCACAGGATAGCTATATTTCCTGGGGTGGCAGCAAGGCAGTCAACTAATATGGTCCTTCACCTCAAATTGGAAGCAAAGATATTTCAAGCTAAATTTTGGTGATAAATTGCCTTTTAGGGGCAAATTGAACTGTTACTTGTTTACTTGGTTGCTTGGGCTGTAATGGAAGGCAGTGAAGTTATACCTTAATACTTTGATCAACAATGCTGTAATTAATGCTGTCTTTTGGTGTTGTGAAGCTATTGTATGTTCCTTGCAGGTTCTCTAAATGTTGCATGTGGACCTGACTTGCCCACATTTAGGTTTCTCACACTGAAAGTTACAGATGCAGATGTATATTTCTATGTTTAAGGATATGATGTCCCTATCTTCAAATGCCTTGTCTCCCATAAAAATCTGTTGAAATTAAAATTATGTGTTAAGGTGGTGACTGATTCATGAATGCTAAGAGTGTTACATCATTACAGATCATGAAAACTTGTCATGGCTTGGAGATCAGGTCATGAAACTTGTCGAGAAAGAGCCAAATACCATCCCATGAACTTGATATCATTTTCAAGGTTAGCATCACTGCCTACAGGTAAATTGATCGTTTTTCATTTTCAAGGGAGCGGAGGGTGCCCCACCCAACCCACAGCCGAACCTTTTTCAATCATCTTTCATGTAAATTGAAACTGGCCAGGGGTTTTTACAAAGTGACCAAGTCTCTTAGTCACGATAGTGCCTAAAAGTTTAGTCTCACAGCAATGTCTAATGAGATATATTGAAGATCAAAAACATAGCCAACGCCTAATGCTGGCCTTGGATTCCTTCACTTTAGTTTGCATGGTGTCATTCTAAAAGGGAGACAGACACCATAATGGATCTTTGTAGTCAGTGAATAGGAAATGTGGGTCATCCAAAATGAGACAAACCAAATCACAATGAATTATCATTATAGTCCAATCCTTCACAAGGCAACAGAAGCTGGCTAAGGCCTGCTCACAAAGTGTTCAAAAGTATCTGCCTCTTGGACCAAAGACTAATTGCTGGAATGCCGGCTTTGCTGTTCTCCATAGACAAATGGGGACCTGAACAACCTGCCAAATATTGCTCTGACAGTGAAAGCCTTCAAAATTCAACTTGTTTTGGTTCTGACAAGTGTGTCTGAATTTCAATTTGGCTTGCTTCATTGAGGAAAATAAGTCAATGCAAATATGCAATCATATAGTATACGCGTGCCTTTGAGTTTATGGTGCAAACTCCTTTTTCTTCCCTATTGCACTACAGCTCTAACATCAGAATTATTTGCTTTGGTGGTATAAACAGCAATGCGTTATTTATTGTGTGATCTTGTCACCATTTCAAATCATATGCTACTTACGACCTATGAGATTATAAATCTTATATGAACATTAAGTAAGTTGGTTTCATGCTATGAATCCCAAATAATTGTAAGAAAATGCCTGTAAGAATATTTAATGAACAAAAATAATCTATTGCAAAACCCAATATTCTAATTACCTTCCTTTAATTAATCGCCACTAATCATGATCTTAATGATTCATCAGCATTATTACTGTTATTGTGTCAGACAAATAGTTGCAGGGAATGTTATCCTGTTAGGTGTCTGAACCATCAACACTGCAAAAATTGTTGGTGCCATGTTCAACATCATCTAACCTATTTTATGTTACTACTTACCAATGAACACAGAAATATTCCAAAACTTGCTAGACATTGAACACAAATTCTGTAGGGAATTTTCTATTTTCTGCCTCTGCCTTCCCCACTACCACCGAACAAAATATGTTTGGTGTCCAACAAAATGTGAGGGGGAAGAATATTATTAATATGGCTAACGAAGCACGTGTTTGAGCTCAAACACATGTTGATAATAATCCCGTCAGTTATAAGCGCCAGGTTAGTGCTTAATGATTTAGTTAGTGAACGAATACATGAATATAATCAAAATAAATTGTGTAAAATTCTCACTGAATCTTCTATATATAAATAAGTTTAATAATGACATGTAAGTATTTAGAAAATTTATTACAATTGGCTACAATCCTTGCTTAATCCTATTAATCAATGTTAGTATTATAATTTAAATGCCAATGAAGATTAACCTTAGGATCTATCAAGTTTGATAAAGAGGCGTTAAGAGACATTTCAGTTAGTAGACATGTAGCGTGTTTGAATTTACTTTTGTAGAATTAATTTTAGATAGGCTTGATTTTGTAGAATTAATTTGGTTAGAATTAATTTTAAGATAAAGTAACTTATATTTGGTAATTCATCTAAAAATGATTCTGATATAAAATAAAAAATTTTTACTTTTCCTAAAATCAATTCTAAAAATAAAAATTAATTCTATAAGTCTAAATCCAAACAACACAAAAAATTGTAAGCACCCACCATGCACCAAACACAGGCATGATAAGTTAAAATATAATTAATTCTGTAGACTATGACATACCTATCCCTTCCTTTCTGCTAAACTTGTATACAATAAAAAAGCTTTATAATTCAAATAATATTGAAGAATATTTTATGCAAATTAACTATAAAATTTCTACACTTCATTCTTTTTGAACATTAAATATGCAAGCACTTGAGAATGAAAATAGAATCTTTTATAGATCTTATATACACAGTTATGCGGAATAAATCAATTAATAACGAATAAATCAAATTTTAAATGCAACATAATTATTTTAAGCACAAAGATTTATATAATTTTTTTGTATAAAATAATAATGTATCAGTTGTTAATTAATTTTGTTTAAATAACTTATATAATTTAACAATATCTATACAAGGATTTCTCATATAAAAAGGAGCGTGAAGGATTAAAGGCTCTTTAGATGAGTTTATTTGAAAAGATCTTTTTAAAAATAATATTTTTTTAAAAGATTTTATCAAAAAGCAAAAGTTATTTTATATTTAGATATAAAAGTAATTTATGTCGGGATATAATATTGGAAGATCTTCTTTTATAGTTAAATATCCTTTTATGTTATAAAATATAATATTTTTCTAGAAAATAAAAAGAGTTTAATTGGTATGTATCGATAATATAAAATTATTTTATACTGTCAATCAATAAAAATAGGGGAAAGTGAAAAATTATGGTGGGTGTAATTATTTGTGTGAGTTGGCACTTCAACTATTTCTATTGGTTGATAATATAAAACTGTTTTATACTATCAGTGCATTTAAATTAAATTCAAATAAAAATTGTAACTTCTCAAAAAAGTTTTTTGTACTTTCTCTAATGTTTCTACTTTTACTAAAAGCTTTTACCTAAATATACCAAAAAATAATTCTTTTTTTCAAAAAATTTCTTTTTTATCAAAATAATGGCACTCAAACAAGCACTAAATATTCAATATTATCATTATGCATTATATATAAAACTTCCATTCACTTATAATATGATATTATATTAATTTAATATCTCATACAAAATTTTGAGTATTATTATTTTTTAGATCATTCGGTTCATAATTTAAATAAAATAAAATGAAATTGTTGTCAAAAGAATTTATCGCATTAATCCAAATATTTGAAATATTCAACTTCAACAAAGTATGACAAGTGTTGAAAAAGAAACCGCCACCAATACTATTTTAAAAAATTTATATGCTACACATACTAAAATATATTTTTTAATGCTTTAAAATCATCTTTACAATATATTTGTTACTCAAAAGTATTATCATGGAATAGAATACATAAAAAGGTCACAAAATATTTTCTAACTATATTAATTTTTGGTCAATATAAAATAGCATCAACATTTTCCAACGATATACATTAAGAACTTCACAAAATCTACGCAACTTTCATCGACCTATGATCATGTAGCAATCTAAAAGGAGAAAAGGGGGAGGGATATTAAATGATTATAGGGGGTATGTATCAGAATTGAAGATGAAGGAATGGGGACCAAGACAAGAGGGGACATGGCGTGAGGGAAAGAGAATCAAAAGTACGTGGTGGGGTTTCGGATAAGGTACTCGCACGTGGGTGTCATAAGGCTGCCATTTGACCAAAGTCTCTCTCTCTCCATTCTCTCTCTCTCTCCTAAGTTTGTGCAGCCGACAAAACACAATATTTAAACTTAAAATCTTATAGAAATTATTTTATTATTACACGAATTCTAATGGCTTAATTGGAGTTAAATCTTATTAGTTATTACACAATAAAAATTTTATTTTAAAACTATTGTTTTTATATCTTTTATATTCATGCTCAACAAATTATTTCAGCATTTAAAAAACAGAAAAAAAATTAACCTTTTTTTTTTCTAACTTCTTTTATTTAGATTATAAAAATCAGCTTAACATTAAAGGACTTATACTAAATTATAAGTGATGAATATGAATTTAGCAATTAAAGGACTTATACTGTATTATGGGCTTTAGAAAAATATTTGTGTAAAGAGACAACTTCAAACAAGGATTAGTATTATAAATAACGAGTTTTCAAATAAATTTTAATTTTTTACTTCTTTCTCTTTAACATTTTGTATTAAAGAATGATAAGTTTTCACTAAACTAACTCGGCTTAATTCACACGTTATAAATTGATTCGAATAGAATTATTGATATGCGTAATTTTTCTCAATTATGTTTACTCAAAAGAAAATTAAAGATAAAATTTAATAATAATTCATATCTTTAATTCTATAATGTCTATCTTTAAAATATAGATTGCAATTATTTTTATCTATACTACTATATAAAGAAGTTGGATCATTTTAATTTTTCTTTGGTTATATTTCATTTTTCACTATTGCCCTTCTTTTTTTCTTTAACTTCTCTCAATTTCTCTTAACTTCCCTTAACTTTACTTAACTTCTCTTAATTTTTCTAACTTCATAAATATTGACACTAAAATAAAAAAAAATATTCATTTTAATTTAATTTTGTTAACACATAAATAAAAAATAATTATTTTAATTTACAGTAAAATAAATAAATGTGGATTGATAGACACTTTTGTGCCTATCAATCCATTAGTATTAATAATTCATATTGTGAATATTCTTTTATATATTCATAAAATAAATTATGTGTTGATCCTTTTCTTTGGTCCCAAAATAAAGAGTATATTTGTTTGTATTTTTTTTAGAATAAAAAATCATTTTTTTATTGAAAAAATTATTTTTCATATATTTGGATAATTTTTTAAAAATAATTAAATTCTCAAAAAAATCTATTTTCAATTTTTTTAAAGAAACTGAAAAAAATAACTTATAAAAAAAGTCAATTTTTAATTTTTTTAATTATATATAAAATTTATGTTTTAAAATTATTTTTTAAAAAAACAAATGCACCCAAAATCAACACACATAAATTGTGTGTTGATCCTAAAATATCGAAAAGCAGAGGGTATTGGATGTAGGCCCATTGAGTTGGAGACGTGGCACACGTGAAAGTGGGCTGGAAGCCAATAATTCAGTGAGGCCCACAACACACAGACAATTGACCACATTGGTCCTTGGTTCAGCTGAAAGTGTGGTGTCTTGTGTTTGTAACACTTTCTCTTTTCCTAATACCTTGATTTAAATATTGACTAACTTGAATGAAAGATAAAATATTCCCCATTACAAATATTTGTTAAGTGTTAGATGATGTTGTTAGGTTGAAGACAGGATGATCAAGCCACACTCCATTTTTCACAAGGATTGGAAGGCAACAAGATCCATTTCAACCTTCCCCAGTGTCAGTGTACACCAACTAGAGGTCTTTGTCTTTGTTATTGAGTTGAGCATTATTCATGTTCCCCAACAGTATCTTAACCATCATATTTCAAAAGAAAAAAGGATATACATACATGAGAAAGGCTAATGACTTTTTCAATGGCCATATGCGTAATACCCCTTCTATTATTATTTTTGGTTAAATTATTCGGTTTGTGACCAAGTGCCTCTTATATAGAAAGATGAACATCCCCCTTTTTTATATTGGACCTATCTTTACTTGTTGAACCCGTGTTAATCTTAGGTGTTGGATCGTTGGTATACATCATTTAAAATTAATCATAATAATTGGCTTGGTGACTTATGCTTATATCATGTGACTAGGTGAGGTTTGTGTTATCATTCAAACACTTTTTTCCAAACTAAACTCTTATTTTATTTTATTTTTATATATTATGCTGGCTTTTAAAATATCGTTATACTAATTTGATTAACGAATATCTTTTTATGTTAAAATAGCGGAAAGTTCATTGTTTACTGAAACGAAATTGATGGCAAGCAAAAACTAAATCATTTTTAAGAATTTTTTTGATGTTACTAATTGTTTGAAGACCAAATTGAGGTTTTTTTAAAACTAGTATACTTAATATAATATTAAAAAAACAAATATATGAGTGCCGACAAGAATACGAGAAAGATAAATTCCAAATAAAAAATGGAAAAGCAAATAAGAGAAAGAAAAAATTGGCAAAGAAAATTATCACGTTTTTATCATGTTGGGTTAATTATTAAATAAAATATGCATGCTTAATTTTGATACCACTCTCAGTATTAAAAAAAAAATCGTATATAATTATTTAATTATATTTTATCACATCATTAAAAATATTTAATTTTTACATTAATTATCTCAAACATCATACATATGAGTGGACATAATTGACCAAAAATATAAAATGCTTTACAAATTGCAATGTATTAAAATTAACCTTATTCTCACCAAAAGAAAATTAATCTTATAATATCAAAGGATTACGGGTTATTTATTAACTTTTGCGTCGCACAGTGCTTTGCCTATCTTGTTTGTACAAAGTGGCACAATCCAACAATTCATGGAGACTGTCACATTACAGAACCATGTTCATCATCCAATTCCATCACAATACCGGTTATTTGAAATTTTGAGGTAAAATATGAAAGAAATCTTTTTCAAGAGTTTATTAGTATATCTAATAATAAAAATGCGTTTGGCAATCTATTCATGAAGATCTATATGTGCCTAAAACGAGTTAAATAGAAGATGTTGTCAGTTAAAAAATTTAAATAAAAAAAAATCTTATTATCTTATTATAAAAATTTATAATTGAAAGGGATGTGCGGGCATAAATTTTGCAAATTCCACAATACCTTACTGCATTAAATACATTTTTCTGGTAGGGGCAAGCACTGGGCGCTAATTACAGTACCACGCTTTTAACACCCTTCGGGTTCAAGCTGCAAGCATTTTATAGATATTGCCCTTTTGGGTAAAAGGAAAAAAGGTGGATTCCATAGTTATAACTTGTTGACCAAAAATTAAATAAAATGTTATAACTTACAATACTAGTCATCAAGAAAATCTTCACTTTAAATGATTAATGGGCCTACATTATGTGTCCAATTATTGATACTACTTGCCTCTAATTAATCTCCATATACAAGCTTTTTGTTTCATAAGCTCTTCTTTATTAATTTTAAACTCAAATCCTCTTATTTTAGAGGTAATATAGTATATTCTTTTGTCTTAACTTTTTTTCTTCTAAGAATAAAAGAGATATTCTTATATACTCTCAGTGATACTTTATACTATTGACAACTTAAAATATTAGTGATGAATGATACACAATTCTATATATATATATATATATATATATATATATATATATATATATATATATATATATATATATATATATAAAGAGCTTATAAGAATTTGAGAAAATGAAAGTTTCATGATAAAGATAATTCATTCTCTTAAAAGTTATTTCCAAAACTTTCGGCTGGATTAGTTTTAGCAACTCAGCACTTTTTAAGTTAGGACTAAGGCCTCGTCACACAACAACTTTAATAGATGAAGTGTACTATGGGGTGTGTACAACTTTTGCAGTTCTGTGAATCTGTAGAAATAAGCACCCAGTGGTTTCAGATATATGTAATCTGTACTGGCGTTAACTCTTCTTTCTCTTGAATATTCCCAGCAATCTTAGAAAACCACCATGTCACTAGATTCTTTCCCTCTTCGCATGTCTGTTATGTGCTTGATATAGCAAATTAAATCTTCCTCTCATGAGATTCTCACAAAAAAACCTTAATGCCTCTACTTAAGATTCTGTTAGGAAAAGGGATCTTTTGGGGGACTCAATACTCCTGAACCAGAATTACTCTTCAAATTTACCATCATAGAGTGAGCTCATTATTAAAAAAAAAAAAGAAATTAAAAAAAAAATCAAATTGCCATTTCTATGCTTTGATATAAATTTTGTTCTAGATTGTGAAAATGCCCAAGTTATCAACAAAGAAACTTATTTATATACTTATGTTTTCTAAATTAAGTTTTCCTCATGAGAGAGAGAGAGAAGCGGAACGAACAGAATAGAAATGGCACTATAAAGTTAGGGAAGAAGTCAAGAACAATATAAGAAGCATATGTTCAATATCAATTACTTTGGACAAATGAACACGATGACTGTTCCAAGTCAATCAGTGTACACTACAAAGACCAAAATGAAAGGAGAAACCAGAAGAAGGCTAAAGAACAGCATGAAGAGTAGAATTAATGGACTTTGGATATGATAAAATTGAAAATTGTTATCATTATAATTTCTTGCTATTCCAATGTACATAAAGCCCGGCCATGTATATAAGGCCAGCCAACCCATACAAAAAATTGTTACAACTCCCACCATAATATCCAGCCGTCAGCTATATACACTCCACCATGAATCAAAGGAAGGGAAAAAAAGATAGAGATAAAAGAAAGAAACAAAGGGGGGGAAAGAAGAAAGAAGAGAAAAAAAGAGCCAATCTTGTTCCATCATTGCCATGGAAACAAGCGTGGACTTCAAGTCTTCAAGTACTAGTCATGCCAGCAGAGGAGCATGACCACACACCTTCTTATGATGTATAGCCTTGCCCTTTGCTCCCTAAGGACTCCTCCAACTCCTCTACTTGATAGCCTTCTCTTTGAGCCTCCCATGGTAGCAGCACTTCCCATCTTCATATCTAGAGTTAAACTCTTTTCCTTTGCCAAAACTCTTAGAAATGCAAATGGGGCTCTTTTGTTTTTCTTTCTTGACACTCACTTGAGAGCTTAAGCTTAGAGCTTTGAGGTAGTTTTGTGTGTGAGTGACTTGGTTTAGAATTGGTGAGAGTGGGGGGGATTCTTATAGAACTTGAGGTTTGTGGTCCTATCTCACATTGGTCTAAGTAAAGAGGCACCGATGGGGCATGAAAGGGCGTGCAGTGCCTCCAAACCCACCAGACAAACAGCAATTGGACCCCACCTTACCACTTCGGAATCCATACCCCAATATGGGGGGAATTGGTAAAAACAAGCCAAGCAATTCAGCAGTGCCTCTCTTTCTTGCATTGCTATGTCACACTTTATAATCCTATGTGTAGGCACCAACCACCAGCATAATGGGCATGCCATTTAAACTATATGAGGTAGTATTTTATTATTATTATTATTATTATTTATCATAGGATATAAGCTGCCCTTAATTTGTGCATGATAGGTGAGTCTCTGGTTGCCTGTGAAGACAAATGCCTTCTCTTTATTTTTCTATAATGTCTCTTATTTTGTTGTTTCTGCCTATCTTAGGTTGGATCCTCATAATCAGGGAAATGACTGATGGATAGGGGTTGGTTTTGTTGAATCTTGCATAAGAATTCATAACAACAGCCATTAGAATGAGTTTAGATCATAATGGCATCTAAATTATCACTACTGCCTTGACTATATATAGAAAAGGTACACATACTTAGGGCCCCAGCTATCAATGTCAAAGTTTACAATCCTATGGTTAAAATTGTTCTTATCCAATAGTACAAAGTTCAGAAATTATTTCACATCTTTGGTTAATCACTCAATTAAACAAGAGACAGAATTTGGTGAGCCTAACCCCATCACAAGGAAAACTTGACTTTGGCTTGAGGAAAGCCACGGTGTAATGAATGCAATAATTCAGCTGAATGACAGGCTCTGAGAGATGGTTAATTTGAAACTCACTAAAGACCAAAATAAAAATATAAATTACTAGTTAGATGATATAAAACTTCACAAATCAATTTCCTCTCTTCTTTGATTCTAATTACATACATATATGCTCTCTTCGGAATTATTAGATAGGAGATTTTGTTGAGATTAGTTTAGAATCCGTAGGCAAAAGCTGCATAATGGATATCAAAACCAACTGAATATCAGAATATGTTAAAGGGTTCTGACAACTTTAGAGGAGACAGCAAGAATATAGAAGCAGTAATTGAGATATTTGAATGAGCTATGGCCTTGAACCACAAGATTCTTACACATGACAATAGGCCAGAATTTTTCTGACCCTTCACACTGTATTTTGTTTCTCATAACGGGATATCCAATATGGTATAAGGAAAAACAGTGAGAAAATCCAAACAAATACTTGCTAGTGTCTCTTACCCCAAAAGGTATATAAAAAAAAGCTAAAGTGGCTTTTGCATAGGCATGAAAGCATTTTGCTAATGTAATAGATCAAAGGGAGAAGTTAATTATTATTATTTTTTCTAATGCAACATCATAAGGGCCTAAGAAAAGCAGCCAAGGACGTAAGTTTCAAGCTTTTGACTAAGATTCCATAAGAAGGGACATAAAGTTTTAATTTAAATTTGATTAAAAAGCCAGCTAAGTGATTAATTAAACTAATGATAGCTTAATCATACTGAGCCAAGGGCTTCATGAGCATCCACTTGCTCCACCTCATGCTCTTCCCAAGTCACTTACGATGCCAACCTTTTTCCAACGGCTTGTTATAATAATAATAATAATCTTATTGCTTGTTTTTTATTCTGTCTTCTCTTCAGTTTTCATGCAATTTTAAGCACTCAATGTCGAATTAGGGGCTTGTCAGTAATTTGTTGCTTCTTTCAACTTCTTCTTGTTTATAATTAGGCTTGTCAACAGTCTCACCTTCACTTACGGTATTAAACTTCTCTCATCCACCAAAATTTTTGTTAATTTGAGTGCTTTGTCATTTATTCTTTTTAAGTAATTTGAATCTTTTGAATAATAAAAAAAAATTAACGTCAAGATAATTTTATTATAGACAACAAAATTGACTCAAATTAAAATAATTAGAATTCAATAAATTTTAAATACTAACGATTCAGAATTTTTTTTTTTAAAAAAAAACTTATATCACCCTGCATGAAGTAGACGTAGGAAGGTGCAGGTTTAAGATTAATTCTTATTACTTCATCAGTCATTTCTCATTTAAATAAATATTATGTGTACCGTAATCTGAAAATAAGTTTGATTATATTAATTTTTTATAAATTTAACACTTATTTTAAACACACTTTTTAGGTTATAAATAATATAATAAGTTAGTTTTTAAAATTATGATTAGTCATTATATGAATTTAGTTCTAAATATGAAGCAAAACTTATAGGATTTGAGTTTTAATATTTTTATAATCCTATCATACCGCTGAAGGTTTATTATAATACTTGTGCATATCTATAATCTTTTTTTGTTCCTGTTTACAGAAATGAAGGTTCTAAATTTTGTGACAACTCATTGAATGGATACGATCTATCCAACTTTTTGTAAGATCCAAGTATAATCCGATATATTTCTTGATCTCTCGCCCCTTTGAGCAATAATCATAAAGTTTACTTATTACTTTTCCCTTTTGCTAAACTACTATTTGTTCCTATATTTTGTTTCATATTTCAGTTTAGTCTTTTAAATTTTAGAATATTGTAATCTTTCTTTTTCAACCCTATCGATTTGACACAAAATTCCCCTTTATCTTATCTTAAAATTTGCAGAAATCTCGTTCAACACTTCACAAGAAATTCCTCATGATACTGACATAGAGACTCGTACAAATACCATAAGGAGGTATTTGGTATACTGTATTAGGTATGATAGGATAAGGTAATACAATATGTTATGATCTTATCTGTTAATTGGTGCAGTCAACGTATTGTATAAACTTATCCATCAAACCTCCCTTATACGTTATAATGATGGATAATTTAATACTACTTACTGAGTATTAAGCTGACAATTTTTAATATATAAGGGTTCTTTCACTTTTTTATTTTTTAATATATTTTTTTTTTAAAAATAATTATTAACTAAATAATAAAAAATAAAAATATATAAATAAAAAATAATATTATTTAATAATAAATAAATATTTTTTAAAAAAATTATAAAATAACTATTTAAACTGAAATAATAATATAGGAATAAAAATTTATTATTAAAATATATAAATAATAATATTTAATATAAATTTAATTATATTTAATAAAAAATACAACCAAATATAGGAATGTGATACTATACCTATTTAGATTTTGATATATAAAAATTCCATCTCCATTTCACTCACTCTCTCTCTCTCTCACATATTTTTTATATTTATAAAAAAATTAAAAATAAATAAATAAATAATTTTTAATATAAAATTATTTTTATATATAATAAAAAATAGCTAAAATAATTATGATAACTATTTAAAAATTATATTTATTATAATATCTTTTTTTGATTATATTTTATATAATACAATATCTTATACAATGATATACCAAACACTGTATAGTATTAAATTTTTATCAAACCTTATACAATTAGGTCTTATACTATCAACCCTTATCCTATCAGGCCTTATACTGTCAAGCATACCAAATCGGCCCTAAGGTTTTTCACGTCGTCATACAAGTTTCCTTTGTTTAAGGGTGGATTTTCGAATGGAAACAAATTCCATGCAATTTAAGTAAAGTACAAGTGACATGAGAATAATATACCCTTAATTTTATCTATTTATAATATATTAATTCTGATACTCAAATTGTGGTATATTAAGAAGTTGACACTTAGATACCTCATAATATTTTTATGTTAGCTTTTTATTAAAAGTGTCATACTCTTATATAATCATTTTAATCTTATAAAGTCACATCTTCTCATGAAAAATTAGATTAGATAGAACTAAATAGGATCGAACCGAACTAGAGTAGACTGGATTGAACTATCGGATATTAAAAGTGCTATACTCTCACATAATCCTTTTAATTTTATAAAACCACATTTTTTTTATGGAAAACTAAACCAGACCAGGCTAGACTAAATAAGATGAAACTGAACTAGACCAGATTGGATTGAACCATCGGACTAGACCAAAAAGAACCAAATCAAGTCAAACCAGATCGAACCAAAATAGACCAGACTAGACCGAATCGGACAAAACAAAACCAAACTAAATCAAATCAAACCCAATTGGACAAAATCAGACCAAACCAACCAACCCAAACCAAACCAAACCGGATCGAACTGAATCAAACAAGACCAGACCTAACCAAACTAAACCAGACTGAACCTAACCAGACCAAACTGAATCGAATCAGACTGGACTGAACTAGACCG
Organism: Pterocarpus macrocarpus; assembly: GCA_031439585.1. Lineage (NCBI taxonomy): Eukaryota > Viridiplantae > Streptophyta > Magnoliopsida > Fabales > Fabaceae > Pterocarpus > Pterocarpus macrocarpus. The sequence goes on along the minus strand of CM062516.1, from coordinate 53,104,074 downwards.
AACCAATCCAGACCGAACCGACTGGATTGAATGGGACCGAACCAGACCGAAACAAAACAAACCAAACCAAATCGGACTGGATCGAACCAAACCAAACTAGACCGAACCGGATCGAATCGAACAGACCAGACCAGACCAGATTGCACCAAACCGAACCGAACCAAAGCGGACCAGACTAAACCTTTGCAAATTGAACCAAACCAAATCAGACAAGATCAAACCATATCAGACCAACCAAAAAAAAAAAAGAAAAGTTAGGCTTTTTTTTTACATTCTTATTATCTGAATTCTTAAATCAAGTTTTGTACTCTAATTAAAGAAGTGCAGGCTATGACATTGACATTTTATTTATCTCTCATTGTATAATACTGCCATATCATCTTATTATACAAGTTGTTACTTAACCATGCTAATCTTCAGTTCTTGTTACTTAATCATGACAAGATGTACTAAACTACCAATATTAACACAATTAATTATATATATTTTAAGCTAATTATATATCGCTAACTCCTTACTCAAAATTATTCAAGGTCAATATTTTCAAATTTTTAATTTCTAATGATTCTTTAATAAACAAAAAAATATAAATATTTATTTTTTAAATATTAAAAAAATAATATTTTACAAAAATATCAACCTCCTATCATCAATTGTTTAATATTATTCTTTTAACCTTATTATCCTTTTAATGGTTTCATAACCAAATATGAAAAAAAAAATTAGTTTATATAAAATCACGAATAAGTAAAACGCAAGTTATAGCGTTAATACTTCATATATCTCCCATCTCATAATATTATCATGTCATTTTATTATGCAAGGTGTCATTCAACTATGCCAACCTTTAGCGTCCCGCTACTTAATTATGGCAAAATGTACTAAGCTACCAATACTAACACAATTAATTGTACATACTTTAAATTAATTATATACTATTATCTCTTTACTCAAAATTATTCAAAGTTAATAATTTCTAAATTTTAATCCCTAATGATTCTTCAATAAACAAAAAAAAAAAACTCCAATTAAATATTTATTTTAAATATTAAAAAATAATTTTACAAAAATATCAACCTCCTACCAACTATAAATCAACTATTTAACATTTTTCTTTTAACTTTATTATCCTTTGAATGATCTTACTACCAAACAAGATAAAAATAAGACTATAGCATATTACGAATCAATAAAATTATACCCCTAAATAAATACAAAATATCACATGAATTAACTCTGACATGTCATCAATATTATAAAATCTTTGTCATTGAACACTTATATCCCAAATAAAGATGAGCAATCACAATTTGAAAGAACTATACTATCATAAAAACTTTTATTCTAAACAACACTTTGAACTCTAACCTCTCTTTATTATTCCAAAATAACAAAATCAAAGAAAAACAAATACAAAGCATATGATTGCTTTTACAAAAATAAACAAATATTTAACTCTTAATATTTATTTCTAACATAATTCAGGAACCAAATTTATCAATAGTAATATTATCAGATGAGGAGTCTGTATCTATACAAATGTCAAGGAAAAAGTATCACAAGTAAATATAAGATATAATATCTTCGTATGAAAATTGCATTTATAAAGGAATAAGAAATGTATCAATGAAAATAAAACATACATCATCTAATCTTAAATCAAGAGTAAAGACAAAAATAGCGTCAAAAAGATAAAAATCATTTGAATATCATACATGTATATAGTTTTATTGTGTTGAAAATAACCATAACAAATGAATATCTTCGTTTTACTTATTTACCAAACTGTCACCAAATCTTAAATAAAGAATATTTTTCTTCTATTATATAGTTATTCGACTTCAAATCATTAAGACAAAATTTACTAAATCATTCCTATATTAATACAATTAATATCACTTATCTCTTTTTTCTATCAAAAAGTATATTTATTTCTAGAATTTAATTTGAATACACTGTCAATGTAAAAAATTTTTACACAGACATCCAATCATATATTGCCACATCAGCAAAAATCTTTTATATAGCCACCTACTACTTGAATGGTCATGTAAATAGAAGGTTTTGATTGGATAACAGTATGCACCCCAATTAAACCCTTATTTCTATTGTGCGGGTCTAAATCTAATTTGCATAAATTTATTTCTTGTATTTCACCGCCGAGTGTAAGGTCTTCCCTCCATTAAATGAGTTGATTGGCAAGTTTCTTGGTCTACTTTAGACGTGTAATGAACTCAAGCAAATATCCCTAGACAACATTAGCGAAAATCAACAGAAAATCACTTAGCTTAAATGCCATTCGAAAGAAATTCAAAAACAAAATTGTGGTTCGTTAGCCGGGATTGTGACCCTTGAAGCAGCCTTACTTCAAAGTTGAAAATGGAAAACAATCACAGCAAACGAATAATGACAATTATTAGATAATACATCAATCACGGACCAACCTTAACTTCATAGGATTTTAGGAAATCTGATGATCGACAACATTTGAATGCCCTTAATGTATTTTTGGTAGACTTAAAATGCCCTTATTTAATCCTAACATAAAATTATTAACATTCTTAAATCATATTCATGATATACATTTGAATTGAGCTATCGGTGCCCTTCTTTGTTAATTGAAAGCGTGGACAAAGTGAAACCGTGGGAACTTGGGAACAATGGGGACAGAGGCGGTAACATTAATGTCTGAAATGCACTGTGATCAAAGTGGTCCAACCATGGTGTACCTTGAAGTCTCTCACCTCATGGTTATTGTTATATCTCGAAACATAAATAAAATCACCTAAAATGGGTCGGTTGTACTAAACAAGGAGGTCAAAGTTGCACGTGAAGCTCTCGCGATTCACAACACCCCATTGCCTGCAATATAATCAACATAATATATACTACTAATTTAATTGTTAATATGTACTTCAAGCCCTTGATCCGCAACCCATCTCAATTCCTCTTCTTGATGCTTGTTCCTTAAGGAACAAACTCACCACATGTTCCTTCACTCTCTTCCCAAATGCACATATAGAGAGGATTTTGAAATTCTCAAATAGCTCCCATTTGTGAAGGATGTTAGTTTTAAAGAATATAATGGGAATGTAATTTTCATGACAGGAAGCTTCTGTTGTCAGCAACACCATACTTTGGGGCTTACTATATGGTTAAGTAATAATGTGTACAGCTTTGAAATTGTACGAATTCAATACTAGAAGGTCAAGTGTCTATTGCCAACAGCTAAGTGCTAATTTACTTAAGTAACCAGCATTTTTCATAGCTGGTTTTGTACAAATGACAGGTCCAAGGACTCTATTAGTCTATTACCAATTGCTTAAGGTGATAGATAACAATGTATATGCAACTTTGGAATTCAAGCCGTAGCTTTCATAAGGATTCGTACAAACAGAATGATATTGGGAGTGACAACTAGCAACAACTTTATGCTAGCGACAATGGTAGATTTAAATTGTTTTAGCAAAGTCTTATTTGGGTCATTTACGAATAATTATTGTCTCACATCCAGTTATAAGTGTGAGTTATCTCAACTGTTCAGAAAAGTTTGGATGTAATTATATATGTAATCTAATCAGAATCCAGTGATTTGACGATAAGGGAATAAATTAAGTGTAATAGTATCAACACTTAGCCACAAATTGTTTGTACACATTCTTCAGTCATAATCATGAAAGTACTTAACTTTAGCAGATCCGGAGTAGGATCTTATCTTCAAGTTGAATAAATCTTCATCCGTTGAAAAACTCTTAAAGTTGTTGTCCTTCACACAATGAAATGAAATAAGAAATAAAAAGAATTAAAAGTGAAAGTTACAAGGTCTTTTCATGCACTCCAAAGTCTAAGGGCAACAATCAGTTTTGATTTATTATAAGATGAAAGCTGGAAGCAGCATCAAGGAAAGTGCCAATCTAAGCTAGTGTTATGTTATTATCACGATTTCTGTCATTCAACAACTATCCTAGATATCTCACATAAAGCAGGTTTCCACGTGTGGTCAAAAGATTCCAGTTACATCTCCATCAGACTCAGGCAGTTTATTTTTTTCTCTTCATAATAAACTTTGTTCTGTCTAATCAATATAATTAACTTTGTTAACAGACAAAATTCTCACGTGTAGCATAATTGTTATCAATTTTCATTCTTGTATGGGGGATCCATCTGCTCCACCAACGGCTTTTCCTGAGTCGGTTGAAGAGTTGATAGAACATCAACTCTGCTTCCTCCAAATCAGTGAGAAAAAAACTCCACAATGAATCAAGTTCATACAAATTATTACAATTCACTTATGATTTAGTCATTTAAACTTATGTGTTCACTAATTAATTAATAACACTAATATCAACTGGAAGATGTGCTCACATTTAAATCACTGACCGCACCTCAAACATGATGGACTTTAGTAAGAGATACGTGTAGCAAATAGAAAAAAATTAATTAACAATATATCCATCCTAACTAACTACGACTTCTAGTACTAGAAGCTCATCCATGCTCATTAAAGGTTCTTACAATTTCTTTGAAGTCTAAGAGCAGCAACTAAAGCATTTCTCTGTGCACTAGCCTTCTTGAGTTCAATTTTCGATAAAATGAAATTTTTTTTTTTTTTTTTTGAAAAAAAAGGAATATGGCCTTGAAGGTAAATGTTGCAGAAAAAGTGAGTTCAGAATTAAGTGAAGATAATACTCTCAGTTCCTGAAGCCTAGCTTCAGTAAATCTACCAAATCCTTTTGTGTTCCTGAGTTTGCCACATTAGCCTAATAAGCAACAACCCAGCTTACCCCCATAGTCCTGCTGAGTTGCACGTAAGAGCTGCAGGCTCAGCTTTTGCATTAAAGTCTACAGATAATGCCAACAAGCTGTCAAAGTAGTAAGGATGTGTTAATGCTGCTTTTTGCACTCAGCTTTTGGTGTGTGTGCTTTTGTAACAGCCTATGCATGTCAGAAGATCCCATCCTATTCCACTATATCTGAGTCCAAAAGTTCAAAGCCTATCCTGAGTTCAGGGGCCACATCAAGGCTCTATATACTCCTTGCAACCAAGTCATGGTCACATGCCTTAACTGATGGTTGAATTTTTTGAGGTTATTTATGAGTGCTTAATCCAGAGAAGGCCTATAAGAAAATGACATAAACTATGGGCAGTTTGAAACTCCAGCTTGATCAATCATGTATTAGATAGAATTAGCTAGTTGCTATTGCTTAAATAAAATGGTCCATCAGAATAAAACTGTGGTCCAGAAATGCAGCAAAATATTCTGCTGGCATACAAAAATTCTTAATAGTCCAACATACAAGCAATTTACCATAATTGTAAATATATTGATAAATGCATCAAGGGTAAAACTTGTATATACTGTCTTCTTGTTATTGAGATGGCCTATGCTGTTACTTCATGTGATATTTCACATCAAAATTTTGGTAAGGAGAATGAAACCTAGCCATTAGTATTTGAAACTCAACAGTTTAAGAAAGATTGTAAAAGCATTATAGTTAAGGAATTTGTAAGTTAGAGTTTGCATGTTCTTGATGTGTTGCTCACTTGCTCTGGTGCAGTGTATCAGAGCAGAATGGATCATACACAAAGTGAATTGTCCAAAGTTGGATGTCATGTCAGGTATCTAACAAAGACATGGATTCCATAAGAATATATACAATACAACACATATTGTCTGTGTATCCTTGAGTTATCAAGGAACCACATTGATGACTGCTAAAAAAAGACTATCTTTTCTATGAAGATTATAGCTATGAATGAGAATATGTGTTACTCTTATTCTTCTCTATGTCAGTCAACTAATCAACTTCCCCAGTGAATTGCTCCAATTCAATACAGTTTGCACTTTGCAGTGATAGTCATCATATAATATAAAAAGTAATTTAATCAGTGTAACAATATCTAGCCAATTAAAACCATAAAAATATGCTACTGTAATCAGATAAATTCTTTGGTATTCTGCTTCACATTTTCTTAATGAGCCCAGTTATCTAACAGTATCTTGTCCTGTCACCTTCAAGAGCAGAAAAATTTTCATCTGGTATCTGGCGATTATCAGCATAAATTATTCTATAATTGCAGACATAATATGGGATCTGGGCCTTGTAGATATAAAATTAATTCCATTTGCATATAATTGGCTACATGGGAAACATTTCAATTTAGTTTGTACTTAAAATTACCAAATAAACCAAACAGTTTCCTAGTCTGAACAATTCGCTTTTCAAAACTCACTCCCAATTGCACCTAGCCCACTGAATGGAGCGAAAAAATGAACAATATTATACAAACTGACAAATATCTGTCAGAAATTCTGCATAAGTAGAGTTCATCTACAATTTTTAGTAAGGCCTTCACTAGTATCCATTTCGCTATTGTATTCAGAGGAAGGAAAAACAAGAATACTTTCTTGCAATATGATTCCTTCATTTGTTCACGTTCAATTAATTGTTTTCTCTGAAGAAAGAATCCTAACTACACAAAAATTGTGTTCATCTCCCTAGCTTTTGCTTTAAGCACAATCAATGGCAGTGATTTTATCTGTGACTGTTTTATCTCTTGTTTCACTAATAGAATACTCAATACTCTACCAATCTTTAGCCACTTTAAAGGGTATCAGAATGTAAAATGCTGACTTGATAACAATTCATGCTGATGTATAAACCCTTCTCCTGAATAGGCTATGATTGAAAAGTATAAACATTATATGTCAAATCTAGACAAAACCAAGTTAGTATATATTATGACATGCACTTTAAGGGAACATTTTAACAATCAAATAAATGAAAATGAAAAGCTTCCATCAATGACCAAATTAATTAAGCACATGAAACAAAACTTCAAGCAGTGGCTTGAGATTGAAGTCATTTGGTTACCTGTGCTACGAATGTCAAAGAAGATACTTTGGATCAAAAAGAAAACTCATTAGGAATGTTGATTTTTCCAACTCACATCCAAAGTAAGAAAACTTAAGTAGAAAACTAAGTGTATGGCCGAAAGTACTACCAACACTGACAATCTATTTAGTACAGTGATTCTGACTAGAAAGATTACCAACTTTATATGGAAAGTCTTTACTCTGCAACAGGTCAGTTAGGGAGGCATCCCCTTCAAACTGCAATATAAACATTTGTGAGAACAATGCTATGGGAGACCAAAACTGAAATGTAACCTGGAGATAGGAAATTATCCAAAAAGCATAACAAACACCGTTGCCGGGGATCGAACCTGGGTCACCCGCGTGACAGGCAGGAACACTCACCACTATGCTACAACGACCTTGTTGACATGACACGGAAGTCATATTAGATGTCGAATAAAGACATCGATTCCATTAGAATATATACAACACATTGTACCCAAAAAAAAAAAAAGGAATATATACAAACACATATTGTCTTTGCATCTTTGGATTATCAAGGAACCACATTGATGACTGCTAAAAAAAGGCTTTTTTTTTTATAATAGGAATTTATATGAAATTGATGACGAGTATAGATATGAATGAGAATATATGCTACTCCTATTCTTCTTTATGTCAGTCAAGTAATCAACTTGCGCAATTGTCAAAGCTGGAGAGCCCAAACTCAATACAGTTTGAACTTTGCAATGATGGTCATAATCTAATATAAAAAGTAATTCAAGCAGTGAAATAATATCTAGCTAATTAATTTCATTTAAATATAATTGACTACATGGGAAACATTTCAGTTTAGTTTGTACTTAAAATTACCAAATAAATCAAACAGTTTCCTAGTATGAACAATGCTTTCTTCAATACTGAGACACTGACTCCCATATGGGGTGACAAAATGAACAATATTATGACAAGTATCTGTTAGAAATTCTGCGAAAGTAGAAATCATCTACACTTTTTAATAAGGCTTTCACTGGTGTTCATTTCATTGCTATATTCTGAGTAAGGAAAAACAAGAAAAAAAATATACGTTCTTGCAATATGACTACTTCGTTTGTTCATGCTCAATTAACTGTTTTCTCAGAAGAAAAAATCATGCTATACACAAATTGTGTTCACCTCCCTAACCTTTGCTTTAAGCATAATACGTGACAGTGCTTTTATTTGTGACCGGTTTATCTCTTGTTTACGGGGTAGAATACTCAATAGTACTCCACCTCTCATTTGCCACCTCAAAGGGTACCAGAATGCAGAATGCAAACTTGATAACAATTCATGCTTATGTCCAAAACCTTTCCATGAATATGCTATATATGACTGAAAACTACAAACATTATATGTCAAATCTAGACAAAACCTTATCATATTTATGACGTCCACTTTATGGGAAAACCTAAACAATTAAATGAGTAAAAATGAACAGCTTCCATCAACGACCAAATCAATTATGCACATGAAATGGAACTTCAAGCGGTCGCTTGATTTTGAAGTCATTTGGCTACCTGTGTTACTAATGTCAAAGAAGATACCTTGGATCAAAAAGAAACACATTAAAGAATGTTGTTTATTCCAACTCACAAATCTGCTGCAGCTCCAAGATCAATAACTTTGAATGTTCAAGATTTTGGTCCCATTATATGGAAAGTGCATACGGGTCATCTAGGGAGGCATGCCCTTCAAACTGCCATATAAGATAGTATTCACCAGCTTTTCCTCGCAGGGCTCCAAAACATTTTGTGAGAATAACAATTATTATATATATGAGGCCAAAACTAAAATGTTACATGATTTAAGTGAAGTGACAAAGTCTTTGATTTCTCCAAACAATAATGATACCCTTAATTCATTCGGTAGCAGTAGTACTATCTTGTTACGAGTATAAGTCCTTGAGAGAATCACATCCCAAAAGTTAACTATTAAGGTGGGAGAGCTTAAGTCCTTATAAGGACTCTTCAAGTGGCTCATAAGATATGACTCATGCATATCTTAAGAGAATAACACCTACATAAAGTCATAAACAAAATCAGCTCAACTACCTGTATGAGCTCTTAAAACACACTCATTCATCAAGTTTATAAAGCACTATATTCAGTTGTCTTTTTTAAGATTAGTCCAAGTTAAAAAATACCACCTATAATTTTTTTTCCCCAATTTTTAAGAAGTTAAAAAGGAAAATTTTTAATTTTTTTATCTTTTTTAGCTGTAATGACTTCTTAAAAAATTATCTTTAAAAATATCTAACTTCTCAAAAAGTATTTATTAAATTACTCTAAATAAACATTTCTATTATCATGTATCCAAACACAAAATAACTTATTTATAAACTACTTTTCAAAACTTCCTTTTATATAAGTGCTTAAATAAGTTATTGAGTATTTACCGGCTAAGTTACTCAATAAACCAATCCCAACAATAACTATTATAATCGTGAACAAATGTGTGAAAATGAAACCATGGCACAGCAGGCGTTGGCTGGCGGCAAGAAATTATCCAAAAAGAAAAAGCGTTCAACGCCGTTGCCGGGGATCGAACCCGGGTCACCCGCGTGACAGGCGGGAATACTCACCACTATACTACAACGACTTTGTTGATGAAATGACTCGTCATATTCTCTAAGACAGAATTCCAACTGGCCTTGAACCCGACGATGCAGAAGTTCAGCTTGCCGTAGATCTCTGTTTTCACCAGTACTATCAATTCATCCTCCAAGATGATTTTGACAAGGTCAACAATTATCAATGGTTTGAGTAGTGTTAGGCAATTAGGAAGCCCATTCCATATTTTGGTCTTAATCATGGATGAATGCCCATCTCTTCCCTCGTATTTTGGGTGCTTCAAGGTAAGTAGCCCTCATTGGAATGTTGGGGCCCATTCTCCAGTGGACCATGCATTTTCAGCTCCTCATGTAGCTTGGACCGAAGAGGTAACTGTTCACATTTGTAATCTGACTTCTCTTAGAGCCTATTTGGTCTAAAGCTTGAATCTCTCAAAAGTACTTTTGGTGGAATGAAAATAAAGTTGTATAGTAATTTAATGTATTTAATAATTTTTTTATTTTACTAAAAGTAATTTTCAAGTAATTAAAAATATTTTTAGGAGAAGTATTTTTGAAGTTATATTTTATTCTAGAAAATATATTTTTGAGATAAAATCTTATTATTATTCTAACATCAATAACTAAAAATAATTTTATTTTAGCATATCCAAACAAAAAATATTCTTTTAAACTTACTTTTGATATATTCAAACTAAATATAAATTAATTTATTTAGAAGTAATTCCTCTAAAAATAATTCTCTTAACTTAATTCCTTCAAAAATAGTTCTAGAAAGAGTTAAACCAAATGGGAGTTGTTAATGCAAAATTATTTTTCAATTTTCCAGTAAAAAAAAAAACTACTTGGTCAAAAGGTTAATTATTTTAAAATAGTAAAAATAAAAGCTAGAAAGTTTTTTCTTGATAATTAAATGAGAGCTCGATATTTATTAAGAATGGAGCTAGCATTATATCATAGTATCTCAAAAGCTCCTACAAGTACTCAAAACTCTTATAAAGAGCATGATACAAAAAAATAAATTATATACAAACAACATAATCTAATATCAAATAAAAATATACATCTCAACTAGGTTTTATGTTCACAGTGGGATCTTTGCATCCCCTCTTACCTCCATTTTTACAAGACTTAGACTTATTACCCACATGGTTACATCATAGTATCTCAAAAGCAGAAAAAGTCTTATCTGCAAAAGGCAAGAAAAAAAAAAAGTGCCATTAACTTATGTAGGCGATGCGTTTTCTGGGACTGTTCATTTCAACGGGTTCATACAAATTGATCAAAAATAGGATGGCCAAGAAGTTAGCAATGCAAGTTTAGAGTATTAATTAAAAGAGGAGAGTACTTGTTATTATAGGGAAATCAAAAGCTAAGATGTAACAGTTCTAAGTATTTTCCGTGAAAAAAATTTGAGCCTGTACTATGTATGTGGAAGAGAAAGAACAGATATATTTTCCTAGAGTCATTTTCTGAATTGCTTCAAATGCTACGTGAAAGAGCATGAAACATTTTTACGAGGCTATCCCAAATTCTAGAGCCTTATTAAAGATTTCATTCCCATATTTTAGTAAAAAAAAATTATAGATAACTTCGTAACACAGTTTGTAGTAACTGACTAATAAATCTCATTTTATTTTAACCAACATACCAAATTGATCATTGAATAGAAATTTCTAAATAATTGTATGAAATATTTAAATATTATATGATTACTGCTCAAACAAGGGCTTATATGCGAAGCAAAAATTTCTTCTTAGTAAAATTGATTGGAAATGACTTGACAAGAATATTAGCCCAAAAGTAATATTTTTTGTTTTTCGATAATTGAAAAGAAGGCTCGATTCACTTAAAATGAGGAGCAAAGGAACAACAAAAGAGAATGAAAATAAGACAAACACAACAAAACAACAACCAGCCTAGCAACTAAGAAACAACTGCTAAAAAAAAACACAACCAATTTGCTAAAAAATCAAGAACACAACACAGCAAAGGACACCAAAAGAAGCCATGCAGCACCAAAGCACCACTAACAGGAGCTTGAAATTGAAAAAGAAGAAGCCAAGCACCCTTTGACTCTCCAACAGAATAGAGCGTGCAAACAACAACTACAAACAAACAACGCCACAAACTACAACACAAGCACTAGCACCAGCACTAGCCAAAACAAGAGAGCCAGCCAACCAACCAAGCCCACTAGAAGAAGAAGAACAACAACGAGACAACACAGCAAAAAGCACCGAACAACAAAACCACTATGACAACCTAAAGACAAACCAGGCACAAGGCAAGTAGACGAATAAAGAAATAATAAAGCAACCCCAGCCAAGAACCATAGAACCAGAATAGACATGCCCAAATTAGAAACCCATAGCAACTCCCCAAAGAAATACTTACACTTTTGTCTTGCCTTTGTTTTTCTTTGGTCTTCTCTTTTTCCTAGGCATAATGAAGTCTTGACATTCTAGAATCTTGGCTAATGCCTCGATCACGGCCTTTTCATTGTTAGCTAAACAACCCAGTAACTTCCCAACCTCCTATGTGATCCAAACTTCCATAAGGTCTCTATCACAGGGCTTCTCAACTTTATTAATATACCTCTGCCTACTTGACATCGAATCAAACTAAGGTGTTTGGGGCACCTTTTCATCAGATTTCCCACCATTCTTTTCAATTTCCTCACTCTCCTCCACTTCAATCTCACCCTCATCAATGTTTGAGGAAGGTCTCAACTCTTGTTCTATGTTAGACTTCCCCATTCATCCATAAAGGGCTTCAAATCCAGGAGGAGCTTCTGAACTGCTGCTTCTTGGGCTGACAAAGCCCACATCGGTTAACCTATTTTCATCTTCCATAGTGAGCTTGAGTTCCAACCTTGGCCCAATGCGAGATACTTCCTCATGGGACCTTCTTCTGCCACGCTCTGTCTCGAACCTTCCACTGTCAGCGGCATCCTAAACACGCCTTCGTCTTCTCAGTTCTTCTGCCACATCGTCTAGATGAGCTCATCCTCCAGGAACATGTACTGCTTCTCCTCCTGTCCATTCATCATCGGCTCATCTGCTTCCTTCATGTAGACTGGAGCTTCATCTAGAATCGTCCCTTCTCTCTAGAGCTTGTTCATCACCTCCACTATCATTGCCGCAAGATACGTTTGATCTCGACAAGGTTTTCTGACTGAAACACCTCTTCCACCACTTTCAATGCCATCTCTTTCAACCTCGCTTCATCCAACTGTTTATTGATTCTATTCGACTTAGCATCTTGCATTTTGATGTTACTTTTTCTCACCCAAGCTTCCCTTTTCTAATGGGGGGTCAAATTTAGTATCACCTCTTTGAATGTACTTTCTCCATTTGCGTTCTTCCATTGAATCTTGTCACTCCTCACCAGTAACTTTACTCCATTATCTTCCTCAATGCTCCACCACTTTCCGTTCCTATCATATTTTGCAAAGGATATCATCATCCTTTTGCCTCTAATCACAATACCATTTAAGTCTCTTATTTCCTTCCTAGCATCCTCTATGTACCTAATCGAACGAAGCCAAAGCAACATTCCTTGTTCGTTCTTCTTTTTTGTGATACAAAAACATCTTTGATTTCTCCTACCCCTCTAAAATTTGCATAAGCCAATCCCATGTCATCTCTAAAGGAAGTCGATCAACAAAAAGTGTGAAGTTTTCCAAACCCATGTTTTAATGGCTCCTCTCTCATGTCATATAATTTTCCACTCCAACATAATTAGAATGTTTCTCAAAAAATCAGAACACTAGCAGGGCAATGCAGATGAAATCACATGCACTAGCAGTCCCCGGCGGAGATGGACTTCATTACCTGCCTCATTGCTTTCTTGTTTGCTCTACTCTCGGAAAAGTTCCAAAAGTAATCTGCTCATATAAAAGAATGTTACATTGATTTGATTGAAGTTAAAATTTAACTAGAACCACAGAAGTTTAAGTTATTCAATTCAAACCTTCACGAGTCTTTGAAGGAAGGCTTAACTAAACAATTTACTTACATTCAATTCATTTAAAGTTTAACTAAATTCACATAACTTTAACTAAACAATTTAAATTTTTCTGCACATCAGGGAACATGAACAGAAAAAAGAAAAAAAAATCAAAGGGAAATATTAAAATATCATTAGTCAGCGTTGGTGGGTTGGCTTGCATGGGTACCACGTCTATGCATTTCCTTTATCATGACAGCAAATCAGAATTAACGTTTCACAAATCAAAGGCCACTACGGATCCACTCACATGTAAAAAGAGCTGAAGACCAAAGCCTTATATCTCAGCTGAGAACTTTCCCAACGCTTCCCAGCTTCGTGAATAATTCTTACTTAATTTTTTAACATATTCACTTTTGCTTGAAAATATATATAGAGAGATTCTTGCATATTCAAAACGAATTTGCATCCTCTAATTCAAATTTTTTTTATAAAATCGATTGAACAATATACACATTCCACTTTTTTTTATTTCATTGCATAGTTGGTCAAGTGAAAATAATACAATTTTTTCCCCATCATATTAGCTCCCCTTGGATGCCCCTCGCTTTTGCCTGTCCTTGTTAGTGCCCCCGCACTTAGGCTCCCATTCCTTTGGGGATGCCCCACAAATGGTGGTGGTGGTGGTTAGTTACTCCTTAGTTACGATTCAAACGGGGTAGTTAGTAGTTTCTACTTACTACTGTCTAACTGATATTTTTATAATTAATCGGTAAAACAAAAGAAAGAAGAGGAAAAAGTCGAGTATGTTCCACAGGGAGCATGCCTACTTTTGACTTTTTGTTGTTAGAGACTTAAAGAGTGAATTTGGCACATTGATAGATGAATTACTATATTTGCTACTAAATGACAGTACTAGATTTTTATGCTAATTCAATAGTAAATGATAATTCTAATTACTATCCCAAACTTGCATAAAAAATAAAGTGTCATGGATTTAGACTCAAAATTTAATTTTAATATTGTCCTTGCTAGTGTATAAAAATTTTATATTTATGTTTAATGATAAAGGCTTTGTCATTTTATATATATATATATATATATATATATATATATATATATATATATATATATATATATATATATATATAGGGAGCGTATTACATGAGAAAAGTGATTTATTATAAGAGTGAAAGAAGTAAATCTTGGCGATTGGATCTTACGTGAATGGTCAAAATTAAAATATAAAGTCACATGATTTTTTTAAGTGATCATGTAACCTTTGAACAACTTTAAATCTTGATCATCTATATATAGTTATACGACCCAAATTTACTCCTCTCGCTCTTATAATAAACAATTCCTCTCATATGATATGCTTCCTATATATATATATATATATATATATATATATATATATATATATAATTTAACATAGTTAAATTTATTAAATAACATATCCATATGAAATTAAATAATATTGTAAAATTATTTTATCTTTGACAATGATTAAAATTAAACTTACGTTCGCCATTACATTACTATATTGCTATCAACTAATGAGGCATTAAAATATTCTCATTTTTTCTGTGTTCACAAATATGTTTAATGCCATTGACACAACAAATGGGAAAGGGAAATGATATGGGACAAAAAGTTACAAAATCCTCATATATGTTAAGGGTGGGTTTGTTTCAGATTTTTTTATAAAAAATAATTTTTCAATTATTAAAAAAATTATTTTTTTACAGGAGTTACCTATTTCAACTTTTACTTAAAAATAATTTTTTTAGCTGAAAAAATCTCCCTTTTTCTGTCAAATATAAGCTTAACCATACACACCCTAAATTTTGAGTTAGTTATTGCAAATTTTTTTCAACTAAGTTTAAAACTATAGATTTTCACATGATAATAATTTCTGTTAGCAAATTAAATTAAAGGATGCAACTTTTCTAAATAAAGGCGCACTACCGTTTCTTTGGAAAGCAATTTGAAATTTTTGAATCTCCTTAACAAAATGAGAATAGGAATTTTTAGTTGAGAATGGTAAATTTGCTACTATTTTACAGGCACACAACAGCACTAATTTCGGTTCTGGGATTAGGATGATCATTTCCGGCTTTTAATTGTGCATGTGATTATAGTTATAATTAATATAGTAGTTGCTACAGCAAACTTTTATTTATTGATGGTGTAATATGTAAAAATGCATAAATGTAAATGATATAGAAAAACCCATTATAGTAATACTAATGGTACAGAAAAAATATTGTTTTGCATATATAAGTGAAAAGGCCTTATTTATGGATATGGGCAAAAGCTCTTTAATAAGTGAACCTAATTGTGATATTTGTACATCACTTTTTCCATAAACATTTCAACACCATGACCCGTATGATGCACTGGGGACAATCACGTTGTGTTTACATCACAAGGCTTGAACTGGCCGATTGTCGAGAATTGAAACGGGCTTGTGAACATCGCCACGATAAATATCCATGCCAACTAATATGTACAGGTCCTGTAATCAATATGTCAAGTTAATGACCACAACCGCGTGAATTCAATACCAGCGTGTATTGGTCGTGGTATTAAAATGGGTAAGAAAAGTGATTTATGATGATACTTTTGGAGTCAGACTGGACACAACCTCGGAAAAAACGGCGATTAATGAATTCATAGTAAGCGTTTTTTATGAGCCTATTTTCGGATTGGAGTAAATCCCTTAGCTGAAAAGACGACAAAACAAGCATAAACCACAAAGCAGAGAAGACGAGACCAGACTTTTTTTTTTTTTTTTTTTTTTTTATAAAATAAAAAAAGGCAGAAACATTTGAAAATTGGCACCAAAATTAGCGTCGCATTGCATTACCTACTGCGGCTACTTTCCTCCTCCTGTCTTCAACGACTTTCTTGTTCACCCGCTAATCTCGCCATTCCTCCCTTGCTTTTTCCCTCTTTCTCTTGCCTTGCCGCTCCCACCACATTGCACCCACATACATACATTTCTTCTCTTCTTCATGTCCTCACTCTCAGTAATGCAACACTTAACACTAACACAACAGCAATGACTCCACTACCCCACTTCCTTTTCTTCTTCTCCTTCTACTTTTGCATCACCATTACCACCTCTGCACCTTCACCACCACCACCACCACATCCCTACGGTAAGTAACAACCAATCTCCATACTCTCTCCCTCTCTCACTCTCTAACTAACTAACTAACTAACTAACTAACTGACTCCAACGTAACTGTATAACAGGTTACTCCATGCACATAAACTGCGGGTCCTCCACCAACACCACCGACCCCCTCAACATCACGTGGCTCTCCGACCGCTTCTTCACCGGCGGCACCCCCGCCCTTGTCTCCGAGCCCCTCCGCTTCCACCTCCCCTCCGAAAAAACCCTCCGCTCCTTCCCCCCTTCCTCCTACGGCAAGAAGAACTGCTATTCCTTCCCTTCCACCACCACCCTCCCCTCCTCCCGCTTCCTCCTCCGCACTTTCACCCTCTACGACAACTACGACGCCAAGTCCCACGCCCCTTCCTTCGACGTCTCCCTCTCCTCCACCATCCTCTTCAGCTGGCGCTCCCCTTGGCACCAAGACACCGCCTCCGACGGCGCCTACTCCGATCTCGTCGCCTTCGCCGCCGCCAGCGATAATTCCTCCTCCGCCACTACCGACCTCTGCTTCTACGGCTTCGCCACCGACGCGCCGGTCGTTTCCTCCGTGGAGCTCTTCCAGGTCGACCCCGCATCCTACGACGCCGTTTCCACCGGAAAAGATGTCGTGCTCGTCAACTACGGCCGCGTCTCGTGCGGCTCCCCTGAGCACTGGGGACCGGGATTCACCGCCGACGAAGACCGGTTCGGCCGGTCGTGGCAGCCGGACTCGCCGTTCCGGATCTCGCCGGAGGATTCTTCCGATGCGCACGTGGTGTTCACGGAGAATGACGTCAGCGGTTCCGATTTGAGCCCTAATTATTTTCCGACGAAGCTGTACCAGTCGGCGGTGACGGCGGAGGGGGTTTTGGAGTACGAATTCGTTGTGGACGCGAAGATGGACTATATGATGTGGCTGCATTTCGCGGAGATCGATTCGAGCGTGAGGAAGGAGGGGGAGAGGGTGTTCGATGTGTTCATCAATGGGAGGAATGCGAGTAGGGTGGATATATATAAGGAGGTTGGAGGGTTCGCTGCGTTTGATTGGCATTACACTGTGAAGAACTTGAGTGATAGTGTGTTGAAAGTGAGGCTTGAGGCTGCTGTTGGTGCGCCGATCATCAGTGGCATCGAGAATTATGCTTTGGTCCCCATTGACCCTTCCACTGTTCCTCAACAAGGTGTGTGTTTGTTTGCTGAAAATTGTTTAGACAATGTTGGTTAATTGGTTTGGTTCATGCAAAATTTTGGAAATCATAATCTAGTGAAAAGGATGTGCTTTCTTTTGTTTGTTTTTAGGCATGTTACTAGATTTTGTTTTGTGTGAATTGACGTGATAAATTGGGTAATTGGTATGATTGTTCAGTAATTCTCAGATAAGTATGGTCTATCATAGGGTTGTAATTCCTTATTTAACACGTTATGGGGGCTATAACTCTAGAAATGTGCCTTCATTAGAAATGGTTTTACACATGTTAAGTGCCTAAGAGATGATGTGGTAGATACTAACTAAGAATTTCTTATGTTTGTTAAAATATATACTTACTTGGCGATTGTTTTGGTGGGTAATGTGATTTTGTTGACTGGAGAGGAACCAGACAAGAATTTTGTGGGTGCATGGCTGAGTTGCCTTGACTTGACTGGGGCTTGTTTTTGTAGCGAGTGCCATGAAAGCATTGAAGGAGTCGCTTCGTGTTCCGGATAGAATGGGTTGGAATGGTGATCCTTGTGCTCCTACTACTTGGGATGCTTGGGAGGGAGTCACCTGCCGTATGAATAAGGATAAAACTGCTCTAGTCATAAGTCAGATGTAAGCATCCCAGGTTATGTGTCTCAATCTTATATTTGGCTTCATGCAACAAAATTGGCGCTACGCATGCACTAGTCTTACAATAAAATCTCTTGTCATATAATCGACATGTCATGCTTTTTGTGTAAAGTTAAGGGTAGGTTGGTTCCATCCCACGTGCCAAATACATAATTGGTTGGTGAATCTAAAGCATGCGTATAGCATTTTCCGTATGATTATTTTGCCCCCTGATGAATCAAATGTAAGCCTTACGCCCATTTCTCCAAAGATATATGTTCACATTTTCAATGTGTTTCATTGTTGAACTGGTGCAAAGTATACAAAGAGTCTTACTATAAACAGCTCCTAATAATTGACATTGGCATACTTCAAGTGCAAGGTTGATCGGTTCCATGTGCTAAATATACAGATGGTGGGTTAATCTTACATACTCATGATAACTTGTGTGAACGTATGGCATTTTCCTTGCATATCAATCGTTCTGCCAAATGACTTTTGGATCAATCAATATTCCTTCCTGCTAAAATCATAGGTATATAGTTGATAATGGATTCAATTCCTGCTCCACAACGGCAGATTTAAATTACTGAACCAAAATCAGCTATGAAAAAAGGTTGAAATTACATCCAATTTCTTGTTCGGACAATATTTGTTCTTCTTTCATTTACTTTCCTCTCCCATAGTTTTGATTTTATATATTTTCCAATTTTCATTTCAGAGATCTTGGCAGTCAAGGCTTGAAAGGGTACATAAGTGACCAGATTAGTCTTTTGTCAGACTTGGCAAGCCTGTAAGTATCCACTGCCAAATGTTTACATATGCTAAACAACGTGCACTTTATGTGGATTAGATGTTTCAAGGTTCATATTATACTAAAATGCAATAAGAAAAATTCTAACTAACGTAGATCTGTAATTTGCCCCCAGTCCCCATTCTTAGTAGTACGCTGGCTTGTATGTTCTTGCAGTAGCCGTAGTCTGCACTCTGCAGTTATTTTTTATTTTTTCAAGCTTATCCTTGTCACTGAAATTTAGAACTACGTGAACATCCATTTTCGAAATGAACCACTGTGGTACTTTCAACCAATCTTATCCTTTCATTGTGGTGGCTACAGTATTTATGTTCTGATCTGCTAAACCATGTTGATAGAATCATGGCGTACAGTATCTTCTCTTCTGCAGTCTGCCTGATTAATGAACACTATAGTCCGTGCAAAGGTTTCAATGTTTCTTACTTAAAGTTTTCGTGTTTTTTTTGTTTTGGGGAGAGAGAGAGAGAGAGATGGGGGGGGGGAGGGGTTCCTTAATATCCTCATTAGAATTGCTTACGTGTCCTTGTGCAAGGTTCAAAATTAAGTGTTACGATCTACATGCATGTTGGCCACAATTTTGTAACTGGTAACTTCTCTTTCTGTTTCATGTTTGGTAACAATTGGTAACTTCTCTTTAATTTTACAGGAACTTGAGTTCTAATTCATTGGGGGGTGAAATACCTTCTGGATTAGGTCAAAAATCCCTGATGCAACTGTAAGATCAGATATTATCTCTGTTAGTTACAGTTTTTCCCCTGACTTGTGTTGTTTTACGTTATACAAATGCTTTACAGAACGCAACTGAGTAGAGTTTTTTATTTTTCATCACACCAGTGTCCAATACTTTTACTCGTTGATAAGGCCTATTTTGTATGATATTTCATGTATTTTATTTTAAGAGGCATAGAGTTTAAATTCTGAAGTCATTCGTAATATTATGATGCATCCATCTCATCTATATTAAAAATCATCTAAGGGATCAAAACCCCCTAGAGAAGAACTTTGTGGCCAGGGCCAAGCCGAGGTTTAAGTGTGGATTAGTTCCTATTCCACAGCAAAAGGGTGTGGGGGAAAACTACTGGTCTTACTAAAGAAAATCTAATTTTGTTATTTAGTTGATATTCTATTTATTTTCTTTGTATTGTATGCTGTAGGGATTTATCCAACAATCAGTTACTGGGCTCCATACCTGATAGTTTAGCATCTTCAAGTTTGCAGCTTGTGTAAGTATCCACTGCATTATTTAATGTGACCGTCCTTTACTTAAATAGTTAGTATCATGACAAAAAAAATGGTTCTATAATCCTTGTTGTTTCCTTTTTCTGTTTTGCAAGACATGTTGTCCTCCCTCTAGATTACCACTTATTTTCCCTCAAGTAAAATGTCCTTTTCTGTCAAAAATGGTGATGCTATAATGCTTTGTGCTTTTAGGAAAAATATCCTGATGTCATCAGTTTGTTAATTTGATTTCAAGTCATCTTTCCTACTCATTTTGTTTTGTTAATTAAATTCCCAATATTGTCTAGTTGTCAATGTATTTTCCAGTATCTGGTGTTCCTGTCTCATTCGTTATTTTGGTATCTTAATGCTCACTTCAGCAGCCTTATTCCTTGATGTTTATCATATGTTTAGAAATGCAATGTTAGATTTCACTTGACCTCTGGTGCAATACTTAATGGGTGTCCCTTCTTTTCTCCAGGCAAGTTATGCTTATTTCAGTTTCTTTTTCTAATCCATTTTATCACGCCAGGCTATTGAATAATAATTTATTGGAAGGACGAGTCCCAGATCAACTTTATTCAGTTGGTGTGCACGGTGGAGCTATTGAGTATGTCACTTTAATCTTCTAGCTCTACTCTATCTGGTTCTGCATCATGTTGTATTCAGATTAAATGTTGGATCACCTAGCTTTGTGTATATGATACTCCTTGTTTGGCTTATGATTGTTTCTGTATGTCTGTCTGTCTCTCTCCTTCACTCTGTGTGTGTGTGTCTGAATTAAACTGCCACACTAGTCCCATTTAGGCTCATGGTATCAACTGTCATTCCTCATCAGCATTGAATGCTAAAATCAGCTTAAATACCTGTTCTTACATAAAGGTCCTTCTGCTCTTCTGTGTCTCTCCATCTTCCCTGTTGCTTCTGATATGTTCTGCCATTTCGGTGTATGGCTGTCCAAGTTGCATATTTCTTGTAAGCTGAAGTAAATTTCATGGTTTACAAAATCTCCTTCACTTTGATTTGCCCTCGATAGGAATAACTAAACTACTTCAACAGTAGCTGTGTTACCGCCTTTGTTTGTTTTACTGTAAAATATGCTTATAAGGTGGCATCAATTGATTATTATAACCCACGGAAAACCTGTCAGTTTTGCATTGATGCTCTGAATAAGACAGTCCATCTGAGGAATTGATCAACATTAGTAGTTATCTAACTTGCTAGGGTTGTTATAGGTGCAAAAGAAATATATCTTCAAATTGTGTGATACTGTACATTTATCAAAGGTGCAGTTTGTAATTGTGTAATTCCATGAGGAATAATCTCTTTTCTATATTCAATTTGATTTCATTCAGTCTCTCTGGCAACAAAGGTTTGTGCGGTGCACCATCTCTGCCTTCATGTCCTATGTTTTGGGAGCATCGCAGATTATCTACGCGGGGTAAAATTGCAATAAGCTTGTCATGTCTTTTTGTTTTCTTTGTGGTACTGCTGCTGGTATATATCTACATCAGGAGGAAAACGAATGATTATGACTTTGGTCTACCTCATGAAATAATGTGTAAGTATGATTTCAATGAGATTGTGTTTCCATTAAGCATTTTTATTTATAATATTCCTGATGCTGTGTATTATATTTATATTCTGGGGCTAAACATAATGTTTCTTTACTTGCTTTACCAGTGTAGTAGCTTCCTGCATTTTTCTGTTACCCTTGGATTGCATTTAAATTATACTTTATTCATATAGGATTTGATTTTTCTGCAGTATTTTTGTTTACGCTTCTTGCACTGGCAAATGCTTACTGATTAAATTTTCCATCATATCTAACTGCCCCTGCCATGAACGTTGAAATTGTAAACTTGAAGCAAAAATTGGAATCATGTACCACATCTTCTGTTTAACCATTAATTTGTTCTATGTATAAGTTCCATTTTATATCTCAAACTGGGGTCAATCTTCAGAAGTGGAAGCCATTTAAAGCCAATCAATCCTTTAATGGCCTTGTTTATAGTACCTGGCATAATTTGTGTTGGCTTTCACTGAAAATGATTAATAGTCGTTTAAATTCCACCAAATGAGAAGAGATGTTTGGTTGTGGATTAATATATGGTTTTTTTTTTTTTTTTAATACTTAATCCTGTGTAATTGTTGACTATTATTTTATGGCTTCTTCTGCAGCATTAGCTGCCAAGAGAAACCGATATGTGAGGCAGAAATCCCTGATGCTTCTTGAGCTGGAAAGTCAACATGCCAAGGGATTACCTTCACCTTTTACTCCACAATAACTCTTCCTTAATGGAAATGGAAGATCGATTTTCATAGTTTTCGACTAAACATACACTGTTATACTGCTTAGAGAATCTAATTGAATGTGGTTTGCTGCATCCATGCTGGGCCATGATGTCATAGGTGGCAATGCCGCTTTAGCAAAAAATGGCTTCTGGAGTTGGCTTTCCTTGCACAACTTTTTGTCACGTCAAGGATTATTCTGCAAGCTCTACAAATTGCCATGCACTGTGAAACACATTGTGTCCTGAACCATCGTACAAAGTTACAAAGGCATATCCCGGGAAGTATCAACAGCCATCTGTACCTTTTGATAATAAATTAAATACGCGGTGATAGGAACAAGTAACAACCCATCAATGTATAAAGTTTGAGCCACAAGATAGGGTCCAGTTTTACACGTTAGATCAATTCTGCTTTATTCTTAACGCTGTATACTGATTTACGTTGCCAAACATCGGTGAGTGAGCTCTATTGTACAATGTATTACCGAAGCTTTTTCGTTCATTTATACCAAGTAAAGCAGGATGGTGAAAAATTCCGTACTAATTCCTCACGTAATTTCTACTTGATTTGTAAAATTACCTACTAGACCTAAACTCTAGAATTCCTGGCAATTGCTCAGTTAATCTGTAACTTATCTCAATCTGCAGCCTCTTCTTCGGCGAAAATATTGTATAGCAAGATAAAGTCAGAACAATGATTAAGCTAATAAATACACCACACCATTTTATTGAATTTTGCCTCTCAATAGTCAAAGGTCTATAAGGACTAGCTACCACGCGTGTGATAATCCCTCTAATCATCCCACATATATTATGGAGAGTTGGTGAAAATCTAGCCAGGGCCAAGTTCTCAAGAAAAGGCAGTGTCAGACCAAATTAAGAGTGTCATGCATCACATAAAATAATTACAAATGATTTTGATCTTATTCTTCGTATCTGCTGCTGCTGCTGCTGCTGCAAATGAACAGGGTGAAAAGAACATGATAGAAAAGGATAGATCCGAAGGAAAATAAAATAAAGAGCCACAAAGATGAATTGAAAAATGGCAATAGGGCGTGTAAAATGAGACTAGCTGTGTAGACAAAGCAAAAGACTTATGTGGCAAGAAAAAAACGCGTTAATGGAGCGTGGGTTGCACCAATTAAAGATTAATTAGAATGACAGAACAATTGGGCTTTAAAGCATTGGGTCCTAAAACGCGTCAAAACCGAAAGAGTTGGGTCATGGGTGTAGAAACCAAAAATATTAGAAGGCATAAAGGAGATCAAAAACCTGACATAACGTGAAAACTGAAAAGAGACATGTTGCTGTAAAGCTGAGAAGACACGTAACCGAAAGCAAAGAATATAGGAAATGAGAAATTCTTAAAAAGTAAGAGACAATTATCGCTTAAATGATTCCACATTTGGCACTCGAAAAATTATATTTTACTAGACTATGTATAGATCTGCGCATCGAATACTTAAGAGTATCACATATTTTTCAAACTATAAACACTGTATCCGACACAAAGCATGCAGTGAAGCACAGTCAAGAATCATCGATAAATCAGGCCAAACGAGACTCATGAATCGAGCTGAGCTGCAATTGGAGTTTCTATCGAAAAGAGATATGAAGATGCACCATGGTCCACTTTCTATAGTAGTTAATTTTAACATATTCTAGTATAAACATGAATATTATTTAGTATAAACATGAATACTGTAAATTCCACTACTTGCCGCTGCATTCATAATAACATTACTTTGTATCTAATCCATTCTTCCAAAAGTTACTAATCTCAAAGCAAGGGGAGTATTATAAAACTCAGTCAGCCCAAGGAAGCCAGTTTTGGCCTGAGCTGCCTGCAATGCATCCATATCTATACCTCACTCAATCAATTTTGGTCGGAAGCAAAAAAGGCCAATTCACAATTTTCCTTGTTGTAGTGAAATATGATTACTAGGAATATTCAAAAGATTATGGGAATCTTAATTAGGATATCATAAATGGAGTTAGGGTTTGAATAGTTTAAAAATGAATCAAAAAGTCAAATACGTGGGATATATAATATCCTGCGTGAGGTGGTTCTTGGGAAGTTTGTAAGTGCTAAGTACTGTAGCTTTGAATCTTGATCATTCCATTACAAAACTTGGCATTGTTATTATTATTATTATTTTGGTACAGAAATTGGCATTCTTAATACTGTGAACATAGGCCACATTATAATTCTAGTTTGCACTTTCTTTTTTCCGTATTTGGGACGCTTGTGTACAAGTGATAATATCATGAGTTTATGGAATTCATAGTGCTACAACCCCCTCAAATTTGTCAATGTTAGTCTCGAATGCCTGATAGCAATGTTAAATTACTTTCCAGTTACCAACCTAAACTGAAACTGAAATCAAACACAAATACTGTGTTTGGTCGAGAGAAAATTGGAGGGAAAGGGAGGGAAAACAAAGAAATGGGAAGGAAGGAAATCAATTTCCGCTATTTGAATTAGAAAGAAAATAGGTGAAAGGAGAATGAACAGTGATAAATAGTTAATGGGCCAATCAATTTTTTTTTTTTCCCCTCCCATTACCCTCCGCCGTATTCCAAGCCGTCGTCACCGCACGCTGCTTGGTCCGTGACAGTGCTGTCGTCGCGCAACAAGGCAGAGAACCGCGGTTGTTCAGCGACGCGAGAAAGGAGGAGACCCTGTTGTTGTGCTGCCGCGGTTCAACCCAGATGTGGCCGTCGCGTGTGTCTCGCCGTCGCCGCTGCAAAGCTGTTCGCTGCTGGGAGTGAGAGGACAATCGTGGCTGTGTGAGTGGGTGGGGCACCTACTGTGTGTGCGTGTTGATCGGCGTACGGTGTACCCCAAAAAAAAAAATGGAAAGTAGAAAAAAGTATGAAGGAGGGGGAAATTAATTAATTATTCATTTATTTCTCTTTCTAATAAAATTTAAATCATAAAATGTTGGTTTAGAATTCTATAACTATAGGATTTGAGATGTTTTGATGATTATTGAGTCTCTTTTGTATTCTTATTATTGTGTTTGCAAAATTAGATTTGAATTAAAAATTAATTAAATGAACAATTGTTTATCTCTATTGAGCATTCTATTGATTGAACGAATGTTTATACCACAATAAATTACTTACAAAAATTAATAGAATTATTTATTTATTTATTTTGGGATATTTTGCCCTTTTATTTGGTCATAGATTGGTTTAACAATAAGTAATTAATTCATTGATTGATTTTGATGTGACATATTTTGTCATTCAATTAATTGTGAATTGACTTGCCTCCGAATAGTTAGTCTATTGATTGATTTTGTGAGTAGTACTTTTGAAATATTAGATTAATTTAAAATAATAATTTTATTTTAAATAATTTATTTTTATTAATATTGATTTGATTTAATATGTTGATATTATTTTTAATTTATTAAATTAAAAATAATAAAATTTTTTATTTGATATTAATTAATATAATTATTAAATATAAATTTTTGATAAAATTATATTAATTTTTATGTTTTTACTAATTTTTTTTACTAGAATCTATATTTATAGTTAAAATATATTTTTATAATAATACAAGGATAAAATTATCTTTGGCATTATTATCTTTTTCTTTCTTTTTATTTTTCCACACAAATAAACAAGAAAAAATAATTCTATTTCTATTTCATTTATTCTAATTTTCTTTTATCCAAACATACTTTAAAAGTTTTAATATTCATCTAAGAGTTGTGGTTCAAGTGGCATTAAATTACTTAAAAAATCACTGTGTTTCCACATAGCATCATGTATTAGGAAAAAAAAAAAAGGGCACTGGATGTTATTCCACATCAATTCATAAGTCAATTATCTCATGCATGCCTTAGTCATCTATTAACCTTTCAGCTGCGTCCTTTTTCGGAGAATACAGAGATATGTGTGCAAATAGTCGTAAGGGCTAATGGGTCAGATTTGGCAGTATCATTGGCAGTACCATTCCACTAAGTCTTCCCTATACCAAAAAACTTATCGAATACGATGACCTCTCGAGGATACAAGGAAGAATCTGAACAAAGTGTTGACTTTGACCAAGCCAAAGTGATGTGGAAATTGACTTTAGCAAGCACACAACAAGTTCATGGCTTTTAATTAGGACGCAATGCATTAATAATTTTTATGTTCCTGTGTCCGAAACATCTTCTCTTCCAGCCGCGCTTTGACTGAAAAGACGAATTCAAACTCAATTAGTGTACAACTTAATTATATAATAAGAGATATCTAATAAAATAGCAAGAAGTGTGCCACTAAAACTAAAATTTCGCAATCTTGTTCGTGTTTTGAACACATTGTTTTTGTTGATTGCAACATCTATCAAACACGATTTCGAACCCTATCCTATCATTTATTGGGAAATTGTCTACAAATTCCTGAGCTATACATATATAATGTGTATATAATATAAGACTTTTATAATTTGTCAAGTCTGTGCAATGCCCCGGCTTAACTGTGCAACCCAGAGATAATGTTAGAAAATTAATAGTTAATTGATGTTAGGTGGAAAACTAGAACTGTTATATATTAATTAGGTATCATTCAACAGCAACTTTGCAGAAACCATAATGCTTTAACAAGCAGAGCAGAAGTTTAAGCTTATGGAAATGCAAATGTTTTTCAAAGCATAAGCCCTTTTTTGGGTCATATTGAGCTTTTGCAATGTTATATTTTCACAGCTCGGTTTCTAGTAAAGAGGGTAACAAAGTTTGGCTTTGATGCATATTTAAACCCAAAAAAAAATTGTATTCTTAAAGCACAAATTTTTTGGTTGAAATCACAGGTGTCCTCCAACGGGAAACAATTCTGCTCGAGTTAAATAGAATTATTTAGATGGCAAAACCCTTCCTTCAGAGTTTTAATGTAACTGTGTTTCTAGGACTTGAATTCTGAGACTTTTGCTTAAGTTAGAATAGCCCTCTACCAATTGATCTATACACTCGTTGGTTTTACAGCACAATTTGTGAAAGAGTTTAAATTTGTTTCATTATTATCTATTTAAAATATTTGTCTATCATTAAATGAAAAAAAGTGTCATATCCTGAAGGTAATTAAGGTTTTTAACTATCACTAAAAAAAATTAACTGTTGTGGCAACTGGCACTACATAATTTATGGACACAACGTAGTTTTTTTACGCCATCGCTAAATCTAAACCAATTAATCTTGCCTCCTAAACCAGCCTAACTAAAGAAACAAGTAATTATGTACTAATTGCTATAATTAATTAATTTGTGATTAGGCCATCGATGGCCTAGTTTTTGATACGGTGATGGCCTAGTTGCTTAGGCCGTCTTTGAAAATATTTGTTGACTATTTACTTTAACTAATTTAATTATAACTTGTGTGGTTCAGGATTATTATCGCCCAGCCTGCCTTTGATTTTTCCCTTTCTTTCTGGTAAAGATTAATTATAACCCATATTTTCATTCGTCCAAGACAAGTATGTTCTGATGAAACCCAGCCAATCCTCCCTGGCTATAAACCACTCCATATAAAGAAATACCATATCCAATTTATCAATCTTCTTTAACACAAAATAAAGCATCAAAATTTGCTGACCTTTTTTTGTTGTTTTTCGTCCAGAAACTTGAGTATTATTATAGCTTTAGTGAGGTTTCCCGAGCTAGACTCCATAACTGCATGTTTTAGAGCAAATCTTCTGAATTTATGGTAATAAACTAAATATATTTTTATTGTCTATTCATGAATAAATAATGTTCAAAATATAGACAAGTTCCACACTAAAATTAATATCAGAAAATAATTTTCATTCAAAACTTCTATTATTATTATTATTTCAGCAAGAATTACTTGCTTTTACTTACAATTCAGCAGCAATACGAGATTATGTTGTGGTATTACAACTAACAATTATTGAAAGTAATGCAGTACAATGTACTAACCCTGTTGACTTGGTTGACCTCGATATCCATGCTCTCCAGAAAAGTCTCCTGTGGTCCAAAAAATAATCGATACAAATATTCTGAAAATTTCTTATGGAGTCAATTATTTGTGCAATTTGTAGTATAAATTGGCAACTTGAACAACAAGGTGTCGCATGACAACTACGCCAACGATTGAGTGAGAAAGGATAGCCTATCAGCAAAGACCATAACAAAACAGACAAAAAACAATGGTGGCCAACTATGACACCTCCCACTTGTCCAAATTTTATTTGACTTTGCATCAACACGTTTATGCGTGCCATGTCGGCAACATAATCTCAGGGTCTTAGACTTACTCTACTTTTGCTTAATTTCTTGCCTTAAATTCAAATTATGTATATGCTTCCATCATGCACGTTGCGTCTCTATTATTTTTCACTATCACCCTATCAAAATATTTTACCTTTCAATTCTTTTGTCTTAGGCAAACAAGTGGACCTTAATTTTAATTCACGGATCTTGCTTTCATCTTTATTTACTTTTTGATGAGTTAGATGGTGGCTGGACTATTTTGTTGGAAGAGTCACATGCAAATCATTCTAAATAATTACAATGTTTAATTAAGTCTCACAAAAGAGTTTTCCTCTAAATCTCTTAGTAAATGAGAATTTAGAGATTATATGGTGGATCAACCTTTTATTATTAGGCAAAAATTATAGTTAATAGTTAGGATATGTTTGATTGGGAAAAAAAATAGAGAAAATTTTTTATGAATGAACTCTATATATAAATTTATTATAATTTACATATAGAATTTATTTATAAAAAATTTCTTCTTCCATTTTTATCTTCTAATTAAACACATCCTAAGGACGCAATTTTTTGCCCTTAAAGCTATTTATAACCACATCTAACTTGAGAACTTCAAGAATTGTACTCATTATAGGTGCCGACAGTATATTAATTCCATTAAATTTCAAGAGCTATGATTAATAAAATTAATAATCTCTCCCAATTTTATTTAAAAAAATCAAATTCATATTTTTTTAATACCACTTATTAAATTAAATCTATATTATTGACCCAAAAGTTATAATTATTATGAGGGTATAACTTTACTTTCTTTAAGTTTCTAAGGATATTTAATGTGTCATAAAACAGAATATTTACTCTGTTAATCTAGATGGTGATCATGAGCAAATAAAGTCAATTTAATAAAGTTTTGAATTCCATGAGCTGGTAATATGATAATTAATTAAGAGTTTAACATACCCTAATCAAAATCAACTTGGTATTCGTTTTTCGAATATCCTAAAGACAACGCAATCGTAACCATAGCTTCCCATGGGTAGGAAACTTCTGAAAACTGACAATAAAATTATGGAGACTTCTACCATGAGGAATTA
The DNA here is from genome assembly GCA_031439585.1 of Pterocarpus macrocarpus. Lineage (NCBI taxonomy): Eukaryota > Viridiplantae > Streptophyta > Magnoliopsida > Fabales > Fabaceae > Pterocarpus > Pterocarpus macrocarpus. Next base: position 53,074,036 of record CM062516.1, on the reverse strand, counting down.
TGCTTTTCGGCACAATAAAACTATATTAGCTGGGAGAAAAATTATAACATTTTTGGCAAGTGGTAGTTTTTGTTTTGTGCACTTTAAGAAACCTACACATTTTATAAACAACGTTACATGTTTTCCAAAGTTTATTAGACAAGTGGTAAACAGCTCCATCTTCATGAAAATGAGAACACAAGTTTGTATTTTGAGAAGCACACTTGTTGGAAGTGGAAATAATATTAAATATTCTATTCCCTGAAATTACAAGGGCAATCTTTTCCATATTCTATATCCACACACTTATGAAATAAAATTCAACAGTAATACTCCCAAAATTTAACTAAAAAAAGTGAAAGTTCTGTTGTGACGCAGTCAATGAAAGACTAGAGAGATTCCCTTTGATCAAGTCAAATACAACGAGACCCCCATGTGATACGATCCGTGGATCTAACAAAACCAGGGAAAATTCAAAATTCCTGGTTGAAAAAATAATATCAAGGGGCCTTTAGTATAATTCACAAAAGGCATGGGACACTTGTGCAATTTGCTCACTTTTTTAAGGTGAAACAGGACACAATCACCACCGCTTCGTCGTGTTTCTTAAATGGGTTGTGTTTTTTGTATTTATAATTATGACTTATTTTATGAGATTCATTAAATTATTATTTAACCATTAATTAAAAATAAATTTCACTTTTTTCTCCAACCATCAATTAACAAACACCTTAATAAATTTCAGAAAACGAGTCCCAATCATAAATACAAATAACTTTTTTTGTTTTTATCTTCTAACCTCCCCCATAAAGGCTTCATCTAGGCAGAGCCCTCTCAACCAATGAGATTAGTTATGTGGCACACAGGTACAGTGGACCCCCACTACAATACTAGCTATGCTGAAATGGCCAATGGGGTTGTTGCTTAGCTTACTTAGTCCACAAAAGCACCTTGTTACATGAAGGACACCCTCTTTAACATTAGCAAGTTGCTAGCAAGCCAATGATATCCTTTTATGAACAAGTGGCTGTGTGACACTCATTATTGGTGGCTTTAGAAAAACAATGCACTGGACCAGCTGTAGGCTTTGTTTCCATTGGTTTATTCCTAATAGGAATGGAATGCAGATTAGAACCTTCCTATGCCGCACTCCAAGATGATGCATGTATGACATATTATGCACTAAATAGTACAGGTGCTTTGGCTGATGAAACTGCTAGTTAAAGAGTTTAGCTCTGCCAATACACTCCATGCACGTGGAGTTTAGTCATGATCAAGTTAATCAAACTCTAGCTGTTGCCGTTGGAGAAATGAATTCAACATATATAAGAGTATTGTATTTAATTAGTATTCATGTTTTGAAACTTTTTCATGTATTGCCTCAACGTATACGGAAAATCATTGGTGACTTAAACGAGGATCATATTCATATCTTTGAAACAATATACATAGATCCTCTTAGAAATTAAGATAGTTTGATAAGATGATGCTTTTCATAACTCCAAGATGAATTTAATATAGCAAGTACCTTTGCACAAATGCTAAAACCCAAATGTAAACGATATTTAATTTATTTTTTAAATTCGCATAGGTCATTCATTGCGGCCAATTTGGCCCTAAGAACTTCTATAATGATAATTAAAAGGGTTCTTGTTAATTAATGCCCTAAAAATACTGGTTAAGGTTTTAATAGTAAAAAGTTTTAAAATTTTTAATATATTGAATCCATTGAAAACCCTTTTTTTTTTCAAAAAAAAAACTTTCTACTATTAAAACCTTTACTAGTGCCCTTAAACAGTTGATCAACAATGGTTACACTAAACATCACCCATAGACAGTTACTTAATCAACGATGGTTGCACTAAGTAGAGGCTTTTACTAAGATGCATTGCATAGCTCATTATCTCACGTGGTTTGACCAGAAAGCTCAGTTTCCACCCCGGTAGTATATCAACCGAGCAATGTACCCAAAAAAATATCAACCATATATACCAAGCTACCGTCAAACACTTTAAAAAAGCATGGCATCCAAATATTAATGTATTATTTACACTTTATTTATTCTACGTTTTAATTTATTTCACATTTGTTTTTATATTTAAAAGTAACTGGTCACAAGAAAAGTGAACTGAACCCCAAGCAAATTTTAGGTACAATATTATTAAAGATTCAAATTCTAGAATTGTTAGACTTTACTTAATTATTATCTCTGGTCCATAATTACACGAGTAATTCTTAATACCCAAAAATTTTCTCGTTTGTTTTTGGTTTTGATGGATGCGTGACATGCCTCGTGTGAATGGAATTTTTAAAAAAGATGCATCGGACGATAACAAATGGACAAAATACAAATGAAAATTGCCACAAAAATGAATAAATCGTTGTAGTTGAGGCTGGCCGTAGGTTCCACGGCATGAATCTAATTAATTTCCGTTTTCCTTGTTTTTAATCCGAGTGGAACAGTCCTTTTCTTGCTTTCATTTATCATTTTATTGTTGAAACATATGACATCAGAAATTTTATTTTAAAAAATATATTTTTACAAATAATTATGGTGGAAGTTAATTAGCTATTGTGGCATGCGCCTTCTTAGAATTTGCATGAGTTATCTGCTTGAATTTTTAAATTATCTCTTAAGATCTTCGATCAACATGGATAACTAAGAATCTACGTAATTAATTGCATGCATTATATGAAATAAGTAGATTGAAAAAAAAATATATATAACTAAAATGAAAAATACTAAAGTGATCAAATGCTTTCCTACATGGAAAACATGGTGGTTATAGTATAGGTGGCTGTTTAGTTTCAAGTTATTTTTGGCTTGTGGTGAATGTAATATCACTAGAGTGCATTGGTTTGCTTTGCACAAGTTTACCTATGACGTTTTTCAGATTGGGCTGTCTTTGTGTTCTAACAATAATGACAATAATGCTCCACTCTATCATGTTTTGAGTGTTGAGCATTTTTATCTATAGAAAAAAAAAAAAGAAAAATACTAAAGTGATTGAATTTTTGTCAAAATGATATAGCAGGCTTATTGATCCTTATACTTGTAAATAGGTTATACTATTTTATTTCATTTAATAATTATCCTTATTTTATATAAAAAATTTCGGTAATTTTTCCAAATTTTGAAGCATTATTAATTTGAAATTTATTTAATTAAGGGGAAAATATTATCTTCCACCCACGTACCCAACAAACTACCTGTAGTGTATAATTAGATTAATGAATTTTAGTTTTTCAGCTTATAATCCAAAACTTTGTAAGACAATTTTTGAGAAAAAAAATGATTATAACTTCCAAATCAATCTTTCACAAACTACTTTAAATTTGCATTCTAGTTTTGAAATAGCTTATAATCAAAAGTTTTCTTTGAAGTATTTTTTTTTAAATGATTATGTCTTCCAAAATAATTTTCCCAAACATGGCTATATCATATGAAGAATTAAAGTCTTTTGTTCACAATCAACAAGGAAGTTGACGTAGTCGCAGAGACATATTTCAGCCCCAAAGAGGATCTCGATTTGACTTTTAAAGAGAATACCAGTTAGGAAGATAAATTTAATTATGCTTGAAGAGAATTAGTCTTCTTTCTTAATAATAGGAAGGGGGATCTCTTTGCAAAATCACAAAAAATAAAAATAAAAAATCATCTTCTATTCACAAGCACCTCAAATCAAAAGAGGGCAAAAAAAAAAACTTAAAAAACTTTGTTCAGGCACCAAAAATAAAAGAAAAAGGAAAAACCCTTTTGTTCACAGACACCAAAATTAAAAACAAGTGATATGTTTAAAAAATACATCAAGTACATTTGTTGCTTGTTTAAATATAAAAATTGCTTAAGGGCTGATATTAAAAAGCAAAACTAAAGAGGTATCCAGAACATTTTGCCTTGAAAAGGAAGTTAATTTCAAATATTTATTTTATTAATCGCATATCTAATATAGAATCACCAATTGGGTTTAGTCTTATATATAGAAAGAAATTAGCATTAGGAAACTTTATTTTTTTTACAGTGAGTGGATACGATTACTAGATTAATCAATTGACTCTTAAGTGCTTATGGTTTAAATAAAAAAATATTTAACATTGAATTTTGCAACAAAAAAAAAAAGTATTAGGAAGAAATTTAATTTTTCGATAAGTACAGTTTTACCAAAAACAGTAGAAAATATTCATCCACACGATGCTTTGAAATTTATATATTCATGAGTTTCGTTGAGGAGGGAATACGAAGGAAGGAAATGGCTTATAAGTATTACACTTTATTCACAAGTTTTATCTTTTTAAAGAGAAAGACATACGAGAATTTTAACTAATTTCTAAAAACCGTTGAAAACCCCTATTTTATGGTTCTTCAAATTGAAGAATTTTGTTGAGATTTGAATTTAATTTATTGTTATATCCCTATTAAAATATGAAGTATCATTTTTATCAATTTATTCAAATTTTTCATAGAAATTATATTTTTCTCCTAATTTTTTTTATCAACTTCCATCAAAATTTATTCTCTCCTAAAAAATGGTGTAATTAGAAAGGAAATATTTTTAAATTTTCAAAATATATATAATATTTTCTAAAAAATTTTAAAATTAATACCGCTATAAAATATATTCATCATACTCAATTATTTTAGTAAAAGATAAAATTATAAAAATATATTATAAGCCATCTATTTCCTTTTTCTTATCAATTTTAAATTCATGAACAAAATTAATTAAAACTCTCTTGATCCCCCTCTTTTTTTTCCCCTTTGACGCCTTTCCTTTCCTTTCCGTCGTAACTTATGAACACACTTAGAAATTGAAGTGCTAATTATTTTTCAAATAAAAATTAATAAACGACTGAATCATATATTATACGCCACACAAACAAGATTTTGGTGATGTAAATAGGTGATCTCTCACCACATCGTCTTGCGCGTTTCTAGATGAGTGTTTGCTGTTTTGTAAGCAAGCACCCATCGCAATACTGCTAACTGATGACAAAAAAGTTTGATGAAACAAATCCTTCTATCCTTTTTAAACCAATGGAATGAAAAAGGGATTTCAATTAACATTAAAAAAAGGTTATTTGATGATGTGATAATAGTAGTGTCAAGCTATAATTAAAAGAAAAAAAAAAGTAGTGTCAAGCTTCTTTTGGTAAATATACGTGTAACTTATTTACCTACGTTTTTTATATGTGCTTTATAGATTGTGTTTCAGTCCCAAAACCTAAAGAGTGTCCTAATCAAAATTTCCTATAAAATACTACATATGATTTCATCATAAAACAAGAAATGTAACATCTTTGTTTGTTTTAATGTGATCTAGCGCTTTTATTTCAGCAAGCAAGACAATAATACGATAGTTGGGCAAACCCCTTTACCAAATTGATTCCTCACCTCTAATTACTATCATTCCATAAAGGCCTTTATGGAATTCGCTTTTCCAAATTGGTTTAGTTAAATTGTGATAAGGGTTTCCTTTTTGATTTTATGTGATAAGGGTTTCTGAGACATTGGAAAGAAAAGATACACTCAATATCTCGAGATTAGCTTTGGGATTATTCAGTATAAATGTTTTCATTGCACTTTAGCATTTCGGCTTTGGTTTGTACGTTCTAAAAGGTGATTGATTCAAGTATGTTAGGGTTTTATAAGTTTTTAAGAAAGTTTTACTTTTATAATAAGTAGATATAGTTTGAATGGAATCAGTAGAAACCCAATAGACTGTAGAAAATTATTATCTTACATGATAATTAATGAACGACGTATTCATCATAGTAGCTCCAAAAAGGCAAAAACCAAATTGCGAAGATAAACATGATTGAAGAGAGGAAATGGGTGTGACTAGAAATATACCAAACAGCCCTCAAGTGTTAGGCTGTGGATTCCAAAACGCAACTTAAACTTTTTAAGTTCAATGTCATATTTTGACACAAAATATTAAAATATTAGGCGTATGATCATTACATTTAATTGGTCCATATTTTTAATATAACACTTCTTTGCACTTAAAATTAAAATAAAGGTGCAGTTTGTTTAATCTCATTAACAATATAATTTTTTTTTCATAAAAAAATTTTCTTTCTAATTTGTAAAAAATATTAAATTAATTTTTTGGAGTAACAGGTTTTTACAAAAAGAATTTTTCAATTATCTTAAAGTTTTTAAAAAGGAAGAATTTTTTTTCTTTGAAAAACTTCAAGCAAACGATTCCTTACCCTGTGAAATGGCTTGAAAAGTGCTTTTACCGGTGAGATTGGTATAGCTAAAACTATACCTGTGTCTGTCTAAATTAGTTTTGAACAGAGATTAGGACCAAAAGTCAGCGATGAATATGCGGTTAATTAATGAAAGCCAAGAACAAGATAATATAGTTTATTTTCTACCTTTAATTTAATCAACCCGTGGTATGAACAGTGCTAGATATCTGATCTAGCTTATTTAATCACATTTGATAAAGTCTGACCTATGCATCATTCTATATTTAGCAGCCAAATAAAGCATCAAGCTGACAGTGGATTTATGTGACATAATCAAAAGATTTAATTATATATTATAGGATATGATTTTCATTGTAACGGTGCAAAACGGAAACTACTTATATCAACCGTCGGAAAAACAAAAAAAAAAGAAGCTACTTATATGGAGATATAGGGTGCATTTATTTGTGCTTATGGTATAAAAAGAATTACTTTTTTTTTTTAATTTTTCAAAAAGAAGTACTTATAAAATTTTTAATATTATTTATTTGTACTTCTAAAAAAAAATAAAAGTAAAAAATAATTAATTTTTCTAGTTTTTTGAAAAACAGATAGGGAGCTGTTTCTCCCAGAAGCAGAAGCAGTAAAAAAGAGAGAATATTACACCTTAAAATTCGTAATCATTTTCTTCCCACTTAATTATGATTTTATTCTTAAAATTTTTAAAAACTACCACTCTCTTCTCACTCTCATCCTCTCTTTCTATATCCTTAATTATAAATTTATTAAATAAAATACTTTTATATTTATCATATCCAAATAATTTAATAACTTCAAATTTTGATAAAAAATACTTATATAATTATATTTAAACGTAAAATAATTTTCTACTTCTGCTTCTACTTTTATTTTTTAAAAAGTACTTCTTCTAAAATCTTAATCAAATCGGCCCATAGATTTGTGAGAAATTGAAGAAAAAATAGTAAAGAAAAATTTTTTGTTTTCTTTGTGAAATTTTATGAATGCTACTCTGTACCAAGAATAACTCTTCCCAAATCTCAATTATTTAATCTCATTCTTTTCTAAGAAATATCAAGTAAAGCCTCATTTTAACCGTTGGAGTTGTCTATATGTTTCAATTTAATACCTGAAATTAATAAAAAATAATTTAGTCTTAAAATTATAAAATATAATTTAAATTAGTCTTTGAAATGATATATATAGGGACTAAATTGAATTATTTTGAGGACTAACTTGAATTATATTTTATAATTTTAAAAATTAAATTATTAATTTCTTAATTTTAGGGATTAAATTGAAATATATATATATATATATATATATATATATATATATATATATATATATATATATATATATATATATATATATATATATATATATATATATAATTTCAAGTACTAAAATAAAGTTTACTCAAGAAAAATCAATGTTTGATTATTTTAAATGTTTTATACTTATTCATATTAAATAAGATCTTAGACTTAAATTTTTTTCTAAATAAAATAATTAACGTTGAGAAAATCAAATAAAATGTGGATGTTAGTACTTTAGAAGAAAAAAACAATTTCTTCTCTATCAGATTATAGAAAATTTGTGTGATTCAGAAATTAAAGCTTCAACTATAATTATTTACACTTGTATTTTAATTTATCAATTTTCTGCTCTCAAGTTCATCTAGTTCTTCACTCAACATTAATTAATTTATCTGGTAAGAATCAAGATTTCACTTTTAGTCGTTAAATTCAAAAGAATTAAGTGTTTTTAATAATTTTTCAACTTAAAAATATGCATAAAAAATTAGAATAATTAAATATTTTTTAAAACATAAAAGTTAAAAGTTTAATATTTTTATAAAATAAAAATAAAAATATTTGAAAAAAATATTTAAAAGTATATCATATATAGTTAAAAATAACTTTTTTGAAAAACTTAAACAAGCATACCCTAATTAATTATAAATCACTGCTGAAACAAACGTTGGTAATTAACATCTCCTTCACTAAACATCATTATAGATCTCCCGATGAAGAATAAAAAGTGTCAGAAATTGGACTGCGATGCCAGTGACTGAATTGCGGAGTCAGAGGAATCCGTGGCGATTATGCACTGTAAAAACAGAAAATCAATAATGCACCAAAAGAATAAATAAATAAACACAAAAATTATTGCCCTCCCTCTATCCCTTTCTCTTAAGAATTTATTAGACGGTGATAGAGCAACAGTAAAATTATATTTATATCTAATAATAAAGTAATAATTTAAGACATAACTTGTTATTTATTTATATTTGTATTTAAAATATTATTCTATTATTTTGGTTAGAAGAAAACTCATTTCTCATTTTATGTTTCTTTTAAAAAAATTTAAATTTTTTCAATTAATGTACCTAAATTTTTTTAATTTAAATTTTTTTATATATATTAAATAATTCTTAAATATTATATAAATTATTACCCATATCATTGTCAGTAAAACTTTGAATTAAAATAATTTTATGCACGCTATTAGAAAAATATATCTAACACCCGCCTCTTTATTAGTATCCGCCATTGGGGCAGCCGAACATTTTATCCCCCACGTTAGCAGTTGGGAGGACCACATGAGTCCACGACATAATACTAAATTAACAACAACAACAACTTCAACTTTTTCGTAGCAACCCCCTTCCACGACAGTAACGTACATAGAACAATTCTTTATACAAATTTAGCATGTCTTAAGATAAGATAGCGTTGTTAGTTAGATGCAAATCCAAGTATTTGACATAACTCTCACATATATATTAACATAACAACGAGTGCTTAAAGTTCTTCATTTATTATTTTACACATAATTCAAATTCTTATTCGCTCATTATATTTTATGTGTCATGGTTATGCATGTATGACACTGTAATATTCGCATCAAACATAACATTTAGAATAATCATTGTACATTAAAAATAAGAAGTCAAAACTTGTGTTTAGGTAATAAGAAGCGGAATATCTTAAATTTAATTTATTGATGGTCCTCGTAGATTGTATGAGACTCCCTATACATGCCAATAATTAATGTCCCACAATACACACCAAGACATATTATGGTTCTACTTGTCTATCCCAAGACCTATGTGTTAGAATCTCATATTCCTTAAAAGTATAGTCAATACAACCTTTATAAAAATTTAGATAATTTTTATACTTAAAATTAGATATCTAGAGCATAAGGTTACAAAACTAAACATCTACAAGTGGCTCAATATCAAATATAAGATAGACTTTGATATCATCTTAAAAATTGAGTGGCCAACGCTCCCCTAACTATGAACTAACTTTTGGAGTTAAGTTAAATACACATAATTATAAAACTATGTACAATTTTTTATCAACAACTAGTCTAAACTTTAGTCTAAATGGGCCTAACTTGCATTTCAAATATGCAACTTAAGCTTGGATTTATTACCTAATATATAGACTTTTTTAAAAGTTTTAGCCTGACCTTTTTAAAAGTCTGGTCTAGCCCGTAAACCTATTTAAATGGCTATTTGATAATAAAGTTTTTAGATCAAAAAATCTTTTTTAAGTAAGCCAAAATATTTTTAAATATGTTAAAAGAATGTTTTTAAATATGTGAAAAAGTATCCTAAATATGTCAAAAAATCTATTTCTAAATGTACCAAAATGCTTCTATTATTATTAGGGTTTTGAAATAATAATAATAATAATAATAATAATAATATAGTATAAATAGATAAATTTGTTAGACCTAATAGGTTTTTATTTTTTAGTTTGTAACCTAACTTTTTAGGTTAAAAATATTTTTTAAAAAGTTTTAGTCTGACTTAGTAAATAGGTTAGATCAGGATAGTCTTCACATGGATTAGGCTAAAGGCTTCCAACGAATGACCTAACCTATTTTCACCCCTTCTCACAATGCGAACCCAAATGCAAGTGTCACCTTACTGTTGACATTGATATAAGGGGTATATGTAAAAGCAATACCTATTTATTATTTATTAGGGGATGTTCAAATCTAAACAAATTCAATCAAAATCATTTAACCAATTCAATTTAAATAAAAGATCGATCAAAGCTGCAAAAATTTAGATTGATTTGGATCTTGTTTTTCATAAACTGCTTGGATGGAATTGAATTTCGAGTTTAATTTTGAAAATCGATCCAATCTAATACAAATCGAAAAATATTATATAATATAATTTTTTATTATTAAGTTTGTACTTTTACTTATAATAATTTTAATTTATCATATAATTTTTTATATTTATATGTCATTCTTATTTAAATATTACTTTATACATATTATATGAGTCATCTTTGTTTTATTTATTTATTTATTTTATTAATTCAAGTTACTTTTCATTTATAATATTTTATATTTAAGATTTTCTTTTATAAAAAATTGATTAAACTGATCTAATTCAAACCATGAGAAATTGATTTAGATTTAAAATCTAAACTAAACCAATCCAATTAAAGATGTTATATATTTTATTGTTTGGATTGAATGAATTTTTTACTCAAAACTAATCCAAACTACATCGCAAACACCTCTATTATCTATTAAGATAAACACTCATTATATTTGTAAGATTTAATCGAGACCTATACATTTCAATTTTGAAATAGAACATTTTTTTTTTTTGGGATCTGGGAAATAGAACAATTTTTAAAAAATGAAAATTACGAAGAAAGACGTACAATAACACATTTGTTTAGTCATGTATACACTTTTTAGTGATGTACTAAACGTTTTTGTATTAATATTAAGTGAAACACGTGGTTACTACTAAATATAATCCAAAAAAGTAAAAAGTATTTATGAAATCTCTCTCTCTCTCTCTCTCTCTCTCTATATATATATATATATATAATCATTTTTAATTAATTAAAAGTTATATGATCTAAAATAAATTAAAATTATGAAAATAAATTTAAAATGATTGCCAAATGTTTCAAATGGATCATTATTATTGCAAAAAGGAGCCAAATCCATAACCCTATACTATAAGTAGGCATGACTTGCTTTAATATATTCTTTCCTTCGAGCCAAGTCTATTTATAAAATGTTTACTCCACGATCAAAGATAAGTTCTTAGCCCAAAAGCATAATTTGCTTATACTACGTCATATATGCTCTTATGATCTAAATCACAACAAAAGAATTAGTTCAAACACTTCATTTAGCCAGTAAATATGGACAGTATAAAATAGTTTTATATTGTCAACCAACAGAAATTAACCATCCATTATAATGAGGGATCCACCATAATTTTTTATTTTTCAATATTTCTATTGGTTGATAATGTAAAACTATTTTATACTATTAATATATTTAAATTATATATATATATATATATATATATATATATATATATATATATATATATATATATTAGGGTTTAGGATCTTAAATATAAGCAAGCATATAATTAATTTGTTTTTTCTCCATTACACTGTTCTGAACAGGTAAACCGTAAACCCCCCCTCCCCCAAAAAAAATGTTTTACCGGAAAGAAAAAAAAAAAAGAAACAGGTACCCTTTTTGTTCAACTGAAATTTTTCAATAGGTACTTGTGTAAGATAAATAATTATATAAATTTTTAAAAATATATGATTTCTTTGACGATCAAAATTGAAAGGAAGAAATAGCTCAGACACACGAATTTGATTGAAACAGCAACGAGGCCTAAACCATTGGCAATCAAATAAATAAAGCGTTGTCCGTATTACTTATTTCCTAAAAGCGGAATATACTATTAATTGGTCATAATAATCCAGCATGCATGGATCAGAACGAAAAAGAATTCTTGGATGTTATAATTGAAAAGTTGTGGTGGAATTTTCTCATATTAGGAGAGGGTCCACAAACACATAAGAAAACCAAAACCAGTAACCACTGAAAAGGAACTCATGGCAGGATAAGAAAAACTGACCCACCGTCCTGAGCGCTCCGGCTTTTCTCAACTTCAACTTGTCTATGTGGGTCCACCTAAACGTCAAGGACTCGTCCGTACAGAAATACGCCCGATAACATGCAACTTTGATCTATATATATATTTTTCGTGTTTTATATATATATATATATTGGGGCACACTTATATTTTTAATATTTTATTATAAAATATATTTTTTATTAATTCAATAGTTGAATTATAGCTATATATTATATTGATTATTTATGTCAAATTTTTAAAAAAATTAATATCATTAAGAATGTGATCAAATAATTTTTTTTACATATATTTAAGAAGTATTTATTACGATAAATTAGATGTATACAAAAGGTACATTCGGATTAATATAAAATTTTATGGGCATAATCTATAACATATAAATTTTCAATACAATAATTAATTTTGAAAAAAAATTTTCCATAAAAAAATTATTTAATAATATAAGATATAAATTTAACTTAATACGCTTATTCTCTTCACACACACACACACATATATATATATATATATATATATATATATATATATATATATATATATTTGTGTGTGTACAAAAAATATAGTTTTTATTAATATGATTGTTGAATTATAATTATTTGTCATGTTGATTATTTATATTAAATTTTAAAAAATAAAATTAATAGAAATGTGATTAAATAGCTCTCATTTTAAAACATTTGAAAGATGTGTATTGTGTAGATTTATAAGATATGAATGTCATCTGCTACAGTTGGTTTCGTAGAAAAATTTACTAATAAAAAGTTATTTAATAATGTAAAAATTATTTAATTTACATGGATATAACTTGAAAGGAGTGATTTATTGGGAGTAAGATTAGCAAATTTTAATTAATAAATCTTACAAAAATAGTGAATAATACATCAATATAAAATTATTTTAATTATTTCAAATTATCATATAACTTTTAAATATATTCTAATCTTAACTATTTATATAATATTTAATGATTAATATTTATTTCTATTGCTCTTACAATAAATCGCTATTCTCACCCTTACAAGGAAAGATTGTACAGTTGCGTAATTTTTTTCCCTTTTTAAACATTAGTAATATTAAGATTTAAATTTATAATTTCATGTGAACTACTTAAATATCTTACTATTAGCCTACTAGTGACTTATACAATTGTGTATGTTAAATAAACTGACTTTGGTAAAATATTTTATGATGTAAAACAAAAAATTATGCAAAAGGAATGAATTTGTTTATTATTTATTTTTTTTAAATTGATGGGAAGTTACTTAGTTGAACCTGGCCAATAAGACAAACTCGAACTAGGCAATAAGAAATTGCTTTTGCGCGTTAACATGCAACTTCAATGTCTATCCAAGTCTCTTATAACTCAGATAAACTGGTGAGATTGGTATATAGATAAAAATAAAAGAAAAATATTTAATAAATAAATTTTATGTATAAAATTATACATAAAATTTATTTATAAAATACCAAATACACCATAAGTATTACTTGAGAGATGATAAATCCCCTCTCTCCACCTACCCCTTTGGGCAAGTTAATATAATATGCTAATCTGGATTCTCACTGGCTTCACAGAAAGCAACAACAAATAATAGAGTAGATTTTGATCAAGCAACAATATCTGATAAGATATATTTTATATTTGCTTGAAATAGAAAATTATATAACGAGGAGATGGAGATAGCAAGAGGGGAGACCATGCTGAGGGCTGTGCAGTAGCAGCAAAGCTCAGGGGGGATGAACTTTCACTAGATCAAGGTCCACCCTGTCATGTGAACCCCGTCAAGTTGGTAATATGTGGGTCCTACTTTACATGCACAGCCCACAACTAAAACATACATGCTATGAAATATTTATGAGTCATACAATTTTTATTATTTCATTACAATCAGTTCTAATATTTGCAATTTAATCTTCTCACAAAAACAAATGTGATAAGTGTAAAAATATGAGTTAGTAATTTTTTTTTATATTAAAAAAATATACATTTTTTCTTCTTATATATACAACGTTAACGAATATGATCGCAAAATGTCTTCATACCATGCAGGTGTGAAGTGAATCTCGCCTCCAATATATTAAGATTTTTCGGATTGCCAAACTTACCCATCTCTTGTGATCTTATCCCGTTTATTCTCTGATGGATTTATACTTGCTCACTCCCTCACACGCACGCACCATGAATCTTCCTTCCACCTCCAACTCATGAGTTGACCGACTATGCCCAAATCAACCCCCATCGACCACTCTCACAATAATAATCAAAATTAAATCTAGTAATTACCCATCGTCCTCTAAATTATCCCAGCGCTGATTCCATTTCCCTTTTCCATATAAACAACACAGCACAGGTAGCTAGCTAGGTTCCTCCTATATATATCTCCACCCTCAAAACAACCCTTAGCTGCACTCATCCCTCCCTCCCTCCCTCTCTTTGCTGCTCCTTCATATCACACTTCATGCAGCTATAGTTTATAACATCCTCAAAAACAAAACCAAAAACCCTCATTCCCCCCTTCTTCACACACAAACTAAAGTTAGTTACAAAAATCTAACAGAAAAAAAAAATGGAAGTAGTTAGTTCCACAGAAGAAACCGCCACAACTAGTGACTCACTTTCCATAACCCTTTCTCCGGCCAAGCCATCTTCGCCGCCACCACCGACCAACACTCTCGCCCGCTTGGGCAGCGGCGGCAGCACCATCGTTGACCCCGACGGTTGCGGTGGTTTCGGCGAGGCCGATTCTCGGAAGCTCCCGTCATCGAAGTACAAAGGCGTGGTGCCGCAGCCGAACGGCCGTTGGGGAGCGCAGATCTATGAGAAGCACCAGCGTGTGTGGCTCGGCACCTTCAACGAGGAGAACGAGGCAGCCCGGGCCTACGATATCGCTGCGGTAAGATTCCGCGGCAAGGACGCTGTCACCAACTTTAAGCCCCTCGCCGGTGGCGATGGTGAAGATGACTCCGACAACGCCGAGGCCGAGTTCCTGAACTCGCATTCCAAATTGGAGATAGTCGACATGCTGAGGAAGCACACCTACGACGATGAGCTCCGGCAGAGCAAGCGTGGCGGTGCGTTCGGTGGAAAGAAGCACCGCCGCGGCAACGGAGGCGAGAACGGCGACGCCTCTTCGTTCGATGGCGGGTGCGACGCGCGAGCGCGTGAGCAGCTGTTCGAGAAGACGGTTACGCCGAGTGACGTCGGGAAGCTGAATCGGTTAGTTATTCCAAAACAGCACGCGGAGAAGCACTTCCCATTACAGGGAAACGGTTGTGCCGCGGCGGCCAAAGGAGTGCTTTTGAATTTCGAGGATGTTGGAGGAAAAGTGTGGCGATTCCGTTACTCTTATTGGAACAGCAGCCAGAGTTATGTGCTCACCAAAGGGTGGAGCCGGTTCGTCAAGGAGAAGAGCCTCCGGGCCGGTGATGCGGTCCGGTTCTACAAATCGACAGGAACAGATGGACAGCTTTACATTGATTGCAAGGCCAGGATGGATAGTAGTGATCTTGTAAATGGCGTTAGTGAAGATGATAGAAAGAGTGGTGGGTTGTTTATTCCGGTTGGACCAGTGGTTGAGCCGGTTCAAATGGTTCGACTTTTTGGGGTCAACCTTTTGAAACTACCCGGTTCGGATGGGGTTGGTGGTGGATGCAACGGGAAGAGGAAAGAGATGGAGCTGTTTGCATTAGAATGTAGCAAGAAGCCTAAGATAATTGGAGCTTTGTAACATTAAGTTAATTTAGCTTCTTCTTCTTCTTTTTTCTCTTTTTTGGCTTTTTGTTTTTGTGAATGTTGGAATTTTGTTGTTGATGGAACGATGAATGAAGGTGGAGAAGGAAGGGGAATGGTGGTGGTGTAGTTGCAGGTTACAGGTTACAGGCTGCAGGTTGCAAATTGCATGAAAAGGTGAATTGTACATTTTTAGACAAAAAGAAAAAAGAAAAGATGAAATTACGGGCAACGAAAAATTGTATAACAAAAAAAAAGTTTTTTTTTTTTTCAAAAAGAAAAGGAATTGAAGAAGGTAACTACTGATTTTTCAGTCTATTCATGTTCGTGCATATCACACTTTTGGTGCACTCCATGATTTCAGCTACTTTACGATGTTTCATTCTTTCTTGTTTTGTGGTGTAGGGGGCATGGCTTTCCAAAAATATCTAAGTGTTGATAAATTAAAACATGGGCGGTTGTCTGGTAGAGTACAAAAAATCAGCATGGTGTTAATTATATTTAGTGTCAATATTTAGAAGACATGTGGAATAGATGAGATCTTAGGAAAAATTTTGAAACTCATATACAAAAATTGGAAACTCAGAATTCATTGTAATTTAAATTCTCTTATTATTATTTTCGAATTCTAAGTTATTTTTCGAGCACTGAATTCATGTATGCAAATTCCAAGTTCATGTATGTGAATTTCCACATCTTTTTCAAGGGTGCCACCTATACCACATGTTTTCGAAATATTGGCTCGAACTATGATTAAGAAACCTTAAAACATTTTCTTTTAGTTGTTTGCTTTTGTGGAATTAACGAGAAAAGTATGCTAAGATTCAGAAAAATTAATTCATTATATATATTTATGAGGGCCATGGCAGGCATGACCTAGGAAAGTGTGAACAAGTTGATAATAAGACATTTGTCCAATGAAGAGAGCTGTTTGGCAAGTGGGCATTGCGTACACTGTACATGCCCATAGCTTCTAATATATTGTATTCCAATCCTTCGCAGAACCTTGTTTTGTTTCGGAATAGTCAACTTTACGGGAAACTAGCCTTGTTGGCATCTTTCTACACCACTAAAGATTCTCCAACTCGTTCGCATCTGGAAAAGGGGGAGAAAAGAAAAAAAGAAAAATCTACCACTCAAATTTTGTCCAAGTAATGTTTTATAACAAATTTTGGCTCTCCCAAAAGCATGATTTTGGCAAAAATTACTATTTTAAATTACAGTAATTTTTGCCAAAATCATAAGTTTGGGTATTCAAATAGAAAACCAAATAACTATTGGGACATATCAATTTCATTTTTCAAGCTCCAGAAATTTTGCATTTTTGCTCCTTCTTTTTTCTTTATCAAATCGTTCCTTTTTAAACATAAATTATTGTCATTATTTCGGTTATATTCTCCTGACCATTTCAAACATATACTTTTTAATTAGGCCAAAATTTGAACCTCTTGGCTAGTACACTGTATACAAGTTTGCAGTATAATAAAGCTAAATCCAAATATTACTCATAGTTTAATTATTTTTTAATAACATTTTTTTTTAAAAAAAAAGGAGGTTATCTTATTTTTAAACAGGATATATCACAAAATTTAATGAAATTTTATAATGATACTTACAAATTATTTAAATATTAAAATTTACTTAATTAAGTTTAAAATTTAAGTAGGGTCAATTTCTTCAGTTATTTAGTTTTAAAATGCAACTTATTTTATAGTAATAAACTTAATATGATTATGAATAACTAATTAATGTATTATTTTATTCAGAAAAAGATTATTCCTTTTCATTAATCCAATGGGTTTCAGCTCAAAACCTAGTCCATACGCAATATGTAAAACAAATTGAATTATTGGTTTATCTAAAGATGTAAATGTCATTGATTTAGTTATCTAATAATAAATATATCAAAATCATCTTTCACCATTAATTTTTGTTTTCCATGAAATTAATCGTTTGGTTTCAATTTTATATCAAATTAGTTCTTTAATTCAAAATTTTAACATCAATTTTGTTCTTATAAAGTATTATTTTAGAAATTACTATTTGATGTGAAATTTGATACTCAATAACTATTTGAATATGTACCAAAAAAGCATTGGAATATACCAAAAAAAAAAACTATTTGAATGCATTTAGTTTTTAAGAATCACATTTATTTGAAATATCAAAATGGTATTTACTAATAATGATATAATGATCATGATGATAAATATATATTACTAATAATTCAATTTTAATTCTTAAGATAATAAAAGTCAACACTGCTTGTGCTCTGTATTCATAATCCAGGTGTTGATATTAAATATGTTGATTAATTAATAAATGATAAATAATTTTTCTCGCATTGTATTATTTTCAAAAAAATTCAATGCATCTCAACTCTTGTCAAGTCTCAACTCACAAGTGAGAAATCGAAAGTCAACAATGCTTTTAAGATAGTCATATAATCAGTTGTTGAGATTATATATATGTATCTATATGTATATCGAATACATTAAAAAGATAATTTATTGCCCGGTGTTTATTTTCAGAAGTTTCCAATGCTCCTCAACTACAGTCAAGTCAAAAACCACAAGTGATATATCAAAAGGCACAGAGAATGTATTTAGCTAGAGCTGTATATACAGACATTATATTGTACATGAATTATTTATTAAGTTATTGTATTAGTACATCAAATTGCAGAATTCTAGCTACGGCTATATATGCCGACACTGTATTAACTCTTATGGACTTCGAAGCCTGTCTAACAAGCTGAGTTTTGATTAAAATTTACTATAATAATCTTAGGGTTTGACATAACTTTGGCTGGGTTTAAATAAATTTTATCGTTTGTAGATGTGGTTAATTGTACTTGATTAATAATATGACTTTGCGCAAAAGTCTCATAAAGTAAACCAGGTTAATTCTTTTTTTTTTTTTTTGGGATATAATGAAAAACTTATATGGGGGCTTTCTATTTTAAGGTCATAATAAAGGTACATTTGTTTGTGATTATTTGGAAAAAAAATATTTTTTTTACTAAAAAAAATCTGCTTTCAATTTTCTTATAGAAGCTGAAATAAGTGGCTACTGAAAAAAATTAGTTTTCAATTTTTTTAACTATATATAAAGTGTATATTTATTTCAATTTTTAAAAAAAGTAATTATGAAAGTAAAATTTTTTATATAACTGAAAATGTTGAAAATAGATTTTTAGGAAAAACTACTCTTTTTAGCTTTTACAAAAAAAACTAAAAACATATTTTTTTTTGAAATTATAATTATTTTAAAAAATTTATCCAAATATGTCAAAAATAATTTTTTTAGTAAAAGTAATTTTTTTAGCAAAAAAATTACCCAAACATACATAAAATTTAAGTTTTATAGTTACTTTTTTTAAAAGTTGAACCAAACAGTCTAAATTATTAGCTTTATTTTATGTATATATATATATATATATATATATATATATATATATAATGCGATAGTTATAATCATCCTTATGTATTAGGCTCAAATTTAAATCATGAAATTACTATGAATCTGGATTCGACTGATAAGCCCAATAGCTCGGCCCATGACCCAGAGGCTCCACCAAGGTACCGTAACTCGGCTTTCACTGTTCATGGCCCAACCTTCGCCACCTCATAAAAACCGGAGGTGATCTTGGCATAACTAACAATACTTGCCCAGAAATATGCGCAAACACTTGTTATGAGGGGAGAATATTCTTTGAAGATCTCATAGTTAATGTTGGATCTCGCAATAGAAGGGATCAAGGGAATTCCAATAATCTCGGATTATAGGATTCTTTTAAATAATGTCTTTGTCTCACAATATATATTAGGATCCTTCGACCCTGAGTATGACATCTCACTAATATCGCCCTAATTATCACTCTTGAATTCTCCTTGACTTGATCATTTCGAATATTTTTGTAGATCCCCACCGCTGCAATGCCAGCTCGAAGAGTTGGCCTACCTACACCTTCTCAATTCTTCATATAAGAAGAGAATAAAATGTCAAATATATGAAATAATCTCTGTAAAGTATTTGACTGATTTGACAAACAGACAATTAATATATTTAGCATAAATGATAAAAAAAGAATAAACAAATTGTAGATTTTTTTGGGTCAACGAACAAGTTGTAGATAAGGGTGCTTTCGACTTTCAAGGCCTTCAATTTGGTTACGTGCTTCATTCTCCATTTTTGTACGCAAGGTTTAAATAATACGCATTACGTACGTACGAGTGCAGGTAACGGAAGATTTCATACGTAATCGCTTACGTAGATAATCGTGACATCCTCATAATTTAATTTATACTGTATTATAATTATAATAATGAGATAATTGATAAGCATTCCCGTTAAACTTACACTCCACAAGTTGATTTATTGCAGTTGACATTTATGAAGTACCAGCGCTGCTATCTCCGAAGAAACAAAAAACGCAACTAGCTCCCAACGCTTTCCTCATCAAAAAATAAAAGGACAATCGTTAAACTTAAAATAAAAAAAATTATGTTGTGAACGAAACTTTTTCACCTAAATTGCAGATTATGAAAGACTAAATACCAAATAAAGTTGACATCCCACAGATTTTTTTTTTTTTCAAAAAATAAAATGACATTTGAAACATAAAAGCTTGTGTATCTGTATGCATAAGTACAATGCTATATAGTATTTAATTTGGTTGAGATTTTTCATAGATTAAATTGTTATGAATGATCAATTTGCCTTTCACGGGATCTCATATATATGGTTACCATATGCCCGTTGTATGCTCTTGTTTACTTTTCTTACCACTAAATTAAATTGTCCAATTTATCTTCTCCCATATAATACTTAACAGTAAGCTAATAAATTAAATAAAATTTGTATTTTATATTTTTCTTCCGGGTAACAGAATAAGCAGAATTAAATAATTCAAAAGAATTGCAAGAGCTTTACCTCAGGGTTTGGATCATATATAGAATCGTCGTATTGAATAGTGTTTTACTTAAACACCAGACTTGCGAAAACAATCCCTAGAAACGTGTCACTTAAATCATGATGGTTCAGTTTTTGAAGTTTTATCACAATTGGCTTGCTACACTAAAAGAATAATGAAATGACTTATTACCAAACGAGAGTGAAACGGCTAGTCCATGCTCTACATTTAATTGACAGCCTAACCAAGCAGAAATAAAATGTGAATCAATTAATCAGCAATATAATTAACATGCATGGGGAGGTGGCTTTGGAAGGTTTAATGTTCGGTGACATGGAAATTAGTGTTTGTCATATTTGCTAATGCGACGGCAACAGGCGTTGTTGATGGCAGGGTTACGGCAGTGACTAATGTCATGGCGGAGGGAAGGTTGCAACCATGGCATAGGGTGGATGTTGATGGTTGGAAAAAGATAAATAATGCCAATTTATAATTAGTTATCCAAGTCTTTAAGATGAGTGTCTGATATGTTGTCATGTTGATGTTTGGGTTTACACGTTTTATCAGAGTAGCTTTCCTTTTATTTATCCAAAGTGATTTGCACATCCAATATAATAATAATAATAATCATAAAAGACACATAGCATAATGTTAACTAAATTTGTTACCGACGAAATGGACTAAATGTGTCTCTTATTTGATAGGAATTAAATAAGTTCAGAGCTGTTCTCAGTTTTTCCTTCCAACAATCAAATCCAGACTCAAACAAATTAAATGCTATTATTCTTCCTGAATTTTTATTTTGTCTACGTCTTTGTTATTTTAGCGGTGAGAAGTTTGGATAATACATGAAATTATAAGTTTAAACCTTATTGTGATATACCAATAAAAAAGTCTAGGTCTTTGTCACATTTTCTCTCACGTGGTAAGCAGAATCTGAATTTTCACGTCGAGGATTAATGTGCTAGGGTGACTTTGTAAAATACATGAGGTCCCACAATATTCAGGCTTCTTCTAATAAATTGTTGTTCTATCATGTCTGCGTAAAACCGCCAAACATGATTTCATGTATTATGCAATCATAACTCGAGGTTTTTTTCTTTTTGTATTTTCCCCCTCCCCCCCCCCCCCTCTCCCTGCTGACTGTTTCAATCTTCAGCGGCAACCAGTTATTGCAACGTATATTGACTGGCATGTCATTTTGATTAGTTTGCAGTTAACTAAGTATTTAAATTATTAACTGTAAGTGTAAGTATGTATTTACATTATTATTATTATTATTTAATTACGTCTTATTAAATCATTAAACAAGAGTTTTCATATTACAATTACTATTTAAATAAATATAAAGTTAAAGCCGAGATAAGCTTTGAAAGCACGTAATTTCCATATATATAAGTAAAAGTAAGACACAAAATATGAAATGTGAGATTAGCAAGCACACAAATTTTATCTTAGAGATGAAAATTGTGAAGGATATCACATGGTATAAGTATGTTGGGTCTATCATCCAAAGCGATGAAAAAATAGTATGAGATGTAATCCATAGGATTCAAGTTGAACGGATGAAATGAATAATATCACTTAAGTTTAAGAAAAAAATTTTATTGCATAGCTACAAAATTGATAATTTTGTATGACTAAATGTTGGTAAGTAAAAAGTAATAGATAAATAAGATCAATGTAATAGAGATAAGGATATTGTATTAGATCAATGAACATATTACACAAGATAGAATTAGAAATAAATAAATTAAATAGAAAGTTGGTGCAGCACCTGCATATTGTGAAAAAAATAGTAAAATCTCAGTTTACATAACTTGAATATGTATGGAGAAAATAGGTAAAAACCCCAATAAAAAGTAGATTATATAAAGAGTAACTCAATAGTTAAAAATAGAGAAAAATAAAAAAATCATAGATAAAAACTATTACCAAATATTTAAATTTTAATAATTTTACCATTGACATGGTTTACGATATGATACTTAAGCATTATAGTACGATTATAAAAACTAATTAAATTGGTCCATATTAATTTTAAAAATCAAATACTTAACTTTTAGTTTTCCTCATTAATTTTATTCATTCAAATATTTTGTGAATGAACCCTTTTTATTTTCTTAATCTGTCATATCATGTAGTGCAGGTAGCCTATCAGTCTCCGACAATTTCTATTCCACCAGCAGTTTATAATGACACTTGATTTTAGACTTTTCAAAATGAAAAATACTTTTGATGTATCTACCGGGGACATTTAATTTCCAAATGAATTAACATGTTCGACTTCGTCTTCGTCTTCGAGCTTCATAGTCTTGGACACTTGGCCCTTTGTCCTTGTGCCATAAGCGGAATTCACTCTAAACCAATGAGGATTGGTTCTACGGGTGATTAACGACATCATGAATGTCCAACACCCTGGCTTCTTCTAATTAATAGTTCATTTTCCATTAAATTTCATGTCAAAAAAAGCCAAAATGTTTGCATCAACCCTCGAAGATTTTTCTCTTCAATTTGTGAACCCGGTCAGCTGGATCCATTATCGTGATTATTTGACTGGAAAATGTTATTCTGAATTGTCAACCAATTAATTAAATTTATAGGTTACAGCATATCAAGTAGCTGCACCAAGAGCTATATCTTAATTTTGCATTGGTGTTGGCATGATTATGACTATGATCTCAAATTGAGCAGGTTTGCAATTTGAAATAATATAAAGAAGTGTTCGGTGCAAGTTTTGAAATAATATTCCCACAAATTATGTTTTCAAAAATCATGATTATTATCATGAATTATCTCTCTCAAAAACTTAAATTATTAGGTAGAAGTAGGTAAATAACTTTATATCTTAAGTTTTTTTACGCAAAAATCTCTTTAATCTTAAAATATTATAATTGAGTGGGTTTAGCTAAATTCTAAAAATTAGCTCATGAAAAGAGAATTATTTAAACTCTTATAAAAACTATTATCTTAACTATATTTTTAAGTAATATAGGACTTAGCACATATTTTTTATGCTTAGAATTGGACATCTGAAGCATAAACTTTGTATGATTAAATATCTGTGAATGATCCAATATCAAATACAGGATATACTTTAATATTATTTTAAAATAATTAATTAATTATAAATTATCTCTCCTAAAAATTTAAAACTATCGAATAGGGGCAAATATATGATTTTATATTTTAACAATTATTACAATTGAATTTCCAAAATATCTTTAAGGACGAATTTTGGTCTTGGTCCACCGCTAATGAGAACAGCATCATATGAAGTTGGAGGCTAGATTGATGCAATGACAGCGGATGGCAGCTAGTGATGATGTAAATGTAGAGGCATAACCATGTAAGCATTTTAGACATTTTGTATACCAAAGTATTCCCATGCAAAAAAGTCATTTCCGATGTCTTTTCTTCATGAAAACAAATTTTGGAGTTTTTTTCTTTTGGTACGGGGGGATGGCTTTGGGGCTCTACCCTGTGACTCGAAATTGTGCCCTCAAGGTGTACCTGTATAAGAGGCTGGAAGCTAAACCAACTATGCCGGCCAGTTGCTATTTTGGAGTATTGTAACAAACGCTCAATTAATTAAAACAATAATTCACCCAAAATAAATAAATAAATAAATAAAATACATCAGAGTAGGCCCAGTATAGTTAGGGATGTCAATGGGACAAAACGGGCGAGAGATAGCCCCCAATCTCCTATCTTATGGATAAATATCTGTCCTCATCCCACGTCCCATATCAAGTGCAGTCTTTGACTTTTGAAACTTTCTTCTGATTTACGGATACTTGATGATATCATATCCATTAAAATATTAAAAATTTTAAAGAATTAAATTAAATAAAAAAATTTTAATATTATAAAATACTCAAAATAAGCATAAATAGTAATCAAATTCCACAATCCAAATTTTAACAATTTAAGATACTTAAAATAAAAATAAACACAAAATAAGTTCAATAATCTAATTCCACAATCTAAATTTCAACAACTTAAAATATTTAAAATAAAAATAAACACATAATAGTAACCTAACTATTAGTTCAACACATAATAAATACAAATAAATTCAACTTCCAAATTTAAACTTTAGTCCAATCAATTTAAATAACAATAATAATATTAACCAAATAAGTTAATAACTTAAAGATAAAATAGTTATTTCATAACATATATTCACGAGTATGGGGACAATAATCTTTGGCTGCACCTCCTTTAACTTGCGGGTGTTAAAAATCTCCATTCCCATTAACCATAGGGACAAAAACTTCCCCTATACTAACCTCATTGCGAGTATTACCTATGAGAATGTGCTGGGGCTGATTTTTTTGCCATTCTTAAATATAACACACGTTCGTTACTTGAGATTGTAACTTTAGTGAGACGGGTTTCTGACCATTGCTAACGTTATTGGCTCAAATTCGAATGCACTTCTTTAGAGGTGAATATATCTTCTACTAAACTAGTGCTTCAGGCAAAAAATAAAAGAATAAAAAATAAAAAGTTTAATGATCTCTTTGAGAGGGGGCAGGGTTCTCCGACACCTTGGAGGAGCCGAACACATTCCCCTTTACTCCCCAGTGCAGCTTTTTATGAGGCCAAAGGCTTGACCAACTGAGTTGTTTTGCCTATCTTCAAAGAAATTGTAGCTTTGCGTCAGTCCAAAAAAAAAAAAATTATATAGAGATCGTAGCAGCGGAGTTTTTTTTTTTTAATCTTTTTTTTGGGTCAATGTTTGTTTCTTCAAGTACTCTTAGCACAACCGGTTCTTCGTTGTGAAAAACCGCTTAAGCCCAATACTGTCTTGGGTTTGGTCATAACATAGCCAGCCCATTGCTGTAAATATGTTAGGGATGTCATACAGCGATAATCCCTGCCCTCAGAAAAAAGAAATGGGTCATTCTTTGGTACAGATGGTGATCAAATCTTCACCTGAAAATTTTTATATCTTTTTATATTCTTTTGTTGAAACCACTACATGAGGTAGATCGTATGGTTGAGGCTGGCATCCCTCTCTTCCAGCGAGGTTGAGGAGGGGAATGCGATCCTCATCTGCCAGCTTTTAGTTTTTTGGTCATATCTTTTGCAATTGTTGCATACACACAAAAAAAATTATGATAATATACATATTATAATAAACATCAATACAAATAGATGAAAAATTTTATATTAATCATTAAAATTAATATTTATTGATATATTCTTATAATATTTAAGTAAAATTTTAATAAAATATTATTTATTTTTCTACCTTCATCTCTTTCTTTAGAATCATAATTAAAAAAATCTTAAAATTAAAGTGAAAAATAGGCATAATATTTGTTTACAAATTATTTTGTTTGTGTTTAATATACTTAATTCCTATAATATAAATATATATATATAATTCAATTTTTTTATCCTACCCTCAAACTATTTAATTTATTTATACTTTATGTAAAGCTTCCAAGCTCATATATATAATAATATAAATAATTATTAATATTACAAGATAAAATACACATGTTTATAAAATATTACAAAATACGTCGTTATGTATAACAAATTTACAATGAAATTATTGAAATAAAAAAATTTAATTGTTATATCATTTTGCTTGATAATTTTGGATTACCATTTGAAACTATTAAAAAAATCCTATATGAGAATTTATATTAAAAACTAATTAGATATGAATTGCAATATATAAATTAGGAAGTATTAATATAATAAGATTTTGTATATTTAAAAAATGAAAAAAATTCACTACAAATATAAATTTATATAAATTTTATTTATCAATATAAAAAATTATATGTGTATATTACTGTAACATTTTTTATAATTGTTTTATGTTAACAATTATTAAATAAAACTTTTAAAAAATAAAATAATTGAAAACTACAAAAAAAAACCACATCCAAAAAAAGGGAAACTACAAAAAACAAAAATATAATATAATAAGATTTTGTATATTTAAAAAATGAAAAAAATCCACTACAAATATAAATTTATATAAATTTTATTTATCAATATAAAAAATTATATGCGTATATTACTGTAACATTTTTTATAATTGTTTTATGTTAACAATTATTAAATAAAACTTTTAAAAAATAAAATAATTGAAAATTACACAAAAAAACCACGTCCAAAAAAAAGGGAAACTACAAAAAACAAAAATTTGTAAGTGAGGAACGAACACAGAATATTAAAATCATTGAGAAGTTAAGAACCTATGTACTAACCATTCAAGCTGTATTGCACATATTGTTTTGTTACTTCATTTAAACTATATTAAATTCAACAACAATCTTTAGGTAAAGATTTGACCGCCGTCTACACCAAAAAATGACCCATAGTTTAAATGAAGTAACAAAAATGCATGCGATACAGTTTGAATGGTTAGTACGTGGGTTCTTAACTTTTCAATGACCTTGATATTCTGTGTTCGATCCTCACTTGTATATTTTTGTTTTTTGTAGTTTCCCTTTTTTTGGGATGTGGTTTTTTTTATAGTTTTCAATTATTTTATTTTTTAAAAGTTTTATTTAATAATTGTTAACATAAAACAATTATAAAAAATGTTACAGTAATATACGCATATAATTTTTTATATTGATAAATAAAATTTATATTTGTAGTGGATTTTTTTCATTTTTTAAATATACAAAATCTTATTATATTATATTTTTGTTTTTTGTAGTTTCCCCTTTTTTTTGGATGTGGTTTTTTTTTTTGTAGTTTTCAATTATTTTATTTTTTAAAAGTTTTATTTAATAATTATTAACATAAAACAATTATAAAAAATGTTACAGTAATATACACATATAATTTTTTATATTGATAAATAAAATTTATATAAATTTATATTTGTAGTGGATTTTTTTCATTTTTAAATATAAAAAATCTTATTATATTAATACTTCCTAATTTATATATTGCAATTCATATCTAATTAGTTTTTAATATAAATTCTTATATAGGATTTTTTTAATAGTTTCAAATGGTAATCCAAAATTATCAAGCAAAATGACATAACAATTAAATTTTTTTATTTCAATAATTTCATTGTAAATTTGTTATACATAACGACGTATTTTGTAATATTTTATAAACATGTGTATTTTATTATGTAATATTAATAATTATTTATATTATTATATATATGAGCTTGGAAGCTTTACATAAAGTATAAATAAATTAAATAGTTTGAGGGTAGGATAAAAAAATTGAAATATATATATATATATATATTATAGGGATTAAGTATATTAAACACAAACAAAATAATTTGTAAACAAATATTATGCCTATATTTCACTTTAATTTTAAGATTTTTTTAATTATGATTCTAAAGAAAGAGATGAAGGTAGAAAAATAAATAATATTTTATTAAAAGTTTACTTAAATATTACAAGAATATATCAATAAATATTAATTTTAATGATTAATATAAAATTTTTCATCTAGTTGTATTGATGTTTATTATAACATGTATATTATCATAATTTTTTTAGTGTGTAGACAACAATTGCAAAATATATGGCCAAAATCCTAATAGCTGGTAGGTGAGGATCGAACTCTCCTCCTGAACCTAGCTGGAAGAGAGGGACGCTAGCCTCAACCATACGATATACCTCGTGTAATGGTTGCAATAAAAGAATATAAAAAGGTATATAAATCTTCAGGTGAAGATTTGACCACCATCTGCACTAGAGAATGATCCAAAAGAAATATAGGTGTATGCCTAAAGTACATTTGTTGCCCTATGACCTGACTCAAGTGGCACCAAGTTAACGACCCAAAAAAAAAAAAGTGGCGCCAAGTTTCTTTGAATAATTCTCAAATGACTCATCCAAACACACTTTTGGGGATTACTTAGGGTTTTTTTTTTTTTTTGGTTAAAAAAGAAAAAATCTTAGAAATTGTTCATACAATTTTGTGCTAAGTGATTAGGTAAAATTTTCAAAATAATGACTTCGAGATTTAAACTTCGTAAAAAAAGAAAATTTGAATCCTAATATTACAAGTAAAATTCACTTAGAGTCATAGTCCACTTCCATTGTGAACTAAAGTGGATAGGAATTACTTGAAACTATATTCAAGTGGCACCAAGTTTTGTTTTTGGCATAAGGGGGATTATGGTCAAATTTTCCATGTATCATTTTCCAAGGAAGCCTTATTTCTTGAAAACTAGACAAGTAGGAGCCATTTATAATTTACATGTTGCACTCAGAATAATGAGTTAAGTAATAATATGTTAGTTTGAGCTTAATGGTTGAGGAACTTTTTGCAATGTTAAGAGTTTAAGTTCGTAGAAAACACTTAAGAGGATGGACAACTCAATATTCTAAAATTGATCTCACATAAAAAATAGGGAAAATTCCACAAGAAAAGGACTCCATGTATCATTTTCCAAGCAAGCCTGCATACAATATTTAATTATTTTATATCGCCTTTCCCAGCCTTTCTATTTTGCTCCACATGGTTCGTTTTCAGTCTGCTTTCCATGCAAGAAAACAAGAAACAGGGAAGGAACCATAATGTAATAGGCACAAGAAATTCTCGAGCATATATGGTCATCACATGTATGCATTCAATATTACTAATGACTGATTGCTTTGGCTATTACTATTTGTAGTGTAAGGACCGTTAGCCTAATGTGATAGGCCCTTAACCTTATAATAAATAAATAAATAAATAAATAAACAAATGACAAAAGAAAGCTTTAAACCAGTTACTCAGAGTCAACATGTGAGATTGATTATTATTCTTTTTGGACTCCTCTCCTAACATTTCTAAATATCATATATTTCTCTGTTATTAAGGAGTATTATACCTGATTAGGTTTAACCATATCAGTGAGAATGGAGAGTTATAATTTACTGCTCTCTTTCTCCTTTCATAAACTCGAGCATATAAACAATCCAGATTTCTCATATGGATACAACATTATATTATACCACCATGATGACCGTATCAGACTTCACTGATCAATTTACTAAGGTTAAAATGAGTGGGGTAATAATTATAAGAACAGAGGGGCTGCAAATGTTTGGTAGCATCCGTTTGCTGTTGGTCTGAAAAGGCAAAAGGAAGCCCTTTGGGTGAAACCCAAAAAACAGAACAGCAGCAACTCAGTGGTCTAATGTTACCTTCAATACAGACACTAGCACTCCATCAAAAGCGTTACAAGTGCTAGTCCAACCTCAGAACCACTGAGTCTGGCTCCATGCTCTTCACTATATATCTTCCTCACTTTGTCCATTGCTCTCGTTTTCAAAGTAGCATAAGAAGAAAAACGTCCTTTAATAGGACTGCCATTCTAACTAGCTATAAGTAGTTAATATAGCAAGAAAAATAATGTTCGTCATCAACCATTTTATTAGAGTAAGAGTTGGAGAAAACTCAGAATGATTCTCATTAATTTACGCAGGTACTCTTTTAAAATCTTAAGTTTAATTTCTATGAATTTGATTTCGACAAAACTACAAGATTTTTATATTATTGTTATTTAATTATATATTAATATGTTATTAAATTATTCAATTTTCACAATAATTTTTTAAAAATTTGCGTATACAATGTGTATAATTAGTGGATAGTGCAAATACTGACAGAAGGAATTCCTAAATACTTTCAAAGTGAAAAAAAGTAAAAAAAAAAAAGTTTTGTAGCAATCAATGCCTGACATTTTCACCTTTCCAGTAAAATTACTTATAGTTAAAGTGAGAGGCATAGATAATTTACAAAATTAAGGTATTAGACATTAAATATTATAAAACAACTATTTTTTTCTTATTTTTGGGTATCTAAACATTTCTCACACTAAGTACAACAAGACTAATCTCAATCTTGAATTTTAATATGCCATCCTATATCCATTTATCTAGCATAAAAATTTAACTTTTATTAAAAAGAATAAGAGTAGTAAAAACCAAATCTTAAATCACATAGTCAAAAATTTGTGTGGCTCAAGTGGTTCAACACTACTTATTATTTTAACATAAGGTCTTGAGTTTAAATATCATAACTAGAAAAAAAAATGAGAAACATTGTTGTTAAAAAGAGTTTCAAAAAGTAAAATTTTACGATTTTACGTTTTGAAATTACAAAAACTTATTAGATATTAAGTAAAATTTAATTTAATTAGAATATTTTCAAAATGCGTTTTAAAGTGATAAAATTCCTAAAAAAATGTTTTTGAAGAATAATTTTACATTTTTATGTATTTGAGTCATTGGACTAGCTTTTGTTGGTGATAGGTTGTGAGTCTCAAAATTGGGTGTGGACATAGGTTAACCTAGACGAATATTACATCAGGGCAACAAAAGAAGTTTTATTGTGACTTTTAACTAGGGAACACACCACACCATTGCCTTCTCGTCGTTTGCCTTACGCAGTGAAGATCGATTTGTTGCTTTGCGCCCTCCATGGCCCACACCATTGCTATGTTGCCCACTTGCTCTACACCTCTACTTCCATTTACAGTATACAATAGAAACTTATTAATTTAATGCTTAAATTTGAGTTGAATTTTATATATAATTATAACAATATTTATATAAATGTATATTTTTTTAATAATATGTAAAATTTATGTTTCATTTTTACTTTATTTTTCAACATCTTTTTAGTGAAATTCCATCTTTAACAATCTTGGCAAGAAAGCTCTACCTTTATAATAAATCGATTTGATTAGAATCAAATTAGTTAAGTTTAGGTAAAACTTACTACACTACTTTTTTGTTTAGACCAGAAAAAAAAATTATGCCATTAAATAAAGGTATATGTAATAAATTTTATTATATTTCTAATGTTTTTATACTTAAACTTTTCATATTATTATTTCATTTATTCTTCATATAAAAGGAAAGAAAAATTGAAGTTCTTTCTTAAAAGTAAATATAAAGAAACTGTAAAACTAAATTTGTGTATAAGAAAAATATTTTTTTAACTTATTTTATAGACTCATGGTAGATATATAATGAAAGAGAAAAATATAATGATAAATTTTGAAAAAGAAAAAGTGATGGATCGGCATCTTACATCTTTCTCTCTCATTATATATATACAATAAATATATAAAATGAGTATAAATAATATTTTTTTTTTATAATATAAGAATCTTAACTTTCATTTTTGCTTTATTTCTACAACAACTCCTCTCTACTTCCAAACTAATTTAGCTCGATCCATCGAGATCCCAAAGGGGGTTTTGGGTCTTCTAACAAGAATTATTTTAATTAATCCCATATGGATTATATTATTTGTACATATCAAAATTTTAACATCTCAATATTTTCTCTCAACTTTTTTTCTTTCCATCAATTATTTTACTTTTTTTTTTATAATTTTTTTCTTTTTTCTATCTCTGAATATCTAAAGTATCTGTCTACTCCAATAATAACAAAAACATTTCTGGATTGGTTCATTTCTCTTCACTTTCCTTCCCCTCTGAGCAAGGCACATTTCCCAACTGATTACTCCAAACCGTAGCTAAAACCAAAATAATAATAATAATAATCTAACAGTAACACCGAGCTACTAGCTAACAACAACCACTTCACTGTCATCATCATCCTCACCCTCTTCTTCTTCATCATCGTGATCTTCATTTCCTCTTTCAAAACTCTCCGACTCCACGGTGTGTGGAGCGTGGCCATCCCCGAAGGCACGCACATGGTCCTTGAGTGACCTCTTGTGCTTAAAATCGGAGCCACAGATGCAGAACCAAAGCTTCCCACAGTTCTTCTCGTGCGTCCTCCAATCCCCTCTCACCGCAAACGGCTTCCGGCACTTCCTGCACTCGAACGAGTTCCCTCCGTGCTTCCTCTTGTAGTGTGTCTGCAGGGTCCTGAAATCCTTCAGCGGCCTCGACCTTGGATAATCTATGTTGTTCTTGCAACCCTCCGCACAGCAGTAGCATGGTAGCCTCAGCGTTGATGAAACTGGTTTTGAACCTTTCAATGATTCAGGCCCTTTCCTATATTGCGATCCATGTCCCCACATATGCATCTGGTAAATGTATTTGACAATATATTAGAGAAACTCATGTGATATGTTATATGAGTCAAAATGACATTAGTAAACTCATTAATCAAAATTACACTCTATGTTTGTGCTTGTACTAATAGCATAATCATTATTATATATGTAAGACTATTTTCATATTTCAAATTGGATTTTTTAGTTAAAATAGTCCCAATTATATTTTTACCACCTATAAGGTTTAGATACAATAATAAGTGAATTATATTATATAGAAAAAAATAATATTTAAATCTTAAAGATTTTAATTGTTAGAAGGATATCTTAATCCCAATAGTATTTAACGGGAGCGATGCGTATAGAAATATACTAGTTTTGGAAGAAAAAAAAATTCTCTCTCTATATATACATAGGTATTTGATAATGAAAAGAAAGTGTTATTATTTTAAAGGTATGTTTGTGAATTTTATTTTAGAGAGTAGGAGAAATGATTTAAACAATAGTTATGAGTCTATTTTATTCTTCAAATGATTTTTCCTTTTCCTTCCTTTCCTTTAAAATTAAAACAGGCATACCCTGAATTACAGAGTCTCTAAAAAATGCTTGTGAACTCATAATGTACAACAGTACAAGGTAGCTAGTTCAGTTTCATGGCTGTGACACTGTGATTGATATAACTGACCTGCATGTTGTTGAAACGGCTGAACGTTTTGTTGCAGACCGTGCAAGAGAACTGGGTGGGTCCGATAAGGATTTGGGCAGGAGTAGGGATCCAATACTGATTAGTACCCTGATTGGGAGTAGTAGCAGAAGAATGGTCAGGTTTGGCAGCAGC
Organism: Pterocarpus macrocarpus; assembly: GCA_031439585.1. NCBI lineage: Eukaryota > Viridiplantae > Streptophyta > Magnoliopsida > Fabales > Fabaceae > Pterocarpus > Pterocarpus macrocarpus. Next base: position 53,040,423 of record CM062516.1, on the reverse strand, counting down.
AGTGGTGGTGTTTGGAAGGCCAATGTGGAGGGCAACTGTTACACCATCGGTACTGTGCTGCAGGTTGCAAGGGGTATACGTAGTAGGGTTTTGCAGGTGACAAGAAGGCATTGTATTAGTAGCAGAGTTGTGGTTCGGGGTAGGGACATTGGGGTTGTGCTGCTGGCCAGGAAGGCCAAGTGAGAGGGAGAGGGAGAGGGAGGTGGACTCTTCATCATTTACCTCATTGTCATGATCGGCTTCTAAACAGGTAGTACTCTCACTCTCACAAGATGATATGCAGGAGAAAGAGCGAGTCTGCATGGTGATTTGCTTGATGGGATCGATGCAGTAGTTAAGAGAGAGAGAGAGAGAGAGAGAGAGAGAGGGTTTTTTGAGTTTTGGTCTGAGAAATTGTAAATGGAGGAAAGGAAATAAATAAGCAAATTTTGTGATTTACTTTGGCATGAGTGTTTTCAATAGGAAAATGAAGAAAAATTTTAAAAAAAAAAACTTGCTTTATATATTGGTAATTCTTTTAAAAAAATATTGAGTAGCAAGAATATTGTTAAAATTTTTATCAAAATAAACCACTGGGAGTAATATAATAATAAGGAATATAGACAATTTGTATGAAAATTTAAGTTTAATTTTTATTGTCATCAATATACTAAAATTTTTTTTATCAAAATAATTTGACATTATTTTTAACTATTTAATGACTCAGTGGTTATCACTTTTTTAATTTATCCAACCAACTTCCTTAAATCTTGACAAATTTCATCCATTATCCTACCAAAAAGTTCTAGCTATCTAATGTTAATTTTTGTTTTATTCTTTTAGCGAGCGACAAAGGATAGAGAGAGAAAGAGAGTAATATCTATAAGAAGGCATGTGTAGTGTCATGTGTTTATGGAAAAATTCTTAGGTACATATTGCTCTTGTTCCAATTAATTGATGACTTCTCACCTTTACTTTTGTGGCTAACTTTTATTTTCTCAATCAATCACTTTTATATGTTTTAATCATCACAAATTTGATATAACAAGCAATCAATTAATTAAAGCAAGAACAATGCCTTAGTCTAGGAGCACCTAAGAACTTCTATGTTCATATGTGTGGTTGCACGTCGAGTGAAGGAAAAATAATGACATGGTGCGTTTTGGCGTGTCTGGAAATGGAGGAGACAGGGGACCGGCAAAGGAGGAAATGACGAGAGAGAGGCAGCACCAGCATCTAATACTATAGTAGGTACAAGTTCATCGATACACCTGATGTAAGTATAAATTTTCTTACACGGTATCAATAGCATTTCTCTCATGCACGTGACGTACGTCAGTTATTTTAAACGCTAATTATAGTGTATTGATAATATAAAAGATGGTACCCTATAAAAAATATAATAATAATAATATAAAAGATGATAAAATTAAGATTTTATTATTTATACATTAAGATTAAATATTGATTATGACATCTCATTTATATTAATGTATGATACATTCATTCAACAATATTGACATAATCTATACTTTAAGGTCTACTTATTTTCATAGCAAACTAAATGTTCACACATTTTTTCGTAAAATTAACATAAACAATTGGCACACTACTCAAGAGTGTGATGTAAGAGTGCCTAAGAATCTTCTAGGAAACATTTTTCGATCTTTACTCTGTTCATGTTATCATTCTCTCTGCACCAAACCAATGCTTAGGCTTTCCTTAATCTCGTTTTGGCTTTCTGATTTACTCTTCTGCCCGCATTTACTCTGTGTCTCCCTCTCTCCCTCTCTCTCGCTGGCAACTCACGAACCCAAAAGTGCGAGTGAGTGTGCGATGTCACAGTGCCTTTCCATTTTAGACAGACACAGAAAATACACAAAACTATAAGTGAGAGAATGATAACATGAGCATTGTAAGTAGACATGGAGAACTCCACAAGGGGAGGCGTGTGTCCTTCTCTATCGCGTAGTTATTACCAAAGGGATTATGATAGTGTGATAGTGAGGGAAAAACGCATGCAACCAAACTATAATATAGTTCAATTTTAAGTATGCCAATTCTTAGCTATCGGGATACCATAATGTTTGTTTTTAATGTAATCATGTCAGGGTAAGAGAGATATAGATATAAATACTCAAATTAGGTTCGACGAATTTTAAAAAGACTTTATTAGCTATTAAAAATACCTGTGCTCTTTCTCTTTTTTGATAAAAAATGATCATCTTAAAGACAAATATGAAAAAAATTCTAATCTAATTCTTATAAAGAAAAAAAATATATCTATTGCAAGTAGCAGTAGGTTTCGTGCATGCATCAATACATACATGAAAAAAGACAAGGTAGGAGTTAAAAAAAAAAATTATGCAAATATCAAAGTTTATAATAAATACTTAAAAGTAGTTGGTTGCAATAGCTAGAAGTAGAGTGTTAATGACTCCAGACAAATTTTACTTGCATTGTCATGACTTTTTATCATAAGGGCGTCATTTTGAATAAGATTTTATTGAACTATTAACGGACTTGAAATTGTATATGCAATATTTAAGACCAAAAAAGTTTCACAATAAATTCAGAAGGGAAAATTATACGTATGCATATACGCTACACTACACATGAATGAAATTTAAAGAGAAACCAAATGTTCAAACATTTTTTCATGAAATATTTGAGTTCGATGATTTCATGTTATAGTTTAAGAATGGTCTTTTAATTTGGAAAAGAGTGTTGTTGTTTGTACTTATCAAGTTCGACATTATAAAAAGACACATAAAAAAGATAAATATTGAAGAAAGAAATGAGCCCATAGTAATATGTATCCACCACTAATTATACGACAACTCAGGGTGTTTTTATAAAGATGTCTAAATATTGTATACAAATAAGAGAACTAATATTTGTACTAAAATTCTGTATATACATATGAAACACGCTCAAAGCAGGGTCAAAAAAGAAAGTGTTTGAACTTGTTTCATGTACAATAAAATATAATTTTTTAATTACCTATCAAGAGGGTATCTTAGGATATGTTGAGAATAGTAAATTCAAATCACATTTTTGTTTTTGTAAACGTACATAATTAAACCTTTTTCAGGACCCGATTTTTTTCCCCAGCTGCTCGCTCTATTATCTCTCATAATTTGGAAAAGAGACTCCTCATGATTGCATTAATTAATGATTGCATAATCAGGATAATAATCCATGAGAGTTTAGGTGCTAATTTCTACATATATATATATATATATATATATATATATCCTTTCCATTGTATAAGGCATCAGGTCACCGCAAACTACCCTGCAGGTATAGCTCCATTTTGTTGCTTGTTGCTCCCACGTGGAGAGGACCAGACATCATCCAACAAAAGTATTTCCCAACACATATTATTAAGATGTGACCACGGCCTTACTTTGTATGTAAGTTATTGTAATCTTTGAAATCGCTCAGAATCTTCGACATCAGTAGTACTACTATCATCATATGTAAAATGGAGAAATTCTCGATGTCGGCCTAAAGGTCAGAGAAATATGGGACGCTGATGCATTTATCTTGCCTACTCAGCTCATCGATTCAAGCACACTACATGAACAGTGTACATAGCACTTTTCACCCTGGACAAAAGAGAAAGGGTACAGCATTAATGGGCCAAAGTAAAGGGGCTAGTAGGCCATATCTTTGATTGGACATAGCCCTAAAACTTAAAAGTCTTTGAACTTTGATTGACTGTTCGCCCATCTCATCAATATGAACATCTTTCTCTAAGCTCCCATTTGGATAATCCACCAAAAGGGGCTGCAAAAGTTCAGGCAGCAGTTCCAATGCAAATTGATCTATGCTATGCCTAGAGCTACCTTGTAGGCTCTAGCTAGGTTATTAATTGTTTTCCTCGCCCCCACACACTTGCAGGTTGCTTAAAATGGAGAAACTTGATATGTATAACAAAGTTTACCAATGCAGAGTGCTGAACTCCTCACTACCAAAACATGGGTAAATTGAGAGCCATGAACTTTGGATGCATCCTTTATTTTTTTGATACATCGATAACAATAGTGTTCAAATCTCTAATCTTATATATATTAGATTAGTCTTCCATCACTAGGCCGTTTCTAATGGCGGATGCATCCTTATTATTGTTCTGTTTCTTAATATATAACTGATGATTTAATGCATGTGCAAAAGTTGCTGTTACAATTAGCCTTCTGTTCATATGCTATGAAGATAGTAAAAATTAAAAAATCATAATATCAAATGTATATAATCTTTATTTTATTTATTTATTTATTTATTAAGATATTTTACTTTTACCAGTATAAAAACAAAATAAAAATAAAAATAAATGAAAGATGTAAACGAAAAGTATATCCAAAAATGTCTCAAAAATATTTCATATAGATACATATCCGGATAACAATTGTGGAAAGTATGTGCTTCCTGGATGTGGACTTTGCTAAAACACGACAGTTGTATAACTGGCCTTGTCTATGAGCTTGTCCTTTCATAACCTGCAGAGGAAGTAACATTTTCCGATACAGACATATCAACAATTGAAGATGAGGAAAGAACTTAAGAATTAAATTAAGACCTCCAAATTGATACACTATTCACGTTCGTTAATCCAAATCCCATTAGAGATAAAGCTTAAGGCCGGTAATAACGTCACTCTAAGAAAAATCTTGAAAGCAGGAACTTGATTGCTTTTCATTAGGTTAGGAAGCTAATCAGCAACTTTCTCAAGTAATGAGATAGACAAAGATGAGCTCCACTGAAAACCCATTTAAGCTAATAGAAATGTTATTTAGACATAATTATTTGCAAGTATTGATAGATATTGGAGGTTTATATATAAATTAGTAGGGAATTTATGTACATAATCCTTGTAGTCACCTAATTTTCTAGTTACGTATGTGAATTCCCACTCATTTTCACATTACACCTCAAAAAATCATGTTCAAATAAGAAGACTCTAAATGCCTTAAAGCCGCTCTTGAAGTTGAAATAGGTGAGGGAAGGCTAGAGAGATAATGCATGCAGGCTTTGGATTCGATCTAACACATGTCTTGAATGACATGGGCCAGACAAGTACATAAAGAAGTCCTATAGCTCATGCATGAGTTTGCTTTGTAAATTCGGTATAAGTGCGACTTGAATGTGGGAAAGGCAAAGTTAAGTCTACCATTTTGTTGTTCTTTGTAGGGGAAAGGAAATTAACTTGGACAAGGCCAACAGTGGTATCTGAGACTTCCATAGCTGCTCATCATTGATAAGTCACAGCCACACTTCACACTTCACGTGTTGCCCTCTACAGCCATTGTCCAGTCAGTGTTATATATATATATATATTTCGCTCACACAAATCACAACCGTGGTCAATATTTGATATTTGACTCAAATTTAGACTATATGAAAGTTTCTTGTCTCCGAATTTTGTATCATTTTTAAAAGCAATTTTCTTTTCACCCTTGTGTTATTTACAATGGGTGAGAAATGGATTTTTCTCTCATATTTTATGATGTGCAATTTTTAAGATAAAATTTTGTTGCACAGAAGTGCAGAAATGACAAGAAAAATGGAGAATTAACTTTTAGGATGCAAAATTTAGAACTTTTACATTTTTTTTTTGGTCAACAGAATTTTTAGTCTAAAAAATAAAATAATGTTTTTTATTTTTTTGGGTTTGAGGTTTTGATACTTCTGGACATCATTGTTTTTTTATTTATTATTATCTTTTGGTCCTGAAATTATTCGGCCTTCTAAAATGGGCTTTATTCTCTTGAACCCGTGGCATATCCGATATTGCGTCTTAGACTTCGCCACCAATAGTGAAATGCTACTCCAATAATCCCATTATGTCCCAAGCAATGCATTTTTCATCTTCTGGGGTAAACCAGGCAATGCATTTTGATTACTGTGGGAAGGTTAAAATACAAATGGCCAAAAGAAAAAGGCTAAAACGCAATAAGCAAATGTTTCAACTTACAATTTTAGTTTTGGGATAAGAAATTATTATTCGATTCGTTGTGATTTACAAGTTTTTATTCAGTAAATATCATTTCAAATTGATCCGTTTTTCACCATTAGTCAACAATCTTATATTGATAATTACTGGGAATCACAGGAAACAAGATTTGGGACTTTGGGTGGATATGTCCAAACCATCACAAATAGGGTGAAGAATCTTGCGAAGGCGGTAACAGGTGCTGTTAATTGTTGGTGGTATTCTAAAGTCTGTGTTTGGCTTATAGTTTGCAAAATTAATTTTGAGTCAACTTGATTTTGCAAATTTGATTTCGGTCATCATTGAGTTGATAGTAACATGATTTATGTTTAATAATATTTATCTAAAAAGTGATTTTGATATGATAGATGTTGTTTAGATGATATTGATAAAAATAATTTTTACATGCATAATTATAAAATAGGATATGTAGATAATATTTAAATAATAATATAATATTAAATTAAAAGAATATTTATTTTAATGGACACTAATAGAATTTGACTCAACGCAAAAATAACAAAATGTTACTTTCGTGTTAAAGGGCCCAAAATAAAGTTCGGAGCTAAAATTGATTTTGGTTAAAGTTTTGTAAACAATATTGACGCTACTTTCAAAGCACCAAACTTGATTTTGAATGGCTTTAATGCCAATCCAAAACCAAACATCCAAAATTATTGGCAACTGTAAGGATGCGGTCGACTTTTTCTTAATGCATTTATGTATCATTTCTTTAAATTTAATCATACATAAAACATTTTATTTGTGTGCATCAGTGCATCGGTTGAGATAGATAACGTATTATATTAAGGCTATCCCATTTAATCTACCAAGTCAAATGTTTAAAAAGAAAAACCTATGCAAAACCTATCTGCACAAGGGCCTAGGTGAGTACTCACCAATTTGATCCCACAGAAATCACAAGTAGGCCTGGCCTATCTTGTTTGAGACAGCTGCAAATATATCTAATTAAAATTTAGGGTAAATATCACATGACACGTTTAGGTTTGATAAAAATATACCCCATCCCATTCTTACTGAAATAATAGTTCGCCCCAATAAATTGAAGCCACTCGGCTCTGTCAAATTTGGTTACCTTTATTGAATAATTGCATCAACCTTTTTGACTCCACCACCACTCACAACATTATCTACAATACCCTCTATTATGTAAATCATGCTCGAATCATGAGTTATATTAGGAGATTATTACTGTATTGAGAGATTTTTAAAATATAAAAAGTATAATATATGGTCTTTTAACTGCATACTATATTACCGAATAATAGTTCATAAATTTCGTCATTTCTGATATATATATAAAATAAAATAATTACACTTTTAAAAAAAGTTTTGTAGCTAACATTATACATAGAAACTACTTTTGCACTGTAGCTGTCGCCCTCACTGACTTTAGCAAGTCTCCCGAGCTGACTTATGCCTGAGTCTTGCACGATGAATTCCCTAGAATTTTGCCTCGTTATTAAATTTTAGCCTTGGCACTGCCGCATTGGAATGTTTATGGAAAAGAAAAATATACAAGCAGATAATAAGAAACTAAGGTTCTCAGTAAATAAACTCGAACCATTACTCATACAGTGCCATCATAAACATTCTAGTCGCTTCGATTTCTTATGAAAATGTGAACACATAAACGCAAACAGTGGTTCAATTTTAAGTTGAAAATATCTTTTTCGAAATGGGTTATATTTTAACAACCACTTGGCATATTATGTGATAGACATAGAAATAAGAATAGTATAACATACTTCAATAAGAATCATAATAACATCACGATATAATGAGACAATTAGAGATGCATATGTAGATGCTTGTACTTGACTTAATTCATCTCTTTCTTTAACTTACAACTTGATCTTGCTCTTCTGTACTTAGTCCCCCGAGGTGAATGGCATCTCTCATCCCTGGATAATAGCCTGCTTTTCAGGTTCGAGCTCGTACTTATATATGAGTGACTGGTTTATTTTCCCCAACCCTCACACTGGTCTATTCCCCTTAAATCTAGTCGAGAGTTGGCCCAAGTCTTAGACAGTACCGCTCTGATCCACACTAGCCGGGTCTATGCCATGTCTCACGTGGTAGCTTGGTACGTCCCTCTTGCAAGTCCTTATAATCTTTTACTACCTCTTGGATATACTTATGCACGTGAATGCTCTGTGTTCATGTATATATCTCATATCATTCCTCAATTCTATTTGCATGCATGATTTTCATAGACATGACATTCATATGAACACATATATCCTTATGATCTTAGCTTAAATATTCATAATATAAGTCCTCATAAACTCCTGCCGAAAATTCGGCAGCATAGCGGATCGAGTCCGCTTTACCATAAATAGTGCTAGACTACCAGAAGGATCAATCAAGCAACAAATCCAACATAGAGCATCAAGTTTTATAACAATAATATTAATCATATAATATGTCAACATAAATACATAACTTAGGTTTTCTACTCATTCTACTCAATTTTGTCCAATTTTGTAAAATGCACCATAATTTCTATTCAATTCAGCTGGATCTAAATTTTGAATATGTTATAGTTCTATATGTGTAGTTTTCAACCCTTTTAGTCCCATCTCATTTTGATTTATGTAGCTTAAGTTATTCAAAGTTTACTTTTATCTGCCCTACAACTAACGAGAATTGCACTTTTAGAAATAAAAATTTAGTGAAAATAGTAAATTAGGTGAAATCGTACGAAACTTATGCCAAATTAAAGCTAACAGAACAAGATTTTATTTTAAATAAGTTACATCTAATTTACATAAGTATAGCTTAAGTTATAAGCCCTGTAAATTGACCATTCTAGACTGCCATATTCTAGTCTGGTTTGGACTCAAGGTAGCTTCATCGAATTATTGGGAATAACTGGGATCAAATCAAACTCTAAAATTTTTATGAGATGCTTCTCTATATGTTGGATTTCAAAGCCAATTAGTTGCACTTAATTTAGAGTTTTGTAGGGTGAGTTACACCCCTCGAAACTCATACTGTCCAGAAGAGAACCTAAAATTTTAGATTAAATTTAAAAAATTCATAAATAATTCTATACTAATTCAATGGCCTTATATTTTATATGGTTGGAAAGCCCTAAGTGTCTAGTTTCACATAAAAATAGTTTCATTGAATTTAAACGACTGTAGGTGGAGCTGTACACTCTGCTGTACAGATTACCGTAGGATTTCACAGCTTATCCAATTCTGGTTGTTCTTCTTCATGGATTTTCATGCAAGTTTCAATCAAAACCCAAGAGTTTCAAGCCAAATCAGTCATGAATCATCATATGTATGTGATATATCATCTAATAAAGGATGGAAATCCCAACCTTCATCAACTACAGACAAGAGAACTATGGGGATTATTCAACCCTACCTTCAATTTTTGATGCAAGACTAACTAGTCTTGAGCTCCTCTTGATGGGGAAGTGATGGAAGCTTGAAGATGAGGTGAAATAAAGTGAAATGAAGGAAAAAATGGTGAAGAAGAAGCAGCTGAAGGGGCATCACGAAAATGAAGAGATAAGGAAGGAAAAGACTCATCCAAAAGTTAGATAAAATGCTTGGCAAGTTTCATTCTTATTGACTGAAATTTTTATGGCTGAATTGCAGCCAACTCCACTCATTTTGGGGCTAATTTGTGCACCAATTGAGTGATTATGTGGCTATGTATTTAGCTATTAAACATAGGGTTTAGGGTGTGCAATTATATTGATTTGGTTTTGACAGTTTTAAATATCGAAATCTTACTGATTTCCTTTAAATTGGTAAATCAGCTTTGGAAAAAAGTTTCCTATGCTTTCAATCTAATTCTCTCATATCTAATTTCTCTAAATGATACTTAATTGGCTCTAAACAAATATTTAATGGAATTCTAATTAATCTCAACTAGTTGATAAAATCGAACAACTTGCTAAAAAAAATGATAGAATATTTTCGGACGTTATATTAAATAATTTCTCATAGTATTTTACATAACAATCTAAATTTTCTTTAGCTCTAGTATTTATAATTCATCCCTAATTACTCTTATTTTTTTGATAAATTGATTAACAGTGTAAATCAATCGCACCATTTTTTTTGAACTATTATATTTTCATTTTTTCATAAATCCTTTAGCATTTTCTGTTTGGTTTTCGTAACTAATGGTATTTTCGTAAATTTGAGCAAGTCCAGAGGCACCCCATGTCATTTCGCACTTGACTACTCTCGTGGCTCAAACGGTCGAGACTCAAACTTCTACGGTTTCACCTCGTGATTCTGCTCCGTTTAAAACCCTATTCTGTTAACTCTATAGATGAAAGGACATAGATGTTATTTTCTAAAAAGATCTAGGGTCCTTATGAAAATATGCTTGTGGGGTCAAAGTGAAATTTTTTAAAAGTCTTGGGCAATCCTACAAATAACAAAAGTTCACAAGAGTATCTTTGTAGTTTTCTAATTTTTTAACATATGGCAGCATCATATTCTCAATGGCAGTGTTATGCTACCCTATAATTTTAAGTGTAAGGATTGTCAGGGTATAGCACTGCCTGAAAAATTCTCATACTGCCTAAGGGAAATAATTCAAGATTTCTATTATTAATTATTTAAGAAAGTGGGAATGTTACATTAACAATATTATAACAGGCTCTCATGGGAGTCAAATAGGACCGCAACCAAGAAGCTATTGTTAATTTTATTAGGAAAATACCTTGCAATCATGTTCCTTTCCAACACAAATTCATCTTTGCCCTTCTTTCCATGCCCATTACCCCAAATATCATTCCTCCTCTCAGTGCCAAAAGATCCACTTATGCTTTGAGCATTCATCTTTAATAAAAACTAGTTCATACTAATGTTAATGATAAATACATGACAAAAAACTGTTTATCATATGGATTAATCTTCATCGTAAGCTGACAAAAAAGCTTATGCAAATTATGAAATTTTAATTTTGCACCCTAGTTCCATATTATTCTCTTTGATCATGGAAAATATTTCTCATCTTCCCAAACATAAACCCATTGGTTTTAGGATTCAAGAGAGGATGGGTTTCATATGCCTCCAACATTTATATTAATTCCCCTCTTATTTTTTTTTTATGGAAAAATGAATATTGTTACATGAGGGAAGGGCTAAAGGGATGATCCTCAAAAGTAGAAAATAGAAAGAAAGTACCTTGCACACCAAGTTCATGTTGACATTGACATGGCTTTGGGTCTATTTGAGGAGATAGCACGAGGTAACTATGGTAAAGTTATGTGACACTAGTTTCCATATTATCAGCATGTAGTAGGGGTGAGGCAGTGCAAAAAAGGATCTAGATACTTGAGTTGATGAGAGTGAACTATGGAAATGAACCCGATGTTGAGCATTGTGCATGTGCTGTGGACTTTCTAAGGAGATTTGGTTTTGTAAAGTGTGGATATAAATTTATAAAAAAATGCCAATTCATCCCACTATTTCAATCTGGGGTGCTCTATTATGGGCTTGTAGGATGCATGGGAAACCAAAGTTGGGAAAAATTGTAGCAAAGAAATTATTTGAGCTTCATCCTGATGATTCTGGCCGTCATGTAGTGCTATCTAACATGCGTGCACCTATTGGAGGATAGTAGTGTAAAACCATTCTAACAAGTCTTCCTTTTTTAACAGCCTTGAAAATAGGTGAATTGATCATTTTATTTGATAGAAAAACCTATCCCATCTCAATTAGTGTTGAAGAATTTCTTTAATTTTCCATTAATCTATAGTTGCTAACATATTTTAACTGAAACTGATATTTTCACTTCCAACTAACTCAACATTATAATTGCTTAATGCAGATGGGAAGAAGCCACTCTTTTTAGGAACAAAATGAAAGATATTGGTATATTCAAAAAATTGTAGGTTATAGTTGTATTGCTGTAAAGAACAGAGTTCATGTTTTCAAAGTAGAGGATAGGTCTCATGAAAAAATTCTAGGATTCTGGCAATGCTAGCTAAGCTCAGAGGGAAGATGAAGAAAGCTGAGTACGTTCCCACTACCAATTTGTCACTCTTTGATTTAGAAGACGAGGAAAAAGCTTCAAAAACTGGGTATGTTCACATAACTTGATGGAGTTGTTAGTGGCTTCAATGAATTGGGGTGGAGTTGGATTGTCATCTTTAGTTAAGAATAGGGTAGAGTGTATTTTTCTTAAGTCTCAGGGGTGTTGTATGATATTTACACTAAAATTTATGTTTTACAAAAAAATAGATTATATTGACAAGTTGACCAAACAAAATATTTTGTTGACAAAATATCACAAAAAAAAAAATGTAAAAAATCTAATTAAATATTGCGAACCAAAATGAAGTCCAGTCAGTTCTTAGTTACTAATTATTTCATTCACAAATCATTAATCTTATAAAAGACATACAGGGTGCATTTGTTTGGGATTATTTTGGCAAATAATCACTTTTTTTATCCAAAAAAATCAATTTTCATATATTTGGATAATTTTTTAAAAATTAACAGTCTCGAAAAAATCTATTTTCAGTTATTTTAGAAAAACTGAAAAGAGTAACTTGTAAAAAAAAAATTAATTTTTAGTTATTTCAACTAAATATAAAATTTGAGCTTCAAAATCACTTTTTTTTTTTAATTTAAACAAATGCACCCACAATTTAGTTGTTGGAACATAAAATGGATTTCGACTATTACTAGCTCATTACAAAAATCTATTATCACAAATGAAATAAAGTAGCTCATGCATTAGCAAAGTTGGCTCTTACCACTCCAAAGTCAGTGTGGATGGAAGATGCCCCTGAAAACGTGTGTAACCTTGCCTTTTTGGATCTTTTGAGTCCTTTTGAATAAATTTCCCATCTCTTTTATCAGTTTTAAAAAAAACACAATAAATTTTGGATTGATTTTGACTTATCGGTCTACGTAGTTTAATTAGTGAAAAATCCCTGTTCTAAGGGTGTATTGGGCATGCTGTATTAGATATGATAGGATAAAATAATACAATACATTATGACCTTATCCATTTTTTAGTGCAGTCAATATATTGTATAAGTTTATCTATCAAACCTCCCTTATACTTCAAAATGATGGATAACTTAATTTAGCTTAGGAAGGCCATATTAGGCTTGGTTAGCTTTTGATGTATAAGGGTTTTTTCATTTTTTTAATATATTTTATTAAAATAAAAATAATTATTAAATAAATAATAAAAAATAAAACCATATAAATAAAAAAATTAATATTATTTAATAAAAAAATTTAACAAGAAATAAATATTTTTAAAAAATAATAATTATAAAATAACTATTCAAACTAATATAAAAATATAAAAATAAAAATTTATTAATAAAATATATAAATAATATTTAATATAAATTTAATTATATATAATAAAAAATACAACCTAAGATAAGAATATGATATTAGATTTACTTGAATTTTGATGTATAAAAACTCCGTTATTATTATTTTTCTCTCTCTCTCTCTCACTCATATTTTTTATATTATTAAATAATACTAAAAATAAATAAATAATTTTTAATATAAAATTATATTTATATATAATAAAAAATAGCTAAAATAATTGTAATAAATATTTAAATAATTATATTAATTTTTATTTTTTAAATTTAATATTAAAAAATTATATTTATTATAATCTCTTTTTCTAATAATATTATATATAATACAATATCTTATACAGTGACAAATCAAACACTGCATAATATTAAATTTTATCAGGTCTTATACAATCAGACCTTATATTATTAATTCTTATCTTATCAAATTTTATATTATCAAGCGTGCCAAATGGGCTCTAAATTACAAGACTCTTTGATTAACCAATACATAAAAATAAATGGCATGATAGAACACGATTGGACATCCCCAACCAATTACAAATACCCATGACAACTTTTATGAGAGTGTCAAGATTGTGTAATCTTTTTATAAGAGTTAGGTCTTTTTTTTTAAGAATTTAAACTTACATCATCATTTTCAGAAAATAAAATTACCTAATACCTTAACTCACCATCCATGGGTGAAATCAGTTCAGTTGGCCATAGGAAAAGAAAAAAAAAAAATCCCTTCAACATTTTAGCATTACCATTAATAAAGACAGAATTGATGGTATTTTAACGCCTGACAGCAAATTGAGTCAAGTGAAAATAAAAATTACAAGAAAAAAAAAACTTTGTCCAAATCACAGTTTAAAAGTTTTGAAGGTTAAACTAAACATACAATTAATAAATAAAAGACATGCCCTAGGTTGCGAATCTCACATGGAATCCGTGAATGCATAAATCTTACCAGAATGCATAATTAGCTAAGAAATTGTCTCAGCTATAGGTCCTGAAAGTGGGACATTTCCCTACTTCCTCAATCCATCATAAGTAATCACTGGTAGTTCCCTAAGCCTATGTATTGGCCCCTGACGGAAACTTGTTGGAACATTTTGCATCATTTTCATGAGCAATAAGAGCTAGCATTTTCTGCGTTTAGCTATATTATCTTTTTCTAGCGAGCATTAGCTACAGTCGCTGTCTTCAGCTTCTTTCTTCTGATAAGTTCATTTATAGCCCTTCGAATGCATTCTATTTTTATTTTTTAAACTTTCCATCACGTGACTCGGAATGTCTTAACCACAAAATATCTAGAATTATCAAAATACTATACTCTTTCAATTGTTTTTTCACGTCACATTTTCTAGTGCACACCACTAACACGCACCAATTGATGCGAAAAAGAAATATATTTCTCTATAATTTATTATTGTTTATTTAATTAATCTATAATGTATTATTAGGCTACATGCGTACAAATAATTGATGGGATGTACTTTATTGGTCAGTCACAAATACAACTAGTCTAAGTTTAAGTTGAGTTTGCCAATTATTAGAGAAAAAAATTATTCCAACACTAATTTTTTTTAAATTTTTTATTCATAAAATTTAAATTTAAGATCTTATTTAAAGAAAATAAATGTCAAACTATTTAAATCAACTAAATATTGGTAGAAGTATATATTTTTGCATAGTTGTACAGCGAATTGCAGTGAACAACATATTAGCAATTTAAAAAATTTGATTTATATAGTACCACATTAAGATTTAGAGTAATTTCTGACTTCTGAGAGATGCATTTACTTTGAACAGAAAAGTGCATGCATAATGGAAACAAATGAAAATTGATAATTTATATGTGAAATAAATACTTAATCACATGCGTTACAAATCTTGAATATATAAGCGTTCTAACGTGTTTCAGTTTGAGTAGAAAGAGTTTGAATTTCTTAAATAATTTTATTTTGAATTCAAATCATATGCATAAAAAATATCACTAGAAAGTTCCTCTGTATTACATCCCTCCGAAAAAAAGGAAAGCTACTCTTATATATATATATATAAAAGAAAGTGCACTTATATTCTTTGCTCAATGTATTGCTATTACATCTAGCATATATTTTTTAAGAAAAGTATAGTTACTTTTATTAGTTTATATATGATATATGATTTTTATACTATTTTTTATAAATAACAAAGCAAAAAATAAGTGTAATTCCCAAAAAAAAAAAAACCTTATGTGCAATGAATACTAATATTATAAAATATTAAAATATAGTAGTAATTTTTTATTTTAAAATTATTTTAAGCTCAAAATAAATTAATTCAAACACAAATTTAATAAGATTAGGATTAGGATTATATTCAGGCGATTGTTAGTGGTAACAGTGATAATTACTAGAACCATGAAACGTCGAGAAAAGGACGAATTTTTATGTGATTTGAAAGTATAAAATAATTATATTTTTATTAATTATATAAATATATTTTTAATAATAAATTTTATATAAAATATACTTATATAAAATACAATCATGTGATATCATATAAATATTTGGGTGCAATGGCTTGAGAATTTCGATTAGCCATTAGAGGGCATGAAAGGCCAAATTTAAGACATGCCCTACACCCACTCATACGCGGCATGGGGCACGCGTGCAAGTGCAGCTTCCTCTCTTTACCATTTTTGGAACCCACCACGTATATTCCATCTTGCGTCACCCATTATCTTCTTGTATCCATCATCATAAACAACAAATAATCAAGTACAATAAGTTCCTCCCTCATTTCTTATTGACCAATGAATAGAAAACACCGAATTTAGTATCATTTCAATGATCGATTGAAAATATATCAAATTCACGGCTGTGTTGGACTTGGAATGACAACTAAGATTGATTGGACTTTAATGTCAAGAGAAAACTAGTGAAAAAAAAGCCTTATAACAAAATAGAAGAGAAATATTATTTAAAAATCGTGATGAGATAATTCATATATAAAACTCTAAATTATAAACAAATTTGTATAAAATGTTTTATGCTTAATTAATTTTTGGTCTTTATTTTTTTAATTTCAATGTATATTTTAGTGCATAAATGATAAACTACATTCAACGTTATCTTCATGATATACTTCTACGCACGTCCCGAGTTAATAGCTTTCTTAGTTATATTCTGAGATATTTAGGTAGAATAATATTCCTCTCAATTTCTTTTTTAAAAAAAATCTTATTCTGTTTTTTTTTTAATTCTATACCCCTCATAAGATTTAGGCTTTATCAAAACAATTTTTTCATTAGATGTATATGTTTCACATTTAAATCATTTTCAGGTAAGACTATTACATCAAGAATTGTTCAAACATTATCATTTAAGGAAATGACTTAAGTAGAACTGTTGGATTTATTTGCTTTTAAATGGTTGATACGATTCTTTAAAAAAAAAAATTATAAGAAAAAGTTATATCCTTAGTATCACCTATAATTTTTACTAAAATAAATAGTGGTTGGTTCAATAAATTAATATTGAAATAAAACTCGCCGATTTTCAATAAATTATATATACTATGATTTAGTAAAAAGATTGAAAATTGAAGGTACGGAGAAAAGGATAGAGAATAGTCCTTGATCTTATCCGCTGATTAAACGAAGACGGTGATTGGCAAATGGATATGAGAGGGTGACGCCATTGCCAGCCCACATTGAGAAAATGCATATCAAATAGTACCTTGTACTCCAATATTCAACAAAATCCGCCCCACCCCCTCTCTCTTCTCTCTCTCTCTCTCTCTCTTATAATTTTTTTAATCTTGATACTCAAAACAAGTAGCTGATCTTTAATTTTTTTTTAAAAAAAAGATCTGAAACAAAATAAATATTTAAAATTAGAAAATATTTAAAATTAGAAAATATTTATAGAAGGAGTTATATCTATTTCATTTTAAGAAAACAAATAGAGACTTGCACTTGCAACTTATTATATTTGAGACTATATCTTGTTTCACTTGGTCAATCATCTTTATTAAATTTTAAATATTTCTAATAGAATTAAATTTTTTTGGTAACTAATAAAATTTTAAATAAAAAAATATTTACTAACTCATGTTAATATTTTTAGGCATTTTTCATTTAATTATAGATTTTAACAGTTATTATTATAAAAATTAATTTATAAAAATATTAGTTATCTCTATAATTTACTTTTCATTAATCATTTTGGTAACTTTCTTACAACTTCCTTTTCAATTTCTCTTTCTCTTTCGCAGATTTCTATCTTTTTCAGGCACATTTATTTTCTCCTTCTTTTCCAAAAGATTAGAAGAAAAAATAAATAAAATAGAGAAAAGTCTTATTCCGTGTCTCTCCGTCTCCTGTTTTCCTTTTCCTACACGTAGAAGAGAAACAGAAAAGAACAGCAAAAACAGGTAAATAAACAAACAAATACTAAATAAAATAATACCATATAATAATTAATAATTAATTATATACAAAATGCATCATAGATTCTTGTTTGGTATGCGACGCCCCGACCTCGATACTACTCCCGAGTTCATCGCCGAGCTGTTTTCTCTTTCTCTCTCTTCCTTCTCTCTTGGGAATTTTTCACTTTTCCTCAAAACAAGAAAAAAAAGAAGGGAAATTTCTTACTTGGTTTACAAGTTTATTATTATTCCATGTTTTGATTCTGCTTAGATCCCATTATTCTTCGTTCACAAGCTCTCTTTCTTTATTTTTATTTTCGTTTCTCTCTCTCTCTCTCTTCGGATCCCTCTATGCTTCCACAAAACGCCATTTTATATATTCCTTCTCCCTATTCATCTTCATCTTCTTCCTTATCAGAGCAGCAACAGCACCGCCAAGTTTGCTTCTTCCATGGATTTCACTGAGAAAATGCAGCGCCTCAAGATGGGGTCCCGTGACTACATCCAAGCATTGGAAGATGAGCGCCGCAAGATTCAGGTCTTCTCCAAAGAGCTTCCTCTTTCGTTGGAGCTCGTCACACAAGGTAATAACCAAACAAAACAACGAATACCCTTTTGTCTTTTTGGTGTGAAGATGGTAAAGTTTGTTCCTTTTGTATCTGGGATGTTTTTGTTTTCTTTTTTTTTTTTTTCCTGAGACCCTGATGTGTGTTTTTTCTTTTTGTGCAGCCATTGAAGCTTGTAGGCAACAGTTGTCTGGGACAACAACGGAGTACAACCTGAATGGACATTCGGAGTGTTCGGAGCAGACAACATCAACGGACGGTCCTGTCTTGGAGGAGTTCATCCCAATCAAGAAGAGGGCATCCCCTGATAATTGTGATGAAGATGAAGATGATGAAGAGGATGAGCAACATTCCCATTGCCACAAGATCTCAAAGGATAGTAGTAAGAACAGTGATAAGAGGAAATCAGATTGGCTTAGTTCCGTTCTGTTGTGGAATCCAGAACCCTCATCAACTGAAGAGGTATAAAGAACAAAAAAAGAAAAGCTTAATTATCTTTTTGTTGAGAAAAAAAAATATGGGAACTAGTGATCGATTCACTTATGCTGTGTATCTCTGCGTAATTGCTGTGGAAATTTGTTCAGGATGTGAATAAGAAAGTGTCTGTGGTGGAAGTGAAGAGAAGTGGAAGTGGTGGTGCTTTTCAGCCATTCCACAAAGAGGAAAGAGGTGGCAAGACTAGTGAGTCACTGAGCAAATCACCCTCTTCATCTGCGCCGGTAGCCACCGCGAGCTCCATGGCCGTGGCGGCCGCCAGATCAGACAATGCTGGAGGCAGCAAGAGAGAGGAGAAAGAAGGGCAGAGAAAGCAGCGCCGGTGCTGGTCTCAAGAGTTGCACAAGCGCTTCTTGCAGGTCCTTCAGCAGCTTGGAGGTGCAGATTGTGAGTATCTTATCTTTAGTCTATACCAAGTTTTTGGTTGTTGTTTTTGATGCAATTGGCAATTGTAACTGCATATTGATATTTATTTTTTGGCTTTTGTAGCTGCCACACCAAAGCAAATCAGAGACTTAATGAAGGTTGATGGCCTTACAAACGATGAAGTCAAAAGCCATTTACAGGTTTGTATAATGTAGAATAGGATATACATATCCCATATGTTTATCAATTTTGGCTTAAGTTATGCAAACCATAATCAAAGTCTATGTTTCTGTAATTTTTGTTATCTAGTCTCTACATTTATTTCCATGATATGAAATCTTTCATATGTCTTCTTTCATAAAAATCCGCCCTTCAGTTTTAAGAGATCCCAAACTGAATATGAGTGATTAATTTTCTGTTGTGTAAGTTACATAAATGTTCTTGAGTTCCATAAATAGTCTAAAATTGTTTCTTTTTGGGTTTTGGACAGAAATACCGTTTGCACACTAGAAGACCAAGTCCCATGGTTCACAACAATGCCAATCCACAAACAGCACCTTTTGTCCTTGTAGGCAACATTTTTGTTCAACCACCAGAATATGCAGCAGCTGTGGCTGCCTCAACAGCTGATCTGGCCACAGTTGCGGCAACTGCTGGAATATATGCGCCAGTGGCCACACACCCTCCAGCTGTTCCCCACACACCAGCTGCTTCAATCAGGAAGCCACAGTTCAAGAAATCAGATATGATGTCTGAGGAGCATTCAAATCACAGTGAAGTGGCTGTTCATTCAAACTCTCCAGCCTCATCATCCTCCACACATGCCACCACAGCCTTCCCTGGCTATTGAAGTTTGAAGATGATGTTGTACAAGTTTTGTAACCGAATTGCTGTAGAAAGTCCTGTGATATTTTGTCTGACTTTTCTCTTCTTTTTTTTTTTCTGTTTTAAAAAATGTTCTTTCCTCCTGTTGGCTGGGAATTTAAATTATAGAGGTAATTAAAATACACAAAGTGACAGTTTTGATGGTTAAATAAGTCACCATCTTTTAGCTGGCTCCCATGTTATTTCCTTAGCACAAAGAAGGTGAATTGAAATTTCAAATTTTGAATTTAAAAGCATGGTCAATGTCCCTTGTTATTGTTTGGTACAGCCTATCAAAATTGTGGCATATTACTTAAAATGCTCAAAGTGGGGTCTTTGGATAAAACCATTCTGACTTTGTCATTACTCCTTGGGTGAACTCAACCACTGTGTTTGTAATTAGGTGATAGGTATTAGGTGGTCCACCTGAGCTGTCTTAGTTAATGGAGTGAGCTTGATTGAGTTAATGGAATTATCTAAGTGGCATATCAGGATTCGGAAGGAGAATCTAAGAATATCCCATAGAATATGCAATTAGCACAACCTACATAGGACAGAGCAGAAGCTGACATATGTCATTTGTGAAGATGCCAATTCCGGCTACAGTTAAGTACAATGTATTGCTAGCCGGTAGCCGCCTTAGTTTTTCAAAAATTCTGTTCAATCATGAAAAGTTAATAGGGACGTGACCAAATGGTAAATCTGGATTATTAAAGGTTGCACGTTGCAGCAAAGATTAGGTTTTCCTGGGTATGTTAAGTTCCTTATTTATATTTCGTTTTTTTTTTGTTCTCCTATTTCTTGTTATTAAGGGATTGACCCTAATAAATAACCTTGCAAGTTGCAGTGGAGCTGACCAAAAATGGCCTTGAAAATTTGGCACACATATTTAAGTCATTTGAAACATAGGATTTTTCAAGGAGTCTTCTATTTGTGTATTTGTTTATAATTTTTTTTTGAGTAAATCATTTTTTTATTTAAAAAATTATTTTTTATATATTTGAATAATTTTTAAAAAATAATTAAAATCTTAAAAAAATTGTTTTTAATTTTTTATAAAAATTGAAAAAATAATTTATAAAAAAACTAATTATATATAAAATTTAAATTTTATAATATTTTTTTAAAAATTAAAACAAACACCGTCGAACTGCTAGTGTTGTCCTTACATGGGCGCTTCTCCTTCATCACATTGCTTGTAATGTATACACCCAAGAAAAATATCACATTGCTTGTAATGTAATCAACCAAGAAAAATATGACTAAAGTCATAAGAATGAAATAAATTAGTTAGAAGAGCGAGGTTTAGTTTCAGGTAAATTAATTTATTGTCTTTCTTTTCTTTTTAGTTTTCGTTGAGTTTTCACTCTTCTTTTCTTTAGTTTTAAAATCTACACTAAAATTTCTTAAATAAGGAAAGTTTAAAAAAAAGATAGTTCCAAAGGAAATTCTAGAGGTTTTTTAGGGGTGCTTTATAGTTCCCGATGATGATTTTTTGTTAATTATGAAAAGACAGGGGAGGTGTAGTTAGAATTGACATAAATGCATTACTTTTTCACGCTATTTAGAAAATTTTCATTAATACAATTTATGCTCTATATCGAACAAGATATTAAAGTTGTAAATGAAAATACCAAAAATCAATACGTGAAAGAATATGTCTAAGTTGATTTAAATGAGATCAACATGCAGGCATAAAGAATTGGACAAACACGAAAAAAGTTTTTTATTTTAATTATTGGTATTTAAATTTTATTAAACTCTAATTAATCTGACTTGAGTTAGGTTGACCCATTATAAGGTAAAATGCTTCCAATGTTAAATTTTTTTATTTATTTACAAAACTTAAACTTGGGACTTTACTTAAAAAAATAAGTACCGAATTACTTAAACCAACCAAATATTAGTACATCAAGGAGGTGTTTGGCAATCTTAAAAATTAAATTAATATGGTATAAAATAAAATTAGTTATGTTAATCGGTATAAAAATAAATTAATTTTTTTATTGAACGTTATTTGGTTTGATAATTTAAAAATTAATTTTAATATACGTCATTTTCTTTGTCTTATTATTATTATTATTATTATTATTATTATTATGTATCTCTTTCATCTTGATTATGTCATTAAAAAAATCAATCTAGCAAACTGTGCCAGTCGGCAGTGGTGGACAGTGGCAACCGGTGGCGGATAGGGGAGCAACGATGGCAGACAGTGGCAAATAGTGGTGGATGAAGGCAGTTAGTAGCGGTCGACGGTAGCAATCAATAGCGGCTAGCAATAGGCAGTGGCGACCGCGATGGTAGTCGGCAGCAAATAATGGTGTACAACGGCGGCGGATGGTGGTGGACTATGGCAGCAAACGGTGGTGGATAATGGCCGCAAATAATTGAAAAGGTCAATGAAGAAAGAATTAATTGGTATGAAATGAGAAAATAGTAGTGAGAAGATATAAAATAGAATATGAAAAAATTGGAACAAAATAAAATTAATTTAAAATTAATTTTTTTAAGAACTGATTTTAGATCTAAATTGATTTAAATAAAAATTAATTTTAAAATATTTAGGTAGCTACCAAATAACGATTATTAAAAATCAAGCTCCATTATATCTAATTAGCTAATTTTCCTAGTTTGCCAAACACTCCAAGAGTTTAAATTTGATATACTTATATTATTATTGATAGGAAAATTCTATACATCCTTAATCACGGGTATAAATGTCTGATCGGTAATATGAGAAAGTATTGAATCATCACCATCGAGTATTAATTAAGTGCCGCTGGAAAGGTGGGGAGTTGGGTTCAAGTTCAACTTCCCTTAAATGCTAGTTACTTAACGACCAACAAGGGAAAAATTTAATTATATCGTATTGACTGAATTTAGGATTTAAATCATCGGGTGCATTTGAAATTTTCTGAATTCATTAACCACTTTATAATATGAGACTAATTATATTTTTAAGATGCATTGCACCCATAATTTAATGGATATAGGGGATTTATTTTCTTTTTAAACCTAACTAAGTGTATTTAGATACTAGCATAAGGCTCAAACTTCAAAGACGTTGTTTTTAGTTATAAACGAATTAAACTTTCAATTTTTATCATGTGAACTAAATATGCTTTATTTTCTTAGTTTATGCAAAAAGCACTCTTAAAGCTGAATAAAAGAACTAAGAATTGAAAAAAATTCTACAGTATCATCACTAATTAGAAATAAAACAAAAATGTTTTCATGATAAGCTCCATTCTTCAATCCATTGAAGATATGACTTATTGACTTTATCTGATTGGTCTTGACTTTACCTTAATAAATATGATCATTTGCTTTCCACATAAAAAATATTAGTTCTCTTATTAATTAGCAAATTATATATTGAAAAAGACCCAAATATACTTAAAAGTAATTGGTCGCAGAAGTAGACACTCAAAGAATTTTACTTGTAATGTCACGATTTCGAATAATGAAGTCGTAATTTTAGAGAGAATTTTACCTAATTAACTACCGCCTCTCACCCAAAATTGCTTGAGCAATAATAAACAAAAAAAAAAAAAATTCCAAATAGATTATGCAAAATCAACTTTCGATTATTGTATTAAAATTTCTTAAATATTGATAATTGTAACTTAAGTCACAATAAATCTCTTTAAAACGAATAATTGGTTGATTTAAATTTTGCGGATAAAAAAAAAATAGTATTGGAAGAACTTTACCAATGTAATAACCCAACTTGACTCGAGACAGATTAGTTGGAGTTCAGTAGATTTTGGATATTGCTGGTTTAAAATAAAATAAAATCTCTTCAAAGATTTATATGGCTAAACTGCCGGACATCCTCCTATAAAACGGTTTTTTTTTTTTTTTTCCTGTTGAATATGAGTTAATTAATGTAAATTTTTATAAGAACTAGCGAGAGAACTGCTTCAATCCGAAAGTTAGGTGGGTGCTCCATTGACTATCACTGGAATATTATACAAAAGATTACTTGGCCTCCTCTTTACTCTTTTCCTACTCATCTTTCCTTCTCTTTTTCATTCTAAAAACCCTTTGTATTGCCTCTGCGGTCACCCTACACACATTACTTTATGTAAGAATGACCTAATTAAAAGCATTATAAATGTATGCACAAAATCAATCACAAAGATGGTCAAAACTTTTAATTAGCCAACCTTTATAATTACATTGCGTGTTAGGGATGGCTACACAATAGTATTCCTTCTTATCAGTTATCACATGCATAAAACCAATCCCTCTCTGGTTAAATAGGTTGATTAATTAATTAATGTCAATTTCCAGAATGTAACAAGGTAAGATTATCCCAAAACACGATCTTACGGATTTCCAATTATTCAATACATGACAATGTAGTTTACTTTGTCCCGAGTTTCAATTACAAATTCATATAGTAAATGTATATAAACCCTTTTGCACGAAAGCCTTCTCATCATAGTATAATGGACTTCAACTCTTGCTAGGGGTTGTGTAAAACATGACGGTCGATTTTCATGTTAGGTTGGAGTTAATAGTGTTTTGAACGCAGTAAATTAATATCTTGACTAAAAATTAAAGTAGGTAGAGGTAATTTTACCATGGCATCAAGTGTCAGTGTGCCACTGTTAAAAGGTTTTTTCAAGACCCAATTAGTTTCGATGGCTAGTTAATTATTGGATTTAACTTGGGCAAATTAATTACATGCTCAACATGCTGGTGAGTGTATTCTTCATGACTGAATTTGGTTTTCCTTTTGTTGAATATATATTGTTTAAGAAGTTAAAGAAGCATTTTTTTTTATTTTAGAAAAAAGTAAAAAAAAGAGGAGGAAGAACTTGCATTTGACAACTGTCTAAACTAATCGACATACCGCATTGCGGTATTTAATATTGTTGTTATTTGCATGGCGGTGATCTGCTGTGATTTCTTTTCTTTTTCTTTCCTTTTTTTTTAAAAAAAAAAAATAAGAGGGAGACTTTGAGAATCATATGCCAACAACTCAATTGTTTATTTATAGACTTGCTCCTACAGCAGTCAGCTTAAAGTATTATATGCCCAATAAATGAACAAAAAATAAGGACAAAAGCCGCAACATTCTGTCTATAGTTTATTATTGCCTGCTTATACACGTATAGCTCTATTTTTGTATGCACGGAAACGAAATAGAACTCGTATATTAACATTGTCATCAAAGTCACCATAGTTGTAGGCAATATATACGGTCCACATCAGGAATATTGCAGGACAAGCAGGCATATTATTTTTAAATATGAAGGGTCATCTAATAATGAATGTGCTAGGATATTCTCCTTTCTTTAGATTATCTTCTTCTATATCAGAAACCATTATAGGAGATTAATTCGTTTAGTCATGATTCATATTTTTTATAAAGAAATTTCAAACCTACATCGATATATCACGTAAACGCAAATTCTTTTCCTCTCATTTGATTTCGTCCTTCTTGCAAGATTTAAGATTCTTTAATATATTAATTAACTCAATATTCGTAATATAATAATATGAATAAAAAAAAATATGAATTAAGTGTTTATCAATTAATTTGTAGGTTCTAATAAAACAAATCCTTGCTACATAATATAATTTTGTATTTTTCTAACATCATATTAAAAAGAAAATAGAAGGAATGGGAGATCATGGTATAAATATCATCAAGCAAACAGAAATTAAATTGCAATTCTTAAAAAAAGAAAAAGAATGCCCCGTTCACACAGGACTTAGCGGTGTAGGCACGTTATATAACTAACGCTCTTGGCATCTGAAATTAGATATGGAATTAGAGTTTGAAATTAGAATCGGACTTCTCAATTTTAATTTTTATGTTTAGAGTAAAATATAGAATTAGAATTATAATTCTACATTCTAATTCTATAAAATTAAAAAATAATTAAAATGAACCCTTCCTAATTCCTAATTCATATTATATGAACTATCAATTTTAAGATTAATTAAATATCTCTCTCCTTATTAAAGTCTACATGATTCTCTCCCTTTTTTTATTTGTATATTATCTATCATATTTATTAAAATATAATATTTTTATAAGTAATAATAATAATTTCATCCTCAATTTTAACTTATTATTTTTATAAATCCAAATCCAAAAAAATTATTATTTTATATATAAATAATTTTCACAAAAAATTACTATAGTACAAAATTTTTATTTATTAATATTTTTATTAATTTTAAATTTTGAATTATATATTTAAATAATAAACTAAAATCAAATTTGGAATTATAATTCATGTTCTAATTCTTTAGTAAATCAAAATATAAAATTCTAAATTCTAAATTAATTTCAATATCAAAATATTGGAATTAAAATTAAAATTCTATGCTGTAATTCTAATTGTAGTGTCCAAACACACCATAAGGATTTTTCTTACTCCCAATAAATAAAACAAAAGTTTGAACAAATCTATGTTATTTTATTAACAAACTTGTAGGAAGAACATAAAATATTTGGGTTTTATCCCCAGATACATTTAGATCATATGCTTATCAGTTCTCAATCATTTCAAGTGGGTGAAGAACTTATTGTATATATTTTGATGTTTAATTGAGCCACATGTTGGCCAAGGAAAAATTGCGTTTGAGGAGTCCACGGCGTTAATTGTATAATTGATTGCATGACCTGCAATTGGATCCTTTGAACATGGACTTAGACCCTGGGATTTTCTTTTTCGGGCAAGATACATACAGTTGGAAAAAGTCAAGCTAAATCTGTCCCTTGAGTGAATCTAAGGCCAAATGACCCTTAATGGTCTCTTAAAGATAAGAAAAGCAGCATATATACAAAGGATATATGGCGCATACAATAAAGTCCTCCTTTGGGTTAGTTTGTTGGATTCTTTTTAAATACTATATATTAATGAGCTTCCCTTGAAGATTATAATAAAAAATATTCTTGTAACCTTAATTTAAAATCAAAGGCAAACGAAAACTTTGTTAGTTTCCTTAAGTTAAAAAACACACGGATATGCTACTTTTTAACGGGAATTTCACCAGAATACTGCACGGTCTTTCTCTTTCTCAACCGTTCTTAGCTTATTAGCCACTAGAGTTGCGTTTTCCCTAATCACTATCTAATATTACATTTTGTTTTGTACATACTTTTGTTTTATATTGGTTTGCACGTGATTCCCCTGAAAGGTCAAAACACAGATTCCACTCACATTTAATATTCATCCAGATTCTAGTTACTTATCAGTACTGAATCAATCCATTAAATACGTCCTAATACATTCCTGTAGTTTTATCTTCGATCTTTCCATATTTTATCATAAGAAGTTCGTTAAGGATATGGTGAATTCCAAATTCGTATTTATAATCATTATAACAAATAAAAAATAATTAATTTTGAGAATAAAAAATAAGTCGCGCTGCAAACAGAGATTAAGTTTAATTAGAATAATGAATGCGATGAATTCTATGCTCTTCAATAATTGAACGATCGTTTACAGTAGTAACAAATTAACCATAATGAAATCTGAAATACAAAAGCTAACTTTTGTACATTACACCGGGTTAATTATATTAAACTATCAAGCTTGAGCTTTTGAATATTATAGAAAGAGCATGTTGTATTTTTTACCATTTTCCAACAAGTGCAACAAATTATTAGGTTAGTAGCTTTTGAATTTGGATAAGGCCGTTCAATCTTGAGTAGTAGATGGGTTTGAATTTCTTCTTGGTTAATAATCTTGTTTGGTGTCATCTTTCTCCTAAAAGATCTTCTCGATCACTTGCGTGCAAAATATAGTCTACCGAAAAAAAAAAAGGAAACAAAGGTTATTAACATGTGTAAAATATAAGGTTTTATGCTAATTAGGGGTGTGTTATCATTTTTTGTCTTAATGGAACCATTAATATTCGGGTTCTATTATCAGAAACCCGAGTAATCCAACCGACCCGATTGAGGATCCTAAAAAGGATAGGGGTTTCTTATTGAAAATTTTTTCCTATTTTTAGATCTCGAATCTGATATCTCTGATTAAAGGATCAAGATATCTATCATCTCAACCAACCTTATATTGGTAGAGGTGTGTTAAGTCATATATATATATATACATTTACACCTAATCAACCTTCTGCTTATGATAATCAGTGACTTGAGTTTGAATCTTACAAATCTCCATTGATACGTGATCTATAAGAGGTTGGTGGTTTGTCCTGTTTTTAAAATGGATAAGATCTCTTATTATCTTAAACTCTTTTTCTATCAAAAATTCCTTGACTTCTATCATTATTTTGATTAGTGCGATGATCACATCATAATAGGTAGCTCTACAGTGTATCATATGTTTCCAAAGATATTACTTTTCTTGAAAAAAAAAGAAAAGAAAAGAAAATAATGCACAAATTAACATGAGCGAAGCCTGCCATTGGTGTTCATTCATAATTGGCCCAAGAATTTCATGTTTCACGAGTCAATTAATTAATAGATCTAAAGAATGATGATCAACATCAAAATCTTGAGAAAGAAAATAAATTAGATTAAGCCAAGATTCAGTTCCCTAATAAAGACACCAACTCGTCCAAAGGCATTTGTTCACTTTGCAGCCGTAGTCATACCAACCAAATTACACCGTCTGAGGGAATAGTTCAGACCTACCGCGCCTTTAATGTAGATTCCATAGATTTTAACATCTAGTAACCTTGCGCTAAATCTTTAAGTGAAACAAGATCAAAGAACGAGTTCAATTTCAAAACTAAAATTGGAGATAGAATAAAAGTTAGATAATTTCAAATAAATCCTATATTCTCAAGGGACCTGTTACACTTAAACTGCAATACAGACTCAAGAGTTTCCTTTTTAAAAAATAAAAAATTAAGATAAGTTTTATTCATAGCTCGACTGATAGAGAGAGGAGCACAGTCAGAACACAAAGATAACAGTTAAATCATAAACAACATAAAATAAACTGGGACAAAACTAAAAAGCTGCTGTCACCATTTGCTCTCCTTTATCCACGAATTGTATTACTTCAGATTGCTTATATTTCCTTCTGACGCTTTTATGTTTAATTCATCTTTATTCCTGCCATTCTTCTTGATCTGGGATCAACTTCCTCCAGTCCAGCATTGCTTTATCACGTTTTCTGCTCTTGTGGGAAATCTTCACATTTTTCAGCCAATCTCTCTTGTTGAGGAATATGTTCTTAGCAAAACATAACTCCCCATTGACTTGTATTTCCCCAGACATCCATGTCTTCGGCAAATCATAACATCCACAATTTTTTCCAAGGTCAAATGGTCACCACACAATCTTTTTAATAGCCATAAAGTTATCCCACAATTTTTTCAAGTTGTAGGGCCATCAAAGGCCAAATAAAGCATCCCGAGTTTGTTCGTATAGCAAATGCATTCAAGTAAAAAAGACATTGTGAATTTGAATTATAAATAAAGATTTCATATTACATTTGTATATAGAGTCACCAAGGCTCAAGCATATCTATCGAAGGTCATCATATCTCGATTGTGTCATAATGGTCTAGCATAACATCCGACAATATTTACTAGGGTGAAATGGTCATCCTACAAATTTTTCTAAGGTCATTCAGTGTGTTATACTATATTTTTTTAGGGTCACAAAATCACCCCACAATGATTTTTAAAGTTATATGATCCACAATTTTTCTAAGGGGCAATGGGTCATCCCATTATTTTTTTTCTCAACGGCCATAGAGCCACCAAGCATTAAAAAAAGCATCTGAATTTTATTCAAATAGCAAATGCATTCAAATATGAAAAAAGTATTTATTTTGCACTATCAATAAAAATTTCATATTGCATTTGCATTTCCATTTTAGGTCACTAAGACCAAGAATATTCGTTTTTTTTTTTCTTTTCAATCGGGGAGGGGGGATATGTTTGGAGGGAGGGCAATGGGGCTCTATTTTGTAGTGACATGGGCCTAGCAAATAATCCCACAATTTTTTTTCTGGAGCATAAGGTCATCCCATAATTGTTTCATGGGCAAAGTCATCCACAGTATTTTCTAGGATCATGCCACGATATTTTTCAGGGCATATGAACATATCATGACCTTTTTCTAGGTCCACATCATCCACAATATTTTCTACCATTATAAAGTTATCCCATTTTTTTTCCTCAAGGTCAACTGGTCATCCAACAATTTCTTTTCTTTTCATTTTTTTTTCTTTTTTATGGTCATAGGGTCTTATCCATAGTTTTTTTTTTCAAGGGTCCCAGGGTCATAAAAGGTGAAATGAAGCATATGAAGTTATTTGTATAACAAATACATTCAAGTATAACAAAATCCTAATTATGCATTAAGAATAAAGACTTCATATTGCATTTGCATTTGTAGTCATCAAGGCTCACATATATTCGTTTAGGGTCATCACATGTGGACTGTGTCATAATAATTTAGTATACCAATTCACAACATTTACTAAGTTTATAGGGTTATCCCATAAAATTTTCAAAGATCATAGGTCGTCATACTATATTTTTTAGGGCCAAAGGATCACCCTACAATATTTTTCAGGTCACATAGTCACCCAACAATTTCTTTCAAGGTCAAAGGGTCATCCCATGATTTTTTTTTTCAAATGTCATAGGGTCATCAAGCGTTGAAAAAAAAAAGGCATTATGAGTTTATTTAAATAGCAAATGCATTCAAATATAAAAAAATATTAATTTTGCATTATCGACTAAAGTTTGATGTTGTATTGCAATTAAGGTTACCAAGACTCAAGCATATTCACTAAGAGTCTATTGCATTATAATTTTTTAGGATCACAAGGGTCAAACATATAACCCCACAATTTTGTCCACAACCACAAGTTCATTTCACAATTTTTTTAGGTCATCACACTATTTTTCCGGGCCATGCCACAATATTTTCCAGAGCCATAAGATCATCCCATAACTTTGTCTAAGGTCAAATGGTCATCCCATGATTTTTCTAATTATTTTAGGGTCATCCTATAATTTTTTCAAGAGTAAGATAAATAATTCTAAATTTATTTGTATAGCAAATGCATTCAATCCTGATTTTCTATTATGCATAAAGATTTCATAATATATTTGCATTTGGAGTCTCCAAGGCTCAAGCATATCCATTTTGCATCATCGTATCTCAACTGCATCATAATGGACTAGCATACCATCTGATAGTATTTACTAGGGCCATAGGATCATTCAAAAAACTTTTCCAGGGTCATAATTTTCATAATATATTATTCAATAGTCATCGCATGTCGACTATATGTGTCATAATGAACCAGCATACCATCCGATAATATTTACTTGGGTCATTCGGTCATTCGACAAATTTTTTTAGGGTCATAAAGTCATCATACATTATTTCAAGGGTCATCGCATTTCGATTGTGTCATAATGGACAAGCATTCCATCTGATAATATTTACTAGAGCCATAGGGTCATCCGACAAATTTTTTTCAGGGTCATAAAGTCATGATACATTATTTCAAGGGCCATGACATCTTGACTTTGTGTGTCATAGTGGACCAACAAACCATCTGATAATATTTACTAGGGTTATAGGGTCACTCGACAATTTTTTTCAGGGTCATAAAGTAATCATATATTATTTCAAGGGTCATCACATCTCGACTTTGTGTGATAATAGACTAGCATACCATCCAATAATATTTGCTAGGCCATATGGTCATCTGATAAATTTTTTGAGGGTCATAAATTCATCATACATCATTTTTCACGTTGATAGAATTACCCCACAATATTTTTCAAGGTCATATGATCACCCCATAATTTTTTCAGGAGTCAAAAAGGATCATCCCTCGATTTTTCAACAATGATAGGAACATCAACCATTAAAAAGAAAGAAAAGCATCCTAATTTATAGTGCATTTGTTTGGGATTATTTTGACAAATAATCACTTTTTTCACCCAAAAAAATCAGTTTTCGTATTTTTGGATAATTTTTTAAAAGTCAATAGAATCTCAAAAAGATTTATTTTCAACTTTTTTGGAGAAGCTAAAAAGAGTAACTTCTAGAAAAAAAATCAGTTTTCATCTTTTTTAACTAAATATAAAATTTAAACTTCAAAATTATTTTTTTTAAAAGTTTAACCAAACGCACCTTTAATTCAAAGAGCAAATGGATTCAAATATTAAAAAAATATTAATTTACCTTATCAATAAAAATTTCATATTGCATTTCGTATAGGCACCAAGAGTCATGCATATTCAGTTAGAATCATCGCATCTCAATTTTATTGGGTTATAGAGAAGATACAATTATTTTGCAAGCTTCAATAAGCTCAAACAAAGAGGAAAAAAATGATATTGCAACTAACCTGGCCACATTGAATGTCACTTTTCGGACCACATTGAAGAAGACCAATACTGTCACCAGCCTAAGAAAATGTGAAAACCCACATTAGTTTAATATATGCTACGCAAATAATCCTTGTAGATAAACACAACAATCACTTACATCGTTGATCCAAAATATTCTTGAACATATCAACTCCAGTTGTTGTTGTTGTTTTGAAAGGATCAACCTACAAAAGAAAACTTAGTTTTAGGACTCATTACAACAACACAAACAGCTTACCAAAATATACTGGATCAATAGGGCATTCAATGACATAATATACAAACAAACCAATAATTCACATGACTATTGCCTTTTCATTCAATATGGAGTTTCCTATAAATTCATTAATACACTCAAAAATATGCCAGTAATAACAATCCTGCTGAAAAACAATTAGCAAAGAATCCAAATGCCCCTACACAAACAACCAACACCATACCTTTCCTAAAATGGGATACTTGCCCTCATTTCTTGTACGAGCAAATTCCTCTGCCTCCTGGCTAGACCCAGGCTCCTGCTTCAGAAACTGTTTTCATGGAAATGCCACCGTCTCAAGACCTGAAATCAACCAACAAAATAT
Source organism: Pterocarpus macrocarpus (assembly GCA_031439585.1). Classification (NCBI taxonomy): domain Eukaryota; kingdom Viridiplantae; phylum Streptophyta; class Magnoliopsida; order Fabales; family Fabaceae; genus Pterocarpus; species Pterocarpus macrocarpus. Next base: position 53,007,471 of record CM062516.1, on the reverse strand, counting down.
TCTCAAGTATGATGGACAGGTTAAAATGATGATTTTCTCCTTAAATCAAGTTTTACTGACCTGCTTCAAGTGGAACAGGTGTAGTGAATTCAAACAATGCAGTAACACTGTCTCCAGGCTTCTACTTTTCAAGTGACATCAGTAGTCCTCAAGTAAAACTGATATCTATAGTAAAACAAGAAGGCAGTGTGTCATCCACTCTCATCCTTTGTGAATACAGATATATGTAGAAAACCAGGCTTGGCAATGACCTTTTCAATACACATCAGTGTTAGAAAAGTGGTTTCTCAACAGATGTTCAAAACTCTACAAATTATAGGGAAACAAATACAAATATTATACAGTTCTACTCTTGCATGCTGCTTTAAGCTCAAACAAAAGGGAAAGCCTTGATCATTGTCAACACCCTATGAAAATGTGAAAACATATTAATATATGTTATGCAAATTATCCATGTAGATAGAGAGAATAATCACTCACGTCCATAACTAGAATAAATCATCTTGAACAACTCAACGCCAGCTACTGTTGATTTCAGAAGACCACTCTACAGAGGAAATCTCAGTTTTAGGACCCACCACTAGGTCCACTACAACACAAGCAACTATCAAAACGTCTGATACTGAGCAGTATACTAATGGCCATTAAGAACAAACTATTTCACCTTACTAATTGCAAACAAAGAATACAGAAGCAAAAGAAATCAGCAATTGGCATTTTAATCAAAAGGAAAGCATGAGAATCAGATGATAGCAAGAAATTACTCCACGTACACATCTGCATTAGATCCAAAACTTCAACTTCATAGCCAATTTTTACGATCTCTAACTCAACATGGCCAGTGGCAACTGCACCTCAACCAACACTTCCACACAAATTAAAATTATAAAGCAGCTGATGTAACATTCTAAAAAGCATTGTTTAAATTATGGTGTCTTTCCAATATAAAAGAGGAAACCAATGCAGATTTTCATGAGCATTAAACAGCATTAAAAATAAATAAATTTTGATATTCTATCATTCAAAAAATAAAAATAAAAATAAAAATAGAAGAACAAAAAAACATGAGGCAACACTTTATTTTTTAAAGTATCATATCCAATCGAAATCAGATAAATGCCAACAGTTATGCATGATTAAAAATACCACGAGTATCAAATATCATAGGAATATCATCACCAAACTAATCTCTAATTCAATGAATTGACATTAAAAAAATCCACATGGAAATAATTCAATTCCTTTTGACCTGAATTGATAATACATTTTCAATGGACATTAGGAAAGGCTTGTCAAGCTGGAAAATAGGGTCAAAATTGTACTCATCTACAGTATCCATTAATTTTAGAATGGCCTTTCTTCCAATGTCATCATTTGTACCCTGTAAAGCGGACAATGCTGAAACTGACAGATTAATAATTAATATAAATAAACATTGAAGCAAATACAAGGTCAACAGAAATTTATCCACGTGTATACTTTTTATGAATTAGGTGAGGTCTTAGAGATACACCCTACCACAGAGCTCCATTTCTACAAGCTCTAACACTATGGATCATCAACAGCATCAGCTTTATTCAAAAAGCAAACAAGAGATGGCACACCAACCTGCACAATACATTTAAAGATAATAAGTGCATTAATATATAAGTGAAAGGCAACGCAGGATCTAAAAGTAAGCTTGGATATACAAATCACTTTAATAGAATGCCTACATGGTAGGAAAAGAAGAATGCACACCTAGGTTTGAGGCATAAGTCCACCAGGTGCAGACACAAGTATACTGCTATCCACTTGGGCTCCACCTGTGATCCTATTCTACACAACAGACATTATTAAATATCTGCAAAGTTACACACACGATTTCAAAAAACATAACCTATGCAATGAGGAAGTGGCTGAATAAGAATTATTTCGTGATCTACACTTAAATAAATAAGAATTATCTCATCCCACCACCTCCACAATGTGACATCATCATATTTAAAAAATCACAAAATAACTTGAAGCTACTAGATCAAATACCATTCAATGACAAAATATTACTAGAGAACAGCAAACCTATAAATCACTTCGCTATTGTCTTTTCTTTTGATTTGGAGTTTTCTATACTTCCACTAATAAGCTCAAAAATATCCATGTAATGACAATCCTGCCGAAAAATTATCAGTAAAAAATCCGGATACCCTACACAAACAATCAACACCATACCTTTCCAAAAATGGGATGCACAGCCTAGTATCTTGTACAGGGGAATTCCTCTGCCTGCAGGCTAGATCCAGACTCTTGCTTCAAAAACTGGTTGCATGGAAACCCACTATCTCAAGACCTGAGATCAACCAACAAAATAATTGCAAGTATGATGAGCCAGTCAAAATGATAAATTTTTCTTTAAATCAAGTTCTACCAACCTGCTTCATGTGGAACAGGCGAAATCAATTCAAACAGTGCAGTAACATTGTCTCTCAGGCATAACCATATTGACATATTTGAGCAATTCTACTTTTCCAGTGACATCAGCTGTCCTCAAGTAAAACTGAGTTTTATAGTTAGAGAAGAAACCTTTGTGTCGTCTACCCTCATCCTTTGTGCAAGTACTTATATCTCTGCCTTAAATTTCTTGTATGTTTTTAGAGAACCAGACTTGGCAACGACCTTTTAAATACACATAAGTGTTAAAAGTTATTTTTTAATCAATAGTTGTTTAAATTTAAATATCTACAAATTATATGAAGCAAATACAGATAATACACAGTTCTTGCCTTGCATGCTGCCGCAAGCTCTAACAAAAAGGAAGAGCTTGATCATTGCAACTAACCTGACCACATTGAATGTCTTCAAATTTCAGACCATGGTGAAGAAGACAAACATTGTCACTGGCCTAAGAAAATGTGAAAATCCATATTAGTTTAATATGTAGTATATAAACAATTCCTGTGGACAAAGACAAGAATCACTCATATCCTTGATCCAAAATCTTCTTCAACATCTTAACTCTAGCTACTGCTGTTTTCAGAGGACCACCCTCCAGAGGAAGACTTAGTTTTAGGACACACCATTTCACCACAAGAAGCTTACCAAGACCACTAAAAAAAAAAAAAACAATATAATAATGCCATCAAAGAACACACCATTACACATCACCAATTCCAAACAAAGAATATATAGAAGCAAAAGAAACCAGCAAATGGCATGTTAATAAAAAGGAGTGATGCACGAGAATCAGAGGGCAGCCCTATATACAAGAAATGACTCAAAGAACACACCTGTGTTAGACCCAAAACCTCAACTTCATAACCAACTTTCATGATCCCTAGCCCAACACGCCCTGTAGAACTGTTCTTCGTCTCTTGAACACAAATTAAAAACCTACCAAACTTGTCCCACATGGACACCCACTTGGCATCAATGGCCTCTTCTAGAGCCAGAATCGATGCATAAGCACATATTAATCTTCAGTGATCTAAACTTGGTTGGCTCATGGCAAAATGTTTTTTCATATCTTAATCTACTTCTCAAACCTTAAGAGCAAGGCAAGGATAAGAGACAGCAAATCGAAGCTAATACAGCTGCACCAGCAAACGGTGGATAAATCTTTAAATTGGCAACAACCCCCTAGCCTTTAGTTGGCTAGGGCAATCCCATACAGGATGAGAATGGCCGCATCATAAATAATGGATACATCAAGTAATAAAACAGATAACATGTTAGAGCAACAAGAAAAAAGAATCAACAAATTTAAAAATAATTAAAAATTGATGTTAATAAAGAGCATAAGTATAAACATGACATTCTTTCCATAGTCTGCATGTGCATCATTCATCATACACATACATAGGCACAATTTAGGGAGAACATACCATGATGGGATTTGAAAATAAAATCTGGACAAAAGAAGAAAATAAAGGAATAAAATCTTTGAGCAAAATAACGGTGAAGCATGAAAGCATTCAGTATAAATAGCAGGCTGGCTATCATACGGTTGGAAATTTGATAGATAACTCACTGTCAATGCCCATTCAACAAGAAGGGAAAAAGAAAAAATGAAAAATAACCAACTGATGCCACAACAAATGATTTATCTGAAAAGCAGAAAACAAAGAATAAATTGTTAGGAGTAGAGCAGCCACTTTCTACTGAACGTATGCACATCAATGCCAATATAATGGACTTGACTAGCACATTCAAACCATCCAACAAGAAACGCTACCAAAGCCAACAGAAAGGCATGGAAGCAGACAAAGACTATCTATAACAAAGATACACTCACATGGAGAAAGTTTCCAACCATCATCCTTCTAGAAAACAAACATTTGAAGAAAGATGAGACACCAATTAGACTGCAAAGCAACAGTTGAGCCAATTTACCACAAAAATAAATTGACAAATATAAGAAAGTTTTACCAACCACTTAAACAAACCACAACATGAGAGAGCATTGCTGGAATGCAGACTAGGGTCATCCCACAATTTTTTTCCAAGGAGGGTCATTTAGTCATTCCACATTATCTCTCAGGGTCATAGATCATCCTGCAATATTTTCTAGGGCCACCATCCCAACATATTTTTCGAGGTTGTAAGGTCATCCCACAAATATATTCAATATCAGAGTCATTCCATAACTTTATCCAATGTCATAGAGTTATTCCACAATTTTTTCAAGGCCAGAGGGTCATCTCATAAATATTTTCAAGGGTTATAGGGCCATCAAGTGTCAAATAAAGCAACCTGATTTTATGTATATAGCAAATGCATTCAACTATAAAAAGAAATACTGAATTTGTATTATAAACAAATAATTCACATTGGATTTACATTTAGGGTCACCAAGACTCAACATATTTGCTTAGGGTCATCACATCAAGTCTTTTAGGGTCAAAATGGTCAAGCACACCATCCCACAAATTTTTTTAGGGGCAAAGGGTTATTCGCACAATTTTTTCCAAGATCAAGGGATCAAATAAGCATGTTGATTTTACTCATATAACAAATGCATTCAAGTAACAAAAAAACATCTTGATTTTACATTATGAATAAAGATTTTGTATTGCAATTGCATATGGGATCACCAAGACTCAAGCATTTTCATTTAGGGTCATTGCATCCGATTTTGTAGGATCATAAGGGTCATTCATACCATTCCACAATTATTTCCAAGGTTAAATGGTCATTTCTCTCATAGGGCAAGCAATCAAGGGTCCAAGCATATTCATTTAGTGTCAATGCATCTGACTTTGTAGGGTCATAATGGACTAACATAACATTCAAGAATATTTAGCAGGATCATAAGCTCATCCCACAAATTTTTCAAAGGTCATAGGGTCATCACACAATACTTTTTAGACTCACATGAACATCCCTCAATATTTTCCAGGGCCATATGGTCACCCATAATTTTTTTCCAAGGTCATATGGTCATGGTCACCCCAAATTTTTCAAGGGTTATAGGGTCTCATCTCAAAATTTTTTTAAGGGTCATAAAGCCATCAAGCGTCAACAAGGCATCCTGATTTCATTCATTTCCTAATTTTGCATTATTAATAAAATTTCATATTGCATTTGCTAAAAGATCACCAAGGTTCAAGAATATTCATTTAGAGCCATTGCAACTCGACTTTGTAGGATCACAAGGGGTCAAGCATATTATCCCACAATTTTTTCATCATTATAAGGTTATCCTACAATTTTTTTCTCAGCCATAGGGTCATCCCACAATATTTTCAAAAATCACTAAGCCATCAAGGGTCAAATAAAAGTATCATGATTTTATTTTTATAGCAAATGCATTCAAGGGGACAAAAAAAAAGCATCCTGATTTTGCAATAATGATTTTATCCTGCATTTGCATTTAGGGTCGCCGAGACTCAAACATATTTGCTTAGAGTCTTCATATATATATTTTGTAAAATCATAAGGGTCAAGCATTCCATCCCACGATATTTTCTTGGATCATAGGATCATCTCAATTTTTTCCAATGTCATAGGATCAGCCCACAAATTTTTTCAGCGTCATAGGGTCATCGAACAATACCTTCCAAGATCATAGAGTCATTTCCAAATTTTTCCAAGGTTATATAGTCACCCCACAATGTTTTCAAAGAGTCATAGGATCATTCCACAATTTTTTCAAGGGTCAAATAAAGCACTCTAATGTTATTCATATAATAAATGCATCCAAGTAAAAGAGTCATCCTAATTTTGCACTAAGAATAATGATTACATATTATATTTGGATTTATGGTAATCAAGAGTCAAAAATATTCGTTTAGAGTAAGGTCATCCCACAATTCATTCCAAGATGATAGAATCATCAAATGGCTCAAAAAAATGGTTGTATTACAGTGGAACAAAAAATTCACATTGTAATAAGGGTCCTCAAGGGTCTCAATGGTCATAAGGCAGAAGCATACCATGCCATAGTTTTTTCTATGGTCATCCCACAAGTATCCCCACAACTTTTTCTAAGGTTGCAAGGATAAAATATTACATCGCAATAGGCTTAAAAATTCCCTTAAAAATATACCATGATTATGAAAGAGAATTCATATCCAAGACATGTTACTTTTGTTGAGTTGATGGCACTACGGAAGGGCTTTAGTTTTGCTTGGAGTAAAGGCTTCGGACAGATTCTTGGTGAATGCGTCTGTCAGTGTAAAAATAAGCCCTTACATATCTTGGATATGAATTCATTTCCGAGTTCATCAAGATTCAACTCATCCTCTAAGATTTGTAAATAAACGCGAAATTCTGATTATCAAAATGGGACATGTTATTGAATAACTACCATTTAAGAATGAGAGAAACCCCATTACTGTGACATTCGAAAAGATTACCTCATTTCGATTAGGGTGTTTGCTAAAGGAAAGGCACCGATTTCACAGAATGGGGTTTCAGAGAAAATCATTAATGACCCAAGAATCGGAAAGAAAGAAGAAAAATAAGGAGAAGAAGAAGAAGAATGCCTCATTCAGTGAAGGAGATCCGAGAAGCCAACATGCACTGGTCTCGCCCAGGACTAGCCACGCACATAATAATGAGTTTGACAAATGCTGATAAGACCCACGTTCTGAATCTTCCCAGAGAGCACCTCAGAGTACTGATTCGTAGGTAGAATCACCCTCAGCTTCGATTTTCCATCGCTAGCACTAAACCCAATACCACCAAAGAAGAAAAAAACACAAGCTTAGAAGAAACCAACATGCACTTGATGAGTTTGACAATTGCGTCTGAGGACTGAGATCATTTTATAGACATTGTTGGGACGTCATTCACACGCGACGGAATTTTCACGCGACGGCATTAGACGCACTCTCGTTTTTTAATTATTAAAGTTTCAATTTAATTTAAATATATTAAAAAAGTATAAAATAATTTTATATTATCAATTAATAAAAATAATGAAAAATATTAATTCATACAAATAATTATTTTTATAATGAGGGATACACTATAATTTTTCACTTTTCTCTATTTTTATTGGTTGATAATATAAAACTATTTTATACTGTAAATACATTTTTAAGTTTTTTTGAGTTATTATATAATCTGAAATATAATTGAATAATTTTATTATGAAGAATCTTAATTATTTACAAAAATTGGGATTTATTTCAATTTAGGTGCGATTATTTGAGATTTAAAAAAAAAGTAATTTTAAAATTTAAATTTTATATATAATTAAAAAAATTAAAAAATAATTCATTTCAAAAGATTTTTTTTAATTTCTAAAAAAAAATTAAAAACAATTTTTTTGAGATTATAATTATTTTTAAAAAATTATTAAATATATGAAAACTAATTTTTTAATAAAAAATAATTTTTTACTTAAAAAATTTTAAACAAATACACCTTTGTTATAGGAAAATATTTTATAAAAATTAAAATTACAAAAAGGTAACTCTTTTTTCAAAAATAAAAAAGAGTAATTTCTAAAAATAAAAAATAAAAAAAATACATTATAAAAGTATTATTTAAAAAATTTTAAAGAAATTTACCCATAAAAATAAAATCCCTTAAACTATTAAATCCAAGCTATTAAACACTTCTTTTAAATAATATCTTCTTCTTGAGTAACATTTTGAGGTTATAAATTTAAACTTCAATACTATTGATGGACTGAATTTTCGATTGCAAAATTCAATAATTCTTCCACTTCAATTTGTTAAATTTTGCGATCGATTTTTCAGTTGCAAAACTAATGTCTTTACTGCCTATGGTTTGTTCAGATCAGTTGCAAATTTCAATATTTTGCGACTGAATTTTTGGTGACAAATTTCAATAATTCCTCCATGTTTATATGTTAAATTTTGCGACCAATTTTTTGATCACAAAATTTATGTCTTTATTTGTTCAATTTGTGACCGATTTTTCGGTTGTAAAATTCATTATTTGCGATTGAATTTTTGGTCGCAAAATTCAATAATTCTTCCACGTTTATATGTTAAATTTTGCCACCAATTTTTCGGTCGCAAAACTAATGTCTTCACTAACTATTGTTTGTCAATTTGCGACTGATTTTTCAGTCACAAATTTCAATATTTTGCGACTGAATTTTCAGTTGCAAAATTCAATAATTCTTCCACTTTTATATGTTAAATTTCGGGATCGATTTTTCGGTCCCAAAACTAATGTCTTCACTGACTATTGTTTGTTTAATTTGTGACTGATTTTACAATCGAAATTTTTTCATCAAGTTTTTTGTTGACTTTTACTAATCGGTCATAAAATTGGTCGCAAATTGACTGTGACTGAAATAGAATTGTCTTGTTTTCTTATTCCTTTTTTATATCGGTCGCAAATTCCGTCGCAAATTCTATAATTTGCGACTAATTTTGCGACTAATTTTATAATCCATGTTTTACTCCTTTGTGGCTTAAATTAGTCGCAAAATTGATCGCAAATTTTAGTCTTTGCAACTGAAAAAATTTGATCACAAAATCGGTCGCCATACCGATAGTTTCTTGTAGCGAAACTTCATAAGCAAACAAATAGATATTAACAAAATGTATAGCGAAAAAGAATTCAAAAGAAAGAAAAGAAATAAACAAATATTCAAACAAGGGTTGAGAATTAAATAAAGAAAATTATCACCTGTCCACAACTGCTAGGATTCATGATACACCCACAACAACATCGATTACAAGCACACACGCTTCTGTGTGTCTGGAGGCTTGTGCTTCAGAAACAAGGCCCATTGTGGGATTGGTCCTAATAACAAAGCAACCTGTGAATGAGCATAACCAGTAATTAAACTAAGAAATAATGCTAATTAAGTACTGGATAATCTAGAAGAGAAAAGGTTTTCCCCTAGAAACAAAAATCAATCACTGGACTTTATAGTGTGAGGTTTCGGTGAAGCTTCCTGCTGGTGTAAAGCGTTTGATAGTAAGTGGCGTTACTATAGTTCTTACACCAGAATTTTCTACAAAGTTCACCATTGAATGAAAAATTCATATCTACAATCTTATCTGTAAAATTTCACATTAATAATTTTTTTTTTTTTGAGAAAATCATAGTGTGAAATGTTATTTTATAGTGTGTAACAATAACTTACACTTGAATAGCTGTTAATTAATCTTCTCTATATATACTAAATATAATTAAAATATATACATATGAATTTATAATTTTTATACTTGTTGGATGCTTTTTTGATTGAGGATATTTGTTCGATATTAGCATATTAAATAATAATTTATCATAAAAAAATAAATAAATAATTTAATACAAATGATATTTCTACGTTAATGTTTAAAAATAATAAAATATAAATGAATGTGATACGTCTTATATGATTTAAACTGTAGAAAGAAAAATGTAAATAAATATTTTATATTTATACATTTACAAATATAAACATATATATATTTAAAATATTTATGAAGTGAGTATTTTAAATGTCATTATGTTCCCCTTTTTGATCCATAGTTTTAACCTTATATTTTGTCCACATAAATTATGGTTAACATATTTTACTTTAATCATGAAAATGTAATAAAAGTTTGTGTGTTTGGTATAATAAAAGTAAAAATGGGAGGAAACTTTTCATGTCATATATTAGTTTCATATATAAAATTTTACATATAAAACTAATCCATGAAAAATTTTCCTTCATTTTTGCCCTTAGACATTGCATCACCAGGTAATACTGGAAACCAAGTAGTAGGCCTCTGCTTCATTAATATTGAAATTCAAGATTCAACCATCACATTAATTATGAGTACACTATGTAATAAATAAAAATGGCTCAAAAATGCTAGAAGGACTAATGCATATGAAACTTTCAGTCAACAGACAACAATAATAATATTCAAACTCACTGCAGCAAAATAGAAAGACTCTTCATAGCCAGCGAAAAGAAATAATCTTTTTGAGTTTCTCTAAAAATAGAGAGAAATAAAAGTGACCCTGGAAGAAGCTTCATCACATCACCAATAATCATCTATGAAAATATAAGACGCAAAAAATCATGTTCTTAAAAAAAAATGATAGCTTGTTACAATAAAAACTTAAATAATATTCTTTTTTACTAACAGTATTGATAATTGATGACATATAAAAGGGAGTTAAAAACTTTTAGACTCATATATATATATATATATATATATATATATATATATATATATATAATGAAAATGTAAAACATAAATGCCATGGACATTTCATGCTGCTAAAATATTTGCATTTTATTGTATTTTATAATTAAAAATAAAAATAATATTCATATATGATAGTTGAATAATTTTTTAATAGTTGCATGTTAATAAAATATCAAAATGTCTATATTAATAAATATAATTTATACAAATTTTTGATAAAATATTTGTATAGATTATAATAATGAAAGATAAAAGCATCACTTATCCGGGAAAAAAAAAATGTAATTGTTTACCTTCCTATTACCATGTGCTCTTTGACCAAAAACAAGATCTATGAGGTCGTTTCTTTTTCCTGTACTCTAAACATGTTCAAGTTTCTATACTACTTCAGTGCTTGAACGAACCTTTCTAACAGTGTGGCATAAGTAGATTGATAGAAAATCCATTATTGTGAAAATTGACAAAATATATGATTAAAATGTAGATTTCTATAAGCAAAAGTGATATACTTTTTTAATCCTCCTACCATAAACCACCTTTGGAAAAATACTTACATATATATATATATATATATATATATATATATATTTATTTATTTATTTATTTATTTATTTATTACTTGTTCTTTATAAGCTTATCACCAAACTCATTTTTAATCAAAAATTTAAGTTGAGTTTTTACCCCTACTTGCAAGTTAAAATATCCCCAAGGAGGCAGTGACAACCTATGGGGTATTTGGTAGGGAGAATATTTTCATCTTTTCAAAAATGTAAAAATATTCTTATGTTTAGTATACGATTTATAACAATATTTTCGGGAATATCACATTTCGAATAATGAAAATGCCCCCAAAATCAATCTCATCTCCCTTGTAGAAATTCAATATTTTCATGAGAAGAGAATGTCATACCTTATAAAAAGATCAAATTATTCCTATCGTCATCCACTCCTGTTCACCACCAGTCATCATCCGTTGTTGGCCATCAGCCATCGCCGACCTTTAAGGGTATTTTGAAAACATATAAAACATTACTGGGAATTTAATCCATCTATCAAATGCTCTCAAAAATACATGTCTAAAAAATTTATTTTTAAAAATAGCATTCTTGATAATAGAATTTCAAGGAACAAAATATCAATCAATCTAGCAAATATCCCCTAATTTAGAGATTATTACATGAACAGAGTGGAAGGTCATATGGACAATATATTATAGAGAAACATAACAAACCATTTATATTATTTGCAGGTTATAAATTTTAGTTTTCTCTTTGTCCCTGTTCCACCCCAATTTTGAGGATATGAAAAAGGGATTATGAGAGAGAAATAAATTGAATAATTCTATTTAGTTCTTTTTAGTTTTATGTATATTTAAACATCAAAACAAGGTAAATAATTTCCTTTTCCTACAAGAAAATGTTAAAATTCTAACCGAAATTAGTGACCGATTTTATTGGTTTCAATTTGTGACCAATTTTATGATTGAAATCAATTAAGCTAGCAAAAAACCAAAAAATTATGACTGAAAATAAATCGGTCAAAAAATCAGTTAGTAAAATGTAAAAGTTTTTGACCGAAAGTAAATCGATCACAACTTCGGTCAAAACATTTGGCGCCACTTAGAGGGGAATTAAATAGGAATGGAGGGAAATATGTTTGTGACCGATTTGTCAGCCAAAAAGACTAGTGACCAAAATTTCGATCGGAAAATATTTAGAATTGTGAAGAAAAAACATATTCTGACCAATTGTGCAGTCACAAATTTAATATTTTTATTTTATTTTTTTTGTGACCAATACATCAGTCAGAAATTTGTAATCGAATTTGTGACCAAAAGTAATCATCATAGAATGAGAGGAAAAAATTGTAATTGAAAATAAATCGGTCAAAAATTCAGCCAATAAATTATACAAATTTATGACCGAAAATATATCGGCCACAAATTTGGTTAGGAAAATTGGCACCATTTGGAGGGAAGATAAGTGGGAGTGGAGGGAAATATATTTGTAACCGATTTATTGGTTAGAACAAATTGTGACTAAAATTTCAGTCAAAAAATATTTAGTGTTGTGAAGAAAAAATATATTCTAACTAACTATGCGGTAACAAACTTAATATTTTTTATTTATTTTTTTTTGTGTGACCAATATTTTGGTCAGAAATTAGTGAACAAAGGCAATCATCATAGAATAAGAGAAAAAAAAATTATAACTGAGATTATATCAATAAAAAAGTCGATCAATAAAATTTGCAAATTTATGACCAAAAATATATCAGTCAAAAATTTGGTTAGCAAACTTGGCACCCTTTGGAGGGAAGATAAGTGAAAGTGGAGGGAAATATATATTTGTGATTGATTTGTTGTAAGAACAAATTGTGATTGAAATTTTGGTAAAAAAATATTTGTTATTATAAAGAAAATTACATTATTTTTCTTTGATTAAAAATAAAATATTATATACTAACCAATTATGGAGTCACAAATTTAATATTTTATTTGTTTGTTTATTTTGTTGTGACCGAAATCAATCATCGTTATAAAGAAAAAATATATGATGGATAACAAAGCGATCTGAAAATCAATTAATAAATTGTAAAAATTTATGATAAAAGATATATTTGTCATAAATTGGGTCAAAAAATTTGGTGCAAATTGGAGGGAAATTGAAGAGGAATGGAGGGAATATATCTGTGACCAATTTTTTGGTTAGAAAAATTGTGACTAAAATTGCAATAAGAAAAATATTCATTATTATAACAATAATTATCTTCTAACTAATTATGCAGTCACAAATTTATTTATTTATTTATTTATTTTTGTGACCAATACTTTGGTCAGTAAATCAAACAATATAATTATAATATTTAAGTATTTAATCAAAATTTTTTTAACTTAAAATAAATTAATATAATTATAATGTTTGAAAATATGATAAATGACTTATATTTTTAATATAATAACTATTTGTCTAAATTTCTTTTGGAGTATTTTTTATATGTAATTTTTGTGACTTTATATGCATAGATTTTTTTTATGCACTAGCAATATAAAATAATGTTATATTACCATTCAATAGACATGCGCCTGAAAAGGACGGAACCACATATACATATCTCCTAATGGAGATAATCCTATTTGAGTATTTGAGATCCCATATAAGAGGCACGACTCTCTCAATACTAGTTACTCCATACTTGAGAGTCGAACCCGAAACCACTTTATAAGGGAAAGAAGCATCTACCATTTCTATTAGCCAATAGTGTAAAGTTATATTATACTATCGATGCATACAAATTAATCTCTTTGACAATTGTTTTATTAAAATAAATTATTTTAAATATTTCATGTTTTATTATATATAGCTATAATATATAATAAATATTATCTATTATTAAATATTATTATTTATTTACTATAATATTACTATCATTTTATATAATAATAATAATTTAAAATATATAATTTAAAATTTTTTTTACTGCATTTAATTTTGATATATTGATATTATAAATTTTTTTTACATTTTTATCCAATCAAATCTTCCTATATATATAACTTTTGAAGTAGTGGATGTAAAAATCAAATCTATTTACTAATGTAGAAGATATATGATTGGATGGTAATATAAAAAAATTTTATACTATTAATATGGATTCATTTGGATTAGCTTCTCAGAAAAATTATTTTTTAAAATTATCCTTTTTTTTAAGATCTCTTAAAAAAATAAAAATTATTTTATGTTTGGATATAATATTAAAATATCTTCTTTTATTCTTAAATATTTTTTTATGTTATAAAAAGATATTTTTCTAGAAGATAAAAATTGTAGATTCTCAAAAAAGATCTTTTTATGTTTTTTATAGTGATTTTGCTTTTACCAAAAAATTTTATCCAAACATATTAAAAAACACCAAAAGTACTTGTTTTAATAAAAAAAAAATCTTTTTTAAAGGCACCTAAATAAGTACTATGTCAAAATTAAACTTTTTTTATATTTTTATATTTTTCACATTAACATTCTTAACATAACACTAAAACCTATTTCACTTTTTCCTCACAAAATTCCCGCGCAGCCGCACTCCTCATACCGTCAAACCTCATAGCATCCTCAAATTATCAGCCGCACACCCTCAAGTACTTCGCCAGTCCTGCGTCGTGCCCTCGCCAGAAACTCCCCTGCCATTAGCTTATTGCAGTCTTTTGATGCTTGGTAGGTCTTTTCTCATTAGTGGCTATGATTGCCTTTTGCTCTTGAATATTGGCGTCACTGCTTGTGGTTTCAAGGAAGCCCAATTCACACGAACTATTTCTATGGTGAAATGCACTAAAAGATACAAATCGTGAATTGCACTAAAAGACAAAATAATGAATGGGCTTTGTTTGAGATTTATCTTTCGTTGACGTTGGTCCTTCATGTCAATCATATATATATATATATATATGTTGTGTACAATATTAAGTTTCATTTACATTCTTGTAAACAACATATAAAATTTCATTGATTTCAATAAATATTTTAATTCATTGGAACTTACTTTGTCTGTCTCAAAATTTATTGAATAAAAAAATCTTGTGGATACAACTGGATCATACCCTCCATTTTGATTTATGCTTTTTCCTTTGTTCATTATAACTTTGTCACTTCCCCTTTTGCACTATTTATGCTTTATTCTTTATACTTATTACATGCTTACATATTTTGTGCTTGTTAAGTGGTGAATGTGGTTCATTCACTTACATTATTAGCTAGAGATAATAAAACTTTTTCCTTATCTATCTTTATACAGAGATGGAAGTTTCCAATAACCGCAGATGGATGTATAATAGATTAAACCCAGGTAGAAAGGGATGCACAGATGAATTTTTACGTGGGGTGGATGAGTTTGTTTCTTTTGCATGTAGACAACCAATTTTCTTAAGTGAGGGAAAAATTAGATATCCTTGTTCTAAACACAAAAATAAAAAATTCTTAACTCCAGATGAAGTCAAGGTTGACCTTTATCGGAAAGGATTTCTTCCTAACTATTGCTATTGGAAGTGTCATGGAGAGCATGAACCTGAAGATACTAGAGGGGTTGATATTGATAATGTTGCTTCAAGCAATTTGCAATTTGGTCATAATGAACATCTAAATAGGTACGAGGCTTTAGTACTTGATGCTGCTGGACCTAGTTTTAGAGCTCCCGATGCACGAATCGAAGAGCCTCCGAATTTTTTATATGTTGAATGTAGCCCAACAACCATTATGGAAAGGATGTGAAAACCATTCTGAATTTTCTTGTGCTGTTAGGATGTTGAGTATTAAATTTGATTACAATGTGTCTCATGAATGCTTTAATGCATTTGCTCAGCTCATGAGAGAGATATGTCCGCTTGATAATCTTGTACCACAAGATTTTTATAGAGCCAAAAAGTTAGTGTCAAAACTAGGGCTTGCTTCCTAAAAAATTGATTGTTGTCAAAATGGTTGCATGATCTATTACAACAAAGAAATGGATAAGAAGACATACAAGTTTTGTGGTTCACCCCGATATAAAAAGAAAGAAATCCCTTTCAAAAGAATGCATTATTTGCCGCTTATTCCTCGCCTTCAAAGGTTATATTCATCTATGATAATATGAAATCTACAAGTGATAAGGTTATATTCCTCGACTTCTGCACTCATTGGAGAAGTGATAAGTTTCAAGTGAAATCTACAAAAGCTAAAAGAAATCGTGCTTCAGATTGTGGCGGTTTTGGATCTGCACGTCATACTTGTGGTTCTATCACAATTTCACAACACAAACAAAATATAGTAAAAACTTATTTAGTTTATTTTTTCAAATTCTATTATTAATGTTAATTAATGTTTTGATAATATTAATTGGTAATTACTATTTTGGACATGGCAGATTAAGGAGACTGGTGTAGTTCCAACTATACAAGAATTGTTCAAGCATACTCATTTTAGCAAGAAGAGTAAAGCTTGGGTTGATGAAAAAGCAAAACACATTGCTGTAAGTTTGATCTTGAAATTGACGTTTCAAATATTATTTTGGCATTGAAGGGAATTTTCTGTTAAAAGAGATGGTCTTGATACTTTAGTTGCATGATCTGATTTTGTGTGCTTGCCCATTCATCTCGATTCTCTTTGTATAGTACTTTCAAACTATAGCTTTTAGGATACATATTATGATAAATAGCACATACTTTGTGATACTTAAAGCTACTTTCTTTATTTTATGATAACTTGTGCATATGGTAGAATCTTATGAGTTGATATAGTTATTTTGCTAAAATAGTTTATAATTATAGTTGCAAGAGTTGATAGCAAGTCAAATATGTTGGTAACATGGGAAATGCTTGGAAGATGTGAAATGATATACTTTTTAAATTGGACATAAATGTTAGACTAAGAACTCATGTGCGATAAAGTAATTGGCATTTTAGTTGATGTTATAATTGTTCTAGTTTGGTAGAATTGTAATGACTTATCATTAAATGTATTGTTTGATTGTAAGATATTTTAACTTGAATATTTCCATATTGCCATTATTATAAGTTGTATATATTGTTTTTTTACATGAGACATTTGATTCTGCATCACAAGAGTTACATTCTAGTAACAATGTTGATGAGGGGTCTTCTGAGATTCAACAATCAGCTACAGAGTCAGAGTTAGATTTATGAATTAAGACTGTTGGTGGGAAGAATAAAGGATGTGTTTATGGACTTGGACTAGAGTCCATAGTAGTTGCTGGCCATCATGCCTCTACTTCCTCATCCATGCAAATAAGATCATTGATTGACACTCAAGATATTCAAGAGCAGTTAAAAACTTTAATTGATGCTGCAACATCTGAACTACGAGCTCAAGTTAAAAAAGAGCAGCTTGAAAAAGAGCAAGTTCAATAGAGGCTTCAAAATATTGAAGCAAAGCTGCAAAATACTGAACATAAGGTAGAGGAGTTGTTTCTCAAGTTTGAACAATTTACTTCTACTACACATCCTCCATCAGATGCTTTTGCCCATGTAGGTGACGATGACAATGATGCTGATTTTGATTTTGAAGATTTTTAGATTTTACTTCTCTTTCAATGACAATACTAATGCTACTATTTACTATGACTTGTTACATAATTAGGATTTATGTCTTTTTCTTTTTTTTGTTAATGATGTTGATATTGATTATGACCATGGGGTTATATTTTGAGGGCAACAATGCTTATGCTAATGTTGATTATTAGATTATCTTTTGATGATAATTGAACAAAAAATTTTGATTTTTTTGGCAGGTTTTGAAAATACATTTATTAATGTAATAATTTTGTGGTAAAAAACTACTTCATAAAATAGTGATCGAAAATATAGTCACAAATTGGTGACTAAATTTCTAACCATATGTTTAAAATAGTGACTGATTTTGTGACCAAATAAAAAATTTTATTAATTGGATTCATTTGCAATTATGACCAAAAAAATGGTCACAAAATTATGACTGAATTTCTAACCATGTATTAAAAAATTTGTGTGACTAAATTTGTGACCATTTTATCAGTCAAAATTCGAGAAAAATGGCCAATTTTCTACTTTTTTCTGACCAATTTTTTTGAAAATTGTGCGTCACAAAATTGGTCACAATAAATTCTGACCGTTATTTGTAATCAATTTTATCGGTCAAAATTCGAGAAAAATGACCAATTTTTTGTCCTTTCCGTGACTAATTTTCTAAAAATAATGTGTCACAAACTCGGTCACAAATATATTCTAACCGTTATTTGTGATCAATTTTGTTGGTCAAAATTCAAGAAAAATGACCAATTTTTTGTCCTTTTTGTGACTAATTTTTTTTGAAAATCATGCGTCACAAAATCGGTCACAAATATATTCTGACCGTTATTTGTGGCCAATTTTATGGGTCAAAACTCAAGAAAAATGACCAATTTTATGCCTTATTTGTAAATGATTTTTAATGAAATAATCCGTCAAAGAATTAGTCACAAATATTAATGACTGATAAAATCAGTCAAAAAAAATTTTCCAACCTACGAAATTACGACCGACAAAATTTGGTTAGAAATCGGTCAGTAATTACTTTTGTGACCGATTTTGTTATGTTTTGTGGCTAATTTGGCAGTCAGAAATTTGCTTATTTCTTGTAGTTTTTTATTTTTTATTACAATAAAATTTTAAATTAGTTCTTGAATAAATTATTAGACCAAATATATTGGCAGCAAGTACGATCTACTTTATCACAAGCATCTTTAGGGAGTCTCATAGTTTGCATGTCATGACTTGGAATAGTTGCCAGTTGGCTAGAGTAACTCTACCAGCCAATGATAAATATTTACTGTTCCAATCAGTAAGTCTTTGGATGCATGGTCAAAAATAAATTGAAAACCAAAAGCCTTGTATCTGTCAAGAAGAATACGGACCCCTACATATCTGTCAAGGTTACCCCTACACACTTGGCAGGACTAACATTCCTATAAAAGAAAATACTAGATTTATTATGATTAATTTTTTGACTAGAACTTCTACAAAACAAATCTAAAGTTCCTCTAATTGCCGTAACAATTATATTGGGTAAGGACATGGGACGTTAACCAATTCTTTTCAGCAAATCCATAACATGCAATAATAATCAAACTATAGAGGATAACAGACAATGATATATTATATAAT
Organism: Pterocarpus macrocarpus; assembly: GCA_031439585.1. Lineage (NCBI taxonomy): Eukaryota > Viridiplantae > Streptophyta > Magnoliopsida > Fabales > Fabaceae > Pterocarpus > Pterocarpus macrocarpus. Next base: position 52,988,208 of record CM062516.1, on the reverse strand, counting down.
AATATAAAATGATGCTGATGTTTTTCCTTCTTAAAATGTATATTATAATTTAGAATAGGAATCAAATTCATAATATTCTTCGACATTCAGATGTCGAAGCCATTAACTATATTAACAAAAACAAATAATAAACTTAAGACGATCACTAAGTTCACATTAAAAAAAAAAAAAAGACTATCACTAAGTTTAAATTTTATTATAATCGGAAGTTGGAACCATGACAAGGGCATAATCTTTCAACAATTTTTTTTTATTTAAATTTGTGACTCTCACATATATTGAAATATAACCGACCATGTTTTTTTAACAAATCAAGTCAAACACTATTCTTGACTTTGGAAAGTATATTAAAAAATAACTTTAGAAAGATCCTACAATCTTTTAAAAGTTTTACTAGGATGGGGGTGAAGGTCAAATCTACTTCGTTTTATTTATTTTTTCATATTTTATTAACTTTTGAAATTAACTTGCCCTTTCATGGAGCAAAATTAACCCCTTAAATTTTTGGTTGGAAGGACGTGACAAATAGCTACCATTTTACACAGCAAAGTCCGGGGCCGGCTTAAATCATCAAATAATGACCGGCATTAATATTAGTCGGTCCGGTACATATCGTCACGCATAAGAAGCACATTGAAATTCGCCTTTTTTTTTTCATGAGACTAAAATTCACCTTTAAAATATTGTTAAAAAAATTCACCTTTAAAATAGAATTAAAAAAATAATATGAGAAGAGTAAAGATATTTTTTAGTCATTATATTTTAAAGTTACTATCAATTTAATCCTGAAAATTTTTTTAATATTGATTTAGTCCTAATATTTTGAATATTGACATTATTTTGATCTTTGAAATTTTTTAACATTAATTAAGTCCCAATATTTTAAATTTTGATATCAATTTTATTATTTTAATTAATTTATTCCTTTAACATATCTGCTATTTTCAAGTTAATAAAGGTAGAAATTATCTTTCCTCATTAATAAAAAATAATGAATAAGTAACATTGCACTATATACCAATTGGGATGAATGGTAACAAAAAATATTGATAATTTGATAGAAGGATAAAATTGATGTCAAAATTTAAAATATCAGAATTAAATTGATGTCAACAAATTTTTAAGGGTCAAACTGATATCAATTTTAAAATATTAGGATTAAAAAGATATTTATTCAAATACCCAAAAAAAGATATTTATTCAAAAAAAGGAGAAATAATATTGGAAGGAAGCATAAAACTATTGCTACATTCAATTATATATCACATTTTTACCAATTATTCTTAATAATTCTTTACATGATTATCAATCAAATAAATTTCTTTGGAGTTCAATATTATTTAGTCATTGTTTCAATCATTTGTTATTTTTTAATTTTTGACATGTATTATCCACTAAAGACGCTTGTGATTGAGATATGGTCAAATATGCATTAATTGTATAAACACCTCTCCTAACTAAAATTTAAATTATAATTTACCATATTGTGGGGAACTAGCCTTTTTGCAAGACCCAACTCCTATTGATTCATTTATCATTAATTCATATTCAATGAAAAAAGTTGAAAATTTTTATTAAAAAAATATTTGATAAAATTTTGAGCAGTCCATAAGAAAAAAAAAATATTTGCTGCAGTATCTTTTCACGTCGCAAACGCAAAGTACTGAAGTACACTTCGCAGCAACCATTCAGCTAGAAAGATGAGACCCCTTCATCAACTTAAACAACAACACCATGCCATAAAATTTGCATCAATAATCTAGGAACTAATGATTTCTTTACAAACAAAAAGAATAGAAATATGCCAGAGTCAAGAATGATGTGCTACTATTCCTAAACTTTAGATAGATTAGTAATTTTTCATTTTTTGAGTTATCCAACCATTTTTAATTTTTCTGAATTTCGAAAATTCTGACAATAATTCAGACTGATAATTTTTTTAACCATTTAACATTCATCAAAAGAAAAGGCCATTGTCAGGAACTATAGTGGTTATAAATTACATCGTTTCTCTCACCATCAGAATGTTCCCATCATCGATCAACTCTAAAAATTAAACATATCTTTTATAAGGATGCGTTTGGTTTAATTTAAAAAAAAATGATTATAAAATTTAAATTTTATATATAAATAAAAAAATTAAAAATAATTTTTTGAAATTTCAATTATTTTAAAAAATTATTCAAATATATAAAAAAATAATTTTTTATCCAAATAAACACAACCTAAATGTCCTTATTGTCGAGAAGAAATTTTGCATTGCAATTTGATCATTACATTACACATTTAATATGTTATCTTCAGATTTCATATTCCTCAGAAGGCACGCCAATTCACTATGCCCCTCCAAAAAGTCAAAAGTTTCTGTGGTGCCCTTTAACACCACCGTAAAATGATGTCCCTTCGAAAAATTGTTTCTCCAAGTAATTCTTTAACAAAATAAATCCACAAAGAAAAAAGATTACTCTACAGATTCCTACATTGTAAATGGGACAAGATTTGAACGAAGTCAAATATAATCAGATACTGATGAAAGAAAAAATAATTCCTCATAATCTTCTTTTCACAGTAGAGTTTAGTGGGTTTATCTCAATCTCGCTACATGTCTAGTGAGACTAGTAATATCTCCCAAACTTTGTTCTTTGAATTCAGCCACCCTCTCTAGTTTTGATTTGATTCAAAGCCACATGCTCCTATAAGCAACAAAAACAAGTGCAGGAGTGGCAAGTAAATCACTGAGTGGTATAGGGTGCAAATGTTTATCATTATTGCATCAAATATTTTTTACACATCAGCCACCACATACATGTGTAACTGAGGTACTTAGCTTCAACTCAAAAATCCTTGTGGATAAATCTTTCTGTAACCTGCTTTGTGAGTTAGCTAAAGTGGTCTCAGCTGCTTGTCTCCCTTCTATGGTAATTCCATACTAATGAATATCTATAATGTATTGGCCTGACCATTATCTTTCTCTTGCACAGTTGCACTAGTTTTCTCATTGTTTTCTTTTCATCTTGAACACTTGTAGAAAATTCAATCAGATGAAAAATGGGTGGACAATGGCCCCTCTCGCCGGGCCAAATGGTGGTACTCAACTTTCCACATGGTGACAGCCATGCTAGGTGTAGGTGTTCTCAGCCTGCCCTTTGCCATGGCACGTCTAGGATGGTAAACTAAGAGACATGTAGCTTTAGCACACCATAAAAGTTGACAATTCGGCAAATTTATGGATGAAAGTTAAGTCTAATGTTGTTTGTACATTAAAAGTGAGCATCATACGGAGAGAAAGACACAAAGTATTTGGTGGTGATGGATGAGGTCCAAACATGGTGTATTTCTTTGTAGTGCACACTTTTTATGTACAAATAATATTACTTGAAGGTTAATTATCTTTTCTCTTCTTTGCAGGGGTCCGGGAATCTTGATGTTGTTGCTATCATGGTGTCTGACCTTAAACACACTGTGGCATATGATCCAGCTACATGAGTGTGTGCCGGGAACTCGTTTTGATCGCTATCATGATCTTGGTCGATATGCTTTTGGACCGAAACTAGGAGCATGGGTTGCGCTTTCCCAGCAACTAATTGTGCAGGTTGGGGCTAACATTGTGTTCATGGTTATTGGGGGGAAGTGCCTAACGAAGTTCATGGAGATAGCATGCACCAATTGCAAACAACTAAGGCAGTCTTACTGGATTCTGATTTTTGGTGCCATTCATTTGTTTCTGTCTCAACTTCCCGATTTTAATTCTGTGGTCGGTGTTTCTTTAGCAGCAGCTGTGATGTCATTAAGGTACATCTTGATCCCATGTCTAGTCATTTTTTTGAACACTATTTTCTGCACTTGATTATTTCAGTCTTGAGTGCTTGGTGAGCTAGATTGACATTTTATATTCGTAGAAGGTCCCAGGGAAAGACATAGTTAGGATTCTTGCAAGTTAGAAAAAGAAAGAAAGAAGGGAAACGAGAAAGGTATTTGTGCTTGCTTGGATGCCATTATTTTGATAAAACAAGATTTGTTTTTAATTAAAAAAAATGCTTTTAATGTTTTTTGGTATGTTTTGGTAAAATTTTTTAGTAAATGCAAAATTATTAGAAAAAGCATAAGAAACTCTTTTTGAGAAATTACACTTTTTATCTTTTAGAAAAAAAAAATTTATAACTTAAAAAAGATACTCAGAGATAAAAGAAAATCTTTTAATATTACATCTAAATATAAATTGATTTTATCTCTAAATATAAAATAATTTTTATTTTTTCAAAAAAACTTTTAAAAAAAATATCATTTTAAAATAGATCATTTTACGAAAAATCTTTTTGGAGCAAATCATCCAAACAAGCCCAAAGATTAGTCTTAGAAACTCAAATAAATTGATAGAAAGGATAAATTTAGGTAAAAGATAACATTAAATTCAACCTTTGGGTATGTTTGCAGAGTGTTCACAATTCTAATGGAATAAATCAGAAACACTTTCATGGGGTTTTGACTGCAGTTATTCAACTATAGCCTGGGTGGCTTGCTTGACTAGAGGTCAGATTGACAATGTTAGCTATGCTTACAAGAATGCCAGCACAAGAGATTTCATGTTCTGGGTCTTCAATGCACTAGGTCAAATCTCATTTGCATTTTCTGGCAATGCAATGGCCCTTGAAATTCAGGCCACAATTCCATCAACCCCTGAGAAACCCTCAAAGATAACAATGTGGAGAGGCGCTATTGTTGCCTATTTCATCTGTGCAACATGCTATTTCCCAGTTGCACTCGTAGGATACTGGTCTTTTGGGCAAGCTGTTGGTGATAATGTGCTTATGGCACTTGAAAGGCCTGCATGGCTAATTGCCTCTGCTAATTTGATGGTAATTATTCATGTGGTTGGCAGCTATCAGGTATGAATGCAAGAGCTGCTATCCTCCAAGCTAAGCTTTTCATGTTTCTTAAGTGATTGATATGGAAAATATGGATTTTAGGTTTATGCTATGCCTGTTTTTGACTTGATTGAGAAGATGATGATTAAAAGGTTTAACTTCCCTCCAGGACTGGCACTCAGACTTGTTGCTCGATTTGCTTATGTAGGTGAGATGTCAAAACTCAAATAAATGAATAAATAAATAAATAAAAATCTATCCATGCTATCACTAGAAAACATGTGTTCCTTCCATGAAAAATCTTGGAAGTTACCACAATTTGTTAAAATGTTGCAGCTCTTACCTTATTCATTGGGGTCACTTTCCCTTTCTTTGGAGATCTTCTTGGGTTCTTTGGAGGATTAGGATTTGCTCCCACTTCATATTTTGTAAGCCTCTTTTGCCCTCTCAATTCCCCATGCTCATATTTAAACTATCAAATTTACAAGAATTAATTCAAAATCCAGAAGATCAATAATCTAGCTCACAAATTGTTTCAGCTTCCGAGTATAATGTGGCTGATAATCAAGAAGCCAAAGAGATTTAGCCTCAACTGGTTCATCAATTGGGTACAGATCAGCAATTCACGTTGGCCACTTTTCCTTTAAATTGCACCTAATCTATACAGTCTCAAATACAGAGTGCATAATCCAGAGGATCATTTAATTGTTTCCTGTATGCGTTGACTCTCAATTTTTGTGTCTTTCAGGCTGCAATATACATAGGAGTGTGCATTATGTTAGCATCCATGGTTGGTGGCTTGTGGAATATTTATGCTGATGCATCCACTTATAGTTTCTATACCTGAACTACATGATGTTATAATATGGAGAATATAATTAATCCAGTGAATCAAGCTGGACTAGCTGATGATCTTATTAATTAATTGCATCTTTGTTACTTTTTTATCCATCCTATTTTCATTAAGACAATGTCGTTTCATTAAGTTATGTCATGCCATTTATGTAGGATATTTTTACTTCCGACCTTAACCAATGCATGTGACTATTGTGCCTGTAACAGTAAATAGTGCCCTAGTGCCACCAACACAAACCCAATGATAAATTCAAAGAAAGCTTCACCAAACCACGGACAAAAGTCAAATAGTAATTCCATCTCCAATAATACACATCAACCTTAAACATTGAACCTTAATCTCAACTTCATTTAGTATTAAATGAAGTATTCATAGTAGAGATTGCCTAATCAGAAATTATTTCATATCACTATAACTTCCAAACCAACTGAGATTTGGTCTGACCGTCAACGGATTAGTTCACTATAACGTATCAAACCATGATTCAATTCTCAACTAAAAAAATCTCCTACTCAAATACAATTACTTCTAGCAGGAAGATATTTGTGAGAAACAATAAAAAAAAAGGCACTAATTTGATCTAAACAATTGTAATGTGACTTTTAATTATTGAAAAATTACAAGTAAAACTATTCAAACAGACCCTATTTTTATGGTTGAGGTGAAAATGTGGAAAAGGAAAATGGAAAAAATAAAATGGAGAGCTAAATTTTGTTATTTTATGTTATTTGGTTCATAAGAGAAAAGAAGAAAAAAGGGGGAAAAATTAACTGAGTTCGCATAAATATTTTCTTCTCTCTTGTGAGAAAAAAAACCTATTATTTGGAGAAGAAAAATATAATAGAAAGGGATAAATAAAATGATTGAAATATAGTGGAAGGAAAAAAGTAAGTAAGAGTTAATATCATATATTTTTAACTCATCTTTTTATATAATAATAATTATTTCATAATCATTTATTCTCCTTTTTATTTTCTTTATTTTTAATTTTTTTTAATTTTTTTCCTTGTCCAAACAAAGTGCAAACAAAGAAAGATAAAGGTAAATTTAGTCGAGTTACCTCAAAACACGTGCCCATTAATTATAGAGCAGTGCTATTCAACCCGATTAGTTGCCATTTGCAGAATTCAAATTGCTTGACTGATGTGTGAGCCACTTCATCTTTTAAGTATATTATTCTGTATAATTAATTTTTAGGATTTAATTGTGTAGATTGACAATATAAATTTTGTATGTACTGTTATTTAATTAAATTTTTTTATTTATATAATTTTTAGAATAGTGGATATAAAAATTAAATATATTTATTGATATGGTAATATATAATTAAATGATAGTATAAAAAAATTTATATTATAAGTACATTAAAGTTAAACTTTAAGGGTATATTTGGTTAGAGGATAAAAATGAAAGAAATTTTTTTATGGATAAATTCTATGAGTAAAATTACACATAGAGCTTATTCATAAAAAATTTCTACTCATTTTTATCCTTAATCAAACATACCCTAATTTTTATTTAAACAAATTGAAAAGTTAAGTAAAAAATATTGTGTATCAATTAGCAAAATCACCAATGAGCAAAAAGAGTTTACTGTTTAAACTCTATGAAAGCAAAACTAAATTAAACTTTACACTTTTTTTGCTTTCTTTCTTCTTCTTCTTTTTCGTTGCTCTTCATCACTCCTTATTTCATTTTCTCAAAGAATAAAAGTTGATGCCACTGACAAAAAAGTTATGGAGTGTCCAAAATGTTTGCGGTAAAGCCACTTTCGCTATTTGTGATGGTGGTGCAATTGTTGTAAGGTAAAGATGACATGTTATTTGGATTAAATTTGGGTGAATAATATTCACAAAAGAAGTCTCAAATTTGAGAGGTTGGATGAATTATTGGATTGTGTCACAAAGAACAAAAGATAGTTGTTAGAAAAGAGATTGAATTTTCATGTACCCTAGTCAGTTTTTATGGAAAGCAAAACAAAGGAGCTTGGTGGTGTTGCCTCAACCAAAGCAAAATAGGTCGGTCCCTACTATGTCTTGCATTGTAAGGTTAGTGCGCCATGAAATGTGTGTGCCCCATTTGAATGTCATATGGGTTGATGATACAAATGCGGAAAGAGACTGGGATTTTGAGAGTGAAAAACTGATATGGCATGTCGGTGCCACTAAAATGGCACGCATGACAGGCATTAGAAACTCTGGCAGATTTTCAGGTCATTTAGTATTTTCCAATTATATGCACTCTTTTTAGGGGTGTTTAGGATCTGCCCGACCTAATTCAAAATTTATTGAATTGGGTTCAGGCTTTATAATTTGATTTGATACATTTTTTGGGTTAAATTAGGGATATATTTTGGATTGACTTAACTTGATCCAAAGCTAAATAATTTGTTAGAAGTTATATTTTTAAAAGTGATTAGTAATAAATTATAAGATTTTATATTTTAATTAATATATTTGATATAATTTGATATTATTTTTATATTAATATAATTTATTTTAAAATATATATTATAAAATGTGTTTTAAATTTTATTTTTTATTTTTAGGGAAAATGTCAAAAATTTTATATATTATATCCGGTTTGAGCCAATTACTAGTCAAATCATTATTGAGTCAAATTTAAACTCAAAAAAATGATCCAACCAAAAAATCAGATCAAATTTATATTTCGCAGACCAATCCAAGTTATCGTTTGTATATCCCAAGCTGTTTTTCATCCCGCACTGCAAGATTTTCTCGAAGGTGACCTCAGTCGCATTAGCATACAGTCAATAAACCAGTTGTATTATATGTTATTAAAATAATTGCACGTGCTGCACGCAATTAACTATTACTATAAAGTAGGTGAATGATTTGGTCCATGGCACGAGTGTATATTTTGTGTATTTTTATATTGAATAGTGAGAATCGTGACATATCTTAGGATAAGATTGTGTGATATATTAATGTATCAATTATCTATGATGTATTATAATAATATCTAATTTTAAGAAAATTTAAAAATATAATTAAATATATTTTAAAAATTAATTATCATATACTGACAGTATAAAATTATATTGATAATATAAAATTATTTTATACTGCCAGTGTAATCAAAAAATTTTATCAGTGTAATTTTAATTATCATACATTGACAGTGATATACTGACAATATAAAATAATTTTATACTGTTAGTGTAATCAAAAAATTTTATCTGTATAATTTTAATTGTCATATACTGACAGTATAAAATTATACTGACATTACTATAAAATTATATTGATAAAATTTTTTGATTACATTGACAGTGTAAAATTATTTTATACTGCTAGTATAATTTTACACTGTTAGTGTATGATAATTAAAATTACATTGATAAAATTTTTTGATTATACTGACAGTGTAAAATTATTTTATACTGTCAATATAATTTTATACTATCAGTATATGATAATTAATTTTTAAAATATATTTAATTATATTTTTAAATTTTCTTAAAATTAGATATTATTATAGTACATCATAGGTAATTGGTGTATTGATGCACCTCACAATCTCACCATAAGACATATCACGATACTCACCATTCAATACAAAAATATACAAAATATACACTTGTGCGATGGTAGGTGAGAATTCACCTATAAAGTATTAGCACGTTTTACTAAACCCCATCCAAAAAAAAAAAAAAAAAAACCACAACAACCCAAAGAAAAAAAAACAAATATTTGTCTTTGGGTTGAATTATCACAGAGTTTGATTACTGCACCAAATTTTTTTTTCTTAATTACTGATTTTAAACAAATGTTTGATTAATAAATAAGTTAATAAATCTTGTCATAAAAGTTAATAAATAAAATATTTGATAATTCCTTTGAACATTAATTTATCTATTAAAAGAGAGTCTTGCTAATGAGTACACTAAATTTATTGATGAATCAGTATTTTTATTTTACCTTTTTTAGACATAACATTCAAGGACCAACAAAAAATAATGATTTCGATGGTATAAGTGAAGTGTATATTTAAAGAGATGACCGAAATTGAAATTATATATAAAAATAATTATGAAGTAGATTTGGTACGTAGTCACCATTCATGATAATAAAAGTAATTGATTTACCAACAGTTAGTTAGATAAAATGATTCAATATTTATTTATTTTTTAATAAGTTCTTACACTTAAGTTTAATGCATAAGAAAATTAATATTAAAATTTTTTATTTTATATATAATGAATCGATTCAACTCAAGTTAAATTAATTAGTATTAAGTAATTTTAGATACTCTCTTAATGTGTAAAACCTTAAAAAAAAAACAAAAAATTGATCTTATAACATTATGTGTAAAGATATCTTAATCATCAATAGATGCTTATTAAAATATTACACTAATATTTTGGCGGGGATTCATATGCTCAATATGACTTGTTAACTGTTTTACTACTTATTATATTTGATATCTTTTAAAATATTTATTATAAAGCAAATGACTAATAACTAATTATTATTGAATATTTATAATTTTTAATTATTTAACAGCTCTTTTAAATTTCATTAAGCAAAAAAATCTTTAGAAATTTCAAGATACGCATAATAGGTGAGATATTTTTAAGTGTTCTCATACTTAAAATAAACTAAAAAACTCTAAATCATTCAATGCTTCACACTTTAACAATTGAAAAAAAAAAATTACTAAGAGATAATAACCTGTTAAACACTAAGTGAAATAGACTAATAAATCCTACGGCATGCCCTGATTTTAGGCTGGAACAAATCTTTCCTTAACTTAAACTTTATTCAACCAGAAAAAAAAAAAAAAAAAAGGCTAGTAGATCTAAAAATTTTGTCTTGTTATGTAGTAAACACCTAACCACTAAGAATGGTCACGTGACCAGGGATAGTTGATATCATCGCCGCTGACATACTAAAAAATGCAAAACGTCTAATAATTGTTCGGGGTAGTTTAACTCACCCTACCTAGCTATATATACAACCATTGATGCAAGCTTTGTCCACAGTTCTTTCTTCCCCACCATCCACCATCTCTTTCTTTGTCTCTCTCTCTCAAAAAGTCAAAGAGCATATTTGAGGAAGATGGAGGTGTCACCAACAGTTGCAACGTGCCTTCTGATAGTGATACTAGCCCTGGTTCTGAGGCTGCCATGGAAGTTGCTCAACTGGCTGTGGCTCAAGCCAAAGAGGCCAGAGAAGTACGGTCCTGTGCATCCTTTCTATTGAAGTCACGCGTGTGCATGTTTCAGTCCACGACTTACGGTAGAAGAAATAACAGGCCAACAAGAATTCGAGTAGTTCACGTGAATAGGGCTTGTACAAGTTTTTTTTTTTTTCCTGTTTTTTTGTGTTTTGGTTTTTGTTGTTTTTTTTGGGGGGGGGGGGGGGCTGCTATCAACGTTCATTAATGCTTTTCTTGTGGAAATTTCAATGGCTTGAACTTTTGATACGAATGTGTTTTACAGGTAAGCGGATTATAATTATGTTAAGGTTAAATTAATTTATAAGTTCTTATACTGGTTTAGAGACGTAGATTTTAGTTAGACTGATGTTAAAATTAAAGAGTTATTTTTTGATATTAGAAGAATTGGTTTGCTTCAAGTATGACATTTTAAAAATTATTTTGTAATAATTTTATTTACATGTTAAGGTAAAACTACATTTAAATTTTGGTCTACAAATTAGAATCAATTCCATCCGCTAGATAAGCAAGGAAATTTTAATTCCTTCAAAATCAATAATGATCCTCACGGTTGACTTCTGCGATGGAGGCGTTTAGCCATACACCACACATAATGTTATGATTGGATTATGAGCTTTCAAATGCGATTTTTTAATATTAATTGTGAGCTATATATGGATGCATTATATATATAGGGACCATTAATTCATTTGAACCATTTGCAAAAAATGAGTACACAAGTCACATAGTGGTTCTAACAAATTTGTGCAAACTCAATGTGCTACTCGCCTTATAGCTTAGGGTATCTCAGGAATTGTGTATCAGGCTAGCCATTAATGTGTTTGAGAAAAACAGAAGCACAAGATTCCCGCAAATAACAATGACTTTCTTGGCTCCTTAATTATATGCAAGTTGACGTGCTGGAGCTTAGTTACGTTGATATATGATAGGATAAACCGTGAATGTGGCCATGTCTACTAGGCGAAATAGTGAACATTATATGGAGGGAGGAGAGAAGGAGCACCGAAGATTGAAAAGGAACAAACGCGGGATGAAGCAAATGGAAATGTGCATCTATTGAAGGGAGAGACATGTGGGAGGAGACCAATGTGCTACTTCCACAACATTTTAACTTTACATACATTTGCCACATCGGCAACTTAAAATTTTACAAAATATCTGAACTCAATTTAGAACTTTTAGAATTATAATAATGCAACTCACTTTTTTATTTTTTATTTTTTAAATATCGAAATTTAAGTTGAGAGAGCTTATTGCACATGGAAGTACTTACTGAACTATTAAAAAAAATTAAAATTAAAATAATAAAAAAGACTTCAATTTAACCTCTTAAACTTTTGATAATGTGTATTTTGGCTCTTAAATTTTTAAAATGTTAGTTGTTACTTAACTATTTTATAGCATATTTACTACTAAATAGATCGTTGAGAAATATGTGAAGGTAATTCTTTTTAGGGAATTGTTTAGGCAGTTTCGAATTAAAAATTGTGGTTACGTAAAACAATTTTTAAAGTGATAATTTCAAACTTTTGACATTACAAATAATGTTTATTTAGACTTATAATATATTACTGCAACTAATCACCACTGGGTATAAGTAAAAGCTCCTACCACTTACCTTAAATTTCTTTATTTCCTTATACCTTTTAAGACAATCATTTAGTGTTATATTTACAAGTACGAAAATTTATTCCGTTAAACGTTGAGTCATTTTGCATGTTAGGGTCAAAATTTGAGAATTAAAATCAACTTTTTAAAATTATTTTAAAAGTTTAAATATATATTTTTCTTTAAAAATAATATTTAATTTATATATATTCTTAATATAAAATAATTTTAAATAAATATCTAATCATATATTATTATACTAATAAAAATATTTAATTCAACATAATAATTAAACTCTTAAAAATATTACACTTTTTAAGATTTAATATTTAACAAATGTTTATGAAAATACATAATATTAATTTTATAAAATAAAAATCTAAAAATTAGGCTGAGCTAAGCCAATCCCAACTTGACATTGGGCACCTCAACTCTGTATTTGTGAAGTATAAAAAGTCATGATTTAAAATCTGCCGAAAAAAAAAAAGAAGAAGAAAAAAGAAAGAGAAAGGTGGTTCCAAATTCCAAATCTTATCGGCGTTAGAAGAGAAGCAAAAGCACAAGAAACAATCAATGGCACTGATAACTCGGCCACAGATACTACTGCACTCTCGTTGCTTTTCTTCTTCTTCTTCTTCTTCTTCCTCCTTCAACAAACCTTCGCTGCTCTTCCGCAAGTTCCAAAATCCCTTCTTCCTGCATTGTTCATTCCCCATTCCCAATCGCAGGTTCTCATTCTCCGTCACACCCACTCTCTCCTTCTCAAATTCCACTTCTGAATCAGAATCAGAATTATGCAGCAACAGCAATTCGAATTCCATTGTTGGTGACTTACTCGATTATCTGAACGAGTCATGGACACACTTCCACGCCACGGCCGACGCAAAACGACAATTGATGGATGCGGGGTTTCAGCTTCTGAACGAGAACGAAGATTGGGACCTGAAGCCCGGTGGACGCTACTTCTTCACCCGAAACATGTCTTGCTTAGTTGCTTTCGCTGTTGGACAAAAGTGAGTGGCACTCAACCCTTTCACTTTCATCTCTTGCACAATAAAAAATTGTTTTTTTTTTTAGCACTATTATCAGTACGGATCTATTATTTGTAGCAGTTCACCATACGTCGAATTGGGTGTCTAAAACTATGTTCAAAAAATAATTTTTCTTCTTATTATTACTGTTAACGATTTGAATGTGTCTTTAGTCCTATGATGCTTTTGCTAATTTAGTGGCAAATTGTTTGTTAGTTAGTTTGGTTGATTGAATTGTGTGTTATTTATTTATTTTTTGTTAAGGTACAATGTTGGTGATGGTTTTCATGTCATTGCTGCACACACGGACAGTCCCTGTTTGAAATTGAAGCCGAGGTCTGCATCCACGAAATCGGCTTATTCGATGGTGAGTGTGCAGACCTATGGAGCTGGCTTGTGGCACACTTGGTTTGATAGGGATCTAAGTGTTGCCGGGAGGGTCATTGTGAGGAGTGGTAGCGGCAATGCTTATTTGCATAAGCTTGTCAAAGTGAAGAGACCTCTTTTGCGCATACCCACCCTTGCCATTCATCTTGACCGGTATATCCTTCTTCCATTTATGACATGATCATTGTGAATTGAGTTGTTGTTCTATTTGAACTTTGTGATGGTCAATCATAATATAAATATATTCGTACCAGTTGTACAGAGTTGCAGATAATGTGATGATTATTTTGAATTTTACAAATATTTGGATGCTAGCATTATTGTCCTAACCGAAGCAATTCATTGTGCGTTACAAACATCAAGTTGTTCGATCTGGGTAGGCTTTTGTGTTGGACTTGAGGAATTTATCTGGTTTTCTTATTCCCCCTCACCCCCAAGTATTGATTTTTTTTTCCATTACTTTTTTTGCCATATACCAATGCTCTGCCATAGAAACATGCATGCTTGCAAATTCTATGATCTGTATCAACCGCACCTATTTGTTTTGTTGTATAGCACAGTGAACCAGGATGGTTTTAAACCAAATCTAGAGACTCATCTTCTTCCTTTATTCTCAATGAAACTTGAGGAAACTTCGTTGGAGTCAAAAGAGAAGACTACTGCAATGTTGTCTAAAGCTTCTCATCATCCACTGCTGATGCGGGTAGCTATTGTTTTTCCTTCTTTCAAGTTGAATGTGAAGTACCCTCAAAGGGTTTGAACAAACAGCCATGTTCATGGATTCCATGCTTGTCCAATAAAAAGATATATTTCATACATTTAATATAAAAAAAGATATTGATTCCATGCAGCCTCACAGAAATCACACACCACAACTATTGTTCTCTTGTTTTGATTCCAATACTATCTAGTATAGTCTAGAGTGAGTAGAAGAAATAAAATTAAAAATCAAAATTCAAACTGTTTGCAAAACATGAATTGAAGTGACTTTGTAGTTGCAGTAATACGGGATATCTTGAGATGTAATTTAGAGAAACATCATCAAAGGCCTGGTACCATAGAAATCAACATAGACCTCTTCGGGTCTTGAGCACAGTCAGAAATCAATATGGTACTTTAGGCTAGAATTCTGGTTTCATAGCATGTTCTTGAGTTAATCTTGGCTGTGTTATAATAAATATCATTACCTTCCAAAATTACCACTCTTGTAGTAGATTATAGTATCTAAAAATTGTATACGACTTAATTTTAGATTATATATATTATAGGAGCAATATATACCAATGAATTGGTTGCATTGGATTTTTGAGGGTAAACGCATGGCAATGTGTGGGAAGATGTGGACCAAAGATTTTCATTCAGAGAAAGGGATGATTGCATGAGGCTAAGATAAGGGCTTTTGGCCAAAATTTTTTTATTTGCTTTCATATGAAAGCACATTTGAAAAAGAACTAAATGGTTTAAGCAGACAAACACGAAGAAAAATGAGGTAGCAAGGAACATTACGCGGAAATAATAATGACAGAATAAGTGCTAGTGATAGGCAAGACCCAATGATGAAACATGTATTTATGTGTACAGGCCATCTATTTGTTTATCAGAGACAGTGTTTTTAGTAGTTTGGATTTTAGAATAAGCTCCTAGGTCAAACTAGGTTGATCTCTTGCTGTTTAGCAATTGATATGGGTGACATGTAATACGCTTATGCTGAGAATGGAATTGTGCAACAGTTTATATGTCATGATTTTAAATTATCTATGATTTTAGTTGTAACTTACCTATCTATGCTTCTGGGCTTTAACTCTCAGGTATTGTCAGATGAGTTGAACAGTGATGTTGATGACATAGTGAGTGTTGAACTGAATGTTTGTGATACACAACCTAGCTGCCTTGGAGGTGGAAACAACGAATTTATATTTTCCGGAAGATTAGATAATCTTGCTTCAAGTTATTGTGCATTAAGGGCGCTTATTGATTCATGTGAATCTCCTGGTGACTTAGCAAGTGAGCATGCAATTCGGATGGTTGCTTTGTTTGACAACGAGGAGGTATTCTCTTCTTGATTAATTTGTATGCTCTATGTCGTGCTAGATTTTCCATTTTTGCTCACAAAAAGCACCGACTAATTGTATCCAAATGGAAGAGCCTGTGGGACAATGTAGGGTTTTAGTCACAACTATCACTATATCATCAACATATACAATCATATGGATACAACCACTGCTAGACTGCCAATAGAAAACTGAATGATCATAACTCATTCTCTTGCAAGTTGAAATATCATGATATTTCACCATTCATTTCTCAATGCTATGTCTAACTGCTGCTATTTAGGTGGGTTCAGGTTCTGTTCAAGGAGCTGGTGCACCAACCATGTTTCAGGCCATCAGACGCATAGTTGGTGACTTGGCAAATAACCATGTTGGTGAAAGTTCTTTTGAGCGCACTATTCGCCAATCATTTCTTGGTATATCATCCACTTATCACCCTTCTGCAGTATATTTCTTATATTGGTTGATACCATGGGTTCAATTCTAAAATTATGAGTCAATTGCAAAACTGCAGTTGTCAATCATGTGTGTAGCTCTTGGAAAAATGTGTCATAGGTCACCCAGAAAAACTAAAAACAAAAGGTTTCATGAGCTGCTCCAGACACACTGACCAGTTATTGCCAGATTTGTCTTAAGGGTTATGACTAAGGAATTAAAATGTCAAGTAAGATCTATTAAGATGTCAATCTAGATTTTTGGGTACAAACTAAAGAGGGGAAGAGAAAGAGCTTATGCAAGAATTTGTTTTTGGATTTAATAAAAATATGCAGTTGATTTTGTCCTGCAGTATGTAAAGGGGGGAAAAAAACTCAATGTAGAATAGTAATTTTTATTTTGGTGCATAAGCAATAGTAATTTTAATGTTCTTAAATTGGTGTTAACATAATATTCTGGAAGGGACCACTAAAGTATCTTGCGGATTCTATCTCTACCAGTGTCTGCGGATATGGCCCATGGTGTTCATCCAAATTTTATGGATAAGCATGAAGAACTCCATCGACCGGAGCTGCAGAAAGGGCTTGTTATTAAGCATAATGCAAACCAGCGCTATGCTACTAGTGGAGTCACATCTTTTCTTTTTAAAGAAGTTGGAAGAATTCATAACCTTCCAACTCAGGTAGTTTCCTTTTCCATTTGTTTTAACACAAAATGCATTTTGATGTAAATTTATAATAGAGGTATGGATACTTTGTGCTTAATGTAGAAGGCTAAAGGAAATTACTCTAATCATATTTTATACCAGTTCATTCTAGCTGACTGTATAGTTTTACCAAAGGGTAAAACAATCTTTTTTCTCAAGAAGACAGTCTTTTCGGAAGAGAACAGGTGGAAATAAAAACAAGTAATTAGTGGTCCCTTCTAGGGAATATATGTTCCTCTCTTCTCATTTCCTTTATATTTTGAACTTAATGCAATACAAACAATTCTGTACGTTTGTATTTTAAGCATGACATCAACTCCTGAACTTCTAACAAGCATTTGATGAAGAGTTTCTATGTGCACCTTCAGCCTAGTATAGATCGCCTTCATTGATGAATTAGCTTATCAGCTTCCAGTAGTTGTTGTATATGTCATAAATTTATTATTAATCACAGACCATAGGAGGCAAGTTATTTATATTACTATACTTTTCTCGAGGTGCTTCTTCCTCTCTGGGAATGCAATTTTTTAATCATTGCATGGAAGGTAGTAGAACTTGCATGAATTATCGAAAATGAAAATATGTGTAGATAAGAGTTATGTCTTCTTTTCTTTGCTTGTTGCGTATTATTATATCACATAACTGAGGCATCTAATAATTCAATTTTGCACACTTCAATGTAGGAATTCGTGGTTAGAAATGATATGGGATGTGGATCAACCATAGGTCCAATACTTGCTTCTGGGGTTGGCATCCGAACTGTTGACTGCGGAATTGCTCAACTTTCAATGCACAGGTATCAAATGGTTTTTGCATTAATTTATGACACTTATGAAAAATTTAACAAAGTCTTAGCACTTATTTTTTCTTTTTTTCTTTTTTCTCTCCCTATTTTTCTCTTCACATCCAAGGAAGAGAAAATGTCAAAATCTTCCCACTTTCTGTCCTTTCATTTCCTCTCTCTCTGTCTCTGTCTCTCTCTCTCTCTCTCTCTATTTCTCTTCAACTAAGCAAAGGGTATCTTATTGAATTTCTTCTTCTTTTCTTAATATATAAATAAATAATCTTACTGAAAAAGAAAGCAAATGTTCTTTCTTCCATGTCTCATTCATTTCTGACCCACTCCACGTATATAATATCTTTTGTCTTGAGTCTGCTCATACTTGGACTGCAGTATAAGAGAAATATGTGGGAAGGAAGATATAGACATTGCTTACAAGCATTTCAAGGCTTTCTATCAAAGCTTTTCAAGCATAGACAAGATGCTGACTCTGGATATGTGATCTGTGTTGAATATGTTCTTGCCCGTGTCTGGTACCATAGTTGCATCTGCCAGCAAAAGTGGTGATGGTGAAATCGGAACTACGCATTGACTTTGAGAGACCTTGCGTCCCTGGCTTTTCGATGTGCAAATATGAAATGAGTTCAGCTTTCCTCTATTTGATCAAGTGGAGATGTAAATGCATTAAAGCATTAGAATGTTCTAGTCAATGGTTCTTTGAAAGTTCGAGGAAATGGGTTAAGAGTGGCAGCACGAAATCTGAGTGTCTGTTCTCATATTTAAGGTTAATTACCAGCATATTAGAGGATGAAATATAACTTGAAATAGATAATCAAATAGACTAGACTAGTTATATGCCGTTTTCCCCTTGAATTGTTTACTCGTTTTCTGCTTGGAGTCTTACTGATAATTCTTCCACGAAGAGGATTTATTACTCATGACTGGCACTGGGGATGAATCAGAAAATGGATAATATTGATAACCTAAGATGACATTTGGTACGGGGGTAATCCATTTGGATTACTGGTAATATTTGATTAATTTATTTGAGGCCACAATATTACTCTGTTTGATTGGGTAACTTTATTGGCAATTCAAATTTTCAAGGTAATATAGAATTCTAAGGTAATGTATATTATTATTAATATAGTAATATGAATTGTCCCTTTAAAAGGTGATAATATGGATTACTATCAATGTGGTAATCTTTTCATTATTATTATTATTGTTGTTGTTATTGTTAGTATTAATTATTAAAAATAATATTAATTATTATTAATTAATAATAATATTATTATTAAATAATAATTATTAATAAAATTAACTATTATAATCATAATTAATAACTAAATTTTCTTATTATTATTAATTAATTAATATTAATTATTAATATTATTATAACTAATAATAATAATAATTTTATTATTATTATTATCATTATTATATTAATTTAATGTATATATTGTCTAATAATTTTTTTGATATATTAAATATGATAATATACATTATCACTTAGATTATTTATATATATCAAATACTATATTTAATATTATCAACAATTTAAAATTTGACAATCTTTTTAAATAATAATCTATATTATTAATAATTTTAATAAGCAATGTACCAAATGCCAATTAATGGTTAACAATAAAGGATGTCCTGCATTCTTACTGCTTTCCCTTGAATTTACTGCTAAGTACCGTCTGCCTTTTTCTACCCAATGCAACGGGACTACAGTGGTAGATGCAATAATTAACAGGTGGACCGGGCAATACAAAATATAGGGTGAAAATGGTCTTTGAAACATACACACAAGTAGTGAGACTTCCTCCATTGGTCATTACATCAGTTGTAGAGTGTATGAAACAGGCCATAAAATAAAAATGGATCCGTATCAAAATGATCAGACTATGATAGTTATGCACTATTATGAGGGTACAAGTATCTAGACAAATTTTCGAATTTCTCCATTGTAATTTAAAGGGTTACGCATTTGAATTTTCTGAAAATTGGCACCATTCTGCCTGCTCTCTAGTCAATATAACCTCTCGCCACACCAAGCCGGATAAGAGAGAAAAGAGAGAAGAGAGGTTGGGGGATTTGAAAGAACCACATCGTCTTAAATAAACATCTAATAAACGTCCGGACAACACTTTCAAAAGTGCCTGTCGTAGTTCAAACCGCAATGGTTTTTTTTTTTTTTGTGGGGGGGGGAGGGAGGGGGCATATTTTTGGACAAAAGAAGTTTACTAAGATGAAAGGAAAAAGCATAGGATAAAACCCTCTTTACAAAAACGAAGAAAATATATCAATAAAACAAAATTTTTTAATCTCTCGACATATTTAGGAAAGAAATTCCTCCAGACCAAAAAAACCAAAAAAAAAAAAAAACTCTGTAAAAAGATCATAAGCTCAAAACAAATGAAGACTAAACATCTAATCTTCTTATACTTGTCCGAAATTCTGTCAATAAAAACATGAGAATTACACTCCAACCAAATACCCCAAATAGTGCCATAGACTGGCATTACCATAAGGTTTTAGTTTCCTTCCATTTCCCAAAGCCAATAAAACTAGTTACTAAGAACTGATCCAAACTTCTAGGTCAAATTTAGCACTCATCAACAATACCAAACAAAGAATTCCATAAAGATTTTGCCACTAAGCAATGCAAAATCAAATGTGGGATGGATTTAAAATTCACACCACACAAAACACACATCAAGAAAAATAACCCTATGCAAACTTTGAACCTGCAACATATAATTCATATTAATTCTGTTAAGCACAAATATTCGAATGAAGAATTTTAACCTTAAAAAAGGTGTTTTGAATTTCCAAAAAAATTTATCTAGGTGAAAGGAGGTATGACTTTAGAGACCAAGATCTCTTTTTTTTTTTTTTTTGGACTATAAGACAAGGGCCAAAATGAAGAAGGATAACTAATTCTGAGAACTCCCTATTGTTTAGATTTTAGGGAAAAAAATGTGAAAGTCCCAAGAATAAATATAATCCTACACACTATAAAATTTTTGAATTAGTGAATTGTGTAGAGGGCCTAAATGATAAAGACGAGAAAATACTAAATTAAAATAAAAATCTCCTACCCAATGGCCCCCAAAAGTTGACACGAGCCATTACTTACCTTTAAGGAAAGCAGAGATTTAAAAGTAGTATAATCTTGAGAAACAAATTTTCAGAGGTTAGAACGAGAAGCTTGAGCAGCTATATTAGCACACTACCCATTTCTGTCCAAGCCACACTTCGTATAACAATGCCATCCACAAGGAGTGAGACTCCCAAAAAAAAAACGCCATAGCCTTTTATTTTTTTTTAATATGATTTGTTTGTCCAAGCAACATTAACTTTACAAAAAGACACGAGGGAGAGAAAATGAAAGCACCATATAAAAACTGCTTATAGATAGTTAATGACGAAAATCCAGGGGAAAAAAAAAAAGTTTGCAGGTTAAATATACAATGTTATCAATAAAAGCTTACACGCGTTGTATATCCAGACTATACTACAAACTTTGATGTATAACAATATGTGACTAGCGCTTGAGAAATTCCAGTCAATTTCAGCATCAAAAGTTCCAGCAATGAGGAGGCAAATGACGTGCCAAGCAAACCCTGACGCTATTTCGCGTGCTGTAGCCAAAACAAGAAAACAGAAAAAAGGCAATTGATTCCCATTCCTTAAAAGGTCGCTTGAACAAATGCTCCATTTGGATTACATATACTTGTCTCAAAATGAAGAATTACATATTGTTTTACAGTATAACTCACATGACAAGGTGCAAAAGCAAAGTAACTAACAAAAGAACTTGTAGTGATGGAATATACGAGTGAGTATAGCTGATGATTCTACTTTTTATTCGTTTACCCAATCTTAAAAATTGAAAATGATGAACTTAATAATATAAATAAGAAACAGTTGCCTAGTCAAGCAACAAGAACAATTGTATTCCCCAATATAGGTCAAGTAAACCATACCTTCATCCAAGTCAAGCACAAATGTATTCGACTCGGAATTAATTCTCAGCTCATTCTGTCATCAGCAGCAGCAATATGTGTGCTGTAAAAACTCATAACAGAAAATGCATATGCCCAGAAGGGACATTGTAATGCATGATGCAAGAAGCATTCTAGCAAGACCGAGAATGGAGAAATGGATCAATGGTTTTTCTGGAATACACAAATCCAGTCCAGTCCAACTCAGCCTATATGCCTGCATTCCGATCAGCTGAAAGAAATCTGGAGCTGCAGCAACCCATCATCTTACATCATATAACTCTGGCTGATCGGGTGCAGGCATGGCCCATGCCCCTCACCGGGGCCGGGCCAATCCAAAACTTGCATCAGGTGGTAGTTGATGAGACTGCAGTATCAAGTACATAACATAGTACAATTATATCCAAAGGAAAAGTTTTAGACTAAAGAAAATATGAAACTTAACAAGCACTCAGTG
The DNA here is from genome assembly GCA_031439585.1 of Pterocarpus macrocarpus. Lineage (NCBI taxonomy): Eukaryota > Viridiplantae > Streptophyta > Magnoliopsida > Fabales > Fabaceae > Pterocarpus > Pterocarpus macrocarpus. The sequence continues at coordinate 52,965,816 of CM062516.1, read as the reverse complement.
TTGAAATAAAGCAACCAAATTAAGAAAACCCTAAACTAATTTGTCACAAGACACGTGTACAACTCATAACCTCATTATCTAGGCATTAAAAACCAACCATGTCTTAAAAAATATGGTATTAGGGCATAATTAATGTAGATGGGAATTAATAAGTAAGAGATACAGTAAGTCACATCGAAAACACCTTTCAAAACATTGTATAGGACTTGACCGTACACAAACTGGAGATCTTTTTAAAAGAAAAGAAAAGAAAAGAAGAGGGGGGAGGGGGCTCATAATTCATACCTGTGCAAAGTGCTGGTGAACAGGTTCGTGATGGATAAAAGGCATTGGTCGCTGACAAGAATATTGAGATGAATTAAAATACAAAGTCGGTGAGCAATGTCCACCAACTTGACTAGGATTAAATGGTGACATCATGGTGTCTGGATGTCCATATCCCATTCCAGACGGTGTTGATGGTGGAGCCCATGGGCCAGGCACATGCTGTAGAAGAGGTCGTGAATGGTGTTCAGAAGAAAGCTGGGGTCCATGAGTGGATCCAAGCTGTGGAAACTCAGTGTTGTAATTCAGTACTGATGTATACATTGGCTGCAGGGTGTATGATCCTCCATTGAACCCAAACCCAGGATCAAATCTTTGCATGTACCTGGTATGCCAGTCACAAGAAAATGATCAGGTTAATCTATACTCCAACCACATGTCAACCTTTACATTTATTAGAATTACAATTATTGATAGGACATAATAACATACAAAACATGTCAACAATTAAAACCTTAATAATGACAAGCACATTAAATGATAAAATCCCATTTCATCCTGATCCAAAGACGCAAAATCAGATGAGTTATACATACCTCTAACACCTCTAAAGCTTTAGAACCAGGAACATCCATTACAAAACAATAAAATGCATAATTTATTCTGAGAACTTAGGAGGTAGGACTTAATGGCCAACTTATACAATAAAAACAACAATAAAGCCTTTTCCCCACTAGGTGGGGTAAACTACATAAACCGAATGACACCATTGTATAATGTATCCTATCATACAGCATGTCTAAAGACAAGCTATGTCCTTCTTACTGACTTTGTCTAATGTTTTTCCTGGTTTCTCTCTACCTCAATATATTGGATTACCCTCCATCTTATCTACTCCTCTTTTTGTGGCATCTATGAGACCAAACTACCTAAAACAAGATTTTGCCATCTTTTCCATTATAGTTGCTACTCCAACTTTCTCTCCAATGTATTTATTCATGATCTTATCTTACTGTGTCTAATCATCCAACGCAACATTAATGGCCAACTTATACATAGGTAAAACACACTTCACTCCATGATGAAATTAGTAGTTATAACCTAATGGTCACATTCTGAACACTGCTGTTTCTAGTTTGTATAACCCCAAAACAATTTTATTAACTAGCTATTAACAAGTTGGTGACATCATGTTTTGGGGCTCTTTAAGCAATGCAATGGCGTACTGGCAGAAAAAAGAAGGGGGAGGGGGATGCCAATGAGATACTTTTAAACACTAACACTAGGTACCATTGCAATTCAATCAATATGCAGAAAAGTCAACTTCTAATCAGCTATGATATATAACTCTCACAAACATATTTTAGTATAACACAATAGTTACAATTGTTTTACATTATTCAGAAATATGATAACATTGCTGCTATTATATTTTAATATTAAAATATAGTAACATAACAATTATGCCAAACATCCAAGGTTTGAAAAGCACTTGCAAATAAATAAGGAAATCTGGCTTTTTTGTTAACCAAAGCCAATAATCTATATTCGAATATTAATTCAAACATAAATTAAATCCTCAAAAAGACATGACTGCTAGCTAATATCCTGAAAATGTGCAAAGAAGTTTAATACATGCTCAACAATTGTCCAAACTTTGAGAAGAGATGGAAAAAGGAATAAGAAGTAAGGATGTTGGAATTTGATAGTGTTTCAAATCAGAAGCAAACAGACATGCTGAACAAGAGAATCTTCACTGACAAGTATGGCACGTTAGCTCCTACCAGAAAATAATTCACATGAAATATGCATATGTAACAGGTCTGCACCCCACAACTAGAACATTCCCAAACCTGATATATTATCAAAATAGGAAGAAACATATCTGAATACCCATGGCATATAACTGGTATAATGATGGTGACAGAGCCAAACCATTGAAATTTGACGACTCAAATTCTAGAGAAAGAGCAACAAGAAAACAGGGTTACAAATTCTAGCAGACAAGCAAATGACTAAAAGATGGCAAAGGGTAGACATACCTTTCATAACTCCTATCATAATCAGGATCCTTGCGGTCAACTTCACGGTCCCGAAATATAGCTACCCTATTACTTTGCCTGTATCTACCAACTGGCTCCTTCTCTGTCCTACTTCTAGGCCTACTGTTATTTGTTGAAGACTCAACCAGCCCCCTACAGGAACTGATATCAGATACAGAAGTAGGTCTAGCTTCCATCCTAGAAACCCCCAAAGAACCAAGTAAAGTGTTATCCTGCTTCCTTAACTCACATTCTGACTTCCCACCCACAATACCACCATTATTGCTCGAACTAAAGATCCTTGCACGAGCCCTATTATACTCCTCTTTTCTCTCTTCCACACTTTTAGAGCTGCTACTTTTTACCGAATTTGAATTTACAGTGCTAAGAACTTGTGTCTGCTTCTGCGGCCTTTGTTTAATTGCTACTTTCATAACAGCATTGTCTTCCGATGATAATTTTACTGGGATGTCTGCAAGGCGAATAAGAGGGGGCTTACATTCAGATGTTTTGCGGACAATAATTTTTGACCCAGAACCATCTGGTAAACTATTATCCATTAAAACCATTGACTGCAATGAGTAATGCTGAGCCACCCGGTGTGCAGCCAACCGTAAATAGGATGTTGGCAGCTGCTGAAATTCAAGCTGCTGTTGACTAGGATCACAAATAAACTTCTCAACATCTTGCTCCATCCGCAAAACTGTAATTAAATTAGAAACCTTAATCAGTTTTGCAAGATATATCATTCTATGAACGTAAAGCTTCACTAGGACTGAATCACATAACAATATAACATAAAAAATAAAAATAAATTTATAAGTGCATAACTAAGTCATTATAACAGTAGAAAGCAAATGTATATGCATAGAGGAACCATAGAACATTCAGAGTCAAATTTTGACAGATCTGTCCCCCCCCCCCCTCTCTCAATTTTCTGTTTGGATGGGGGAGACAATGGCATTCCTACATTACTAAAAAGAAAGATTAAAATCCCAAGAAAAAGAATATCGACACATTGACACCAAAACGAAATTCTTAACCATGAAGAAAGAGACAAAAACCAATGCCAGAAATCAGTACACACAAACACACACGCTCTCACCAACAAAAATACAAATTAGATAAAAATAACAGTCAAGAAGCAGCTTGGTTGGTATTTCATATCCACCATATTTACTGTAGCTACCATTTGATTTTGATCACATAACTTCCCGCTTGTACACAAACCAATGACATAAACTAAGCTCACATATCCCACCAGGACAACGAAACTCGCGTCCACAAATACTTATAACAAAACCCTAATTTCAATAAAACATTGCTCTGATTAATGCACACAGATAAACTAATTTAGCAATCAGCTCATATCAACACATACCCGAAAGGCGTTCGCGAGGGTTCTGAATGGCTTCGCGTAGGAACTGATCAACCTGGTTGATGATGTCATCAGAGACCTTCTCTCCACTCGAAGAAGAAGACGAAGATGATGAAGGTGGTTGTGGAGGTGGAGCATCATCATCATGAGGAGGCTCGCGATAAGGCTTGGAGGAGAGGGTGAGCTTCAATCGGTTCATGGATTCGTCCAAATCGGCGACCTCCCATGACTCGGGGGCTCGCAGGTCCTCTGCAGAGCCCTCCATGGCAAAGTTGAGAGGAGAAGAAGGAGAGTTTGGTAAGGTTAGAGAATGGGACGATTCATCAGAGAAGCCCTCTGGGGTATGAGCTTGAAACCCTAGATCTTTGCGTGGTGAATTTCATGAGATGATTGAGCTGAGGTTAGGGTTAGGGTTCGAAACGTGCGATTTTGGAATTGGGGGGCAAAGTGACTGACGAGAAGTTGGTGCTGGAGGAGGAGGTGATAGGGTTTGACGACAATGGAGGTCGAAGAAAGCATCTCCACGTGTCACGCGCAATCATAAGGATACTCGACAAAATTAGCTCGACAAAAAATATAATAATTTATTATTATTATTATTATTTTATATGTTTACTCAAAAATATCATTTTCAATTTTAAAATATTTACTTAAATTTAGTTTAAATTTTATCCAAATATTCAATAATTTCAGCAAAAATATCATTAATATTTTATATGTACAAGGTCGATTTATATAAATTACAAACTAATTTTCACTTGACAATAAGAATATATATAATAAATCATTTATTCTGTTGACTCTATCTTTGTAGATTAGTTTAATAATTAAATAAATTTATTATACTTAGTTTACTCATTATTTTGCATAAAATAGATTCTCCTTTTAAAGTGCGTTTGAATTGGCTATATATATATATATATATAAAAGAAAGAACACTTTTTTTTTTAAATGCTTTTATATATTTTTTAGAGTATTTTATTTTTTTTAAAAAAATTGTAATTAAAAAAGCCAATTTACTATTTTTTTTCAAACCAGTTATACCCAACTTATGACCAAATAAAAGTAGAAATAATTTTTAATAAAATTATTTTTTAAATATATCCTTGACCTTTATTAATAATTACAATTCATATTATCTTCTTTTTATCTTTATCAAAATATAATTTTCTCTCCTCTTTTAAATATCCACTTTTGTAATTTAGCAACAAAAAAAATACTTTTATTTATTTTTATCCAAACAAAATTATAAATAATTTTAATAATTAAAAATACTTCTCATATAATTTATCCAAACATAAATTAACTTCTTCAAAATAAAACTCTACTGAAAAAAAAATTTAATAAACTTCTTTTAAAGTGTATCCTAATGCACCCCTAGTCCCATAGTCAAATGCTTCTTACCTTGGATCGGTCTTCCCAAGCAATGATCTTCGGTAATTGATATAAATGTAGTCCCACATTCATATTTTTGTTGAGTAAACCCTAGTTTGGTCCCTGACAATTTTAGGGTCAGACAACTTAATCCCTAACAAAAATAAATTGATCCATTAGTCCCTAACAATGTAATCCATCAGACATCTGTTTGTCCCTGACGTTTCCCTAACGAAGCAATGCACGTTGTAGTCCACCGTGGCTTTAAATGACCTCGTTTTGTGTCCTTGAAAGCAAAGTTGGATGATAAAGTGTTACGTAAACCACGATGTCGTTTATAGTCTTGTAATGAGAACCCCCAATTTCTCGCTAATCTCCGCCCTTGATATCATGGTAAGACCCCCTCAACTCCCTCTATATTACAATAAACCCTTAATCTCCACCATTGAATGATTAAGAAAGAATACGAATTCAATCTTGTCATCTATACGTAGCTGGTATTGCATCGTTGGTGGTTACACAAGGAGGAGTCTTTTCGCGCCACAGTGGGTAAAGGTAGTGAAGCAGCTTTGAAGTATTTCCTTGATAAGAAAAGAGAGAGGTCAATGAAAGTTTAGTCATAAAAATATTGCCCAATGTGGTCCCAAAAGACTTGTTTTATGCTTAAAAAATTTGTGTGTGTGTGCTTTGCGGTTGGCCAATGGGGTGCATGTGTGTGTGTGTGTAATAAATGAGTTAAATATGGTTGGTGTCTCTCTATGTGTGTCAAATATTGCATTGTGTTATTGTGGTCCCTGAGTGTGATGGTTTTGTTTTTCATTCTTTATCTGATTTACAGATGACTCAGCACATTAGTATGGTCTTTCACCATTAGGGTAGGTTTACAAGAGACCCAAATAACAAGTTGCAATATGTTGATGGTTTGGTTGAACGTAAGCCTAGGCTGGATATAGACTACATAAATTTGTTTGATATACAAAATTTGTTCAAGGATATGGGATATGACCTGTATAAGAGTTACAGATGGTTAAAGCCTGACAGCAAGGATCTTGACATAGGTTTAAGGCCTTTAAATGGAGATGCTGATATCAATGAGATATGTAGATGTGGTATTTTAGCTGGGAAAGGAAAGGGAGAGAATGAGGTGCATTTGTATTTTGAACACCTTGTACATGAGCTTATTGAGGTGGATGTGAATAAGAAGATTTCTGACCTAACTGATAAAGTTGCCATTGAAAGGGTGGGTGAGAAGGTTAATGTGGTCAATGAAGGGTTGGGTGAAAAGGTTGTAAGTGGCAATGAAGAAGTGGAAAAAAAGGTGTGAAGAAGATAGTGCTTCAGGGAAAGAAGTGGATTTTAGTGATTCAGGGTCTGATGATGATAGTATAGTAGGTTTAGATAGCAACTCATCCTCGGATTATGGCTATAAAAGTGCAAAGGATGAGTTGTACAAACCTGATCCAAGAGAAGCAGAGTCTGAGGATGAAGAAGATGAGCCTACACCTCAAAGGAAGCAAAAAAGGCAAGTCAAGGCACAAGAAAAGAGTGAAGTGGGAGCCGATCAGAATCAAGCAGGTAAAGGCAAAGGGGTAGACAAATCTGATGCTATAGTTGGAGAAAATCAACCAAGGAAAAATATGGAACAAGAAAAAACTGACACTGATGCAGTTAAGAGAGTAGGAAAGAAAGCTCAGGCTAAGAAAAAATCTGCAAGGAGAAGTCAAGGTCCAGTGAGGATTTTGAGAATTGAGGATTTGAGTAAAGATGAGGTGGCAAATGTCCCAAGTGATAAAGACAAGTATGATTACATTTCTGAAGAGCCCCAATCCCCTCTAGCCTCTGATGATGATGATAGTGGGTATGTATACCCCCAATTCAATGAGGGTACTTTGTATGGAAAAATCTAGCTAGGTATTGGAATGGAGTTTGTGAACTTAGAGCAGTTCAAGAATGCTATGAAAGATTACAACATTAGCAAGGGCAAGGTGTTTAAGTGGGTGAAAAATGACAAATTGAGAGCAAGGGCAAAGTGTGCTAGTGAAGGTTGTCAGTGGATGATATTTTGTGGTTTTAATAGCAATAGGAAGAGCTTTCAAATCAAGACCTTTAATTCTGAGCACACTTGCTGCAGAGAATTTCAAAATAAAAAGGCTGATACAAATTGGGTGATTAAGAAGCTAGGCAAGAAACTAAGGATACATCCTCAGTTGAGACATTCAGAGGCCTTTTACCACATGAAGGAGGAGTATAATGTCCACATAAATCATAAGTAGATTTATAGGGCTCTAAAAAGGGCAAGGCATTTGGTAGAAGGATCCGAGAAATAACAATATAGTAGGCTATGGGACTATTTGCATGAGCTGTTGAGAAGTAATAATGGCAGCATAGCAACAATGGAGGTGATTCCCCAACCTGAAGCCCCCCCCCCCCCAATTCCATAGAATGTACATATGCTTGGATGCCTGCAAGCAAGGATTTAAAGCTGGTTGTAGACCATTCATAGGGTTGGATGGATGCTTTTTGAAGGGGTATTTTGGAGGGCAATTGCTATCTGCAATTGGCCAGGATGCCAATAATCACTTTTATGTCATAGCATATGTTGTAGTTGATAATGAAACAAAGGACAATTGGAAGTGGTTTCTCACTTTTCTCCACGAAGACTTGGGTGACTACCATAGGCATGGGTGGAACTTTGTCTCAGATCAACAAAAGGTAATGAATTCAGATCCTTGCTAGCATATTTTTATTGTTATTTCTGATATGCTTTCTGATATGCATAGAATTTATACGAATTGGTCCTTGATAATTGGCATTTGAGACAAAGTGATCCCTGACATATCACATATTAAGACATCCTCCACAAAATGTCACAATGGACACATTACTCCCTGTAACTTAATATGCTGCATTATTATTGTTTTTGTGTTACTCATTAATTGTGTTGTACAGGGGTTAATACCAACCCTGCAAGAAGTCATGCCAGGGGTGCATCATAGAAACTGTGTGATGCACATATGAAAGAATTTTATCAAGCAATGGAAGAATAAAGAAACAAGAGGAATTGTTTGGGAGCGTGCCAAGTCTCTGACGGAACCACAGTTCCATGCTAGCATGGAGAAATTGAAGAGGTTGAATGTGAAGGCTTGGGAGTATTTGAACAAGCTTGATCCTCGAGCATGGGTCAAAGCTTACTTTAGTCCATGGCCAAAGGTTGACAGCATAACAAATAACAATTGTGAAGTGTGGAATGCCAAAATCCTAAAGTATAGGAACAAGCCAATATTGACAATGTGTGAGGAGTTAAGGTGTTATATCATGAGGAAACATGCCTCCCACAAGAAGGCTTTGGAATCATACATTGGAAAATTAGCTCATGTGCAATAGCAAAGATTGGAGAGGGAGAAATTAGAGAGTAATAAGTGGACTTCTCAATGGTCAGGGGATGGTCCAGGATCAATTTTTGAAGTTTCAAGATTTGGAAACAAAGTCAAGATGGATTTGTTTGGCAAATTCTGCACTTGCAACTTTTGGCAATTAACAGGGATGCCCTGCCACCATGCCATTACTGCATTGGCATATAAAAATCTAAGGGCTGAAGATTTTGTACATCATTGGCTAACCATGGATGCCTTCCATGACACTTACTCCCACTCTATATCACGAGTGAATGGAATGCAGTATTGGAACACTACAGAATACAATAAGCTTGAGCCACCAAAGATTAAGAGGCCAATTGGTCGTCCAAAAAAGCGAAGGAGGAAGGAAAGTAGAGAGCAGATTCCTGGAAATAGTCACAAGTTGAAGAGAACATATGAGATAACTTGCTACAAATGTGGGCAAGTTGGTCATTACCCAAAGACAAGCAAGGGGCCATTTATTCCTAATGCTAAACCAAGATGGCCCAAAAGAAAGAAAGCATCAAATGCAACAAGTGAGGTTCAAACTCAAGATGAAATTTTCCTCACACAATCTCATCCTCAACCAGAGAATATTTCCCAGGTACACATATATTGTGTACTTTCAATATATATACAATATGAGATTTGGTTTGATGCCTTACATTGTCTATTGGCGGCTTGAGCAGGGTATTGAAGCCCCAAGAACTGCAGTAACAGCAAATGTAGCTCCAGTAGCAAATGAACTTACTGCAAGTTCTGTATCTACAACTAATGAAGTTTCTCCAAAAACAAATTTGCCAAAAAGGAAGAGGATGGGAGAGATAAGGGTTCATTGCTGTTATTCATTTTTTGTTATGTTTATTATTGATTATTGTTAGTGTTGAAAACAATAATTGTTCTACTTTCTTTTGGCAGGTTTTAGATGGCAATACCAAAACTACCCAACAAGTAGAAGCTAATGTTGAAAATGTTAATGTTAGTCATGCTAACTATCTTGATTTTTAATTATAACATGTTAATGTGATAAGTAGCTTTAACATTTTCTCTCTTGTTGCATATTCAGGCTGCTCATGGGAGTGCATTTGTTGATTGTCATGACTATAATGCCTATGTACATTTCCTAAACCCTTTACATGTATTTATCACTTTATGAAATTTTTTTCTTATTAGTTTATTTTATACATATTTTAGGTTTCTCCGCCTGCAATTAGGCCCCCCAATCAAACCTGCAAAAAGGCCATCCCAAATAATTCCTACTCAACCAACCATGATGCCACCACATCTTAAGCCACCGCTTGTGAGGCCACCACTTGTTATGCCTCCACATTTAATAAGTTTTAGCTATATATATCAATTACAATACATATAGCAATTATCTTTACTGAAACTTTTTTTTTTCAATTAGCCTGTTGCTGCTAATGAGACAACTGCTAAGGAGCCAAATAAAGGAAGCCTTCCCCCTGGTGAGCCATGTGCCACTTCTACTCTTGGAATATCTGAACAAACTACTGCAGCCACAAGCATAGGGACAGGGTCAAGGCCCTTCAAGTTCATGCCAACCCCAGGATTGAGTCCACATCATTCGCCCAAGAACTAATAGTAGTAGTAGTTGGTCTTTTGGAAATCAACTTGTTTTCTTTTGGTTGTTAATAGTTTTTTTGACAATCAATAGCTGTAAATTATTTTTGGAATATGTTTTTTGCTGTTGTAAAGGCTTGTCAAAATAGTTAATGACTATGTATAGCCAATACTCTTGACATTAGATATCACATTTTGTAAACGTCCTTATGATCATAGGACATTTTCTTTTGTAACCATTGTCTTAGCATATGACATGAGACATCAAAATAATATTTGGATGTAACCAAGTTATTTTGATAACTATTCAACGAATCATTTTGGTATATATCTCAGATTGTGGTTAATCAGTCTTCACTATTATTTCATATTCACTTTGCTGTTTCACATATAAACGAAAGCATAATAATCAATATGAACAAAATCAAACTTGCATTTATCAATTCCTTCAAACTATAAATGGTGTAGGCTATTGCATAGCAGCTCACTATCCCCAAAATTAGCCTAACTATCTATACCAGATGCTAAACCTACATTACTTCAACCTAAACAAAATTCCAATACTTCTTACAAGCAAAATCATCCCTAACAACCCTATGAAAATTACCAAAGACACCTAATCGATTGCTCTACCATATCAAAGTGGTCCTTTATTTCCTTATCAAAGTGTTCCTTCATTTCCTTAGCAAAGTGTTCCTTCAGCTCTTTTTGCATGATACTCAGTTTCGCTTCTACCATTGCATTGTTAGATTCACCATCCTCTAACCATTGGAAGAATGGACAATAAGGCTTTTTTTCCTGCACAAATTCAAAGTGGTCAGTACAATAGGGGCATTGCAAGTTTACACTTTTAAATGAAAGAAACTATATCACTGACTTAGAAATAGGGGCATCCCAGAAATGGTCTTTGTGGATTCTTTGATGTTTTTGATATATAGATAATTGCATTCCTCCCGCAATGGCACCTCACATCTCCAACTGTGCTATGAGAGTTTATAATCCTACTAGTTGCACTGCCACCCCAACTACCCTCAGCTAACCGCTATCCTTGTCGATTAACCAATGGTGACCCATATGCACTCATTTTTCCTCACCAATTTCAACAAATTTTGGGTTGGACAATTTAGAGATTTAGGGTTGCAAAGCTTCTATAGTTATTAGATAAGAACGAAAGGCTTGAAAGAGATTATAAGTGCTCCCCAATTCAAGGGCTCCAAAACGACATCATGCCTTATGTGGCATTTCATTATTCAACTCTTCTTTAAACGAACAAAACGATATCATTTAAAACCACAATGGAGTGCCACGTGCACAGCTTCGTTAGGGAAGATGTCAAGGATGAACGGATGTCTGACGAATTACATTGTCAGAGACTAACGGATCAATTTATTTTTGTTAAGGACCAAATTATTCGACCCTAAAATTGTCAGAGACCAAACTGAGGGTTTACTCTATTTTTGTCAGATGACCATTGATTTTGCAACAAATACCATGAGACGTCTAATTTTTTTTATTTTCCAAGAAATATATCCTCATACCAAAATAATCCTATTTAGGGACACTAAAATGTAAACAGCTCTACCAATTGAAACAAGAACCGTGATTCATCACATTATATAATGGACTAACCATTAATCACAAGACCAAACCGCCGTGCTCAGGCCACCAATAATTTTCTACACAACACAATTCCTTTTAAAAATGTCAGTTTTTCATAATTAAAGGTATGCTGTCGAAATATTTTTTGTAATGTTTTTACCCATTCCAATTGGTTAATTCAACATTTTCACTATAAGAAACCATCAAATCATCGGCCAAGTATATGCAGCATTAATCTTGACACGAGAGAGAGAGAGAGAGAGAGAGAGAGAGAGAGAGAGGCACAGGTGGGTTTTTTTTAATTTTTTATTTTTGGGGGGGGGGGGGGAGGGGACGGTAAAAAGGTGCTAACAGATATAGTTGAAAAAAAAACATTGCTAATAGATGGAAAATAAGGAAATGAAGAAAAAGAAAAATTAGAAATGAGTTAAATATACAATCTCGTACGTATCCACAGAAGTCAGTCATTTATAATACATGAGGTTAGGGATAATTCACCACACAATACTGTAAAGTATAACGACTAGTGACTAGAGCTTAAAAAAACTACAGTTAGATCTCAGCATCAAAAGTTCCTGCAATCTGAGAGAAACTTACAGGCCGAGGTCTTTTACCGCAAACCCTTGAGCTCTTCAGGGAGCTGTAGCCAAAACAAGAAAAACACATCAATTTAAAAAAAAATTATTGACAAAAAAAAGCAATTGATATTCATTCCTTTATGCTTGAACAAATTCTTTGGCCTTGCCTTCACTCAGCTTGAAATGAAGAATTGGAAAGGCGTAAAGTGTGAAGTAACTAGAAAGCAGTGATGGAACATGAATTAGTATCACTGGTGATTCCACTTTTTTTCTTCTACCCAATTTTAAGAATGAAATTGAGGAACTTTGAATATAAATAGGAACAATGAATTACCCAATCAACTTGAAAGAACCGTATACTAAAGTATAGGCTAAGCAAAGCATACCATCAACCCAGACAATCACAAATTTCTTCGACTCTGAAGAACTCCTCGAGTCACTCTACTTCATGATCAGCAGCACGTGTGCCCCAAAAGCTCTTCAGAAAATGCATGTCCACAAGGGACAGGTCATGCAAGATGCTCGAAGCATCCTTAGTAAACCGAGACTGGAGGAACGGATCAATGTTGGTCTTTCTGAAATACAAAGATGCATCCCAGCCCAACTCGGCCTATATGCCTGCATTCCAATCAGCAAAAAGAAATTTGGAGCTGCTGCATCAGCCCATCATCTTTCATCATATATATCTCTGGCTGATTGGGTGCAGGCATGGCCCATGCCCCTCACCGGGGCCGGGCCAATCCAAAACTTGCATCAGTTGGTGGTTGATGAGACTGCAGTATCAAGAACATAAATCAAGTATAATTAGATCCACAGGAAAAGTGAAAACTAAAGAATATATAATAATTGACCAGCATTTGATGCCCCCACAAAGCAGCAAAAAATTGAAACTTTTTTGTTATAAGATACATGAAAGATACAAATGCATCATTATCCTCGTGCATTAAAAAAAAAAAAAAAAAAGCATTTCTTCAAAAGTAGGAGTAACCTCATTAAATGCTAAGGAAAAATATCCCTATAAAATTTTATGATTGGACTTATTGGTTAATGGTTGTACCTCTTTGGGTCCTTCTTGCATGCATTCTAAGTGTGTGGGCATGCAGACTTATCAGTTGCTTACAAGAAACAGGAGACAAAGTGTATGATAACAAGTAAAATAAAAGCTGAAATTGCCATCAGATTAAAAAAAATTGTGCCTCCAAGGTGAAATTGGACACTTCCCCTTAAGCTTTGTACAGTAAGGTGGTTTATGTAAGTATGTAACTAAAGCTTTACATACTACTTAAGAATTGCTTCAGTTAAGGTCATGTAAATAGTACAAAAAACTCTAGGCGAAACATTAAGTCACAGAGACACAGAGATGGAAGCTATACACCTTGTTAAAACATTGTATAGGAATTGACCAATCACAAATTGGAGAATTTGATGGGTGTTATACCTGTGCAAAGGGTTGGTGAACATGTTCATGATGGATAAAAGGAATTCCAGGGCGCTGTAAGGGATACTGAGATGAATGCAAATACAAGGTTGATGAGGAGTGTGCACCAACTTGGCTAGGATTAAATGGCGACATCATGGACTCTGGATGTCCATATCCAATCCCAGCAGGTGTTGATTGTGCTGCCCATGGCCCAGGCATATGCTGAGGAAGAGGTCTTGGTTGGTGATCAGCAGAAACCTGGGGTCCATGAGTGGATCCAAGCTGTGGAAACTCAGTGTTGTAATTTAATACTGGTGTATACATCGGCTGCATGGTGTATGACCCACCATTGAACCCAAACCCAGGATCAAACCTCTGCATATACCTGCTATGCCAGTTAGAAGAAAGTGATCAGGCTAATCCGTACTCCCACCATATTTCAGCCTTAATAATCATCAGTTTTACAGTTAAAACATAGAAAATACGACACTTTTCACTAAAAAATAGTAGAAAGAAGTTGCATAAGAAATCAAAAAATGATGATATATATTATTGATTATTCAATATTCATATAATGAAGATGTATATAAAATTAAATCTTTCTATAACAGTAGTGCTGGCAATCTCCTGAAAATGTGCATTGGAGATCTTTAAAAAAAAAAAAAAAAAAAAAATGCTTAACACATGTCCAAATAGCTTGAAGAGTTGAAGTCAGGAATGTGACGATGTCGGAATTTGATAGTGTCTTTATTCAGATACAATCAAACATGTTCAAAAAGAAAATCTTCAATGCATAATCATGGCTGGTTAGCTCATAGCAGTGAGAGAATAGACTGACACCAAATATAGATGTCTGCATCCCATAACTAAATAATCCTTGAACGTGCAATCTGACTAGGAATAGAGACATAAAAATTTATTATCACTCTAATGGCAACAGCATCAAAATCTGTATTTTGAAGAACGGGGAACAAGACAACAAAGTCACAAATTTTAGCAAGAGTACATGACTAAAAAATGGTAAAAGGCACACATACCTTTCATAGCTCCTATCATAATCAGGATCCTTGCGGTCAACCTCGCGGTCCCGAAATATAGCCACCCTATTATTACTTTGCCTGGACCTACTAACTGACTCCTTCTCTGCCCTACTTCTAGCCCTACTGGTATTAGTTGAAGACTCTACCAGGCCCCTATTGGAACTAACATCAGATACAGAAGCAGATTTATCTTCCACCCGAGGAATGCCCATGGAGCCTTTCAATGAGTTATCCGGCTGCTTTGACTCGCATTCTGGCTTCCCACACACAGTACCACCACCACTATTACTTGAACTAAAGATCCTTGCACGAGCCCTATTATAATCCTCTTTTCTCTCTTCCACACTTTTAGAGCTGCTATTCTTCACCGAGTTTGAATTTGCATTGCTAAGAACCTGCGTCCACTTTTGCGGCCTCTGTTTAATTGCAACCTTCATATTCACAACAGCATTGTTTTCTGATGATAATTTCACTGGGATGTCCGCAAGGCGAACAGCAGGAAGCTTACATTCAGAACTTTTGCGAACAATAATTCTTGACCCAGAACCATCAGGTAAGTTATTATCCAGTAAAACCATTGATTGTAATGAGTAATGCTGAGCCACCCGGTGTGCAGCCAACCGTAAATAGGATGTTGGGAGCTGCTGAAATTCAAGCTGTTGCTGATAAGGATCACGAATAAACTTCTCAACATCTTGCTCCATCCGCAAAACTGGATAAATTAAATAAGAAACCTTAATCGGTTTAGTAAAATATATCATTCTAGGAATGTAAAACTTAATTAGATCCAACACAAATAAGTGAATAACATACAACTAATGCATTATAAGTGTATAATAAAGCCAATAGAAGTTCAGAGCAGCAGCAAGTAAATGTATCACAGAAGAACCATAGAATAGAAGTGTCATATTCTGAATAATTTTTGCATTTTCTGTTGGATAGAAGAGACATAATCATTCCTAAATATAAAAATATTAATCACCACAGAAAATAAGTTATCTACACATTCCCTCAAAATTCTAAAAATCAGCAAGCAACAGAAAAAAGCCCATACCACAAATTAGTGTCTACAAAGCACATGCTCTCAACAACAAATGTACAAACTAGTTAAAATTGAAAGGAATAATGCTAGATGTCCCAGGTTTCGTAAGCCCAGACAGAGTACAAACACACTTTAATTAATGCCAACTGTTTTTAATTTGAAAACATAATAAAATAAAAGAGTTTTGCTAACAAGTACCAGACTCTTGTTAAGGATTTGAAAGAGTAAATAATAACATGAAATGTAGCACATTTAGAGCATTTAATAGATTAAAAACCTAAATAAAAATTCTACTTTCCATGCAATAATTTCCTTTTCTTTAATGCTTAACAAGTGCCCTAGGGCAGCAGTAGTTAGCAAAACCCGAAATGAAACAGGAAAACTGTCAAGTAAAATAAAATCTCGGGGTCATCTGGATACAAGAATGTCAAGCTATATAATGTTTCCTAATTGAAAATCAGAGTAAAATAGCAGCTTGGTTGGTAACGGTTTTTCAAGTGGGGGCCGGATAAAAGAGCATGCTGGAATTCTTTATCTGACCAGACCACGCAATGACATATTTATCCTAGCACCGTTTTAATCACAACCTTAGCTAACAACCAGCTCCCAAATTCACTCCTCATTATAACTCACAGCACTAATTGACTGCACATATATACAAATATCCAGTCCAAGACAATTTCTCACACTCCCACTAAACCTATAGCATATAAATCATCTCCCCCAAACTCATCACACATAAATTTAACCCCCATCACCTAAGGAACTGTAATTCACAAATGAAATTAGGCTATTTCTCCCAGACTCGAAACAAAAAGCACATCGCCTGGAAACACATTCTAAACGCCCTCCTCTCATTAACTCATCCGAGTAAAACACATACAAGATTAATCGCACACCAACGAACATTAAACATCATAAAAAAAAATTAATAAAAAAAGGAAGGAAGGAAGAAAGAAAAGCTTACTTGAAAGGCGTTCGCGAGGGTTCTGAATGGCTTCGCAGAGGAACTGATCGACCTGGTTGATGACGTCATCTGAGACCTTCTCCCCGCTCGACGAAGAAGAAGAACACAAGGACGAAACAGACGGCGCCGAAGACGAAGACGAAGATTGTGGTAGTTCTGGCGGTAGGGCATCATCATCATCATTAGCAGGTTCGCGATTAGGATTGTTGGAGTGTTTGTTGGCGGAGGAGGAGAGCAAGAGGTTCAATCGGTTCATGGATTCATCCAAATCGGCGACCTCCCATGACTCCGGGGCTCCCAGATCCTCCGCAGAGCCCTCCATTGAAGAAGAAAGAAAGAAAGAAAAACTACTCGTGAAGAGAAGAGGAAGAGGATTTTTGTGGAGGGCTAGGGAATCGAACCTGGTGGTGAAACCGGAGGAGGACTCTGCTGCGCGGCGAATTTCATCGGAGAGGGTTCGGGGTTAGGGTTAGGGTTGGCAATTGGCAATTGGGAATTGGCATTTGGGATTTCGGAATTGGGGAGGGGGAAGTGATTGAGAAGGTGCGAATGAATGCGAAGCTGAGATAGGGTTTCAGCCTTTGAGGTTGACCAACAGCATCTCCCACGTCTCCACCACACTTCTAATATTAACCGCTGAAATTACCATGGATTTAATTTAGGATGATTACTTCGGCGTATCCAATAACTGGATCGCGCCGAAATATATCATGATGTGGCAAATTTTTATTGATTTCTTTATCTTTGTCACCGCCCAATTAATATATTTAAAATATTATATTTATTAAATTTTATTTATAATATGGGGGATTTTCTGTTGAAGCATTCATAATGTACTTCATGGTGGAGCGTTGAGTTGAGCCAATTGTAGTGTTACAGGTGTTATGTGGGCCAGTAGCTGGTCAAAATTGACTAGGAGGGATAGAACGGTATTTATGAAACGCACTGCTTCGGCTTAGTAGCATAACAAGTTAATGGACGGGAATGAAGTGCACCGTTTTAATTAGTTTTGCAAGCTGACTTTTGATTTTTTTATTTTTTTTTATTTTTATTTTTTTATAACCAGGTTGCATTGTGACCATCTTCAACCCCCATGCCAGCATTGTCGCCGTCAATGAACAGATGGCCAAAGTGGTATTGACCATTGTGCAGGAGATGTTCTCGTTGTGTCCCCATCTTGCCAGCCACTTAAACTTGGACCACCGACTGTGAAGGAGCGCGACGAAGGAAGGCGGACCGCTGCGGCCACGGTGGAATTGATGCCGGCGATGTCGATGTGAAGGAGGCATCGATAAGCAGGAGTGGGAATGATAAGCTCAATTTTAAATTAATTTTCCAAAACAAAAAGTCGTTGAAACGACTATGCGGCCTGGTTCCTCCCCGTCGGCAACCCATCCATACCTCCACCGTCTTGAACCGACAGCCGCAACCAAAACATATCGTGGCCGCCTGTTCTGTCATTGCTGCTCCAAGCGGGCAACTCGACCTTAGACTGTGAAGGACTAGGCGCACTGGTGGAAGCTTTATTCCTCCGGAGGATTCGTGCACTATGAAGGAACAACTTTGATTGTCATATCTCACCCCCCAAACTAACCCCAAAATCAGTTCTTCCTTCAAATAGCAAAAGACACCAATCGGATAAAATGTCAGACCAAGCAATCATCAAAACCAACACACACATCTCAGCAATTTAGACTTCAAAATACCCCATATAGTGAAAAATAAGCACTGGCATTCCTCTTAACACCAGACAACAAATGGTAAGACAAACGGGAATAGTGGCTACAAGGTGGGGATTACCATCTTCGTGGTTTGTTCGTCGACAACAAGAGTAGGCCGGAGGAGGGTTGATTGAAGATCCACCTTCACGGAGAGAAAACTGGTGTGATTCGAATAGGGACATTCAACCGTGAGAGGGTTTGCTTCAACAATTACCCACTTTTCTTTCCCTTTTTTTTCCGTTTCTTTTCTGGTTCAATGCTCACCCGAACAATGAGCTTCATTAATTGCTTTTAGGAATTAATTATGTTTGAGCAGCTACCAAGCCCACCCTCCGCTTGTAACATTGCATTGGCCAGCATCAGTGCTTCACTATGAAGTACTTCACAAGTGCCTTACCAGATAATGCACCTTATAATATAACTTTAAAATTCTTTTAACAAATATTTTAACTTAATCAAAATCCAAATTTATCCTAACTTCTAATTTATCTAAATTTTCAATTTACGCAACTCTAATCCTAATTTTCCATCACTCAATGTGCCTTCTCTTCATTTTTTCTCTACAAAATCATTTTTCATTTAGTCTTGTTTGCATCGCGGTGACAAAATATCATTCCTGGATCAAAATGGAAACGAACTAGAAAATAGTTTCTTGCACATAATGTAAGTTATTTTTTTGATAAATTTAATTTGTTATTATGTGATAATATTTATTTTTTCAAAAGTTTACTGATATTGTGAAAATAGTTTCTTGTTAGCGATAATATATTTGAATATTTTTTTGGGTGTAATATTTTGTTAATTAGTTTTTTATTATTAAATAATAAGATTGTAATTTAATTAAAATTTCTAATTATATATACTTTTTTTGTAGCTTCTAGCTTGCATGTATGTATTGTTGTTAGTAGTTGTATACAATACTTACACCGGCTTGAATATGACTTTTTAGTCTTGACATTTGCTGATGGTGTAGTTGAAGTACACGTGCTAACTGTTCAAATTAAATCATCGGTAGTGTTAATGAGGCACTACTTATTTTAACTCTATTAGAACATATGGGAATTACTTGTAGATATTTTAGAATTTTAGTTGCATTATAATTGATAAATTTATTTATAAAAATTTAAAAATTAACATGTTAATACTAATTATTTTAATATAAATTCAGTTTAAAAAAACTACATTTATTACTATTTATTTTATCATATAAATCACGTTAAATAGAAAGGTTAATTATATATGGTAATTTGGAATTTGGACTTTTCTTTATTGATTTTTCATGAAATCATGGTTGAATTTTTTTAAAATAATTTTGAGATACTAGAGAAAATATTTTGAAAAATATATAGTAATAATTTTGTAAAAAACAATTTACTACCAATATTAGTTTTTAAATTCAAAATATCTACTAAATTGGTTATTATTTGAGGACTTGATTTATTCAATTATATAGTAGCTAGTATTTAAATATTAGTGTATTGGATATTAGTTAGTATGGTTTTGTATATTTTATATACTAATTACTTAAATTACTTTTGATGAAATAGTAAGTAGCTATAGCAATAATATTAGTTTGTAAATTCAAAATATATCAACTAAATTGGTTAATTAAATTTAGTCTTTATATATTAGTTCATAAACTACACACTAATTAGTTGAAAATATTAGTTCTTAAAATTATTTGAGCTTCATATTTAGTTTACTATAAGTAGTGGATATTAGCTAGTAAAAAATATCATAAGTGGACTTATGTTATGTATTGCATTTTTTAAAACTAATTTTCATATACTAGGAAAAATAATAGGGAAATATATAGTAATTAATTTGCAAAAACAATTTAGTAGCTATAGCAATAATATTAATTTGTAAATTCAAAATAGATCAACTAAATTGGTTAATTAAATTTAGCCTTTACATATTAGTTCATAAACTACACACTAATTAGTTGAAAATATTAGTTATTGAAATTAATTAAGGTTTTTATCTGTAACAAGCAATAAGAATATTGCGGGTCCATCATTTGAATCTGGAGACACCAAGGTTCGAGATTTATGGGATCTTATAGCAAGCTGGTTTTTATCACGTTGTACAGATCAGCCACATGAATATAAACAATAGTTTGATAAGTGCATTGGATGAACGGTGGAGACCAGAGACCCACACGTTTCATTTTGCTTGTGGAGAATGCACGGTGACATTAGAAAATGTTGCCATTTAGCTTGGTCTTCGTGTGAATGGTATTGTCGTGACTGGAGTTACTACTCCAAGTACTACAATACTCTTATAGCAATGTGAGTATTTTCTTGGTGCTCAACCTGAAGAGGGTAATTTAGATGGGAGCTTTATTAACTTACAATGGCTGATGAAGCACTACAGATTGCTTGAGGGTAATGGCGACATCGTTGTACAACAGATTGCCCGCACTTATATACTGTCCTTATTGGGCTATGTCATAGTGTTTGACAAGAGTGATTCACTAGTCCATGGAAAGTACCTATAATTGCTTAAGCATATGGACCAAATTTGATCATATAGTTGGGGTTCCGCATGCCTCGCCGTACTTTACCGAGCATTAGATCGTGCTTCATGTGTAACAACACACTATTTGTGGTAGCCTGGTACTTCTACAAGCGTGGGCATACCTCAAGCTCCCATTTTTTGCACCTGTGCCAACTAGACGTTTTGCTTTTCCCATTGCTTCCAGATAAAAATTGTTTACATAACAAATTTTTAGTTTGATATCATGAAAATTATATCTAATTCGTATAATATTTCACATATGGAAGTAATGCATGGTATCAACAGCAAGATAACTTGAAAGATCTTGCCAATTTAAGGATGCTTATAGATCAAATGAGACCTAATGGGGTAATTTTTAAAATATATTATACAAGTTCTTGTAATATTGCAGCTAATAAAGTTTGCATATCTCATATTTTTTATTCATGCAGTTTGTATAGCAACCATACGGTGACCGTATAATTAATGACTTTATTCCAGACGATATGTGGGTCCAGTGGCTGATCTGGACGACGGAGGTACCATTGATTTGTTTTGAAGTGATTGAGTGGCACCCAGATGATTATGTAATGCATCAATTCGAATTTTTTCAACATGTTCCTGTTGAGCCTCGTAGTCTACAAGGTTCCCATAATATAGACTTACGGGAAAAAGGACAGATTGACTGGAGATCGAGGCATATCAAGTGGGTGACACTACGGGATCAACGACATGAGCGCAAGGACAACCAGCTGCAGACTACCAACCTTTTAACGAGTACTAGTCATGGTATTTATAGCATGCCACCTCTTTACAGTTGTCTACTCATATGGAGCAGCCACCTCCTCAGCAGTAGGAAGGCCACATAGGAGCCACCTCCCTCACCACAACAAAATGAGGATTTCTATTGGAATCCACAAGAGCAACAGTTTCGTTGGACTTAGCACCCTACCCAAGAGCAACTCCCGCAACAGCAAATGTATTCAAATTCACAAACACAGTAGCCCTCATAGTTGCAACTTTCGAATTGCATGGAACCATCGCGAATGTCCTTAGATGCAAGAGACATTATTCTTAGTCGAAGGAGTAGTCAGGGTCGGGGCAGAAGGTTTGTTGATAGTAGTAGTGGCATCCAAATACAGAGCAAAGTCAAGGGAAACTTTGGAGTTGCATTTGCCGACACCATTGCGCGAGATGTTGCTGAGTCCTCCCAACGACATGATTTGGACTTGTCCTTGTCACTTCTTAGATGAGATGACGTGTATTAACCACAAATGGTAATGCCAGAGTAGCATCTACAGATTGTCAGACAAGAGCATCGACCACATATGGCCCCACCAGAGTACCGACCTGAGATGATGACACTAGATGTTCTGAATATGTCTCAGTCAGTATGTTCCCCCAATGATCAATGGATGGCATCCTTGATGTAGTGAGCAATGATAGAAGACACACATGCATCTAGTCAGGTTGCAGGGGATGAGGGTGTGAGGGATCAGGGTATTGGAGATGATGGTGCTGTAGATGAAGGTGTCGCGAATCAGGATCAGGTTATTAGAGATGATGGTGCTGCAGATGAAGGTGTCGCGAATCAGGATCAAGGTGCTAGAGATGAGATTGTGGTAGGTGAGGGTGGTAGAAGAGGAAGACAAAGGCGGTGCATGGCCGGGTTTTTATGATTTTTACCTGTTTTACTTATTATTTTTAATTTCTTTTTATGCTTATGTAAATATTGTATGTATTATCTTTTAATTTATTACAATTTTGATGCGAATATTATATGTATTACCTTTTAATATCTTTTACTTTTTATGCTACTATTGTATGTATTATTTTTTAATTTCTTTTAATTTTCATGCAAATATTGTACTATATGTTTGTTTACTTTAATCTACACAAGCTTCAAAGTTGTAGTTATCATTCTTTATTGTTTTTAAATTAAGTAATACTTTGCAATATTGTTGACACGAAAGAATTGTAACAATTTAAAATATGTCGAATTTATTTAAACTAGTTAAGCAAAGATTTTAATTTATTTAAACCCCCAAAAATTACAAATAGTATTTAAATGTATCAATTTATGTAATATGCATACTATTTAAAATTATGAAAGAATTAGTTACTTAAAACTTTCTAAAATATATATATTGTTTATCTTTAAAAGTGCAATAGATTATTATTATTATTATTTTCACAAGCATTCCATTCTTTATTTAAATAAGAGCACAATAATAAGAGTTTAGTTTTAACATACTAATGCACACAAATTTTAAAATGTCACAATTATTTGCATTAAAACAACCTATCAAGAAATCAATAATAATTAGTTTCTGACTAATAGAAACATAAACTCGATAGCAGCAAAGTATGATAATAATAAATTGAAACCAATGCAATAGTATTGTATGAAATAAGAAGAATAAACTCATTGAAAATCAATTCGAGCTAGACTACGATGCAAATTTAAAATTAAACTTGTTCATGCAAAAAAAACACGATTAGAAAAATTCATTAAAAAAATTGCAAAGATAATTAACTATTACACACACTACGAACTTGACCCAGGAAGTTTTGGACACCGGTTGCAACAATGCCCTTCCCCTCGACAAGTACCGCAGCGTCGTGATCCCCGCATCTCGCGTATATCAATTTCGTTCACAAAACGGGTTGATTTAGGCCAACCTTTGACTGTTCGCTTCAAGGAAGGGTCAGGATAAAGTTGTGACCTTATATACTGGCACCATGTACTCTCATTTCCAACGACCCCAAACTCCTTCTCATACACTTCACAAACCTCATCAATCCTATAGACATTGTCCACATAAAGTTGCTAGTAACATTCTGGTTGGAGCAACATGGATATTGATCTGTTTAAAAATCTCTACAGTCACAATATCTCTGTTTCATATCAGCTCTATATTCATCCCTACTAGATATTTCTTGAATATGAAGAGCCTCATTTCATCGATCAAATTAACTGACACAGGTATTTCCAGGTGCTTGCTCGTTTGCCTGAAGTCGTGTCATCACAACCTTTGAGAAAGCGTGTCTTGCATTTTTCTGCACATATGCCTCCTTACCTTTCCGAGCAAATAACTCACCCAACCGAAAATAAAATAAGGTGCCTTGAATTTTCTCAAGAAATTAGCAGCAATATGACCAATGCAATACATGTGGAAAGCCTTTGGCGGTTTCTACTGACCATTGCTTTGCCTTATTGCTACATTAATGGACTAGTGGTGATCAGAAATAATGCCAATTCCATCCTCAGTCACTACATATCTGCGTAAATTATCCAAGAAAAAATGCTATCTATCTGCAGTCTTACCCTCAATAATTGCAAAAGCAACTGGTAATATATTCTGATTACCATCTCGTGCAACTGCAACCAATAAAGCTTCTTTGTATTTCCCATACAAATGTGTCCCATCAACCTGCACAATTGGTTTGCAATGTCTAAATGCTCTGATGCAAAGACTTCCAAAATAATTGACGTATTAGTCGAGTATCCAGAACTAGGACATCACCACGATAAGCCTCCCCAACATTTAATTGAACAACTAATCCTCGGACAGCATCACACAATTACTGCACACCATCGCGATAAAGCTTCATAAGATGCTTCCCAACCACCATAAACTTTTTCTATTGCCTTTTGCTTTGCCATCCAGGTTTTTCGGTATGAAATTGTGTATCCGAACCGAGACTAAATCTCTGCAATAACAGTTTTTACCTTAAAGGATGAGTCGAATCCTACTAGAGGCTCTATACATTCAGCAATTGTGTCTGAACTCAACTTTCTATGATCCTGGGAAATCCTGGCCCCAATGCAAGTGTGTGGGCCCTTGTACTTCTTTGTTTCCCAATAGTACTTATTCCTCCTAAAATTGGCCCTAACAAGCCATCCGTAATCTATGCCATATTGGACACATTTACAATAAAATGTCATTGGTTCTGACTCATATACCATGTAATCAACTCCTTTAGATATATTGTAGTATTTAATTGCTCGTATAATAGCCTCTCTATCACTGAATTGCATTCCAACATGCAATTCACCATCCGCAACAAAAGCACATACGAAAGAACCAACAAAAATAAATTAAATTCACATTAGCGATAATAAATCTTTACTTTTAAAAACTAATATTTTTCACTAATTAGCATATACTTTTTGATCTAATTTGTAAAGCTAAATAAAATTTACCCAATTTAGATGATATTTTGAATTTTTTTTTAAATTATGATAAAGTGCCCAACCAACTATCATAATAAACATGTAATTTGACTCCTTCCATACTTTAGCATCTTAATCTCAATAATAAATGCTATTTACAAATTTTCAAAATGTCCTTACTAAATTATTTAATGAATTTTTTAATTTAATGATAATAAAATTAATTTTAAAAACTAATATTTTTATAACTAATCCATATATTTTATGAACTTATATCTAAACACCAAAGGTTAATACAGCTACTAATTATTTCATACAAAAATAATTTAACTAATTAGTGTATAAAATATCTAAAATCCTACTAGCTAATATCCATTAGGCCAATATTTAAAGATTAACTAACCTATGTTTAAGACTTTAATTATGTGTTACATACCCATATTTGCATACTCTGAAAATTCTGGTGTATGCGTTGTTTGAAGATCTAAAGCACGCATGAAAGATGGCTCTTCAAATGGATGTTGACTAGCCACTTGCTCGTCATCTGCATCATCATCCACATCATCAAGTGCACCTTCGCCATCGCTTCCATATTCGTCTTCAAACTCCTCTTCATCACTTTCATTGATGCGATCTTCCCACTATACATCTCTCTTAGGAAATGTGTTCAGTTCAGGCTCTATAGCAGTAGCAACTTCTCTGAAATCAACATGTAGTTCTATGCAAGCAATGTTTTCCTGATGATGCTAATATGTCCTAAACATTTGTCGCATGCTGTTGTCATCAATTATTTGAATAGCTTGATATTGAATGAATCCGCCAAAAATAGATATTGGATATCTATATCTTATATTTTTCACTGTCTTCAGAGTGTCTGCATCTATGAATTGACAAAGTCCACTCTCTAAATCCGCAAACAACATCATATATGGAATAGAAAAATAAGCTGGCTTCTCACATACAAATGTCACACCCTCATTTGTATTTAGAATATTACCATTAAAATATACAATAATAGTTGCACTCCTTTCCATTTTCTCTCTCTCTTTTTTACTCTTTTTTTTGTTTGAAACAAACACTTCTTTTTTTGTTTTGACACACAGACCCCTTCAAATTTCGGAACCAACTCTCGACGATTTGAAGTGAGGAGGAGGTTGCTTATATGATAAAAATATGATGAATTTGAAAATTCCGTTTTTTGAATTCAAAAATTACGTTTTCAATTTTTTATTATTTTTTTGAATTTTCTATTTAGTTCATGGGTTGAAAAATATTTGTCTGTAGTAAAATTGGAATTTACGAAAAGTATAATTTTTTATTGAATTCGGAATTTCTGAATTTTTATAAAAAAAAAATTCTGCAAAATGAAATTGGAACTTCTAATTTCCTCTAAAATCCCATATTCTGGTATAATTCCCCGAAATCCTAAAATCCAATACTTTTAAATATCAAATGCTATATGAAAAAAAAAAAAGACCCAAAAAGTGACAAGAGGTGAATAAAGGAAATTATAAATGTGCCTTTGTGCCCCGATGATAATAAAATGAAATAACGGAAATTATAAAGTCAAGGCTATCTGAGCTAGGTGTTGAATGAGCAAGGCATCGCGGAATATCACTTCACCAAAATAAAAGATACAAAAACATGTGACGATGTGTTCTCAATAGGATTCATAAAGTGGCAGAAAAAATGACCAATGGAGGAAACAGTCGAGCAATTCACGACAGCAGCGTTGGTAGTAGGGTCGATGGTGAAAGCTTGCATCAATGGATTGCACACTGATTGATGAAAAATTAGAATTAGGGTTGTGTGAGTTGAAATTTTAGATAAACAAATGAAAAGTTGGGATAATTTGGGAATTTGATTGAATTAAAGTATTTATTAAGAGGATCATAATATTATATTGTAAAAAGAAAAATAGTGAATACAATATTTTAGATATATTAATTGGATGCTGAGATGGATAAAGAAACCAATGAAAACTTGCCTTGTTACGGTATGTTTATGGTGTTATCCAGCTATTGGATGCACCGAAGTGATCACGTTAATTTAGATTAATTGTCGGTGTTAAAAAATTTTACATAACATCCAATCATGTATTAACAATATTGTTATATTAATAAAAGTATTTAACTTAATCACTCACCACATTAAAAGTCTTATAAATAGAAACATATAATTGAATAACATACTCCTTTACAATGTTAATATACCAAAATTAATCTCATATAGTATATTAACGATAATGAAGTTTGAACATAGAATATTATACAAACTATCTAAAATCCTCGTCACTAAATCAATTTTAGTGGCTTCATCAAAATTAATTGCAAGATATATATATATATATATATATATATATATATATATATATATATATATATATATATATATATATATATATATATATATATGTACTAGTTGTGTAAGATAATTTTATACTCTCAACAATGGAAATACAAGAACATATCAAATTGAAAGGCCTTTTATTGGAATGAGAATAAAAATATACAATAACTAATATATTTGGGTATGTAAATGCCTTTTTTTATAAGGCCTTTTGAAATTCTAAAAAGTCTTTTAGGATAAATATCTTTAAGATTACTTTTTATTCTAAAAAAAGATTTTTTGAAAAGAAATTTTACTGTTACACTCACATTAATAATCAAAAGTAATTTTATTTTATCTTATCCAAATAAAACTTATTATTTTAAACTTATTTTTGATATATTTAAATCAAATAAAAATTATTTTTTTAAAAGTAATTTCTCCAAAAGATCTTCTTTTAAAAGACCTTCTTTCAAAAGATTTTATTCCAAAAGTCGAACCAAACACATCCTAATCTGGCGAGTAGGGGTTGGGCAATAATTTAATCATTCTGCTCATTGTATCCTTGACCTTGATCTATATAGAAGGCTACACTTGTTTCTTATCACTTAGAACTCGTTTTTCATGGAGTCACAAACCTAAACTAAGAATGAATCTATATGCAATTTGTAAACGGGGTTAGACTTAATATCCCTAAAATCATGAATGACATAAACTTTAAAATAAAAAAATCACATTAATATTCATGCCAATGGAAATAAATAGTGTCAAACAATATTTACGTCCAATAAAAGTGTTTCAAGTTCTAATTTGCATACTAATTTGAAATAGGATTATATCTTTATTCATCTCATTGAGCTAAACTGTGAAATGATCCGACATCGTCAATGAAGAAAATAAGGATTGGTGGAAGGTAACAAAAAAGTAGCAGAAAGAGATAAAAAAAATTAGGATAAAATAAAATTAATTAAATTTTTATTTTAGAATTAATTTTAAACTCAAACTAATTTAAATAAAAACTAATTTTAAAATATATGGGTAGTTACTCAACAATGTTTATTAACGAAAACAAAATTTACTTGTGACTCAAATCTCAAGAGACAGTTAGTGCTTGTTTAATTACCATGATTGATCAAGCTTTTTTCCCTTAATAAAAAAAATAAAAAATAGCATATCAGCAGCAGAAGAGAAGAAAATCAAACGAAGTCCAAGTAGATTATTTTTCAATCGATTAATTTCAAAATATTTTGCAACCCTTTGGAGTTTTTTATTATTATTATTAATTTTTGTAAATCCATGTATTAGATAAAAAAAAATATAAGACTTATATCAAGTTTCTTATATCCATTTCAAATAATTTTTAAATCAAATAATAACATGTGGTTTTCTTTTTGGAATGAATAATTTTAAACTTAGAAATATACATTTTTTTAAAGAAAAACATGCACTTATCATTATTTGATTTGAAAATTAGATAAAATTGATAAAAATAACTTGATCTAAGTTTTTTCCTATAAGAAAATGATTTAGTCTTCATCACGATTGAAATGCTTGCTTAGACGTGCTTCTTTAGTTTTATTCTAAGTTTGTTATCATAAATACTCATTTGAATTGTTTCACATCTTTATCATCTTTATAGGTTGAAACACGTTGAGCTTTGCATATAAGCTTTGACTATAATCAAAAACTAGTTTTTTTGATAATTGTATAAGAAAAAAAAAAGAGTTTGATAAAAAAAATTACAAAATTATAAGTCATATAAAAAAAAATCTACAAACCCAGTGAAAGAAAATAAGAATTAAAAAAATATAAGAGACTTAATCAACTGAATTAAGGTGTGCTTGTTTGCGTTTCTGATATAAAAAGAAGTACTTTTTTTTTTAATTTTTTTAAAAAAAGTACTTATAAAATTTTTAATATTATTTGTTTGTGCTTAAAAAAAAGTAAAAGTAGAAAATAATCAGTTTTTTTTCTTTTTTGAGAAGCAGATAAGAGCTGTTTCTCCCAAAAGCAGAAGCAATAGAAGAGAGAGAATGTTGTTTCTTAAAATTCGCAACCACTTTCTTTCCACTCAATTACGATTTTATCCTTAAAACTTTTAAAAATTATCACTCTCTTCTCACTCTTATCCTCTCTCTCTTTATATCCTTAATTGTAATTTTATTAAATAAAGTACTTCTATATTTAGCACATTCAAATAATTTAATAATTTCTAATTTTGATAAAAAATACTTATATAATTATATCCAAACATAAAATAATTTTTTACTTTTACTTCTATTTCTACTTTTTAAAAATTACTTTTCCTAAAATCTTAACAAAAAAAAGGCTTGAGCAAAAGAAAGAGGAAAACTAGTACTATAAGTTTTGTCAATCATTCAAGCAACCGTGTGAATTCTTCGTGGCTCAAATATTCGAAATTTCAAATATCATTTACGTCATACTTTTGAAAAATGAAAGAGTGAGCTAGTTATTTCATGCAGCATGGCATGTATTTTGAGTTATTGTGAACAATGTAAAACGGCATGCTTCTTGCTCAGTAATCTATAATTGAATTAAATATACTCCACTATCCGTAATTACAGTTTTTGAACTGATAATAAATCCCAAACTTAACTTTTTTCCATTGCAAATTGCATCTTATCATCGTTTTTCTTATTTTTTATTAATAAATTGACTTGACACCAGCAATAATTTTATTTTCATATTTTGATATGAATATGACAGAATATCGGATCAGATGCATTTGTTCAAAAAATTACAGGTGATTTTAGCTATGAAAATCAATAAGGTGAGATAATATAAACAAAAAAGTTTTCATCGTTAAATGAAGAGTTGAATTTTGTAGTTCAACTAATATGGATCGAGTCAAGTTGGCACATTATGAAAAGAAAGTTCTTCATTTTTTGTAACACTATTTTTTTTTATTCATAAGATTTAAATTCGAGAGGTTACTTAAACAAGTGTCAAATGAATCAATCACACATTAGTATTTTATGCAGTTATTTTTACAATGGTAAAATATATTCATCCAAATAAATTATAATCTTCTGTAGATCTTTTTTTAAAAATTTATATGTCTACTGAAGCATCAAAGCTAGTCTAATCAGCTTTTGTTTATATATTACTATGGCTTAAATTTAATAATTTTTTGTTGGTGATTTAGATATAAGCACTTCTATAAATACTGATGAGTTTGAAACATGCTTCAACCATATATTGAGATTACTCTTTTTATCAATCTAAATTCTTACGTAAAATCTCTTCCCTCAAAATTATTTTATTTTTATATAAATAATTGGGTAATTTTTATTGTAAAGATATGTTGAGTATAGGAATAAAAATAATTTTTTTTTTATAAATTAATTTTATATATAAAATTATATATAAAACCCATTCATAGAATTTTCCCCATCAAACATATCCTAAGACTTAAAACTGCACCCTATACAATTTTTCTTTTCAAAAAAAAGAAAAAATTATTGAAGATCCGTACTTTATCCACACTTGACATGCAGCCTAGCCGCATGCGTTACCCACGAATGGACATGAGCAAGGCTCGTGCCTTCTCCACCTTATCATCGCCCCCCTCCTCTATGATTGCCATCCCAATACGATTTTGACTAATGCGTTTGTCCCTCGCATTTATCATCCCAATGAACTTAGATAGGCTAATTTTAATTTGTTTTGTATGCCTTACAACATAAGAAAAAACAGCAAACGGGAAGGCTTATTGCTTATCATGGCTTGTGCTCACCGCCACGTCGAAAAGAAGTGTTTACTTCCTTTTGATAAATGTGCTTTGATCTACATTAAAGTATATAATTAACTCTCAATTCCACAAATTCAACCCGGAAAAATATCATATAAAGCAATTCTAATTTCCATCATAACATTGCAGTATTTTATACCGCGCTCACCCAAACAAAATAGTAAAATGAACGTATAATATTCTCTCAATAACCGATACTTATCCCGTCAAAATAAAAAACCGATAATTATCGAGTACTATGCAATTTGAGAAAAATAGTAAATTTTTTTTTTAATAATAGTTGTTAAATAAAATAAAATATAAGAATTATTCATTTGTTGCATGCTCATAGAATGTAATTAATGTAAACTATAGAAAAGACATCTAACATTGATTTCAAATAAATTTTAGATCATCAACTTTACATCAATGCTAAATATTTTTTTATTGAGTATATATTTATTATTTACCAAAAAAGATACTACAAAAAGACATAGGTTTTTTTTTATCACATTTTTTTTGTTAGAATCAAACAACACATTCATTATGCTGCACCTTATCCGTATCACTTTAATGTTGTTGCTTTCAAAAGAAAAATGATATGTACATACAAAATCGCAATAAGCGAAAAAATAATAAAAATATTTGGATGATTGGTTCAAATAATTACTGTTTTTTTTTTTAGAAAATTATCACCATATTATATATATATATATATGGCATGAAAAGTTCAAGTGTTTAACCGTGTATGATTTAGACCAAAAAGAAAAAAAAAACCGTGTATGATTAAAGACTAGTAGATTTAGATTTAAGCCATTAAGATTGGTTTGGTAATAAGGGATTTGAGGTAATTTATATAAAATTTTAGGTTTACATTTTATTGCTGTCAAATATTTAAAAAAAAATGATTTGGCTAAATTCTCACATTGCATGTAAAGTAAAAAAATAAAATAATAAAAAAACACGAAAGAAGAACCCATTCAGCTTTTTCACCTATAAAAATAACGTTGCTGCTAACATGAAAAACAATTCAGTCAAAACATTAACAACTCTTTACCTACGTCACCCGCGTCCCAAGAAGGAAGGTAAGAGACCAAAACAAGGAAGGACTCTCCACTGGACGACATAAAGCATCACCATCAATAGGACAATGAGCGGTGCATAGCACGTAAAATTAAGTCGTGTCAATTTACTAATCAGAATTGAGTATGATGATAAGTAAGGTATATTCGTAGAACAATTATACTTAATTTTTAAAAATAATTATTAAAAGAGTTTAATAATTGCAATAATATTTTAAAAAATAATTCCACAGTATAATATATGACAATATTTTGATCAAAAGTAAAAAAATATGTCAATTTTTTTAGTCTAAATAATCAATATTTAAATTCCAAATAAATGTTATGAGACTCATAATTTGTTCAAATCTCATATTAAATGACCCAATCGTTCAACTTCTTCATTAAACTATTCTATGAGGAAAATATAATAGTAATAAATAAGCACACGTTTGGATGAGTTTTTAAAAAATTACTTTTATTATATAACTTTTCTTTTCTTATGATGCATTAGATAAATGACGCACTAAACCAGAGTTAAAGTTAATATTTAATATATTAAAAAAGAACTTCTGTTGTGAAAAAAAAAAAATGATAAAATTTTATTTTAAATGATTTGGTTGTGTGTAAGAAAGGTTTATAAAAACTCTGGTTAGGGTACCTAGTAGTTAAAAGAGAGGAAGATAAAAGAAAAAAAAAGAAGGAATCAGATTTTTTTTTTTTTTTGAGAAGTAAAGAAGGATTTAGATTTAAATAGCTTATGAAACATAATTTGCAATAAGATACAATAATGTGGTGTGATCTATATAACTGACTTCACTTAATTGAAAACACTTTTATCTTTATACAAAAATTTGTTAAACATATTTGTTTACTGTAAAGAGCCACAAAGGGCCATAAATCAGCACCAGCTATTAATCACTGAGGCATGTGCACAACCATACTCTTCCTCTTGCTCTCATGCTCTTGCCACGCTCTTTCCACAGGACCACAGGTTCTACTTTTGTACTTGTACGTTCATAATTAATATATAAATAGATGAGTTATGTTATATGTATTTGAAGTTTCTCGACTTATGTGCCGATACACTCCATCCATCGTTGGAGAGAATATAGAATTCAGACTAAATGGGATCTACACCCCATTCAATCATGAATGGAAGTGCGTTGACATAAAGACAAAAAAATATATGTGCGAAAAACATTTTTCATAAGTAGACCCCTTCCATTGCTCAGTTTGAGACACAACCACTGCACAACCACCTTCTTCTCTGTGTGATGTCCTAATAACAAGGTACAACATTTGATATTGCAAACAAGAAGCCAACCTTAGTTGCACAAACATGTCACGGTGGAGTGGCCTCAGAGAGCTGAGGCCTTTGATTCACCTGCTGCTGCCACTTAGCATCCATTGGGTTGCTGAGGAGATGACAGTTTCTGTTCTTGTTGATGTCACCACTGCTGCTTTGTGTCCTGGGGAAACAACTTGCTCTAAAGCTATATACATCAATGGGGTTCAACAAACGGTATGTGATTCCCACTTTCTCTTTTTGTGCTCTTTGTACACCTTGTCTTCTTTTGGGTTGGTGGGAAGATGAAGGAAAATGGGTTTGAGGTTTTGGAATCAGGTCGTCTCTTCAGGCTGTTTGTTTGATCACAAAGAAATGGTATTGGCTTTATGCTTCTGACATGATAATTGTGTGATCATATCATACTATTGAAGAAAACTATTGTTACATTAAACTTTACAAGGATTTTCTTGGAGATCAGTTAGTGAGTGGCAATTTGTTTGTGTCTTTGATAAAGACTGTATTAATTAATTTGTCATTGTAGTATACCAAAAGTTCTATCAAAAATTGCTTTGTGAGGAGCTTTGAGGCAAGATCTAATTGATGGATGAAGTGACCAAGATGTTATACAACATAAAGAAAAAAAAATGGAGAAAGAGAAGAAGAAAAAAAATGTTCTTAGCTCCCCTGGCCACATCCCAATTTCTCTTTACATCATCTGCCAAACTGTGTTCTCTAGTTGACTGATTTATATTTATTGACTATAGAATATAGATGGCAGGTTCCTCATGCTTTATCTTCCCCCATTTATTCTCTTGCTTCACAACTAATTTGGTCCATCTTCGTATGGCCGACGTTTTTTCATCCTTGCACATACCTTTCAATTCTGTTGCATAGTTGGTGTGGGTAATAAATGCTGCCTCTACTTGATGAGCAGCCAAGACTATGAATATGATAAGGACTTCTGATTTTTATTTTTTATTTTTTTCTATGTTGAAATTTAGTCTGATGTGATTTTTCTCCGCAGATTGTTGGAATTTTCAAGATGGTAGTACTTCCACTATTGGGTCAGCTTTCAGATGAGCATGGCCGTAAACCTTTGCTCCTTATTACCATGTCCACCACCATTATTCCTTTTGGTATGATCATTAGAGAGTGTTTTGTTCGTTTTATATTTTCCTTTTTGGTTGATATATTTTCACTATTAATTAAAAAAATGTTACCTTGTTTTAGTTCTGTTTCTTTTTGTTGCCAGTTCATAAAATTGATACCAAATTGAACCGAAGATACATTTATTGCAGATTATCAGATATTCTTTTTGGAATATTGGTCTGTAGAGGTTATGGAAATTATTTCTGCCAATTTTTGTTCTTCTAAACTTCGATTAGTCTATTATAAGCTTAATGTTGACAGATGATTTGGTCAAAATGATAAACAATTTCACTTGCTCAAATTCAAAGGACATACATAAACAAGATTTGATCCCAACATTTTGCTTAATCTAATATGTAGGTGATATTAAGTAATTAAGTTGTCCTTAACAGTTTTGATTACCTCAATTTAGAATATATTTTCCTTTTCTAAATATTTAACAATATTATTTGTTACACAAAAAACAAATAGAAGGGATAATTGAGTGCCATTTTCATCCTTTTAATTAATTTCACTAGACCGGAATCAAATGATTCAGAAAATCAGGAATGGGAAACATATCAAATTAAATGAAGATGCAACTATATAGAAATTTGAGATTACTCTCATTCCACGATAGTTTGTTAACTTATGGATTTTCAATTTTATTTTTCTTTTCACCTTTTCACTGACATTCTTGCTGCAGCATTACTTGCCTGGAATCAGTCTGAGGGATTTGTCTATGCCTACTATGTGCTTCGCACAATTTCATTTATAATCAGTCAAGGGAGTATTTTCTGCATTGCTGTTGCTTATGTGGTGAGATTTATTCTTAAATAATTGACTATGAAAAAAAAAAAAGGGAAAGAATTTTATATACACTTTTATACTTCCTTTCTCAGGCAGATGTTGTCAGTGAAAGCAAAAGGGCAGCAGTATTTAGTTGGATTACTGGATTGTTTTCTGCTTCACATGTTCTGGGGAATGTGCTGGCTCGATTTCTTCCTGAAGAGTACATTTTTGTGGTATGTTTGTGCAGTGAGTTCTGTATGGATGTTCGGATAATATTCTGATTTTTTTTAATACTTCCTATTGGTAATTACTCTTACTTGTGGTTCACTACTTCACTGACTTCAGGTTTCAATAGTACTCTTGATCTTTTGTCCTCTTTATATGCAATTCTTCCTTGTTGAAACGGTGATGGTGGCTCCAAAAAAGAATCAAGAGTCAGGTTGCTGCACTAAAGTTGTTGATGTTTTTCATCAAAGATACAAATCTATGAGAAAAGCTGCGGAAATAGTAATTTTCAGGTTACTTGTCATTTTCGGATGTTAAGCATTATTACCTTTGCACCTAATTTTTTGTACAATTCTTTTCTGATAATTTTCTTTTGTGAAATAGTGTGTGCATCAGTCCTAAATACTGTGCTGTATTTTATTTTTCAGTCCCACATTGAGGGGCATGGCTATTGTCTCCTTCTTTTATGAGTTGGGGATGTCTGGCATAAGCAGCATTTTACTGGTATGCTTTCAATTGAATTGAATGAACCCCGAACTTATTTCTTTGCTGTTTTGCTCACTGTTAGAAGGCCATATGCAAAGGCTCTGGTCAAATTGACAGTGTTGATTTAGTAACCATTATGAGCCTTCTCCCTTGAGATTAATTATTTTGGGATGGTTGGTTCTTTGACATAAAGATTGGAGGATTTTTTACCAAGTTGTCAAGACTGATTCATGCAGCTACTGCTCTTGTAATTTAAATTAAAATCTCAGCAGATTTTAATCTAAGAGGGAGTGCCTCAAGTCTACTATTCTTTCTTCGCACATGTCATATTAGCATATTTCTAACTTTAACTATGTCACTGGGACAACATCTAATAACATATCCTACTAACAAGCACATTGTTTTTGTTCATATTTCTTTTTCGTTTTTTTGTTTTTTTTTTGGTCTCACCATGATCTATCTGTTTGCAGAAAACTTTTAGCTTGACTCATTCGCTAAAATCGTCTCTTAAGAATCAGCATTACAAACCATTAGAAGTTGTTGGTTAGCATTTTTGGATGTAATGATGTATGTTCATGAATGCAGTATTTTCATTTTCTATCTGTAGATTTGTTTTGGGGAGTTTAGAGTAGTATGCTGGTAATCACAAACGGAAGCAACAGATCTATGATTAAAATGACTTCACGTCTTTGTTATGGTTTGTACTTGACAGTCTGATAATTTTCGATGCAGTACTATTTGAAAGCTGTTTTTGGTTTTAACAAAAATCAGTTCTCGGAACTCCTGATGATGGTGGGAATTGGTTCAATCTTTTCTCAGGTATAACGTTTGTAAGTTATCTTGTAATTTTATGTAATTTATAAAATAAAGAAGCTAGTCAGTTTTATGATTATTCATTCGCAGGAAAAATGTGGATACATTATTTTCTTTTAGTTAACCTTGGTTGCTCAAAAGTAAATAGAATGGAGGAATCCTCTTAAACTTGCATTAATCCGTCTTAATAATTTGACCACTTGAAGTTCCAGTTTCTACTAACAACTTGCATTTGTGACAGTGAGACAACTTGCCAAAGCTGTAAGGTTTTCAAATGAAAAATTAACCCACAAAGGATACAAACTTTTTGTTTGCATATACTACTTGTCTAAAATTCTTTAGAAGGTAGCATATTTGGTCTGGCTTGTATGATATGGTGATTATCGATATGTTCGATTTTTGCCGAAGTACTTACCCTTAGTTGGCTTCCAGATGTTGCTGCTTCCAATACTAAATCCATTGGTTGGAGAGAAAGTGATACTCTGCTCTGGCTTGCTTGCATCAATAGCATATGTAAGTTATCTTGTATAGTTGTATTCATTTACTTCTCCCTCACTTCCCCAAAGCAAACTTACTGATACCTTATGATATTCATACTTTATTTGTACAGGCATGGCTCTATGGATTAGCATGGGCACCTTGGGTACGTAAACTTGTCGACTTTCTATATGTAGTTCAAATTTAATTGTTTGTTTTATAACCCTTGTACTTTCTGCTTTATCAACTGTATCCACAGTAAGCATTTCAAATAACTTGAATAAAAAGTTCCTAACAGGAGTTTGAAATTTCCCTACCCTAACATTGTTGCGATGTATTTGTTGGAATGTAATACAAATTTACAGTGCATATATGTCTTGCTGAAAAGTGTACAATGCACATTTCTGTATTGTTAGTAATTGAATTTATTGCACCAATGCAGGTACCATACTTGAGTGCCTCTTTTGGCGTCATCTATATCCTTGTGAAACCTTCTGTAAGTACTAGATCAATTTTCCTCGGATGTGATAAAATTATTACCCAATTTTATAGTTTCATCAACCTAAGATTTTGATATTGCTATTAATTTCTTTATGCAGACTTATGCCATTATTTCAAAAGCATCAAGCTCAACCAATCAGGTTTGCTCTCCCACTCTTATGAATCATAGCAGTATATAAATATTTCACCAAAAAGCTATACAAGCAATCAACGTAGCCTGCTTACAAAGCATTGTACAGATTGCAAAGAAGATGCTGTACAAACAGCATAATCCCACACTCAAACAACTGACAAAATTTTTGTCACTAATATGCCATCTCCTGCACAAATCTCTATATTAACATTATTGGATTTATAATTAGTAATGGCCATAAGCTTGTATTTGACGCTACAGCGGAGTGAGGAAATAGTCTTAACTTCAATTAGAGGAATAGCATTGTAGCATCTACTACTCCTTTCTAGCCAAACGTGATAAATCAAACCTTTGCGGCCAAAAGAGAGATTCTTGCACAGATACAAACTTAATATCTCGTATTTAGGTACACTCACAATAAAACTTGGCCTGCTAACTTTGTTCAAGATACACTTGTTTCTGAGCCCCACTAACTTTATTGTAAATGTACCTAAATATGAGGAGTTAGATTTATATTTATGTAAAAAAATTTCAGCCAGAAGCACCCCTGGAGAACTTGTAGCGGAATAAGGCTTTTTCTCCAAAGAAAGCGAAACTCAATCATGTATAATTTCTTCCAGGAATCATTTTTTAATGTATTTCATATGATCCGCCTTTTCATAATTTTTGCTATTAATGCAGGGAAAAGCTCAAACCTTCATTGCTGGGACACAATCCGTATCAGATTTGCTATCACCTATTGCTATGAGTCCATTGACTTGTGAGTGGAACAATACCTTGGCTAGCTGCTTATAAAACCCCTTTACGATTCTCAGTGCTTACCATGCAATTAACTGTTGTTTCAGCATGGTTTTTATCTAGCAATGCTCCCTTTGATTGCAAAGGTTTCAGCATTATATGCGCATCCATATGCATGGTAGCCACTCTACATTTTTTCTTCCCCTCTCCTCGACAATATTCTTTTTCTAGCTGTGTTACTCTCCTCTAACTTTGAAATCTTTCAATTTTGTTTAGATAATTTCTCTTTGTTTTGCTTGCCTGCTAAAGCCTGATGATGCTTGTTCAAGTGATGACATAGAAAGCAGTCGAGAAACCCCGCTTCTGAGAGATAACTGATTGTATCAATTGTACACAAGCTTGGCCAATCATGTAGATATGAGGCATCCATTGCCTCAACAATTTCTTATTTACATTGTCATCTTTATTTTATAATATAGTTGCTATAAAAAATAGTTGCTATGGGAAATGTTAGCATAGACGGATAGGGAAGAGGTGGGAAAAAGAGAGAGATGGTGTCATTAACTATATTGAAGACTTAAACCAATGCCAATGAAATGATCATTTGAAACTTAAAATATATTTTACTATAAAATAGTACATGATGGCATGAACTTATGAGAATTGAATGCAGTACATTCATATTATTTTCAGTTAACAATTTACGAATATATTGTGCCTTTTCACAATTCATACAACCGAACAAGTTTAAATGGGTAACAAGCATATACACAATGAAGTAGAGCATGATGAATTTGAGTGATGTTAATATAAATTTGAGTAAGTGAGTCATGTTAATATAATTGAGTTGGTGATGAATTCCATATGAAACATATCTATCATTAATTTTTATAATGTATACATATTTTTTTATGAGAAGATATAATGTAAATATATTTATAAATTTATGTTATCACGTGTAAGACTCTTTAGGAACTAAGGTATATTACCATTACTCCAAGGTCCAAATTCTGTAGGCGGAAAGGTAGCCTGCCAAGTCGGAAATCGAACCTTCAACATTAACATAATGGATATGAGTCTTAAATATTTTTGTTGGTGATAAATGAGCTACAATAATCAAAATGATTTTAGAATGAATTTCATCTAATGTACATCTACTCTTTCAATAATTGTCTTTTCTAAAACTTGAACCTTAGTCCTCTCTCTAAAAATATAATTTGCTTATCTTTACACCAAACCCTTATCGGTAATAAAAGATAAATGTTTATTCCCATCCTTATGTTATTTAAGGATGCCAATATTCTTTAATAACTAGTAAATAATATTAAGTTACGTATTCTATTTTTTCTCAAACCAAAAATATGAAGTAAATACATTTTAAATTAGTAGATTTATGATTTATTGATTTTATATAAATATGAAGGTACTAGCATCTTTATAAAAAATAGGACATAAAAGCAAAAGAAATATGCTAAAAGATAATACAGAGAAAAGGTGTCAGTGAAAAATAGAAAACCATAAAGAATGAAGTAATTTGTATAGAACACCAAAATATATTCTTACATATATTTTTTATGTTTATTTAATTAGTATTTTGAATATTAATTAAAAAATTTTAGAAACAGATAAACAACTTAAAAGCAGTTTAGTTTTGATCCTGTAAATTTTTTAAATATTATCATCTAACTATTCCTTGGTAAATTATGAAAATAACTTAATTTTCAAGTAATTATTATCATGATCAAACATTTTTTAGTGATCAACATATAGCACCATATTGTGGGGATATTTTATTATTATATAGAAAAATGTGGAGATATTTCTCCTTTATCTATTTTTTTTTTTTTTGGGGTTCGAAAGATATTTCTGTTCTCAAGTTTTGCTACATTTTTTTGAAATATACTCTTAATAACCTCTTAATATTTAATAAAAATGTTAAATAAAAAACAAATGTATTTAATATCTTATGGGAATTTCTCCAATACCCCACCATTTTTTTGGATATTGGTACCCTTATGCTTATTGCTTTTATTAGTCAAAGTGTTTTGCCTGTTTTTTCTTTTTTAAAATCTTATTTTTTAAAATTTAAAATGTTTTCAGAATTATGTAATATTTCAAATAATTCCCAAATAACGATTACTCATCATATGTCATTTTCATCTTTCTTCATCCACAACACTTGTAGCAAAAGTGTCTCTCATAGAAATTGATACAACTATTTGAGGATCCCATAATGTCTCTCATTCATACTTCAAAGCATTGAGATTTACCTTTCCTAGTACCACACAACAATCATTGATCATGTACTGGTAAAGTGTTATATGTTGCATCTACTATAATATCATATCTACCAAAATGCTCAGCCACGGAAATCATCAGGATTCATACACACACATACAAGAATATATAAGAATTTAGTGGTAATAATTAGAGTGAAACAAAAAAGTAAGCATAGAAAGAAGACAAGATGCAAGTAGGGGGAAAAAATTCAATCTTACTATAGCAAGGATACTTGCCGAGAATTTCCAAAGCATTGGAAGTTTGCAAAACTTCTTTCGAATTTGATCGTGCCTTATGCCTCGAATTTGCAAAGGAACTTGCACATAGAGGAAATGGAAAGTCGGGGCATTGGTAAAACTGAAGAAAATTACAAAAAATATTGTAAATTTAACAAATGTATTTGTTTTACCTTATTAGTGAGTTATCAGTGTAATTTTACAATCTATATTAATTTTGTATTATAAATTAACCAATTATTACATAATACATGTGCAAGGGTACTGACACCCATATAAAGTTGAGGGAATATAAGAAAACCCTTATCTTATAAATACAAAAAAATATTCAATAATTTTTTTAGTAATTAAGAAGATTATTGAGAGTAGAAATGTTAAAAAAATCCATCTTCATGAATACCTGCGAGTAATATCTGCAACAGGGTGAATATAGAGAGAAGATTTTGCCCCCATGAATAATAGGGATCAGGGTTTTAAATACCTGTATGTTAAATGGAGTGGGGGCGGAGATCATTATCACCATATCCGTAGGTACTCGATGTAAAAGTACTATTTTACCTTTAAATTATTAATTTAGTTAGGCTAATATTATTATTGTTTAAATTGATTGAACTAAATTTTAAATTTGAAAATTAAATTTATTTATACTTATCATATGTTAGACTAATAATTAGATTACTATTATATATTTATTTTCATATTAAATATTTTAAATTATTAAAATTTAAATAATAGAATTAAATTATTATACTTATTTTATATTTATTTTTATTTTAAATATATTAAATTATTAAAATATGAATTATAAAATTAAATTATTATTTATATTTATTTTAAATATTTTATAATATTAATATTTTTATATTTAATTTAAATTTTTTAAATTTTTAACATTCTAACATATCTCTGTGAACGCATACCCATATCCCCCCAAAAAAGTATAAGACCGGCAGGTATACGGATATAGAGCGGGCCCGCCCCACCCCCACCCCGTCGGGATACCTAATTGGGAGAATAGTTTAAGAGGAATTCGTATTTCCGTCCCCTTTCTCTCGCCCTCCTCCTCCTCCTCCTCCTCCTCTTTTTTGGGGTGGGGTCTTGGCATTTCTGTTCTGTTCTTTTCAATGGCTTAGTTTAGAGGCACAGATGCCTGAACTCTTAAGCCCACCTCACTGGCGCCGTTTACAAGTCCATCATCATCAGAATTAGATAACTGTTTTATTTTACATAACTGTTTGCATTGCCCATGAGAAAAACAAACACAGACACTGAGCTTTGTTTCGCTTTGTCTTCTTTCCACTGTTCCACACGAAACCTTACCGTTTTGAAACAAACATGGGAGTTATGTCTGTGACTGTCACATTCAGCAAGTGTCAAACCTTTTCCTTTGTGAAACCAAAAACAGCCCAAATTCAGGACCTTTCAGTAAACATAAGATTGCCCAACAGAAGAAAGCATTCCAATCCTTTTTCTTCTTCTTCTTCTTCTTCTTCTTCCATTTCATGTAATAATGCAGCAGCATCAACAACATACCCTTCTTTCACTCCTTCCACCACACAGAACCGCCACTGGATGGTGCTCATGGAGAGGCCTCCTCATGGGGTCACTTCCAAGCCACAAGTCATTATGTCAAGGCTCTTCAGAAAGTTCTGGGCAGGTAGAATGTGTAATGGGTTTTGTCCCAATTTCTTACTCTCTTATTTTCTTTTGTTTAGCTGAAAAAGTTCTATAAAATTGGTTTCAACAGGGAGAAAGATGCTCAAATGTGTCTATATTATGCTTCCTGGAATACACACTTTGGTTTTTGCTGTGACATTGATGAAGAAATATCCTCCCAGCTGGCCAGTAAGTC
The DNA here is from genome assembly GCA_031439585.1 of Pterocarpus macrocarpus. NCBI lineage: Eukaryota > Viridiplantae > Streptophyta > Magnoliopsida > Fabales > Fabaceae > Pterocarpus > Pterocarpus macrocarpus. The sequence continues at coordinate 52,922,647 of CM062516.1, read as the reverse complement.
TTTTTATTTATTTATTATTATTATTATTATTTGTTGTATTAATAACCCAATTCCTTGATGATGTGATAAATCATAGGGGTAAGGATAATTTGTTCACATATGGTTTTATCCAGTATAATGCAGACATAGCTCTTTGAAGTTTGGTTTTGTGGAATAGGTATTGCCAGTGGTATTATTGTTGAAATGAATTTTGATTCTTGAGCATATATATATTGGTAGGTTTACCTGGGGTCTTATCGGTTAGGCCTGACCCGGATTTCAACTCTTTGAAAAAGGACTATAGTTTATCCAGTGGCCAGGAAGGTCACCAATCAAATTCAAAACTACAATTTGGAACCAGTATGTTGTTTCCTGCTGGGAATTCAAAGCATTGGCTTGTTCGAATTGATAAACCTGCCGTTGGGGTTGTTACGAAGGCTCAGATTGTCGACTATTATGTTCAAATACTGACCAAGGTCATGGGAAAGTAAGGCCAATGTACTTCTTTTGCTTTTTTAATCATCTTTCTCCTTTTCCTGAAATTAGATGACAGCAGTGCCTGCACTGTGCAGTAAGAAGGATGCACAGATGTGCGTATATCATGTTTCCTGGAAAGCCATCTTTGGCTTTTGTTGTGATCTTGATGATGATTGCGCACTGGAGCTAGCCAGTTAGCATTCAGAAACTTAAACCTCAGTCACACAGTGCTGAAGTATAAAGTTCCACATTAAATGATATTCCTATTGTGGTGCAGGTGTGCCGGGTGTCTTATCAGTTCAACCAGATAATAATATTGAGTCAGAAAATAAGGATTATGAAGGTTTGTCATTTTCTTTATTCTTCTGTACTTTTTATTTAATTTTTTTTTTCTTGGAGACTTGCTAATATCATTATTTTACCTCAATAAAATGCCTGGGTTGTATGAGTTGTTATGGTCCTTGTATCTTCATATTTTGACTTGTATGAAGTTTTTCTTTGCTACAGCTGACAAAATTGCTGTTTTGGACTATGTATGTGGGGAAAAGCCTATTTTGTTTCATAGGATTTATCAGTGGGTTTCCACTTTTTCTTTTTCACTTTCTATAGTGGTAAAAAGGAAAGTAGATTAAAATAATACCATTAGATATGGCAGTAACTGTAAAATATCACTGTTTACATTTATTTAAACTATACAGCAAACATAAACAGCTTCTTAGGCAAAGTTGTAAGATATAGAGATGGGAAAGTGTTCATCTAATACTTAGTAGGTTATACTCAAAAGGTGGTGGTGGTGGTGGTGAGAAGTTTCTATGTGATAAAAATAACTACAGCATCATGTGAAAAAGACAAGGCAGAGCTGGATGTATGAAACTTATTTTTGTTGGGACAAAGTTGATGTTTTCTGTCTTGATCAACTCTCCTTGTATGAGTATGAATAATTTTTATTTCCTTTGGATGGACTTATGTTCAACTTATGTATTATTATCCTTCAAATCCTGCCCAATTATTTTTGTACAACTGGCTAATCCTTAATTGAAATGCACCTATATTATGAGCACTTACTTAACAGCTGTTGTGAGTTGGGACTTATGTGCATTATGTTTAAATTCTTTACATTTGTTGTGATTTTTGGTCCATTGATATGCGTAACTTTATTAAACTTTGTGGGTGTGTATCATTAACTGGAACAAGAGGAAGAAAGCTGTCATTTATCAGCACTGATCTTTGCATGTGTTAGGTTTTTTTTTGGTATATCTTTGAAGGTCTTTTGGCTGTGCTAATCTAATGGGATAAGGTTTGCTGCTGTTTGCTTTGAAAAGTCTTTTAAATGCATGGGAAAATCCAGAGGTTTTACCTGCCTTGTATCATAAGATAGATGAGTCTGTCCACTTTACAGTAGGTTTTATTTTTATTTTTCAGATAAACAGCATGTAAACTGGTTCCATGGATGCTTAGGTAAAATTAAAACCTGCTGAGTTAAAAATTGGTGTAAAATTCTGGTTATAATTGATATTTTAATATTTCTTTCTATGAGGTTGTGTTCAATTATAGAATTCCTGGTTTTCTACTCTCTTATATTGATCATATGGAAATTCTCTCACTGATTTTTCACTAACTATATATCTTCAGGTAGTAACTTAGAAAATAGTTTGAATGTGCAAAACTCTTCAGAAGTAAGTCAGGCAGCTCCCCTGAAAACAAAAAGCTTTTTGTGACAGCTATGCTCACAGCATTAATTGTTGGTATAAACCCATCTGTTATCCTCTGTCCATCTGGATGTTCATATACTGATTTTTCAACCATAAAAAATATATGTGAATTACTTTGTCAGGAGCAAGTAATATAGAGGTGCCTTCCTTTAGAAAATACTACGACATTGGATGACAAAAAGGGAGTCAGACAAAATAATTTTTTTAATTATTTCTGTGAAAAAAATAATCATTTCGTTAGGAAATTATCAGTTTCTCGGATGATACCTGTTTCTATCTTTCATGTTGGGTTTCATCTCCCTACCTAGCACCTATTCTTTATTTTGTGGGAGCATAAATTATTGCTTATGGAAAGCATTTTCTGTTCTTGCAAGATGATACTACTTGACAACTTTTTTCCCTCTTGAACAGGGCTATCATTTTATACATCTGAGAAAACCTTACGTGCAGCATTTGAAGGCTTTGGTGAGCTTGTTGAAGGTAGCTCCACCTTTGCATATTGTTTTCTTTGCTCATTAATAGTTTGTATCTCAAGACAGAAACAAATTTGTCTCAGCTTTTACTAAAAGTGGTTATGCTTAACAGTCAAAATTATTATGGATAACATTTCAAAAAGGTCCAAGGGTTATGCATTTGTTGAATACACCACAGAGGAGGCTGCAGGTGCGGCACTGAAAGAGATGAATGGCAAGGTAGATTCATCTCTCATTCTCTCTTGAAATATGAAATTTTGCTTTGCATGAGTTCTGTTCGCAATTGTTATGGTAAAAAGAAAAGGAACATGGATTTAATAATTTAGAACAGAAAGAGGCTAGGCAGTCTTTGATGATTTTATCCTGTGCAGATTATTAATGGCTGGATGATAATGGTAGATGTTGCCAAGACTAACCCGCCAAGATACAACAGGGGTCATGCCAGACCATCAGCTTGACAAGACAAAAGTCCGTAAGGTATTGACTATTTCCAGCTCTGCAGTCTTATTTAGCTCAACCTTTTGATTTTAGGTCATGACAATGTGAACCAGATTTTTTTTCATGTTGGAGTATTGCAAAATATCTTAGAAAATCATGCAAATTGCAATTATTATAGGATCAGCTAGTCTTCAATCTTATGAGTCGTTTCCTAATTTCTGTATGTTTTCCTGTCTGTTTCTTATTTGATTAAAGAGTCTTATTCTATTAGTTGACTTGGGCTTGTACTAGTAGTAATACACTAGTACCTCACCTATTTATTAGTATAAGCTAGTGCTAGGTATTTATATTTTACATTAGTCTAATGAATTCAATTTCATATTATTCCGTGCCTCCTTTCTCTCCTTTCCTCCTTCCACAACTAATCCCTATAATTTCAACAGTTCACTCAGGTGCAGAGTTTGATGCATAATTCATTTTTTTTTTTGTAATAAAGAGAAGATATTATTTGATCTATATCTTAGTTGTAGAATTCACTGCTTTATATCTAATCATGCTCGTTCTATAAAATTCCCAGTAATTTCTATCAAAACAATTCACTAATACACCTGCTGATTTAAAGACACTCCTTTCGCTTTCAATGTCTCTTATCTATAGCTTAATGTCAAACTTCATAGATGCTTTTCTCATTTTCCTGTCATTTACCAAATAAACCTCTTGACATTAGAAATAGTTGCCTTCATTTATTCTTCCAGACTCCCTACAAGCATAACAGCTACAGAAAATAATGCCTTTTCAGCTGTGGATGTAGCATCAGTGTACTACATTTGTTCACCATGCATACTGTATCTCTTGCTCATGCCAAATTTGTTAGTTTTGCAACTTTTCATAACTTTGAAATACAAGAGCAAAAATGCAATGCATACTTCATTCGAGTAGGCTTGGCCGGGAGATGTTATGGGGGGAATGTGAAACAATCCTGAATAAATTACCTTACTATTACTTCATGGCATATTCTTTCCCCTATGCATCTATTTTGATTCCAGACTTGTTCTTCAGTATGCAGTCAGGTATCTGACAATGCATTCATATCCTCCAATCATCATATATGTTACGAGTGGAAATGTAGACCTCTTATTTAACAGGATCCCTATTGAATTAGTGAGAGTACAAAGTGTGAAACCTGCGACTGAGCATGCTGCAGTTGAATACCAATATTGTAGCACCTACAGGCATTCAACTTCCTGGTAAGGAACTGAAAAGACGGGTGGGTTGTGGGTCAGGGTGTCATGTAAAGCCTTTGTCAGTTGAAATTGTAACACACTGTTGGTTGAGATAGCTGTTTAAAGAAAATACCACTTAGAGTTGTAACATAATATATTATGAATTAGCATTGAAGCCTTAGCTAACATTCTGCCATTCGGACTAAATTTGGCTATTCTCTTCGAATAATTATATCATTAATGCTTACAAGAGGATTGTAAAGCATTATTCTCATTGTTGGAAGAGAATATTTAGTTGGTAAATGTGGGAGGAGTTAAGAAATAAGGATTAGAAGAGAAAGCGATAGGGAGATTAAACTAAGCTAGAAAAGAGGAGGTGATTCGATAATGCCTTAGGCAAGTATTTACTGTAGTAATTACTGCTTGCTTCTGCTTAGAGAGGCAGAGATTCGCTTATGTTTCTCTCTAGAATTCCATGAATGAAGGCTGCTTCTGCATAGGAAAAGTATGAATAATTCTCCTATTGCATAGAAAAAGGATTGCATTCTCCTATTAATCAATGTCTCACCAAGTGATGATGAGAATTGTGATCAAGAAAGATGCGGGTTTGAAAAGCAGGACAAGGGTAGTTAAGAAATAAAGATTGAAAGAAAAAATGGTAAGAGAAACTAAAAATTTGGAGGTACAAAGGAAAGGACATGATTCTTTGAGACCTCAGGAGAGTAAAGTATATGCTTCTGCCTAGAAAAGGAAGATACACAATCTCTTTATATAGGCCTTACAAAGCAATATGACGTACAGCCGCCACTATATTTCATGATACTGAAATGTTGCCAATTTAGTGTGATGTGGTAGTGCAGGTGTTGCCAAGTTCGCCAATGGACCCAAGTGAGAATGTGGTGGGGGTAGGCTAGAATTGGGACTAGAATCTTGGGAGAGATTGTGCTTCTCTAATGCTAAGAGAATTTCTTTTCAATTTCATGCTAACTTTGTATTTTTTTTTTCTTCCTCAAATGATCCACACTAATTTATCTTGACAGTGTTAATAATACATTTAGTTTCTTTTATTCTCTAGTTCATATTTGTGGATGCCCTTCCCACACGTCCCACACTTCTAATCTCACATATTCAACGATTACAATTAAGCCCCCCATTTGTTATTGACAGGGTACCTAACAGAAGCTTATCTAAGCCAGCCAATTGATTTCCAGCCATACAGGATATCCGACAACCCAATCTCCCCTTAGATTCCCAGCCAATTGAAATATAAGGGGTCTAGAGCAACGCACATTCGGAGAATTAACTCCTCTTTTGCCCAGTCTCTTCAATGATCGTTGCAATCTCACTCCATGAAGATCATTCTGTTCCAACAAGCTTCAACTATCTCTTTATATAGGCCTTACAAGCAATAAGACGTACGGCCAAGCATTGCCAATTTTAGTGCGACTCACTGTCACTAGTGCAGGTGTTGCCCAGCTCACCAGTGGACCAAAGTAATTTTGGTTTCGTCATGGACACGCCAAACCCAGTTTCAGCTGCTATAAACATTGCACAAGGAAGCACATCACGAATGACCCCCACAAAAAAAAAAAAGAAGGGAAGCCGTTTTTCATATTTCTTCATCATAAGTTTATCTATTTAACTGATCTTGCTGGCAAACAAGCTAGTGATACAAATATAGGGAGTTTCCTGGAGACTGGCACAACTTTTTATTATTCCTGGCTGTTCTTTCTCACTGGAATTACTCTAATACTCATCTCTCCCCTCCCCCCCGGCACCCCGCGGCGGCGAAAAAGGCATGTCAAATATTTACTCTCTTCATTTTAATTTATCTGTCAATTTGGATAACTTGGTACATTTTTAAATTAGTATATCTAGATCTAATGTATCAAATTGTCTAAATTGATAGGTAAATTGAAATGGATAGAGTATTATTTTTTGCTATAATAAATTCCTAATAATTATGATAATGGTAATTACAAATGAATGTTTTAGCATTCATCTTGGGTACCCTATACCATAGAAATTCCCAAACCTCGTAGAGCATTAGCCAGCCATGAATGTAATGAATCCTGGAAGGAAAGAGTATTCCCCACGTAAGAATAGGGTTTTCTTTTTTTAAAAAAAAAAAATCATTTTTAGATCCCTTGAATAAATGACTAAAGAGTTTGCTAAGTTAGACTGAATGTCCTAGAAAATAAACAGTGAACACAAGTTCTCTTGGGCAATATGAAGCATTATTGAAGGCAGTGCGCAGTGGGGACTTAGATGCCACTGAAAATTTCCTCAGGGACCATACAGAAGCAATGAAAGCAAAAATCACGTCTGGAGGCGAAACAGCATTTCACTTAGCAACTATGTTTGGGCATTTTCACATTGTTGAGAGGTTAGAGCCACTAATATCGGAAGATGATATTAAATTCAAGAGTGATCTTCTTATCACAGCTGTGCTGCTTTCAATACAAATGAGAATGCAATTAAGGATTTTGTTGAAAAGAACTTGGGTTTGGTCGCTATCCATGATGATGGTGGTTGGCTTCCAGTGACACTGGCTCTTGACTGTGGCCACACTGAAATGGCTCGCTACCTTTACTCCGTCACCCCATTTGGAGTATTGCTACATCAAAACGGGAAAAATGGCGCTGAGGTTCTCATCCAGTGCTACCATTCCAAGACGTTTGGTAAGAGTTTTTAACTTTATTTGTCAGCAAACATATATGGCAATCGGTACAAATATTATGTAAGTGTTACATGCATAAGGTTTCAAAAAAAACAAATTTTATATATATATAATTGTTAAATCATATATCGTATGATAAAATAGTCTTAGCAACCTGTTACGTCAACAATTGACACTGAATAGGATTATGAGAAGAGATATAATTGTCCCAGTTAGATATCAAAATTCAACCTTATCAACTCGAGAATAATCATATATCATATGATAAAATAATCTTAGCAACCTGTTAAATCAAGAATTGACATTGGATACGATTATGAGCAGAGAAATAATTGTGGCAGTTAGATATCAAATTAAACCTTATCAACTCGAGAAATTATTATCTGTTTGTTGAGTGTCTAAACTAAGAGAATGAAGTACCAAGCGAGTTGTGCGGAAAAAAATTAAAATTTGAATCTTATAATTATTAAGATTTTTTAATTACGATATTATTCAAGCAATTAGTGTCATAACAATATTTATAAAAATACTTCAATTAAAAGAAAACTCTTAGTCTAGTCCATTTGAATCGAGTGTCCTAAAATGTTTGTTAGTTAAATTTTAAATGTGATCATTAAATATGATAACGACAACAAAAGAGTATATAAACATATACATGAAAAACAATACACGTTTATGACTAGTTTATTTATATATAAATTCTAAACTAGATTACTTTCTTCTTTCATGTCTATCCATGACTCCATGTAAAAATATAATGCAAGGTTATCACTTTTTATACAATGATGCATTATAGATATAACTCTGAAAATGATCAAGCATTGTCCAAGATTAGCAGTGACGAAAAGTAGAAGGGGCTTAAATTTCTCCTTCCGCATTTCTAACTGAAATCTATTTGCTATTTTGGAAACGATGGGATACATGCATGTAACTACAATTTTACTTGGGTATGCTGTATTGCAAGTAGCTATATTACAAATATGTTTCATAAATTATTTAAATATAAAAATGTTATTAATGAAAACGTAAAAACTCGAGTAACAACATAAATAACTACTAGTAAATATATTAATTGTTCTTAATTTTTTCTATTTGTATAGATTAAAAATAAAAATTTTGATAGAGAATTTAATTAAATTGTGTGAAAATATTTAAAATAAGATAAACTAAATAAACAAGTAAAAATCAGCTAAGGATTTGGATATCAAGTGTGAACTAGGGAGGCCCCATCTTGTATTAAAAACATGTTAGCCTCTTAGGTTTGTGTTTAAATAAATTCATACTTCATATAAAAAAAAAAAAAAGAATGTATGAATACTTAAAATGTTGTCTAAGTTAAAAGAATAATACACTTTAAGACGGCCAAGCTTCAACTATCTCTTTATATAGGCGTTACAAGCAATAAGCCGTACGGCCAAGCATTGCCAATTTTAGAGCGACTCACTGTCACTAGTGCTGGTATTGCCCAGTTCGCCAGTGGAGCAAAGTAATTTTCGTTTCTTCATAGACACACCAAACCCAGTTTCAGCTGCTACAAACATTGCACAAGGAAGCACATCACGATTCACGAATGACCAAAAAAAAAAAAAAAAAGGAAGAACATCACGGAAGCCAGGTTTTTCATATTTCTTCATGATAAGTTTATCTATTTAACTGATCCTGCTAACAAACAAGCTATTGATACAGATACAGGGAGTGTTGTGGAGATTGGTACAACTATTTATTACTGGTTGTTAGTTCTCACTGAAATTACTCTTATACTCCCCCCCCCCCCCCCCCCGGCCCAAACAAAAAAAAAGCACAAGAAAAAAGGTATGTGAAATGTTTATTATTATTTTTCCTAATAATTATGATAATGGTAATTACTAGTGAATGTTTAAGCATTTATCTTCGGTACCTAGACCATAGAAATTCCCATTTCTCTCAATAAATGCTTTGAACTCGTAGAATATTTGCCAGCCATGAATGTTAAAAAACCCTGGGACAAAAAATGGAAAAAAAAAAAGGGAAAAAAATCCTTATGATCCCTTGAATTAATAAGATTCCTAAGTTAGACTGGAATGTCTTGGAAAATAAACAGGGAGGACAAATTCTTATTGGCAATATGAAGCATTATTGAAGGCAGTGCGCGGTGGGGACTTACATGATACTGAAAAATTCCATACGGACCATCCAGAAGCAGTGAAGGCAAGAATCACGTCTATGGGCAAAACAGCACTTCACATTGCAGCTATGTTTGGGAATTTGCACATTGTTGAGAAGTTAGTGCAATTAATGTCAGAAGACGATCTTCAATTGAAGAATAGTTGTGGCGAAACAGCGCTGCACTATGCTTCTTTCAGTAACAATAGTAACAATAATGTTAAGGTTGTTAAATGCATGGTTGAAAAGAACAAGAGGTTGCTCACTATCACTGATCAGAATGGCCGGATTCCAGTCACAAGGGCTCTTACCTATGGGCACACTGAAATGGGTCGCTACCTTTACTCCGTGAACCCATTTCAAGCACTCCGACCTGAAAACGAGCACCATGCCAGTGATGCCACTGAGCTTCTCAGGCTGTGCTACGATTCCAAGATGTTTGGTAAGAGTTGGTAACATTATTTGTCAGCAACAGAACAATCGGTACATATACAGTTGTTACACGCATAAGGTTTGAAAAAACAAATTATATATCTATTGTCAAATCATATAGCATTAGTAGAATGATCGTAGGGTTTTTTACCTATTTAAAATAAAAAAAAAAATATTTGTAGATATATGTCATTTTAACTTTTTTTTTATTAAAATATCCTATTTTGTGGGATAGTGGTGAATTCGATTGAGGCTGGATTAAATTTATTATTGTTCAATTTTTTCCCAGGTGACCATAATTCGATCCAGTCTGGTAGAATTCAACACTATTCAAGATATTATTCACTTGAATAGTGTTGAATTCTGCCTATTTTGAATCGATTTCAACATTGTTATGCTCTCCTATAAATTAGAAATCGATTCTTAGCCGATCGAATGTGCAAGATATAGTTGAGAGGTTAGAGTGAGAGAGGTTATAATGAAATAGATAAATACATATAGAAATATTTTGCTTACTGCGAAAAGAAAGGAAGATGGAGGGTAATTATTTATATCGATATGATCAGTTTGGTTATATTTCAGCAAATCTCAATACACAGATAATTTTGAATTATAATTTAAGAAATTATTTGTTTAAATTTTATTTTTTAATTGTAAATTGAATTTGATGATTTTATAGTTATAACAAGTAAATAATTATAAGTATTTATTTTTGTTAATGTAATTTAATTATTAGTTAATTTTATTATTATAGTTTCTATTTCATGTCTGTAATGAAAAAAATTTAGATATATGATTTGGTATTAGATTAGTTTAGGAGATGTGAATTTAGTTGTAATTTAATTTGATTAATTTATTGTAATCATTATTAATTAAGAAATATCACAAGTTTAAATTTTTGTTGATTACAATTCAAGGTTTAGTTTATTTTGTGTAATTTAGTGAATACTTTATTTATGTAATAAAATAAGTTTGGATATTTGAATTATCGTTAAATTAGCTTAACCTATTATACTTAATTAGTAATTTAGCTTACTAGTAAACTTTATTACTATTCTTATATTTTTGTATTCATGCTATACAGCAGCCTTGAATCCTACGTAGTAGGTGTCATAAGATACCTAATCTGCATCCATTAATCGAGCCGTATTTGCGTGATGCAAGCTTGTGGCATGTATCACAGATAACATATTTTGAGATTGATCGTGTGTTTGATTAGTGCATTTGTTGAGTGGTGGTGTCCAAAGATGCACACATTTCATCTGCCATTTGGAGAGTGTACCATCACACTTCTGGATGTCACATTCCAGCTGGGGTTGCATATTGATGGGGACCCAGTCAGCGGATGTATGTATACATGAGAGCATTTTAAAGGTAATGATATATTTAGCTTGTGTGAGGAGTTACTCGGGGTTGTGCCAGGTCCAGAATATTGCTGGGGTATTTTGTGGATTGCAATTGGTTTAAGGACACATTTAAATTAGGTGAGAGTGTAACTTATGAAGAAATAGTACGCCACACTTGGGCGTATATTATGCTTCTATTTGGTGGGTTATTGTTTCAAGATAAATCAGGGTTTAGAGTTCATCTAAAGTGGCTGCCTCTACTTTGTGACTTTCGTCGTGTACGGAGTCTCAGCTGGAGCTTGGTAGTACTGGCTGTGTTGGAATAATATCTATGCGGCGCTGTTAATAATCAAACGGTTGATATTGCTGGTTGTCTAACCTTATTGCAATAGTGGATATGGTACAGGTTACCACAGTTCAGTCCTCCAGGAAGTCATGAGTTTAGATTTCCAATAGCAGCTAGGTATGGTATTAATTGAATAGTAAATTTTTAATTTATTTATATTTGTTACTTGTAATATTAAAATGCTGAATTTTGGTGATTTTTTTTAGGTGGCCGGAAATAATGGCCACGTTTGATAGCAGAGGGCCATGATTATTGGCATATAGGCGCTGGATTGACGAGATTGGTATTACAAAGGTAAAATACGTTAAGTTTATTTATTATTGTTGAATTTTTAATTCGATGCATTCATAAAAAAATTTAATATATTATTCTTAATTAATGTAGTTTGAGTGGACTTTGTATTACAACTCACTCATCATTCATAACACACCACAGTGGATTTATGTTGAGGCGGATATTTGGCCATCTGTGATAGCGCTTATATGCTTTGCACTTGTTGAATGGCATCAGGTGGATCATGTTGTCCGACAGCTTAGTAAACAGTAGCACATACCAAAAAAGCCACTGAATATTGATAGGTTGCATGCAGTCGATGGCTGCGGCAACAACGATGTCTGGGCCAAATTATCATAGGGAGTTTCACACTTTATGGGAGAAGAGACGTGGTCGGGTAATTCAATTTATGATGGCCCAAGACTATCGTCCATTAGTTGAGTATAATGGATGGTATGCAACTATTGCATGGAGGTTTCTGTCTCTAGATAGTACCCTTCGCGACCCAAGACAGTTCGAATTGCCAGATGATGTGCCTGTGAATGTCTCACCTGTGGCTAATGTGCCTCGGCCAGCTCACATGCCAGATCAACGACGTCGGGAGCGTAACCTTTGTGTCGGGACACGTGCAAGTCATCGCTAGCATATAGCGAATATGGAGCATGATGAGGACGATACTAATGATAAAGATTGCAGCAACTCTCAGCCCCACCCATCTCCCAGCAACCTGCCATCCCCGTACATGGCTGAGCATGCTGAATCTAGCCATCGATATTCGATCTAATTACTTTTTCTTTGTTATATTATGAAAATAAATTAATTTTCAAGTAATTATTGTCATGATCAAGCATGTTTTGGTGATCAATATATAGAAGCACATTGTGGAGATATTTTTTTATTATATAGAAAATGTGGAGATATTTCTCTTTTTATGTTTGTTTTATATGTGTTTTTGTGTCTGGGAGATATTTCTCTTAAAAGCTTTGGGTTTAGACGAAAGATGTGTCAAGTCTGAAGGCTACCTCACTGTTGGCACTATGCATTCACAGACGCTGAGCTTTGTTTCACTTTGTCCTCCTTCCACATGAAACCTTTATGGGAGTTATGTCTGTCACTGTCACATTCAGCAAATGTCAAACCTTTTCCTTTCTGAAACCAAAATCAACCCAAATTCAGGACCTTTCAGTTAACATAAGATTGCCCAACAGAAGAAACCATTCCAATCCTTTATCTTCTTCTTCTTCTTCTTCCATTTCATGTAATAATGATTGGTCCTTTACTGGGATAGCAGCAGCAGCATCATCAATATACCGTTCCTTCGCTCCTTCTTCCACATAGAACCGCCACTGGATGGTGCTCATGGAGAGGCCTCCTCATGGGGTCACTTTCAAACCACAAATCCTTGATTATTATGTCAACACTCTGCAGAAAGTTATGGGCAGGTAAACTGTGTAATGGATTTTGTCCCAATTTCATACTCTTTCTCTCTTTTTCTCTTTTTTATTTGAAAAGTACTATAAATTTGGTTTCAATAGTGAGAAAGATGCTCAAATGTGTCTATATGATGCTTCCTGGGATACACACTTCGTTTTTTGTTGTGACATTGATGAAGAAATATCCCCTCAGCTGGCCAGTAAGTTTTTTTTTTTTTTTTTAAATTATTATTATTATTATTATTTTTTGTTGTCTTATTAACCCAACTCCTGGATGATGTGATAATTTTAGGGGTAAGCATGATTTGTTTTGTTCACATGTAGTTTTATCCAATATAATGCAAACATAGATGTTTGAAGTTTGGTTTTGTGAAATAGGTATCGCCATTGGGATTATTGTTGAAATGAATTTTGATCTTTTTGCATATATATTGCTAGGTTTACCTAGGGTCTTATCAGTTCGGCGTGGCCCAGATTTCAACTCTTTGAAAAAGGGCTATAGTTTATCAAGTGGCTAGGAAGGTCACCTATCAAATTCAAAACAATAATTTGGAACCAATATGTTTTTCCCCGCTGGGAATTCAAAGCACTAGCTTGTTCGAATTGATAAACCTGGGGTCGGGGTTGTTACAAAGGCTCAAATTGTCGATTATTATGTTCAACTATTGACCAAGGTCATGGGAAAGTAAGGACAGTGAACTTCTTTTGCTTTTATTATCATCTTTCTCCTTTTCCTGAAATTAGATGACAGTGGTGCCTGCACTATGCAGTGAGAAGGATGCACAGATGTGTATATATCATGTTTCCTAGAAAACCAACTTTGGCTTTTGTTGTGAACTTGATGACGATTGTGCACTAGAGCTCGCTGGCTAGCATTCTGAAACTTAAACCTCATGCACTCAGTGTCAAAGTATAAATTTTCACATTAAATTAAATTCCTATTGTGGTGCAGGTGTGCCTGGTGTGTTGTCGGTTCAACCAGATAATAATTTTGATTCAGAAAATAAGGGTTATGAAGGTTTGCACATTTTTTCATTCCGGCCCACTGGAGACTTCTTGCTAATATTATAATTTTACATCAATAAAATGCCTGGGGTGTATGAGTTGTTATGGTCCTTGTATCTTCCTATTTTGACTTGTGTGAAGTTTTTCTTTGCAACAGCTAACAGAATTGCTGTTTTGGACAATATATGTGGGGAAAAGCCTATTTTGTTCCTTAGGATTAGCAGGTTTCCTCTTTTTTCTTTTTACTTTCTATAGTGGTGAAAAGAAAGTAGATTAAAACAATGCCATTAGATATGACAGTAACTGTAAAATACCACTGTTCACATTTATTCAAACTCTATGGCAAGCATAAGCAGCTTCTTAAGCAAAGTTGTAAGATATCCAGATTGGAAAGTGTCAATCTAATATTTACTAGGTTATACTCAAAAGGTAGTGGTGGTGGGATGTTTCTAATGGGATAAAGATAACTGTAGCATCATGTGAAAAAGAGAAGGCAGAGCTGGATGTATGAAACTGATTTTTGTTGGCATAAGTTCATTTTTTCTCTCTTGGTGAACTCTCCTTGTATGAGTATGAAGAATATTTATTTCCTCTGGATGGGCCTTTATTCAACTTATGTATTATTATCCTTTGAATCCTGCACAATTATTTATGTGTAAGTGGTTCTCCTTACTTGAAATGCACTTATATTACGAGCACTTATTTTAACAGCTTTTCTGAGTGGGGAATATATATATATATATATGTATGTATGTTTTATGCTTTAATTCTTTACCTTTGTTGTGATTTTTGGTCCATTGACATACGTAGCTTTAGTAGACTTTGCGGGCGTGCCTTGTTGATGAGAACAAGAGGAAAAAAGTTGTCATTTATTAGCATTGATCTTTATATGTGTTAGTTTTTTCGGCATACATTTAAAAGTCTTTTGGCTTATCCCATCTAACAGGATAAGGCTTGGTGGTTGTTTGCATTGAAAAGCCTTTTAAATTCATGGGAAAGATCACGGGCTTTACCTGCCTTGTATCATAGGACAGATGATTCTGTATACTTTAAAGTAGGTTTTATTTTTATTTTTCGGATAAACAGTATGTAAAACTTAATTTGGTATTCGATAAGTTTCATGTGTCATAAGGTAGACCAGTTCCATGCATGCTTAAGTAAAATTATTCTTGTTATGATTGATAGTTATAATTTTCTTTCTTTGAGGTTGTGTTCAATTATAGAATTCATGGTTTTCTACTCTCTGATGTTGATCATATGGCAATTCTCTCTCTGATTTTTCACTAACCACGTATCTTCAAGTAGTAACTTAGAAAATAGTTTGAATGTGCAAAACTCTGCTGAAAAAAATCAGGTAGCTCCTCTGAAAATGAAAAGCTTTCTGTGACAGATGAAAAACATATGTTAATTACTTTGTCAAGAGCAAGTAATTAGAGGTGCCTTCCTTCGGGAAATATTAAGATCCTGGACAACAAAAAAGTATTCAAAGAAAATTAATTTTTTAATCATTTCCATGAAAAATTTATCATTTCATTAAGAAATTATCAGTTGCTCAGATGGTACCTGTTTCTATCTTTCATGTTGAGTTTCATCTCCCTACCTATTACCTATTCTATTTTTTTGTGGGAGCATAAGATTATAGCATAGGGAGAGCATTTTCTATTCTTGAAAGAGATGGTACGACTTTACAATTTATTATTATTTTTCTTCTCTTGAACTGGGTTATCATTTTATACATCTGAGAAAACCTTAGCATTTGAAGGCTTTGGCGAGCTTTTTGAAGGTAGCTCCACCTTGAGTCCTTGACATATTGTTTACTTTGCTCATCAATATTTAGAATCTCAAGAAAGAAGCAAATTTGTCTCAGCTTTTACTAATAAATGGTTATGCATGACAGTTAAAATTATTATGGAAAAAATTTCAAAAAGTTCCAAGGATTATGCATTTGTTGAACACAGCACAGAGGAGGCTGCAAGTGCACTACTGAAAGAGATGAATGGCAAGGTAGATCATCTCTTGTTCTCTATTGAAAAATGAAATTTTGCTCCGCATCAGTTCTGTTTAACGATTGTTATGGAAAAAGAAAAGAAACATGGATATAATAATTTAGAAAAGAAAGAGGCTAGGCAGTCTTTGATGATTTTATTCTGCGCAGATTATTAATGGTTGGATGATAGTGGTAGATGTTGCCAAGACTAACCCACCAAGATACAATAGGGGTCGTGCCAGACCATCAGCTTGACAAAGCAAAAGCCTGTAAGGTATTGACTATTTCCAGCTCTGCAGTCTTACTTAGGTCAGCCTTTTGATTTTAAGTCATAACACTATAAACCACACTGTTCGTATTGGAATAAAGCAAAATATCATGCAATTATTATAGGATCAACTAGTCTTCAATCTTAGGAGTCGTTACCTAATTCCTTTACGTTTTCCTGTCTGTTTCTTAGTTGATTAGAGTTAAGAGTCTTATTATATTAGTTGACTTGGGCTTGCACTTGTAGTAATACACTAGTACTTACTTGACCTAATTATTAGTATAAGTAAGTGTTAGGTGTTTATATTTTACATCAGTCAAATGAATTCAATTTCATAATTCAGAGCCTCCTTTCTTTCTTTTTCTCGCTCCACAACTAATCCATATAATTTCAACAATTCACACTGGTGCAAAGTTTGATGCATAATTCAAATTTTTTATTTTTTTCTAGAAGACATTAATTAATTTTAGAATTCACTGCTTTATATCTGATCATACTTGTTCTATAAACTTCCAATAATCTCTATCAACATAATTCACTAAGACACCTGCTGATTCAAAGATAGTCCTTTTGCTTTCAATGTCTCCTGTCTGTAGCTCGATGTGGAACTTCATAGATTTTTTTTTTTTTTTCATTTACCATCATTTACCAAATATATCTCTTTGCTGTAGAAATAGTTGTCTTTGTTTATATTCTAGACTCCCTACACACATAACAGCTGCAGCACATACTGCTCATTCAGCTGTGGGTATAGCATCTCTGTAGTGCATTTGTTCACCATGCAGTCTGTTTCTTGTGCTCACTTATGCCAATTTGTCAATTTAGCAACTTTTCATAACTTCAAAATGCGGGAGCAAAATGCAATGCATACTTCATTCAAGTAGGCTTGGCTGGGATATGTTCTTATCAGGGAAAAAAAAAAGAGAGAAATAGAGAGACGGAGAAGAGGGGGGGGGGGGAATACTTGAAGTTCCTACTTGGTGGAGTTTGGAGAGGATAGATGTACGTAATCTTGCCCCCCACAAGTGGAAAGACTATTTCCAGAATTTGAACCATGACTTCCAGCATATGTTATTGTTATATTGTTGTTGTTATTTTTGGTTGGAGAGTAGGGGATGTTAAACGTCCCCTCTAGTCCTTTTTATATGTTACTTTAGTCATATGCACAAGAATTAAGAAATCCAAAATCAAGTTTAAATATAAAATATGTTTAATTTTTAACATCTAATTAATTCATTCTATTAATTTCACATTATATTTCTTGATTAATGTTGTGTTTAGAATTCTCTAAAGGATAAAATTAAGAAATTAATAGTAAATTCTTAATTGATACATTAGAAAAACAAATAAAATAGACCAACAATTTTTCCTCGGAAGGGACAGATAAAAAGGATTTGGGGGGGGGGGATTACTTTTCCTATTACTTCATGGCTTATTCGATTCCAGACTAAGTATTTAGAATGCAATCAGGTGTCTAACAATGGAATCATATCCTCCCATCTCCAGATACGTTAGGGGTGGTTACACGTGCTTCTGGGTGGTGAAAATATAGAACTCATCTTTAACATGATCCCTACTGAATTGTGAGAGTACGAAATGTGAAACCTGACTCTGAGCATGCTGCAGTTGAACATCAATATAGTAGTATCTACATGCATTCAACTTCTTGGTAATGGGCTGAAAAGACGGGTGGGCTTATGGGACGGGGTGGCATTTGGGGTCTAGTTCAGTTGGAAAGCCTTTTTACATGAAATGAGTCCAGTTGAAATTGTGACATAATGTTAAAGAGATAGGTGTTTACAGAACATACCAGTTTGAATTGTAAATGTAATATTATGAATTAGCAATGAAGCTTTAGCTAGCACTCAACCATTTGGACTAAATTTGACTATTCTCTTCAAATAATTATCATTGACATTAATGCTTATATGAGGATTTAAAGGATTATTCTCATTATTAGAAGAGGATATTTGGTGATTTTTTGTTAAATATGGGAGGAGCTAAGAAATAAGGATTAGAAGAGAAAGCCGATGGGAGTCTAAAGTTAGATAGAAAAGAGAATATGATTCCTTATTGCCTCAGGCGAGTAAGTAAGTAGTGCTTGCTTTTGCCTAGAGAGGCAGAGATTCGCTTATGTTTCTCCCAAGAATTCCATGAATAAAGGCTGCTTCTACGCAAGGAAGGCATGAATACATTCTCCTATTATATAGAAAAATGATTTATTTAGTACATATTAGAGGAGGCTAGTTAAGAAATAAAGATTAGAAGAAAAAATGGTAAGTGAAACAAAAGTTGGAGGAAGAAAGCAAAAGACACGATTCTTTTAGGTCTCATGAGAGTAAAGTATTTGCTTCTGTCAGGAAAGGGAAGATAGATACAATTTCTTTATATAGAGAGGCCTTTCAAGCAATATACGGAGGCCTTACAAGCAAGACGACACAACTGATATGTAAGCATCGGCTCTCAAACTCTATCTTTCTCTGTGTGTGTGTGTGTGTGTGTGTGACGGACATTTATATGCTCTATGATAGTAGATTTCACTTGCATTAATTTGGTCTAAGAATATTGATATTGTAATTGAATTTGATCTGTTCAAAAAAAAAAAAAAAATACTTATATATTACCATAACCTATAAATTTTATTGAAAATTTTGCTCTCCTTACTAAATTTTACTTTAGTTGTAGCGGCTATCTTTTATGTCAATTAAGAATTTTCAGCAGGACGATTTTAAGGGCACATTTCCTAGTTGGCTTGATGCATTTTGGAGAAATAATTTTCTTGGGTGCTGCCTTAAGGTTCAAATCTTAGTAATAAAAATATGAACCACACCTCCGTAAATCCCATGCTCCACTTTTATATTGAAGTAGCTCGTTTGTATAATCATTTTATTTTACTCTACCAACCATTCAAATGATACATACAACGTCTCACGAGGCCAACAGGGGTT
Source organism: Pterocarpus macrocarpus (assembly GCA_031439585.1). NCBI lineage: Eukaryota > Viridiplantae > Streptophyta > Magnoliopsida > Fabales > Fabaceae > Pterocarpus > Pterocarpus macrocarpus. Next base: position 52,903,485 of record CM062516.1, on the reverse strand, counting down.
GCTCACTCAGCTGGCCTTCCATTCATGTATTTGAATCTGATTTCTAGGTTTCTGTAAGTATCCCTGTAACCAAAGCTATATCCTGGCTCTTCAGTCTTCACCTACCAAAGGAACCAAAAAAATAAAAAGGTGTCTCACCGATGAAAATTTTTAAAAATGATTGTGCTTGTTGCCATTCATGGCTGGAGTACGTGTTATCCAAAAGAAGTCGAGGCATTAGGAGCTAGAGAGAGGAAACAGAGTGGTCTCTACAGTTGTCATCAATATATTAATTTATTGCCATGACCAATCATGTGGCGAAACCACATTATACATATTGGCTGTGGTTTGAAACGGCATTTTAATATTACTTGGATGAACGGGGTAAATGATTTATGTTCGAATCATTTGAACTACAACAATGCGATTGATGCATTATTGCTTAACTAATAATTTAAGTGTAGTAAAACGGACTGTTGACTAACAGATCATACGTTTAATATATGAACTATAGGGATGTGAGTTCAAATTTCTAAAATGATATATATATATATATATATATTAGGAAAACTTCATAAACCTCGCACTCTAACAATTGAACAAAAATTAATCATATATAAAATTTGAATAGACCAACTCATCCCACTTTATATGAACGCAACATTGTAAGTTTTTTTATTCTTATTTTTTTTCCCCCGGTGCTACTCACTTGTGCAGGTACTGCCCAGTTTGCTAATGGCCCAAAAGAACGCCATGTACACACGAAGCCCAATTTCACCCGGTTCGAACAGTGAACGAGGAAGCGCTTCACGTGACGGGATCCAGGTTTTTCACGTTTCTTCGTAAGTTATTCTCTTGCACCCGAGGCCTTGGTTGAAGTGGCCATGCAAGTGGCCTTAAAAGCAGGTGCACCCTCGAGGGCTCCACTAGCAGCAGAGTCCCAGTGCCCTCCCCCCGCGGGGGCAACCAAAAAAAGAGATATTCTATTTAATCCTGAACAAAAATCAAAAGTCGTTCTGTTTAACGGATCTAATGGTCTTGCTAGCGTACCAGCTAGTGATAGAGATAAAGGGAGTATCTTGGACACTGGTACAACTTTTATTATTATTGGATGTTATTTCTCCCTGGAAAAACTCTAGTACCTTTTTTTCCCCCCTTTAAAGGTGTGTCAAATATTTATTATTATTTTATTATATTTAATAAATTCCTAATAATTATGATAAGAGTTTATGCTTCTGATAAGAGTTCCATGAATAAGGGCTGCATCTGCATAGGAAGGGCACGCTACATTCTCCTAATATATAGAAAAAATGATTACATTCTCCTATTAATGTGTCACCAAGTGATAATAATTATAACCATGAAAGAGATGTGTTTGAGAAGTTTGACTAGATGGGTTTTTTGGTACATATTGGAAGGGGATGGTTAAGAAATAAAGTTTGAACGAAAAATGCATGATAAGAGAAGCTCAAAAGTTGTACACAATCTCACTTTTTCCTTTTTCTTTTTTTTAACAAGTTATATACGCAATCTCTATATGTAGGCCTTACACGCAATACAACTTATGACCGCTACTATTTTCATGATACTAAAGTGTAGAGCAACAAGACATAGTAACTGACATAGTGATATATGTAAGCATCAAATCTCTCTTCCTCTCTCACTTTGTGTGTGTGCACGCGCCTTAGGAATTTTTTTGCTCATTATGTTGACAGATGATTTGATCAAAATGATATAAGTACAATTTCATCTGCCAGAGTCAAAAGGATATACATAAATAAGATGTGAACTCGACATTTTGCTCAATCTGATATGTAGGTGATATTAAGTAGTTAATTTGTCCTTAATAATGTTGATTACTGACTTACTTCGATTTAGAACACTTTTCCTTTTTTTGAACAGTTATCAACATTATTTGTTGCAATAATAATGAACAGAAACTAATTGAAAGGGTTAGCAAGTGCCATTTTCATCTTTTTTAATAAGTTTCATTTGACTGTGTGAATACCATATTTTGTTTAAAAAATTTTATCATTATCTATTAATTTTCAAAAAAATACAAAAAATAAAAAGCAAAAAAATTAATTTTTCAGTCCTTTCATATTTCTAGATTTTCAACAAAATTTGTCTCTTAATCCCTCTATCCCTAATTAGTTTTCAATTCTACTCTATCTTTCTATCTCCATAACCACCTTTTAAATGTTATCTCTATCCTTTTAGATCACTAATCAATCCTATCTCAAATTTTTAAATTTTTCCTCCATTTAAGTTTTCTAAAGTTTTAATCTTCAACTATTTTTCAAATTTCTTCTCAACAACTCATATTATTGAATCTATCTGTTAGTAAATTTTCCCCAAACTTTCTCTCATTCTACTCTATATAAAGACAACTCACTTAGCAAATGGGGGACCACTTTCATAATTCTTCATCCCAATTATCTCATCAAGCCATAAATCCCAAACCGATTAGCCTTCACAATGAACTACTATAAACCTTCATGAGCCAACAGCCCCTCACATCTTTAACCATCACAACATCAACATTAACACCACCTTGTCACCGCGTCTTACTCTCTCTGTTCCATAACCTTCCCTTACAACCACAAACTTACCTTACCATCTTAATTCATAACACAACCATAACCTCATCATCATCTGACACAGCCTCAACCTGCAACCTCTATTACTCACACAAACACACCCTCGCATCACACCACAACCCACCTTTTATCACCACCACACCGTAAAGCCCAGGAAACCACCGCCAACCACACCCCCAAGAAGCACAGCTGCAGCCACAGCTTACACCGTCTTCACGACGTCACAACCTCATCATCAAGCCTCTATACTTACGTTGATGTCGACGTTGAAGCCAAAGTCGAGGACGAAGTTGCCACCACCATAGCACCGTATCATAACCACGTGCAGCAACATAACCTCGCCACTAGCCGCCATCAACGTGACCCAAACGCAGCCTACAAACTCGCAAATCCAATCTTTGAACCACCTTGCGCATACCTTCAACCATTGTCGCACTGGTCATCCAGTTTTTTATGTCGACGTCGACGTCAAATGACCGTGCTGCCGCGGTCAGTTCAAGCACCGCTCGTCACCTCAACTGTCCATCATCATCTTCGTTATTCCATGGTTGATGAAATTTAATGATCTCCGAGACTCTTGCCCAAAAAGTTCATGTGCATAGATGCTATGTGCGTTGTGTTGCCCCTCGATTTTGTTATCTTCATGTTCATTTTTTATTTATTTGTTTTTTCTTATTTTGAGAAAGTCTGGTTTTTTTTTTTTTTAATTTTTTTGTTTTGTGAGTGGGGCTGCAAATTTCTTTTTTGCTTTCTTTTATGTTTGGTGGAAATATGGGTTTCTGGCATCTTAGTCTCTGGTTTTTTTTTTTTTTTAATTTTGTTTTTTGGTCTCTTTTCAAAAATAAAAAGTAAAAAAAAAATGATTGAATTGTTTTTCTTTTTTAAAAAAAAAAATTCATGCAACAAACTTATAACATATGTATAGTTAACTATTCTCAAAATTGTAAGATTTATACGAGTTTATTATATAACTTATATTATTTGGAATCCGATACAAGAATGAATTAAGTTTTTTTTTTTTCTTTTTTCTTTTTAAAAATTCATTTTATAAATGAAATTAACTCAACACATAATTATTTTTTATAAGAACTAAGATGACTTTGAGTTTCTTATTGCATCGAAGAATACATAGAAGAGGCTAAACTCTGTCCAGCCAAAAATTAAATTTTCTTAAATTTTGTTTCTTCTTTTATTTATTTATTTATTTTTGTAAATAACTATCATTTAAGGGAAAAAATAACTACTATTATAGTTATTATTAATTTGCATAACAAGCTATAGAATAAACCGTTATAAAATGGATGAATTAGGGGTGCTATAGGATTAAATTTTTTACCCTTTCTATGTATAATTAGACTCTTGAACTCAATCTCTTTAAAAGATCAATTTTTGTAAATTTAAAATTCTTTTTGATTTTTTTAAATAAAAATTGGTGGCAACTCCATTGAATTTTTTTTAAATAAATTTTTGTTGTCTCATGTCGCGACACCTTTCAGATACGTTGTGATAGAGTGAAATTAAAATGATTCAGAAAATCGGGAGTATGGAAGAGGTTAAATAAAGATGAAAATAGATAGAAACTTGAGATGACTCTCATTCCATCGTTGTTTGTTTACTCGTGGCATATTTATTTTTCCTTTTTCACCTTTTCACTTTTATTATTGTTGCAGCTTTTCTTGTTTGGCATCAGTCCGAGGGATTTCTCCAGGTCTACTATATATGTGCTTTGCACAATTTCATATATAGTCAGTCAAGGGAACATTTTCTCCATTTCTGTTGCTTATGTGATCAGATTTATTCTTAATTAACTTCAATATAAACAAAAAAAAAAAATAATAGTAAAGAATTTTATATACATTTTTATAATCCCTCTCTCAGGCAGACGTTGTTTGTGAAAGCAAAAGTGACAACAGTGCGTAGATGAATTACTGGTCTGTTTTCTGCTTCACATGTTTTGGGGAATGTGCTGGCTCGATTTCTTCTTGAAAAGTACATATTTGAGGTATGTTTGTGTAGTGAGTTCTGTATGGAAGTGATTTTTCACACTTTCTATTGGTAATGAATCTTATTTTCGGTTCACTGATTTTAGGTTTCAATAATACTCTTGATCTTTTGTCCTCTTTATATACAATTCTTCCGTGTTGAAACGGTGATAGTGGCTCCAAAAAAGAATTAAGAGTCAGGTTGCTGCGCTATAGCTGTTGATATTCTTCATCAAATATACTAATCTATGAGAAAAGCTGCGGAAATAGTAATTTTCTGGTTACTTGTCATTTTCTAATGTTAAGCATTATTAACTTTACACTTAATTTTCAGCATAATTCTTTTCTGATAATTTTCTTTTGTGAAATATAATGTGTGCAAGAGTCCTAAATCGTCTGTTAAGCTTGACTCAAATGCCAAAATCGTCTGTTAAGAATCAACATTACAAACCGTCAGAAATTGTTGGCTAGTTTTTTTGGATGTAATGATGTATGTTCATGAATGCAGTATTTTCATTTTCTATCTGTAGAGTTGTTTTGGGTAGTTTAGAGTAGCACGTTGGTAATCACATATGGAAGCAACAGATCTATGATTAAAATGACTTTACTTCTTTCTTATGGTTTGTACTTGACAGGATAATAATTTTCAGTGCAGTACTATTCGAAAGCTATTTTGGTTTTAACAAAAATCAGTTCTTTGAACTCCTGATTATTCATTCCTAGGCAAAATGTGTATAACATTATTTTCTTGTAGTTGCTCAAAAGTAAGCAGAATGGAGGAGCCCTCTTGAAACTTGTACTAATCTTTCTTAATAATTTGACCATTTGAAGTTCCATTTTCTGCTTGCAACTTGCATTTGCGACAGCGAGACAGCTTGCCAAAGCTGTAAGGTTTTAGAAGGAAAAATTAACCCACAGTGTGGCTAAGGGTGCAAACTTTTTGTTTATATATATCACTTGTCTAAAATTGTTTATAAGTTAGCATATTTGGTCTAACTTGTATGATATGATGATTATGGATACGTTCGATTTTCTCTCGAATTACTTACCCTCGGTCGGCTTCCAGATGCTGCTGCTTCCAATACTGAATCCATTGGTTGGAGAGAAAGTGACAATCTGCTCTGCGTTGCTTGCATCAATAGCATATTAAGTTATCTTGTATTCTTTTACTTCTCTCCCTCACTTCCCCGAAGCAGACATGCTGATATCTTATGCTATTCATACTCTATTTCTCTATAGGCATAGCTCTATGGATTAGCATGGGCACCATGGATACGTAAACTAGTCAACTTTTTATATGTAGTTCCAATTTCACTACTTTAGCCCCACGCGGAGATACGACAACCCAATCTCCCCTTTGATATCCAGCCTAATACAGCCTCAGCAGAGTGAATTTGAATTAGTCAATTTGGTTACATTATTCTAGGATACTAGCATTAGTATATTTAGTCTTAGCTAGCTGTTGTATTATATCATATCAAAATTAGTTTAATCCTTATCCTTTAGTAGCTGTTGTAACTTCTAACTATTCTCTAGGAACAATCTTCGGACTTGGCTAAGTTTATACATACTCTATGATTACTTAGAAATAACAAGCAATCATTTACTCAACTATAGCTTTATATGGTAGCCGACAACCCAATCTCCCCTTTGATGGGATATCCGACAACCCAATCTCCCCTTTGATTTCCAGCCAATTGGAGGTGAGCTACTTTAGCCGCCCGGCGCGGAGTCCAGAGCAATGCCCCACGCGGAGCCCAGAGCGATGACCTTCGGAGGCCCAAAGTCTTCAATGATCGTTGCAAACTCACTCCGTGAAGATCCTTCTGTTCCTACGAGCTTCAACTGTCTCTTTATATAGGCCTTACAAGCCATATGACGTACGGCCAAGCATGGCCAATTTTAGTGCGACTCACCATCACTAGTGCAGGTATTGCCAAGTTCGCCAGCGGACCAAAGTAATTTTGCTTTTGTCATGGCCACACCAAATCCAGTTTCAGATGGTAAAAACATTGCAGAAGGAAGCACATCACGGATTCCAGGTTTGTCACATTTCTTCATGATAAGTTTATCTATTTAACTGATCTTTCTAGCAGACAAGCTATTGATACAAATACAGGGAGTATCTTGGAGATTGGTACAACTATTTATTACACTGGAACTAATCTAGGCGCCGACTTCGGTGCGCTTCGCAGTCGAAGGTGCTTAGTGCACCTTGTGACTGTAGCGCATCGGATGGTGTAGATTTGTGAGGTATATCGATATACCAATTACCTATGATGCATTATAGTAATATATTAATTTAAAAAAAATTAAAAAATATAATTAAATATATTTTAAAAATTAATTTTTATACACTAATAATATAAAATTATACTGATAATATAAAATAATTTTATACTATCAATATAATATTATACTGATAGACAGTATAAAATTATATTGACAGAGTAAAATTATACTGATAAAATTTTTATAATTTTTAAAAATTAATTTTTATATATTAGTAGTATAAAATTACACTGACAGTATAAAATAATTTTACACTGTCAGTATAAAATTATATTGACAGAGTAAAATTATACTGATAAAATTTTTTGATTATAATGACAGTGTAAAATTATTTTATACTCTGTCAGTATAAAATTACACTACAGAGTAAAATTATATTGATAAAATTTTTTTATTATAATGATAGTATAAAATTATTTTATCTTTGTCGTATAATTTTATATTGTCAATATATAATAATTAATTTTTAAAATATATTTAATTATATTTTTAAATTTTCTTAAAATTAGATATTACTACAAGATCATAAGTAATTTAGTGCATCGATCACACCATGTCTAATAGTAGTGCAACTGTAAGACTAAGCAAGTGAAGAGAAAGTCGCCACTAATCTAATGCTTCTTTTTTTCTTTCCCCAGAGTCATGTGAAATATTTATTATTATTTTTCTGAATAATTATGAAAATGGTAATTGCTAGTGAATGTTTTTAGCATTTATATTCGGTACCTAGACCATAGAAATTCCCATTTCTCTCAATAAATGCTTTAAACTCGTAGAATATTTGCCAGCCATGAATGTTAACAAACCCTGGAAAAAAAGGGTATTCACCACTTAAGAATTTCAGGAAAAAAAAAAAAAAAAACTTTTGATCCCTTGAATTAATAAGTTTCCTAAGTTAGACTGGAATGTCTTGGAAAATAAACAGAGAACACTAGTTCTTATTGGCAATATGAAGCATTACTGAAGGCAGTGCGCAGTGGGGACTTACATCGCACTGAAAAATTCCTCAAGGACCATCCAGAAGCAGTGAATGCAAAAATCACGTCTATGGGCGAAACAGCACTTCACATTGCAGCTATGTTTGGGCATTTGGACATTGTCAAGAAGTTAGTGCCATTAATGTCAGAAGACGATCTTCAATTGAAGAATAATTGTGGCGACGCAGCGCTGCACTATGCTTGTTTCAGTAACAATAAGAACAATACTGTTAAGGTTGTCAAATGCATGGTTGAAAAGAACAAGAAGTTGCTCACTCTCACTGATCTGAGTGGCCGGATTCCAGTCACAAGGGCTTTTGTCTTTGGGCACGCTGAATTGGGTCGCTACCTTTACTCCATCAACCCATGTGAAGTACTTCGACTTGGAAACGAGTACCATGCCGCTGAGCTTCTCAAGCTGTGCTACTATTCCAAGATGTTTGGTAAGAGTTGGCAACATTATTTGACAATCGGTATATGCATAAGTTATGATGGGTGAATTTATCGGGATATTATGTTGATTTACACTCTATTTACTGGTAGATGGGGTGTGGATCTAATTCAAGTGAAATCTATTACTCATCCAATAATGAATAAGATATGAGTCGATACGATGTCCCATACAAAATAAGTTTACCATATATATAAGTGTTACGTGCATAAGGTTTGAAAAAACAAATTATATATCTATTGTCAAATCATATAGCATATCATATAGTAGAATGATCTTAGCGTTCTGATAAATCAATTATTGACATTGAATAGGATTATTATGAAAATTACTTGTGGTGCTTAGATATAAATTTCAACCTTATCTAATTGAGAAATTATTTATCTATCAATGGAGGATATGCTGGTTTAATTTTTGGAAGAATTATTTTTAAAAAATTTAAGTTAAAAAAATTATTTTTAAATAAATTATTTTTAAAAGAATTAATTTATATTAGGTTTGAATATATTAAAAGTAAGTTTAAGAAAACGATTTTTGTTTAGATAAGATAAAGTAAAATTACTTTTAATTGTTAATGCAAAAGTAATAATAAGATTTTATTTTAAAAATACTTTTCCTGAAATAAAAAGCAACTCAAAAAATATTTCTTTCAAAAATACTTTTAGTTGCTTGAAAAGTATTTTTAGTTGTAGAAAAAAAAATCTCATTTTTATTCTTCTCAACTTGCTTATAGGGGCTTGCAAAATGCAAACCAAAGGGCTCTGAGTGTGCTTAAACTTATAGTATGAACTAGTAAGTGAGTTTCGCCAAAAAATTAAAATTTAAATATTAAAAATTATAATTATTAAAAAGATTTCTTAATTACAATATTGAGGCCGTTTCGATTGACTTTCTTTTTAGAAAAAAATTTCTTTTAAAAATATTTTTATAAATTTTTAAGTATGTGAGGATAGAATATAACTATTTAAAAGTGCTTGTAAAATAAATCAATTACATATATATATGAGAGAGAGAGAGAGAGAGAGAGAGAGAGAGAGAGAGAGAGTCTGATATTTAGAATTGATGAAAAATTAAGCTAACTAAACTAACGTGAACTGGTTGCAGCTGATCCAAAGCTAATAACTGCCGTGTGTGCTAACTGAATAACTAACTTGTATATGATAAACTATCCGCTCATAAATATGTATATACGGTGAGTGTAATCGAGATTTAAGTAGAGTTATAAAGTAAAAACTACAATAAAATAATATAATAAAAAAATACAACAAAATAAAGAAGTATATAAAAATACACATGAAAGACAAATGCATGAGTTTTATGGCTAGTTTATTTATACATTAATTCTAAACTAGTTTATTTTCTTCATTCATATCTATCCATTATTCCTTGTAAAAAGGTTAATGCAAGGCATATAATGATATGTGATAGATATAGCTCTGGACCTGATCAAGCAGCGTCCAAGATTAGCACTGAGGCATCTGTCAAAAGAGTTTAATTTTTTGGACGCATTAGTAAAAATGCCTTCCCCATGTCTAAATGAGAGCCAACTACCATTTTGGGAACGATGGTTGCATACATGTAAGTACAATTTTACTTCTTTCTCTTTATACTAATTAAACTCAGCATGGAGAACTGCAAGTAGCTTGTATATAAATTCACACTCACACATTTGCTATCAACGAAGTTGTTTTTATATGATATTTGAATTAATTAGAACTTACTAAGAAATATGTTTATTTTAATGGCAACTTCATGGCTCTTCTCACAACTTAAAGCTTTCAGGGGTCGACCACGTGTACCAAGAACCCGCATTTGGCATCGACAATGAAGCTGTCATTGACACTGACATTACAAAAACAACCGAAAGACGAGATGATCGAGGGAGAGGTACAAGTCGTTGTGAGTTTATCTGTGCGCAGTTTCTTTCTAGTATGGATTGATTTATGTAGCCAGCGTCATTTATTAAAATAAAGCTTAATTGTTGTCATTATTGCTTTTAAATTTTATCCTTTACATTGAATGATGAATTTAACAACCACAACTAATATTTCAATCAAATATTATAATGAGGAATTTGAATACTTAGTAAAGGTAATCAAATTATATTTAAAAAAAAATTAGACGGCTTTCAACGAATATATATATTGATACAATAGAACTCGACTCATATATTTGATTAAATTTTAGCATTCTCATTTCTATTTTTGCTACATTGATATCTTTTGTATTTTTATTTTTCGTTCCTATATTTTTTTTTCTTATTTTGTTCGATGCTGTGTAGGCTTATTGCATCAATTGGCCAGCAATACTCTCCATTTATTAGGTACGGTAGCTGGTCCTTTCTCTCTATAATTTTTTAATAAATTTCCTTTTCATTAGTACTATACATACATATCGATGGGAACAAATTTTAATTTTATGGTAAATAGCACAAATTCCTTTTAAGGTTTCTTAAAATAGTATTTAATTTTATTTTTGGTTGAAAATTACACTCCATCTTATAATGAGAATATTCTAATGGTATATTCTCATTTATTTGAACATGATAAACCTAAAATGTTTTTAAAAAATAATTAAAAAATTAATCAATTTTAACTCATATAACCTCTTTTTTTAATCATCGTTTACCCTCATCAGCCTTTATTATATCTTTTATTAAAAACTCACAACAACAAAGTGACATTTTTCTATCTTACAATTTTTTTTATATTCTCATTATTTAAGATGTGCTAAAATATAGAATTATATTGATTAAATTTAACATAAAATTTCAACTTATTACATAGATAGTTTAATCTCTCTCGACAAAAAAAACGATCCCTCATTCTTTCTGTCTTCTTATGCAAATAAATTATTCATTTTGCTTATAAATAAATCAACTTTTTTAAAATTAAACTAAATATTCAATTTTACTATGTAGGTATCATAATTCTTCGGCCTTTCAATCAGATCATGTATATTAAAATTTCTCTTCAAAGATTATTTATATTATACTTTATAACAATTATTTCAGCCTCCTTTATATGTTAAAAATCATGAAATATATAATCTTTATTTTTTTTAAAAAAATTAGAACATTAGAAAAGTATCTTCTAATGTATTCAACAATCATTAATTGAATCTCATATATTTTTAACAAATTTTGAGTATTCGAAATGTTAAAGAATTTAGAAAATGAAAGGCATGTGAAATTTTTTAAAAATAAAAAAAAATTGTTAAAAGAATGAGAATATAGAAAAAATTAAGATAGAAAAGCTTTACCTTATTTTTTGTGAGTTTTTAATAAAAGATATAAGAAAAGCTGATGAGGGTAAGCAGTGATCAAAAAATGAGATTATATGAGTTAAGGTTTTTTTTTTTAAATAAATAATTTGGATTAAACATGGTTAAATAAATGATAATATTATATGAGTTTAATTGGTATATATTGATAATGTAAAATAGTTTTACATTATCAATCAATAAAAATACTAAAAAAGTGAAAAATTATGGTAGGTCTCTTATTATCATGAATAATTATTTATATAAGTTGATATTTTTTATTATTTTTATTAATTGATAATATAAAATTATTTCATATTTTCAGTATATTTAAATTAAATTTATATTATATTATAATATTTTCATAATAGGATGGAATATAATTTTTGAACAAAAATAAAATTAAATACTACTTTAAAAAATCTTAAGGAAATTTATGTTATTTACATTTAATTTTAAGTAGAACAAATTTGAAACATTCGAGTGATCAGCTCGGAAATATTAATAATGATTTAAAGCTATCCTTAATATAATATACATATGTATTCGTACGCTTTTTTAAAAGAAATAGTAAGTTGTCGCAATATAATTGCTGACAACTATGGGATTGTTACAAAAAGAGTTTAAAAAAATATTGAAAGTATATGATATTAAATTTTAAGGGTGCATAATATATATATTGACGAAACACCGCTTTTTGAGTTCAAATCACAGTGCTCCATTTTTAATCGGTCGAGCGAAAAACTTTCTGTTTAAATAACTAATGAAAGTATGGCCCGTTGAAAAGTTATAACGCTAAATTTAACAGCTTGAATAACCCAATGTAACAAATATCTGAAATAATTAAAGAAGTGGTGTGTGTAGCAGGTGATGTGAGAAGTGAGGTGAAAGTGAAGTGATAGCATAGGAGTGTATTGTCCCATCAAGGTGTAGTTATAGAGTGTTCAAGAAGTAAAATAAGAACGCTTCACTTCTACAGTGCTTTCTTGCTCCACATGGTTAAGATCGCTTGAGACTTTTATCCAATTAAAAAAAAGGTAGTGTTTTGATCTTGTCTGTATGACACTTGGGATAATTAACACATGTGACATTATCCAAAAAAGAAAAACACATATGACAATGTCCATTTGTCAAATTGTCACTTAGCACAATTGGATTAGCGCTGGGGCCCGAAAGCGATCACACATCAGAAGGCAGATAAAAATAAAGGATCAACACCAAAGCGTCCAATATCCATGAAAATTGAAGACATATTTTTAAGTGTATCATTTTTATCTAATGGGATTGATGGTTTAATTGTGAACAACAGGAATTAAGAAAATACATGAAGCAAGGTTAGCTCATAAGCAATCTCTTGAAATTCTACGTGCTGCGTGTAATGTAATTCCTACTTTAAATGAAAAAGAAATCCGAGAAAGTAGAATATACCAAGCGGTAGTTGCTGCAGCAGAACGAGGGAATCCTGAATTCATAGTGGAAGCAATGAAGGCATACTTTCCCCTTTTCTGGCCCATGACTATAGATACGAACATTTTCTTTGTGGCTGTTCGATGTCGCCAGGCAAAAGTTTTTAATCTTATTCATGGGCTTGTTGCAACTCATGCATTTTCAAACGTCACAGACAGCAGCGGCAATTGCTTGCTACATATGGCAGGATTGTTGGCTCCACCATCACGACTTAATCATATCTCTGGGGAACTTTTACAGATGCAAAGAGAACTGCAATGGTTTAAGGTATATCATTTCCCAACCCTCTTAAAAAGATATATAATAGTTGTTTTTTTAAAAAAAAAAAAACAGAATCTTCGATTTTTATTCAATAGTTTCTTCAGCAGATCAGTAGTTAAGCCTTCTAATTTGTGCTGAACCTTATTCAAATCAGTTATTAAAAATTAAAAAAAAAAACTTTTATAATAAATTGCCATCAAATTAAGGTTAAGAGGAATAAAAAGTACGTTACAATAGATTTACTTTTTAACAATTTTATTCTAAAAATAGATGGTTTTTTTTGGTTTTTTTTATATGGATTTTAAGAATATTATGTACGTAAATATGAGATTTTAGGGTAAATTATAGAAATATAGGATTGACAACAAATCACCATTGACGGGTTTTGAATTTTCAAAATACTGGAATTTGCTGACAGCAAATATCGCCGATGGCAGGTTTTGTTTTTGTTTCAAATTTTTCTGATACGCTATTTTTTTTCAAAAGTTCTTACTATCCTACCTTTTTTTGGCCTTTTTGTCGTTGACTTTTATATATACAGGAAGTAGAGAATATCACGCCACCGATAATGAAGGTACATGTAAACCACGCACAAATGACACCTAGAGAATTGTTCACAAAGCATCACATGGATTTAGTGAATCAAGGTGAGAAATGGACCAAAGCTACAGCAAGTTATTGTAGTGTTGTAGCAGCTCTTGTAGCCACCATCACGTTTGCTGCTATTTTCACAATTCCCGGTGGCAATGAACAAATCAATGGTTACCCAATCTTTTTGCATGACAAGCTATTTGTGCTCTTTATGATATCAAATGTAGCATCGCTTTTCTCTTCCACAACTTCACTGCTCATGTTTCTAGGACTCCTCACTGCCCGCTATGCCGAGGATGATTTTCTCAAGTCATTACCTAGAAGGCTGATCATAGGGCTGTCCTCCATGTTTATCTCTCTGGCAACTATGATGATATCCTTTTGTGCAGCACTTTTCCTTGTGCTTCAAAATCAAACATGTATTATCATTCCTGTGACTGTGCTTGCATGTGTTCCGGTTACTTTATATATTTGGTTACAGTTTCCATTGCTTGTTGAGATCTTTAGGTCAACCTTTGGACCAGGCATCTTTGACAGAAATGTTAAGCCTTGGCTTTGAGTGCATTGGTTGGATTACGGAATAATGCACTATAAATGACCTATTAGAAGGGAGCATTGATTTGTTAGGCGTGGCAACAAATTAAGTGGGACCTGAAAGATGGTTAAGTGTGGTATTGAATTTCGAGTGCTTTTATTTGTAAGAAGTTTAATATAAAAATGGCTTTGTAATTCATCCTAGTTAACTCTTTTTTTTTTTTAATCTCTATATTGATTCTTAACTTTGAATGGAGTTATCATTTGGTTTCATGTTACTATCCTTTCTTTATACTTTGATTCTTTTTCTTTTAAACATTACTATTTTGATGATGTTTTTGAGATTCTTTGGGTTACCATTTGATGTTGTACAATCGTTATACATGTATGCCTAGTACTATCCATTAGTTTTTCTTCCCGCAACGGGTAATGTATATAATAGTTTATTCTTATAGCATTTATCGTGTATATTTTATTAAAATAATATTAAACTGATTAATATTAATATCCGTATCCAGATTAATATTAATAAAAGATAGGTGTTTATTCGGTATTTTTATTTTTTTAAAGGCACTATATATAGATATTAGTATCTGTGTAAAAAATAGGATATAGAAGAAATGTGCTAAAAGATAATACAGTGAAGATAGTATTTTTTGAGGTGCATAGTGGAACATAGGAAATGGTAAATGATGAAGTATTTTGTACGGAACACAAAAATATATTCTTACGTATATTTCTTTTACGTAATTTAATTAGTGATTTGAATACTAATTAAAAAATTAAAAAATATTTATAAGTAATTTAATTTTGATCCCGTAATTTTTATAATATTATTGTCTAATTGCTTTTTTTGTTATATTATGAAAATAAATTAATTTTCAAGTAATTGTTATCATGAACAAACTTGTTTGGGTGATCAACATATAGAACCACATTGTCGAGATATTTTTTGTTATATAGAAAATGTGGAGATATTTCTCTTTTTATGTTTTTTATGTTTTTGAGGGGAACGAATACTCTCATTTGTCTTTAAAACAAGACCGTGTTATGTGTGCAATTCGGACCATTAATGACAATTAAGTTACATCAAACAGTCACAAATGAAAGGGGAATTTTACACCTCAAAATCCATTTCCCAGCTTCTTGTAAAAGCATTTCTCCCTCCCGCTTTCCTCTCCTCCCATTGATGAAGCTCATTCTTCTCCCACCCATTCTTCTCTCCCTCATTTATGAAACCTATCATTGCACCATCATGATGTGTCATGACCCAACTCGGCTGTGACCGATGCATAGGGAGCCTTGGTTCTCTCGCAAGCCTCAACTGAAACTTTCTGAAAATCTAGACATTTTCCATACATAATTCTTGTACACAATTTGTTTATAGTCGTATAGAACACTCAAATAAACATATTCATATACAAACATATATTCTTATAAATTGTTTATCACACTTAGGGCACAACTACCACAGTTCGAGATCCTGCCTATTGTTTAATAGAGCACTAGGCATACCAGAAATGGTAATCCTTATAACAATAGGAGAAGGCGCAATCAAGTGTGGGGCTTACTGGAAGATAATTGGCAGCTGAACTCTAACTTAACTTGGTACCTGAAACATGGGGAAGTAACTGGGTGAGTTAAATAACTTAGTAAGAGATAATTTATCTATAACTAGCATGGGACAAAGTCAAACTATATTAATTCAACTTAGTAAATATAAGAAAATATTCTTGTAAATAAGGAGTCATGAAATCTTGTTTTTCATATAAAATACCTGGGGAAAATGGTCCCCTCTTTAATCTTGAAAACTACTGAAGAAAATAATTCTTGTAAACATTTTTAGAATAACTAAAAGTTTGTTTGCTATATAAGGCATCTGGCAACATTCCGTCTTATAACACATTTTCATAAAGCATAGTTTAAATTCCTCCGCTCCAATACCACTTTTGTCATGCTCACACTTCGCTGGATTTGAGCCATGCCTCATGTGGTGTAACATCCCGAGTTCCGAGTTCTGAGTTCCCCTTCAAGTCCCATTATTCCTGACTTCACCTTCGGATTCAGGTAAAATGGGATAAATTCCGACTTCTGAGTTGGTCTGCAAAATTCCCGACTTCATCTATTAACTTCCCGATTTCCGACTTAAATTTAGGCGGACGTGATTCCTGATATCCGACTTCATGTTTCAAAGGGAGTGTACCCGATTTCCGGTCTCATACTGTAGCTTCAAGTTTTAGACAGAGGTTCCGAGTTCCTACCTCAAACCTCATGTTTCAAAATAGTTTACACGGTTTTCGACTTCAGAAGTTATAGGTTAATACAAGGATGCAAGTATCGACCTCCGAGTTAAATGTAACGAGTTCCGGCCTTAGAGTTGAACTCAATGGACATGAGTTCAAATCTTTGAGTTGATTCCAGTTTTACACGAGTTCCGATCTCCGAGTTTATATCCAGCATTCACATTCCCGAGTTCAAATAGGGAGTTCCAAGATTATATGATTGTCAGCTGCATGACTTCCGATCTCCGAACTTGATTCCAAATATCAGAATAAACAAGATTTCCTCAAGTCACAAACAACATGGTATGAGTTTCGATATCCGGCTTCAGCTTCAAGCAATGTAAAAGGTCACGATTTTCGACTTCAAGTATTATTGGGACGAGTTCCGATTTCAAGTAGAACGAAAGCGTATCCTAGTCTTGGGACGACGTGGAGAGCAATTTGGCCACAAAAGTGAGAGACATGGCCAAACTTCAACCACAAAATTCCAACCAATCAACACCACAACTGTCAAGTATTTAAATCAGACTCTTCTCTCCATTTTGGTCTGATTTACGTTCCCCTTACCCTTGCTCCAGCCTTCTTCTTCTTTCCTTCCTCTCTCAATCCAACTCCATCAAATCTCCAAGCTTGGTCAAGGTTCCATCAATCCAAAACTCAAATTCAGCAAGATCACACTCCAAAGAGGTAGGATTCAATCTCTAATCTTAATTTCTTTAAACTGAGGATGCATGAAAGATTACTCCTCTATGCATATTTCATGATATATTGGATGTGTATGATGAATTATGGTTGGATTAATATGAAATAATGAGTTGGGGTTAAGGTTAGAAAAAGAAAACTAGGAGAAGTAAAGGTTTGGAATGTTGTCTAAGAGAGAAGTTCCATGGCAGTCCATACGGCGGAGTGTACGGAGCTGCCTACAGCTGATTAAATTTGATGAAACCATTTTTAGATGAAAGTAGACACCTAGGGCTTTCCATACATATATCATATAAGGTTATTGGATTAGTATTGAGAGAGATATGAATTTTTGAAGTTTGACCTAGGATTCAGGACCTTCATCCGAGCAGGGTGACTTGAGGAGGGTATAACTCACCCTATACAACTCCAAATTGAGTGAAACCAAATTTTTTAGAAAGCTTACACATAGGGTAACATCTCAATAGGAAATTCCGAGTTTGTTATGGTCTCAATAGTTCCCAGTGATTCGAGAAAATTGCCCTATGTCCAATTTAGGCCAAAACAAGGTAGTTCAGGAGGGTCGGCTTTCAGGACTTATAACTTGAGGTATACTTAAGCAAATCAAGTGAAACTTATTGCAAATGAAAGGTTGTCCTGTTAGCTTTGATATGGCACCAATTTTGTATGATTTGAGCTTAGTTTCGATTTTTAGTGAATTTATACTTCCAGGAGTGTAATTCGGGCTAGTAACTAAACCAGCTGAGGCAAAATTTAAATATATTGAGTTATGTATATCAAAATGATATGGGACTAAAGAGGTTAGAAAGTAGACACATAGAGCCATGATATATCCAAATTTCAGATTTAAATGAGTTGAATAGAGATAAAGGTGAATTATACAAGATCCAGGTAGTAACAGCACCCTAGGGACGGCGATACGTAACGCCTATGTGTGCCAAGTAAAGGCTAAAGACTAAAGACTAAAGAGTAAAGATTAAAGCACATGCAGGTTCAGAACTTACATGGCCATGGCATGACCCAGCTAGTGTAAGTACCAAAGGAAGATCCCACATTCCTAAGGAACGTGACATGGTGATCACGCTCTGATGGGGTATGACATGGCGATCATACTCTGGAATGTGGCAAGTAAAGATTTTATGATGAAAAGAGAGATGAAGAAAGAAAAGCAAATTTTATGTATAGGCATGAATTCAAGTAGAGATAAAATTATGTGCAAAGGCTATGTGTAGTTTAATATGTTGCAATTATTATCCATGATATCATTCAGGAATTGATTTTTTTGGGTTTTTCCCAAATGACAAGTCTATGAGTAAAATTGAACCTTTGCTTCGGGCATTATATTTTCGAACTGTAAAATTAAACAGTCTACATAGCATGTTCACCTTTTTCATAATAAATCGAAGCAAATTGGAGATAACAACGATGATGTTATTAATGATACTTAGAGAATCCTACTGAGAATTTTATAATTCTCACTCCTATTTCCGTGTTGTCTCTAGATAGTTTCAGAAGTTTTCGAAGATGGCTGAAGTTGCTGTCCAACAAGGTCCGCTCAGTGTGATAACAACTCAGTGCGGTGCTATGACTTAAGCATAATACTGTACTTGGGAGGGTGTTACATGTGGTGTCAGCAAAGGGTACCTATCAGAGCACTCATACTTGTTGAGTCTAAGCCATGCCTCATGTAAGCCCTTGGGCGGAGAGTCAATTGGGAAGAGTTAAAATCGTATTTTTTTTTGGAAATCCAATTGAGACGCATTTTCATAAAACACAGAAATTTAAAATATGTACTTATAGCTAGTGGGAAGTCGTAATTATAGAATTTCTGCTGTAATATCCTGAGCAGCCACATTGGCACCATCCCCATTGATTTGTAATCTGAATCTAGTCGTGTCGACCTACCATGCCGAGCTAGCAACTCTCCTGCTAGCTAGGGTCTGTATAAGGTGCACCAAGTCTAACATATCCACCGTTAGCTGCGGTTTTATGAAATGTTCATTTCACAAAACTCATTCCTTTTCTTTGGAACATATCTAATTTCAAAATTAATTCAAAGCATCATATAACTAAACTCTTTTTCATAATGAACATAAACCTTTCTAACATGGCATAGCTACAAAAATTATTTCTTTCCTTATATAAACAACTAATAACTTTGGAAATTATCACAATTTCAAATCCAAGTGGAAACTATACATAGGTCAGCTAGTCCAATGCTCTTTACATAAAAATCTATATCATGCAGCTATTTTCTTTCTTAGCTTTTCAGTCCTAGAAAACTAATTTCTTAAAACCTTTTTCTTGCTGTCTAAATTCTTTAGTAAATTCATATAACATATAAAACATACATACATAACATACATAGATTTTATCTCTACATCTATTCAAAGCCTACTATAGATAAACTATTCATTCACAGTACTTCAGCCAGATAAACTTCATTCACACCAAGTTTAAATTGTCACTGTTTGACACCAATGCACCTCTACCATTGCCATGGCCATTGGGGATTTCTTCTCTCCTTTATACTTTGCTCATTGTGTTCATATATATTGTATAAGTTATCAATCACATTACAATTAATACCTTGGCTTAAAAAAAAAATGCAACGTAGGTAATATGCCAAATTATTGAAATAAGATCTTTGCTTTAGTGCATTTTTGGAATTGAAGGTGCATTATTGATTGTTATATATAGAAAGTGCAAACTAGTGGATACTGCCTTCAATGTGTTTGAGAGTATGCTTAAGAGAAACATGGTTTTCTTTATTTACTTTAATTATTAAAAGGAAACACCAAGTCTCTCATGGTTCTATAATTTTTAATTATAACATATTTTGAAATTAATTAATCTAAAGTTGATTTTTTAATTATTATTATGTTTTTCCATTTTAGGATTGTAAATGATTCTATTGCTGTATCAAATGTTCCATGTATGGATATAGAACTTGATTGGCAAGCTAGAATAGGCAAGACATTCAATACTATAGAAGAGGCATGGAAATTTTAGAGTGATTGTGGTGGAAAGATTGAATTTAATGTTCGAAAGCAGTATTTTAACAAAAATAAGGATGGAAGAATTTTGAGCATTAGATATGTTTATAGCAAAGAAGGTATTCATAGAGTAGACAAAAGAGATTATTTAACTTTTAATCCTCGACTTAAGACAAGAACTAATTGTCCTGTGAGACTTGGACTTAGATACATTAAAGAGAGTGGGAAGTATCAAATTCATGATTTTGTTTAGAAGCATAATCATTTTTTGCATCTTCCACAAACAACTCATATACTAACATCTCAGCATGAATTATCTCAAGTTCAAGCTCATGAAATTGAATTGGCAAAAGATTCAGGCATTAGGCAATGAGCCTCATTTTAACTAATAAGCAGACAAGTTGGTGGAAGAGCAAACCTTGGTTATACACATTTAGATCAAAAGAATTATCTTCGGAGTAAAAGATTGAGAAATATGGCATATGGGGAGGCAGCCAACTTACTATTGTACTTTCAACAAGAATCAATAGAAAACCCTTCATTCTATCATGTAATCCAATTAGATGTTGAAGAACAGATAACAAATATTTTCTGGGCTGATGCAAGAATGATAATGGATTATGAATACTTTGGTGATACCCTAAATCTTGACACCACATATAGTACCAATAATGCATGTAGACTTCTAGTTGTGTTTGCAGGATTTAATCACTTTAGAGGGGTGGTTATTTTTGGAGCTGCACTTCTTTATGATGAGACTGCAAATTCATTTGGGTGGCTGTTTGAGGCACATAAAAGCAAGAAGCCTCAAACTATTTTCACAGGTCAAGACCATGCAATGGCTAAAGCTTTGGTTGAGGTAATGCCTAAAACATATCACGGTTTTGTGTTCTTTGCATTTAATACAAAATGGCATAAACCATCTTGGTAATTTGATGAAGAATGGTTCTAATTTTTTGAGGGACTTTAATGCATGCATATACAAATATTTAAAGGAAGTTGATTTTCAAGGAGCATGGGATAAATTATTGGATGATTGTAATGTTAAAGAAAACAAGTGGTTAATGGGTTTGTACAAAGTAAAGGAGAAATGGGCAAAGTGTTACATGAAAAATGCTTTTACCATTGGCAAGAGAAGTACACAACTTAGTGAAAGCTTGAATGTAGATATGAAAACTTGTTTGAAACCGAACTTGGACATCTTTCAATTTTTCAACCACTTTGATAGGGTGGTTAGTGATAAGAGGTATAATGAGTTGCAATGTGAATATGAATCTAGGCAAAATTACCAAGGTTGAAAATGGAAAATTCACCACTATTGCAACAAGTTGCAAAATTATATACTTTACCTCTTTTTGATCTTTTTCAAAAAGAATATGATAAATACTCTGCTGCTTATTTAAAAAAAGGAAATAAAGATGAATCAAATCATGAATATTTGGTTGGTTTGTGCAATGAGGATGGAGAGTTAAAAGTATCATTTAATCCTTTCATTAGCACAATTTCATGTAGTTGCAGGAAGTTTGAGACTTTTGGCACTTTGTGTTGTCATGCGATCAAGGCTCTTGATGTGAAAGATATTAAAGCAATGCCTAATCAATATATTTTGAAAAGGTGGACAAGGGAAGCAAAGAGTGGATTAGTGAAAGATATACGTGGGAGAAAATGTTTAGGAAAATACTATTCTTGTTAGCACACAATGGTATAGGGGAATTTTTCCTAAATTGGTAAGAACAACCACACAAGCCTCTAATTGAAAGGAAGCACGTATCTTTATGGAAAAGGCTGTCAAGGAGTTAAGTAAGCAAATTGATGATATTTGCAAAAAAAAATATGGGATTAGAAAATAATAATCTTAATTCTTCTTCTATCCCAAATTCAAACCTTCAATTCTTACCATTCAAAGGCTTGAAAAGAAGAAATGGTATTAAAAACTATAAAAAGCATTCGAAGAGTTGGATTGAGACCCAACCCAAGAGGGCTCAAATAGCCAATACTTCACAATATAAAGAATTCAAGGTAATTTCATTTGCAACATAAATTTATTAAATAATGTGTGTTTTAATTTCTTCACTGCCAAATTTAATATTTTCTTCTCTATTCTTGGTTTTGTTGGTTTTGCATTGAAAAACAATGTTTCAATTAGATGTTTATTATTATTATTCATGTTATAGGACATCACGCTGCATAGTTTGAAAGCTCAAGAAAGTGATCATGGTTTTAACCAATGGTAAGTCTTTTGATGCACTTGTAGATTAATATTTATATATAGTTCAATCCTACTTTTTAGTTAGTATGTTGAGCATTTTTATTTATTTAATTTCTTTCATGACTATTTGTATAAAATAGGAGCTACTTGATCATGCCTTTTTCCAACCATTATGCACTAAATTAAGCCAAGCTTCAAATCCTTTGACTGATGTGTCAAACTTAATGATCAACCAAACTGGTTTTTAAATTTTTAGGTAATTTTCCAATTTATGCTATTTTTATTCGCATGTTACTCCCATGTTCTCAATCATAATTTCTTTTCAGGTTTTGGATGTACCTTTGTTTCCACATCAGAAGGCTACATCATGTACTTTTCCTATAAAATATGCCAAACTAGTACCAAAATTTGTTTCATGCTAGAATTTGTACCAGGATGGCTATTGATTTTGAAGATACTATGAAAAGAAAATTGTAACAAAATCATAGTAGAAAGTCCCGTTTGATATTATTTTCTCAACTTTTTATCTTCATTTTTATTGTTACATAATGTCTCAGACTTACATTATTGAGTTGAAATATATATGAGCTGATAGATTTGGTGTTAAATAAGTCATTATTTCAGCTAAGCTTACGCCATGTGATCACAAAAGTGAACTAAAATTGTTACTAAACTAAGGTATATCAAATCTACTATTATTTGTGGCCAAAATCCAAAGTAACCACTTTTTAAAGTAATATAAAAGAAAAGCCATATAGATTAGGGAAAGATACAAGGAGTCACATAGAATGATTATTGAACAACTAATTTATAAGTATTACCAAAGAGGATTTTTTTTATAAGTACACCATTCTCCCCCTCCCCCAAAAAAAAGGAAAGAAAATAGATACATGATATTGTATTTTGCCAAAAATTTGTCTCATATATTTTATATTGATAAACATCCTATTCTAACCCATAAAAAGGACATACATATTTTGCAAAAAATATATTGTACAATAAACAAATCATTCAATCTTGCAACATTAAAGCCAATTCTTGATTCTCCAATTATAAGTTTTCGTGCATATTCTTTCACAATGACTTTCAAGATGATGTTGCAATAGTTTCTATTTATATGTGCATATCAATGATGTCACTTTGGCTAAAGGAGGAGGATAGGTTTTGCAAAGACTGTAAGGCTTCTTGTCATTGAAAGCTCTCTTTGGTCAATAGAGGTTCTGCTGCATCATCCAATAAAATCTAATATAAATTGAAAAAAAAAAAAAAAGAGATTGCCTGCAATATAGATAAACATACATGAGTTCATAAATTTTTAACATTGTTTTACAATTGAAATTCCCATGTCATGATCGTTCCTCTATTATAATTAGCTATGTTGATGCTAATCATGCACATAGGACTACTTAGAATATTGGTCACTCAAGTTGATATACAAATATGGAAGTGTTCTTTTCTCATAAAATTGCTACCAAAACCATCACTCAGAGTCTGAGATAAGAGGGACCTACCATCCTTGACGCTCTACTATCCTAAATTCCAAAGAGCCACAATTCATTTTCACATAAATATCTTCACTAGAGACACTGTATACACACTAATGCTCTTGTCTCAATGTCACCCCATACACACTACAATAATAATTAATGAGATCAACAACAACAACAACAACTAAATCTTCCAAGAAAAAAAAGGACTCTTGGCTAGAAATATAGAGCAATTGTGCATTTATAGGAACATAGTGCAGGTTTGGACATTTAGAATAGAACCATAAACCCATAATACATTTAAATCATTGCATTCTCTGTAATTAACAATAAAAAAATAGTTTCATACTATGCATTTTAAACTCAAAATTATTAAATCAAGACAGTATATCATTATTGACCGTAAATATCTAGGACCTAATTTAACACCTTAAGTAAATTTCAACTAAGTTAGGCTATACATTCTTATACGCAATATACATTCTAATATAGCTATATATATTCCATCATTGCATTTAGTTAGTGATATGCCTAAGTTGGCTCAAAATCTCCATTTTTAAGATAAATGTTTTGAACTCTTTGTGTTTGAATTTAAAAAAATAAATAAAAAATCTTTGAGTCATACTCTCAAACACCTTGACGGCACTTTCTTCATAAATACATTTCCCATATATAGCATTCGATTCATTTCCTATAAACACATTACAGCAAAATACAAAGACATGGGCATAATTGTTCAATACTAATGGTGTTTGCTGGAGGAATCTGCAAAATGCAAACACAATAGAATAATTAAAGGGTGTTTTTTGTTACCTCCTGGTAGGTTAGAACAAATGCAAGAAAGTTAAATGCAAGAAAGTTATCATTGTTGAAAATGAGTTTTCTAGAATAAGAGCTCGTCTTAACAAATAACAAATACAAAGTCACTAATTCCCTTCATGGAAAGCATCATTGTAGCGTCACGGTGCAGAAGAAGGATGGGTTTCATAAATAGAAGGGAGAGGAGAGCGGGTGGGAGAAGAAGAATGGGTTTCATCAATGGAAGGAAAAGAGGGCTGGAAGGAGAAATGGTTTTGCGAGAAGCAGGGAAATGGATTTTGCAGTGTAAATTTCCCCTTTCATTCCTGATCGTTGATGTAATTTAATTGTCCAGATTGCACACATGACACAGTCATGTTTTAAAGACAAATGAGAGAATTCGCTCCCATTTTTTGGTGTGTTTTACATGACTCCCCTTTAAGTTTGGGAGTTACTTACGCCCCTATTTAAAATTAGTAAATATCATAACTTAATCTTGCAAAATTAGACCCTCACATTTTTATTTGCAAGGTCTATCCCCAAGGCTGTATTTAGTGCCTTCATTTTGTCGAAACCCCTTCGACAAAAGCATCAAGACGGCACAAACTCAGTGTCTTCTGGTGCATCTGCAAAACACCAACTTTCTCACATCCCATAGTGTCCAGTGCTGCATATACAAAACACCTCATTTTGCGAATACCCTCAAGCACCTTTTCCCAATTTCCAAATAAGTTCGAAAAAGAATCCCCATAATCAAATAATTAATTAAATTTTCCCTTGCCACTACTCCTTCATATGTCACTACTATAGATTGACTTCAAAATCGATCTTCCTTCTTACAACAATTGATATCTCCCCTGCGATATTTTTTTCAAAACATCTTTGAGGTGCATATCTATGACAAATCCAAATCAATATTAATTACAAATCCAAATCAATGTTTTGTCAAAGGCTGCACCCTCTTCACAAACAGCAACAAAGGGTTATGATGCAGGACATAATAATATAACCCAGAAGCCTAAACAAAATGGCTAAGAACTGCAGCAACAGGAAAATGAACAAAACTTAGCAAACCCAATAACTGAACAAAACATCAATAACCCATATTAACATCAATAACTAACACAAATCAAAATCAATAACTCACAGAACTAGATCAATAACTCACAGGAGGTTCCTCCAGTCCAAGCTGATGAGTTTGCCCCATCCTGCTGCCGTTGTCGAAGGAGTTCAGACAAAGAAGACACTCAATACAGCCATGAGGATAGGCCTTGCAAATAAAAATGTGAGCACTCCATAAAAGTTCTAATATTTTCTAATTTTAAATAAGAGCGTAAGTTATTCCGAAATTTGAAGGGGAGTAACATAACACGCGCTGTCTGGCTACGTGACTGTCACATTCAGCAAATGTCAAACCTTTTCCTTTGTGAAACCAAAGTCAACCCAAATTCAAGACCTTTCAATAAACATAAGATTGCCCAACAGAAGGAACCATTCCAATCCTTTATCTTCTTCTTTTTCTTCCATTTCATGTAATAATGATTGGTCTTTACTGGGATAGCAGCAGCAGCATCGACAACATATTGTTCCTTCGCTCCTTCTTCCACACAACTGCCACTGGATGGTGCTCATGGAGAGGCCTCCCCATGGGGTCGCTTTCAAGCCACAAGTCATTGATTATTATGTCAACACTCTGCAGAAAGTTCTGGGCAGCTAAATTGTGTAATGGGTTTTGTCCCAATTTCATACTCTCTCTCTTTTTCTCTTTTTTAGCTGAAAAGTACTATAAATTTGGTTTCAACAGTGAGAAAGATTCTCAAAGGTGTCTATATGATGCTTCCTGGGATACACACTTTGGTTTTTGTTGTAACATTGATGATGAAATATCCTCCCAGCTAGCCAGTAAGTTTTCGTTTCTGTTTTCTTGTCTTTTTAACCTAATTCCTTGATGATGTGATACCTTAGGGTTAAGGATAATTTGTTCGCATGAGCTTTTGTCCAATATAATGAAAACATAGATGTTTGAAGTTTGGTTTTGTGGAAGAGCTATTGCAATTGGGATTATTGTTGACATGAATTTTGATCTTTGTGCATATATATTGCTAGGTTTACCTAGGGTCTTATCAGTTCGGCGTGACCCAGATTTCAACTCTTTGAAAAAGGACTATAGTTTATCAAGTGGCTAGGAAGGTCACCTATCAAATTCAAAACAACAATTTGGAGCCAATATGTTGCTCCCTGCTGGGAATTCAAAGCACTAGCTTGTTCGAATTGATAAACCTGGGGTCGGGGACTCAGGGTTGTTACAAAGACTCAAATTGTCGATTATTATGTTCAACTACTGACCAAGGTCATAGGAAAGTAAGGACAGTGAACTTCTTTTGCTTTTGTTATCATCTTTCTCCTTTTCCTGAAATTAGATGACAGTAGTGCCCACACTATGCAGTGAGAAGGATGCACAGATGTGTATATATCATGTTTCCTGGAAAACCAACTTTGGCTTTTGTTGTGAACTTGATGACGATTGTGCACTAGAGCTCGCTGGCTAGCATTCTGAAACTTAAACCTCATGCACTCAGTGCCAAAGTATAAATTTTCACATTAAATTAAATTCCTATTGTGGTGCAGGTCTGCCTGGTGTGTTGTCAGTTCAACCAGATAATAATTTTGATTCAGAAAATAAGGATTATGAAGGTTTGCACATTTTTTCATTCCTGCCACCCCCCTCTTCTAGAGACTTCCTGCTAATATTATAATTTTACATCAATAAAATGCCTGGGGTGTATGAGTTGTTACGGTCCTTGTATCTTCATATTTTGACTTGTATGAAGTTTTTCTTTGCTCCAGCTAACAGAATTCCTGTTTTGACAATATATATGGGGAAAAGCCTATTTTGTTCCTTAGGATTAGCAGGTTTCTTCTTTTTTCTTTTTACTTTCTATAGTGGTGGAAAGAAAGTAGATTAAAATGATGCCATTAGATATGACAGTAATTGTAAAATACCATTGTTTACCTTTATTCAAACTATATGGCAAACATAAACGACTTCTTAAGCGACGTTGTAAGATATAGAGATTGGAAAGTGTTAATCTAACATTTACTAGGTCATACTCAAAAGGTGGTGGCGGTGGTGGGATGTTTCTAATGGGATAAAGATAACTGTAGCATTATGTGAAAAAGAGAAGGCAGAGCTGGATGTATGAAACTGATTTTTGTTGGCATAAGTTCATGTTTTCTCCGTTGGTGAACTCTCCTTGTATGAGTATGAAGAATATTTATTTCCTTTGGATGGGCTTTTATTCAACTTATGTATTGTTATGCTTTGAATCCTGCATAATTATTTGTGTAAGTGGTTCTCCTTACTTGAAATGCTATTATGAGCACTTATTTTAACAGTTTTTCTGAGTGGGGACTTATATATATTATGCTTTAATTCTTTACATTTGTTATGATTTTTGGTCCATTGATATAAGCAGCTTTACTAGACATCGTGGTGTGCATCGTTGATGAGAAGAAGAGGAAAGAAGTTGTCATTTATCAGCACTGATCTTTATATCTGTTAGTTTTTTCGGTATACATTTAAAAGTCTTTTGGCTTATCCCATCTAATAGGATAAGACTTGGTGGTTGTTTGCATTGAAAAGTCTTTTAAATTCAAGGGAAAAATCACAAGCTTTACCTGCCTTGTATCATAGGACTGATGATTCCGTATACTTTAAAGTAGGTTTTATTTTTATTTTTCAGATAAACAGTATGTAAAACTTAATTTGGTATAGATAAGTTTCATGTATCATAAGATAGACCAGTTCCATGCTGCTTAAGTAAATTTAAAATCTAGTGTACTAAATTTGGTGTAAGACTCTGGTTATGATTGATAGTTATAATTTTCTTTCTATGAGGTTGTGTTCAATCATAGAATTCATTGTTTTCTACTCTCTGATGTTGATCATATGGCAATTCTCTCTCTAATTTTTCACTAACTACGTATCTTCAGGTAGTAACTTAGAAAATAGTTTGAATGTGCAAAACTCTTCCGAAACAAATCAGGCAGCTCCCCTGAAAATGAAAAAGCTTTTTGTGACAGGTATGCTCACATCATTGCTTCTTGGTATAAACCCATCTTTTGTCCTTTGTCCATCTGCAGGTTCATATGCTGATTTTTCAACTGAAAAACATATGTTAATTAGTTTGTCAAGAGCAAGTAAAATTGATTTATTTGGTACATATTAGAGGAGGCTAGTTAAGAAATAAAGATTAGAAGAAAAAATGGAAAGTGAAAAAAAGCTGGAGGAAGAAAGCAAAGGACACAATTCTTTTAGGTCTCATGAGAGTAAAGTATTTGCTTCTGCCGAGAAAAGGAAGATAGATACAATTTCTTTATACAGAAAGGCCTTACAAGCAATATACAAAGGCCTTACAAGCAAGACGACACAACTGATATGTAAGCATCGGCTATCAAACTCTATCTTTCTCTGTGTGTGTGCGTGTGTGATGGACATTTATATGGTCTATGATAGTAGATTTCACTTGCATTAATTTTGGTCTAACGATATTGATATTGTAATTTAATTTGATCTGTTAAAAAAAAACAAAAAAGACATGTTTCTTGTACTTTTAACCACAGTACTTTATATTACCATAACCCATAAATTTTAGGTTCATTCTGTGGTGCACCACTTTGACTATGATGTGTGGTGCACCATTTAAAGAAAAGGGGGTGCACTGTGGAATGCACTCATCAACACCGTTTGTTGGTCTTTAATTGTATTGGATGGTGTAGATTGAAATAGGGGTTACCGGCACTCATTTGAAACCATTCACTTCTTGGACGATGAAGGACCGGGTGGAGAATTAGGAAACGAGCGGGCAGCGACTTCCCTCCCCCAAACTGCACCAATCTTGGCAGCCTGACCTAATATCTTCGTTTCAAATGAAGAAGAAACATGGGGCCCTGCTCTTGCAAGCACAATTTGGGAAAAAATTCCAAGGTTTTGGCATCTCAACAAAGAGACCCATTTGAGCCCAGGATGGAATTTTGGCCATTAAGTGACACTGGTGGTGCTATTCTAAAGGGTCTCAGTACCAATATCTGCCATAGTTTCATTAGTGCAGTATGAGGCAAATTCAGAGTAGTGTGTTTGTGAGAAAGAAGAGTGAGATGGGAAATCAATCTAAGTGTATGATGTTGTGTCATTTTAGCTATAAAATGAAATGGAATTAAAAAGTTCCTTTCCCGATGTTGATTTTGGATTTGGTTGGTAGTAGTGACATGATGATGAATTGATCATATATGATGTGTGGCTTGGTCTAGTTATTGTTTGTTGTCACTGTGAAGAAGATGTTGCTGTTAGATTAATGGTGAGGTTGAAAAGACCTTGATCTGATAATGGGTTTGGGTTTTCTTTTTTTAATTTTTTTTGGCTTACACTGGGATGCTATAGGTCAAAGGGGTGAGCTAAATCCAATTAAAAATAAGGAGTTTCCGGTCAAAGAAAGTGGCCAGTAGCGACTTTAATGTGGTGGGGGATAGGGGTGTTTGCGATCCGTTTTAGTTCGATTTTTAGAGAAATTCCATCCAAACCAAACTAATTGATTTTTGAACAATATCATTCAATCAGTTTTTATTGGACTCACCAATCGAACCAAACTGAACCTAAACTTATTGGTTCGGTTTGGTTTGATTTTTAGTTTTGACTATCAAGTTTGTATACTGTTTCACATCTATAAGCATTTAGAATTAAGAGAGATGTATTAGCAACCATATCCATCTGTAATAGTCTTTCTTTTTTCTTTGAATCAAATAACATCATAACATCAAAAAAATGAATTAGAACATTAGAAATAACATCCAATAAATAATGAATCAGAACATCAAAAAATAAAAAATAATCAAATAAATTAGAAAATTAAAAATAATAAAAAATGAATCAGAACATTAGAAGCAGAAAGCTACCTATGTTGACTGTTAAGAGCAAATCGAGCCTGGACGCGCAACTGTGGTGGCCCCGCGATGGTAGTGGATGAGCCGTGAGCGATGGTGATGGTCGTGCGATGGTGGCGCCACGCGATGGAGGTGTGCGCAATGGTAGTGGCTGGCCTAACAGAGATGATGAACTAATGATGCAGAGATGAGGATGAGCCGATGAGTGGGGACTGTGGTCTGTGGGTGAAGTGGTGCGGCGCCAAGGAGAAGACTAGGAGCGTGTGAAAAGAATGAGGAATGGCAGTGGAAGTGGAGTGGCAGGGTTCGCATTTTGAGGGGTATTTTGGGGTTAACGGTAGAGTTGTAAGGGCATATGTGGATATTACGTCATATATCTCTCAATTTGATTTAATTCGGTTCAATTTTGAAATTCAAAATCGAAAACCGAATCGAACAAGTCAGATTTTTGGTTTCAGTTTTTTTTATTTGAATTGGTTCGATTTTGAACATCTCTAGGGAGGTAGTGGATAGATGCTACTATTGGAGCAAGATCAAAAGGAAGAGGCATTTTTTGAGTTACAAACTATTACCATTTTTATCTTTACCTCAAAGTTTGCTTTCATGATATGCTCTCTTTTTTTTAAATGGTGCATCACACACCATATTTAAAATGGTGTATCATAGGATGAGCCTAAATTTTATTGAAAATTTTGCTCTCTTTACTCAATTTTACTTTAGTTGTAGTGGCTATCTTTTATGTCAATTAAGAAGTTTCGGCAGGACGATTGTAAGGGCACATTTCCTAGTTGGCTTGATGCATTTTGGAGAAATAATTTTCTTGGGTGTTGCCTTAAGGTTCAAATCTTAGTATTAAAAATATGAACCACACCTCCGTAAATCCCATGCTCCCCTTTTATCTTGAAGCAACTCGTTTGTATAATCATTTTATTTTACTCCACCAACCATTGAAATGACACATACAAGGTCTCACGAGGCCATCAGGGGTTGCTCAGTCAGCTGGCTGTCCATTTATGTATTTGAATTTGATTTTTAGGTTTTTATAAGTATCTCTTTAACCAAAGCTAGTAGATGACATCCGTGCGCTGTATTGGGAAACAATTTTTAAAATTATTACTTAATTAAAAATTATCTAAATTTTTTTAATAATTTAGTTTATAAGATATTAAATTATTTTTTATAATTTTATTTTTGAACTTTCTTTGTCTTTATATATATTTGTTATTAGTTATTACAAAATAAAAAAATACATAAATTAGACACCTCTCTCTTAAGAGATATATTTATTACATAACTCTTCCACTTTCTTCAAAATATACACTATATAGCTATGAGATGAATTTTGTTAATGAGTTTAATTTTTTTTTTTAAAAAAACTTTAGTAATCTATTTAACAATTTGAATAACTACATAATTTTTTAAAAATAATTGAATACCAATAAAACAATAAATTAGTTGACATAATGTAACATATAAAAATATAAAGATTTTGAAATTAACTAAATTAAAACTTAGATATTACCTTTATTAGGTTAAATTTAACATAAATACATTGGTCATGATTTTGATGATAATTACTGTGACTATTTTAAATTATAACAATAATATTTATGTATATTATGATTATCCAACAATTGTGTACAATTATTCGCCTTAAAAATTTTGAAATTAATCAAGACAAATTATTGATATTGTGTTTATCAAGTTTAATTTAACATATATTAAACCAATATATAATATAACTATATTAAAATATTACAAACTGTTATCTAGTGTATATCTAAAAAAATAGTTAAAATCACTTTAATTATCCTCAAGATTTTGATTTTGTCAAGTTTAAATTAATATATATAGTTATATTTTTTTTTATAAATTAAATTAAATAATATCAAGATATTGATCTTACTGAATAAGACACTTCCAAATATGGTTATAAAATTAATTTTGTTAATGAGGTTAAGTTCAAACAATGAAAATAATTTATTTGACAATTTGATTGATCACATAATTTTTAAAAAATAATAAAGATTTTGAATACACAATAAAATAATAAATTAGTTGAAATGATATAATATATAAAGATATAAAGATTTAAATCTAATTAAATTAAAATTTAGATATTACCTTCATTAGGATAAATTTAGATATTCCCACTTTTATAAAATAAGCGATAAGTGATATGACTATTATATATATATATATATATGTGTTCTGTACCATGATTAAATTAGATTATGTTAAAATTTTAAAGTTATAACTACAAAATAAAGATATAAAACACTTCAAAGTAATAAAATATTACATCAATAATATAGCAAAATTACATTTATTAAATGCATTTATACATTATTAAAAGTAAAAATATTTGATAATTTTATTAAAATATACATATAAATATTGTTAGAATTAATGCATATGACTAAGGATATATTTGTTCCAGCTTTTAAAAAAAATTATTATAAAACATAAACTTTTATTTCCTATACACTATACACTATGATTATTTTAAAAAAAAAAGTTATACTTATTTCTTATTCACTATATATATAGTATTGATGGGTATCTAACCGAAGTATCTATTAAATTGAAATATTTTCCTTTGAACATAGTTGTTTTATCTATGCTCCTTCTCTTCTTTTATTTTCCTACAAATTTAACAAATACTTAAAATATGAATTCATAAATTTTTTTTCAGCTGTGAATACATTAATTTTTTTTAAAAAAATCTATTATTTATTTTTTAATCAATACACTAATGATATCACATAAGAAATCTCTTGTAAACATGTAAAAATTAATTGATCGAAAACGTATTTGATCTTGTATCCAAAATAAAATAAGTTTGATTTTGTATCAAAAAACATATTTTGGAAAAGGCATAAATTAAGGGAAAATTGAAAATTTTGGGTTTTAAAAAAAAATCATCAATAAATGGGTTGAAAAGCCTAAAGTTGGTATTGTAGGTATTTAATGCAAGTCTTAGAAAAAGATAAAAATAAAAAAAAAATTAAATTGAAAGCATAAATTAAGATATTTTTGATATTCTAAATATAAAAAATTATAATATTATTTTAAGATAAAGATATAAGAGAAGATATCGTGGCTCTTCACATATCAAAGAAAAAAGAAAAAAATGTCTCACCGATGAGAATTTTTAAAAATGCTTGTGCTCATTGCCATTCATGGCTGGAGTACGTGGCATTCTAAAGAAGTCGAGGCATCAGGAGCTAGAGAGAGAAAACAGAGTGATCTCTACAGTTGTCATCAATATATTAATTTATTGCCATGATCAATCATGTGGCGAAACCACATTATACATATTGGCTGTGGTTTGACTAACGGATCATACGTTTAATACATGAACTATAAGGATGTAAGTTTATATTTCTAAAATGATATATTTTTTTAGAATATAATTTAAATGTACTGTCAATCAATAAAAATAATAAAAAATATTAATTTATATAAATAATTATTTATTATAATAAAAAATTTATTATAATTTTTTATTTTTTTTATTTTAATTAATTAATAATATAAAATTATTTTATATTATCAATATTTATTAATTAAACTCATTTTTTTAAAGGAAAATTTCATAACCTCGTGCTCTAACAATTAAATAAAAATTAATCATATATAAACTTTGAATAGACCAACTCATACCACGTTATATGAACGCGAAATTGTAAGTCATTTTTTTTACTCACTAGTGCAGGTATCGCCCAGTTCGCTAATGACCCAAAAATAACGTCATGTACACACCAAAGCCAATTTCACCCTGTTCAAACAGTGAACGAGGAAGGCCATCACGGGATCCAGGTTTTTCATATTTCTTCATAAGTTATTCTATTTAATCCCGAGCAAAAATCAAAAGTTGTTCTGTTTAACTGATCTAACGATCTTGCTAGCGTACAAGCTAATGATAGAAATATAGGAAGTATCTTGGAGACTGGTACAACTTTTTTTTTCTTATTATTATTGGATGTTATTTCCCCCCGGAAATGCTCTAGTACCTTTTTTTTTCTTTTACGTATGTCAAATATTTATTATTATTTACTATATTTATTGAATGAATTTAATTTAAATATATTAATAATATAAAATAATTTTACACTGTCAGTCAATAGTAATGGTAGAAAATGCCAATTCATACAAATAATCACCTATTATAATGAGAAACTCACCATAATTTCTTATTTTTTCCTATTTCTATTGATTGATAGGGTAAAATTATTTTACACTATCAGTATATATCAATTAAACTATATATATATATATATATATTCTCACAAATAGCATCTTTATGTTTGTTTATTAGTAATTTGAATATTAATTAAAAAATTTTAAAACCAGATGAACAACTTAAAAGAAATTTAGTTTTGATCCCGTAAAAATTTTAAATATTATCATCTAACAATTCGATGTTATATTATGAAAATAAGTTAATTTTCAACTAATTATTATCATGATCAAACATTTTTTGGTCATCAACATGTAGCTCCATATTGTGGAGATATTTTATTACTATATAGAAAATTGTGGAGATATTTCTCCTTCACCTTTTGCTTTTTTGGGTCCGAGAGATACTTCTGTTCTTAAGTTTTGCTACATTTTCTTAAAATATACTCTTGGTAATCCTCTTAATATTTAATAAAAATATTAAATATAAATAAATATATTTATTATCTTATAAATATAAAAAACATTTAATATTTTTTTATATAGCAATTAGAAAGATTGCCAGGAGAATGGTTGAAGAGAATTAGCATTTCGTTGTTTTTTGTTTTTTTTCACTGGGTCTTGGCATTTCTGTTCTCCTCAAAGGCTTACTTTAGAGGCAAAGATGTCTCAGCTCCCAAGCCTACCTCATTGGCCCAGCGTCTACAAGTCCACCATCATCAGAATTAGATAACTGTTTTATCCAAAAAAAAAGCAGCAATTAGATAAATGTTTGCACCATGCATTCCCATGAGAAATACAGACACAGACACTAAGCTTTGATTCACTTTGTCTTCCTTCCACTATTCCACATGAAACCTTTAAGGTTGTGACTCTTGGTCAAGGTATGTTTGGGATTTATGTTAGTCCCTTGCTTAAAATTATAAAATAACCCCTTATAGTTATTGCGAAAGAGAGTCTTGAAATTTTATTTGTAGATCTAGACTTTGCTCAAAACTCTTCTTTGTTGGTGAGTGATTCGTTAGTCCTCACTTGTTTGGGACTAACGTTAATTCTAGTAATAAAATTACAAAATAGACCCAAATAGTTGTTACAAAATAGGTGTCAAACTTTTTAATTTGCAGATGGGTCAAACCCTTATGCCCCTTACTTTTGCCGAAGCAAGTTCCTCTTGTAACATAGTTGTGTTTTCTTGTCCCGTCCCCTTATTTTGTAGGCTCGAGTTACATTACTCCCCTCCAACTTTGGAAGTTAGTTACTCCAGTGTAAAATATCAAGATTTTATATTGCAAAATGGGTATCTCATTTTTTTTATTTGCAAATAGAGGGCTTGCAGATGGCTTCTCCTCCATCCCCTCCTGTTCCAACAACTCTTCAATAACTCTACTCTTCTCCCACTTTTACACCATCCCCCTCCTCTAATTTCACAAACAGACAACGCCATCATCTAAGTTTACGTTCCACAATCTATGAGATTCAAAACCACAAAACCCAAATCATAGATGCTGAAGAAAAATAGACACCGAATTTTTTTTATCATCGATGGTTGCCAGAAAGGTAAAGGTAGCAATGGGGTTCCAGAAGCAGCGATCACAAAAGGAGCAACCTCCTCCTTCATCCACAGCAGCCTCAGCTGGAAAATCGTCGTCACACGAGTCCTTATTCTTGTCATTGGTTGTGAGAAGTAATGGAGGGGTTACCATAGAATGGTCTAACTTCATCCACTGCATCTCAATCTACGATCGTGATTTTTTGAAGGAGGATGAATCGAATGTTAGCAGCTCCTCTTCCTCCTCCATAGGGAGGAATAGTGCCTCGTCGGAAGAAGATTTCTCTGACTTGGAAGATTCCGGGGAAACAGAGTTGCAGAGCTCCTTCAAAGGACCTTTGGATACCAGGAATGATTTGCAAGAGGATTATCAGCCAAGTAAGTGTCTTTGTTCCTTTTACTTTAATGGGTTTTCCTTAAGTTCTAAACTTTCCTTGTGTGTAATGCTATGTTGTTGATTTGGGGTTTTGGGGTTCTGTGGAGATCAAAACTGTTTGCTTTCATGCATTTTAATTCTGAAATATTGTTGTAGAATTAAAAAAATGGTTTTAACTTATTTTTGTTATAAGCACTAGATCTAGAAATTTTTCAGAAATTAAATTTGATTGTACTTTCATTTCTCTTATAAGGATCCATTTAGTTCCAAATACAAGTATTTGCCATTGTTTGAGAAAACAAGGATCATCGCATTTCGGTGGAAAGGGGACATGGCAAGAGTGGTGATTTTTTGTTATTTTTAAGGCCTCTCAGCTTGAGAGAGCACTGGATAGAGAGACTACCGTTGCAACAAATTTGATCCACTGAAGAATTCCTCAGGGACCATCCAGAAGCAGTGAAAGCAAAAATCACGTCTGGAGGTGAAACAGCACTTCGCATTGCAGCTATGTTTGGGCATTTTCACATTGTTGAGAAGTTAGAGCCACTAATATCAGATGATCTTGAATTCAAGAGTGATCTTATTATCACAGCGCTGCACTGTGCTGCTTTCCATACGAATAAGAATGCAATTAAGACCGCAAAATGCATGATTGAAAAGAACAATGGGCTGGTCACTATCCCTGATGAAAATGGTTGGCTTCCAGTGACATTGGCTCTTGACTATGGCCACACTGAAATGGCTCGCTACCTCTACTCCGTCACCCCATTTGAAGTATTGCTACATCAAAACGGGAAAAATGGCGT
The DNA here is from genome assembly GCA_031439585.1 of Pterocarpus macrocarpus. NCBI lineage: Eukaryota > Viridiplantae > Streptophyta > Magnoliopsida > Fabales > Fabaceae > Pterocarpus > Pterocarpus macrocarpus. The sequence goes on along the minus strand of CM062516.1, from coordinate 52,865,763 downwards.
TGAGGTTCTCATCAAGTGCTACCATTCCAAGATGTTTGGTAAGAGTTTTTAACATTATTTGTCAGCAACATATGTAGATTATGAGAAGATAAATAATTGTGGCAGTTAGATACAGAATTCAACTTTGCCAACTCGAGAAATTATTATCTTCCAATTGAGTGTGTTTAAAACTAAGAATGAAATACCAAGTGAGTTGTGTGGTAAAAATTAAAATTTGAACCTTATAATTATTAAGAACATTTCTTAATTACGATATTATTCAAGCAATCAGTGTCATAACAATATTTATAAAAATACTTTAATTAAAAGAAAATCTTAGTCTATTTGATTCGGGTGTCCTAAAATGTTTGGTAATTAAATTTTGAATATGATCATTAAATATGATAACTACAACAAAAGAGTATATAAAAATATACATGAAAAACAATGCACGTTTATGACTAGTTTATTTATATATAAATTCTAATTCTTCTTTCATATCTATCCATGATTCCATGTAAAAATATAATGCAAGGTTGTCACTTTTTATACACTGATGCGCTATAGATATAGCTCTGGATTTGATCAAACGTTGTCCAAGATTAGCAGTGATGGAAAGTAGAAGGAGGCTAAATTTCATGGAGAATTTAGCAGCAGCGCCTTCCGCATTTCTAAGTGAAATCCAGCTGCCATTTTGGAAACGATGGTTATTACATACATGTAAGTACAATTTTACTCGGGTATGCAATATTGCAAGTGGCTATATTTACAAATAGGTTTCATAAACTATTTAAATATAAAAATGTTATTAATAAATACGTAAAAACTCAAGTAACAACATAAGTAACTAGTATTAAATATATTAATTATTCTTAATTTTTTCCCTATTTGTATGGATTCAAAAATCAAAATTTTGATAGAGAATTTGATTTAATTGTGTGAAAACATTCAAAATAAGCTAAACTAACTTATTTTAAAATGAAATTGTACCTAAAATAAACAAGTAAGAATGTACCAATACTTAAAACGTTGTGTAAGTTAAAAGAATAATACACACACACACACACACACACACAGTGATTATATATATAAAACCTTTTTTCCAATAATATTTTTTTAATAAACTTTTATTTCAATAATATTTTAAATAGGATTGCAGATGTCGGTTTGAAATATTCAGTTGATCTTTTTCTTTTTCTTTTTCTTTTTGATGAACTTTTGGAGTATTCAATTACTAATGAGTTTAATAACATATCACTATATCTATTAAATCACAGTCTAAAGCGAGTAATTTATAATTAAATACTTTGTATGATACTTGAGTTAGAACTTAAGAAGTATGTTAATTTCAATGACAACTTTACAGCCGTTCGCATAACTTCAAGCTTTTACAGGGGTCCACTTGTACCAAGAACCTGCATTTGGCATCAATGGAGCTGTCATTAACAATCCGGAAACAATTGAAAGAAGAGATGGTTATGTGAGGGGTATAAGTTGTGGTGAGTTTATCTGTGCGCACACAGTTTCTCTGTAGCGTGAATTATTTTATGTACCCAGTTTCATTAATTGAAATAAAGTTCAATGGTTGTCGCTATTGAATTTAAATTTTATATTTTACATTAGATGATGAATATGTTTAAAACAAAATGTCATTCTTTTTTCAATAAATATATTTGATTAAATTTTAGCATTCTCATTTCTATTTTTACTGCATTGATATGTTTTGGATTAATTTAGTTTTTCATTCTTAATTTCTTATATTTCTTTTCCTTATTTTGCTTGATGCTGCTCTAGGCTTATTGCGCCAACTGGTGGGGAATACTCTCCATTTATTAGGTATGGTAGCTGCTTCTTGCCCTTGCACAGGAATTTTTATTACTAAAATATTGTTTATAATTTTTTTTTTACGTGAATAATGTTTATAAATTTATTGTTCGTTAATACTATGTATACATATCGATGGAGACCAAACTTTTATTTTAAGTAGAATAAGTTTGAAATCATTTGGCAATCAGCTCGGAAAAATTAATAATCATTTAAGCCATAAATAATACTATAATATACACTACGTAAAATTTAATTTAATTAATTAAAGTGAGTATTATCCTCCAAAAATTTATTATCATAAACTAGGTTTAACAGCTTGGATAACACAATGTAAAAAATATCTGAAATAATTAGATCTGTTTGATTTTGAAAAATATTTTCTCTTTCTAAAATTAATTATAAAAAATGTACATTATTTTTATTCCATTTCTTGCTTTCAAGATTTTACGTTTGTTTTCACTATTTTCTTTATAAAATTCTAAAAGTAGGAAACAAAATATAAAAGTGATATTTTTGTAACTGATTTTATAAAAATAAAAAAGAAAACATTTTCTGAAATTAAATAAATCTTAAAATTTTAACAATTGCTATCTGGTTGAATATTTTATTCATTATTTATTTTTATCATAAATAACTTATGATAATGTCAATACTTAACGATTGATATTAAAAAAAATTAACTTTTTTCTTTAACTTCAAAAGGGAAAAAAATGAAATTTAATTACATATATGATTCGTACTTTAATCTCAATTAATTTAACGGGCCATTTGATTTTACGCTCCAAATTAAAATGATTTTATATATATAATAAAAGGATCAGATATACTTAATAATTAGAAATTAATTTTAAGAATTTAATTTATATATATTGTCAGTACAATTTTTTTTTTTTGAAAACTCTAATTTTAATGAGATGTTAGTTTAAAATTTTTTTATATAAATATTTAATTATATATTGATATATTAATAAAATTATTTGATTCAATCACCTATTATCTTAAAAGTTTTATAAATAAAAATATATAATTAAATGATAATATAAAATCCTTTTTATACTGATAATGCATCAAAATTAATCTCTATTAATTATATGCAACATTAAAATTAATTTCAATATATTAAACGAAAGTATTTTTGCGTTTCATGTGTTGCGTACTAGTAGATAAATTGTCAAACGCATATACCTTTGAGATTAATTTTTATTTAGTGTATAGAAATTAATCTCATAGCTTTTTTTTTTTTTTAGTTGTATTTTTGCCTAGTTCGACTGATGCATTATTTGTGAACATCAGGAATTACGAAAATATATGAAGAAAAGTTAGCTCATAGGCAGTACCTTGAACTGCTACGTGCTGTGTGTAATATAATCTCTACTCTAAATAAAAAAGAAATCAGGAAAAGCGGAATACGTAAAGCGCTGTCTACAGCAGCACAACGAGGGAATTCTGAATTCGTAATGGAAGCAATAAAAGTTCACTTGCCCCTTGTGTGGGCCAGAACAGCATATGGATATAAGTCGCACCCGTTCTTTGCGGCCGTTCAATTTCGCCAGGCAAAAGTGTATAATCTTATTCATGGGTTTGTTCTGAAGCATGCCGTTGCAAACATAAGGGATGCAGAAGGCAATTGTCTGCTACATATGGCGGGATTGCAGGCTCCCCCAACACAGCTTAATCATATCACTGGGCCACTTTTACAGATGCAAAAGAGAATTACAATGGTTTGAGGCATCTCTTAGAATAAATATTTTGGGCGCATGCTTCGCTGAACATGGATTTTCCATCTTCACGTGAAGACATGATGTGGGTGTCACAGATAGGTAACACGTGACAGAGGTATATTGATACATTAATTATCTATGATGTACTGTAGTAATATCTAATTTTCAAAAAATTTAAAAATATAATTAAATATATTTTAAAAATTAATTATTATACATTGACAGTATAAAATTATACTGATAATATAAAATAATTTTACATTATCAGTGTAATCAAAAAATTTTATCAATATAATTTTAATTATCATACACTGACAGTGTAAAATTACACTGGCAATATAAAATAATTTTACAGTGTCAGTATAATCAAAAAATTTTATCAATGTATTCAGTATAAAATTATTTTATATTATCAGTGTAATTTTACATTATTAGTGTATGATAATTAAAATTATACTAATAAAATTTTTTGATTACACTGACAGTGTAAAATTAGTTTATAGTGCCAGTATAATTTTACGTGAAATTACATTGATAAAATTTTTTGATTACACTAACAGTGTAAAATTATTTTATCTTTAAAGGTAATTTTATACTGTCAGTGTATGATAATTAAAATTACACTGATAAAATTTTTTGATTACACTGATAATATAAAATTATTTTATATTATCAGTATAATTTTATACTGTCAGTGTATGATAATTAATTTTTAAAATATATTTTTAAATTTTCTAAAAATTAGATATTACTACAGTACATCATAGGTGATTGGTGTATCAATACACCTCTGCCACGTGTCACCTATCTGTGACACCCACATCATGTCTTCATGTGAAGATGGAAAAATCCATCTTCACCGTAGCATGGCCCATATTTTTTTTAGTTTTAATATTTTAAATTTGATATTAATTTAGTTTAAAAATAATTTTTGATATCAATTCAATCCTAATATTTTAAATTTTGATATTAATTTAATTTTATATTAATAATTTCATGAAAAATTTAATTTAACAAAAAATTTGTTAACACTAAAGATGATTGATGTCAAAACTCAAAGTTTTATGATTAAATTGACGTGAAAATTTTTTCAAGATTATATTGATGTCAACTTCAAAATATTGGAACTAAAAAATTTTGATAAATCCAAATTGATTCCAATTTTAAAATATTACGATGAAAATGGTTATTTACTCTATATATGATTTACGTAATGTTTTTCTGATCAGTGTAGTAAGAAGTTTTATTCAATATTTTCTTCATCAAATCAGCGCTATTGAAACTCATAGCATATAATTTTTATAACAAATTGTCGCCAAATCAAAATTAAGCGGAATAACAAGTTAATTTTCAATAGATTAATTTCACAATTTTATTTCTGAAAATCGACTGTTTTGCTTTAAGTGTTTTCGGTCATTCTTGGTAGAATAAAAACATTTCAGGATAAGCGTTCTCGTTAAAATATTGTTTTGAATTTTCATTTCGGCCATTGGACTTCTGTCAGTATGTGCATGAGCTTGTCTGAATATTATTTTTTAGTTAAAATTATAAAATTTAATAATGAGTGCACTTGTTTGCATTTCCCACTTTGCCTCTTGGATTTTGTGCTGATCATTACCTACAAGGCTGATCATAGGGCTTTCCACTATGTTTATCTCTCTAGCAACCATGATGATAGCCTTTTGTGCTGCTCTTTTCCTTATGCTTCAAAACCAGTTATGGATTGTCATTCCAGTGACTGTGCTTGCGTGCATTCCACTTGCTTTATACATTTGGTTACAGCTTCCGTTGCTTGTTGAGATCTTTAAGTCAACCTATGGACCGGGCATCTTTGATAGAAATGTTAAGCCTTGGCCTTGAGTATGTTGGTTAGATTATGGAATAATTCACTATAAATCACTTATCTGAAGGAAGCATTGATTTGTTGGGTGCGGCAACAAATTAAGTGGACCCAGAAAGATGGTTAAGTGCGGTATTAAAGTTTGAGTGCTTATTTTAGTTATGAGCAGTTTAATATAAAAATGGCTTTGTTATTGGTCCTAATTTTTTTTTTAATCTCTATATTTATTCTTAAATTTGAATGGAGTTATCATTTGACTTCTTATTATGTTACTATCCTTTCTTTCTACTTTGATTCTTATTCTTTTAAAATCATACTATTTTGATGATGTTTTTGAGACTCTCTAGGTTAGGGATAACAATAGGTCTCCATCGAGGTGGAAACATGTCCCTCACCTCCCATCCTGTTTAGAATTTTGCCTCCCGTCCCCGTTCCTATCCCTGTTGCAGGTCCCCATTACCTGTTGCTCGTGGGGACTCAGATTCTCGGGAATATCCGCAGGTTTTTATAACAAAAATTCAAAAAAAAAAATAAAAAAGGAGAAAAATCTAAAAAAAGAAATACTCTTAAACTTAAATAAAACATCCATAATTATTTATAATTTATACCATTATCCAACACAATACAACACAATTTAAATTACAAATAAAATCCATAATTGTAAATAATAATAAGATCCATTTTTAGTATAGAAATTGCAAATAGAAACTACATAATAATAAAAAAAAAAGTAAAATTAAGACAAGCAAGTTGCAATTTGCAAAAGTGATAACAAAATTACAACAACAACATATATAAACTGCAGGGAAAGAACCAATAAATGGAAAAGAAATACAACAACATTAAGAGAACAACAATAATGAAATAGCAAAACGAAAGAATCACTAAAATATCATAGCACAACAACAACAAAAATGAAATGAAAGAAGAAATAATTAGTAATTGATCTATAATCGCATTACAACAACAACAATTTATATATATAGAAGGTATTTGACTAATTTTATATTTAAGCGGGGATTTTATAAGTCCCAATGGGGCGGAGACCTCATCCCTGCTCCGGCCCCATTAGCTAAACGAGACACCCCCTATCTCCACGGAAATCAAACCCATCCCTATCCCCATCCCCATTGCGGATAATCTCTATATATACCCGTTTTAACGAATTTTTTTTTTGCTATCCCTACTCGAGGTTACCATTTGATGCTGCACAAGTGTTATACATGTATGCCTAGTACTATCTGTTGCTTTTTCTTCCCGCAATAAACAATGTATGTAATACTTTATTCTTATAGCATTTATAGTGTATATTTTATTAAAAATAATATTAAATTGATTAATATTAAAATCAGTATCCAGATTAATATTAATAAAAGACAGGTGTTTTCCGGTATTTTTATTTTTTTTAAAAGTCAGTAACGCTATTTATCAGTTAGTAGATAATATTAGATCACAATTCCTCTTCTCTTAAAAGAAAAATATAGTAAATATTTTATACCCTTTGTGAAAAATAGGATATAGAAGAAATGTGCTAAAAGATAATACTGTGAAGATAGTATTTTTTGTGGTGCATAGTGGACCATAGGAAGCAGTAAAGGATGAAGTCTTTTGTACAGAACACAAAAAATATATTCTTGCATATATTTCGTTTACGTAATTTAATTAGCAATTTGAATACTAATTAAAAAAGATAAAAAAACCATTTAAAAGAAATTTAATTTTGATCCCATAATTTTTTATAATATTATCATCTAATTATTTTTTGTTATATTATGAAAATAAATTAATTTTCAAGTAATTATTATCATGATAAAAAAATTTTGTTGACCAACATAGAGAACCATGTTGTGGAGATATTTTATTATATTATTATATTGAATATGTGCAGATATTTTTTCTTTTATATTTTTCTTTTTCGATGATGCACAGCACACTCCCACACCAGGGGGAGGGGGATTAAGGCGGCTCTGGCTCCAAAGGGGTCAAACCTGTGACCCTCAATGCAGTCTTCTTCTACTGGATGCACGATATCCACTGCGCCTTTGGCGCAACTGCCTTTTATCTTGTTTATGTTTTCGGGACATATCTCTTAAAAGCTTTGGATTTAGAGGAAAGATGTGTCAAGTCTCAATCCCACCTCACTGGCCCGGTTTACAAGTCCATCATCATCAGAATTAGATAACTGTTGGCACTGTGCATTGCCCCCGAGGAACACAGACACTGAGCTTTGTCTACCCTCCACATGCTGAAACCTTAACCTATAACTTAAAGATTGTGAAACAAACATGGGAGTTATGTCTGTGACTGTCACATTCAGCAAATGTCAAACATTTTCCTTTGTGAAACCAAAAGCAACCCAAATTCAGGACCTTTCAGTATACATAAGATTGCCCAACAGAAGAAGAACACAGAAGAAACCATTCCATTCCAATGCTTTTTCTTTTTCTTCTTCTTGTTACATTTCATTTAATGATTGCTCCTTTACTAGGATAGCAGCAGCACTAACATACCCTTCCTTCACTCCTTCCTCCACACAGAACCGCCATTGGATGGTGCTGATGGAGAGGCTTCCGGTTCCAAGCCACAAGTCATTGATTATTATGTCAACACTCTGCAGAAAGTTCTGGGCAGATGGACTGTGTGGTGTCACTCAGTGTCAAAGTATAAATTTTCACATTAAATGAAATTCCTATTGTGGTGCTCGTGTGCCTGGTGTCTTATCAGTTCAACCAGAAAATAAGGATTATGAAGGTTTGCAATTTTTTCATTTCTGCGCACTTTTTTTTTTTTTTCCTCCTTGGAGGCTTCTTGCTGATATTATAATTTTACCTTAATAAAATGCCTGGGGTATACTGGTGTATGAGTTGTTATGGTCCTTGTATCTTCATATTTTGACTTTTATGAGGTTTTTCTTTGCTACAGCTAACAGAATTGCCCATTTTGTTTCTTAGGATTTATTAGTAGGTTTCCTCTTTTCTTTTTACTGTCTATAGTGGTGAAAACAAAACTAGATTAAAATAATACCATTGGATAAGACAGTAACTGTAAAATATACATTTATTCAAACTATATGCAAAAATAAACAGCTTCTTAAGCAAAGTTGTAAGATATAGAGATTTTAAAGTTTTCATCTAATATTTTGTAGGTTATACTCAACAGGAGGTGGTGGTGGGAAGTTTTAATGTGATAAAAAATAACTGTAGCATCATGTGAAAAAAGAGAAAGCAAAGCTGGATGTATGAAACTGATTTTTGTTGGCATAAAGTCAATGTTTTCTTTCTTGATCAACTCTCCTTGTTGAGTATAAAATATGAATGATATTTATTTCCTTTGGATATGGGCTTATATTCAGCTTATGTAATTTTGTAAAACTGGCCAGTCTTTACTTGAAATGCACTTATATTATGAGCACTTATTTTAACATCTTTTCCAATTGGTGACTTATATACATTATGTTTAAATTCTTTACTTTTGTTGTGATTCTTTATCCATTGGTACAAGTAGCTTTACTGGACTTTGTGGGTGTGTATCGTTAACTGGAACGAGGAAAAAAAATTTCATTTATCAGCATTGATCTACATATGTTTTAGTTTTTTCGGTGTATATTCAAAGGTCTTTTGGCTAAGCCCACTTAATGGGATTAGGCTTGGTTGTTGTTTGCATTTAAAAGTCTTCTAAATGCATGGAAAAAAAATTTTAAAAAAAAATCATAGGTTTTACCTGCCTTGTATCATAGGATAGATGAGTCTGTATACTTTAGAGTAGGTTTTATTTTTTTAGTTAAGCCGTATGTAAAATGCAAATTGGTGTTGATAAGTTTTTAGGTACGTTTGTTTCAGATTTTAAAAAAAATAATTTTAAAGTTTAAATTTTATATATAACAAAAAAAAAGTTAAAAATTAATTTTTTTTTAAAAATTACTCTTTTTAGTTTTTCTAAAAAAATTGAAATTGATTTTTTAAAAATTTGATTATTTTTAAAAATTTATCATAATATATAAAAATTAATTTTTTTCAATAAAATAATAATTTTTTACTAAAAAAAGCACAAATAAACACACCCTTATATACCATAAAATAGACTGGTTGGATTCATTCCTATATAAAATTAAACCTACTGACTGAGTTAAAAATTGGTGTAAAATTGTGGTTATGATTTTCTTTCTATGAAATTGTGTTCAGTCATAGCATTCATGGTTTTCTACTCTCAGGTGTTGATCATATGGCAATTTTCTCTCTGATTTTTTACTAACTATATATATTCAAGTAGTAACTTAGAAAACAGTTTGAATATGAAAAACTTTTCTTAAGCAAGTTAGGCCGCTCCCCTAAAAACGAAAAAGTAACGTTTAAAATGCTCACCTCATATATTGGGACATTGAATATTCATCCAAATTTTAACCATTGATTAAACAAAAAAATAATTCTAACGGTTAACATTGCATGGAGAATATTATTGTGCTCTATATATTATTTAGACTATGGATACTCTTTTAGTTACCCAATACCAATGAGCGAACTGCCCCTTCTCACAGGACTACGTCCTCCGCAGTTGATTACCGTCATCCTCTGCCAACTTCTTGGTTGTTGAAGTGAGCTTCAGCTACCTCCTCCTGCACAACCACTTTCTCCAAATTCGGCACATCTCTCTTGAAAGCATAAATTACTTAATAGATAAAACTCAACCTAGCAAACTATGTGGCAAGAAAATATTAGCCAAAACAAAAGCAATATTGTTTTGTGAAATTGAGACCATGTGAAAATGGTACAGAGACTAGCGAGAGAGGAGAAAAGAATCAACCAGTATTCTTATTCAACTGAAATCGAAATTGTGAATCTCAAATCTTACCCGGATGAAGATGTGCTCAATAGATAACCGACAGAATCACCACTAATTAGTTTCAAATTAACTTTGCTAAAAAGTCACAAACTATTAACAAACTAATTAATTCTTCTGTCCTTGAGGCTTTGGGTCCATACTGGGGAGAGCAATGAAATCGGGCAACAACCCATATCGTTCCCGTCACGTTCTCAAAGCCGTATTGTCCTTGTCACCTTCTCAATCGTTGTTTGCCGCTCAGGTCGTTACTAGTGTGTTGGGTTACACCATCTCTACCCGCCTGCCATTTGTGGTCGCATCACCGCTACCCATCCTCGCACCAGTGTCGTCCGTCGTGTGCTATGCTTCGCAAAAGAGAAGAGACAACGGTGGCAATAAAGAAGAAAATTTGATTTAAAATGAGGGTAACATAAGTAAATGGAAAACAGAAAGCCAAAAAAACTTGCTACAACACATGAAAATGAGTAAGTATTAAATATTCACATTTTAAATGCTCACAACATTGATTCTTGGTATAAACCCATCCTTTATCCTCTATTCACCTAGATGTTCATATGCTGATTTTTCAAATAAAACACATATGTGAATTACTTTATCAAGAGCAAGTGATTAGAGATGCCTTCTTCTTTTAGAAAATACTAAGATGTTGGGCAGCAAAAAGGAAGTCAAGGAATTTTTTTTCCTTTTAATAATCATTTCCACTAAAAGTTATTCATTTCATTAAGAAATTATCAGTTGCTCAAATGGTACCCGTTTCTATCTTTCGTGTTGAGTTTCATCTCCCAGCCTAGTATCTATTCTTTATTTTGTGGGAGCAATAAATTATAGCCCAGGGAGAGCATTTTCTATTCTTGAAAGAGATAATACCACTTGACAATTTATTATTATTATTATTAGGATAAATTATACTGATTTTTCCTGAAGTTAAGTGATATTACATACGGTATTTCTCAATTTTTTATGTTTGTATTGACCTCCCTTTAGAGGAGGTCAATATCATATTTACAGAAGTGTTTAATATCATGTTTTACAAAATATAAAGGTGTCATATGTAATATCACTTATTATATATTTTTGAAAATCGAGGGATATCGTGTGAAATATTACCTAAATTTAAGGGAGGTTATTGTAATTTATCTTTATTATTATTTTTTCTCTGGAGCAGGGCCATCATTTTATACATCTGAGAAAACCTTACGTGCAGCATTTGAAGGCTTTGGTGAGCTTGTTGAAGGTAGCTCCGCCTTCACATTTTGTTTTCTTTGCTCATCAATATTTAGTATCTCAAGACAAGCAAATTTGTCTCAACTTTTACTAATAAATGGTTGTGCTTGACAGTTAAAATTATTATGGATAAAATTTCAAAAAGATCCTAGGGTTATGCATGTGTTGAATACACCACAGAGGAGGCTGCAAGTGCAGCAGTGGAAGAGATGAATGGCGAGGTAGATTCATAGCTCATTTTCTCTTGAAAAATGAAATTTTGCTTTGCTTCAGTTCTGTTTCGCAGTTGTTATGGAAAAAAAAGAAAAGGAACATGGATTTAAAAATTTAGAAAAGAAAGAGGCCAGGCGGTCTTTGATGATTTTATTCTGCGCAGATTATTAATGACTAGATGATAGTGGTAGATGTTGCCAAGACTAATTCACCAAGATACAACAGGGGTCATGCCAGACCATTAGCTTGACAAGAAAAAGGCTGTAAGGTATTGACTATTTCCAGTTCTGCAATCCTTTTTAGCTCAACCTTTTGATTTTAAGTGATGGCACTGTAAACCAGACTCTGTTCATATTGGAATATTGCAAAATATCTTAGAATATCATGCAATTATTATAAGATCAACGAGTCCTCAACCTTAGGAGTCGTTAACTAATTTTTTCCTATCTGTATCTTATTTGATTTAGAGCTAAGAGTCTTACTCGTAATTAGTATAAAAAAGTTATTAGTTATTTGTATTCTTTTACATTAATAATTAGGTAAGTACTAGTGTGTTACTAGTTCAAGCCCAAATCAAGTAATTAATACTTGTTTAGTTGATTTGGGCTTATACTAATATTAATACACTGATATTCAACCTAATTATTAGTAGAAGTAAGTATTTATTATTTGTATTTTACATTAGTCAAATGAATTCATTAGTCAAATGAATTCAATTTTTTCTCCTTCCACATCTAAGCCCTATAGTTTCAACAGTTCACTCTTGTGGAGATTTTGATGCAAAATTCAACCTTTTTTTTTTTCAAAAAAAGAAAAGAAAATGCAGTGCCTGATCATATTTGATCATTTTATTTTTTTATACCAAACGGTGAAGCTTAACAAACAAGGTCTCACAGCTCTAGTAAGGTTCTGTAAGCCAGAGTATTCAACTGGATAAAGCACTTGTTTAAATATTTATTTATTTAATTGTAGTATTTAATTTATAAAGTAATTTTACATTTTTATCTAATAGAAATGTAAAAATATATCATGTTATATTTTTTATATTCAGATTCATGTAACTATTCATAATAATATAATAATTTTTTATACTTTTATTAAATAATAATATAAAATTATTTTACACAATCAATACGTATCAATTAGACTTTTATATATATATATATATATATATATCATGAAAAAAAAGAGAGGAGCACCAAAAAAAGCAACAAAGAATCACAACCCAAAATACACATTTTAAAAAAAAAAAACTCAAGGAAATAAGTCTCTCAAAACAGCCCACAAAGACATATGATTAGGGTAAATCAATTTTGCATCTGCAGTGATTTATGTCTTTCTTTGTGTCGCAGCCGCACTCACTCACCGACACCATAGTCGGTGGGAGTCTCCAGCAGCTATAGCGCTGCCCACTCTCTTACCTCTCTTTCTGTTGCGCGGTTACTGTCCAACTACGACCGGCGATTGTCGACGGTGGAGTGCAAGGTGCGGCGCGGCTGAGGGGAGGGCGGAGGAGGGTGCTGTGCGGCGGTGGATGCAGCTCGGCTTCTCTGTTTTCAAGTTAAGAGCGTTGAATCTCATCCATCCATACAACCTTTTGGTTCTCTGTTTCTTTTCTCTATCGACGGATGAAAGGCTTTTGTTTTTTATGTTTTTGTTTTTAAAGAAAAAAGTGTCAATCAGATAAACCGGTGATTGATCCCTTATTGCATCTAATAATTGTTAATAATTTTTGTGTGTATTAAAACTGACTGTTGACTAACAAATCATGCGTTTAATATATGAACAATAAAAATGTGAGTTTAAATTTCTAAAATGATATATATATGTATATATTTCAAGGAAAACCTCATAACCTCGAACTCTAACAATTGAATAAAAATTAACTTTCTATATATTTTGAAGAATTTAATTGGGATATATTGACAATGTAAAATTTTTTTACACTGTCATTCAATCAAAACTTTTCTTTTATATAGTCATTTAAGTAGTGAATGGTTATATCAAAATTTTTTACTGATATGATAATATATGATTGGATATTTGTGTAAAATTTTTTTACATTTATAATATATTTAAATTAAATCCTATTTTGAATTGACCAACTCATCCCTCGCTATATATAAACGCAAAATTGCAATTTATTTTATTTAATTTTATATTTTGCGACTCATTGGTGCAGGAGCCGCGAAGTTCGCTAATGGACCAAAGTAACGTCATGGACACACGAAACCCAATTTCACGCTGTCCAAGCAGTCAACAAGGAAGCCCATCACCAATTTCACCCGGTGCAAACAGTGAACAAGGAAGCCTATCACGGGATCCAGGTTTTTCATATTTCTTCATTAGTTTTTCTTTTTAATCCTGAACAAAAAACAAAAGTTGTTCTATTTAACTGATCTCGCTACAAGCTAGTGATACAAATATAGGGAGTATCTTGGAGACTGGTACAACTATTCATTATTACTGGTCGTTATTTCTCACTGGAATTACCCTTATACTTTTTTTCCCCCAAAAGGTATGTCAAATATTTATTTATTTTAACTATAATAAATTCCTAATAACTATGATAATGGTAATTACTAATCAATGGTTTAGTGTTCACCTTGAGCACCTATGAGAAATATTTATATAATTTGGAAGTATTATATAATTATGCTCCCAAATCAATTATTTAAGTATATTTTTTATGAAACCCATCACTAACATACAATCCCATAAAAATGCACTTATATAATTGGTCAATAGCACAGTCACGTGGTGTTTTCAGATCATGTAAGAATTTCTCGATCACCTATACCATAGAAATTCCCATTTCTCACAATAAATGCTTAAAATTCATAGAGTATTTGCCAGTCATGAATGTTAACAAACCCTTTTTTGGGGTTGTTTTTTTGGATTTGGGGGGAGGGGGGGGGGGGGAGAGTATTCCCACATAAGAATTATCGTAAAAACGGAAAAAAAAAAAAGACCTTTGATCCCTTGAATTATTAATAAGTTAGACTGCATGTCTTGGAAAATAAACAGGGAACCCAAGTTGTTATCAGCAATATGTAGCATTAACAAAGGCAGTGTGCAGTGGGGACTTTGATGCCACTGAAAAATTCCTCATTGTCCATCCAGAAGCAGTGAATGCAAAAATCACGTCTGATGACGATACAGCACTTCACATTGCAGCTACATTTGGGCATTCGCACATTGTTGAGAAGTTAGTGCAACTAATGTCAGAAGAAGATCTTGAATTGAAGGGTCATGATGATATCACAGCGTTGCACTGTGCTGTTTTCAATAAGAATAAGAATAATAGTATTAAGGCTGTGAAATGCATGGTAGAAAAGAACAAGAGGTTGCTCACTTTCCCTGATGGTGATGGCTGGATTCCAGTCACACGGGCTGTTGGCTTTGGCCATACTGAAATGGGTCGCTACCTTTACTCCGTCACCCCGTTTGAAGTACTGCTACCCCAAAACGGGAAACAAGGCGCTGAGCTCCTCCCGGTGCTACAATTCCAAGATGTTTGGTAAGAGTTGTTAACATTATTTGTCAGCATCACAGCAATCGGTATATATATGTATAAAGTGTTGCACGCATAATAAGGTTTGAAAAAAAAAATTCTATTTATATGAAAAATAAAAATTATATATCTATTATTTTTTATTGTTAAACCATATATCATGTCATGTAATAGAATAATATTCGCAACCTTAAATCAATTATTGATTGAATAGGATTATTATGAAATTGTGGCCCTTAGGCGTAAAATTCAACCTTATCTACTTGAGAAATTATTTATCCATAGGTTGAATGTGCTTAAACTTATCGGATGAATTAGTGAGTCTAGCTGGAAAATTAAAATTAAAATATTAAAAATTATAATTATTAAGAAGATTTCTTAATTACAATTATTTAAGCAATTAGTATCATAAAAATACTTTAACCAAAAGAAAAATCTTAGCCTCTTTGAATGCAGGATTTTTTTTTTCTTTTTTCCATTTCATTCCGTTGAGAGAGAGAGAGAGAGAGAGAGAGTCTGAAATTTAGAATTTATGAAAAGTTAGTAAGCTAACTGAACTAGCTAACCTGAATTAGTTGCAACTGATCTAAAGCTAACTACCACGAATACTAACTGACTAGTAGCTTGTATCTGATAAACTATCCACACATAAATAAGTATATACATTGAGGGTAATCAAAATTTAAATACGATTATAGAGATAAAGTGCAAAGAAGTATATAAAAATACACATTAAAGACAAATGCATGGGTTTTTATGACTAGTTCAGTGTGTGTTTGGGAAAGCTGAAAGATTAAAATTATTTCCATAATCGCTTATTTGTATAATCGCTTTTTTATATAATCGCTTATATGATAATCAATTTATGTTTGAATACTTTAGCTGAAAAGTGATTTTAAGATAATTTATTTTATTTGAGTTGTATAAGAAAAATTGCTTTTGTATGGTAAAATTATTAAAAAAAGTATGAAATGATTGTTTATATTATATAATATGTAGTACTTAGGGTCAATTTGGTAAAAAATATAACAATTCTGAAATAATCAGCTTCTGTTTATAATTATAAGCTTCAAAAATTTGCTTATGCTTATAAGCAATTTTTCAGTTTAAAATTATCAACTTTTGATTATAATCTATTCTACAAAATTTAACCAAACATAATTATTTTTACAAAACAATTTTTTTTCAAAATAAAAGCTATTTAGTGGGTTTCCAAACATGCACTATATATACATAAATTCTAAACTAGTTTATTTTCTTCCTTCATATCTATCCATTACTCCATGTAAAAGGTTAATGAAATGTTATATTTTTTATAAAATGATGCGTGATAGATATAGCTCTGGACTTGATCAAGCGGTGTCCAAGATTAGCAGTGACGGAAGCTTCAAGCAAGTTTAATTTTTTGATGACATTAGCAGCAGCGCCTTCCCATTGTCTAAATGAAAGCCAAATACCATTTTGGAAACGATGGTTACATACATGTAAGTACAATTTTACCTTTTTCTTTATACTAAACTCAGGCATGGAGAATTGCAAGTAGCTTAGATATAAATTCACACTTAGACAAGGTTCCACCACGAATGCATCAAGAACCTGCATTTGCCATCAACGAAGTTGTCTTTATATGATACTTGAGTTAGTTAGAATTTACTAAAAAATATGTTAATTTAAATGACATCTTTATAGCTGTTCTCATAACTTAAGGATTTTACAGGGTTCGACCGCGTGCACCAAGAACCTACATTTGGCATCGACAATGAAGTTGTCATTAAAATTCTGGAAACAACTGAAAGAAGAAATGATTATGTGAGGGCTACAAGTCGTGGTGAGTTTATCTCTGCACAATTTCTTTCTAGCGTGGATTGATTTATGTACCCGACTTCCTGCATGGAAATAAAGCTTCATTGTTGTCATTATTGAATTTAAATTTTATCCTTTACATTTTATCATGAATTTAACTAATAGAAATAATATTTTAATCAAATATTATAATGAGGAATTTGAATGGTTAGTAAAGGTAATCAAATTATATCTAAAACAAAACTTTATACTCTTTTCAACCAGTGTATTGATGCAATAAAACTCAACTTATATATTTGATTAAATTTTGGCATTCTCATTTCTATTTTTGCTGCACTGATATCTTTTATATTATTTTAGTTTTTTCGTTCCTACACCTTTTTTCTTATATTGTTTGATGCTTTATAGGATTATTGTCCCAAGCGATCAGGAATACTCTCCATTTATCAGGTATGGTGGCTGCTCCTTTTTCTTCCAAAGAATTTTTGCAAAAAATAATTTTGTTTTATAAATTTCATTTTCGTTAGTACTATACATTCTAATCTACATATTGATGGAGAACAAATTTTCATTTTAAGTGGAAAAAGTTTGGAATCATTTGAGTGATCGGCTCGGGAATATGAACAATGATTTAAACCGTCCTTAATCGGAAAACATTTTCGTTTTAATAATTAACCTAAGTATTACCCATTAATTTTTTTTTTATTATTTTTTGGTTACGGGCCATTAAAAAGTTGTTATACTAAATTTAACAGCTTGAATAACCCAAAGTAATAAATATAAGTATCCGAAATAATTAGAGTTTTAAATCGTTGCTATTTGGTCCAAAATTTATCGATTTCTATATTTTTATTACAAATAACTTATAATAATATCGATACTTAACTATTGATATTAAGGAAATGAACTGTTCTTCTAATTTCAAAACGGATGTAAACGAATTAATATTAATTAAATATATTATATTATTCGTATTTTAATCTCACTTGTTAATTTAATGGGCCATTTGATTTTGTCAAAATAAAAGGGTATTACACTTCAAATTAAAATGATTTTATATAACGAATAAAAGAATTAGATATAATTATTAATTATATAGGTTGTGTTTAAAAATATAAAATATGTTATATGTAAAATTATGGGAGAGAACAAAGAGTTCAAGCAAGGGAGAGAACAAAGAGAGCTCGAGAGACGAAGAAGGTCAGGATCATGATAACAGAGTGATCTTCTAGGGTTTGATTGCGGGTTAGCTCGTGAAATGGGTTCTTCTTCTCACAAAATGGGTCAAATCCAGTGCTCTAGAGCATAAGTAGATCGAGAAAATCCTCTAATAACGCCGTTTCAGTGATCTTTCTCGGCGATCCCACGAAAATCCTAAGGCTTGGAGCTGTGCAGTGGAATCGAGATCATAAATGGGTGCCAAACACGTAAAATCGTGCGATCCCACGAGATATATCCAACCTTAGCTACCTTGGCTAAATGGACCTGTTTATTATTACTGTTCTTTTTTTAAAAAAATTATGAAAATATGTTCTTTTAGTTTTTATTTTACTATCGGGGTCACATCCCATTATTGCTTGTAGTAAAATCTAATGTAAGATATCAAAAACATTAGGAAGAATTTAATTGTTCAATACTCCTATCTTCTCCTATTTTTTCTATTGTAGGCCAATTTTATTGACCTAACATTCTAAATGAAAAAATAAATTGAAAAGACTACTTTTTAATTTAAATGAGTATTTGAAAATTTTTTTCAGTTACGATGTTGAGATTATATGAATTGGTATTATTGTTATTATTTATTTATTTTTAAAAAGAAAAAATATATTTTATTTTATTTAACTATTAAAGTCAAATCCTACCAAAACCTCTTGACAAAACCTGATATAAAGTCTCGAGTTTTAGTAAAAACTAACTTGTTCAGTACTTTGATCTTTTCCTGATTCATCTATTGTCAACTAGTTATTTAATAATTAAACTTTTATTGTATGAAAATTATAATTAAACATCTTAAACAATGATGAGCACATGAAAATAAGCAATTAAGAACTACATTAGTTCATTTGTTTATCTCATATATTATGTAGAAAAATCATAAATAAATAAACATAGACATATTTTTAGCAAACAAGAAACTAAACTACATAGCAAGACCGACAATATTGCATCCCAAAACTAAAAGGAGATGAAAAAAAAAAAAGGAGTAAATTACATTCTTCTTTTCTAAAAGATGTTCCTATTATATAGCCCTTCTCCTTATTTTAGAACATACACTTTTCTCTCTTAAAAGATGAAAATATAATACACTTTAATCCAATTATAAGAAATGAGTATTTTTTTCAACATTTTTACGCTATAGTATGTGATAATTAATGTTATAATATGAATGCTAATAAAATATTTTATATTAATTTATTAAAATGAAAACAAAATGTCAATGTTACGTTAAATTTTATATTTTTTAAAATCATTAAATGAAGATTCAGATAAAAATAATAAAGATTAAATAATCTTAATAAATATAGTATATTAATATTAGCATATTAATATCTCAAGAATTTACTAGGATGAAATAATTTTAATAATGTTAAATAATGAATAATTAAAATAATGATAAAAATTTTTAAAAAATATTAAAACTAACTAAAAAAGTACTTTATATAAGGTGATGTACTCTATACCATATGTGTAATATGAATATCTTTCATAGCAGGAGAAGTTGTTCAAGATTTTATTTTGGATGATAGATTTGTTATTTGGGGCAAGAATATGCATTTTATGCTGTGATGGTGTATATGTTTGAGTGCATCATGAGAGTGTTTCGGTGACTAGACAAATCAAAATCAGGCGGATTCTGCCCTACTCCTTCTAAAGTAATGTGTCATGGTCTACCATAACATTTCTCCTTAGGGAAATATTTTTTAAATATTGTAAACTCCAAAGCTCTTGAAGACATCCCATTAAAATTTTAAAAAAATTAAAATAAAAAATTTAAAATAAAAAATTAAATAAATTAAATAATTAACTATAAAAAAATATAGATGAGACATCCACTTTTAGACGTTCAAATAATAGATCTTTTCTCCTTAAGATCCCCTGGTGCTCCATTCGACACACTTCTCACTTTCTTCTCCTCGCCCCCACCCTGTGCCTGCAGCCACCAAACCACCTGTCACCACCATTCACTTCCTCCCTCTTTCCACAACCAAACCACCTTCAAGGTCATTGATGGCATCTTCCAAAGCTTGGGCATTTCTGGCCCCGAAGACTTCGCTATCCCCACCACAGGTTGGGAAGCTCGAAAAGCTCGCTTTGCTTCTTCTAATTCTAATGCTAGAAATGAGGTTAAGGAGGAGGATCAAGTTTCAGCTAAATTGGAAAGTGGGGTTTGGTTGATTGGAAAGTGGGGTTTTCTTGATTCCCTCTACTCCTAGTTATGTTAAGAATCTGAACCAACACTACCCCCTTCCCCCCAAGCCTTCACGCACTTCCAAAAGCTGCCCCATTGCCAAGGCGCAAGATTGCAGCGGCAACAGCAGCAAGACGCGACAAAAGATGTTCACGGTGAGGGCGGAGGCGTGGCGCTACGGCGAGGTCGATGTCACCCACCTCAAGGCGCAGGAGCAGAGACTCACTGGAAGGGTGAGGCTACAGCCGGCGGCAATAGTGACGCCAGAGCGGTGTCGCAAGGGTGCCGTGCGGTGGTTCCAACGGGGCGGGCGACGGTGTTGAGTGGCTGAAGTTAAGGTCGAAGAAGCCATGGAGAAGGACATAGAGTAATTCAACAATATTTTGGAGTTGGAAGGTTGTGATTACAAGTTGCATCACACTCCCAAACTTGGAAGGTGTAGGGCAGAAAAATAAAGGCGTGTTTTACAATGCGGTTCGGAAAAAATGGTGCATAACACGCCGCGTTATCTAATGGACTAGATGTAATGGTACATTTACAAACCACTCATAAGACACAATAGAACCTCCCTTTTTCTTCCCGCACCTCCACCAGCCGTCAAGTCTCCCATCTCCGAACCTCTCTGCCTCCACTGCCGTCCATTACCTGCAGCCAAACTCCTCCGCCGGTGCTGCCACCCATTCGCCTCTACTGAACTCCTTTGTCGCCGTTGCCCATCATTCACATTGAAATCGTCCTCACCTTGTGGCGTTACAGATTTTTTGCTTAATTCCCATGACCTCACAACTGTTCACCCATTTCACCCTTGCAATTTTTTTTCCAGCAAATTGAGTTAAGCAATCAAAAAAGAAAATTGAAGTGAGGATCATGTTCATGGACCTGCTGGCACGCTTTGGATCAATGGTCCAGAGCTCTGGAGCTTATCAGGAGGCATGGTCTCTGCAAACACGCTTGTCGACGGAGCAGCTATGCCGGTGCCTCGGCCTCATGACAGCGCTGGCACTGGCACCGCCACTGGGACTCTTCTTTCCCTCATTGTTATCGCTAGTCCCAGCGTCACCATAGCCGCTCTGATCCGATGCATTTTCAGCGTGAATCGAACCGTCCGACACTGAGCTTCTTGATGTCAACTTGTTCCTTCCCCTACATTGGTGTTTTGTGATAATCAAGGGACAATCTACATTGCCTCTAATCCTATTTTTCGTGAGTGCACCAAACACATTGA
The DNA here is from genome assembly GCA_031439585.1 of Pterocarpus macrocarpus. NCBI lineage: Eukaryota > Viridiplantae > Streptophyta > Magnoliopsida > Fabales > Fabaceae > Pterocarpus > Pterocarpus macrocarpus. The sequence continues at coordinate 52,844,169 of CM062516.1, read as the reverse complement.
GATCAATTGCCAGTTCACGCAAGAAACAGTTTTTGTTGGAGATATCAAGTTAAAAGTTGTTGTTGGAGTTATCAAGTTAGTTCATGTCCGAACTCATCGTCAACTTACAGATTTATTGACTAAGGCTCTGCCATCCCCTCAATTTCAGCAGCTCATGTCCAAGACAAGTGTATTTAATCCGTTTCTCCCATCTTAAAGATGAGTGTTAAGGATAAACATTAGTTAGTTAAATTATTTAAAGTGGTTAAGTTAGAATTAATATAGTTGGTTCATTATTCTTGTATATATACTGTATTATCATTAGTTGAATGCAAGTAATTCATATGCTCATTCTATATATAAACAGCTTTTTGGTGAAGTGTGAGAAACAAGTGTATTTGTGGACCAAAAAGTGGTGATGGTAAGAGGGTTTAGGGGGCGAGGGAGTTTGAGATTTTGGGAAGATGGGGTTTCATGTTTAGCGAAAAGCAAAAGAATTCCCTTCTTTTTAGTGATGGTGCAGTCGTGGCTACAGTGGAGGAAAATTCGGGGAAAGGAATGAGTACCTTTAGATTTTTATTATTACATTGAAATTTTTCTTTTTTCTTTTTTTTGATATTTTAATCCTGTGTATAACACTTGACAACAGTGATATAGTTTCTCATTTGCCTCATTATCACTTAGCAAAATTGAGTTAACGGCGCAGACCAAAAATGGTCACGTATCACAAGCTAGATAAAAATTAATAAAGGATCAAAACCAAAATGTCCAATATTCATGAAAATTGAAAATATATTTTTAAGTCTATCCTCTTATCTAATCGGATTGATGGTTTATTTGTGGACAACAGGAACTAAGAAAATATATGAAGCAAGGTTAGCTAATAAACAATCTCTTGAACTTCTACATGCTGCGTGTGATGTAATCTCTACTTTAAATGAAGAAGAAATGGAAGAAAGTAGAATACGTTCAGCGGTACTCACAGCGGCGGAAGAGGGGAATCCTGAATTCATAGTGGAAGCAATAAAGGCGAACTTGCCCATGTTGCGGACAGCAACTTTAGATAGGAAGCCCCTATTCTTTGTGGCTGTTCAATTTCGCCAGGCACAAGTTTTTAATCTTCTTCATGGGCTTATTGCGAATCATCTATTTGCAAACTTCGTAGATAACAATGGCAATTGTTTGCTACATATGGCAGGATTGCCGGCTCCACCATCACGACTTAATCATATCTCTGGGGCACTTTTACAGATGCAAAGAGAATTGCAATGGTTTAAGGTATATTATTTCAAAACCTTTTAAAAATATAGAGCAAAATCTCATTTATATCTCTCACATTATGTAAGTATTTCAACTTAGTCTCAATTTTTATTTTATTTTATTTACGTTCCTAATGTTTTAAAAACGTTTCAATCTTGCCTTTTTTGATAACCAACATTCAAATTATAAGCAAAAAAATTGATACTAAAGTCCAATTTTGATGTTAGTGATATCTAAACACTATCAATAGAGATTATTTGTTTTCAATTCCCTAAGAAAAGCTTCGGGTATAATTTTTAGTAGAGGAAAGATTAATTGAGCATTAAGGGGGTTTAAATTAAAAAGAAAAACTTTCATATTTTACTACAATATAGAAGGAAATGATAATGAACAATATTGTTTCATTCCATTTAGATAAGTAATAAACACATAATCACTAATATTATAACTTGACTTTCATATTATTTTTTTGGTTTATGATTTGAATGTCGAAATGGCAAAATTTAAGATGTTTTGAATACGTTAGGAACGTAAATAGAATCAAAAAAAAAAAATTGGGGACTAAATTGAAATTGCTGTAAACCATGAGGGATGTAAATGAGTCTTTGCCCTAAAAATATATATAATATTTTTTTTAACAGAATCTTTGGGTTTTATTCAATAGTTTCCTCAGCAAGTCAATCAGTTAAGCTTTTTAATTTGCACTTGAACCTTATTCAAATCAGCTATTAAAATTTTTTTAAAAAAATATTTTATAATAAATTATCATCAAATTAAAGTTGAGAGGAATTAAAATTACTTTTCAATAGATAGATTAACTTTTCAAAAATTTCATTCTAAATATGGGTCATTTTTCCTTTAAGTGTTTGTTTAAAAATTTATGTAGTAAATACTTTTTTCTTTTTTGGTCCTTTTTTCTGCGGAAATGTTTGTTGTATGCATGAGGCTGGCGTACATTTTGCAATGCACAGTTGAGATTGGTTGAAAAAGTTTAAAAACAATTGTAAAATAAAAACCAAGTATAATCCACGGCTGATATGAAATGCGTCAAGGGATGCGTCTGAAATTTTGCGTCCATATAATACATCTCTTTTTTTTGGGGGGTTTTGCCCCATGGGTCAAACACGCGACCCCTTACCTAAGCAGATACGTCATATGCAGTTTTTTACCATTGCGCCGCAGAAGCTTCTGCAACTATTGTGCATAACGTAGGTAAAAGTAAAACATTTCAAGAGAAGCATTCTTGGTAGAATATTGTTTACAATTTTCTTTTTGGCCATTGGACTTCTGTCAGTATTTCCCTATGGGCTTACGTGAATATTAATTTTCAGTCTACATTATAAAATTTAATTATAATGCATTTTTTTTTCGTAACATACAATCTCAATATACCAACCAAAAAAAAAAGAATTATGATTATTTGTTATGAATATGCTAATCTACGCATAGATAAAAAACAATGGCAATTCCATGCCATGATTAATTTTGCCTAATCATTAACATTCTTGCTGTTTCAATCGTGTTATATATTATGAATAATACAACATAGTTAGCAAAAGTTGTCATAAATTTAAACAAAAAAAGAACAGTTAATTGATGGATTAGAGCAGTATGGTTTACTTACATGCGAATGAATTGACAAGTATACCGCATTATACTACCAAATAAATTTTGTCAAAAGTTCTTGCTAGCATATCTTTTTCTTATGTCATTGACTTCTGTATGTGCAGGAAGTAGAGCGTATCATGCCACCTACAATGAAGGAATGTGTAAACAATCAAAAAATGAAACCTAGAGATTTGTTCACAAGTAGCCATAAGGATTTGGTAAAACAAGGCGAGAAATGGACCAAAGGAACAGCAAGTTCTTGTAGTGTTATAGCAGCTCTTGTAGCTACCATCACTTTTGCTGCTGCTTTCACAGTTCCCGGTGGCAATGACCAAGCCAAGGGTTACCCAATCTTCTTGCATGAAAAGCTATTTATGCTCTTTATGATATCAGATGCAGTATCACTTTTCTCTTCCACAACTTCGCTGCTCATGTTTCTGGGACTCCTCACTTCCCGCTATGCAGAGGATGATTTTCTCAAGGCATTACCTACAAGGCTGATCATAGGGCTTTCCACTATGTTTATCTCTCTAGCAACCATGATGATAGCCTTTTGTGCAGCACTTTTCCTTATGCTTCAAAACCAATCATGGATTGTCATTCCTGTGACTGTGTTTGCAAGTGTTCCACTTACTTTATACATTTGGTTACAACTTCCATTGCTTGTTGAGATCTTTATGTCAACTTATGGACCAGGTATCTTTGATAGAAATGTTAAGCCTTGGCCCTGAGTAAGTTGGTTAGGTTATGGAATAATGCACAACAAATCACATATCAGAAAGGAGCATTAATTTGTTGGTGCGGAAAGCAAAACCCAGAAAGATGGTTAAGTGTGGTATTGAACTCAGTGCTTATTTTATTTATAAGTAGTTTAATATAAAAATGGCTTTGTAATCGATCCTTATTATTATTTTTTTGAATCTCCATATTGATTCTTAAACTTGAATCTAGTTATCATTTGGTTTCTTTTTATGTTATTGTCCTTGCTTTCTAGTTTGATTCTTATTCTTTTAAATCATACTATTTTGATGATGGTTTGAGACTATGTGGGTGACCATTTAATGTTGAAGATGTGCTATATACTTGTATGCCTAGTACTATCTGTTAGTTTTTCTTTCCACGATAAGCAAGTAATGCATGTAATATTTTATTCTTACAGCATTTATCGTGTATATTTTGTTAAAAATAATATTAAACTGATTAATGTTAATATCTGTATCCAGACCTATAAATGGAGTGTTAAAAGATTACTAAAAGATTTTTAGACACTTTTTGTTGTAGAAATTTTTATGATTCTTCAACGCCTCGTGCAAGTCATTAGAGCTTGCTTCTGCCTAGAAAAGGCATAGATTCGTATATGCTTCTGATAAGAATTCCATGAATAAGTGCTGCATCTGCATATAGGAACGGCAGACTGCATTCTCCTAATATATAGAAAAAATGATTACATTCTCCTATTAATGTGTTACCAAGTGATAATAATTGTAACCACGAAAGAGATGAGTTTGAGAAGTTTGACAAGATGGTTTGTTTGGTACATATTGGAGGGTGATGATTAAGAAATAAAGATTGAAAGAAAAATGCATTATAAGAGACGCTCAAAAGTTATACACAATCTCTCTTTTTCATTTTTTATTTACAAGATATATACGCAATCCCTTTATGTAGGCCTTTCGTGCAATTCAACCTGTGGCCGCTACTATTTTCATGGTAGTAAAGTGTGGAGCAACAAGACACAGTGACTGATATAGTGATATATGTAAGCATCAGCTTTCTCTTCCTCTCCTGCTCTGTGTGTGATTGCGCGCGCCCCAAAAATTTTTTGCTCATTATGTTGACAGATGATGTGATCAATTTCATCTGTCGTAATCAAAAGGACATACATAAATACGATGTGAACTAACATTTTGCTCAATCTGATATGTAGGTGATATTAAGTAGCTAATTTGTCCTTGATTGATGTTGGTTACTTACTCCAATTGAGAACATTTTTGCTTTTCTGGAACAGTTATCAACATTATTTGTTGCAATAATAATGAACAGAAACTAATAGAAAGGATAAGGAAGTGCCATTTTCATCCTTTGAATAAATTTCATTTGACTGGAATCAAAATGATCCGGAAAATCAGGAATGGGAAGGATGTCAGGTTAAATGAAGATGAAAATAGATGGAATCTTTAGATGACTCTCATTCCATCATAGTTTGTTTACTAATGGTTTTTTATTTTTTTCTTTTCACCTTTTCACTGTTGTTATTGTTGCAGCTTTTCTTGCCTAACATCAGTCTGAGGGATAGGGCCACTATATATGTGCTTTGCACCATTTCATATATAATCAGTCAAGGCAACATTTTCTGCATTTCTGTTGCTTATGTGGTGAGATTTATTCTTAAATAACTTGAACATAAACCAAAAAAAAAAATGGGTAAAGAATTTCATACACTTTTAGACTTCCTCTCTTGGGCAGATGTTGTCAGTAAAAGCAAAAGGACAGCAGTTGGATTACTGATCTGTTTTCTGCTTTGAGGTATGTTATTTGTACACCAAAAAAGATGAACATTCGCAACACCTCCTTTCTATTTTTTCTCATTTCATCAATCATTTCACTCATTTCATTTTCTTTTACAATTTTTTTCTCTTCTCTCTCTGGATGTCCAAAGGTGTCTATCCACTTAATGGTACAAAAAATATTTCTCTTCTGCTTCACATGTTCTGGGGAATGTGCTGGCTCCTGAAAAGTACATATTTGTGGTACGTTTGTGTTGTGAGTTCTGTATGGATGTTTAGATAATATTTTGACACTTTTTATACTTTCTATTGGTAATGAATCTGATTTTTGGTTCACTGATTTTAGATTTCAATAATACTCTTGATCTTTTGTCCTCTTTATATGCATTTCTTCCTTGTTGAAATGGTGATAGTGGCTCCAAAAAAGAATGAAGAGTCAGGTTACTGCGCTAAAGTTGTTGATGTTCTCCATCAAAGATACTAATCTATGAGAAAAGCTGCGGAAAATAGAAAATTTCAGGTTACCTGTCATTGTTGGATGATAAGCATTATTGCCTTTACACTTAATTTTTAATATAATTCTTTTCTGATAATTTTCTCTTGTCAAATATAGTGTGTGCAAGAGTCCTATATCGTCTGTTAAGCTTGACTCAAACGCCAAAATCATCTATTAAGAATCAGCATTACAAACCATCAGAAATTATTGGCTAGTATTTTTGGATGTAATGGTGTATGTTCTTGAATGCAGTATTTTCATTTTCTATCTGTAGAGTTGTTTTGGGTAGTTTAGAGTAGCATGTTGGGAATCACAAACGGAAGCAACACATCTGTGATTAAAACGACTTTACTTCTTTCTTATGGTTTGTATTTGACAGCCTGATAAATTTTGGTGCAGTACTATTTGAAAGCTGTTTTCAGTTTTAACAAAAGTCAGTTCTTTGAACTCCTGATGATGGTGGGAAATGGTTCAATCTTTTCTCAGGTATAATATTCGCAAGGTCGCTTGTAATTTTATGTACTTAATAAATAAAGAAGCTTGCCAGTTTTATGATTATTCATTCCCAGGAAAAATGTGTATAACATTATTTTTTTTTTAGTTAATCTTGGTGGCTCAAAAGCAAGTAGCATGGAGGAATCCTCTTGAAACTTGCACCAATCTTTCTTAATAATTTCACCATTTGAAGTTCCATTTTCTTCTAGCAACTTGCATTTGTGACAGCGGGACAGCTTGCCAAAGCTGTAAGGTTTTAGAAGGAAAAATTAACCCACAGAGTGGCGAAGGATGCAAACGTTTTGTTTATATATATCCCTTGTCTAAAATTGTTTAGTTAGCATATTTGGTCCAACTTTTATGATATGATGATTATGGATACATTTGATTTTCTGTCGAAGTACTTAGTTGGCTTCCAGATGCTGCTGCGTCCAATAGTCAATCCATTGGTTGGAGAGAAAGTGATACTCTGCTCTGCCTTGCTTGCATCAATAGCATATGACAGTTATCTTGTATTCTTTTATTTCTCCCTCACTTCCCCAAAGCAAACTTGCTGATACCTTATGCTATTCTCATACTCTATTTATGTGTAGGCATCGCTCTATGGATTAGCATGGGCACCTTGGATACGTAAACTTGTCAAATTCCTATATGTAGTTCTAATTTTCACCGTTTTTATAACTCTTGCACTTCTGCTTTATAAACTGTATCCACGGTAAGCTTTTCAAATGACATGAATCCTAACATTATGTCTGTATTTGTTGCAATGTCATTAGACAAATTTACAGTGCATATATGGCTTGCTGAAAATTATACAATCTGCATTTCTGTTTTGTTAGTAATTGAGTTTATTGCATTGATGCAGGTACCATACTTGAGTGCCGCTTTTGGCATCATCTATATCCTTGTCAAACCTTCTGTAAGTACAAGATGAATTTCCCTCAAATGTGATAAAAGTATTTTGGGTGTATTTAGATGTGCTTTTCCAAGGGAGAGAAGTACTTTTTTTTTTTTTTCAATTTTAAAAAAAAAATGTATTTCTAGTTTTGTTTGTTTATGCTTCTCACAAAAAGCAGAAGTAAAAAATAATCTATTTTTTTGCTTTTTTGAAAAGTAGATAGAGAATTGTTTTTCCCAAAAGTATAAATAGTAGAAAAGAGAGAAAATGAACTCGAATTTTGAACCCACTATTTTTTTCATACTATTTTACCATTTTATGTTTAATTTTTTATTGAAAACATCACTCTCTATATATTCAATTGTAATTTTACACTAAAAAGTATTTTTATATTTATCACATCCAAACAATTTAACAACTTCTATTTCCAATAAAATGTACTTTTACAATTACATCCAAATGCTAAATAATTTTCTACTTCTATTTCTGAAAAAGTACACCTCCCAAAATCTTAACCAAAGAGCCCATTACTCAATTTTATAGTTACATCAGCTTAAGGTTCTGATATTGCTCTTAATTTCTTGTTATGCAGACTTATGCTATTATTTCAAAAGCATCAAGCTTTACCAATCAGGTTTGCTGTCCAATTTTTATGAATCAGATCAGTATATAAATATTTCATAAAAAAAACTATACAAGCAAGAAATGCAGCTTGCCTCACAAAACATTGTACAGATTGCAAAGAAGAAGCTGTACAAACAGCATTATCGCCACCAACGTACAATTCACAAAATTTTTGTCACTAATATGCCATCTCCTGCACAAATCTCTGTTAACATCATTGGATTGATAACTAGTAATGGCCATAAGCTTGTATTTAATGCCATAGCGGACTATAGAAATAGTCTCAACTTCAATTGGAGTAATAGCGTTGCAGCATCTACTATTCCTTTCTAGCCAAATGCGATAGATCAAACTTTTGCAAGCCAAAAGGAGGGATTATTGTATAAATATAAATTTAACACCTCATATTTAGCACACTCACCATAAAACCTGGCCCATTAACTTTGTTCAAGATGCACTCACTTGTTTCTAAATGCCTATATTTAACAATGAGTATGCCTAAATATGAGATATTAAATTTGTATATATGTAAAAATATTTTAGCCAAAAGCACTACTAGTGAACGCATTGGAAATAAGGCCTTTTTGAAAGAAAGTGAACCACAATCGTATATAATTTCCTCCATTGAATTATCTTTTAACATATTTCGTATGATCTGCCTTCTCTGAATTTTTGCTATTACTGCAGGGAAAAGCACAAACTTTTATTGCTGGGACACAATCCGTATCAGATTTGCTATCTCGTATTGCTATGAGTCCTTTGACTTGTGAGTGGAATACAATCTTGGCTAGCTGCTTATTAAACCTTTTTACAATTCTCAATGCTTACAATACAATAAACCGTTGTTTCAGCATGGTTTTTATCTAGCAATGCTCCTTTTGATTGCAAAGATTTTAGCATTATATGTGCATCCATATGCATGGTAATCCACCCAACACTCTTTCTTCCCTCTCCTCTAAATTCTTTCTCTAGTTGTTACTTTCCACTAACTTTGAAACCATCAATTTTGTTCGTATAATTTCTCTTTGTTTTGCTTGCCTGCTATACCCTGATGATGTTTGTTAAAGTGATGACATAGAAAGCAACAAAGAAACCCCGCTTCTGAGTGAGAACTGAACGTATCAATTGTACACAAGCTTGGCCAATCATGTAGATATGAGGCATCCGTTGCCTCAACAGTTTCGGCTTTACATTGTCATCTTTATTTTATAATGTAGTTGCTATGGAAAATGTAAGCATAGATGGATAAGGAAGAGGTGGGAAAAAGAAAGAGAGACGGCGTCATCAGCCATATTGAAGACTTGTACCATGCCCATGAAATGATCATTTGAAACTTGAATATATTTTACCATAAAATAGTACATAACGGCATGACCTTATGAGAATTCAATGCAGTACATTTATATTATTTTCAGTTAACAATTTACTAGTGTATTGTGCCTTTTCACAATTCGTACAACCGAACAGGTTCAAATGGGTAAGTACACTTAAACAATAACAAGCATATGTACAATGAAGTAGAGCATGATGAATCCGAGTGATGCTAATATAAATGAGTAAGTGAGTGATGTTAATATAAATTTGAGTTGGCGATGAAATCCATATGTAATAACGTATCTATCACTAATTTTTATAATGTATACTTTTTCTTTTTTTTTTGAGAAGATATAATGTATACATTTTTATAAATTTAAGTTATGTTATCACGTATTCTTTATGCTTTGAGGTGTATTACCATTACTCCAAGCTCCGAATTCTGAAGGTAGAAAGCAGAGGCGGAGCTTTATAGAGACAATGGGGCCATGGCCCCCCCAAAATTTTTATTAGTATATATATAAATAAGAAGAATTGAATAGTTAAAATGGTATGCGCTCTCTATAGATAAAAATTAATGTGGACCATCAAATATGTTGCTTATGGTGGACTGTCCACTAGCGCCCAAATCAAGTTAAAAAATTGTAAAACCATCTTGCGCAGCATTTAGCCGCCATTCGTGCATCTTTATCTTTTTTCCTTTTTTTTTTTCCAAAATCTTCAAGTCCATCCCTGCAACACAAAATAAAGGAGGGCATATATCATATACATGGCATAGGTGACAAGTAAGTGGCAACACAATAATAATACAATTGACTCTATTCTCTTTTTTTATACTAGTTTCACCGTCTTATATTCTCTTATTTTTCTTAAATTTTTAGAACATTTATTTTGGGAAAAAATTTAATTTTTATTATATTATTTATTGTACTTTCATCTACATAAAAATATCTAAGAGAGTTTCTTAATATCAATGTTAAAAAATAGTGATTTTTTTATTTTAAGTATTTAATTGAATGCCTTGCTTTAATCTCTTATCATCTTTTGGACTCTTTCAATCTTTCCCTTATTTTTTTGCAATTTCTATAATTCCAAGTTTTTAATTATGAAAAATCAAAGAATTGATATATTTTTTAAGAGAAAAGCCAATGTACAAGACAGGGAAAATATAACTTCAACATCATCATGGATTGTTGATTGTTCTACTGCCCCAGTCATTAATGAAGAGAGTGAGAAACAACCTTCTAAGATTCAAAGAGTCATATCTAATGAATTTGATCTTAATTCTTTGGAATGAGATCCTAGGAAACGGCTTCAAATTTGGCAATATCCACCAAATCAAATGGATGAGGATAGACGAGCTTATCTAAAATGGGATCCATATCACAAGCATTTTGAAAGTTATCCTTTGTTTGGTAAAAATCATCCAAGGCGATTTCAATATGCTTGGTTTGGTATTTTTTCTTCATGGCTGGAGTATTCACCTTCTGAAGATGCTACTTATTGTTTACTTTGTTATTTATTTAGCAAGAAACCTAGTAGGAGTCATAGATCTGATGTTTTTATTTCTACGGGATTTAGAAGTTGGAAAAAGGTTAATGATGGAAAGAATTATGCTTTTCTCAAGCATATTGGGAATGATCCTTGCTCACCACATAATAATGCAATTAGAGCTTGTCAAGACTTGTTGAATTAGGCTGGCCATATCCAAAATATTATTCATGTCCAAAGCTCTGAGCAAATTCAATAGAATCGATTACGTCTTAAGTCCTCTATTAATGCAGTTCGTTGGCTAACATTTTCAGCTTGTGCTTTTAGAAGCCATGATGAGACTCTGGAATAAAAAAATCGAGGTAATTTTCTTGAAATGATAAAACTCTTGGCATCTTATAATAATTAAGTTGCAAAAGTTGTGTTAGAAAATGCTCCATATAATTCTAAATATACTTCACATCAAATTCAAAAGGAGATCTTGTATATCATCTCAAATAAGATGAGAAAGCATATTCGTGAAGAGATTGGGGATTCAAAGTTTTGTATTGTAGTTGATGAAGCTCGCGATGAATCCAAAAGAGAATAGATGTGTAAGGTATTTTATAGTCTTTATCTTTAAAATTATTTTGTCATATTAGTAATTTGTTCAAAGCTTAAATATGTAATATGTAATTAGTTTTAATTTAATTATCATTATATATTTTATATATTAATTTTAATTTAGTTGTCATCATATATTTTATATCCTAAAATCTTTGGCCTCCCATAATCTTTCTTCAAGCTCTGCCACTGGTAGAAAGGTAGCCTGCCAACTTCCAAAATCGAACCTTCAATATTAACATGATGGAAATGAGTCTCGAATACTTTTGTCGGTGATAAATGAGCTACAACAACCAGGATATGATTGTAGAATGAATTTCATCTAATATACAGCCGTTGAAAAATTACGAATATCAACAAAAGATAGGTTTTTTTTTTTTTTTTTAGCTTTTAAAGTATTTCTATCCTCGAATGTTATTGCAAATAAGAAACTTTTTCAATAATTGTCCTTTTTAAAACTTGAATCTTAGTTCTCTTTCTACAAGTATAATTCACTTATCCTTCCACCCAACTCTTATTAATAATAAAAGATAGATCTTTATTCCTATTTTTATGTTATTTAAGGATACCAATATTCTTTAATAGCTGGTCAATAATATTAAGTTACATATCCATTTTTTTCTCAAACTAAAAATTTGAAGTAAATATATATTAAATTAGTAGATTTATGATTTATTGATTTTATATAAATATCAACGTACTAGCATTTTTATGAAAAATAGGATACAAAACAAAATGCTAAAAGATAATACAGAGAAAATAGTATTTTTTTAGGTGTCAGTGTAAAATAAAAAACCATAAAGAATGAAGTAATTTGTATAGAACACCAAAATATGTTTTTAAATATATTTTTTATGTTTGTTTAATTAGTAATTTGAATTTTTTTTTCGATAGATATTACACTCTTGGCTCAAAATTAGAGAGGAGCATAAATCAATCACAACAAATATAAACAATAAAAGGAAACTAAAATGCTTTGGGGATAGTTATATAATAGTATCATCGAAGCTAATCTCAAAGCTTTATTTAAAAATTACAACTACCAAAAATAGAACCCAATATGCAATCGCCTAGACTTACATATATTCGAAACTGAGGCCCATCCATTTAGCAGAACTCATGGCACCTGCAATTAGATCATCAACAATAGTACTTTGAATATTGATTAAAAAATTTTAAAAATAGATAAACAACTTAAAAGAAATTTAGTTTTGATCCCCTAGAATTTTTAAATATTATCATCTAATTATTCCTTATTATATTATGAAAATAACTTAATTTTCAAGTAATTATTATCATGATCAAACATTTTTTGGTGATCAACTTATTGCACCATATCGTGAAGATATTTTATTATCATATAGAAAAATGTGGAGATATTTCTCCTTTTATCTTTTTTAGTTTTTGGGTGTGAGGGGCATTTCTCTTAAAAGCCTTGGGTTTAGAGGTATTTCGGAACTCTCAAGCCCTCCGTTTACAAGTTCATCATCAGCAGAATTAGATAACTGTCTGCACTATGCATTGCTGTGCCGCTGAGAAAAAGGCACTGACCTTTGTTTCACTTTGTCTTCCTTCCACATGAAACCGTATGTGAAACAAACATGAGTGTTCTGTCTGTGACTGTCACATTCAGGAAATGTCGAACCTCTTGCTTTGTGAAACCAAAAACAACCCAAATTCAGGACCTTTCAGTTAACATAAGATTGGCCAACAAAAGGAATCATTCCAATCCTTTTTCTACTTATTCTGTTTCATGTGATGATTGGTCCTTTACTAGGATAGCAGCAGCATCAATAACGTACCCTTCCTTCACTCCCCTCCACACAGAACCGCCACTGGATGGTGCTCATGGGGAGGCCTCCTCATGGGGTTACTCTCTCTCTCTCTCATTTGTTTAGCTGAGAAGTAGTATACATTTGGTTTCAACTGCGAGAAAGATGCTCAAGTGTGTCTATATGATGCTTCCTGGGATACACACTTTGGTTTTTGCTGTGACATTGATGAACAAATGTCCTCCCAGCTGGCCAGTAAGTTTTTTTATTTATTTATTATTATTATTATTATTATATTTTGTTGTCTTATTAACCCAACTCCTTGATGATGTGATAATTTTAGAGGTAAGCATGATTTGCTCACATGTAGTTTTATCCAATATAATGCAAACATAGATGTTTGAAGTTTGGTTTTGTGGAATATGTATTGCCATTGGTATTAATATTGTTGTTGAATTGAATTTTGATTCTTGTAGTCTTGTGCATATATATTGGTAGTTTTACCAGGGGGTCTTATCAGTTAGGCCTGATCCAGATTTCAACTCTTTGAAAAAGGACTATAGTTTATCAAGTGGCCAGGAAGGTCACCAATCAAATTCGAAACTACAATTTGGAACCAACATGTTTCAAAGCACTGGCTTGTTAGAATTGATAGACCTGGGTTTGGGGTTGTTACAACGGCTCAGATTGTCGATCATTGTGTTCAAATACTGACCAAGGTCATGGGAAAGTAAGGACAGTGAACTTCTTTTGCTTTCAATGTCATCTTTCTCCATTTCTTGAAATTAGATGACAGTATTGCCTGCACTATGCAGTGAGAAGGATGCACAAATGTGCATATATCATGTTTCCTGGAAAGCCAACTTTGGCTTTGTTGTGAACTTGATGACGATTGTGCACTGGAGCTAGCTGGTCAGCATTCTGAAACTTAAACCTCAGTCACTCAGTGTCGAAGTATAAATTTGCACATTAAATGAAATTCCTATTGTGGCGCACATGTACGTGGTGTCTTACCAGTTCAACCAGATAATAATTTGAGTCAGAAATTAAGGATTATGAAGGATTGCCATTTCTTCATTCCTGGGCAATCTCCCCTGCCCTGCTTCTGGAGAGACTTCCTGCTAATTTTAAAAGTTTATCTCAGTAAAATGTCTGGGGTGTATAAGTTGTCATGGTTCTTGAATCTTCATGTTTTGACTTCTATGAAGTTCTTCCTTGCTACAGCTGACAGAATTGTTGTTTTGGACAATATATATGGGGAAAAGCCAATTTTGTTTCTTAGGATTTATTAGCAGGTTTCCTCTTTTTCTTTGTACTTTCTATAGCAGTGAAAAGAAAGTAGATTAAAATGATGCCATCAGATATGACAGTAACTGTAAAATACCACTGTTTACATTTATTCAAACTTTATGGCAAACATAAACAGCTTCTTAAGCAAAGTTGTAAGATATAGAGATTGGAAAGTGTTAATCTAATATTTACTAGGTTATACTCAAAAGGTGGTGATGGTGGGAAGTTTCTATGGGATAAAAATAACTGCAGCATCATGTGAGAAAGAGAAGGCAGAGCTGCATGTATGAAACAGAATTTTGTTGGCATAAAGTTGATGTTTTCTCTCTTGATCAACTCTCCTTATATGAGTTTGAAGAATAGTTATTTCCTTTGGATTTTTTTTTTTTTTTTTTGTGTTTTTATCCTATGAATCCTGCACAATTATTTTTGTGTACATGGTTAATCCTTACTTGAAATGCACTTATTTTAACAGTTTTTCTGAGTGGGGACATTTGTTGTGATTTTTGTTCCATCAACATAAGTAAGTAGCTTTGTGGGTGTGCATCGTTCATGGGAGCAAGAGGACAAAAGTTGTCATTTATCAGCATTGATCTTTATATGAGTTAGATTGTTAATGTTTTTGGTATACATTTAAAGGTCTTTTGGCTTAGCCCATCTAACAGGATAAGGCTTGGTTGTTGTTGAAAAGTATTTTAAATGCATGGGAAAAATCACAGGTTTTACCTGGCTTGTATCAGAGGATAGATGATTCCGTATACTTCAAAGTAGTTTTTATTTTTAATTTTTACATAAACAGTATTCAAAACTCAAATTGGTTTAGATAAGTTTTATATAAGATAGACTGGTTCCATGCATACCTAGGTAAAATTAAAACCTACTGAGTTAAAAATTGGTGTAAAATTCTGGTTATGATTGATAGTTTATGATTTTCTTTCTATGAGGTTGTGTTCAGTTATAGAATTCATGGTTTTCTACTCTCTGGTGTTGATCATATGTCAATTTTCTCTCTGATTTTTCACTAAGTATATATCTTCAGGGAGTAACTTAGAGAATAGTTTGAATGTGCAAAACTCTTCTGACGCAAGTCAGGCAGCTCCTCTGAAAACAAAAATGCTTTTTGTGACAAGTATGCTCACAACATTGGTTCTTGGTATAAACCCATCGTTTGTCCTCTGTCCACCTGGATATTCATATGCTTATTTTGCAACTGAAAAGCACGTGAATTACCTTGTCAAGAGCAAGTAATTAGAGGTGCCTTCCTCTAGAAAATGCTAAGATGCTGGACGACAAAAAAGAATTCAAAGAAAATAATTCTTTTGTCATTTCCATGAAAATTAATCATTTCATTAAGAAATTATCAGTTACTCAGATGGTACCTGTTTCTATCTCTCATGGTGAGTTTCATCTCCCTAAGTAGTACTTTATCTCGTGGGAGCAATAATTATGCCTTAGGGGGAGCATTTTCTTATCTTGAAAGCCCACTTGACAATTTATCATTATTTTTTCTCTTGAACAGGGCTATCATACTATACATCTGAGAAAACCTTATGTGCAGCATTTGAAGCATTTGGTGAGCTTGTTGAAGGTAGCTCCACCTTCACATATTGCTTTCTTTGCTCATAAATATTCAGTATCTCAAGAGAGAAGTAAATTTGTCTTAGCTTTTACTAATAATCAAGGTAGCTAGAATCGAGATTTTACGTAGAATCAGAAGGGGGATACAAAATCGTAAAACGTAGAATTGTAACACAGATCGTGAGATTCTACCAGAATACATAATGACATTTATATATATGTATATGTCACATAACAAAACATAAATAAGCATGTAAATCACAAACATAATTAAACTTCAACCTAATATGCATAAAGTCACAACTCATAACTTAGAATTCAAAGATAACATAGCTACGAGCCTACAAGTCCATAATTCATAACTCATAATGCAAAAGACGCAACAAGTCACAAAGTTTTTGTCATCATATAAACTAAAACATAAAAGAAAACAACTAAACTACTAGAATGGCATCTAAAGCAAATTATTAAGGCCATGATCATCATATTCCTCATCTTCTATATGGTCTCCACCATCTTCATTGCCATTTGAAGAAGCTCATCAAAATCATCATCATCAAGAGAAGGAATATCCAAATAATCTGAAGGGCCTCCAACTCTACCACCACCTTCTCTAGGGACCAAGTTAAGATCATCAGGAATATCTAACTCCTCTAGATTTTCCAACACATCTTCATTTTCCACAATCCATTCTTCATCAGAGTCCAAGTCCTCAAGGTTATACTCAGCAGGGTTTCTTGATTTCTTCTTTTTTCCCAATCTTGAATTGGTCATCACAAAGACAACATCATTCATTGTTTTTTGTTTCACACGATTTCTCCTCTTTGTGTGGACCTAAACAAATGCAATTATGCAAAAGCAATCAACATATGCCAATTGGCAACTAATTCTATTATTTTAAAAGTGAAATACAAATCTTATTAGTTGCAAGTTGAAAATTTACCATCTCAAATACACTCCAATTGCATTCACATCTTGATGAACTACACGTCAAGCTCAACACGCGAATGGCAAACCTTTGAAGCTTTGGATGCTCAACCCTATAAGAATCCCACCATTGTGCTGGAGTTTTGGTATCAAGTGTAGCCTGGGCTACATGCCTATGAAAAAACTTAGATTGACTCTTGAAATCTTCAAGTTGAGCATCAATCTTAGTTATTTCATTCTTGTCTCTCACAATTCTTTCCATGCAATTATATAATCCTCTTTTAACTTCATAGTCAACCTTAACTCCAGCCCTATAATGTAATTGAGGATTCAGGTAGTAGCCTGCAGCATGCAAAGGCCTATGGAGTTGGTTGTCCCATCTCTCATCAATGATCTCCCACAAAGGCATGTAACTAAAGAATAGAAAAATTAGGCAATTAACCACTAAACAAACACCAAAATATTCTAATTTAAATTAAAGTTGACTGTGTATGAATGACAAATATTGAACAATTTACCTCTTTTGGACACCTTGAAAGGTATTTTGTATTTTCTCCTTAGCCCGATCCAGTTCTTCATAAATATATCCCGTGGCTGGTTTCTCATCTGAATCCACTAAACAAAACACATGGAGAAGAGGATAAGCACCCCTTAAGCAAAGGACAATGTCTCTCTAAAACAATCTATCCAAAACTACATTCTCAATAAACTTCCCATCTCTTGTCTTTGCAAATTTGCTTGATTTCCACTCATCAGAAGTGAACATTCTTATCAATGCTCCCTTCTTCTCATTGAGGCAACCCAAAGTAAGGCAGGATGTGGCAAAGCGAGTCATTCCTGGTCTCACCAAATCATTTCCTTTGGTGTGATGTTGTAATAGGGAAATGAGAGAAGTTCTTGAATAAATGTAAGTAGTGATTCTTCTTCCCTTGGAAATTGTCTCTCTATGAAGCTCCAATTTCCTCTCAAAATCCTCTAGCATCATATCAATCTAGTGAGCTGAACAAGGTGTCCAATAAAGCTTCTTCCTCTTTGCCATCAGCATCTCTCTCGCAGCTTTGTAGTTTGCTGCATTATCTGTTACAACTTGCACAACATTCTCTTCACTAACCTCCTCAACAACATCATCTATCAGCTTAAATATCTTATCAGCTGTTTTGCAGATATGAGAGGCATCAATAGACTTCAAGAAAATAGTCCCCTTAGGGCTATTCACTAGGAAATTCAATATAGTCCTCCTTCTTTTATCCATCCATCCATCTGTCATAATGGTGCACCCTGTCTTCTTCCAATAAGCTCTGTGTTTCTCTAGTGATTGCATGGTTGAATCTACCTTTTTTTTCAAATATTTGACTCTTAATTCAGTGTAAGATGGTAGCTTGAATCCTAATCCATGCCGAGCAACCTTCTCAAACATACTACTATATTCTTCACTCCTTGCCACATTGAAAGGAATTGCATTGTTGTAGAAAAACGAAGCAATCTCTTCACATGCTTCCTCCCTCAAATTCTTCTTAAATATAGTGTTGATTGTGGCTTGAGTGCTAATACACCTCTTCTTGAAGAGGTTACCTGCTGTCGGTGGCTCCACTTGTTTTCCTCTTCTCACCAACCAAAGAATTATCACTGACATTGTTGGTTCTTCCTTATCCTACTTCCCTACCATCTTTTGTTTTCTTGATCAAATTTTGATGCAAACCAGCTACAATATCCCATATCCCTTTTTTTACTTCATCACTAACAGCCTCACAAGCTCCTACATCCTTTTGTGTTCCAGCCAAGTGATGTTTCAGTTTATAAACCCCCCCCCCCGGGGGTTATCACCTTCTCACAATATTTACACTTTATTTTTTTTGTATCTCCATCAACAGAAATTCCATGCTTCCAACCTATATCACTTCTATTTCTAGGAGCATTCTTAGGAAGCTTCTTACTTGAACCACTTCCACCACCAGCAACACTTCCACTTTCAGATTGAAGAGTGGCACTAGTAGCAGGCTCAAGATCCCCCTCACCACCACCAGCACTTGAAGACATTTTTTTAACCCTCAAATGATAATCTAATTAAAAGCAACAGCAACCAGCAACCGCAAAAGAGAAATAAGGAGAAAAAAAAAAGGGACAACAAAGTGCTGCTGCCCAAAAAAAGAACAGGAACAAAACTCTGATAAAGAAAGAGGAACACCACCTCTTCACGGCTTCATCGGACAGAAACGGTGGTGGTTGGCTGCGCTGAGGAGTGCCGGAGTGAGCACTAGAGAAGAATAGAGAGGGAACAGAGCAAGGGCCGAGAAAGGGAAGGACTAGAGAGAGGGGAACAGCCGAATAGAGCTTCAATAATGGAGACTTGAGAGTTGAGAGGGAGAGAGATCGATTCGATGGCAGAAACAAGGGGACAAGGGAGCGGTTTGCATCGCAAAAATGGGAGAGGGAGAGGGTGAGAATCACGAAAATGGGAAGGGATCTGACCTGGGGTTGCGTCGCGAGGTGGGTTAAGGTGATATGGTGGGCCAGGTCGTGTATTGAAACCGGTTGGAGATCCACCATTGGTGGAGACGAGCAACGCGGCCCAAACTCGCCGATTCAAGCGCTTCCATGATTTTGCGCGGCGATTTCACTGCAAGTCCACAACGACGACGCGAGCACTGGAATCGGACTCGCTCCGTGGTAGCAAGATAGTGAAATTGTGCATGATCATGAGTTAAATCTCGATTCTAGCTACCATGCTAATAATTGGTTATGCTTGACAGTTAAAATTATTATGGATAAAATTTCAAAAAGGTCCAAGGGTTATGCATTTGTTGAATGCACCACAGAGGTGGCTGCAAGTGCAGCACTGAAAGAGATGAATGACAAGGCAGATTCATCTTTCATTCTTTCTTGAAAAATGTAATTTTGCTTAGCATTGGTTCTGGTTTGTGATTTTTGTGGAAAAAGAAAAGGAACATGGATTTAATAATTTAGAAAAGAAAGAGGCTAGGTGGTTTTTGATGATTTTATTCTGTGCAGATTATTAATGGCTGGATGATAGTGGTAGATGTTGCCTAGACTAACCCACCAAGATCTGGCAGGGGTCGTGCCAGACCATCAGCTTAACAACACAAGAAGTCCGCAAGGTATTGACTATTTCCAGCTCTGCAGTCTTATTTAGCTCAACTTTTTGATTCTAAGTCATGACACTGTAAACCAGACCTTTTTCATATTTGAAAATTGCAAAATATCTTAGGATATCCTGCCATTATTATAGGATCAACTAGTCTTAATCTTAGGAGTCATTACCCAAATTCTTTATGTTTTCCTGTCTGTTTCTTATTTGAGTAAAGAGTCTTATTCTGTTAGTTGACTTGGGCTTGTGCTAACTAAAACTTCACCTAATCATTAGTAGATATTTATATTTTACATTAGTCAAATGAATTCAAATTCATATTATTCAGAGCCTCCTCCTCTCTTTTCCTCCTTCCGCAACTAACTGTTATAATTTCGACAATTCACTATGGTGCAGAGTTTGATGCATGATTCGATTTTTTTATTTATTTTTTAAATACATTAATTAATTTCAGAATTTACTGCTTTGTATCTGATCATACTTGTTCTACAAACTTCCCAATAATCTCTGTTTTGATGGCCTGGTGGGTCCCAATAATCTCTTTTAACATAATTCACTAAGACACCTGCTGATTTAAAGATAGTCCTTTTGCTTTTAATGGTTCTTATCTATAGCTTAATGTCAAACATCATCGATGTTTTTTCATTTTCCTGTCATTTACCAATATATTTCTTGGTTGTAGAAATAGTTGTCTTTGTTTATTCTTCCAGACTCCCTAAACACATAACAGGTGCAGAACGTACTACCTTTTCAGCTGTGGATAATGGATATAGCATCCCTGTAGTGCATTTGTTCGCCATGCATTCTGTTTATGGTGCTCACTTACTCCAAAGGTTTTATTTAGCAACTTTTTATAACTTTGAAATGCGGGAGCAAAATGCAATGCATCCTTCATTCAAGTAGGCTTGGCTTGGATACATTATTATTATTATTATTATTATTATTATTATTATTTTATTTTATTTTATTTTTTTGAGTGGGTAGGGAGATGTTAAACATCCCTGAATAAATTACTCCCTCTATTCCTTTTTATATATTACTTTAGCCATAGGCACATGAATCAAGGGATCCAAGATCAAGGTTTAGTTATAAAATATGTTTACGAAAATGCCTTTATTTAATTTTTAACATCTAATTAATTCATTCTGCTAATTTCACACTGTATTTCTCAATTACTGTTGTGGTTAGAATCATTGGAAGGATAAAATTTGGAAATTAATAGCAAATTCTTGATACATTAGAATGACAGATAAAATCAATCAAAAATTTTTCCTCAAAAGGGACCGATAAAAAGCACCAGAGGGAGTACTTTTTCTATTACTTCATGGCTTGTGCTTCCCCTTTCGCCTCCATTTCGATCCCAGAATAGTATTCAGAATGCAATCAGGGGTGTAACAATGCAATCATATCCTCTCAACTCCAGATAGGTTACGGGTAGTTGCACATGCTCCGCGGCAGTGAAAATATAGACCTCATGTTTAACAGGATCCCTACTTAATTCGTGAGATTGGTAAATGTGAAACTGGTCATGCTGCATTTGAATAGCAATATTGTAGCATCTACATGCATTCAACTTCCTGGTAAGGAACTGAAAAGACGGTTGGGCTTGTGGGACGGAGTGGCATTTGGGGTCTTATTCAGTTGTGAAAGCCTTTGTACATGCAATGAGTCCATTAAATTGTAACATAGTATTGGTTGAGATACGTGTTTGAAGAAAATACCGGTTGGATAAATGTAATATTATGAATTGACAATGAAGCTTTAGCTAGCACTCAAACATTTGGACTAAATTTGACTATTCTCTTCAATAATTATCATTAATGCTTATATGAGGTTTGTAAAGCATTATTTTCATTATTGGAAGAGAATACTTAGTTGGTAAATATGGGAGGAGTTAAGAAATAAATATTAGAAGAGAAAGCAAAGGGGAGATTAAACTAAGCTAGAAAAGAGGAGGTGATTCGTTAATGCCTCAGGCAAGTAATTAGTGCTTGCTTCTGCTTAGAGAGGCAGAGAGTCGTTTATGTTTCTGACAAGAATTCGATGACTAAAGGCTGCTTCTGAATAGGAAAAGCATGAACAATTCTGCTATTATTATATAGAAAAATGATTACCTTTTCCTATTAATCAATGTGTCACAAAGCGATGATGCGAATTGTAATAATCAAGAAAGAGACGAGCTTGAAAAGTAGGATAAGGTGATTTGTTTGGTACATATTGGAGGAGGGTAGTTAAGAAATAAAGATTAAAAGAAAGATGGTGAGAGAAACTCAAAAGTTGTTGGAGGTGGAAAGGAAAGAGCACGATTCTTTGAGGCCTCAGGAAGGTAAAGTATATGCTTCTGCATAGAAAAGAAAGATACACAATCTCTTTTTATAGGCCTGGCAAGCAGTATGACGTGCTGCCACTATATTTCATGATAGCGAAGTGTGGAGCAACAAGACACAAAGATTGGTACAGCGATTTGTAAGTACCAGCTCTCTCTCTCTCTCTCTCTCTCTGGTGGTGGTTTCCACTTAATTCATTTTGGTCTAAGAATATTGATATTGTAATTTAGTTTGATTTGTTCATAAAAGCATGTTTCTTGTACGTTTAATTACTTACCGCAGTCATTCATAATATCATAACCAACAAATTTTTGCTCTCCTTAGTTATAAATCCATACCCTAACTCTTCACCTACCAAAAAATAAAAGGGGGTCTCATGGATGAAAGTTTTGAAGAAATGATTGGGCTTGTTGCCATTCATGGCTGGAGTATGAGTATTCTAAAGAAGTCGAGGTATTAGGAGCTACTAAGAAGAAACAGAGTGGTCTCTATAGTTTAGGGAGAGGATCATCAATGCATTAATTTATTGTCATAACAAATCATGTGGCGAAAGCAGATTATATATATTAGCTGTGGTTTAAAGCGGCATTTTAATATTGGATGATGGGTTAAATAATTTTTGTTCTAGTCATCTGTACAAACAATAATGCTATTGATGCATTATTGCATTATTAATAATTTTTATGTGTATTAAAACGGACTGTTGACTAACAAATCATACGTTTCATATATGAACTATAAGGATGGGAGTTTAAATTTCTAAAATGATATTCTTTTTAAGGAAAATTTTGATAACCTTAACTCTAACAATTGAACAAAAATTAGTCTTATGTATATCTTGAATAGACCAACTCATCCCGCGTTAAATAAATTATAAATGCAAAATTGTAAGTTTTTTAATTCTTTTTTTATTATTATTTTTCAAGTGCTACTCACTGCCACTGGTGCAGGTATTGCCAAGTTCGCTAATGGACCAAACTAACGTCATGGACATACCAAACCCAATTTCACCCGGTTCAAGCAATGAACAAGGAATCCCATCACCAAAGTCATCCGGTTCAAGCACTGAACAAGGAAGCCCATCACCAAATTCATCCGGTTCAAGCAATGAACAAGGAAGCCCATCAAGCAATGAACATGGAAGCCCATCACCAAAGTCACCCGGTTCAAACAGTGAACAAGGAAGCCCATCACGGGATCCAGGTTTCTCACATTTCATCATAAGTTGTTCTGTTTAATCCTGAACAACAATCAAAAGTTGTTCTTCCTATCCCAAAAACAAAAAAATGTTGTTCTGTTTAACTGATCTATTATTCGTAACATGCTTAAAACTCTAGTATTAGCCAGCCATGAATGTAACAAACCCTTGGGGTAAAAAAAAAAAAAAAAAAAAGAGTATTCGACACATAAGAATTACAGGGAAAAAAGGAAAATAGAAGAAAATTTTGATCCCTTGAATTAATGACAAATAAGTTTCCTAAGTTGGACTGA
Source organism: Pterocarpus macrocarpus (assembly GCA_031439585.1). Classification (NCBI taxonomy): domain Eukaryota; kingdom Viridiplantae; phylum Streptophyta; class Magnoliopsida; order Fabales; family Fabaceae; genus Pterocarpus; species Pterocarpus macrocarpus. The sequence continues at coordinate 52,820,403 of CM062516.1, read as the reverse complement.
ATGTCTTGGAAAACATACAGGGGACACAAGTTCTTATCGGCAATATGAAGCATTATTGAAGGCGGTGCGCCGTGGGGACTTAGATGCCACTGAGAAATTCCTCGCGGACCATCCAGAAGCAGTGAAAGCAAGAATCACGTCTCACGGCGAAACAGCACTTCACATTGCAACTATGTTTGGGCATTTGCATATTGTTGAGAAGTTAGTGCAATTAATGTCAGAAGACGATCTTGAATTGGTGAATAACAACAGTCTCACAGCGCTGCAGTATGCTGCTTACAATAACAATAAGAATAATATTAAGGCGGTCAAATGCATGGTTGAAAAGAACGAGAGGTTGCTCGTTATCCCTGACTTTAGTGCCCGGATTCCAGTCACGCAGGCTCTTGGCTTTGGCCACATTGAAATGGCTCGCTACCTTTACTCCGTCACCCCATTTCGAGTACTGCAGGGGATGCATGGCGCTGACCTCCTCATCAAGTGCTATTATTCCAGGATGTTTGGTAAGAGTTGGTAACATTATTTGTCAGCAACATATGTAGCAATCGGTACATATACAAGTGTTACACGCATAAGGTTTTAAAAAACAAATTATACATCTGTTGTTAAATCATATACTATGTCATGTCATGTATATAGTAGAATGAATAATCTTAGCAGCCTGTTAAATCAATTATTGATATTGAAGGGGATTATTATGAAAACTAATTGTGGCCCTTAGATATAAAATTCAACCTTATCTACTTGAGAAACTATTTATCTTAGTGTGCTTGAACTTATCGGATGAACTAATCATTGAGTTTCGCTGATTTTTTTTTTTTTCGAGTTGGGAGCTTGGAAAATTTAAATTTAAATCTTAAAAATTATAATTATTAAGAAGATTTCTCAATTACAATATTGAAGCTGTTTGGATTGACCTTTGTTGATAAACATACTTTTATAAGTTTTTAAGTGTACTTGAATATAACTTAAAAAAAAAAAAGTGGAAAAGAGTATATATATAAATCCCTTGAATTTATACTTTTAGCAAATTACCACCATGAACTTTAAAATCTTTCCAGTTGGTACTTTTTTTCTTTTTTTCGGGATATAACCTTCCCGATTAGTACTTATACTTACTCATGATCCGACAGATCTTTATATAAAGAATTTACTAAATTACTAATAATAATAGCACATGGTAAGATTTTTTTCCATTCATTAATATGGATTATTGATTAATTTATAATGTTATATATCAAATTGTAGAATTAGTAAGTTTCTATTATAATATATTTTTTATTAGGTTTTTCAATTTTATAAATTTTAATATATTAATTCAGACATTTAAAAATATTCAAGATTTGAATAATAAATAAAGAGTGTAATTGATATGCACTTATACTGTCAACCAATAAAAATACTAGAAAGTGAAAAATCATGATAGACCCCTCATTATAATGGATGGTTATTTATATGGGTTGGCATTTTTTACTATTTCTATTGGTACATTGTTAGCATATTTAAATTAAATTCATAAATAAATTAGTCAATGTAATGTAAAACAAATGATTAATATATTTTCATGTAATATTACTATTATTGCATAAAAAAATATATATAGAATGGTCTATGAAAATATTTAATCAAAGTTTAAGGACTAACTGGGAAGATTTTAATGTTTATTCTGGTGATATGCAAAAAAGTAAAAGTTTAAGGTGGTTTTGCACTCTTTTCCCTGAAAATAAAAAGTGTTTATAGAAAAAAAATTAATTTATTACTTTTTTCTAATGTTAGTAACACCTAGCTTTTAAATATAAAAGTAATTTAATTAAAAAAATTTACTCCGTTTGAAGGCACTATCATTTTTGTTTTATTGCATATATATATATATATATATATATATATATATATATATATATATATATATATATATTGAGAGAGAGAGAGAGAGAATCTAAAATTTAGAATTGACGAAGAATTAGTAAGCTAACTAAACTAACTAACTAACTAATGTGAACTAGTTGCAACTGATCTAAAGCTAACGCCACATGTATTAACTAAGTGTGTGTTTGGTTTTACATTTGCAGAATCAATTTTGGATGAAATTAATTTTGTTAGAATTGATTTTGAGGTATAATGATTTATATTTGATAATTTAATATAAAAAATAATTTTGACAAAAATTAAGAAAGTAAAAATCTAGAAGCAATAATTTTTCACTTCTATTTAAAATTGACTTTAAACATAGAATTGATTTTGGAGAATAAACTCAGCATGAAACCAAACGAAACGAAAAAATGGTGAAATCAATTCTTATGTGAAGCCCCCTAATGGAAAGCCTAACGCACACTAACTAACCTGTATCAGATAAACTATCCACTCATAAATATGTAAATACATTGAGTGTAATCAAAACTTAAATACGATCACAAAGTGAAAACTACAACAAAAGAAAAAAGAAGTATATAAAAATACACATGAAAGACAAATGCATGAGTTTTATGACTAGTTTATTTATATATAAAGAGTTTAATTGATATACACTGACAGAGGAAAGTAAGAAATCATGGTGAATTCCTCATTATAATGAATGGTTATTTGTATGAGTTGGCACTTTTCACTATTTCTATTGGCTGACAGTGTAAAAATATTTTACACTGTTAGTGCATTTAAATTAAATTCACATATAAATTCTAAACTAGTTTATTTTCTTCCTTCATATCTATCCATTATTCCATGTAAAATGTTAATGCAAGGTTATCATTCTTTATATAATGATGCGTGATAGATATAGCTCTGGACTTGATCAACCGCTATCCAAGATTAGCCGTGATAGAAACTTGCCCTGACGGACCCATTTTTTTGGAGGCATTAGCAGCAGCACCTTGCCCATATTTGGATGAAGCCCGACTGCCATTTTGGAAACGATGGTTGCGTACATGTAAGTACAATTTTAAGTTTTCCCGTTGTACTAAACTTCGGTGTGGAGAATTGCAAGTAGCTTATGTATAAATTCACACTTGTTCAAGGTTCTACCTTGCGCCAAGAGCCTCCATTTGCCATCAATGAAGTTGTCTTTAAATGATACTTGAGTTAGAACTTACTAAGAGATATGTTACGACAACTTCATGGCTGTCATAACAACTTCATTCATTGAAATAAGGCTTAATTGTTGCCATTATTGAATTCTAATTTTATCCGTTATATTGAATGATGAATTAAACATTATAATGAGGAATTTGAATACTTGGTAGAGGTAATCAAATTGTAATTAAAACAAAACTTTATACTGTTTTCAACGAATATATTGATGTAATAGATTTCAACTAATATATATAATTTTAGCATTCTCATTTCTATCTTTGCTGCATTGATATCTTTCGTATTACTTTATTTTTTCATTCCCACATTTTTTCACTTATATGTTTGATGCTGCATAGGCTTATTGCACCAATTGGTCGGGAATACTCTCCGTTTATTAGGTACGGTAGCTGCTCCTTTTTCTTTCAGAGAATTTTTCTAAGAAACATTTCTTTTATAAATGTTAAATGTTTCGGAGTCCGGCTCTTAACTAAAATGCAAGAAAAATGAGCCAACCAAAATTAAACAATAAAATAAGAGAAATGTGATGACAATGATATATGAAATTTCTATTTTTTTTTTATTGCATAATACTCTTTTTGTTATAAATAGCTCTTTCTCTCTCTAGAATTCTCTCTTTAGGCACTAAGACCAATTAGAGGTCACTCTCCCAAAAATGAATAGATCTCCTTCTCATGTGAATAGTATCACCTCTAATTTATAGGCTGATACTAGAAAGGTATGATTGGTTTTTTTTTTTTTTTACCTTTCTTAATCTCTATTTTGTGGATAAATCCTAAGCTATTAGGTTTCGAGTGGTCTTCAATCATTGACCCATGGACCCTTAAAGTTAAGCCAAGATCCATTCTGCCATGTGTCAGTACAATTATCGATGTTACTTTATAATCGTCCTTCTCGAGTGTCTCCAACTTCCAGCATCGCTTTGCAGGGGGTGCCATAATGCATAATGCAAACGCTCGAATCGGGGTTACAACTCAAGCTTCTGCCTCCCCATGGAAGGGGATACAACTCAAGTCTCTACCCTCACGCCCATAGGGGCTCTTCAACTCATGTCTTTGCTCCCCCACGGCGGGCTACACCTTGTGGCCACGTGCCCCTCTAAGGTGCCACACCTAGTGGTATTCAAAATTGAACCAACCCGATGATAGAACAAAAACCAACCGAAAAATAAAAACCAAAAATAAAAAAAAAGGGATAAAATTGGTTTTTATTGGTTTTATTTTATGAAAGCTGATCGGTTCGGTTTTCGGTTTGTATATTAAAAATCGAACCGAACCGATATACACATGTATTACAATTGTATCCTTATTTTTTTAGTGTTTGGGCCAAAAAACCCCTTATAACACATTGTAATCCTAAACCCCTTTCATTCATTAGCCAATCTCCCATGCACTCTCGCCGTCGTGCCTCCTCCTCATCTCTCACCCTCAGTCTCAGTTCTCTCCCTCTCTTCATCTCGCACTCTGTGCCTTTGCCCCAACCCCCATTCTTGTGTTCCTTGCATTGTTCTTCCATCTCGACTCTGCATCTTTCCCTTTGAGACGAGGCTTCGCAGTGTCTCACCCATCATGAATGCGTATTCGAATCAAAGATCAACACCCTAACCACACCTTGTGGTGGGGGGCACTGCACCTCATGTTTGGGCGGCCCTTGGGAGCACTATGCCTTATGTCCGGACGACCCTCAAGAGCGCTATGCACTCACAATTAGACGACCACTCGGGGGCGCTAAAACTTGTTTTGGCAGCTCCATGGCTGCTCTTACTCCACACAGGAGCGACCCATGGCTGATTCTTACTCAACGCAGGTGTGGCTCCTTGGCTCCTTCATGGCATGCTCCAGCTGGGTCTAGGAGCAGTCCCAAAACAATAAATTTCCTTTTCGCCGGTGCTACATATACATATCGATCGAGAACAAATTTTCATTTTATCCATGGATCGAAAAAAAGTAGCTCTGATACCATGAAAGAGCTGGGGGAAGAAAAGAGAATTCATTGTTCAGAGAGAATTTAGAATAAACTGAATTGTATTCAAAATGTGAATCTTACTCTTGATCATTACACACTTGCAGTAGTATTTATACTGAAGTAGCTTTCACAAAGTTAGTTACAAGTGCCAGCTGGCAATAACCACCTTCTAACAGAATTCTAACTACCTATCAATTAAGACCAACAGTGCTAGTATTATACACTAACATAAGTAGAACAAGTTTTAAATCATTTGAGTGATAGGCTCGGGAATTTTAGTAATGATTTAACTTATGTCATCGGTAATATAATACATTCTATGTATTCGTATGCGTTTAATCAGTTGAGCGGAAACTTTTTTGGATAATTAACGTAAGTATTAGGGTATTAACCATTAGAAATTTATTCTACTAAATTTAACAGCTTGAATAACCCAATGTAAAAAATATCCGAAATAATTAGAATTTAAACCATTGCCATTTGGTCCAATATTTATTGATTTCTATATTTTTGTTATAAGTAACTTATAATAATATCGATACTTAACAATTGATATTCAAGAAATGAACTGTTTTCCATTTCAAAATGGATGCAAACGGATCAATATTGATTAAATATATTATTCGTATTTTAATTTCACTTGTTAATCTAATGGGCCATTTGATTTTGCCAAAAAAAAAAAAAAAAACAGTTTTACACTCCAAATTATATAGTCAAGATTTGCTTCTTTCACTTTATCTTCTTTATATATATATATATATATATATATATATATATATATATAATTTACCCCTAGACTCAAAATTCCAGCTTCCTAATATCAAGGATGCGGATGGAATTATCTTGACCACTAGAGGAAGAGGAAGAAGAAGAGCCAATCTGTGGGGAGCAGACCCACAACCACGTGGTCAAAGAATCTTTTGCAAAAAATCTTAAGGATATCCTAAAATTGATTCAAGAAGAATACATATATATATATATATATATATATATATATATATATATAGAGAGAGAGAGAGAGAGAGAGAGAGAGAGAGAGAGAGAGAGAGAGAGAGAGAGAGAGAGAGAGAGAGAGAGAGAGAGAGAGTTAGGACTAAGTGATACTGGTGTAACTTTAAACAATTGTTACACCATTGAATAACTTTTTGTTGGTGTAATATTTTACAAAACCCACCATTAGATTATAAGTTTTTATTGTATAAATCATCTCTATAAAATTTTAAGTTTATCTAGAATCATTTGATATACTTTTTATATATATCAAAATCAATACAATTTTTATGTTTAAAATGTATATGAATAAGAGCTATTTGATTACATTCTTGTTGATGTTCAATTTTTATAAAATTTTGTATGAAAATATTCTTGATAAGTAATTTTTAATTCAATGATTGGTTAATAAAAAATATATTTTATAGAGAGTTATGAGTGGTATAACTTTTTTGTTGATAATTGAATAAGAGCTCGACATTCAACATACTCTAACTTTTTTGTTGATAATTGAATAACTTTTTGGTTCAAGAATAGAGCAGACATTACATCATAGTATCTTTTATAAAGATCAGAACATAATAAAATAAAAGCCTACACAATCAACATACTCTAACACCAAACAAAAGTATGTATTTCAACTAGACTTTATTTTCATCTACTATTCTTTACATTTTCTCTTGTCTCTATTCTTGCGAGACTCAAACTCATTACCTACATGATTATTTTCACAGTCCATGTTAGGCATTCGGCTTTTCATGTGATCACAGTTCAAAGAGCCCAATTCCAAATACTCCAAAATCATACTCAAGTCCAGCACGTCCAAGCCCAAATCCTTGCTTACCTCAGCAATTAATTCAGCTTCCGCATATGCTTTACTCCTCAACAATTGCTGAATCGGAACAATGTCCTTATTGATAACCACATTAGACATGGAGTCAACCTCGAAAGCTATCCTACAATTATTGGCATTCCGATGCAATGAGGGCCAATTAATCTCATGGGTCGATTCACCTTCCACTGCCAGTCATGTAGTGCCACTAGTCACCGCTTCATTCCAGTTAATAGTCAAAGGGAAAGCAATCATAACTGTCTGATCTACTTGGATGCATACTACGGATAAAAACTTGTAAAAATAGATAAAGAGTACAAGTGATCCTCCATTTTAAGGCTGTTGTCTCATCAACCTTGCATAGGCTCCCCTCACTCGCACCATCATAGCCCACAACCTCAAAAGAGAGACTTGGCTTAGACGGTGGTTGGAAGCCCATTACAAGGGGGAAAGAAAGGGACAAACCAAAACTCTAGCAGGGAAATAGAGCTCATATGCAACAACTTTCTAAATGGCAGCAAACTCAAACTGCACTGAGTCACTGACACTTATTTTTAATAAATAAATATCTTGACCTTTCCACAGAAAGTGAAATCAAATCTAGAAAAAGGTTTACACTTTTTAGACAAAATCATGAAATAAAATGCTTCCTTATAGACAGAGAATTAGAGATCTTCTAATTAACAAATAACATGAAAGCCCCAAAAAGGAATAAAAAATGATAGAGTAGCAGATTAACTACTTGTGATACTATACTAGCAAGTTCCCTCCCTTCTAGATTATGATCTTCTTGAAGGCTTATAAAAATGTATTTGGCCAAGGTGAAAGAGCTTATAGAAAAGTTCGATATGTACGAGGTCTGACATGTGCCTAGAGAAAAGAATGTCCGAGTTGATATCCTTGCCAAGTTGGCTAGTCCAAAACCAGGAGGAAGCAACAAAAGCCTAATCCAGGAAATCTGGAAGACTCCATCTATAGCAGATCCACTCTCGATATTAGCTATTGAAGAATCTTCGAGTTGGATAACACCAATTATGTAGTATTTGCTAAGTAGAATTCTCCCTCATGATCCCATTGACTCAAAGAGGATGGCAAAAGAAGCCTCCTACTACACTATCGTCTAAGGCCAGTTATACAAAAGACGTCTTTCCCAACCATTGCTGAAGTGTCTTAGCCCATATTGGATATCTCTTATGCTCGAAGAAGTTCATGAAGGATCTTGTGGCCACCATCCTAGAGGAAAGGCTTTGGTGTTAAAAATTTTGTAGGCTATTTATTATTGCCCATGATTATAAAAGATGCAGTGGATCTCATCAAAAAATGCCCGAAGTGCCAGCAACATGCCCATTTCCACATCACACTAGTTGAAGAGCTTTCAACGATAATGTCCCTATGGCCATTTCTCAAGTGGGGAATCAATCTTCTAGATCCATTTCCTCTTGCTTCAGAACAAGTGAAATATTTGATTGTAGCCATCGACTACTTTACTAAGTGGATAGAAGCAGAGCCACTGTCCTCTATCACAATAGCACAAGCACCAAAATTTATTTAGAGGAACATCTTTACCTGATTTGGGATGCTTGAATCTATAGTGATGGACAACGGAACACAGTTTATAGACTAGAAATTCCAAGGTTTCCTCGCGAGTTATAAGGTCAAATTAAACATCACTTCACGTCGGTTGATCATCCCTAAGCTAATAAACAAGTTGAAGCAGCCAACAAAGTTATACTCCAAGGATTAAAGAAAAGGCTTGATGATTGGAAAGGAGCATGGGCTAATGAACTTAGAAGCGTGTTATGGTCATACCGAATAGCGCTCCAATCAACTATGGGTAAAACCCCTTTTAAGCTCATTTACAAGGTTAATGCCATGATCCCGATCAAAGTTGAAGAACCATGTTTGAGGGTTATCTTCCGAGCTACAAGTACCAAATCATTGAGAGAAGAAATCAATTTTTCTAGCAAAGCCAGGGAGATGGCACACATCCAAGAAAAGGCGCTAAAATAGAGAATTGCTAAGAGATATAATTCCTTTGTGGTACCTCGAAAGTTTGAAGAAGAGGATTTGGTACTCCGATATGCTAATATTGGACCACCAACCCGGTGGTAAGGGAAGCTCGTGACAAATTAGGAAAGCTCTTATCGTGTCATTGAAATATTAGGAAAAGGGGCATACAAGCTCTCAATTTTATCTAGATCCGAGGTTCTGAGATCGTGGAATAGCTCAAACCTATGGAAATTTTATGTATAATGTATACACCATGTGAAGTCGACATACTCTTTTTCCTACCTCAGGTTTTTTCCCAATGGCTTTTTTCTTGAGGAGATTTTAATGAGGCGGGACATCCATGGGCCACGTGGTACTTTTATACGTTGCCACTTCTTCATTTGTTATTAATGAAGTCATATCTTTATTTTTAATCATTATTGTGTAATCATAAGGAATTGATCACCCCTTAGTCGAAAAACACACAAAATCCAGGTCCAACACCTCGGGAGCAATCGCATATAACAACTCAACCCTTAAGTTTCCTACTTAATTGAAACACTAATCTGGATCCCCAAAAAACCAAGGAAAAATCTTAGTTAATCCAGGTCAATTATTACCTTAGAAAAGTCCAAGTTTTTACCTCGGACACTTAAACACTTGAGTTTAACTTAAGTGAAATTAAAATTCCTTAGATTTTAAACTTAAAGTGGAATTAAAACTAGGTTATTGGACACCTCGAAAAATCCAATTTGCTATAACCAGTTTGAAAAAGCCAGGTTTTTTTCTTTAACCTTGGAAAAATCTTTGAACAAATTGACAAGCCAATTGGAATGTCACTAATATTCCCTTCAAGTTATTTAACTTAGACGAAAAAAAAAGCACATATAATTGGTAAAGTCAGTTTCATTAATAATTCCGAAAACTCGAAAATAATAAATACATGAAGCCCATATAGGGCGCAAAATACAAAACAAATTACATGAAAATATTAAAGGTAATGGATTCAAGAGTCAATTGCAGGGTTGGTCAGCTCAGACCTAGGATCTTCGATATCTTCTTCCTTTCATCATTGGGGACGACTTCAACGTGCCCGTCGATGACGTGCTTGGCAAGCCCAACCTCACCAAAGTCGGCCTCCAAACAAATGATCTGGCATTGAGCCAAGATGTTCCCTTTAATCTTGAAGGCTGATTTCTCTTACTACTCCTCTATGTATTTGACTTTAGCTTTCAATTTGGAAACCGTTTCGGACAAGTTAGGATGGACCTTTTTGACCTCCGACATACCCTTGACTGCTCCAACTGTTGCTCTTTTGACCGCGTCGCCCCTCCTCAACTCATTAACCTCGGAGGTCAGCTCTTGTTTAGCTTTCTCCCAGGCTAGCTTTTCATTTTAGAGGAGAGTCACTCTCGACTCCAGGTCTTTCATCTCCTAGATAGCTTGGACACCGAAAGATATTACCGGCTCCGAGTACTTGAATAATATTGTCAACTTCAGCAGCATATAGCTGACCCATTGGAACTTCTCTGCTAGGTTGCCATCATCACCCCATAATTGCTCAAGGTAGGCTGGGTCATTAACTCCTTATCTAAGAACTCTGGATAAGGGAAATTCTTCACCAACACATTGATCTTCGACTTGTTCTCCAAAGTCAGAGAATCTTTAGGGTCGACCTGGATAATCTTTTTCTCCTTAGCCACTTTCTTCCCTTTCTATTTTTTTTGGAGGGTAGATTTTGAGGGCAGAAGGGTCTAGGGCCGATGTAAATTTTAAATCCCCAGAGCCCATGGACCCAAGGTTATTGTTTTTATCTCTGTCATGTGGCCTCTTGAAAATGCGATGTCGTAATTTAGCCAGTGTGGACTTCGGAGCCATTTTTTCTGCAAAAGGAAAACAGAAGTCAGTCACGTATACAAAATAAGGTGAAAAAGAATATTCAGCATAAAGGTAATAACCTAGATGCCTCATAGCAGCCTCAGCATCTATGCCGACTATACATTTTTAATTAAGATGTTCTTCCCCAAAACTTTTGAAGAAATCTGCTACAGCCCATTCCTCATATGTAAGGTCATCCTTATTTACCCAAAGAATATTGAAATTATTATTCCAAAAGCAATTAATTTTCAATTCTCCCTCCAAGGTCTCCTAAAACGGATCCATCTTTGTAGCCCCGAACACCTTGAAGTAAAATGGCTTGAAATAATGGAAAGATTCCTCATACAATAGAAATACTTTTCGGTTTGCATGAGCTCAAAAAGACAATTAGCCCATGGTTAATCCCCCACCACTGGGATGAGTGAGAGTAAAAAGATAAAAGAATGCATTTAGTGAAGGCGAAACCTTGAGGTAATGATATATGATCTCGAAACCTCGGATCATTACCTAACTATTTGGGTGAAGTTGGGAGGAATCGACCCTAGTTTGTTCCAAAATGGTGAACTGAAAATGGCTAAAGGGAATACGGACACCGAACTTGAAGATCAGGATGTCATACATCCATATCTAGTTCAGGCCTTTCCCATGGTTGATGTAGCAGACACTTTCATTAACATGTGGCTCTTCCAAGATATAATCCTCCTCATATTTGCCTTCCGATGTGATCAAATGCTTTTCCCTCAACAATCTAGGGAACTCGAAACTCGCCCTTGAAGGGATCCCTAAGACCTTAGGATCTACCCACTTGTATATGTAGTGGATTGAAAGCGAAAATATGAGTGATTATTTCCTTGCCATTGGGGAAACCTACACAGGAAAACCACCTTTAGATTACCAAATTCGAAAAAACAAATTCAGATAAACAAATTCGCAAAACCAAACTTAGAAAACCAAGGACAAAAAGACGAAGTCTATAGTGGTTTCCCTCACTAAAGGGTTCAAGCCGTCGGAAAAGGGCAGAGGAAAAGAAATATTAAGGGCGATAACCCCTTAACAGTGTAAAACAAAAGAAAAACATGGTAGACAAAACAACCACAAAACTATGCTATTACTTCTGCAAAACCACAAATGTTAAAAGAAAGCAAAGAAAGGAAACATACCTTTGGAACTGAAATGGAAGGACGATGGGAAGCTTTGAAGATGCTGCAAAATCTCCTCCTTTGAATAACTCTTTCACATGCTATTTGCATGATGAAGTATTCAAAGGCAGACAATGAAGAAGAAGAAGAGAAAGGGATATTTATAAGGGTTGTGGTGTCTTTTATCGTGCAACCCAAACGTCGCAAAGGCAAAATGCATCCTTTCACAGCATTAAGCTAGAGGCAGAATGCAGAAAATGCCTCAATTCAAATAATGAGGGCACACGAAATTAGGTGCCAAAATGGCATGCATCTCCTCAGGGTGACGAGACATAACTTGCAACGTTTACCCTATGTTAGAAAGAAAAAGATGCATCCCTAGGACAAAGTCAAATCAAACACAAGGCCATCACTCGTTCTCCAAGGTTGAGATCGAGAGTTTACGAATTTGAAGAAACTCAACACCTAATGTTGTCACCTCGAACCCTGAGTTGGGGGCGCTGTTCTAAACTAAATCCAAGGGCCTAAAGTCATGGACAATCCACTAAGGCTCGACCTTCATAGGGCCCAAAGGCCCAAATCAGAGATCGTTAAGGATAAGGTAATGGCTGCCATTTCAGTTATACATGCATTTAATCTAGATTTGGTAACGCATGAACCTAGATTATGTAACGTGCACAAAGCCGTTATGAACTCAAGGTCATCACAAAAGAATCTCGAAAATCCGTTATAGTAACCATTATTACCAAACCTCCTCTATAAATAAAAGTACACACTCTCAAATCAAGTACGCACCTATTCTCCTAAAACTTGTATTTCTTGCACTCACTGACTTGAGCATTGAAATCCTTGCAGTACCCCCTCTCGTTGTGGAATTCAATCTCAGTCACGATGAACAGCAACCTTAAAAGTTCCATCTATGGTTTGGAGCATCTCATTTTCAAGACCTGATGACCTGTTGAACAACAGCCTTAGAGGTTCCATCTGTGGTTCGGAGTGTCTCATTTCCAGGACCCGGTGACTCATCTCTGAAAAATATTATATTAGTTTTTTTATAACATGAAAATAACATATATATTTTTCACCATTAACTAATAACTTTTTGACTTAACTTTAAATTTTGACAATTATTCTCTTAACGTTTATGCAAAACCTACTTAAAATTATACATACACAAAGGTCATATATAAATCATTTTATCCCAAATACATTAAAAAAATTAATGATTAACTATATAGTGTATCTTAGTGAACAATTTTATATATTTTATTTACATAAGAAATTACACAATTAATAGTTAATATAAAATAATACAATATCTTATGTTCTCAAAAGTAATATAATTTTTTTTTGTTTATTACATAATTTTTTTTGTATAAAAGAACCTATATAATTTTTTTACCTTTCATTACTAAATTTTTGAAACAAAATATTTTGATTTTTTTTCACTATAGTTTAATGACTGACCTTAGTTTCTATTTATTATTATCGCATAATATACTTTTTCTTCTCAAAACAAAATACACCACTTTAAGTTTTTGTTGACAAAATAAAATGACAAAATTTTTAATATATTGGTATAAATAAAAAAAAGTTATATGTCTTATAGTTAATACATAATAATACAATATTTTCTATTCTAAAAAATAATTTAATTTTATTATCATATTGTATTAATTTTTTGTGACATAAAAGAATATTTAGTTTTTTTTACCTTTAATTAATAATTTTTTGACTCAATTTTAAATTTTCATAACTATTCTCTTAATATTTACACAAAATCCACTTAAAAATATATATACACATATGTCATACATAAATCATTTTAAGTAAATATATTCAAACTTTAATGATTAACTAAATGATGTATCTTAGTTAAAATTTTTATACATTTTATTTACATAAGAAATTACACAATTTATAGGTAATATAAAATAATACAATATTTAAGGTTCTAAAAAAAAATGTAATTTTTTTGTATTATTTTTTTTTACATAAAAGAACTTATATAATTTTTTCTCACCCATTATTACTAATTTTTTGAAATAATATATCTTATTTTGTTCCCCGTTTGATTAACATATTTTTTTTCACATTTTACTTTACAAAATCTTTTCTTGCTTGCTCTTTTCTATATATATAGTAATTACAATTTACTTGCAATGAATGTTATTATGCAAGCGAATTTTATTATATACTTTGAAGAGGATTGGGAAGGGTGAATTACATAAAGTCCTTTATGTTTTTCAACCTACTAGTCCACTTTTAGTGTTGTTGACCATTGCAATTCGACTTCACATTGTGATGAAGTGTCTCATACTATGTGGCACTATCATTTAGGTCATTTCTCCAATAGATGTCTTGATGTTTTGTGCAACAAACACAATACATTTGTTACACATGCTTCCACAATTTCTCCTTGTCATATGTGTCTTTTGTCTAAACAACACAAATTATCATTTCCTGTGTCTAATACATTTTCTACGACCCCTTTTGATTTGTTGCATTGTGTGATATTTGGGGATGATTTTATCACCTACATATAACAGCCAAAGGTACTTTTTGCCAGTAGTGCATAATGTTGGATTAAATATTTACTATTAGGCTAAAAGCTATAATTGTTAACAGAGTGCAACTTTATTTTCTTAAACTTTCTTAGAATCACATCAAGTATAAGTAGTTGTACCCATTACATGCATTATGGGTTAGGACATTAAGTTTATCAAATCCTAAAGATAGCGCTAGCCAAATAAAGGTAACAATCCCCCCTCCCCCAGTGTTAGTCGAGGGATTTGAATCCATAACCTTATTCTGATACCATTGTTGGATCAAATGCTTACTACGGGTTGTCCAAGAGAGTATTCTTTATTTCAGGGGATGTAGTGTTTCATGAAACCATTTTCCCCTTCCAAACATAACCTTGGGAGGATTCAATAGAAGATCATTTTCATAATTTTGTGGTTCCTATACCATTATCTAAATACAACCTTGCTCTAGTTGTTGCAGTTCCAAATCTACCTCATTCCATGGCAGATTATGGTTCACAACTACTATCAAGTTCGGAGTTTGCTAAGGTTCAAGCTCCTCAATCTTCTTCCAGTGCTCAGCCTATGCTTCGAAGGTTTACTAGATCACAGAGTCCTCCTAGATACCTGCAGGATTTCCGCTGCAACTAGATCCTTAATTCACGTTACCTTTACCCCTTGTCCTCATATTTGTCATATGATAGACTGGAGGAATTCTATAGGCATTATCCGATGTAGGTTTCTAATGAAGTTGAACCACAATTTTACCATCAAATTGCTCGATATTCTCATTGGCAGGCAATAATAAGTGAAGACTTGCATGCCATGGAAACTAACAATAGATGGTGGCCGGTTCTTCACCTACCTATTAAGCACACAATCAGGTGCAAATTAGTTTATAAATATACTCCTGACGGCAATGTGGAAAATATAAGGCTCATTTTGCTGCTAAGGGATACACAAAAACTGGACTAGATTACATTGAAACCTTTCACCTGTTGTTAAACTTGCCACAGTGCACTTATTACTATCTTTGGTAGCAATTAAGGGTTGGAAGTTAGCTTCGTTAGATGTAAACAATGTCTTCCTTAATAGAGAATTATTTGAAGGAATTCACATGGACCTTCCCCAAGGACATAATGTGAAAGGGAAGCTAGTAAAATAGGGGAATAAGTTAGTTTGTTGATACAAAAATCTATCTATGGGTTGAAGCAAGCTTCACGTAGATGGTTCTCTAAGCTTGCTTCAGCTTTACTATAGTTTGGATTCCACCAATCCAAGAGTGACTACTCTTTATTCACTAAAGGTAGTGGCTTTTCCTTCATTGCCTTATTAGTGTACAATGATGATATTATCATTGCAAGCATAGATTCCCAACCAATTGATGTAGCCAGAGCTCATTTGCAATCATATTCCCCATTGAAAGACTTGGCCAGTGCAATGAATCACATATCGAGGAAGTCACTTTGAAAGAGAAGCCTTATAAGAACTTGGACTCTCCAACTTCAATAGTTAGTTTTTAGGGTGTCATTCTCCCAAAGACTTATAAGTGCCACAAATAGTGCTTTCATTGAAAGCAGGCCAACCGCAAAGAGCTACGTACGGAGGGTTTTGATCTATGGAGGGGTTGACCATGACTGAGTGCAGTGTCGTCGAGTGCAACTATCGGAACACCAGCTTTTGAAGGGGGTGGCAATGTAACAAGTGCCACATCGAGAAGGTCACCCTAAAAGGGAAGCCTTACAAAGACTTGAGTTCTCCAACTCTAGTAGCTAACTTTTGGAGTGTAGTTCTCCCAAGAGTTTATACTCGTTATAACTAACTCTACTATTTTCTCGGTTTTGGGATAGCAAGGTTACAAGAAAGGTATTTTTCTCTCCTAACCCAATACTATGTCCTCATTGGAGGACATAGATTTTCTTGGCTGCAAACCAATTGGATTTCCAATGGATTCGAATCTCAGCCTTAAGAGCACTGATGGCGAATCTTTATCTGATCATCCTCAATACAGGAGATTGGTGGACGGGCTTCTTTACTGAACACTATCACGGCCTGATGATTAGTCAATTTGTTTCTCAACCTTAGGACACCTCATTTGGATGCAGTTCATCATCTCCTTAAGTATTTCAAAGGGATTTCAAACCAAGGTCTTCTATTTCCATCCACCTCTGCCCTCAATATTGCTGCCTATGGGGGTGCTGGCTAGGCCGCATGCATAGATACGAGGTGACCTATGTCTGGCTTATGTATTTTCCGAGGAAATTTCCTCAGATTAAAAATGGTCACGTATCAAAAGCTGGATAAAAGTTAATAAAGGATCAAAACTAAAATGTCCAAAATTCGTGGAAATTGAAAAAATATTTTTAAGCCTATCTTCTTATCTAATCGGATTGCTGGTTTATTTGTGAACAACAGGAATTAGGAAAATATATGAAGCAAGGTTAGCTCATAAGCAATCTCTTGAAATTCTACGTGCTGCGTGTAGTGTAATTTCTACTTTAGATGAAGAAGAAATCCGAAAAAATAGAATACGTTTAGCGGTATTTATAGCAGCAGAACATGGGAATTCTGAATTCATAGTGGAAGCAATAAAGGCACACTTACCCCTTTTGTGGGCTGGAACTGAAGATAGGAAGAACTTATTCTTTGTGGCTGTTGAATTTCGCCAGGCAAAAGTTTTTAATCTTATTCACGGGCTTGTTGTGAATCATGCATTTTCAAACTTCTTAGACGATAATCGCAATTGTTTGCTACATATGGCGGGATTGCTGGCTCCACCAGCACAGCTTAATCATATCTCTGGGGCACTTTTACAGATGCAAAGGGAACTGCAATGGTTTAAGGTATATTATTTCGAAACCCTCTTAAAATGATATATATAATATATACTTTTTTTAACAGAATCTTTGGGTTTTATTCAATATTGGTTTCCTCAGCAAATGAGTCAGTTAAGCCTTTTAATTTGCGCTTGAACCTTATTCAAACCAGCTATTAAGAATAAAAAATCTTTTATAATAAATTTGCATCAAATTAAAGTTAAGAGGAATAAAAAGTACATTTCAATAGATTAACTTTTCAAAAACTTTATTTTGAAACTGGATCATTTTCCTTGAAGTGTTTGTTTAAAATTTTATAAGGTGAATACTATACAACTATTGTACAATGTACGTAATGTAGGTAAAAATGAAACATTTCAAGAGAAGAATTCTTGGTAAAATATTGCTTACAATTTCTTTTTGGCCATTGAACTTTTGTTAGTATATCCCCATGAGCTTATGTGAATATATTATTTTTCAGTCTACATTGTAAAATTTAATTATAATGATTTTTTTTTCAAGGCATACAATCTCAACATACCCAAAAAAAAAAAGAAAAAGAATTATTAGTATCTGTTATGAATATGCTAATCTATGCATAGATAAATAACAATGGCAATTCCCTGCCATGATTGATTTTGCCTAATCATTTACATTATTGTTGTTTTAATAATGTTATGTTGTTATGATAGTACAGCATAGTTAGCAAAAATTGTAATGAATTTTAACAAAAAAGAACAGTTAATTGATGGATTAAAATAGTATGATGAAGTAATAAGTGTGCTACATTATTCTGCCAAATGAATTTTATCCAAAGTTCTTGCTATCTTACTTTTTTTTTTTATGTTATTGACTTCTATATGTGCAGGAAGTAGAGAGTATCACGCTACCTATCTTGAAGGAAAGTTTAAACAATGAAAATATGACACCTAGATATTTGTTCACAAGTAGCCATAAGGATTTGGTAGAACGAGGTGAGAAATGGACCAAAGAAACAGCAAGTTCTTGCAGTGTTGTTGCAGCTCTTGTAGCTACTATCACTTTTGCTGCTGCTTTCACAGTTCCTGGTGGCAATGATCAAACCAAGGGTTACCCAATCTTCTTGCATGAAAAGCTATTTATGCTCTTTATAATATCAGATGCAGCATCACTTTTCTCTTCCACAACTTCACTACTCATGTTTTTGGGACTCCTCACTTCCCGCTATGCAGAGGATGATTTTCTCAAGTCATTACCTACAAGGCTGATCATAGGGCTTTCCACTATGTTTATCTCTCTAGCAACCATGATGATAGCCTTTTGTGCAGCGCTTCTCCTTATGCTTCAAAGCCAATTATGGATTGTTATTCCTGTGACCGTGCTTGCAAGTGTTCCAGTTACTTTATACATTTGGTTACAGCTTCCATTGCTTATTGAGATCTTTATGTCAACCTATGGACCAGGTATCTTTGATAGAAATATTAAGCCTTGGCTTTGAGTACATTAGTTAGATTATGGAATAATGCACTATAAATCACATATCAGAAGGAAGCATTTATTTGTTGGTGCGGTAAACAAATTAAGTGGACCCAGAAAGATGGTTAAGTGTGGCATTGAACTCTGAGTGCTTGTTTTATTTGTGAGCAATTTAATACAAAAATGGCTTTGTAATTGATCCTTATTAATTTTTTTTTGAATCTCCGTATTGAATCTTAACTTTGAATGTAGTTATCATTTGACTTCTCATTATGTTATTGTCCATGATTTCTGGTTTGATTTTTATTCTTTTAAATCATACTATTTTGATGATGTTTTTGAGAATATGTGGGTGACCATTTAATGTTGAAGATGTGTTATATACTTGTATGCCCACTACTACCTGTTAGTTTTTCTTCCCACAATAAGCAGCTAATGTATACAATATTTTACTCATAGCATTTTGCCAGAAGGTGTCTTGTCATTTGCTCAAAGTCAAGAATTGTGGGATGAAATTTTTACCCCTTTCTACAAAATCCGCCGAAGCTAGATCATATGATTAGGTGATGGATTTTTTAGGTGGTGCAATTAATGCAAAATATCACTTGGGACTCTAAATACTAAATAGAGCCAAGTTCCCCCGAGGAGGGCATCAAGCAAAAGCAAATATTTCTTGGCTTCTTGCAAGTGAGGGCTTATCGTGAGTGAGAGAAATATTTAGAGTATAAAATTTCAATAGGGTAGTAAATGATATATACTAGCTATTTTGGGTATATTCACTAGATCTCTATAATACTACAAATTATAGTAGAAAAGAATCTCACTAAAAAATGGTATATCATAATTATCTTTAAATATAGTAGAATATTTTTAGAATTTGTCTCATGATTTTTTTCTCATTATTCTAGAGGATTTTGCATGTTAAAATTTGATATGCATTTTCTTGATATATTTTGTTGGTGTGAATAGTAATGAATGGATCCCACTATAAAATATTATTAACATATTTTATTTTATCCGTTACTCTTCACATAAATTCTGTGTTTCTACTCATATTCATAAGGTGTTTAATACACTTGGGGTGTAGCCTAATATGATATCCCTAACACATTTATCATGTATATTTTATTAAAAATAGTATTAAATTGATTAATGTTAATATCTGTATCCAGATTGATAAATAGAGTGTAAAAAGATTACCAAAAAAAAAACAGTGTTCAACTTTTTGTTATAGAAATTAGAGTAAATATCTATTTTGGTCCTTGATAAAAATTTTAGGAGATAAATTAGTCCCTCAAGATTTAAAAGTCCATAATTAGTCCCTTACCATTCAAAAAATGGGACATATTAGTCCCTCCGTACAGAATCCGTACAGATCCATATTGCTAAAAAACTTGTACGGATTCTATACCGAGGGAGTAATATGTCCCATTTTTTGAATGGTAAAAGACTAATTGTGAATTTTCAAATTTTAAGAAACTAATTTGTCCCCTGAAATTTTTATTAGGGACCAAAATGGATATTTACTCTAGAAATTATTTATGATTCTTCAACTCCTCAAGCAAGTCATTAGAGCTTGCTTTTGCCTAGAAAAGGCATAGATTCGATTATGCGTCTGATAAGAATCCCATGAATAAGGGCTGCATCTGCATGGAAAAGGCACATTACATTCTCCTAATATATAGAAAAAAAATGATCACATTCTCCTACTAATGTGTCACCAAGTGATAATAATTGTAAGCATGAAGGAGATGAGTTTGAGAAGTTTGACAAGATGGTTTGTTTGATACATATTGGAAGGGGATGGTTAAGAAATAAAATTTGAAAGAAAAATGCATGATAAGAGAAGTTCAAAAGTTATACACAATCTCTCTTCTTCTTCTCTTATTTACAAGATATATACGCACTCTCTTTATGTAGGCCTGGCATGAAAGACAACTTATGGCCGCTACTATTTTCTTGATAGTAATTAAAAGTGGGTCACGTTTACAATGCTCCATTTAATAAATTGGACATTGATGTATCAGGTTTTTTTACTGGTGAACCATTGGTTACAATTTTTTTGACAATGTGTAAAGATAAAATAACCCAACATCTAAACACGCAACGATTACTTGCATTTGAAACTTATCACATGCCCAAAAAATACCACATCAGCAATATCTTATATCTGACAATCAATAATTACTAATTTTTATTTATTTTAATAATATAATATTAATCTTTTATTAATATTACTACATCAAATTAAAAATAGCTACAAAAATTAATTTTACGCTTTAAGTAATTACATACAAATTACAAAATTACAAACTAGTTATTACCAATTATTAATTAATTACTTTTTCTTAACTCCACATTCATTATTATTAATTATTATCCACCAACAATTCTCATTTTTATTTTTATAAAATATACATATATGACTCTATTAGGTCACAGTATATATACGGTAAAGTTTATAATGGAGTGGATATAGATTTTACATATACAATATAGATAGTTAAACATATACTATGAAAATAAGATAACTACTAATTTAATATTTATACATTACTATTCAACATTTAATTGAAATTTTGATAATTATTAATTATTACTTTTTAAAAGTAAATGTTATTATACATATTACATACATATATTATATAATACATCATATCATATAGAATAAGTTATATATAATCATTTCTTATATTATTTAATATAATTTACACTAATTTATTATATTATATATTGTATCTTACATATAACAAATATATTTAATTAATTTGCAAGTTTCTATAGTTTGAATCAATTTTTAATTAAATTTTTATAATTTAAAAATTTTTAATCAAGTCTCTATATTACATAAATTTTCATAATCAAGTCTCTGAAACAATTAATCGTTACAAAATTTTCTATTAAATTGAATAAATTTTTACGTTTGACCTTATAAAATTGGGTGCGAAACTATTGAACTAAATGAAATTTTAAAAAAAATTGTAATATTAAGTTACTCCAAAGACTTAATCACAAAAATTTATCCAATATAGGGACTTAATTAAATACTTTTAAACTATAGAAATTTAACTAAAAATTTGATTAAATTATAGGGACCTACTAATTAATTAAACCTAACATATACTATATAATATTTTTTACGACACATATTTATATAGTTATACATACAAATTCAATTTTTTCATTCAATATATAACTAATACATTTCACATATATATATATATATATATATATATATATATATATATATATATATATATATATATATATATATAATTTTTAAAACTTTGTTCCTTGTTTATAACGAAACACTAATTTTACCATCCATTTTATTATGGTTTTTAAAGCTGTTTTTATTTTATTAAAAATGGTTTAGGATTTAGGGTAGCTTCACCTATGATTTATTAAAAATTTTCTCTGCTTATCCTTATATATTAATTAAAATCTTATACAATTATACTATTCTATGTAATTTTAAAATTTGCTTTGGCAGTGTTCTTTGAGGGAGTTCAGCTTATAAAAAGTAGAAGATAATTTATTCAATTTAATAAATAAAAAGGCTATGGTGCTATTGTTTCTAGTTTTTAAAAGTTAAAAATGTTATTGAGAACACCTCATGTAGTGCTTTTTAGGATTGAGTTATGCTATCTAAAATTTAAAATATTAATATAACTTTACTCTTTTTAATAATAATAAAACTAGAAATTACTCTTTTTAATATTTTTATTCATTATAATTATTTTAAATTTTAATAACAACTTTATAATATATTCACTTAATACTATTTTTATGACTTCTTATTACTGAAAATAGTTTTTATATTATTTTATTAAATAATATTATTATAATTTTTTAAGAATAATTTTTAAAGAATCCAAAGAATTAAACAACTCTAAAAAAATCAAAGCATTACCATATCAAATCTAAATCAAATAAATTAAGTTTATTTTATATTTACGGTGAAATTAATTAACTCGACTCATTATATTATATTTTTAGTTAAATAAATCAACTCATTATACTGCACGTGACTTGGCAAGAAAGAGAGAGAGAGAGAGAGAGATGACTACACCTTTGTGGACTTTTCAACGACGTCTATACAGTACAACAAAAATAGTGTGCCGTGAATGCTTCAACAAAACTGGCTTCATATCTATGGACAAGGAGTTTGTCCTTTTAAGTCATTTTAAATATTGCCATTTTTTATTTATTGAATAATTTACCAGTTCACCTCCTGTATATGCATAGTCTCGTACTATTTGGTACTATGTAAGAATTGTCTCATCCAATCTCAATCATTATCTTTTTTTTATTCATATCTGAATGGTTTGTAAAAACTGGTACAGCATTTTACCAAGATTAGGCCTAGATCATTGCAATCGTTACCATTAAAGTGTACAGCAGCTAGACACAATGATTGATATAGTGATACATGTAAGAATCAACCCTCTTCCTCTCTCACTCTGACTCCCTGAGTGTGTGCGCGCGCGCCTCAAAATTTTTTTTGCTCATTATATTGACAGATGATTTGACCAAAATTATATAAGTACAATTTCATCTACCCGAATCAAAAGGACATACATAAATATGATGTGAACTCAAACATTTTCCTCAATCTGATATGTAAGTGATATTAACTGGTTAATTTGTCCTTAATAATGTTGGTTACTTGACTTAGTCCAATTTTGAACATTTTCCCCTTTTTTGAATAGTTATCAACATTATTTGTTGCAAAAATAATGAACATAAACTAATAGAAAAGATAAGCAAGTACCATTTTTATATCCTTTTAATAAATTTCATTTGACTGGAATCAAAATGATCCGGAAAATCAGGAATGGGAAAGATGTCAGGATAAATGAAGATGAAAATAGATAGAAACTTGAGATGACTCTCATTCCACCATAGTTTGTTTACGTATAGTTTTTTATTTTTGGCTTAAATAAGTTTTCATTTCTTGAAAATATAGTGAATTCTAATTTTGGTTTCTATAAAATTTTTAATTTGATTTTGATCCAATTTTTTAAAAATATTCAATTTTGGTCTATATAAGTATTTAAAAATATGCATTTAGTACTCATAAATATTAAAAATTTTATTTTTGGTCCTTTATAACTACTGTAAGAATGTTTTTTGGTTCTTATAAATATTACCACTTAATAACTGGACTAACACAACAAGGACTAAAACTAAACATTTTAAAAAAAATTTGGATCAAAACCAAACTAAAAATTTTATAAGGACGAAAACCAAAATTTACTATAATTATGGGGACAAAAAACGAATTTAACTCTTTATTTTTTGGTTTAATTATTCGATTAGTCCCTATAATTTTACTCAATTTTCAATTAGGTTCTTATAATTTAATTTATAATTAGGTTTCTATATTAAACAAAATTTTGTAATCAAGTATCTAATATTAACAATTATCACAAAAATTTTCTGGGCAATGCTATAGTGTACTTAATGAAGTTTAGTACACTATATATCTTATTGATTTAAACCATTCAATATATAGAAAACAAAAATCCATGGAAAATCCATGCCTAAAAATAGTGTAAAGTATCAATACACCCACTTAGTGTAGTGTAATCTAGATGCACTATCACAACCTCCTTAATCCCTTCACCATCACCATCACCATCCCTCCACTGTTCCTCCTCCTTCTCAACCCCTCTTCCTCCTCAACCCATGAAAACCTCCACCAAGTTCTTCCTTTCAACATACCCACAAACCCAAACAATATGCAAAACAATATTCAAACCACAAAGCATCATGCTCAAAGGAGAGGTGGGAGGTGTGGTGGTTAAATCTTCATAGCATGGTGGTGCTGCGATCTAATGGTGGTGGTTTTGTAGGTTTGGTGCAATGGCGAAGATGCAAGGCAAACAAGAGGTGGTGCAGGGTGGGGGACGCGATGATGGTGTCGTCACAGATGATGGCCTTGGGGTTTGGTTTTGGTGCTGCCATTATTCTGTTTGTATATTTGGGTTGTAGATTATCGGTTTTAAGGGGCTTGGGTTGGTTTGTAGTTGCTATTGTTCTATGTTTGTGTGGTGCAGGTTGTTTGCTTTTGAGTTTGAGGAGTATGAGATTTCATGGAGGAAATGGTATTTTTCTCATGAAGGGGGAAGGTGGGCGATGGGGAGAAAAGGGTGAAGATGGAGATGGATTAGAAGGAATATTCTTAGAATATTTTGTTTAATTTCAAAATTTTTGTAATAGTTGTAAACTTCAGTGATTTGATTACAAAACTTTGTTTAATATAGGAATCTAATTATAAATTTTTAAATTATATAGATTTAATAGAAAATTAAGTGAAATTATAGGATTAGTAAAATAATTAAATTTTATTTTTTCTTTTCACCTTTTCACTGTTTTATTGTTGCAGCTTTTCTTGCCTGGCATCAGTCCGAGCGATTTGTCTAGGTCTACTGTATATGTGCTTTGCACAATTTCATATATAATCAGGGAGCATTTTCTGCATTTCTGTTGCTTATGTGGTGAGATTTGTTCTTAAATAACTTGAATATAAACCAAAAAAAAAAAAAAGTAAAGAATTTTATGTACACTTTTATACTTCCTCTCCCGGGCAGATGTTGCCAGTGAAAGCAAAAGGACAGCCGCATGTAGTTGGATTACTGGTCTGTTTTCTGCTTCACATGTTCTAGGGAATGTGCTGGCTCGATTTCTTCCTGAAAAGTACATATTTATGGTATGTTTGTGTAGTGAGTTCTGTATGGATGTTTAGATAATATTTTGATTTTTTTAATACTTTCTATTGGTAATGAATCTTATTTTCGGTTCACTGATTTTAGGTTTCAATAATACTCTTGATCTTTTGTCTTCTTTATATGCAATTCTTCCATGTTGAAATGGTGATAGTGGCTCGAAAAAAGAATTAAGAGTCAGGTTGCTTTGCCAAAGTTGTTGATGTTCTCCATCAGAGATGCTAATCTATGAGAAAAGCTGTGAAAATATTAATTTTCAGGTTACTTGTCATTTTCGGATGTTAAGAATTATTACCTTTACACTTAATTTTCAGTATAATTCTTTTTTGATAATTTTCTGTTGTGAAATATAATGTGTGCAAGAGTCCTAAATCGTCTATTAAGCTTGACTCATACGTCAAAATCATCTGTTAAGAATCAGCATTACAAACCATCTGAAATTATTGGCTACTATTTTTGGATGTAATGATGTATGTTCATGAATATAGTATTTTCATTTTCTATCTGTAGAGTTGTTTTGGGTAGTTTAGAGTAGCATGTTGGTAATCTCATACAGAAACAACAGATTTATGATTAAAATAACTTTACTTCTTTCTTATGGTTTGTACTTGACAGCCTGATAATTTTCGGTGCAGTACTATTTGAAAGCTGTTTAATTTTGGTTTTAACAAAAATCAGTTCTTTGAACACCTGATGATGGTGGGAAATGGTTCAATCTTTTCTCGGGTATAGCATTCGTAAGTTCGCTTGTAATTATATGTAATTTATAAATAAAGAAGCTAGTCAGTTTTATGATTATTCGTTCCCAGGAAAAATGTGTATAACATTATTTTCTTTTAGTTAATCTTGGAGGCTCAAAAGTAAGTAGATTGGAGGAATCCTCTTGAAACTTGTACTAATCTTTCTTAATAATTTGCCCATTTGAAGTTCCATTTTCTACTAGCAACTTGCATTTGTGACAGCGAGACAGCTTGCCAAAGCTGTAAGGTTTTAGAAGGAAAAATTAACCCGCAGTGTGGCTGAGGATGCAAACTTTTTGTTTATACATATCACTTGTCTAAAATTGTTTATAAGTTAGCATATTTGGTCCAACTTGTATGATGTGATGATTATGGATACGTTCGATTTTTGGTGGGAGTACTTATCCTCAGTTGGCTTGCAGATGTTGCTACTTCCAATACTCAATCCATTTGTTGGAGAGAAGGTGATACTCTGCTCTGCCGTGCTTGCATCAATAGCATATGTAAGTTATCTTGGATTCTTTATTTCTCCCTCACTTCCCCAAGATACCTTATGCTATTCTCATACTCTATTTACGTGTAGGCATGGCTTTATGGATTAGCATGGGCACCCTGGGTACATAAACTTGTTGAATTCCTGTATGTAGTTCTAATTTCAATGTTTTTATAACTCTTGTACTTACTGCTTTATAAACTGTATGCACAGTGAGCTTTTCAAATCACATGAATCCTAAGATTGTGTCAATGTACTTGTTGCCATGTCATTATACAAAATTTACAGTGCATATACGGCTTGCTGAAAATTATACAATCTACATTTCTGTTTTGTTAGTAATTACGTTTATTGCACCGATGTAGGTACCATACTTGAGTGCCTCTTTTGGCATCATCTATATCCTTATGAAACCTTCTGTAAGTACTAGATGAATTTTCCTCAAATGTGATAAAAGCATTTTACCCAATTTTATAGAGCCATCAACTTGAGGTTCTGATATTGCTCTTAATTTCTTGTTATGCAGACTTATGCTATTATTTCAAAAGCATCAAGCTCGACCAATCTGTTTTTCTGTCCAATTTTTATGAATCAGATCAATATATAAATATTTCATAAAAAAAACAATGCAAGCAAGAAATGCAACTTGCCTCAAAACATTGTATAGATTGCAAAGAAGAAGTTGTACAAACAACATTATCCCTGATAAGTACATATTTGGTACTATTTTTGTCCCTTATGTTTAGTATTTTCATTTGTCCTTAATGCCTAGTTATGTGCTATTTTGTGTGTTTGGTACTTGTGCTTCAACTTGTAAGTTAATTGCAAAATAACACATGAACATGCCTTTTATTGAATCTTTGATGCTTTAATCTTTATTCATAGCTATAGACATCTAATAATATTGTTTATAACTTGTAGGAACCAAGCTTAAGAGGCTAGAAGGCATGAAAAGAGAAAAAGGGATGGAAATTACAACTTTGACAGCATAAGCATCTAGTGCCTGAGTGCCTTCTATGAATTGAAAATTAGTGTCCCACCGCCTAGGTGGTGGATTCTAGGAGCTTAGGTGCTGCCGTAAGAAAGCAAAATTCAAGTAACGCATTTTTACACATTTTTGACCCCTAGGACTCATTGTGGCAAGTCTCGGACCTGAATTTACCCTTATTTATTCACACTTTAGCTGATGGACAATCATCTAGGTTTTATTTTAGAATTTTTACACTTTCTTTCTCTAAAAACAGGATTACTCTCTCTAGTTCGTAGGCTCTTCTTCTTCCTTTCTTCTTCATAAACCGTCAAATTATAAGGTTATTTCAAGTTCTTGAATTGGAGTTGTGTTTATTGTCCAAAGGCTATAGAAAAGTAATTTCTTAGCAAGGAGTTTCTGAGAGCAACGGGTTGTAAGCATAAAACTCTATTTTTAATTATTTAAGCTTTGATATGTTTCTTTTCAATTCCTAGTTTTCTCCCCTGATTGTTGTTAACGTTGAATGGTATTGATGTGTTGATTTCTAATTTTTATTTTTTTGTTTATTTATTTTTCTGCATTTATTTTAATTATTTGATTTGATTTGATTTTGTTTTGATTTTTATTTTATTTTGTCGAGTGATCTTTGCTTGCATTTTGATTTTTAATTTTGTTTCTTTTTAGGTTGTTGCATTTTTTTATTTATTTTCAAAAAAGAATTCAGATTTAATTTATTTGCATTTTAAAATATTTTTTGGTTGTGTTTTGCATTTTTGTACTTCTTGTTGTGTATGACTTGGTTCTTACTCGACCCAAACTTAGCTCCCTTTGATCTTGAGATTGAAAGAACCTTAAGGCATATGAGGTAGGCTAAGCGAAGGTTGTTTGAGGCCAATGAGTACTCAGAGGCCCTCTTATTTCCTGTTAATTCTATTATTAATAATTCTAATTCTTTGTCTGAGCGTTCTGACTCCTTTATTAGTGTTTCAGAGATTATGGCTAATCCTGACAAAACTCTTAAGAGCTTGCTACTCCTAACATGGCTTATTAGCCTTTGGACATTGCTTATCCGCAATTGGAGGTAGATTTTAAGTAGAAGTATGGACTTATTCATCTCTTGCGCAAGTTCCAGCCTTGTAGGAGAAGACTCACAGAAGCATCTGAAGGAATTTCATATTGTATGGTCCACCATGAAGCCGCAAGACATGGATGAGGATCAGATCAAACTTCAGGCATTCCCTTTCTCTCTTGAAGGTGCCACGAAGGACTGGCTATACTACTTCCACTTTGGAGTTGTCACCTGTTGCGTCTATTTGAAGAGGCTCTTTATTGAGAAGTTCTTTCCCACCTTTTGTGCTACAGCCATCAGGAAAGACATATGTAAGATACGTCAGTTGCAGGGTGATATGCTCTATGAATACTGAGAGCATTTCAAGAAACTCTATGCTAGCTATCCTTATCACCAAATACTGAAGCAGCTCCTCATTCAATATTTCTATGAGGAGTTGATTCCAATGGATCGAGTATATAGATGCCGCTAGTGGAGGTGCTCTAGTAAATAAGAAACCAACTACAGCCAAAAACTCGATTATTAAGATAGCAGAGAATTCCCAGCATTTTGGTTCTAAGGCTATCACTGGGACCAAAGTTGGTACAGAGGTTTCTCACACTGACTCCCATCAACTTGAACAGAAGATAAATGAAGCAGCACAAGATGAAATAGTTTACTTTGGGCCAGAGGGCCATGTCTACTCTTCCTCCAGACCTAGCCAAGGTGTGTGGTATATGTTCTTATCATACTCACTTTACTGATGCTTGTCCTTAGCTTCAAGAGGACCCTATAGCAGCAGCTACTAATGTGCTCCCTGGTAAGCCTCAGTTTTAGTAGAGGTATGACCCTTTCAGCAGTACCTATAATTTTGGCTAAAAGGAAAGATCATCCCAATATAAGATAGCATAACTATTCATAGCAATCTTTCTAGCAGACTCAATAGAAATATCAGCTGTTGTATTAGAGATAGTCGGCACCCCCTTTTTAGCAGGTTGCCTAGCAATCCATCCCACTTATATATCAGCCACCAACACTCCCATCCCTTTATGCTACTTCTGAGCATCCTTGGCAAGACATGATGAAACTTGTAATAAACCAGGGAAAAGCTCTTCAGGAGCTCTATACTAAGGTGAATTAGATGAAATCCTCACAGAGCCAACCTCAAAGTTCCCCCTAAATCCCCTCTCAAAGAGCTCCTAACTTGAACGAGAATGTCAGTGCTGTCACTTTAAGGTTTGGGATGACTATCTTAGGTGCAGTGCCAAGTTCTAAGTAGAGTAATGATACATCTTAGCAGAGTATAAAGCATTATAGAGATATAGTTGGATAGAATTATGAATCAGTTACCTCACAGCTAAGAGCAATGATAAAGAAAAGAAGCTAGCTAATCCTAATCTGAGATCGATCCCTCTCCCATTCCCATAGAGAGCCTCTCCAACTAAGTGGATTGAGGAAGTTGACAAAGAGCTTCTTGACACCTTCAGGAAGGTGGAGGTGAATATACCTCTATTAGATGCCATCAAGCATATCCCGAAGCATGCTAAATTTTTGAAGGAACTTTGCATGAATAAGAGGTGCTTGAAAGGTAATAAGTGGATCAGTATGGAGAGAAATATTTCTGCTATGATACAACCTATGGCCAAGAAATGTCGGGATTCGGAAACATTCACTATCCATTGCGTTATTGGCCAGAACCATTTTGAGAATGCCATGCTTGACTTGGGAGCTTCGATCAATGTCGTACCTATGTCTATCTTTAGCTCCCTCGGGCTCGATCCCTTGAGGCCCACAAGCATTGTAATTCAGTTGGCGAACAGGAGCAATGCTTATCCAGTTAGGGTGATAGAGGATGTCTTAGTCAAGGTGCAAGAGTTAATCTTTCCTGCAAATTTCTATATTCTTGAGATGGAAACAGACACACCTAGTAGCTTAGTTCCTCTTATTCTAGGGAGGCCAATCTTGAGGACAGCCCGAACCAAGATTGATATTCATGCTAGGACACTTTCTATGGAGTTTGGAGATAGCATGGTTCATTTTAGTATTTTTGATGCTATGAAGCATCCTATGGAAAAGCACTCAGTCTTCCATATTGATATCATTGATGATCTTACTGCTAAGGTTTTTGATGATTTCCACGGGTAGAATTCTGGGACACTTGCTTTTTGCAAAGCTCAGCTACTACGTCTAATGACCTGGAGTTCCTTGAGACTAACTTGAGCCAGCAACTTGCTTAGTTAGCTGAAATTCTACAAGAGGATGACTATGAGACCCTTGATATTGAGGAGGTGAATCGGATGATAGAGTTGTTCACTGCAAAAGTTGCTTCTGGTTCTCTACCTCATCCATCTACCATTCAGCCTCCACAGCTAGAGCTCATGCCTTCACCTAACCATCTGAAGTATGCTTACTTGGGTGATAATGAATAGTTACCATTTATAGTAGCCAATGGCCTTTCTAATGAGCATGAGCAAAGATTATTACAGGTGCTGAGAGAGCACAAGAGAGCCATTGGTTGGATAGTAGCAAATATCTCAAGTATTGGCCCTTCCACTTGTATTCATAGGATCTTTCTAAAAGAAGGAGCTAAACCTATGAGACAATTGCAAAGGAGGCTCAACCTATTGATTCTAGATGTTATGACGAAGGAGGTGACCAGATTATTGTAGGTTAGCATCATTTATCCTATATCAGATATTGAGTGGGTGAGTCCGGTACAAGCTGCCTAGAAGAAGTCGGGAATCACAGTGGTGAAGAATGAGTTGGTGCCTACATAGGTTCAAAATAGTTGGCACATTTGCTTTGATTACAGGTGCCTGAACCAAGCAATCAGGAAGGACCATTATCCCCTGCCCTTCATTAATCAGATGTTGGAGAGATTGGTATGGAAGTCACATTTCTATTTTCTGGATGGATATATGGGATACTTCTAGATCCATATTGCCTTAGAAGACTAGGCAAAACCATCTTCACTTGCTCCTTCGGTATATATGCCTACAAGCAGATGCCATTTGGCCTATGCAATGCACCTGCCACCTTTCAGCAATGTATGATAGGTATCTTTTTTGACTTGCTGGAGTAGTGTATGGAGGTATTTATAGACAATTTTATTGTCTATCATTTTTCTTTTGAATCCTATTTAGATAGTCTTGCAAGAGTCTTACATCATTGCATTGAGGCTAACCTTGTATTAAATTTTGAAAAATGTTATTTTATGGTTGAATAAGGTATAGTCTTAGGCCACATAGTCTCTATCAAGGTCATTGCTGTTGATCCTGCTAAGATAGATATTATTGCCTCTTTGCCTTACCCTACATGCATGCGAGAGATTTGCCCTTTTTTAGGCCATGTAGGTTTTTACAAGAGGTTTATAAAGGATTTCAGTAAGATTGCCCTTCCATAGTCCACTTTGCTATAGAAGGATATGGAGTTTGCTTTTGATGATAGGTGCTGAGTTTCATTTGATTAGTTGAAGAAAGCCTTAACCACTGCACTTGTCATACAACATCAGAATGGACACACAACTTTGAGTTGATGTATGACACATCCAACTATGCTGTGGGAGCCATTCTAGCTCAGAAAGTGGGTAAGGTCTCTCATGTCATATATTATGCATATAGGACTTCGGATGCCACACAGTTCAATTACACCACTACGGAGAAGGAGCTTTTGGCAATTGTATTTGCATTAGATGAGTTGAGATCCTATTTGCTTAGCTCCAAAATGGTTATATATTCAAACCATGTGGCTTTGAAGTACCTTTTGAAAAAGCCTGAGGCCAATTCTCGGTTGATTAGATGGATGTTCTTATTGCAAGAATTTGACATAGAGATTAAGGATAAGAATGGGGCAGAAAATTTAGTTGTTAACCCTTTGAGTAGGAATGAGCATCCTACCTCTGACCTTTTCCTTATATGTGATATTTTCCTGATGAATGCTTATTGAGTTTGCATGGTGTTAGTCCTTGGTTTGCTAAACTAGCTAATTACTTGGTGACTAGGGTTATGCCTACACACATTTCTAAAGCACAGGGAGTAAGCTGAAAAGCGAGTCCAAGCATTATGTGTAGGATGACCCTTATTTGTGGAAATTTTATAGTGACAAAGTGATTAGGAGATGTGTGCCTAATTATAAGTTTGAGTTTATTCTTCGCTTTTCCATTTCTTTGCATGTGGGGGAGACTTTGGTCCCCAGCGCAAAGCTAAGAAGATCTTAGATTCTGGATTTTATTGGCCTACCATGTTTAGAAATGCATGAGTTTTGTCAATCTTGTGAATCATGCCAAAGAAATGAGATACCCCAGAACCCCATATTGTTTTGTGACATTTTTTATGTTTGGGGCATTGATTTCAAGGGTCCTTTTTTAGCCTCATTTGGTTATCTTTATATTTTACTTGTTGTTGATTATGTATCTTAATGGGTGGAGACTAAGGCTATTTGGACTGACAATTCCAAATTTGTTGTAGTTTTTGTCAGGTCTAATATTTTCTACAAGTTTGGAATGTCGTGGACCTATGAAGTATTTAATAGAAATATGATATTGATTCGATACGATATCGATACGGAGATTTGTTAGGATTTTATATTTTTAAGATACGATACGTTATATATATAAAATAATTTTGTATATATTATTAATATAAAATATTTTATATTGTTAATTAATCATGTAATATTTCACATATCATTTTTGAGATAATTATAGTAAAGAATCAAATACTATATAAACTCTTATACCAATAATATAATAAAATTATATTTGTATACTAATAATTATAATATGTAAATATTAGATATCAAAGTATTAATATTAAATAGTAAAATTATTCTCTTGCACCATATGTAGTGCCTAACTCCTTATAACAATAATTATTATAATTGTAATTATAATTATAATTATAATAATTGCAAAGCCCAAATACGTTTGCTTTCTTATTTTTCTAAGGGCCTGTTTGGTATGCCTAATAGTATAAGGCTTAATAGGATAAGAGCTGATAGTATAAGGGCTGATAGGATAATGCCTGATAAAAATTTAATACGATGTAGTATTTGGTATGTCATTGTATAAGATATTGTATTATATAAAATATAACCAAAAGAAGAGATTATAATAAATATAATTTTTAAATAGTTATCATAATTATTTTAGTTCTATTTTATTATATATAAAAATAATTTTATATTAAAAATTATTTATTTATTTATTTATAATATTTTTTTATAAATATAAAAAATATGAGAGAGAGAGAGAGTGTGTGTGTGTGTAAAATAGAGATGGAGTTTTTATATATCAAAATCTAAATAGGCTCACTATCACATTCTTATATTTGGTTGTATTTTTTATTATATATAATTAAATTTATATTAAATATTATTATTTATATATTTTAATAATAAATTTTTATTCTTATATTTTTATTTTAGTTTGAATAATTATTTTACAATTTTTTTAAAAAATATTTTATTTATTATTAAATAATATTATTTTTATTTTTATATTTTTATTTTTTATTATTTAGTTAATAATTAATTTTTTAATAAAATATATTAAAAAATAAAAAAAGTGAAAGAACCCTTATACATTAAAAGCTAATAGGCCTAATACGGCCTCTCTAGACCGTATTAAGTTATCCATCATTATAACGTATAAGGGAGGTTTGATGGATAAGATTATACAATACGTTGATCAGACAAACAAATCTGGATAAGATCATAACGTATTGTATAACCTTATCCTATCATGCCTAATACGGCATGCCAAACACCCCCCAAACAAAAAAAAAAAACACAAAAAATGAGGTAATATCTCTCATCATCATCTTCTTCTTCATTTCCTTCCACATGTTTCACTGTAAAAAAGTAGAACAACAATGGCGAAACAAATTTAAATAGTATCATCAAATCCAAAACATAATGACAAATTTGGAAGAAAGAAGTTTACTGCTAGCTTAAAGAACATTAACAAATGGAGTTTCACCAAATCTGAAAAGGGGGAAAAAAGCTAAATAATAAGAATGAATTCGTAAATTTATATCTTCCTTATTCAAGTTTCAATTCCTGAACATCCAATTTATCTGCATCATAAGGTGTATTCAATCGTCCACCATCTCCATTCAGTGTTTGAATCATATCTGAGCTTGTCTCAATAGTATCCTTACAAATTAAATTGCATTTCCACAAACCCAAAAAATAAAATACGGGAGTAGGAAGGATTTTGGTTTGTTGTGTCCAATACACATCTTGGAAATGGGAAGGCAGATGAGACTGTGGTATCTATATATGCTTCGTAGCTGTGGACTATTATTAATGATTAGGGGTCCTATTTCTGCAACTGGAAAATGGAAGCCTTGCCCAAGAAATATGGGGTTATTCATAGGGTCTCCACTCCCTACCATCCCTAAACAAAAGGGCAAGCTGAAGTAGATTCTAGAGAAGATTATCAAACCCAACCGAAAATATTAGAGTACCCGGCTTGAAGACGCTCTTTGGGCATATAGGACTACCTACAAGACACCTATTAGAATGAGTCCTTATAGGATTGCCTTTGGCAAGACATGTCATCTTCCTGTAGAGATAGGGCATTGAGCACACTGGGCGGTGAAGCAATGTAACTTGGACCTCATGCAAGCTGGTACTAAGAGAAAGTTGTAGTTGCAAGAATTAGAAGAGATGAGGTTAAAGGCCAATGAGAGCTCAAAACTATACAAGGAGAAGATAAAGGCCTTCCATGATCGCATGATCTCCTGGAAGCCAACAAGTGCTTCTGTTTAAGTCCTAGCTCAAACTAATGCTGGGCAAGCTGAGATCTATCAGGGAGTGCCGATATATGATAGCATGGTTGTATCCCCATGGAGCTGTGGAGTTAGAGGATCTGATGACCAAGATGATTTTCAAGGACAATGGACATTGACTAAAGCCATTCCATGAGGAGCTAAGAGACCATGGTCTTATCAGTGAGGTTGTGTTGGTGGAAGCTAATTACCCACCATAAGGGAATTTCTTATCCCTACTCTCCTTTTAAATTTCTGCATTTTGTTTTTTTGTCTTAGGATTGTTAGTTTTTACTTTTTAGAAGTAGTTTTTCTTTGTCTTAGGTCTTTATTTCCATTGAGTATTATGAGATTGCTTGCTTTAGACATTGAGCTAGGTTTAGAGAGTTCCAACATGCTAGACCATTTTTCTATTTCACATGTTTTCATACTTGGTGGTTTGATTTTCATTTTGCTTGATTAAAGTATATGGACAATTTACCTTGTGAGCTTTTGAGCCTTTTGATGAATGGCTACATTGCATACCATTCCTTCCCTTCTTCAGTGTGATTTCCCTCTTTGGTTGCATGCTCTAGAACTTGCTTGAATCTTATTTGAAGGTTTTCATTCACTTGCATGCATAAACATAATAGAGGTACTTTTGTTATTTTTCAGCCCATTAGCCATACAGCCAGCCTTGTATTCTTTCCCTTATTTTAGTCCCCTTGAGCCTTTATGCCTATTCTTTGTCTTAGCACATTACAAGCCAACAGTGAAAAACCATTAATTCACCTAGCTTTAGGGACTAGGAAAGCTTTGGTTAGTCTTTGATATGTGCTTGAGCATAAGTGTAGGGCAGGATGTGAAAGTTGGAAAGTGAAAAGAGATTCCAGAGGAAAGTGTGGTAATAAAAAAATAATAATAATAATTCAAAAAAAAAGAAAAATACTGTTCTTAAATAAAATTTTTGGGGAATCTCGGTTAAACTAAAGTGAATTGAGAGCTCTTGAGCAGAAACTCTGGATTGGATTAAAAAAGGTCTTTATAATTGTGTTCTTGCACATATCCCTCTGCTTTCTTAGACTTTTAGGCTTTTACCTTGTATATCCTTGCATTTTTTCCTTCCCTTTACCTTGGCCTCATTGCAACCATGAATAAAGCCCTTTTGATTTGTGTGTGCATGTGCTTGTTGTGTGGAAAACAAGATGAAAAGCAAGCCTATGGTAATGAACTTTCTTAGAGGTGATTTGAGTGGTATTCACATATCTTATGCACTTTGAAGGTCATGAGTGATATACATTGTCCTTGTGAGGTCCAGTATACTTGAACCATACTCTATGAGATGATTTATTCTTTGTTTATTCTTTCCACAGGTTGTGTCTTGCTTGTTAAGAACTTCTGAGCTTTTACATGCTTTTTACTTATATGCCTGCACTCCTCAAAAATCTTTTGGAAATTATGAGTCTTAGGTTTGAGTTTGGTTAGGACTTGTTAATTTGATCTTTTGGTTGATCCCCTTGGATTTTGCATGAAGATATACAAAAAGCTAAGTGTGGGGAAATTTCATAAGTACATTTTTTTTTTACTAATTTTGTCCTTTATGTTTAGTATTTTTATTTGTCCTTAATGCTTAGTTGTGTGCTATTTTGTGTGTTTGGTACTTGTGCTTCAATTCTTAAGTTAATTACAAAACAACAACATAAACATGCCTTTTATTGAATCTTTAACACTTTAATCTTTAACACTTTAATCTTTATTCCTAGCTATAGACCTCTAAAATTATTGTTTATAATTTGTAGGTACCAAGCTTGGGAGGCTGGAAGGCATGAAAAGGGAAAAAAAGGACGAAAATTACAAATTTGACAGCATAAGTAGCGCCTAGCTGCTAGCATCTAGCACCTGAGCACCTTTTGTGAATTCAAGATCAACATCCTACCTTGTAGGTGGTGGATTCGGGGCACTTAGGCACTGGTGTCAGACAGCAAAACTCAAGTAATACGTTTCTACGCATTTTTTACCCCTAAGGCCTGTTTTGGCAAGTCTTGGACCTAAATTTACACCTATTTATTCACACTTTAGTTGATGGGCAATCATCTAGGTTTTATTTTAGAATTTTTACACTTTCTTTCTCTAAGAATAAGATTACTCTCTCTCTCTAGATCTTAGGTTCTTCTTCTTCCTTTTTTCTCCATAAATCATTAGATTGTAAGGCTATTTCAAGTTCCTGAATTGGAGTTGTGTTTATCATCCGATGGCTATGGAGAAGTAATGTTTTAGCTAGCTCAAGGAGTTTCTGAGAATTGACAAGTTGTAAGCATGAAATTTTGTTTTTAATTATTTAAGCTTTGGTGTGTTTCTTTTCAATTTCTTGTTTTCTCCCTTGATTGTTGTTAATGTTGAATGGTATTGATGCATTGATTTCAATTAAGAAAACCATTTAGGTGTCATTAATTGACTGATTTATAACATTCAAATTGGTTAAGGGATTGGAAATTGGGTAAAGGGTCTTGCTCATGGTTAAGTAATTGACTTTTAAACTAACATAAATCTATTGGGGGTTAAGGTCCTAACTTGTCTAATTCATTGTATGTTAGTCATATGCCTAGAGGTCTCTAGGAGAATTATAGAGGCTGTTTGAAAGGTCTTTCAAATTAATCTTAATTAACTGCAAATCGATTGATTGTCTTATGTATGTTTATGATTGCTTATGTTTGTGCTTGACGAACTTCTTGGGTTAGTGCCTTTAGTTGTTTGCTTTTATTTAGTTTAATTTTATTGCATTCAACAACAAAAACCCTTTTCACTTAATCGATTAACACTTGTGTCCATGGGAGAATGACTTGAGCTGCACTCTATGTTGCTCTTTTTTTACACACTCGATTTTATTTCTAATTTGGGCGAACTCAACACTTTTACCAATTCCCACCAACATACAATTCACAAAATATTT
The DNA here is from genome assembly GCA_031439585.1 of Pterocarpus macrocarpus. NCBI lineage: Eukaryota > Viridiplantae > Streptophyta > Magnoliopsida > Fabales > Fabaceae > Pterocarpus > Pterocarpus macrocarpus. Next base: position 52,782,049 of record CM062516.1, on the reverse strand, counting down.
GTCATTAATATGCCATCTCCTACACAAATCTCTAACAACCTCATTGGATTGATAACTAGTGATGGCCATATGCTTGTATTTAATGCCGTAGCGGACTGTAGAAATAGTCTCAGCTTCAATAAGAGTAATAGTGTTGTAGCATCTACTATTCCTTTTTAGCCAAATGCTATAGATCAAACTTTTGCAAGCCAAGAGAGATTCTTGTATAAATACAAATATAACACCTCATATTCAGTACACTCACCATAAAACTTGGCCTATTAACTTTGTTCAAAATACGCTTACTTGTTTTTGGATGCCTTTGCTTTACTATGAGTATGTTTAAGTATGAGGTATGAGATTTGTATCTATGTGAGAATTTTTTAGCCAAAAGCACCACTAGAGAACACATTGTAAATAAGGCTTTTTTTTTTTTTTGAAAGAAAGTGAACCACAATTGTGTATAATTTCCTCCATTGAATCATCTTTTAACATATTTCATATGATCTGCCTTCTTAGAATTTTTGCTAGGAGACAATCTGTATTAGATTTGCTTTCATGTATTGCTATGAGTCCATTGACTTGTGAGTGGAACAACATCTTGGCTAGCTGCTTATTAAACCTTTTTACAATTCTCAATGCCTACAATACAATAAATTGTTGTTTCAGCATGCTTTTTATCTAGCAATGCTCCCTTTGATTGCAAATGTTTTAGCATTATATGTGCATGCATATGCGTGGTAACCACTTCACATTCTTTCTTTACTCTCCTCTAAATTCTTTCTCCAGCTGTTGCTCTCTACTAACTTTGAAACCTTTCAATTTTGTTCAAATAGTTTCTCTTTGTTTTGCTTGCCTACTAAAGCTTGATGATGCTTGCTCAAGTGATGACATAGAAATAGGGATGGCAAAAAAAACCCGTTAAAGCAGGTACCCATGGGGATTACCCGCAATGAAGATGGGGACAACGACGGGTTTGGTCCCCGTGGGGATGGATAGATGTCCCCGTTTAGCTACTGGGGGCATAGGTGGAGGATGAGGTCCCTACTCCATGAAAACTCGTAAAGTCCCCGCTTAAACATGAAACTACTAAAATACCCTTATATATATAAACACATGAAAAAACCTTAGTCACTTTCTCTAATCTCTTTCCCTCATGAGTGTCGTTCTGTGACTTCTTTCCAACTCTAATCCTCTTGCATCTTCTCTTCGACCTACAGCCATTGTAGTTCCCTTCACCAACCAGCTACCACTAGCCCATAGCCATCGTGCTGTCAGCCCGTCGTGCGTCCAACGTCCTTTCCTGCGTAGCTTCTGTCCATCCCATCGTGTGTGTAGCTTTGTGCAGCTTCTAATTATGAATCTGCTACCCACAGCAACCGCAGTTTCCAACCGTCGATCAACCGCTGTAGGTCTACTACCTTTCTCCACCACCTTTTGCAAGTCTTCCACCATTCCTAATTCCTTGCCACTCTCATTATTCTGCTCTGCTTCTGCATATGTGTTATTGTTGTTGTAATGTGGTTGCAGTAATCAATCACTGGTTATTTCTTCTTTCATTGTTGTTGTTGTTGTTCTCTTAATGTTGTTGCAGTTTTTTTCCATTTTCTGGTTCTTTCATTGCAATTTTTACATGTTGGTGTAATTTTGTTGTCAATTTTGCAAATTGTAACTTGCTAGTCCTAATTTAAAATTTTTTAATAATAATATGAATTATGAATATTTATGGATATCTTATTTAGGCTTAAGAGTATTTTCTTTATATTTTAAAAAAAAAAAAATTTTATAGAGACCCGTGAATATCTATAGGGAACAGGGAACAAAGACCTGTAATGGAATGGGAACGAGGACAGGGGGCAAAATCCTTAATGAGGATGTGGGACGGAAGACATGTCCCCACCCTATCGATACCCATTGCCATCCTTATATAGAAAGCAACCAAGAAACCCCGCTTTTGAGTGGTAATTGATGTACACAAGCTTGGCCAATCATGTAGATATGAGGCATCCATTGCCTTAACAATTTGTGCTTTACATTGTCATATTTATTTTATAACATAGTTGCTATGGGAAACGTAAGCATAGACGGATAAGCAAGAGGTGGGAGAGAGAGAGAGAGAGAGAGAGAGAGAGAGAGAGAGAGTGAGTGTGTCATGAACTATATTGAAGACTTGAATCCATGCAAAGTTTTGAAAATTGGACCAGTTATTGAACCAGACAGGGTACTGGTTGAGAGGCTCAATTGGAATATATATATATAATTAATAACATATTATGAGATTAATAAAAATGATTAAAAAATTTTAATATGATAGAAATAGTTTTAGAAATCAAAATCACTCTATTAAGTCATATTAACATAATCAATACAAGTAAAGTATTAAATCTCACATTACTTAAATTTTGAATTTTTTTTATTTTTAAAGTTATTATAAAACATACAAGAAGTCCCATATTACTTAGAGTAAGAGTTTTTAACTCTTAAGATTTTTATAAATAGTACTCATGTATCATTTTTTCTTATATTTATCACCTCTGAGCTCTTTTTTAAATAGTAAAAGATGTAGTAGTTTTTGGTATGACCAACCAAAATATACTTTTGGCTATTTTTCATTATAATGAAATCATTAACTTCACAATTGATGATAAAAAAATAATTTTGTATTCCTAAAAAAAAATCAGTTAATCGGTAAAATCGATTCAATTTGGCCAATTTACTGATTTTTGGCCATTTTAGCAACACCAATTTTTGGATATAACGATTTTCTAGTTGTAACCGGACCGAATACCTGGCCGGTTCCTGATTCAACCGGATCGATCGGTCTGATTCGATTTTCAAAACAATGATCCATGCCCATGAAATGATCATTTGAAACTTGAATATATTTTACCATAAAATAGTACACAACGGCATGAACTTATTACGAGAATTGAATGCAGTACATTTATATTATTTTTAGTTAACAATTTAGGAATATATTGTGCCTTTTCACGATTTGTACAATCAAACAAGATCAGATGATTAAGGGCCCTTATATAATAACAGGTATAGTTAGGATCGTTTGGATAAATAATTTATTTAAGTATTCATATAAAAGTTTCTTTTGAAAAAAAAGTTATAAATAAATTATTTTATGTTTAAATATGTAATAGTAAAAGTGCTTGTTTATAGTATTTAAAAAATATTTTTTGATAAGTTAAATATTTTAACTTCTCGAAAAATACTAAAATAACTTTTTAAAAAGTAATAAGTTATATAACCAAATAGAACAGAGAAAATAAAAATGCGACTTTTGACTTCCAAAAAGTTAAAACAAGTGATAAGTAGTGTTATCTAAATGAATGCTTAATGAAATAGAGCACGATAAATTTGACTCAGTGAGTAATAACATATATATCATTAATTTTTATAATGTGTACATGTTTATAAATTTATGTTATCGCATATGAGATTCTTTATAAACCTAAGTTTATATTACCATTACTATTTTTTTTATGTGTACTTTAATGATGAGTTTGGTATAAGAATAAAATAAAAAAAATATTTATAAATTGAATTTATATATAATTTTAATTCCTAAAATTTTCTCTCTTATTTTTATTCTAATACCAAACTTATCCTAAAGGAGTACAATCGAAGTTCTGAGGGTAGAAAAATGGTCTAGTCGGAAATTGAGCCTTCAATATTAAAATCATGGATGAGTCTTCAATACTTGTTTTCGGAGAAAAATGAGCTACAACAACCAAAAATAATTTTAGAATAAATGCCATGTAATATACGGCTGCTAAAATATACAAATATTAATAAAAAATAGGCTTTTTTTTTAAAAAAAATAAAGTTTTGGTATATCGATAGTAATAAGATTTGAATCTAATATCTCATATGTATTACCTAAGCCCCTCACTATTAAACTACTCTTAATAACTTAAATAGGTGTTTATCCCTATTCTTATATTATTTAAGGATACCAATTTTTGATAAATTATTTAAGGATGTCGATATTCTTTGATAACATATAAATAATATTAAGTTAAATATTTTATTTTTCCCACCCTAAATCTATATTTATTTAGTTTAAATGAGTAGATGAATGGTTTTAGTTATATATATATATACACACATTTTAGGTGTAAAGTGGAATATAGAAAACCGTTAAGAATGAAATAATTTGTATACAACACCAAAATATACTCTTACATATATTTGTTATGTTTGTTTAATTAGTAATTTGAATATTAATTAAAAAATAAAAAACGTAAGAGAAATTTAGTTTTGATCCCGTAAAATTTTTAATATTATCATCTAATTATTTCTTATTATATTGTGAAAATAACTTAATTTTCAAATAATTGCTATCATGGACAAACATTAGGATGGCACCTGCTAACTCTATTTATTAATTTAACTAAAATGCCCTTTCTTTTTATAGTTAAATTAGTATAAATATGCAATTTTACAATTTTATAAAATATATATTGGATTAAATTTTTTAAATTAAAATAAATAAAATAATTTTGATATGACCTATATTTATTGTTGTGATAATAAAAATAGTTTGGAGGGTAGATTTATTCTTGATACCACATTTTTTGAATATGTAATATTTTTAATATATAAATTTTTCATAATTTTAAGGAGAGTCTATTGTCACTCCTATCCACTTAAATTTTACATAATCTATCTAAACCATTCTTCTTCCTTTCTTAATCAAACTAATTTAAAATTACTTTAACTCCTAATTTTATTTAAATTCTTAAAAGTATTTTAATTTTTTTATTGTCACTTTTAACTTTTACTTTTTTTGTGGCAACTAAGTATCTTATAAATTTATTATTTAAAATAAATTTAAACCTTAAGTATCCAATTAACATGATTTTAAGCCTTTTAAATTCAAAATTAGACATATCAATAAAAATTTATCAAATTTTCTTATATATTTTTTAATATAATATTATAATATAAAAATATAAAAATATTATATCTTAAAAATATGTGAAGGAAATATTTAATTCAGCTTCTAAACTAATTTTGTTATTTAGATCACATCCAATTTATTTTATTCAATTTTTTTATTTCTTAAATAATTTAATTAATCTATGTTTATTATATTTGAGGATTTCTACCCTTACTGTGCTATAAGCGAGAAACATCCCGCTACTTTTTTTCTTTTTTCTTTTTATTTGTATAATATGTGGATGAGTGATTAATGGATTATGTATCTAATAAAGCTACATTTTCAGATTTGATATCTCATTATTTAATTATTGTATATGTAGCTGACTTGCAATTTTGCATTGTTGATCCAAAATAATATTTTATTGATTGTCAAACACTATTGAAGCTAAAAGTAAATTATGGTGTATTTATAAAATAATAAATTAATTTAACTTATAGTTTTAAAAGAAAAAGAGCTAGCTAAAAAAATATTAAAATACTTCTTTACTAAACCAAATTCAAATCTCAAAACCTTTATTTTACACTACACTTGCTTATCTATATTTTTACCTGTATTCTATATTTACTATAATTGAATATTTTGGTGAGACCCACTTTGTTAGAAATTTTTCTTTTTTCAACCATCCTTTGGGAGGAAATTTTGCACCCACTTAATGGTAAAAATTTGGGCGAGAAATTTTTCATCCATTTCTTTTGAAAATATTTTCAAAATTTTCACCTTATATTTTGCTTTTTGAAAATTTTTCCTATTGTTTATATTATATAGCAAAATTAGATTTTTGTCATATAACTTAAATAACCCATAAATGCTAGACTATTGGACTGAGAATTTAGTTGGTATTTTAAATCGTACATGTTTTTTTTTTAATTCATTTTGTTTATTCATCTTTTTTATGTCATTGAGATGGCTAGGTTAACTATGTTTAAAATGTTTTCATATTTTATTGAGTTAGTATTTTGTTGGATTTATTTTATGAATTTTGTTTTGCCGAAAAGTTTTTATTTTTATTTTTTTGCAATTTTGTGTGATTATCTTACAAACTTAATATAACTTAATATATATATATATATATATATATATATATATATATATATATATATATATATATATATATATATATATATATATATATATTTGAGAATTTTGGAAGAGGGAAATTTTCCGCCCATTTTTTGGTAAAAATATTTCTTACTCATTATTTTCAAAAGTAATTTTAAATTTGTTGCCTCACACTTTTTTTTTAAAAAAAAAATTACTCAACACCTTTTTTATTGATTATATGATATTTTAAGTAACACATTTTTTTAAAATTATTTTTTATCTTTTTTTGTTTGTAATGAAGTGGTTGGGTTAGTGATCTATTTCTATTACAAAAAACTTTCATTGATCTAATTGGGAGTTTATCACGCTATTAGGTATTTATATTACCAAAAGAAGATAAGTTTGCGAGGTATTTAATATAATTTTTTTGTAATTTGTACTTTATCGAGCAATGATAGTATGTATCTCTAAAAAGTGTATTACTTTTGTATTTTGTTAACTTAATATTTAAGTGAGTTTATTATACATAACTGATTTAGATAAGAAATTAATATTTTGTAATTTTGAGTGATTTTCTTAGAAAGGGTTTTGAAGGAGGAAAATTTATGTGAAAAATTTCTTGCCCATTTTATTGGGGAGAATTTTTACACTTATTTTTTTGGGAAATATTTTCCACCTATATTTTATTCTATTATTACATATTAATTTATTTATTTATAAATTTATAAGTTCATAATATTATTAAATTCAAATTAAAATATTAAATCTTAAGCAATTTATATTAAAAAATAATAAATAATCTATAAATAGCCCGGAAACTAAGCTAGTATATTTTATATTTGTTAATTTAACTATAAAACTAAAGAAAGGACATTTTAATCAAATTGATAAATAGGCTTGCTAAGTAAGAGTGTATATAGACAAATAGGTGCAGAAATAGCCACTCCCTCAAAAATTTTTCGGTGATCAACATATGGAACCATATTTAGCGATATTTTATTGTTATATAGAAAATGTGGAGATATTTCTCGTTTACCCCTTTTTTGTTTTTGGGTCCAAGAGATATTTCCCTTTTTCTTGGGTCCGGGGTAGAGATGTTTCTCGCTTTTTATTTTTTTGGTTGCTGAATTTCATTTCGCCAAAACAAAGTGGAAACTGGAAAGTCTAGTGCTTACAGGCTAATACAAGATAAGCAATGAGAAACAGGCCTCCCATTGGAACAAGAAAAAGCCCACAAATGAAACCCAATACAATTAGCTATAGTTTCTCACCAACAATCTCGTGAAATGGAAATGGAAGTCTGATGCACCAATTGGAAGAGAGATTCCCCTGCAAAACTAGAAAGAAAGTGAGCTGCTGCAGCCTCTAGCACACAGCGATCACCTCCACAAGCTTCAATAATTTTAGGTCAATCAGATTCCACAATCGCCCCTTTGGTAAGACACCGATGGAGAGCTGGCAGTATTAGCAGTAATGTAATCCGTTGCAAGCAAGGGATTATGCTCTTTTGATGGTGAATAGTGGATTAGGAGATTTGCCCTCAAAAAGGTGAATTCATTACGCCCTTTCTGGATTGCCCAAAGTGTATTTGCAAGAATCGAAATCCCCTGCTCTAGAAAGGCTCTGCTTTTTTTTTTTTTTTTTTTGCAAGAGAATCCGATATATTCACTAACCAAAAATCAAATCGTGTGACATTCTCAGCTGTAGGAACACACTGGATCTGAGAACCAAACCAAACCAATCATGGGAGTTATGTCTGTGACTGTCACATTCAGCAAGTGTCAAACCTTTCCCTTTGTGAAACCAAAAACAACCCAAATTCAGGACCTTTCAGTAAACATAAGATTGCGCAACAGAAGAAAGCATTCCAATCCTTCTTCTTCTTCTTCTTATTTCATTTCATGTAATGATTGGTCCTTTACTAGAATAGCGTCAGCAGCAACAGCATGCCCTTCCTTCACTCCTTCCTCCACACAGAACCGCCACTGGATCGTGCTTATGGAGAGGCCTCCTCGTGGGGTCACTTCCAAGCCACAAGTCATTGATTATTATGTCAACACTCTTCAGAAAGTTCTGGGCAGGTAACCTTTGTAATGGGCTTTGTCTCAATTTCATACTCTCCTTCCTTTTCTTTTGTTGAGCTGAAAAATACCATGAATTTGGTTTTAACAGTGAGAAAGATGCTCAAACGTGTCTATATGATGCTTCCTGGGACACACACTTCGGTTTTTGTTGTGATATTGATGAACAAATATCCTCCCAGCTGGCGAGTGAGTTTTTGTTTTCCTTCTTGTCTTATTAACCCAATTCCTTGATGATGTGATATTGCAAACATAGAAGTTCGAAGTTTGCTTTTGTGGAAGAGTTATTGCCATTGGTATTATTGTTGAAATGAATTTTGATTCTTGTGCATATATATTGGTAGGTTTACCTGGGGTCTTATCAGTTAGGCCTGATCCGGATTTCAACTCTTTGAAAAAGGACTATAGTTTATCAAGTGGTCAGACAGGTCACCTATCAAATTCAAAACAGCAATTTGGAACCAGTATGTTGTTCCCTGCTGGGAATTCAAAGCACTGGCTTGTTCGAATTGATAAACCTGGGGTTGGGGTTGTCACAAAGGCTCAGATTGTTGATTATTATGTTCAAATATTGACCAAGGTCATAGGAAAGTAAGGACAGTGAACTTCTTTTGCTTTCATTATCATCTTTCTCCTTTTCCTGAAATTAGATGACAGTAGTACGTGCAACATGCAGTGAGAAGGATTCACAGATGTGCATATATCATATTTCCTGGAAAGCGAACTTTGGCTTTTGTTGTGAACTTGATGACGATTGTGCGCTAGAGCTAGCTGGTTAGCATTCTGAAACTTAAACCTCAGTCACTCAGTGTCAAAGTATAAATTTTCACATCAAATGAAATTCCTATGGTGGTTCAGGTGTGCCCGGTGTCTTATCAGTTCAACCAGATAATAATTTTGAGTCAGAAAATAAGGATTATGAAGGTTTGCCATTTTTTCATTCCAGTGCACTTTTTTTCTTTTTCTTGGAGACTTCTTGCTAGTATTATAATTTTACATCAATAATATGCCTGGGGTGTGTGAGTTGTTATGGTCCTTGTATCTTCATATTTTGACTTGTATGAAGTTGTTCTTTGCTACAGCTGACAGAATATCTGTTCTGGACAATATATGTGGGATAAGCCAATTTTTTTGTTAGGATTTATTGGTGGGTTTCGTTCTTTTTACTTTCTATAGTGGTGAAAAGAAAAGTAGATTAAAATGATTCCATTGGATATGACAGTAACTGTGAAATATTACTGTTTACATTTGTTCAAACTATACGGCACACATAAACAACTTCTTAAGCAAAGTTGTAAGATATAGAAATTGAATAGTGTTCATCCAATATTTACTATGTTATACTCAAAAGGTGGTTGTGGTGGGATGTTTCTAATGTGATAAAAATAACTGTAGCATCATGTTAAAAAGAGAAGGCAGAGCTGTATGAAACTGATTTTTGTTGGCATAAAGTTGATGTTTTCTCTCTTGATCAACTCTCCTTGTATGATTATGAATAATATTAATTTCCTTTGGGTGGGCTTATGTTCAACTTATGTATTATTATCCTTCAAATCCTGCTTAACTATTTTTGTTAAACTGGCTAATCCTTACTTGGAATGCACATATATTATGAGCAGTTATTCTAACAGCTTTTCTGAGTGGGGAGTTACATAGATTATGTTGTAATTCTTTACATTTGTTGTGATTTTTTATCCATTGCACTAAGTAGCTTCACTGGATTTTGTGGGTGTGTATTGTTAACTGGAACAAGAGGGAAAAAGTTGTCTTTTGTCAGCATTGATCTTTATATGCATTAGTGTTTTTTTTTTTTGGTATATATTCTTAGGTCCTTTGGCTAAGCCTGTATAATAGGATAAGGCTTGATTGTTGTTTGCATTGAAAGTCTTTTAAATGCATGGGAAATATCAGATGTTTTTACCTGCCAAGTAGCATCGGATAGATGAGTCTGTATACTTCAGGGTAGGTTTTATATTTCCAGATAAACAGTAGGTAAACTCAAGTTGGTGTAGATAAGTTTTATTATCATAAGATAGACTGGTTCCATGCATTCCTAGGTAAAATTAAAACCCACTTAGTCGAAAGTTGGTGTAAAATTCTGGTTATGGTTGATGGTAAATGATTTTCTTTCTGTGAGGTTGTGTTCAGTTATAGAATTCATGCTTTTCTACTCTCTGATGTTGATCATATGGCAATTTTCTCCCTGATTTTTCACTAGCTATATATCTGCAGGTAGTCACTTAGAAAATAGATTGAATGTGCAAAACTCTTCTGAAGCAAGTCAAGCAGCTCCCCTGAAAACAAAAAAGCTTTTTGTGACAGGTATGCTCACAACATTGATTCTTGGTACAAACCCATCTTTTATCCTCTGTCCATCTGGATATTCATAGGCTGATTTTTCAATTGAAAAACACATGAATTACCTTGTCAAGAGCAAGTAATAGGTGCCTTCCTTTAGAAAATACTAAGATGCCAGAAGGCAAAAAAGCATTCAAAGAAAATAATTAAAATAATTTTTTTTTAATCATTTGCATGGAAAATTAATCATTTCATTAAGAAATTATCAGTTGCTCAGATGGTACCTTTTTCTATCTTTCGTATTGAGTTTCATCTCCCGAACTAGTACTCTATTTTGTAGGAGCATTAATTATAGCTTAGGGAGGACATTTTCTCTTATTGAAAGAGATGATACCACTTGACAATTTATTATTGATTTTTCTCTTGAACAGGGCTATCATTTTACACATCTGAGAAAACCTTACGTGCAGCATTTGAAGGCTTTGGTGAGCTTGTTGAAGGTAGCTCCACCTTCACATATTGTTTTCTTTGCTCATCAATATTTAGTTTCTCAAGACAAGCAAATTTGTCTCAGCTTTTACTAATAAATGGTTATGCTTGACAGTTAAAATTATTATGGATAAAATTTCAAAAAGGTCCAAGGGTTATGCATTTGTTGAATACACCACAGTGGAGGCTGCCAGTGCAGCATTGAAAGAGATGAATGGCAAGGTTGATTCATCTTTCATTCTCTCTTGAAAAATTTAATTTTGCTTAGCATCAGTTCTGTTTCGTGATTGATGTGGAAAAAGAAAAGGAACATGGATTTAATAATTAAGAAAAGAAAGAGGCTAGGTGGTTTTTGATGATTTTATTCTGCACAGATTATTAATGGCTGGATGATAGTGGTAGATGCTGCCAAGACTAACCCACCAAGATACAACAGGGGTCGTGCCAAACCATCAGATTGACAAGACAAAAGTCTATAAGGTATTGACTATTTCCAGCTCTGCAGTCTTATTTAGCTCAGCTTTTTTATTTTAAGTCATGACACTGTAAACTAGACTTTTTTCATATTTGAATATTGCAAAATATCTTAGAATATCATGCCATTGTAATAGGATCAACTAGTCTTAATCTTAGGAGTCATTACCCAATTTCTTTATGTTTTCCTATCTGTTTCTTATTTGATTAAAGAGTCTTATTCTATTAGTTGGCTTGTGCTTGTACTAGTAGCTATACTCTAGTACTTGAACTGATCATTAGTTTAAGTGTTAGGCATTTTTATTTTATATTAGTCAAATGAATTCAAATTCATATTATTCAGAGCCTCCTTCTCTCTTTATAGTTTCGACAATTCACTCTGGTGCAGAGTTTGTTGCATAATTCAATTTTTTTTTTTAAAAAGAGATTAATTAATTTCAGAATTCACTGCTTTATATCTGGCCACACTTGTTCTACAGACTTCCCAATAACCTCTTTTTTGGTGGGTCCCAATAATCGCTATTAACATAATTCACTAAGACACCTGCTGATTTAAAGATAGTCCTTTTGCTTTAAATGTCTCTTATCTGTAGCTTAATGCCAAACTTCATAGATGTTTTTTCATTCACGTAGGCTTGGCTGGGATATGTTGTTGTTGTTATTATTATTATATTTCATTTTTTTGGGTGGGTGTGGGGATGTTAAACATCCCTGAATAAGTTACTCCCTCTAGTCCTTTTTATATATTAATTCATTGTACTAATTAAGGAACCCAAGATCAAGGTTTAATTATAAAATATGTTTCCCAAAGTGCCTTTATTTAATTTTTAACATCTAATTAATTCATTCTACTAATTTCACGCTATATTTCTCAATTAATGTTTGTGCTTAGAATCATTGGAAGGATAAAATTAGAAAATTAATAGTAAATTCTTGATATGTTAGAATGACAGATAAAATTGGTCAAGAATTTTTTTCTCGAAAGGGACAGATAAAAAACACTGGAGGGAGTACTTTTTCTATTACTTCATGCCTTATTCTTCCCCTTTTGCCTTCATTTCAGCTCCAGACTATTATTCAGAATGCAATCAGGTGTGTAACAATGCAATCATATCCTCCCAACTCCAGATATGTTACGGATAGTTACACATGCTCCTGGGCGTTGAAAATGTCCTCATGTTTAATGGGATTCCTACTGAATTTGTGAGATTCTAAACGTGAATCCTGAGACTGAGCATGCTGCAGTTGAACATCAATATTGTGGCATCTACATGCATTCAACTTCTTGTTAAGGAGCTGAAAAGACGGGTGGGCTTATGAGAAGGGGTGGCGTTTGGATTCTTGTTCAGTTGTAAAGCCTTTGTACACGAAAAGGCTGCTTCTGCATAGGAAGAGCATGAACAATTCTTCTATTATATAGAAATAATTATTACATTGTCCTATTAATCAATGTGTCACCAAGTGATGATGCGAATTGTAACCAAGAATGAGATGAGTTTGAAAAGTGGAACAAGTTGATTTGTTTGTTACATGTTAGAGGAGGGTAATTAAGAAATAAAGATTAAAAGAAAAATGATAAGAGAAACTCAAAGAAGTTGGAGGTAGAAAGGAAAGAGCACGATTCTGAGGCCTCAGGATAGTAAGAACAGAAAGATACCTAACCTTTTATTTTTATTTTTTTCGGTTGAATAAATTGGATTTCATTGAAAAGGCAGCCTAACTACAAATGGGAGATAAACAGGAGAACAACAGTACTTGTTGGGAACAAACCAGAAACTACTTAAAAAGCTGGGAGAGCTTCTTCTAAGAAGTTTCCTATAAAGCTAGGAGGGTCTCTTCTAAGATCCAGCCAATTGGAGGTGAGCTACTTTAGCCGCACGCGGAGTCCAGAGCGATGCACATTCGGAGAACTAACTCCTCTTTTGCCTAGTGTCTACAATGATCGTTGCAATCTCACTCCGTGAAGATCATTCTGTTCCAACAAGCTTCAACTATCTCTTTATATAGGCCTTACAAGCCATATGACGTACGGCCAAGCAATGCCAATTTTAGTGCGACTCACTGTCACTAGTGCAGGTATTGCCAAGTTCGCCAGTGGACCAAAGTAACTTTGGTTTCGTCATGGACACGCCTAACCCAGTTTCAGCTGCTACAAACATTGCACAACGAAGCACACAATGGAATCCAGGTTTTTCATATTTCTTCATGATTAAGTTTATCTATTTAACTGCTCTTGCTAGCAAACAAGCTGGTCATACAAATATAGTGAGTATCTTGGAGACTGATATAACTATTTATTATTACTTGTTACTTCTCACTGGAATTACTCAAACTCATTTTTCCCCCTCCCCCCCCCCCCCAAAAAAAAAAAGGCATGTCAAATATTTATTATTTTTTTGCTATAATAAATTCCTAATAATTATGATAATGTTAATTACTAATTAATGTTTTAGCATTCATCTAAAGGCTTTAAACTCGTAGCGTATTAGCCAGCCATGACTGTTAACGGGGAAAAAAATTAAGAAAAGAGAGTACTCCCCACATAAGAATTACTAACAAAACTTTTGATCCCTTGAATGAATGACTAATAAATTTCCTAAGTTAGACTGAATGTCCTGGAAAATAAATAGGGAACTCAAGTTCTTATCGGCAATATGAAGCATTATTGAAGACAGTGCACGGTGGGGACTTAGATGCCACTGAAAAATTCCTCAAGGACCACCCAGAAGCACTGAATGCAAGAATCGCGTCTGATGGCGAAACAGCACTTCACATTGCAACTATGCTTGGGCATTTGGACATTGTTGAGAAGTTAGTGCAGTTAATGTCAGAAGATGATCTTGAATTGAAGGATAATTACGGTATCACAGCGTTGCAGTATGCTGCTTTCAATTCGAATAAGAATAATATTAAGGCTGTCAAATGCATGGTTGAAAAGAACAAGAGGCTGCTCACTATCCCTAGTGCTCATGGTTGGATTCCAGTGACACGGGCTCTTGAGTGTGGCCACACTGAAATGGCTCGATACCTGTACTCCGTCACCCCAGTTGAATTATTGCTACCTGAAAACGGGAAACATGGCGCTGATCTTCTCCACCAGTGCTACCACTCCAAGATGTTTGGTAAGAGTTCGTGACATTATTTGTCAGTAACGCAGCAATCGGTACATATATGTGTTACACGCATAAAGTTTGGAAAAACAAATTATATATCTATTGTTAAATCATATACATATCATATAATGGAATAGAATAATCTTAGTAACCTTATCTAAGTGAGAAATTATTTATCTATCAGTTGAGTATGCTTAAACTTGTCGGATGAACTAGTAAGTGAGTTTCGCTGGAAAATTAAAATTTAAATATTAAAAATTATAATTATTAAGAAGATTTCTTATTTACAATATTATTTAAGCGATTAGTGTCACAAAAATCCTTATAAAAATAGTTTCATTGGAAGAAAAAAATCTTAGTCTATTTTAACATACAATCATTTTTCATTTTATTGCATTGAGTGTCCAAAATTGGTAATCAAAATTTAAACACGGTCATTAAGTGATAACTACAACAAAAAGAAGTATATTAAAATACCCACGGCTATTATGACTAGTATATTTACACATAACTTCCAAATTAGTGTATTTTCTTTCTTCATATTTATATACACACACACACATACCATGTAAAAAGGTTAACACAAGGTCGTTTTTCATATAATGATGCGTGATAGATATAGCTTTGGACTTGATCAGGCATTGTCCAACATTAGCTGTGATGAAACGTGCAAGTGGGTGTACTTTTTTGGGGACATTAGCAATAGCGCCTTCCCCATATCTAAATGAAACCCAACTACCATTTTGGAAACGATGGTTACATGCGCGTAAGTACAATTTTACTTTTTCTCTTTATACTAAACTCAGGTATGGAAAATTGCAAGTAGGTTATATATAAATTTACATTTGTAATACAGGGGTCCACGAGCACCAAGAACCTGCATTTGCCATCAATGAAGTTGTCATTGACATGCTAAAAACAACTGAAAGAAGAGATCATTATGTAAGGGGTAAGTGCCTATTTGGATACACTTTTGGGGGGTTTAGAAGGTTTTTTATTAGAATGAGAATAAAAATATATAATAATTAATATATTTAAGTATATAAAGGCCTTTTAAAATTTTAAAAAGTCTTTTGGGAGAAATATCCTTAAGGTTACTTTTCATTTTAGAAAAAGACTTTTTAAAATGGAATTTTACTATTACTCTCACATTAACAGCAAAAAATAATTTTATTTTATTATATTCAAATAAAATTTATTCTTCTTAACTTATTTTTGATATATTTAAACCAAATAAAAATTATTCTTTTAAAAGTAATTCTTCTAAAAAGTTTTCTTTTAAAAGATTTTTTTTTTAAAAGTTAAATCAAATAAACCTGTGGAGGTGAGCTTGTGTGTGTATAGAGTGTTCTTTTAGCGTGGATTGATTTATGTAACCCAACTTTATTCATTGAAATAAAGCTTAGTTGTTGTCATTATCGAATTTAACAAATAGAAATAATATTTCAATCAAAGATTATAGTGATGGAATTTGAGTACTAAGTAAAGGTAATCAAATTAAATTTAAAACAATACACTGTTTTCAACGGATATATTGATGCAATAGAACTCAGTTTGTATTTTTGATTAAATTTTAGCATTCTCATATCTCTTTTTGTTGCGTTGATATCTTTTGCTTAGTTTCTCGTTCCTCTTTTTTTTCTTTTTTTCTTTTTTTTTTCTTTTTTTTTATAATTTTGTTTGATGCTGTGTAGGCTTATTGCACCAATTGGTCAGGAATACTCTCCATTTATTAGGTACGGTAGCTTCTCTTTCTTTCAAAGATTTTTTTTTATAAAATATTTTTTTTATAAATTTCTTTTCGTTAGTACTATATATACATATCATGGAGAACAAATTTTCATTTTAAGTAGCACAAGTTTGAAATCATTTAAGTAATCAGCTCGGGAATATTACTTAAATATGTCGTTTGTATTTTAATCTCACTTGTTAATTTAATGGGCAATTTGATTTTGTCAAAAAAAAAAAAAACTCCAAATTAAAATGATTTTATATGAAGAATAAAATAATTAGATATAATTATTAATTTTATAGTCTGTGCTATATATTTGAACAATAAAAATTCACTTCAATATATTGAACTAAATTATTTTAATTTTGAATTTCATATGTTACTTACGGATAAACTGTCAAATGCATATATCATTCTAAGCTTAATTTTGTTTTTGTTCCTATAAATTTTGGACATTTTCATTGGTTCTCTTATTAATTTTTACTTAGCTTTTACTCACTTATTTTCTAAACATGACTGACTACATTTGGTTCCTATTGACAATTCAACTCTGTTGAATAATGATGTGGCAAATAAAAAATCACATTATCATGACACATGGGTAATGTGATATGGAGGATTAAAATGCCAATTTTTTTAAATTTATTAAAAATCCCAAGCTATTTATCCATTCCTTCCTCAAGTCGCCCCCTATCACCACCACCGTCACCTAGATCTCTTCTTTTTTTGCTGAGTTCATCTTCCTCAAATCTTGGAAACACACAAGAACCATCATGGTCTTTGAATCCTAACCACCAAAATAATTAATCAATGGCTGACATTTATTCTTTTTATTATATAAAAAATAATTTCATAATATTTTGTATTTATAATTTAAAATTTTAAAAAATAAATTTATTTAATTTACCAATATACCCTTATAATTTTTCACCCACTTTGAATCTACTATAGTCTCTTCCCCCCACCGCCACCCCTTCAACCTTGCACTAGCACCATCCCATTGCCCTCGTCCTCTCCCCACTAAGACTTCATAGGTATTTCAAACTTGGGAACATGCATGGTCCTCTTAAGTCGCTGACCATTTTGGTTACTAAAGTATAGCCTTTTGATATAATATTAAATTATAGATTTAATTTGTATACATTAAAAGTCCTGTTATCCAATGATACACTGTTACATAAACAAACATACATAATTCTCACCCTCCACTATTCTAAAAGTCATGCAAATGGGAGAATATGATTGAATGATAGTATAAAATAATTTTACACTGTCAATGCATACAAATTAAATCCTTAAATTATAATCTACGGTTTAAAATTAGGCCCATACTCTGGTGGAGACGGTAAAAACCATCTTCACATGAAGATGTCAGCTGGTGCTATAAGGAGATAACATCTGTTTCTTGTGGGCCCACATTTATTTATTTTGGCGGATAACATAACCTGATTAAATGAGTGGTTCAGAGTTTAAGTTAAAGGATTGGGCCATATTGACCAATGATGTACGGGTTGAAACATTTGAAAAGAAAAATAAAAAAAAAAAACAAGAAGACGAGAGAATCAAACTTTTGCGCGTTGAGGCTACAAGAACGAGGACAAACTGGTTCTCGCTTCATCACTCCCGACGCCGGTGAAGCAAATGTTCGCCTGTTTTCTCACTATCGACGCGGTGAAGCGACAGCCCAAGTGCTTGCTTTCTTGCTCCCGACGCGATGAACGGATGGCCCACTTCTTGCTTCCTCACACCCGATGCGGTGAAGGAGATTTAGTGAACAACCACACCAAAGATCCCACCATTTGCTCTATCTAATCCAATCCGACTATCACGGTTCATGCTCTGTCCATCGTTAGCCACCAGTGTTCGTTCTTCCAACCACAACCATCCACGAACCCGACTCCCATTCTTGCAAGAGCCACACCCAGGACCATACAAGACATCGTCACGCGCTTGCATATGGCATCCCACCGGAGAAGAGCCTATAACTTCCTTTTTCAATTTTTTTTTTCTGCGCCTTAATCGCAAACAATATTCATTATCTGGAACTTAATCAATTTCAATCATTACATAATGTGGACCCCACATTATACATATATCGCCTTCTCACCGAGCCCATGTCATCCGCCAAAATAAATAAATGTGGATCCGCAAGAAACAGATGTTATCTCCTTATAGCACCAGCTGACATCTTCATGTGAAGATGGTTTTTACCGTCTCCACCAGAGTATGGCCCTTAAAATTATCCTCAGAAACTTACTTCCGAAGGTGCAGTTATGTCAAAGATAACATTAAATTACATAATTATCCCTCAACATTTCTATCTTCTTCTGATTTTTCCTCCTTCACAAATTACATTCAATTCGCTGTCATAAATAAACATAGGCAGAGGATTCGTTTGTCCACCTTTTGACAACCAAATTATTGAGTAACTTTATCACATATGTTTAGACTCAATTGTAGAAGACACTAGTGTTAGATTAAACAATGCTCTTGTATTGGCCATGACTGATTTTCTTACTGCTCTGGGGATCTATCACCAATTTTCTTGTGTAGAAAGATCACACCGTAACTTATGGAGCCAAACACCACACCAACTTCTACTCAATGTCTTAAGATCATTATATTTCTAATCCAGGGTGTAGGAAGGAGAGGAAGGAGGAGGGAGGGTTTGGGGGAGCTTGTCATTCTACAAAATGCTTTTGTTATTCTCTTTTTTTTTCCTGTGGACCTGAAGGTGGTGGCTTTTTTTTTTTGGGGAGAGAATTTGAGATTTTGAGAAGGATTTTGTGTCTAGCAAAAAAACAACAAAAGAGATCTTCCCCTACATAAAAAATAAAAAAGAAGAGATCTTCCTTTCTTTTTAGTGGTGGTGGTAGTAGTAGTGACCACGAAGGGTAATTTGGGGAAAGGTTAGGTAGCTTTAGATTTTTATTAAATTACAAAAGGAGTTTAATTGTTATGTATTGATAGTATAAAATTTTTTTACACTGTTATCCAATTAAATACTCATATTCTATAAGACTTTTAAAATAGTGGGTGATTGAATTAAATACTTTTGTTGATATGATAATATATGATTGGATGCCTATGTAAAATTTCTTTATACTGATAATATATACAAATTAAATCTTAAAAAAAAATAGTATTTTAATCCTGTGGATAAAACATTAAGGATAGTAACACATGCAGCAATAGTAATACAGTAATAATAGGTGAACGTATAAAATTGCGACGCATACTAAAATAAGATTTTTTTTATAATACTTACCAGTGCAATATTATTTGTGCAGGCAAGTTTTATTTTATTTTTTACAAACCTTAACAGCACAAATAGTGTTGTGTTGGTAAGTTTCTGAATAAAAAAAATTAAACAAAAATAATAATAATCATGTGAGACCCATCATTCAAGTATTTTTGTTATTTTTCTCACTTCTTCCGTATGCATCATATAGTGCGTCGCAAAAAATGCGTTCACCAAACATTTTTCATAGTAATATGGTTTCCCATTTGCCACATTATCGCTTAACATAATTGAATTAGGTGCTGGGATCAAAAGTGGTCACGTATCAAAAGCTAGGTAAAAATTAGTAGAGGCTCAAAAACCAAATTTTGCAATATTCATGTATTTTTAAGTCTATCTTTTTGTCTAATTGAATTGATGGTTTACTTGTAAACAACAGGAATTCAGAAAATATATGAAGCCAGTTTAGCTCATAAGCATTCTCTTGAACTTGTACGTGCTGCGTGTAATGCAATTTCTTCTCTAAATGAAGAAGAAATTAAAGAAAGTAGAATACGAGATGCGGTATTTGACGCAGCAAGACGAGGGAATGCTGAATTCATAATGGAAGCAATAAAGGCGCACTTAGCCCTTGTGTGGATTGCAACTGAAGATAGGAGGCGCCTATTCTTTGTTGCTGTTCAATATCGTCAAGCAACAGTTTATAATCTTATCCATGGGCTTTCTCTGAAGCCTTTTTTTGCAAACTACAGAGACTCCAACAACAATTGTATGCTACATATGGCAGGTTTGCTGGCTCCACCAACACAGCTTAATAGTATCCCTGGGGGTCTTCTACAGATGCAAAGAGAATTACAATGGTTTAAGGTATATTATTTCAAAACCCTCGTAAAAAGATATGTAATAATTTAGTTTTTGTATTTTCTTTTTGAAAAAAAATAAAATTTTTTATTTTTATTCAATAGCTTCTTCAGCAGATCAATTAGTTAAGCTTTTTAATTTTTGCTTGAACCTTATTCAAATCGGCTATTAAAAAATAAAAATAAAAACTTCTGTAATAAGTTGTCATCAAATTCATGTTGAGAGGAATAAAAAGTACTTTTCAATAGATTAACTTTTTAAAGCTTTTATTCTGAAAATGGGCCCTTTTCGTTTAAGTGTTTGTTTAAAATTTTATATGGTAAAATACTAAATACAACGTAAAATACTAAATACAACTATTGTAGATAATGTAGGTAAAAATAAAGCATTTCAAGAGAAGCATTCTTCATAAAATATTGCTTACAATTTTCTTTTTGGCCATTGGACTTATGTTAGTATATCCCCAAGAGCTTATGTGAATATTAATTTTCAGTTTAGAGTATAAAATTTAATTATAATGATTGATCTTTTTTTATAACATGCAGTCTCAATATACCAAACAAGAAAAAAGAAAAAAAAAAAAAAATTATCTGTGTTTGTTACGAATGTGCTACTCTAAGCATTGATAACAGTGGCAATTCCCTGCCATGATAAATTTTGTCTAATCATTTACGTTATTGCTGTTTTAGTAGTGTTATATCATGAAAAATACTACGTAGCTAGCAAAAATTGTCATAAATTTTAACAAAAAAGGAACAGTCGATCAATTGATGGATTAAAGTAGTCTGATTTTAGTACATAAACTAGTATGATTTACTTATCCAGCCACGTTATACTGCCAAATAATTTTTATCAAAAATTCTTGCTATCTTACCTTTTTCTCTTTCTTATGTCATTGACTTCCATACGTGCAGGAAGTGGAGAATATCACACCACCTATGACTAAGGAACGTGTAAACAACCAAAATATGACACCTAGAGAATTGTTCACAGAGAAACATATGGATTTGGTGAAACAAGGTGAGAAATGGACAAAAGAAACAGCAAGTTCTTGTAGTGTTGTAGCAGCTCTTGTAGCTACCATCACGTTTGCTGCTGCTTTCACAGTTCCTGGGGGCAATGGCCAAACCAACGGTTACCCAATCTTCTTGCATGAAAAGCTATTTATGATCTTCATGATATCAGATGCAGTATCACTTTTCTCTTCCACAACTTCACTGCTCATGTTTCTGGGACTCCTCACTTCCCGCTATGCAGAGGATGATTTTCTCACGTCATTACCTACAAGGCTGATCATAGGGCTTTCCGCGATGTTTATCTCTCTAGCAACCATGATGATAGCCTTTTGTGGAGCAACTTCCCTTCTTGTTCAAAACCAATCATGGATTGTCATTCCTATGACTGTGCTTGCATGTGTTCCAGTTACTTTATACATTTGGCTACAGTTTCCATTGCTTGTTGAGATCTTTAAGTCAACCTATGGACCAGGCATCTTTGATAGAAATGTTAAGCATTGGCTTTGAGTACATTGGTTAGAATATGGAATAATGCACTATAAATTACACATCAAAAGGGAGCATTGATTTGTTGGGTGAGGCAGCAAAATTTCCAGCTCTGCGGTCTTATTTAGGTCAACCTTTTGATTTTAAGTCATGACACTGTAAACCAGACTCTGTTCGTATTGGAATACTTCAAAATATAGTAGAATATCACGAAATTATTATAGGATCAACTAGTCCTCAATCTTAAGGAGTCGTTACCTAATTTCTTTTTGTTTTTCTGTCTCTGTATTATTTGAATAAATAGGCTTATTCTATTAGTTGACTTGGGCTTGTACTAGTAGTACTACAATCGTATTTGACCGGATTTTTTTATTGGTATTTGACCGAATTATTAGTATAAGTAAGTATTAGTTATTTGTATTTACATTAGTTGAATGAATTCAATTTAATATTATTCAGAACCTCCTTTCTCTCTTTTCCTCCTTCCCAATAATCTCTATTAACATAATTCACTAATACACCAGCTGATTTAAATACACTTCTTTTGCTTTTAATGTCTCTTAGCCGTAGCTTAATGTCAAACTTCATAGATGCATTTTTCACTTTCCTGTTATGTACCAATCGATTTCTTGACTTTAGAATAGTTGTCTCTGTTTATTATCCAGATTCCAGACTAGTTGTACCTACCCACATAACAGCTGCAGAAAATATTGCCTTTTCCAGTGCGGATATCTCTAGTGCATTTGTTTACCATGCATTAAGTTTCCGGGGCTCACTTATGCCAAATTTGTTAGTTTCGCAACTTATTCATAACTATGAAATGCGAGAGCAAAAATGCAATGCATATTTAATTCGAGTAGGCTTTCATAACTATCTGAGGCTTACTTTAGTATTACTTCGTGGCATATTCTTCCCCCTTTGCATCCATTTTGATTCCAGACTTGCTCTTCAGTATGCAATCAGGTGTCTAACAATGCAATCATATCGTCCAATCTCCATATATGTTACGGGTCGTTACACATGCTCCGAAAATATAGACCTCATGTTAAACAGGATCCCTATTGAATTAGTGAGAGTTCAAAGTCTGAAAACCTGAGATTGAGCATGCTGCAGTTGAATAGCAATGTTGTAGCATCTACAGGCATTCAACTTCCTGGCAAGGAACTGAAAAGACAGGTGGGGTTGAGGGAGGGGCTGGCACTGGGGTCTTGTTCAGTTGTAAAGCCTTTGTACATGAAGTGAGTCCAGTTGAAGTTGTAACGTACTGTTGGTTTGAGATAGGTGTTTAAAGAAAATAACAGATAGAGTTTGACATAATATATTATGAAGTAGCAATGAAGGCTTAGTTAACATTCTGCCATTTGGACAAAATTTGACTATCCTCTTCAAATAATTATATCATTAATGCTTACAGGAGGATTGTAAAGCATTATTCTCATTATTGGAAGAGAATATTTAGTTGGTAAATATGGGAGGAGTTAAGAAATAAGGATTAGAAGAAAAAGCGAAAGGGAGATTAAACTAAGCTAGAAAAGCGGAGGTGATTCGTTAATGCCTCAGGCAAGTAATTAATTGGTGCTTGCTTCTGCTTAGAGAGGTAGAGATTCGCTTATGTTTCTCTCAAGAATTCCATGAATAAAGCCTACTTCTGCATAGAAAAGCATGAACAATTCTTTTATTATTATATAGAAAAATGATTACATTCTCCTGTTAATCAATGTCTCACCAAGTGATGATGAGAATTGTGATCAAGAAAGATGCAGGTTTGAAAAGTAGGACAAGGTGATTTGCTTGGTACATATTGGAGGAGGGTAGTTAAGAAATAAAGATTAAAAGAAAAATGGTAAGAGAAACTCAAAATTGTTGGAGGTAGAAAGGAAAGAGCATGATTCTTTGAGGCCTCAGGAGAGTAAAGTATATGCTTGTGCTTAGAAAAGGAAGATACACAATCACTTTATATAGAGACCTGACAAGCAATATGACGTACAGCCGCCACTATATTTCATGGTACTAAAGTATTGCCAATTTTAGCTAGTGCGACTGACTCGTGCAGGTATCGCCAAGTTCGCCGATGGACCAAAATGATTCTGATTCCGTCAAGGGCACACCAAGCCCAGTTTCAGCTGCTACAAGCATTGCACAAGGAAGCACATCACGGATTCCAGGTTTTTCATATTTCTTCATGATAAGTTTATCTATTTAACTTATCCTGCTAGCAAACAAGCTAGTGATACAAATATAGAGAGTATCGTGGAGACTGGTACAGCTATTTATTACCTGTTATTTCTCACCGGAATTACTCTAATATTCATGTTTTCTTTTCCAAAGGCATGTCAAATATTTATTATTTATTATGTTCTCACCGGAATTTCTTTATTTATTTATTTTTTAGATCCCTTGAACTAATGACTAATAAGTTTCCTAAGTTAGACTGAATGTCTTGGAAAATAAACAGGGAACTCAAGTTCTTATCGGCACTATGAAGCATTATTGAAGGCAGTGCGCAGTGGGGACTTAGATGCCACCGAAAAATTCCTCAAGGACCATCCAGAAGCAGTGAATGCAAGAATCACGTCTTATGGCGAAACAGCACTTCACATTGCAACTATGCTTGGGCATTTGGACACTGTTGAGAAGTTAGTGCAGTTAATGTCAGAAGATGACCTTGAATTGGTGAATAATAACAGTGTCACAGCACTGCAGTATGCTGCTTTCAATGACAATAAGGATAGTATTAAGGCTGTGAAATGCATGGTTGAAAGGAACAAGAGGTTGCTCACTATGCCTGATCGTGAGGGCTCGATTGCAGTCACACTGGCTCTTGAACATGGCCACACTGAAATGGCTCGCTACCTTTACTCCGTCACCCCATTTGAAGCACTCCGACCTGAAAACGGGCACCATGGCGCTGAGCTTCTCAAGCTGTGCTACTATTGCAAGATGTTTGGTAAGAGTTGGTAACATTATTTGTCAGCAAGAGAAATCATATATCATAGAATAGAATAATATTAGTATCTTTATCTAAATGAGAAATTATTTATCTTTCACTTGAGTATGCTTGAACTGAACGGATGAACTAGTGAGTGAGTTTCGCCGGAAAATTAAAATTTAAATATTAAAAAATTATAATTATTAAGAAGATTTCTTAATTACAATATAATTTAAACGATTCGTATCATAAAAATCCTTATAAAAATACTTTAATTGAAAGAAAAAAAATCTTAGTCTGTTTGAATGCACTATCATTTTTCATTTTTATTGCATTGAGTGTCCAAAATTGGTAATCGAAATTTAAATACGATCATAAAGTGATAGCAACAAGAACAACAACAACAACAACAACAACAACAACAAGTATATTAAAATACCCACGACTATTATGACTGGTTTATTTATACATAACTTCTAAATTTGTTTATTTTCTTCCTTCATATATACCCATTACTATTCTATGTAAAAAGGTTAACACAAGGTTATCATTTTTCATATAATGATGCGTTATAGATATAGCTCTGGACTTGATCAGGCGTTGTCCAACATTAGCACTGACGAAACGTAGAAGTAGGAATAATTTCCTGGGGACATTAGCAAAAGCGCCTTCCCCATGTCTAAATGAAACCCAACTACCATTTTGGAGACGATGGTTGCATGCATGTAAGTACAATTTTACTTGTTTCACTTTATACTAATCAAATTCAGATATGGAGAACTGCAACTTTGCTAGTAGCTTATATATAAATTTACACTTATACAGGGATCAGCCGCGTACACCAAGAACGACCTGCATTTGCCATCGATAAAGTAGCCATCGACATGCCGGAAACAACTGAAAGAAGAGATCATCATGTGAGGGATAAAAGTCATGGTGAGTTGATGTGTGCATGAAGTGTCCTTCTAGCATGGATTGATTTATTTAACCCAACTTCATTCATTGAAATAAAGTTTACCTTTTTCATTATCAAATTTAACAAATAGAAATAATACTTCAATCAAATATTATAATGAGGAACTTGAATACTTAGTAAAGGTAATCAAATTATATTTAAAACAATATACTGCTTTCAATGAATATATTGATGCAATAGACCTCAGCTTGTATTTTTGATTAAATTTTAGCATTTTCATCTCTATTTTTGCTGCGTTGGTATATTTTGTTTAGTTTCTTTTTCCTATATATTTTTTTTCTTATGTTGTTTGATGCTGTATAGGCTTCTTGCACCAACTGGCCAGCAATACTTTCCATTTATCAGGTACGATAGCTGCTCTTTTCTTTCAAAGAATTTTTTTATAATATATATATATATATATATATATATATATATATATATATATTTCTTTCTTTCTTTCTTTCTTTCTTTCTCGTTCGTACTATATATACATATCAATGGAGAACAAATTTTCATTTTAGGTAGAACAAGTTTGAAATCATTTGAGTAATCAGCTCGGGAATATTAATTAAATATATCATTCGTATTTTAATCTCAGTTGTTAATTCAATGGGCCATTTTGATTTTATCAAAAAAAAAAACTCCAAATTAAAATGATTTTATATGAAGAATAAAAGAATTAGATATAATTATTAATTATATAGTTTGTGCTATCGTGTTATTTGAACAATAAAAATTCATTTAAATATATTCAACTAAAGTATTTTAATTTTGAATTTCATATATTTCTTACAGATAAACTGTCAAAAGCATATATCATTTTAGACTTAATTTTTTTTTTGTTCCCTATAAATTTTGGACATTTTCATTTGGTGTCATTAATTTTTACTTAGCTTTTAGCCTCTTATTTTCTGACTACTTTTGGTTCCTATTGATAACTCAACTCTATTGAATAATGATATGGCAAATGAAAAATTACATCGTCATGACACATGGCTAACGAGTTAATTATCCCAAGTGTTGTAGGAGGATTAAAATGCCAATTTTTATGAAGTTTATTAAAAATCTCAAGCTACTTATCCAACTCCTCCCTTAAACCACCCTCTACACCTCATCATCACCCTATGGAATACTTTTTTTTGGTATGATAATTTGAAACTATTTGGTAGATGAATTAAAATTATAGAACTCTTATAAAATATGCAAGGGAATAAACATTTTTGCCTTTTGTTAATAGACATTTGTTGGAATATTATGTAACTTTCCAAAAATACTCTCGATAAAATAACAGCGATGGCGGCGGTCCGATGGTGGTCTATCCAAACACACTCTTAGATTTTTTTATTAAATTAAAAATCATATTTTAATCTTGTGGGTATCACATTAAGGATAATAACACGTGTGACAATAATAATATGGTTTCCCATTTGTCACATTATCACTTTGCATAATTGAATTAATTGCAGGACCAAAAGTGGTCACATATCAAAAGCTAGGTCAAAATTAATAAAGAGGCAAAAACCAAAATATCCAATATTCATGGAAATTAAAAATATATTTTTATGTCTATCTTTTAACTATCGAGTTGATCGTTTGTTTGTAAACAACAGGAATTAGGAAAATATATGAAGCAAGTTTAGCTCATAAGCGATCTCTTGAACTTCTACGTGCTGCATGTAATGCAATTTCTTCTCTAAATGAAGAAGAAATCAAAGAAAATAGAATACAAAATGCAGTACTTGACGCAGCAACACGAGGGAATGCTGAGTTCATAATGGAAGCAATAAAGGCGCACTTAGCCCTTGTGTGGACTGCAACTGAAGATGGGAAGCGCCTATTCTTTGTTGCTGTTCAATATCGCCAAGCAAAAGTTTTCAATCTTATTTATGGACTTGCTCTGAAGCCTATATTTTCAAACGCCAGAGACGACAAAGAGAATTGTATGCTACATATGGCAGGATTGCTGGCTCCACCAGCGCAGCTGAATATTATCCCCGGGGCACTTTTACAGATGCAAAGAGAATTACAATGGTTTAAGGTATTTTATTTCAAAAATATCTTAAAAATATATGTTATAATTTTGTTTTTGTTTTTTTCTTGAAAAAAAAAAAGAAGAATTTTTGAGTCTTATTTAATAGCTTCTTCAGCAGATTAGTCAGTTAAGCTTTTTAATTTGCGCTTGAACCTTATTCAAATCAGCTATTATTAAAAATAAAGAAAACTTCTATAATAAGTTGTCATCAAATTTAAGTTGAGAGGAATGAAAAGTACTTTTCAATAGATTAACTTTTTAAAAATTTTATTCTGAAAATGGACTGTTTTCTTGTAAGTGTTTGTTTAAAATTTTATATGGTAAATGCTAAACACAACTATTGTACATAATGTAGGTAAAAATAAAACATTTCAAGAGAAGCATTCTTGGTAAAATATTGCTTACAATTTTCTTTTAGGCCATTGGCCTACTGTCAATCTATCCCCATGAGCTTATGTGAATTTATAAAATTTAATTATAATGATTGATCTTTTCTCATAACATACAATCTCAATATACCAAACAAGAAAAAAGAAAGAAAAATTATGATTGTTTGTTATGAATATGCCAATCTAAGCATTGATAAACAACAATGGCAATTCCCTGTCATGATAAATTTTGCCTAATCATAAGCATTAGTATTGTTTTAGTAGTATTATATCGTGACCAATACAACATAGTTAGCAAAAATTGTCATAAATTTTAACAAACAAAGGAGTAGTCAATTGATGGATTAAATTAGTATGATTTACCCTTTTTTTTGGGTATATAAAATAGTATGATTTACTTACCCAGCTACATTATACTACCAAATAAATTTTATCAGAAGTTCTTACTATCTTACCTCTTTTTCTTATGTCATTGACTTCTATATGTGCAGGAAGTAGAGAATATCACACCACCTATGATGAAGGTACGCGTAAACCATGAAAGAATGACACCTAGAGAATTGTTCACAGAGAAACATAAGGACTTGGTGAATCAAGGTGAGAAATGGACCAAAGATACAGCAAGTTATTGTAGTGTTGTAGCAGCACTTGTAGCTACCATCACGTTTGCTGCTGCTTTCACAGTTCCCGGTGGCAATGAACAAACCAAGGGTTACCCAATCTTCTTGCATGAAAAGCTATTTATGCTCTTTATGATATCAAATGCAGCATCACTTTTCTCTTCCACAACTTCACTCCTCATGTTTCTGGGACTCCTCACTGCCCGCTATGCAGAGGACGACTTTCTCAAGTCATTACCTACAAGGCTGATCATAGGGCTTTCCACTATGTTTATCTCTCTAGCAACCATGATAATAGCCTTTTGTGCAGCACTTTTCCTTATGCTTCAAAATCAATCATGGATTGTCATTCTTGTGACTGTGCTTGCAAGTGTTCCAGTTAGTTTATACATTTGGTTACAGTTTCCATTGCTTGTTGAGATCTTTAAGTCAACCTATGGACCAGGCATCTTTGATAGAAATGTTAAGCCTTGGCTTTGAGTACGTTGGTTAGATTATGGAATAATGCACTATAAATCACATATCAGATGGAAGCATTGATTTGTTGGGTGCGGCAACAAATTAAGTGGACCCAGAAAGATGGTTAAGTGTGGTATTGAACTTTGAGTGCTTATTTTATTTATGAGTGGTTTGTTATGAAAATGAATTTGTAATTGATCATAATCAACTTTTTATTTTTTTAATCTCTGTATTGATTCTTAACTTCAAATACAGTTATCATTTGGTTTCTTATTATGTTATTATCCTTTTTTTCTACTTTGATTCTTATTCTTTTAAATCATACTATTTTGATGATGTTTTTGAGATTCTTTGGGTTACCATTTGATGTTGCACAAGTGATATACATGTATGCCTAGTACTATCTATTAATTTTTCTTCCGGCAATTAGCGAGTAATGTATGTAGTATTTTATTCTTATAGAATTTATAGTGTATATTTTATTAAAATAATATTAAGCTGATTAATATTAATATCTGTATCCAAATTAATATTAATAAAAGATACGTGTTTATACGGTAATTTTTTTTTTGAAAGGCACTATATATAGGTATTAGTATCTTTGTAAAAAATAGGATATAGAAGAAATGTGCTAAAAGATAATACAGCAAAGATAGTATTTTTTTTAGGTGCATACTGGATCATAGGAGACGGTAAAGGATGAAGTATTTTCATTTGTATAGAACACAAAAAATATATTCTTACATATATTTCTTTTACTTAATTAAAAGAAATTTAATTTTGATCCCGTATTTTTTTTGTAATATTATCGTCTAATTATTTCTTGTTATATTATGAAAATAACTTAATTTTCAAGTAATTATTATCATGATCAAACATGTTTTGGCGATCAACATATAGAACCATATTGAGGAGATATTTTATTATTATATAGAAAATGTGGAGATATTTCTCCTTTTATCTTTTTTATGTTTTTGGGTCTGAGAGATTTTTCTCTTGAATGCTCTGGATTTAGACTTTAGAGGAAAAATGCAGGTCTGAAGCCCACCTCACTGTTGGCACTCTGCACTGTCGGTATAAACAGACACTGAGCGTGGGTGAGGCCTAAGCTAAGTGGTAGAGCTGTTCCTTGTAAGACCGCACTGTTCCGCGTTCGATACCCATTCCCCTAACTCCCCCCCCCCTCTCTCCTTCTCTCTCTCTTTCTCTCTCTTCGCTTTCTCTTCTTTTACTCTCTTTTTTTCTCCTTCTTTTTTCACCCCTTGACCCAGAAAAAACCCCAAAAAACAAAGCAAAGACACCGAGGTTTGTTCCACTTTGTCTTCCTTCCATGGAAACTCTAAGGTAGTCTTTGGATAGATGTGAATTAATAGGATAGCATGAAATGGCAAGAGCAATTTTACAAAATGTGTTTGAAAGTTATTAATAAGAAAAATATAAAATGGTTAAAGAGAAATTATAAAAGAAATTTTTGTCATCCAAAATGTTAAATTTATTGTTCCCTCAAATTGGAGAATTTAGAAGAAATAATTATTTTTTATTAAAAAAAAAGGATTATTTTAACCTTTTATTTTATTAATGGCCATTGAACTCCCAAACAAGAATACTAAAACTCCCCTCTCTTCCTCCATCAAACTCCCAAACAAGGATATGGCATGTATATATTCATATTATTTCTTTCTTTTCTATTCCATTTTATTATTGGTCATTACTTGTCATTATAAATAAATCTTCTAAACAGACCCTAAGATAACATTTGATACATTACTTACTAAAATTGTTAATAATATAAATTACCACTTAAAAAGATTGTCACATTTTAAATTGCTAGTAATATTAAATATAGTATTTGATATATATAGGCAATTCATATTATCTTATTTGGTATTTAAAAAAATATTATTAAGTAATATATGTATTAAACTAATATAATAATAATAAAAATAGTTAATAATAATAATAATAAATAGTTAATTATTATTATTATTAATTATTAGTTATAATAATTTTATTAATTAATAAGAATAAAAAAATTTAATTATTAATTATGATTATAATAGTTAATTTTATTAATAATTATTATTAAAAAATAATTAATATTATTAATAAATAATAATTATTAGTATTATGAATATTAATTATTATTTAATGATAATTAATTTTATTTTAATTATTATTATTTAATAATAATTAATTATGATAATATTAACAATAATAATTAATAATAATATTTATTTTTAATAATAATTAATATTATTTTTTATAACCCAATAACAACAACAACAACCATCATAATAATAATAATAATAATAATAATAATAATAGAGAATTATCATATTAATAATAATCTATATTAAAATTTTTTAATCAAACAATTTACATTATCATATTAATAGTAATTTATATAATCTTAAAATTTTGAATTATTAATAATATTATCCAATAAAATTAAATAATATTATAAATCTAAATAATTTAATCACATATTATTAATAATCTAAACAAATTAGCGTGGCAAAAGCTACCTAAGATTGTGAAAGGAACATGGGAGTTATGTCAACCCTTTTCCTTTGTGAAACCAAAGTCAACCCAAACTCAGGACCTTTCATTAAACGTAAGATTGCCCAACAGAAGAAACCATTCCAACCTTTTTCTTCTTCTTCTTATTCCATTTTATGTAATGATTGGTACTTTACTAGGACACCAGCAGCAGCAGGATCAACAACATACCCTTCCTTCACTCCTTCCACCACACAGAACCGCCACTGGATGGTGCTGCTGGAAAGGCCGCCTCATGGGGTCAGTTCCAAGCCACAATTCATTGATTATTATGTCAACACCTTGCAGAAAGTTCTGGACAGGTAGACTGTGTAAGGGGTTTTGTCCTAATTTCGTACTTATTTTCTTTTGTTTAGCTGAAAAAGTTCTATAAAATTGGTTTCAACAGTTAGAAAGATGCTCAAATGGGTCTATATGATGCTTCCCGGGATGCACACTTCGGTTTTTGTTGTAACATTGATGAAGAAATATCCTCCAAGCTGGCCAGTAAGGCTTTTCTTTTATTGTTGTCTTTTTAATCCAATTCCTTGATGATGTGATAATCTTAGGGGTAAGGATAATTTGTTCACATGTGGTTTTATCCTTGATGATGGTCTTTTTAAGCTGTTTGAAGTTTGGGTTTGTGGAATGGGTATTGCCAGTGGTATTATTGTTGAAGCGAAATTTGATTCTTGAGCATATATATTGGTAGGTTTACCTGGGCTCTTATCGGTTAGGCCCGACCCGGATTTCAACTCTTTGAAAAAGGACTATAGTTTATCAAGTGGCCACGAAGGTCACCTCTCAAATTCAAAACTACAATTTGGAATTGGAACCAATATGATGTTCCCTGCTAGGAATTCAAAGCACTGGCTTGTTCGAATTGATAATCCTGGGGTTGGGGTTGTCACAAAGGCTCAAATTGTCGATTATTATGTTCAAATAATGACCAAGGTCATGGGAAAGTGAGGATAGTGAACTTCTTTTGCTCTCATTATCATCTTTCTCCTTTTCCAGAAATTAGATGACAGTAGTGCCTGCATGATGCAGTGAGAAGGATGCACAGATGTGTATATATCATGTTTCCTGGAAACTTTGGCTTTTGTGGTGAACTTGATGACAATTGTGCACTGGAGCTAGCTGGTTAGCATTCTGAAACTTAAACCTCAGTCACTCAGTGTCAGAGTATAAATTTTCACATCAATGAAATTCCTATTGTGGTGCAGGTGTGCCTAGTGTCTAATCAGTTCAACCAGATAACAATTTTGAGTCAGAAAATAAGGATGATGAAGGTTTGCCATTTTTTCATTCCTGCGCACATTTTTTTTCCTTTGCAGACTTCTTGCTAAGATTATAATTTTACCTCAATAAAATGCCTGGGGTGTATGAGTTGTTATGGTCCTTGTTATGGTCCTTGTATCTTCATATTTTGACTTGTATGAAGTTTTCTGATAGGGACCCCAGGTTTGGAAAGGTGTACGATAGAAAGAAAAAGAGAGAGAGTGGCTTGTGTGGGGCCCAAACAGGTAGTGGGGCAGAATGAGAAGTTGGTTATGCTGAGTAGGACAGAGAGAAGGGGTGTATCATAGTGAATTTTCTGTAGTGGGGAAAAGGGTATATACGGGTGAGAGTGGAGAGGAAAGATATAGAGATTTCTTGAGAGAGAATACATTTAGAGGTTGAAGGGCTCCTCTATGCCCAGGACATTTTTTTCTGGTTATTGTTCTTCTGCTTTCATATTGAATATACTGATGCAGAAACTGAATCCTTCACACTGAAGCTCAGTTTTCTGCATTTCATCTCTATTTTTTTTCTACTCGTATTCTACCGTGATACCAGTTCTAACATTTTCTTTGCTACAGCTGACAGAATTGCTGTTTTGAACAATATATGTGGGGAAAAGCCTATTTTGTTTCATAGTATTTTTCAGTGGGGGTTTCCTCGTTTTCATTTTTACTTTCTATAGTGGTGAAAAGAAAAGTAGATTAAAATAATACCATTAGATATGACAGTAACTGTAAAATATCACTGTTTACATTTAATCAAACTATCCGGCAAACGTAAACAGCTTCTTAAGCAAAGTTGCAAGATATAGAGATTGGAAAGTGTTCATCTAATATTTTCTAGTTAATACTCAAAACGTGGTAGTGGGAAGTTTCTATGTGATAAATATAACTGCAGCATCGTGTGAAAAAGAGAAGGCAGAGCTGGGTTTATGAAACTGATTTTTGTTGGCATAAAGTTGATGTTGTCTCTCTTCATCAACTCTCCTTGTATTAGTATCAATAATATTCATTTCCTTTGCTTTTATTCAAGTTATATATTATTATCCTTTGAATCCTGCACAATTATTTATATGTAACTGGCTGATCCTTCCTTGAATGCGCTTGTGTTATGAGCACTTATTTCAACAGCTTTTCTGAGTGGGGACTTTTATACATTATGCTTTAATTCTTTACATTTGTTGTATTTTTGGTCCATTGACATAAGTAGCTTTACTAGACTTTGTGGGCGTGCATCTTTGATAAGAACAAGAGGGAAAAAGTTGTCATTTATCAGCATTGGTCTCTATATGTGTTAGTTTTTTGGGTATAAATTTAAATGTCTTTTGGCTTAGCCAAATGCATGAGAAAAATCACAGGTTTTACGTACCTTGTATCATAGGATAGATGATTCTGCATACTTTAAAGTAAGTTTTATATTTATTTTTTAGATAAACAGTATGTAAAACTTAAATTGGTATAGATTTTTATGTATCATAAGATAGACTGGTTCCATGCATGTTTAGGTAAAATTAAAACCTACTGAGTTAAAATTTGGTGTAAAATTTTGGTTATGATTGATAGTTTATAATTTTCTTTCTATGAGGTTGTGTTCAATTATAGAATTAATGGTTTTCTACTCTCTGATATTGATCGTATGGCAATTATCTCTAATTTTTCAATAACTACATATCTTCAGGTAGTAACTTAGAAAATAGTTTGAATGTGCAAAACTCTTCTGAAGCAAGTCAGGCGACTCCCCTGAAAACAAAGAAGCTTTTTGTGACAGGTAGTCACAGCATTGATTCTTGATATAAACCCATTTTCTGTCCTCTGCCCATGTGGATATTCATTTGCTGATTTTTCAACTAACAAATATATGTGAATTACATTGTCAAGAGCAAGCAATTAGAGGTGCCTTCCTTTAGAAAATACTAAGATGTTGGACGATAAAAAATAAGTCAAAGAAAATAATTTATTTTATATTATTTCCATGAAAAATTGATCATTTCACTAAGAAATTATCAGTTGCTCAGATGGTACTTGATTCTATCTTTCATGTTGAGTTTCTTCTCCCTGCCTAGTACCTATTCTTTATTTTGTGGGAGCAATAAATTATAGCTTAGGGAGAGCATTTTCTGTTCTTGAAAGAGATGATAACACTCAGCAATTTGTTATTATTTTTCTCTCTTGAACAGGGCTATCATTTTACACATCTGAGAAAACCTTATGTGCAGCATTCGAAGGCTTTGGTGAGCTTGTTGATGGTAGCTCCGCCTTCACATATTATTTTTTTTTTGCTCACGAATATTTAGTATCTCAAGACAGAAGTAGATTCGTCTCAGCTTTTATTAATAAATGGTTAAGCTTGACAGTTAAAATTATTATGGATAAAATTTCAAAAAGGTCCAAGGGTTATGCATTTATTGAATACACCACAGAGGAGGCTGCAAGTGCAGCTGATAGAGATGAATGGCAAGGTAGATTTATCTCTTGTTCTCTCTTAGTCTCTTGACAAATGTAAATTTGCTTTGCATCAGTTCTGCGTCGCAATTGTAATGGAAAAAGAAAATGAACATGGATTTAATAATTCAGAAAAGAAAGAGGCTAGGCAGTCTTTGATGATTTTATTCTGCACAGATGATTAATGGCTGGATGATAATGGTAGATATTGCCAGGACTAGCCCACCAAGATACGACAGGGGTCGTGCTAGACCATCAGCTTGACAAGACAAAAGTCTGTAAGGTATTGACTATTTCCAGGTCTACAGCCTTATTTAGCTCAACCTTTTTGATTTTAAGTCATGACATTGTAAACCAAACTCTGTTCATTGAAATGTTGCAAAATATCTTCGAATGTCATGCAATTATTGTAGGATCAACTAGTCCTCAATGTTAGGAGTCATTACCTAATTTCTTTATGTTTTCCTGTCTATTTCTTATTTGATTAGAGTTAAGAGTCTTAATCTATTAGTTGACTTGGGGTTGTACTAGTAGTAATACACTGGTACTTGAGCTAATTATTATTATGAATGTTAGTTATTTATTTGTATTTAACATTAGTCAAATGAATTCAATTGCATACTATTCAGTCTCTCCTTTCTCTCTTTTCCTCCTTTACGTCTAAGTCCTGATATCAACAGTTCACTCTGGTGCAGAGTGTGATGCATAATTCATTTTTTTCTTTTTTTCTGGGATTAAAAATAGACATCAGACATTACATGATCTATATCTTAGTTGTAGAATTCACTGTATTATATCTGATCATACTTGTTCTGTAAACTTCCCAGTAATCTCTAACATAATTCATTATTAAATTCAAACTTCATAGATGCTTTTTTCATTTTTCTGTCATTTATCAGTATATCTCTTGACTGTAGATTGTCTTCGTTTTTTCTTCCAAACTGCCTACACAAATAATAGATCTAGATAGATTATACTGCCTTTTTCAGCTGTGGATATAGCATCTCTGTAACTCTGCTCACCATGCATTCCGTTTCTGGTTGTCACTTATGCCAAATTTGTTAATTTAGCAACTTTTCATAACTTTGAAATGCGAGATCAAAATGCAATGCATACTCCATTTGAGTAGGCTTGTGATAAGATCCAGCGGTGGAGCCAGTAATATAAGAGTGGGGCCGTACTGAATATGTATAACTTAGAATTAAAAAAGAAAAAAATTACCATATAAAGATATAGTATACAAAATAACTCACACAACATATATTATTCAAACATACTTGTGATCAATACATATCAAATATGTATATATATATATATATATATATATATATATATATATATATATATATATAGGATTAAATATATACCATAACTTTTAATTTTATTCACTTTTATTTTTTTTTATGGGGGCTAATATACTATCATTTAAGCAACTTTTAAAATAAAGTGACTAAGCTGGGGGGGGGGGGGGGGGACCATGGCATCCCCTGGTCCTCCATTCCCTCTGCCGCTGATAGGATCCCAGGGGTAAAATTTGTATACTCTAGAAGGAAGTCCCATAAGTTACTAAATGAGGGAAATAGGAAGGAGTGTGCAGGGTCCTAATGTGCATAACTGAATGATGGGCTGGCAGAGAGAGGGAATACAGAGTGGAGATCCTCTGTGATTCAGTTAGATGGGGGGATACTACATGTAAGGGAGTGGGATGTTGGAAGGTAGGCTGAATATTGGCTTGGGCTGGGAGAGATTGAGCTGCCATAGTACTGGGAACTTATTTTCTTTGTTTCCTGTTCATATTAGCCATTATCTGGAGTGATTCCCCACTGGTAGCAGCTTCAGGGGAGTAATACACATGTTGTTGACTTCATTTTCTTGCTTCTTTATAATGGTACCTATCAGCTTAGCTTTGAGATGTTATGGGGGGCATGTGAAACATCCCTGAATAAATTACTTTACTATTGCTTCATGGCTTATCCTTCCCCCTTTGCCTCCACTTCTGTTCTAGACTTGTTCTTCAGTATGCAATCAGGTGTCTGGTAATGTAATCATATCGTCCAATCTCCACATATGTTATGGGCCGGTACACATGCTCCTGGGTTGTGAAGATATAGACCTCATGTTTAATAGGATCCCCACCGAATTTTATGAGAGTACAAAATGTGAAGCCTGAGACTGAGCATGCTGATGAATTGAAAAGACGGGTGGGGTTGTGGGACACGGTGGCATTTTGGGGTCTTGTTCAGTTGTAAAGTCTTTGTACATGAAATGAGTGCCAGTTGAAATTGTAGCATACTGTTGGCTGAGAAAGGTGTTTAAAGAAAATACCAATTGGGGTTGTAACGTAATATATTATGAATTAGCAATGAAGCTTAGCTAGCAGTCTGCCATTTGGACTAAATTTGACCATTCTCTTCAAATAGGCATTATTCTCATTATTGGAATAGAATACTGGGTGGTATGTTTGGAAAATGTGGAAGGAGGTAAGAAATATGGATAAGAAGAGAAAGAGAAAGGGAGATTAAACTAAGCTAGAAAAGGGGAGATGATTCATTGATGCCTTAGGCAAGTAATCATTAGTGCTTGCCTCTGCTCAGAGAGGCAGAGATTCGTTTATGTTTCTGACAAGAATTCCATGAATAAAGGCTGCTTCTGCACAGGAAAAGCATGAATAATTGTCATATTATATAGAAATAATTATCACATTATCCTATTAATCAATGTGTCACCAAGTGATGATGCGAATTGTAACCAAGAATGAAAAGTAGAACAAGGTGATCTGTTTGGTACATACTGGAGGACGGTAGTTAAGAAATAAATATTAAAAGAAAAAAATGGCAAGAGAAACTCAAAAGTTAGCGGCAGAAATTAAGGAAAGGACACGATTCTTTGAGGCCTCCTGAAAGTAAAGTACGTGCTCCTCTTTAGAAAAGGAAGGTACACAATCTCTTTATATAGGCCTTACAAGCAACATCACATACGGCCACCACTATATCTCATGATACTAGAGTGCAGAGCAACAAGACACAACGACGGATATAGTGACATGTAAGCATCAACTCTCTCTTTCTCTTTGATAGCGGATTCCACTTAGTCACTAACATTTGGTCTAAGAATTATTGATATGGCAATTTAGTTTGATTTGTTCATAAAAACAAAACCATGTTTCTTGTACTTCAATGACTTACCACATTAATACCATACCCAACAAAATTTTTGTTCTCCTTGGTAACTTTTACTTTTAATTGTACTGCCAGAGTATTTTCTGGCTAGCTTTTACGTCAATTAAGAATTTTC
Organism: Pterocarpus macrocarpus; assembly: GCA_031439585.1. Classification (NCBI taxonomy): domain Eukaryota; kingdom Viridiplantae; phylum Streptophyta; class Magnoliopsida; order Fabales; family Fabaceae; genus Pterocarpus; species Pterocarpus macrocarpus. Next base: position 52,743,337 of record CM062516.1, on the reverse strand, counting down.
CGCTGAACACTTGGAGGGAACATTTCCTACATTTGCTTGATGCATTTAGGAGAATAATTTCTTAGGTGCTGGCTTAAGGTTCAAACCTTAGTAATATAAATATGAACCTGCACCTCCTCAAATCCCATGCCACCCCTCTGTACATTGAAGTCACTCGTTTGTATGATCATTTTACCTTTGACTCTACCAACCACAAATAGTACATACAAGAAGGTATCACGGATGAAATTTTGTAGAAGTGATTTTGCTTGCTGTTCGTGGTTTGAGTATTTAGTATCCTAAGGAAGTGGAGACTGAATTGGGAACTACAGTGAGGAAACAGAGATGTCTCTGCAGTTTATTGTCATAATAAACTGTGTGTCAAAGTGGTGTGTATCATTCCGACCCCTAACGTTACAAGTTAAGGGTGTGTTCGGATGTGCTTCTACAAAAAGAGAAGTACTTTTTTAAAAAAATTTTTGAAAAAAAAAAATACTTCTATTGTTGTTTAGTTGTGCTTCACAGTTTTTTTGCTTTTTTGAAAAGCAAATAGAAGATTGCTTCTCCCAAAAATAGAAGCAGTCGAAAAAAGAGAAAATAATATTCCGAATCTACTACTTTGTCATATTATTTTACCATTTGATCATTAATTTTTTTCCAAAAACACCATTCTCTACCTATTAAATTATAAGTTTACACTGAAAAAATACTTTTATATTTATCACGTTCCAAACAATTTAACAATTACTGATTCTAATAAAAGGCATTTCTACAATTTTATCCAAACACAATAATTTCTACTTCTATTTTTGCTTCTATTTTTAATTCTATTTTTTAAAAAGTATTTATCTCAAAATCTTAACCAAACAGGCTTTAAATTCGTAGAGTTGCTCTCAGAGGCCGACTAACTACTTTGGAATAGACCAAACATATGTATATATATGAGAATACTTCATTGTCTTGTAGAAAATATATACATATAAAAACTATGAACCGCTAGCAATTGCGGCACCATAGAGTTTCTAAATACCAATGCTATAATTCTAGGGAATCTCAAATTTTAGTTCTGAAGTGAAGTATATATAAAAACAATAACATCCCACGTTCTAACGCAAATTTGTGACATTTTTTTTTCTTCTTTTTTTTTCCCCTAGTTTTTCTTTCTACTTTTAGTGCGACTCACTAGTGCAGGTATTTCAAGTTTGCCAATGGACCAAAGTAATTTTGGTAGCGTTGTGGACACACCAAACCCAAATTCACCCGGTACGAAAATTGTACAAGGAAGCAATGTTGCACAAGGAAGCCCATCACAGAGTCCAGGTTTTCCACATTTCTTAATGATCGATTTGTCTATTTAACATTGACCCCCACGAGCAACAAAAAAAAAACATTGGCCCAAAGGAAAAAAGAAAAAGCTTTATCGATTTAACTAATTAGCTAGTGATATAGGGAATATATATTGGAGACTGGTACAACTATTTATTATAGGTTGTTATTTCTCACCGGAATTACTCTAGTACCCATTTTTTTAAAATGTATGTCAAATATTTATTTTTCTATATATTTAGTAAATTCCTAATAATCATGATAAAGCTATTTATCGGAAAAAGTTATGATAAAGCTAATTACTAATAAATGTTTGAGCATTCATCTTGATTCTTGAGTACCTGTGCCTTAAATTCCCAAATGCTTAAACTTCTAGAGTATTAACCACCTATGGTATGAATGTAACAGACCCTGGAACAAAAGAGTATTCCCCACGTATTAAGAATCAGAGCCAACAAAACAAAAACACTATTGATCCCTTGAATTAATGACTCTTTTAAGTTTCCTAAGTTAGGCTGAATGCCTTGGAAAAACAAACAGTGAACACAAAATATGTACCATTATTGAGGGCAGTGGGCAGTGGGGATTTAGACGCCACAGAAAAATTCCTCAAGGACGACCCAGAAGCAGTGAAAGCAAAAATCACGTCTCAAGGCGACACAGTACTTCACATTGCAACTTTGTTTGGGCATTTGCACATTGTTGAGAGGTTAGTGCAATTAATGTCAGAAGATGATCTTGCATTGAAGAATAAAGATGATACCACGGCGCTGCACCTTGTTACTTTGATTGAGAATAAGAATATTATTAAGGTTGGAAAATGCATGGTTGAAAAGAACAGGAGGTTAGTCACTATCGGCGATGCTCGTGATTGGCTTCCAGTCACACTGGCTCTTGACCTTGGCCACACTGAAATGGCTCGCTACCTTTACTCCGTCACCCCATTTGATGTACTGCTACCTGAAAAAGGGAAACATGGCGTTGTGCTTCTCTTCCAGTGCTACTATTCCAAGATGATTGGTAAGAGTTGATCAAATAATTTGTCAGCAACATACAGCATTTCATGCAAACAAGTATTACACACATAACACTTGAAAAGCAAATCATGTATTACATATTTTAATGTCCAAATTACACGTGTATATTACATATTACCTAGTTTAGCAAGTTTTCCATTTTATTTTGGACCAAAAACTCCAATTTCCTCTCTCTTAAATCAATTTATAATATTAGCCAATTTTGTAATTTTGTCACTCATGTTATTATTCCATGTAGAAAGACTAACACAAGGTTGCGATTTTGTATATAATGATGCGTGATAGATATAGCTCTCGAGTTGATCAAGCTTTGTCCAAAATTAGCAGTGACTGAAGGTAGAAGGGGTTTAAATTTTTTGGAGATGTTAGCAAATAGGCCTTCGGAATTGCTCGCAGAAAGCCAAATACCATTTTGGAAACGATGGTTATATGCAAGTAAGTACTATTTAATTTTTTTTACTCTATGCTAAACACAGTATGTATAATTACAAGTAGCTGATATATATTGCAAAAACATGTTTCATAAACTTAATATATTTAAAATATTTAAATATGAAAATGTATTTAATGAAAACATATAAGCCCATGTAACACATAGATAAGCTTGCATTAAGAATAAACATTTATGCTTATTTTTTAATTTTTATAGATTCAAAATCACATTTTTGATGGGGGGATCTTTTTTTTTTTCTTTATATGATAAAGTTCTTCTAAAGTGAACTTATTTAAAAAAGCAAATGTACTGTATCTAACTTTAAATTGTCTTGTAAATTAAAAGAATGATACACTTCAACTTAAGTTCAAAGTAGATATTTTCTAACTTATTCTTTTTTTTTTTTAAATAAATAATATTTTAAATGGGTTCTGACAAGTTGGTTTGGAATATTCAGTTATTATTAGCGAGGCTACTAATATATCACCATGTAATTAAATGACATTCTAAATTTGTTATAATTTTATATTAAATTATTAATATGATACTAGGGTTGGAACTTACTAAAGAAATATGTTTGTCTATTTCATTGATAATAACTTTACACCATTAAAAAAAGAAAAAACTTTCGGCCTTTCTTGATTGGAATTAAGCCAGCTTCTTGTTAACAGCTGAAAACTATTGCAGGGGTCCACTTGCAAAACGAACCTTTATTTGTCATCAATGAAGTTGTCATTAACTTACCGGAAACAGCTGAAAGAAGAGACGATTTTGTGAGAAGTACAAGTCCTGGTGAGTTTATCTTTGTGCATAAAGTTTCTTTGTAGCGTGGGTTGATTTATGTGCCCAACTTCATTCATTCAAATAAAGCTTAATTGTTGTTGCTGTTATTAAATTGAAAATTTATCTTTTACATTGATTGATGACTTTAAGAACTAGAAATAATATTTCAATCAGATATTTTATTTTGTAATCTGGATACTTAAAAATGTAATCAAATATCCGTACAAAAAAAAACAGGTACTCAAATATATTTAAGACAAAACTTTATACATTTGTAATCGAATATATTCATGCAATATACATGAACACGTTTATTTGATTAAATTTAAGCATTCTCATTTCTATTTTTGCTGCAGTGGTATCCTTTTAATTATTGATTTTTTTTTTTTGGGTTATATATATATATATATATATATATATATATATATATATATATATATATATATATTCTAATTTTGTTTGATGCTGCTCTAGGACCAGGCCTAATGCACCAATTGGTCAGGAATACGCTCAATTTACTTGGTATGGTAGTACTGCTGCTTCCCCTTTCAAAGGATTTTTTTTTTCTGTTTTAAATATTTTTTATAATTTCATTTTCATTAATACTATACATATCGGTTAAGAACAAATTTTCATTTTAAGGATAACATATTTGAAATCAATTAAGTGGCAGCTTGGGAAATAAACAAGTTTAACAGCTTGAATAACCCAATGTAAAAAATATCCGAGATAATTACAAATTCAATCAAATGCTATTTGCTGAGTATTTTATTGATTTATATATTTTTAGAGATTAATTTTGATACACTAGCTATGTAAAAGAGTTTTATATTTTCATCCAATCATGTATTAATATATCAGCAAAATGGTTAACACTAACACTCTTTGCCAACTAATTTTTAGGTACTCTTAGAACAAGTGAAATCTCTTACTCTTCATACACTGTTAGCCACATTAATGAATGTGAGTCAGCTTTGTTTATTTAAACACTAACATTTAATGACATGGCAAATAGAAAATGGATCAGAGCAAGAAAAATCACTTACTATAAAGTACCTAAGAATTTCTGTTCATTACCACAAAAGTCTCACACATAATAATATAATTGAAGGACAATTTGTAAAACTCTTTTACAATGTGTTAAGAATCAGTGGTAGAAGAGTCTCCTTCGGGTCGTGGGGTGAAGATTACAGTTCATTCTTCTATTTTCTTCTTGCTCCATTCTTCACTTTCCTCCTCTTTTATTTACTTCTTACAGAGTTCTTGATCTCTGTCTCTTTTTTTTTGTTGGGGGGGGGTGTCATGATCTCTCTTTCTCTCTCTCTCTCTCTCTCTCTCTCTATGTTGTTTGCATTTGGGTCAATTTAGTTTGAATCACATTATCAGTATATCATATTTAAATTCATATTTCCATTATAAATAACTTATAATAATATCGATACTTCATTGATATTAAATAACATTGGCATTTTTTTTTAATGTCAAAAAGGATGAAACTTATCAAATTTAAATATATAATTCACATTTGAATCTCAATAGTTAATTGTTAATTTCATTGGCCATTTGATTTTGTAAAAATAAGGTTTACAATACTCCAAAATGATTTGATACAAATTACAAAGGAGTTAGATATAATTAACAATTATATAGTTGTCTTTAAAAACATAAAATATGTAATATATGTGGTGTTATTTGAACATTAAAATCAATTTCAATACATTGAACGAAATTATTTTAATTTTTCATTTCATTTGTTGCTTATAGATAAACTGTCAAATGCATATGTCTTTAATTTTTTATCTAATCGGATTGATGCTTTATTTGTGAACAACAGGAATTAAGTATGAAGCAAGTTTAGCTCATGAGCATTCTCTTCAACTTCTACGTGCTGCGCTTAGTGTCATTTATACTTTAAGTGAAAAAGAAATTGAAGAAAGTAGAATACGTTCGGCGGTACTTATAGCAGCCAAACGAGGGAATCCTGAATTCATAGTGGAAGCAACAAAGGTCCACTATCCCTTTATGTGGAGCACAACTAATGATGATGGGAGGAGCATATTCTTTTTAGCTGTTCAATTTCGTCAAGCAAAAGTTTTAAATCTTATCCATGGGCTTGTTATGAAGCATGTATTTGCAAACACAAGAGACCTACATTCCAATTGTTTGCTACATATGGCTGGATTGCTGGCTCCAGCTACACACCTTAATCATATCTCTGGGGCACTTTTACAGATGCAAAGAGAACTCCAATGGTTTAAGGTACATTATCTTTCAAACCCTCTTAGAAAGATATGTACTAGTATTTATTCAGTAGTTTCTTCAGCAAATTGGTCGCTTAAGCTTTTTAATTTGTGCTGAACTTAGTGTGTATTTGAGAAAGCTGTGAGATTAAAATTATTTCAACAATCGCTTATTTATATAATCGCTTTTTTATATAATCGCTTATATGAAAATCAATTTATGTTTGAATGTTTTAGTTGAAAAATAGTTTTAAGATAATCTATTTTGTTTGGGTTGTATAAAAAAAGTTGCTTTTATATTGTAAAATTACTAAAAAGGGTATGAAATGATTGTTTATATTATATAATATTTGTTATTTAGGATCAATTTAGTAAAAATATAATAATTTTGAAATAATTAGCTTCTGCTTATAATTATAAACTCAAAAAAATTACTTATACTTATAAACTATTTTTCAGCTTAAAATTATCAACTTTAGATTATAATCTATTTTCACTTTTTGAACCAAACATGATTAATTTTTTAAAATAGCTTTTTTTCTAGAAAAAAGCTATTTTACAAGATACCCAAACATGTACTTATTCAAATTTGCAATTAAAAAATCACAAAATATAACTTTTATAATAAATTGTCATCAAGTTAAAGTTAAGAGGAATAAAAGGTGCGTTTCAATAGACTAATTAATTTACAAATTTTGATTTCTGAAAATGGACCGTTTTCCTTCAAGCGTTTGTTTGAAACTTTATAAGGTAGATAATAAATACAACTATTGTACATAACGTAGGTCAAAATAAAAGATTTCAGGAGGAGAAGCACTTTTGGTAAATATTGTTTTGAATTTTCTTTTTGCTATTAAACTTCAGTCAGCTTATCCATGAGCTTATTATGTGAATACTATTTTTTAGTTTACATTATAAAATTTAATTATAATTTTTTTCAGAACATAAAATTTCAAAAAACCAAAAAAAATAAAAGAACAATTATAAGTTTTTGTTATGAATATGTAATCTATGCATAGATAAACAAGGATGGCAATTCCCTGGCATGATTAATTTTGCCTATTAATTCACATTACTGCTGTTTTGATAGTGCCATGTCATGAATAATGTTACATACAGTTAGAAAAAATTGTCATAAATTTTAACCGAAAAATAAATATGGTTGTTGGATAGAATTAAATATTATAAACTACTTAATAAGTGTGTCATATCATTCTGCTTTTTTTTTGGTACATGCAAAATAAAAATTAAAAAGTCATTTTTATGTAACTTTTTTCTTACGTCATTGACTTCTATATGTGCAATTGTGCAGGAAGTAGAGAGTATCGTACCACATATGAAGAAGGAATATTTAAACAAGGACAATAAGACACCTAGAGATTTGTTCACAGAGAATCATAAGGATTTGGTAAAAGAAGGTGAGAAATGGACCAAAGGAAATGCCAGTTCTTGTGGTGTTGTAGCAGCTCTTGTAGCTACCATCACGTTTGCTGCTGCTTTTACAGTTCCTGGTGGCAATGACCAAACTAAGGGTTACCCAATCTTCTTACATAAAAAGCTATTTATGCTCTTTATAATATCAGATGCAGTATCGCTTTTCTCTTCCTCAACTTCACTACTCATGTTTCTGGGACTGCTCACTGCCCGCTATGCAGAGGATGATTTTCTCAAGTCATTACCTACAAGACTGATCATAGGGCTCTCCACTATGTTTATCTCTCTAGCAACCATGATGATAGCCTTTTCTGCAGCACTTTTCCTCATGCTTCAAAATCAATCATGGATTGTCATTCCAGTGACTGTTCTTGCGAGTGTTCCAGTTACATTATACATTTGGTTACAGTTTCCATTACTTGTTGAGATCTTTATGTCAACCTATGGACCAGGCATCTTTAATAGAAATATTGAGCCTTGGCCCTGACTATGTATGTTGGTCAGATTATATGGGATAATTCCTATATAATCACATATTAGAAGGAACTAGGAAGCATTGATTTATTGAGCTAACAAATTAAGTGGACACAGAAAGACGGTCAAGTGTGGTATTGAACTTCGAGTTCTTATTCTATTTATGTGCAGTTTAATATAAGAATACCTTTACAATTGATCCTAACTAACCTTTTTTAAATCTCTATATTGATCCTTAACTTCGATTGTAATTATAATTATAATTTGGTTTCTTATTATATTATTATACCTGCTCTCTAGTTTGATTTTTGCTCTTTTAAATAATACTTGATGGGCGTGACCATTTAATGTTGTATAGAAGCATTATAAATGTATATCTACCGCTAATAAGCAGTAATTTGTAAAACACTTTTTACTTCTATTTCATTATAGCAAAACTTTTACTTGTCTCAGTACATAATAGAACAATGAAAAGTAAAATTCACTCTAAGAATAATTCTCTGATAATTAGGGATGTTAAAAAAAGCGTGCGGATCATGACAGGCGGGTATGGGGAAGATTTTGCATGGTGTGGGACGGGGATTTTAAATACGTGTTAAGCAGTGAGGCGGGATCATTATCCCCACGTCTGCATGATCTGTATAAAAATATTATTTTATCCTTAAATTATTAATTTAGTTAAACTAATATTATTGTTATTTAAATTGATTAGACTAAGGTTTAAATTTATAAGTTAGATTTATTTGTACTTATTATATATTAGACTAATGATTGGATTACTATTATGTATTTATTTTTATTTTAAGTATTTTAAGTTGATAGAATTTATATTGTAGAATTGGATTATTGTACTTATTTTTATTTATTTTATGTGTTTATTTTTATTTTAAGTATATTAAATTGTTAGAATTTGAATTGTTAAATTAGATTATTATTTATAATTATTTTAAGTATTTTATGATATTAGAATTTTTATATTTAATTTAAAATTTTAAAATTTTTAAAATTTTAACGGGTATCCATGGATATCACAGTCAGCTCATGCGGGTAAGGAAAAAGCAGTGCAGCGGATATGAGGCGGGGGCGAGGCGGGTAGTTCTTGGCGGGAGACGAGCTGTATCCGCCCGCCCCATTGACATCCCTACTGATAATGGGAGAAAGGGAAGAGGACAGGCCAAGAGAGAGGGAAAGAAACACTGAAAGAAGAGATAGATATACCACACTCAGCATGAACATCTTTTATTTGGCACCTTCTTTCTGAACCTTTTCCTTCTTTCTTCTTAGCCTGGATCAGCTGCCACGTGGCGTTCATTTCTAATTGACTCCCATTTTGTCTTTTCTGCCTCTTTGCTAACGTTTTCTACATGGTTACCCCCTTGGCTAATTTGTTAAGTAATTAGAGTTTAATTTGCTTCTGCCTAGAAAAGGCAGAGATTCGTTTGTGCTTCTGATAAGAATTACATGAAAAAGGACTACATCTGCATAGGAAAGGCACAAAAATACATTCTCCTACTCTATATATATATATATATATATATATATGATTACATTCTCCTATTAATGCGTCACCAAGTGATAATAATTGTAACCAAGAAAGAGATGAGTTTGAGAAGTGTGTTGCCACACACTGAGGAGGAGTCAGGAATTAGTTAGGTAGCTAGTATGTTGGTTAGTTCATCACTTAATTAGTTAGTTATGTTACTGATTAGTTAGTTGCTGATCTGTTTTAGTTTGTTACTAATTTATGGCACGTGTGTATTCTAGCATAGCTCTTGTACATAGTATAAAACACTGAACAGTACCAGCAGTGAATCAGATTGAATCATTCATTCATTTTCCTCAATGTGTCTCTTCTTTTTTGTGTGAGAACTCTCAAGGAGTCCCTCTCTTCCATGGAATCTGGTACCATTTAACATGGTATCAGAGCCTGGTTGATGGAACTCCGCTGCGCACTCATCGTTCGTCTCAAGAATTGCTGATTCAATCTCCGTTGAACAATCAATCTCGCATTTCGTTCATTTTTTTTGGATCGCTGATTTAGGGTTTGTGATCTTGCTAATTGTTCTTTCGTGATTATCGCGATTTGTTTACCCCTTACCTACTCTGTCTCTGGAATCGGCTCTGTTTCGCTGTGTCCTTAAATCAGTCGATCCAGGTTGCTGATCTACTTTCTTTGTTTTGATTGGTCTTTATTCTTGGTTTGTATCCCCGAGAATCGAGTTGAGATCGCTTGGTTTCTTCACACATCTTATTATGGCGGAGCAAGTTCACCAAATTCCACCTATTAGGAGTTACGAATCAAAATCCACAATTAGTTCGAGTTGCTGCTCAAAATGTGAATCCTGCCATGGATCCGACTAGTCCGTATTATCTGCATCCTAACGAGATGCCTGGTGCTCTTATGCTGTCACCAATTCTAAATGGAAGAAATTATCACTCTTGGTCTTGATATATGAGAATGGCTTTGAAAGCCAAGACCAAACTTTAGGTCATTGATGGAACAATTGCAAAGCCGAATAGAGATGATCTGGCTGTTTACGGCTTGGGACAGGATCTGACACCATGGTCCTATCTCGGCTCACACACTCACTGTGTGATGAAATCAGGGAGAGTGTCATGTGGCGAAATGTAGCTGCAGATGTTTGGCGTGAGTTGAAAGAGAAATACTATGAAGGAGATCAGTTTTGCATTACTCAACTTCAGGAGGAGTTGTTTGCACACAAGCAAGGTGAGGCATCTGTTACCACATACTACACTAAGTTGCAGAGTATTTGGGAAGAGCTTGATGATTTTAGGCCTATACCTGATTGTATTGCATGTGGAGATGTTTGCACTTGTGGTCTTGATACTGTTAGGAAATATAGACAAGCAGACTATGTTGTATGCTTCTTGAGAGGTCTCGATGATAGTTATAATGGAGTGAGATCTCAGATTAAGTTGATGGAACCCATGCCTAGCATAAATAAAGTTTTTTCTCTCCTTTCCTAACAAGAGAGACAGATGTATGTAGAGGAACCCCAATCTGTAGTTAGCCTGGTAGATAGTAGTCAAGGAAGTAATTTTGCTGGCCGTGGCAGGGGTATGCGAGGAAGAGGCAGAACCAATTTAGGTAGAGGTCATGGAGGTAGAGGTCAATCCTCCAAAATAGTTTGTTCATATTGTGGGAAGACCGGACACTTAGTTGACACGTGTTATAAGAAACACGGGTATCCGCTCACTAATAAGCCCAGAGGTGGCAATGTTAATAATGTGACTGCAGATGATGATTTGGATGATAACTGCAGTGTGACTTCCTCTCACAAGGAAATTTGTGAAGACTCTTGTTTGTCATTCACTCCAGAGCAGCATAAGGCCCTTCTTGCTTTGTTGCAACAACAATCAGCCTCATCTCATAGCACTGGCCAGTTACATCTATCTGCCAACAACAACCACACAGGTATTGTCCTAGGCACCTTTTTGTCACCAAACCCATATCCTAGATTCTTGATACTGGAGCTACATATCATGTATGTAACTCCATATTAGAATTCCAATTCCTCACCAAAATTAGACTAGTTGTAATTAAATTGCCTAATGGAAACCAAATAAGTACAAACTTATCAGGTACCATTATGTTTACCAATTTTCTTTTCCTTGCCAATGTGCTTTATATTCCTAGCTTTTCTTTTAATCTCATTTCGGTTTCACGGCTTACTAATTCTCTCCACTGCCAACTCAAATTTTCTACCTCTAAATGTGAAATTCAAGATCAGGATACTATGAAGATGATTGGTGTAGCTGAGCTTAGGAATGGACTCTATACAATGGAAGCGGCTGCCAAGGGGGTGCCCAATTTTAGTTCTGCTAAGGTTGTAGCACGTAAACAATCTTTCTTGTAATGACTTTCTTGTTTGGCATTGTAGATTAGGACACCCTTCTTACCAAAAACTTTCTATTTTACACTCACAATTTCCTTTCAATTCATGTACACTCAATAAAGAATCTTGTGAACCTTGCCTTTTGGCCAAATGAGGAGTGATTCTACCGTTTTACATTAGTAATACAAAGTCTGATTCTGTTTTTGCATTAATACATGCTGATATATGGGGTCCCATTTCTATTCCCTCCAGTTCGGGCCATAAGTATTTTCTCACACTAGTAGATGATAGGAGTAGATTTACATGGTTATATTTCATGCGGTTCAAATCTGAAGTAAAAGGGCTTATTCAGAATTTTGTTCAATTAACAGAAACACAATTTAATAAAACCATTCAATGCATTAGGTCAGATAATGGGGTGGAGTTCAATTTACCTTCGTTTTATGCCTCAAAAGGCATTTTGCATTAAACTTCATGCATAGAACAACCCCAGCAAAATGGTGTGGTGGAGAGAAAACACCAACACATTTTGGGTATGGCTAGGGCTCTCATGTTTCAATCTCACATTCCCAAACATTTCTGGAATTTAGCTGTTGCACATGCTATACATTTAATAAATAGACTCCCTAGTCCATACTTAGATAATGCCATTCCATATCAAATTTTGCATCATAAAACTCCTGATTTTTCTGCACTTCGAGTATTTGGGTGCCTTGCATTTGCGTGCAGTAAATCTGCAAACAGAAATAAACCAGATCCTAGGTCTCGAAAATGTGTTCACTTGGGTTCCCGTAATGGAACAAAAGGATATTTGCTATATGACCTGCATTCTAAAGAACTCTTCTTGTCTAGAGATGTTTTGTTCTTTGAACATATTTTTCCTTTCATGCATTTGCATTCAGTTTCTGAGCCTTCCGATGCACCATCACCACAATTCACCTCACTTCCTTTCCTAGATGATTCTTTCCCCACTTACCTTACTAACACCACACCAAACCGCTCTAATCTTATGCCTATACACGAACCTGAACCTCCTCTACCTTCACTGCAAAACCAACCTACTCCATAGCCCACCCCAAACCTCAGAAGGTCCAACCGTAGCAAACAAAGGCCCTCCTACCTGCAGGAATACCATTGTACAATGCACCATTCCTCAGCGCCAACTGCATCCAACATCATCAGGTACCCACTTGCCGATTACCTCTTTTATTCTTCTCTTTCACAGTCCCATAAGCGTTTTTCTTTTGCCATTTCCTCTCAAACTGAACCAACCACTTACCATGAGGCTATCACAAATGATTGTTGGAAGCAAGCAATTAGGGATGAATTGGCTGCCTTGGAGTGAAATGACACTTGGGTTCTCACTGAATTGCCACATGGGAAGAAGGCGATAGGGTGCAAGTGGGTTTTCAAGCTCAAATACAAACCGGATGGGTCTATAGAATGCTACAAGGCTAGGCTTGTGGCAAAGGGATACACTCAAACAACAGGCATTGACTACTTGGACACTTTTAGTCCAGTGGTCAAACACACAACTATTCGGCTTTTGCTCTCCATTGCCTCGACAAAAGGGTGGTTCTTGCACCAGCTTGACGTCAATACGGCATTCCTTCATGGAGAGTTAAATGAGGAGGTTTATATGTCCCTGCCTCCTGGAATTGACAACCAGCACCCTAACATTGTGTGTAAATTGCAAAAGTCTCTATACGGCCTAAAGCAAGCAAGTAGGCAATGGAATGCCAAACTTACTTGTGTTCTTGTGGAGTCCGGGTACTTTCAATCCAAAGCAGATTACTCATTATTTACTAAGTCCTCAACTGGTTCTTTCACTACGATATTGGTTTATGTTGATGATTTAGTCTTGGCAGGTGATGACTTAGATGAAATCAATTCCATAAAGAAGCTCTTGGATGACCGCTTCAAGATCAAGGACCTTGGCCCACTGAAATTCTTCCTTGGAATAGAGGTGGCCAGATCCAAGCATGGCATTACATTGTACCAACGAAAATATGCCTTGGATCTCCTTCAAGATGCTGGACTATTAGGTGCCAAGCCAGTGTCCACTCCTATGGATTACACATCAAAGTTGTCCAAGACTTCAAGGACTCCACTTGCTGATTCTTCATCCAATCGAAGGCTCATTGGACGCTTATTGTACCTCACCAATACAAGACCAGACTTATCTTTTGCTGTGAGTAAACTTAGTCAATATCTAGATTGTGCTACTGACCTTCACTATTCAGCAGCTGTCAGGGTCCTCAAATACCTTAAGAGCTCCCCTGCCTTGGGCTTATTCTTTCCAGCTCATTCTAATTTTAAGCTCCAAGGATACACTGATTGGTGAGATTGCGATATGAGGCGTTGATTCTTGGTTTTGCTTCTTCCTTGGGTCCTTACTTATCTCTTGGAAGAGCAAAAAGCAGGTCACCATCTGGGTCTTCATCGAGGCGAATACAGGTCCTTGCTCATGCCACTTGTGGCGCAATGGTTGCTTTACTTGCATGATCTCAGTTCCACATCCTTAACTCTTTGTTATTTTACGTGGCGATAAATCGCTCTTCATATAGCCTCTAACCCGGATCTTCCATGAGCGGACTAAGCATAGAAATGGTACCGCCACATTGTGCATTGATAAGATTCAGGCAGGTGTCATCCATCTCTTACCAATTTCCACCAAGAACCAGGTAGCTGATATTTTCACTAAGCCTCTAACTCCAACACCATTTGCTGCTAACATGTCCAAGCTGGGCATGCTGGACATCCATGCTCTAGCTTGCGGGGGGCTGTTGCCACACACTGAGGAGGAGTCAGGAATTAGTTAGGTAGCTAGTATATTGGTTAGTTCATCACTTAATTAGTTAGTTATGTTACTGATTAGTTAGTTGCTGATCTGTTTTAGTTTGTTACTAATTTATGGCACGTGTGTATTCTAGCATAGCTCTTGTACATAGTATAAAACCTTTGAGCGAATTACCCGTGTAGAATCAGTTGAATCATTCATTCATTTTCCTCAATGTGCCTCTTCTTTTCTGTGTGAGAACTCTCAAGGAGTTCCTCTCTTCCATGGAATCTGGTACCATTTAACAAAGTGTGACAAGATGGTTTATTATTATTTGGTACTTATTGGAGGAGGCTGGTTAATTGAGAAATTAAGATTAAAAGTAAAATGCATGGCAAGAGAAACTCAAAAGTTGGAGTTAGAAATCAAGGAAAGGACTCGATTCTTTGAGGCCTTAGGAAAGCAAATTGTATGCTTCTGCTTAAAAAGGAAGATAACACAATCTCACTCTTTCTTTTTTCGGTTACAACTTACAAGATACACAATCTATTTATAATTTTATATAGGCCTTACAAGCAATACAAATTGGCCACCACTATACTCCATGATACCAAGGTGTAGAGCAACAAGACACAGCGACTAACATAGTGATACGTGTAAACATGAAGCATCAGCTTTCTCTCTCTCTCTCTCTCTCTCTCTCTCTCTCTCTCTCTCTCTCTCGCTCTGTTGGTGTGTGTGTGTGCGCCCCAGAGATTTTTGTGCTCATGTACGCATGTATTTTTTCTAGGCTACATATTTTGGATTTTTGGCCTTATTTCGTAAAATTTGTTGACAATTGTGATATATATGCTATTATCCATTGATGTCAATTAACGTTTGAGTCCCAGCAAGAAATTACAGTGTTTATTGCTCTTCATGACTTGAGTGTATTTGTAGTATTTATAGATGGAAATCATTTGTCCCGAAACTCTCCTCCCTCCCCTTTTTTTTTGTTCCACTAATAATCTTGTGCTACTTGAAAGATAAGTATTTAAAAGGACTTTAAAAATTTAAGGCAATTATAGTAAGTACATGTATAACTTATCTTTCAAGTGATAGAATATTATTAGTGAGACAAAAAAGAAAATAAGATTTAGAAACATGTACTTTTCATCTTAAGTACCCTAAGAAAGTCTGGGGTTATATTAGGAGTTAAGAGTGAAAAAATAGAGATGCCGACATTGGATAAGTTTGGTAAGAGAGCAAAAATAGGAGAGAGCTTTTCATAGATTAAATTTATGTGTCATCAATACCAAATTTTAATTAAACCTTTTATATCCAACTCACCTTTCCGGAGAACGTCGTCAATACATTAATTAATTGTCATGAAAACAAATCATGCGGTGAAACCACATTCTTTTGTTTTGGTTTTGAACGTCTCATTTCAAGTAGGGTTAATGCATATGTATAGGCCATTGCCAACTAGTCCTTGTTAATAATTTTAAAATGTAAAACAAATCATAAGTTTAATATAAGAATTATAAGGATGCCTTTAAATTTTTTTTTTCAAAAAAATATTTTATAAGGAGACTATAATTTCATTCTCTTACGATCGAATGAAAATTAATCTTACATATGATTCAAGTAGATGAATACATCAAAACATTTTATTGTCTTATAGAAAAAGATGTACAAAATATAAACCATTAACAACTGCAGAACCAGAGTTAGTATTATTTGCCAGCAACCAATATCCATCCACAAACATCCCTCCAACCCCTCCCCACCTAGTTAACTCTAATGAAAAGGTTGCATTATAAATGGCGAGTAAGTCAGAAGTCGATGGAGTAGGTTCGGTAAGGGAAGAGGTGTATACGCTGTTCATCAATGGTCTACCTTGGGAGATTTCATGGGAAAGATTGTCATATATATTTAGAGAGCAAGGTGAAGTATTAGATGTTTATGTCTCTAAAAAGAGAAGGCAGTTCAATGGTAGTAGGTTTGGGTTTGTTCATTATAAGCATCTTGAGGAGGCGGTGAAAGCAGACAGGAACCTGAATGTGGTGAGAATAGGAGGGAGGAGAATGGAGGTCTCCTTCGCGAAATACGCCAATAAAGGCTTGCATCATAGAGGGCTAGCCCAGGTGGTTTCGGGTGGAGAAGCAGAACAGATAAGAGGAAGGTCAGAAGGAAAGCTCGATGATAGAGATGGAAGGAGCTTCAAGGAGGTGGTGGAAGGAGTTCAACAGAAGCAGAAGACTGATGAGTGGAGGTCAAAAAATGGCATAGAGGTGGCAGCATCTTAGGACAATGAGGAGTGGGGGAGACTCATTCAGATGAGGAGTAATAAAACGAGAACGGGATGGAACACAGAAACCACCAGTTCGATCAAAGTGGAGGAAATCAAAAGAAATCTTACAGCTCTGTTGCACCTGATCGAACAATCTGTGGAGGCCAAGATTCTTGGATGCAGGAGGGAAAGATTGATTCAGTAGAAGGAAGGAGAAGCCAGGCAAAGAAGGTTGTTCCGGGAAGAAGAGTTGCTCACCTCGATGATGAATAGGAGATGTGACGTGTCCTTGCTTCCCATTGATGGTGAGTTTGAAAGTTCATGTCCAATTATTCATATCTTTCCAGAGGTGGGGCCAACAAAGGAGAGTGTGAAGGAAGTTAACCTTCCTCAAGGACCTAGGCTGGACTGTAACACCCTTTATTATATAAGCCATGCTCGAGTCATGGAGTTATATTAAAAGGTTGTCACTGTGCTAAGAAAACTTTAAAATATGAAAAATATAATATATGGCCCTTTAACTACACACTTTATTATTGTCTAATAGTTCATAAACTTCGTCGTCTCTGATACATAGAGGATAAAATAATTACAATTTAAAAGTAATTGTGACTAATATAATACACAGAACTTGCTTTTGAATGATCACTAGCTAGCTTCAATAGTCTCTTGAGTGCAGTTTTGCGTCAAGTCTTGCTCAGAAAATGTCCCAGTACTCTGCCTCGTACTTGATTTCCAACTTAGATGCTGGAATATTTACGAAAAAGAGAAACATACAAGTAGGTAGTGAGAACCTAAGGTTCTCAGTAGGTAAACTCAAACCAATCTTACAGTGCCATCATAAACATTCCAGCCGCTTCGGTTTATTATAAAAATATGAGCACATATACACAAATAATGGTTCAATTTTAAGTTGAAAACACCTTTCTTGAAGCGGGTTATATTTTAACAACCACTTTCCATATCATATGATAGACATAGAAATATGGATAGTATAATATGCTTCAACAAGGATCATAATACATTATGACTTAACTAGATAATTGAAGATGCACATATAGATGCTTACACTTGAATGTATGCAAGTGCATTTGACTTAATTTATCTCTTCTTTAACTTGCAACTTAACCTTGCCATTCTGTACTTGGTCCCCCGGAGGTGAATGGCCTCTCTCACCCATGGGTGATAGCCTGCTTTTCAGGTCTGAGCTCATACCTATACATGAGTGACGGGTTTACTTTCCCCGACCTTGACACTGGTCTATTCCCTTAAATGCAGTGGGGCTACAAGTCTTAGACGACCGCTCTGGCGCTACATTTGGTCTATCTTTATGCCTCACGTGGTAGCTTGGTACGTCTTTCTTGCAAGTTCTCATAAATCTTATTCTTCTTTGGACATGATTATACATACATATGCTACATGCATTCATTCATATACTTCATATTATACTTAAATCATTCTTGCATATATGAATCTAATGAGCATAATATATAAATGTTCATAACAGTCATATAATTCATATATTTCTGCCTGAATTTCGGCAGCATAACGAATTGAGTCCGCTTTCCTATGAATAATGCCAAGCAACCAGTACAAATGTACAAACTTGCAATTTAAATATGGACCAACAAATATATATATATATATATATATATATATATATATATATATATATATATATATATATATATATATATATATATATATATTCATAGCATCATTCATCAATTTCAATTCAAGCACCAATTGGGTTTTGGGTTTATTCTCTCCTGTTCTGCCCGAGTTTGGTATACTCCACCCTTATTGCACTTCAACTCATTTGAATCTAATTTTTGGATATGTCATAGAATTATGTGTCTAGTTTCTAACCCTTTTGGTCCCATCTCATTTTGATTTCTATAACTCAAGATATAAAAATTTTGCCTCAAACTATGCTGTTCTTAGCCAGAATTGGGTTCTTATAAGTAAAAATTCACTAAAAATAGAAACCTAGGTGAAATCATAAAAATTTTATATCAAATTAAAGCTAACAGAACAAACTTTCAAATGAAATAAGTTTCATGTCATTTGCATGAGCATATCCTGAGTTATGAGTCCCGAAACTTGACCCTACTGGACTACCCTGTTCCAGCCCAGTTGAAACTTAAGTCAACTTCATTGGTGTGCTGGGAACAAATGGCAAGGAATCTGATTCTGAAATTTTTATGGGATGTTCCCTTACATGTTGTCTTTCAAACAACTTTGGGTTCACTTAATTTGGAGTTGTGTAGGGTGAGTTATACCCTTCTCAACTCATACTGCCCGGATAAGAATCCAGATTTCTAGGTTAAACTTCAAAAATTCATAACTAATTCTATACTAATCCAATGGCCTTATATTTTATATGTATAGAAATACTTGAATGTCTAGTTTCATATAAAAATGGATTAATAAAATTTAAATGGCTGTAGGCAGATCCATACACTCCGCCGTACGGATCATCGAGGGGAAAACCCTACCAACTTCTTGGATTCTTCTTGAATTCATGTTTTCCTTAAATCTATCCATCCAATCTTCAATTCAAACTCACATATACACTTTAAACCAACCTTAATTCATCATCATCACTCAAGATAACATCAAAATCATACAAGAAAGTATGAAGAAAGTGGAGTTCCAATCAGCCCAATTCAAAGGAAATAAGAAAAGAAGTTGGAATTCCTACCTCTTCTAGGTGTTGTTATGCTAGATTGGTGCCTTGGATTGAAGGAATCTTGATGAAGCTTGAAGAGTAGATGGAGATGGAGTGAAGATGA
This sequence comes from Pterocarpus macrocarpus, assembly GCA_031439585.1. Lineage (NCBI taxonomy): Eukaryota > Viridiplantae > Streptophyta > Magnoliopsida > Fabales > Fabaceae > Pterocarpus > Pterocarpus macrocarpus. The sequence continues at coordinate 52,723,928 of CM062516.1, read as the reverse complement.
GTTGAGATAGGAGAGAAATAATGAGAGTTTAGCAGGTTATAAATCCGAAAATAATCAAGGGAGTTGGAAGGAAATAATTGGAGACTTTTGGAGCAAGATTACATGTGATTGGTAGATATGTTTTCCTTCTCCAATCTGATTTGGCTGCCTTCATTGAAGGCTGATTGTGGCGCCACTTGTAGGGTGTGTTGGCTGAATCTTGGCTATCCATCATAGGGCTCTCACAGTATAATTTATATTGGTTGGTTCAAGCGAGTTCAAATCTGAAATCTTACCGATTTCCTTTAAACTGGTAAATCGGTTTTGGAAAAATTCTATGAAGTTTCCTATGCTTTCAATCTAATTCTCTCATATCTAATTTCTCCAAATGATACTTAATTGGCTCTAAGTAAAAATTTAATCGAATGCTAATTAATTTTAAGTAGTTGATAAAATCGAACAACTAGGTGAAAACGATAAAAATCCGATGGAGGTGAGGCCAAGTTTTTCCACTATCTTGAGCAACACTTAGCGCCACTCATATGTGGTAGGGGTGGCTGAATTTCAGCCACTTAAGTGAGGGGTTCCAGAAGAAAATTCTGCTGGTTCGATTCTGACAGTTTAAAATACCGAATCTTTCCTTGATTTTCTTCAAATCGGCAAAACTTTACTAAATAACTCTGAGAGAATTTCTATATCTCTGTTATAATTGTTCCTAAGCCTAATCTCCCTAATTAACATCTAATTAACTCCTAATTAACCTTACTTAGTTAATAAGATTGAATAAATTGCTTGTTAACGTGAAATAATCGTGTTTGCAAATTCAGAGCTTTTCTATTTTCTATTTTTCATAGTTAATGGCATTTCCATAATTTTGAGCAAGTCTAGGGACACCCCACGTCATTTCACACCCGACTACCTCCATGGCCCAATCGGCAAAGATTTAAACTTCTACGGTTTCACCACGCGATTCTGCTCTATTTAAAATCCCATTCTGCTAATTCTACAGATGTGGGGACATGAATGTCATTTCATGAAAAGTTTTAGGGTTATTGTGGGAGTAAATCTTTGGGGTCAAAATATAATTTCTAAAAATTCTAGGTATCATTGTAATTAATAAAAGTTTGCAAGGGTACTTTTGTTATTTCCTAATTTTAAACATATGGCAGTGTCATATTTTCAATGACAATTTTACCCTACCCTATAACTCCAAGTGTGAGGATCGTCATGGCATAGCGTTGCCTGAGAAGTTCTCACACTGCCTAAGGGAAATAATTCAAAGTTTCTATTACGTTCTGTTTACGAAAGTCAAGATATTATATGGACCTTCTTAGTTCTTTGGGCTCCCAGGAGCTGGGCCAACCAATTTCAGCAAGAGTTGAATTGGAAATCCCGATGGAATCAGTTTGTAGGCTAGATGCGGAGGAGTTTGGTAACAATGATCAAGTTGTTGCTGGGGAAACAGTGGAGCCTTTATCCGCAGAGGTTGCAGGAGTAGACTCGCTCAGCTTTGGCATAGTTCATGGTTTTAGCCCAAACTCAGCAAAAAGGGTTCTCGAATCTCATTTATTCTTATCAGGCTCTAAACCCCGAAGTGGATCTATCGAAATTGTGCTTCCGTTTGAGGAGCATCTTGTGGAAGCGCAAAATTCGTGGAACGTTGGGAAAGCTTTGGGATTGAAGGTGAGTAATGAAATGGAAATGATTGAAGCTATCTTTAAGATTAAGAATTGCCAAGATTTCGGCCTTCCTAGGGGAAGGGGTCATAGAAAGTAGAACTCAACAAGTAATTTAGACTGATTATCTATTGGTTTTGGGTTGATTGGTGGAGGTATAGGTGTTGAGCTGCTTTTTTGCTTCTTGTCTCGCGCTGTTTGCTCATGAGAGGGTTGGCTCTTGTGTTCAAGTGGGCATGGGGTAGGCATTTCGGCTCTATTCCTTTTGTTTTAGCCTTGTGTCTTGGTGGGATTTTCCTCTGGTGTTGTCTTTTGTGCTTTCGCAGGTGTTTTGGTGTGGATTTTTTGGGATTTCCTTTCTTGGATTCCTACTTTCATGTTTTGGCTCCTCACTTTTAGTGAGTCGAAGCACTTTTATATATCGAAAAAAAAAAACTGCAGAACTAGAGTTTCAAAAATATCAATGTCTATAACACTAGGAAATCTCAAATATAATTTTAATTCAAAAGTGAAATATAGAGATATAGCAAACTCATCCCACTTTATATAAACGCAAATTTGGGTTTTTTTTGGGGGGGGGAGGGGAGATTCTAATTCTCTGTTTATTTATTTCAGTGCATGCTAACTATTGTAGGTATTGCCAAGTTCGCCAATGGACGATGAAGGACATTCTGGTTTCGTTACGGACTCACCAAACCCACGGCCAGTAGAACAAAAATTGCACAAGGAAGCACATCACCGAGTCAAGATTTTTTTATATTTCTTTCTTTTTCCATGATGTATATGCTTATCTATTGAGAAAAGTTATTTGAACCCTTCCCCCCTTAGACATCCAACACCGCCCTCTCTATCTCTCTCCTCTCCTCCCTGCTTTTTTTATTTTTTTCTTTTTTTTTTATAATTTTGTTTTTCAACTTTGTGTGTGGGTGTTTGGGGTGTTTATGCTTGGGAGTGGTACAAATAACAACCCTCTTATCTATTTAACTGATCTTGCTAGCAAACAAGGTAATGATACAAATATAGGGAGTATCTTGGGAACCGGTACCGATAACTATTTACTATTGATCGTTATTTCTCACGGCAATTAATTGCTATAGGAGAAGCACATCTTGATTAGTTATAAAAACACAGTGATTGGTGATTGATTCTTTCGTAGCTTTTTGTACTACAATTTTTCGTACTACTAAGTAAGGCTTTTACTCTAGTACATATTTTTTCTTTAATAATTTATAATTTTATATAAACTACTCAAATCTCTAACCCCTAATTCATTCATATTAGCGTTATTTTATTATTGTTAATTTTTTTTTTTGGGTACATAGTCGCGGCTGAAGCCCCACTCATACTAGCTTTAATACTTATTTTTCTCAAAGTTATGTCAAATATTTATTATTTTTTATTATAAAAAAATTTCTAACTAAGAATGACAAGACTAATAATTAACGAACGTTTGAGCATTCATGTTGATTGTTGAGTACCAATACCCTCGTACGCGCTTACCATTTCTCACTATAAAAGCTTAAAATTCTGAGTACAATTAGTCACCCATGAATGTAGCAAAACCCTCGCAGAAGAAAACAGTATTCCCAGCATAAGAATTAGGGACCAAATTAAAAACTTTTGATCCCTTGAATTAATAAGTTTCCGAAGTTAAGTTGATTAATCTCTCTTGGAAAAATAAACACAGAACACAAGTTCTCTTCCGCAATATGTACCGTTATACATGGCAGTGCGCAGTGGGGACTTGCATGCCACAGAAAAATCCCTCAAGGACCACCTAGAAGGAGTGAATGCAAAAATCACGTCTCGTGGTGCACAGCACTTCACATTGCAACTATGTTTGGGTATTTGGACATTGTTGAGATGTTAGTGCAATTAATGTCAGAAGATGATCTTGAATTGACGAATGATGATGGTATCACGGCGCTGCATCTTGCTACTTTTATTGAGAATAAGAATATTATTATGGCTGCAAAATGCATGGTGGAAAAGAACGAGAAGTTGGTTACCTGTATACCGATAATAGCAACTTTATTCCAGTGACACTGGCTCTCGACTTTGGCCACACTGAAATGGCTCGCTTCCTTTACTCCGTCACCCCATTTGAAGTATTGCTACCTGAAAACGGGAAACATGGCGCTGTGCTTCTCGTCCTGTGCTACTACTTCAAGATGCTTGGTAAGAGTTGATTACAGAATTTGTCATTGTTAGCAATATATATAGCAATTCATACGTAAAGAAGTGTTACCCGCATAAGATTAATTCCAAAAAACAAATTATATTGTTGAATCATATATCATAAAATATACTAATGGCGTAGTCCCAACAACCTTGTCAATTATGTTGTTAAATTAATCATTAACATTGAATAGGACTATGCAAGTTAATTGTGGCCCTTAATTACTAGATTTGAAACTCAACCTTATGAACTCGAGAAATCGCGTCTGTCTATTAATTGAGTGTGCTAAAATTAACAAAGGTTAGATGCAGCAATAACTGAGATAATTATTTACAGAATAATCGTAATACTATGTAAGTAATTAGTTTTGTATTAATACCTATAGACATACTTTAGTAAAAATAGAAAAAAGAAAAAGAAAAAGTTTAGCTATGTTAGATCTAGAATCGGAAATCAAGAACTAGTGTTTAATCAAAATTTACAAGATAAAGAAAATATCCGAGAGACCTTTCAACTTTCTCAGACTCAAGACACACTAGCTAGTTCATTTCTCTCTTTATTTATAGTCAATTAACTCTTTTAACTAACTGTCAGTAATTAGATGTTCTAAAAATACTCCCCCCTCCCCCAAAAGATCCACCTTCCTTAAGGTTGGGGCACAAGGATTTATTATTACTATACATGTACAAATAATTTTCACTTGGGTCCTATTGTCTAATTGGTTGACAACAATTTTGTCTAGCCCATTAACATTAGAAAACAAGTTTCTACTTGTGCTGGGTTGGATTGTGCTTGACCCGTGAACTCTAAAAAATAGCGGCTTTCCTTAAAACTCAATATCTTCTCTTTTGTGATTTGGGTTTGGCCTAATATGATGGAAACTGGTTCTAAGCAAGCAAATCCACCATTCCCCTCTACCTTGATGTGGGCTTGGCTCATTTGGGCAAAAAATGAGCCCCATGTGGACACATCCCCTTTTGCCCCTACCCCTTCTCTTTTCTCATCATGCAGTCACCGTTGGGAGGGCAATGTGTAGCCGCCGCAATGTTTGCTTGCGTCGCTGTCGCAATGGCATTTGCATCTTTTCTGACGGATCCTGCCTCTTTTTTTTCTTCTTCTTCCTTTTTGTTGACATTCTCAATGCAAAGCTGTGGTGGTGTTGCTATCTCCGCCAACATCTCAACTGTTGAAGACACACCGTCGTCAGCTGCCCTTGGATAGCTGATGGCTGTGCTATTCCACCCTTCGGGTTTTCCTTGGCCTTTGGTGTCTTTGCCGTCACCATGGACTTTCCTTGGCCTTTGGTGTCTTCGCCGTGACCATGGACTTTGTCTCCACCATTATCCTCCTCTTGCCGCAAGGGCAACAGTGATGCAAAGGGTTCTTCTCCACCACGATCCTCCTTCTATTGTAGGCCAACAACGATGTGAAGGGGATTATCAGCCATCGCTGGTTCAAATCATTTGAGCACCATTATGCAAAACTAATCCCAAGTGCGCTCTACCGTAATCGCCTCCCAACCACCGGAACCAAGTTAATAGTGGTCTCTCCATTGAGTCATTGTGTAGCACCCGAAGCATAGATTTACAAAAACAAGACCTCTCTATATTAAAATTGGAAGAACAACCAGTATAATGGCAAAACCAGTATAATGAGAATGTATAAATCCGAAAATAATAGAAACAACGTTGAAGGAAATATCAAAAGAACATCAAATGTAGAAACCAATCACAGGTTAGGAACCATCTTGAACCATCAACCCCTTGATCACACCTACAAAGACCAAGGAATTGGAATCAAGATTCAGAATGGGGAAAGGAAGATATCCTAGTTCAGGATACAAGAATCATTCCAACATCATTAGCCTCTTTCAGCAGAAGGCACTCATCCTTATACCCTCAAGTCACGTAATCCTTGAGCTTGTTATTTCTAACATTTTCTCTATGCTCTCTACCCATCAACTTGCTATCCTCACCCTCTGCCACATGGTTATGAATCGTAACTAACTCCACTACCTCATGCCTTGCATCATTTTCTAAAAAGTCCTTATTGACCTGAGGAATCATAACAATACCCCCCTCTTTAAAAACAACCTTGCCGTCAAGGTTGAAAAAAGGGTAGTGTTCTGCAATTATATCATATTACTCCCATGTTGCTACCTTTGGAGTCATTCCTTCCCATTGGACTAATAATTGGACAGTTTCAGTTTCTGCATACTTCACTACTCTGCTATCCAAGCATATGGCTGAAGAATGGGTCCTTGTGCTGCTGTCAACATTGGCAGAGGTAAGTATTGGAGCGCAGGATTACCCTTGAATGCTTTCAGCATTGAAATGTGGAAAACCAAGTGTATCTTAGCATATGTTGGTAATTCTAGCTTGTAAGCAACCTTCCCTATCTTTTGAATGATTGGAAAAGGGCCAAAATATCGAAGGCTCAACTTCTGATTTTTTCTTAACTAGATGGAATGTTGCTTGTAAGGTTGGAGTTAGTAATGGCATAGAGTTCCCTAACATAAGCACCATGTTTTTGCAGTCTTGGGGTTAACTTCTTAGAGAAAAAAGCGATAGGATGGCCATTTTGACTTAAAACAGATCCTATTCCACAACCTGAGGCATCGGTTTCTAGAATAAACTTCTGAGTAAAATCAGGTAGAGCAAGCACTGGACCTTCAGTAATCGCCTTCTTGAGTACATGAAATGCTGGTCGAGCTGAATCATTCCAATTAAAGCTATCCTTCTTCAAAAGATTAATGAGTGGGGCAGCAATAAATGCATATTGTTGAATGAATCTTCTATAATAACCAGCAAGGGCCAAAAATGCTTGCAATTGCTTAATATTCTTAGGTGTAGGCCATTGTAACACAGCTTGAACTTTCTGTTTGTCCATGGCAACGCCATTTTCTAATACAAAATGTCTTAAGTACTCAATTTCAGTTAACCCAAAGGAACATTTAGAAAGCTTAGCAAATAATTGATGTTCTTTCAACAATTTCAGAACAGTCTCCAAGTGAGTTAAATGTGCCTTCCATGTGGGGCTGTATACTAAAATATAATTAAAAAAAAAAACAAAACAAATTTCCTCAACAGACCCTTAAAGAGATGATTCATCAGTGATTGAAATGTGACTGGGGCATTGGTTAGGCCAAATGGCATGACCAACCATTCATATAGTCCTTGGTGTGTCTTAAAAGTTGTCTTATATCTATCTTGGGTTGCACCAATATTTGGTGGTATCCTGATCTAAGATCTAGCTTTGAAAAAGATTTAGCACCATGTAATCCATCAAGTAGTTCATTTACAGTTGGCATAGGAAACTTATCTTTCACTGTGATGGCGTTTAATGCTCTGTAATCTATGCAAAATCTCCATATGTCATCCTTCCTTTTCACCAACACAATGGGATAAGCGAAGGGGCTGCAACTTGGCTATATGATGCCTTCATCTAGCATTTCCTGTATCATCTTCTCAATTTGTTCCTTCTGACTGTGAAGGTGTCTATATGGTCTTGACTTGACAGGTTTGGCTCTTTCAATAAGAGGAATTTCATGATTATGCGATCTCTCTAGTGGTAGTCCTACTAGTTTATCAAAAATAGTGTGATATGGGTGCAACAGCAGAGCCAATTCGAGCTCCATCTCCTCCAAAAGTGTCAAAACTGACTCCAATTCTTAAACCGGCTATACTTCCAATGTATACATTTCAGCAATTGCATCTGTGGATCTTAATATTCTCAAATGGTGAAATTGAGCATGTGCTAGTTTGGCTTGATGCTGCCCTTGTAGGGTTACTAATTCCCCATTCCAATAAAAATGGAATAACATATCCACATAGTCTGTTGCATGAAACCGCAATGTCTTTAATCAAGAAGCTCCCAATACCAAATCAATACCTGCAACAGGTAGTAGAAACACAGAGATCAGCAAGTTATGGCCCTGAATACACACTGGTAACTTTGGGATAAAACCTTTAGTAGATAAAGTACTACCATTTCCAACCATGACCTGAAATTGTGGTGATTTCTGCATTGGTAGCTTCAGAAATTGAGCAAGCCTCGGTTGCATGAAGCTATCCGAACTACCACTATCCAGTAAAATCTATACTGTCACTCCATTGATAGTTCCTTCAAATCTCATGGTGGTTGCATCTACAGCTCCATGCATTGAGTTTAGAGACAAATGGGTTGGTATATGGTATCAGAAACATGGTTAATTGACTCTTCAAGACCAGCATCGGTTGTAGCAGTAGTAGGACTACTTGCCTCATCTATTTCATCATCTACTTGTAATAAAAGCAATTGTTTATTGGGACACTTATGGCTAAAGAAGTACTTCTCATCACAAGTAAAGCATAAACTATTTTCCCTTCTTCTGTGCATCACAACTTGTGACATGCGTCTAAAACTGAGATTTCGTGGCTGTATAGGTGGTGGTTTTGGTTGAGGTAAGGGCAGTAATGGCAGTGGTCTTGGGTGGGGGCTGCTTGAGGATTGTGATGGATTTGGAGGAAGTTTAGGGCTATAATAGGATCGAGGAGACCATGTAGCAAGTTTGGATTTATAGTCATATTTATATTCAAATAATTTGGCAAAGGCAAAAGCTTTAATTAGATTAAGGGGATTTTGTGCTATCACCTCCCTTCTAAGCTCGGGTTTCAATCCCTCCACAAAGCAGTCTAACATGGCATCAACACTAACACCATAAATTCTATTAGCAAGTGCAGAAAATTCCATATAATACTCATGAACTGAACCTGTTTGTACTAATTTGAACAAATTTGACCTTGGGTAGTCGAATGCTGAGGGGCCAAATTATGATTCCAACGCTCTAGTTAACATTTGCCATGAGTGTACAGGAAAAGTTCACTGCATCATTTGAAACCAGGGGACTACTTCTTTCTCAAAGTGAATGGAGGCCAAGGTAATTCTCTGCTCATCTGCAATCTGATAATACTCACAAAACTGCTCTACCTTGAAGATCCAATGTAGCACGTCAAAACCATCAAACTTAGGAAAATCAACATGTATGCCCCTAGTGTGAGTAGGAGGTTTATGAGAGTTTCCCTTAGAGTTATTTCCTCAAACACCATGAGAGGAGTCAGTATTGTTATTTGGTTGTTGCAATAAAGCCACTGAGGCTTCGAACTGCTCAAAACGTTGGTCATTCGCAGCATCTTTTTTTGCTGCAAAACCTCGATCAGCCTTGCCAGTTTAGCGCTCACATGATCAACTTTGGCAGCCACATCCTTCAATCAAGTTCCTTCTGTCATAGTGTAGAATGAGAGCACCAATGTAGCACCTGAAGTATAGATTTACAGAAACAAGACCTCTCTATATTAAAATTGGAAGAATAACCAGTACAATGGCAAAACCAGTATAATGAGAACGTATAAATCCGAAAATAACAGAAACAATGCTCAAGGAAATATCAAAAGAACATCAAATGCAGAAACCAATTACAGGCTAGGAACCATCTTGAACCATCTTGATCACACCTACAAAGACCAAGGAATTGGAATCAAGATTTAGAATAGGGAAAGAAGATATCCTAGTTCAGGATACAAGAATCATACCAACATCATAAGCCTCTTTCAGTATAAGGCACTCATCCTTATACCCTCAAGTCACGTAATCCTTGAGCTTGTTATTTCTGACCTTTTCTCTATGCCCTCTGCCCATCAACTTGCTATCCTCACCTCTGCCACATGGTTATGACTCATAACTAACTCCACTACCTCATGCCTTGCATCATTCTCTAAAAAGTCCTTATTGACCTTAGGAATCATAACACACTGTCAACTAGTTGTCGTCCAACGCACCATGAATTTGGAAGAACTGGTTGACCTGATCCACTCATCCCAATGCATCCTCTCCATTGAAGAGAGGAAGCTCGATCCTCCTCCACTAATTGGCATTCTTTGAGCGTCACCCCCCAGGATTTCTCTTCGTCCCCTCCTATGGCCGAACTAGATCTTGCATACCCAATCGGTTCATTCTTGGTTGTACTCTCTCCTCATGCTCCAAGCGACCCTTGATTTGTCTGATTCGGCTTCCGAATCGGTCCACGAGTCTTGTGATTGAAACTTCCATGGCTGCTAATTGTTCACTCCACAGTCACTATTCTTAGGGATTTTCCTCCTAACACTGCTCAATTGCTTCAGTTTCTAGCCTCCATTCTGATAGAACTGGAATTAGCAATCACAAAGGAGTAGTGTTAATTTATTCAAGATTTACAAGATAGAAAAGATATTAGAGAGACTTCTCAACTCTCCCAAGACTAAAAAATGCCAAGATACACTAATTTACTTTTCTATTTATTTATAGTCAACTAACTCTTCTAACTAACTGTAACCAATTGGGTGTCCTAACAATTTCTTTGGATGAACTCGTTTTTTGTTTTCCTTTTACTACACTAAGTGTCCAAAAGAAAAACCTTTTACCATAAACACTCAAGCTAACATATATATATATATATAAAATTAAAACTTGAATGTGATTATTAAATGATAGCTGCAACAAAGAAAAAGAAAAAAGAGTATATAAAAATGCACACGAAAGACAAATGCACGAGTTTTATGACTAGTTTGTTTATACATAGATTCTAAAGTAGTTTATTTTCGTTTTTCATATCTATCATGATTCTAAGTAAAAGACTTAATGCAAGCTTATGATCTTGTATATAATGATGCGTGCTAGATATAGCACTAGACTTGATCAGGCGTAATCCAACATTAGCAGTGACAAAAACAATAAGGGGCTTAAATTTTTTGGAGACACTAGCAAGTATGCCTTCGGCATTTCTATGTGAAAGCCAACTACCATTTTGGAAGCAATGGCGGTTACACACATGTAAGTACTATTTTACTTCTTTCTCTTTATGCTAAACTCAGGAATGGATAATTTTTTATTAAATTATTAATATGTCACTTGAGTTGGAACTTACTAAAGAAATAAATTTGTCTATTCCAATGATAACAACTTCACCCTTTTCCAGGGTCCACGTGAAGAAGAACCTGCGTTTGCCATCAATGATGTTGTCTTTAACATTCCGGAAACAGCTGAAAAAAAAAAAAAATTCTGTGACGAGTAAAAGTTGTGGCGAGTATCAGTAAGCATGTCGTTTCTTTGTAGCATGGATAGGGATGGCAATATATACCCTATCCATGGGTATCTAGTCTTACTTGCTCTGACTAGGGTGGGTTTGAAACCCTACGTGCAAAGCGATCAGGTGGGTTGAAAAACTATTGCAGGGCAGACGAGCGTGGGTTAAGGATATACTTGCTTCTAACTTATTTGCATCCCTAATAATAATGAGGAGATAGTTTCATAATTGAAAATTGCATAAAAGCATAATGTATTTGTGATTATAAGATATTTTTTCAATGTTTGAGTGTTGTTTTATATTTGTTTTTCTTTAGTTTGCTTCATTTATTTTTAGTATTTTATGTACCTCTAACTTTTGTCCTATATATTTTAAATAGTTTTTTAACTTTATTCAAGCAAGATGCATGCTCTAAAATATTTTTACAAGTCGGGTGTGGGATGTGACTTTTAAGCCCTGTGATTGTGCTAGAGACAAGCTCTGAGGGTTGTATTAAGGCGCATGACGGATTTTAAGTAGGCCAAAATTCTATCCTATCGAGCCCATTGCCATCTCTAAGCATGGATTGATATGTACTCGACTTCATTCATTGAAATAAAGCTTAATTATTGTTATTATTGAATTTAGCTTTTATCTTTTACGTTGATTGATGAATTTAAGAACTAGAAATATTATTTCAATCAAAATTTTTTTTTTTGGAATTTCAATACTTAAAAAGTTAAGATCAAATTGTTATTTTAAACAAAATTTTATACTTTTTTCATCGAATATATTCATGCAATATAAATCGACATGTATATTAGATTAAATTTTTGCATTCTCATTTCTATTTTTGCTGCATTTATATATATCTTTTTGATTATTTTAGTTTTTTTGTCTCTATATTTTTATTTTTATTTTGTTTGATGCTGCTTTAGGCCTATTGCACCAATTGGCTAGGAATACTCGCCATTTATTAGGTATGGTTGTACTGCTCCTTGCCCTTACAAACGAATTTTTATTCATTTTTTTAAAAATATTTTTTTTTATAATTTCATTTTCGTTAATACTATACATATCGATCGAGAACGTATTTTCATTTTAAAGATAACACGTTTGAAATCATATATGTGGTCAGCTTGGAAAAATTAACAATTATTTAAGCCATCCATAATATAATATATATTACGTATTCGTATTTGTTTTCATTTACTTATAATAACCAATTTTAAAAGCTTGAATAACCCAATTTGTAAAAAATATCCAAGTTATTAGGAGCAGTTTAGTGGTGAGGAATTTAGATAGTTTGGATGAAGTCCTAGATTCAAATCTTATTGTCACCAATATATATAAAAAAGAATCAAAGATAATTACAAATTTAACCACTTGCTATTTGGTTGAATGCTTTATTGATTTCTATACTTTTGTTGTAATAACTTACAATAATATCAATACTTAATGTCATTGATATTAAATAACATTACAGTTTTTCATGTCATAAAGCATGAACCTAATCAAATTCAAATATATCATTGGTATTTCAACAATTGTTGATTATTAATTTAATTGGTCATTTGATTTGAGATAATAAGGTTTACACTTCAAAATGATTTGACACAGATAATAAATGAGTTAGATATAATCAATAATTAAATTTTAACGCATTGTGAGTTAGATAATAAGGTTTACTTTTCTCTAATATATATGGTGTTATTTGAACATTAAAATCAATTTCAATATATTGGACGAAATTGTTTTAATTTTGTATTTCATATGTTGCTTATAGAAAAAGTAATGTTTGGTGAATATATTATGCATGAGACACTGTATCGATTTATACCTCATTCATTATTAAACAGGGTGTGAACTCCACTTGAATCGAGTCCACATCCCATCTAATGGCGGATGGGATGTGAGTCGATATGGTGTCCCATGTATAATGTTCACCTAACATAACTAAGGTAGATAAACCACTGGTAAGAGAAATGGATCGGATCGGCTGATCAGACCAATCCAACTAGGAATCAGACCCCAGGCCGATCTAGTCTTCACCATAAAATCGGATGTGGTCAAAACCGAGAAAAATCGATGAACTAGTGTAAACCGGACCGGTCAAACCGGTTGACCAGTTTGGTTTTTTTTTTTATTTTGATAAAAATGCTTTTGTTTCTTTTATTAAAAAAAAAAAGAAGAAGAAGCTCAATCAAAATAAAAATTCATTTCTTTTAGAACCTTGATTCTTTTAATATGCTTATTTGCTATATATCTTAAATTAATTTAAAAATAAAAAATTAAAAATGATTGTTATACTATCTATGAATACTTTTTAAAAGAAATATAAGTGAAAATTAAAATAAAAAGATTTTACATTTAAGATTTTTGATAAAAATGCCTCATAATAAATATTATTTTGTATTAGTTATGTTATTGTTAATAGTTTATATAATTTTTTGTTTGTTAATTAATCATATGTATATATTTATATATAAATAATTAAATTTATATATTTTATTATGTCTTAGTCGAACCGTCGGTTGAACCTCCAAACCTTTGAATCCCTACCTTGACCGCTTTGATGCCCGGTCCGATTTTCTTAACTTTGAGATAAACTATCAAATGCATATATCATTTTACCTAATTGGATTGATGCTTTATTTGTGGACAACAAGATTCACGACAGCAAAACTGAATATTTTCAACAAACTATTTTCAACGGTCATGATTAAATGTTGAAATAAGATATTATTACTGACACTTATCTATAAGTGTCAATGTATATATTGTTACATTGTTAAGATCTGTTTTTTTTTTTTTTTTCCTCACATGCTACATGACCGTTAAAAATACTATTATCGATTATTGACATGCTCTTTCATTTTGTCTATTATTGACAATTTTGTCACACAACAAAAAATTCAATAAGTTAACACACTTTTTTTAACCATGTTTGGCAAAATGTGGCTAAATAACTCATTTCGTGTAAAAAAAAAATTTCATTGTGCACCATTTTAAATTTTTCACACTATCAATTCATCAATTTCACACTTTCTTATCGGTCACTTCACCATTCTCTTTTTTTTCCGATACTTGATTACAAATCTCAACTCACAAAAACATGTGAGGAGCTAAACAAAAGACAAAACACATAACAGTAAGCAACCAAAAGAAGTAGACCTAAGGAACCAAAAAACCCCAAAGACAAAATAAGACCAAGGATCATAACACCATGGACTGCCTGATGCCCAAGCTAACTATGACTGAGATAAACCTATAGGATCTAGTACACTAAAGATAATGCAAAAAAAACACCCACACATGATATCTGTTATCATGTTCCTTTTAAGGCAATTTGCACCTTGAGGTCGAGCGATGCACCCAAAATCGGAGAGTTTGAAAAAGTAGCACCTACACATAATCTTCTGTAGCCAAAACAATAAGCCTAAAGAACATAATTGTGTTTAGCCCCCGCCAACATATTCTAACCAGGATTCCAGCACGATCGAATACATCCAACCATATCTACTCAAATTAGAAAGAATCAATCTTGGATAAGCAAGATGAAGCACTTGTAGCTTCAAGACCCACCCTCTACCTTGTAAGCAGAATTTTTCAAGACAGATTCTTTAAATGATTTTCTACCATGATCTTCCAAGTGCTATACCATGGATTCTTCGATTGTATCATATGGCACACTAATAAATTCTTAAGCGACCCTTTGATATTTAAAAAGAGATTCCTTTCAAAACAAAGATCCTAATTTAGCAAATTTTCATTCTTCACCCATTCCATTATAACTGAGGAACCTATTATAACCATTAACTCATGCTCAACCACACCAACCTCTTACAAGCAGAACTTAACTGATTCCATTATTGCCAACACCTTTGCCTCAACCTTTGATCTAGCTTCCTTAACCAAAATGAATTGATGCCCAATCCTAGCTTCAGCACTCATGATTAAGCCACCAACAATATATACTTGTTTATTAGCAATTAAATCAACAAATGACCAGCAGCAAAATTTTCTAAATGTTACTTCTGATCTCTCACCATTCTTATGCCCATCTAGTGCTGACTCCCTTATTCCTTTGTAAGAAATCCTACATCTGAATATGTCACCTGGATTGGATGCAATCTCCTTTATGTAACCAACACCATTACAGCTCCATTTATTCTTTAATATTGCCACAAATTCATCCCAATAAGCAGCCTTATTTTCAAAAATGACTGTGTTCCTGTAACCCTATAACAACCACAAAATTGAGAAAAACAAAGAACCCCAGAGTTTTTTCCTCATACCACCATAGTCCACTTCAAGCCAAGACTCCATCATGATTCTCAAATCATTTGAGATAACCCAATTGATCCTAAAGCACTACAACATAACATCCATATCTGCCAAGAAAACACACATTCTAAGAATAAATATTCCACTGATTCATCTGCAGTTTTACAAAAAGCACACCTGATATTGTCGTCTTCGAGTATCTTCATTTTGTGTAACCATACTTTAGTCTTCAATCTTCCTACCATCGCAAACCAAACCAGCAATTTTGCTCTTGGATGCGCTAGACCTTGCCAGATATTGGAGAAAGTATTATGTGATTCCATCTGACCAACATGTATGGTATTTGCCAAGTTGACAAAAGATTTCACCAAGTACACGCCTGAATGGTGATGTTTCCATACGATATGGTCCATAGCCTCCTAGCTAAGCACAACCTAAGATAGCAACACTTGCAAATCAAGAAAAAACTTTTTTTCCCACTTGAAAAAGGGGCGCCTCCATTAGAAGCACCAAACCCATTCCAGCCCATCCCAAAACCCACACTCAGAGATTTTATGTTGCTTTTGAAAGGACACAGTATACAACCTAGGAAACCTATCTTTCAAGCATTGGTCACCAATCCAAGGATATTCCCATAAGCATGTTTGTTGGCCATTGCCCACCATCATCCACAACCCTTTGGAAATAATTTTTTGCACACCTATATTGACTTTGCCAATATTACATATCATACTCCACAGTCCGCCATCCTTACATTGAGTTTGCTGAATTTGCGCCAACACTGGAGTATCTTCATTTAAATTATAGCAGGAGCTAACCACTCTTTTCCATAATAGATCCTCTTCGGAAGCAAACCTCCACCACCACTTGTACAAGAGAGCTGCATTTCTTAGCAATATATCACTAACTCCCAGCCCCCCAACCTCTTTGGGAAGCTGAACTGTGCTCCATTTTACCATAGCCATGCCTTTTTTTTTTCCTCCTTTTGATCCCCAAAAAAATCTTGATTGCAAGGAAATGATTTTCTGTGCTACAGCTTTAGGCATTTGGAATAAACCAAGGTAAAACATTGGTAGGCTATTAATGACAACTTTTATAAGAACCAATCTACCAGCCTATGATAGCAATCCTGCCTTCCAAGAGCTCAACTTTTTCTCAATTTTGTCAATAATCGGCCTCCACGTCTGGATCTTCCTCAGACTTGCTTCTAGGGGAATACCCAAGTAAGTGATGGGCAATGAAGCAACTGAACATTTCAGCAAGGATTTCATTCTGAACACCCAGGCTTCCTTACAACTGAACGGGATAAGGCTAGACTTTCATAACTTATCTTCAAGCCAGACATCACCCCAGAGCAATCAAGAATTCTCTTATAATTCAATAACACCTCTTCCTTTGCTGGGCAAAAGAGGATAGTATCATCCGCAAACTGGAGATGTGATAACTCAACTGACTTTCTGCCCACCTTCAGGCTCTCTATGAATCCTTGTTATAATTTATTCAAGACCTCAGCCACAAGAACAAAGAGAAAAGGGGATAGCAGATCCCCTTGCCTCAAGCCTCTCTCCATATAGAATGGTTTAGTGGGAACTCCATTCACTAATACAGACATTGAGGCATCGAATAGACAGCTTCTAATCTAACCTCTCCACACTTCACTAAAGCCCATTCTTTCGAGAACATAATCTACAAAGCTCCACCTAACTGAGTCATATGCTTTTTAAAAATCAAGCTTTATTAGCACCCCCTCCTTCCAGTTCTTTTTTAGCCAATGTACCGTTTCACATGCCATTAAGGCACCGTCAAGTCTCTATCTACCTTGCATAAATGCAAACTGAGATTCCCCAACAAGGTCACCCATCACCTTTCTCAACCTGCTTGCCATACATGATCTTAGCTATCACCTTATAAATGCATCCAACCATACTTAGTGGTCTGAAATCCTTTATTTCTTTAGCCCCTTCAAACTTTGGAATCAAAGTGACCCAAGTCATATTCAAATCCCTCTTTAGAACCCTAGTCTAAAAGAAATTAATCACCAACTCCTGAAATTCATCTCCAATTACGTACCACATTTTTCTAATAAAATTGAGGTTGTATCCATCGAGCCTTGGCGCTTTCCGTGGGTCACATCCAAAATTGCCAATTTTATTTCTTCACCATCAGGCATTGTCTCCAGGCTTCTTGCTTGTTGCACAGAAATTTTGTTGACTAGTCCATCTTGAAAGGTAACGTGTGGTAGATCCTGCTAATAATACAAGCTCTTAAAATAACCCTTGATTTCCTTTTTTAGTCTACGATGGTTCCGGATAATTCTACCACCAATCTTCGGCTCCAAAATTTGTTTCTTTCTTTTTTTCAAGCTTGCCACTGAGTGAAAATATTTAGAGTTCCTGTCAACATCTTTCAGGAACCTATCTCTAGACAGTTGTTTCCAAAACTCACATTTCCTCGTATACCAGCGTTCTAATAGGCTCTGCAATGCTACTTTCCTTGCCAGCATAGATTCAGAATCCCTAGCATCAACTATACTTGATTCATCTAGTCTCTGATTCACAATTTGCAATTCTTCCTCCAGCTTCTTTATTTTGATCGATATTCTCGAAAAGTTCTGAATTCCAGAGCTTTATAGGTTGCTTTAGGCTCTTTATTTTCTCTGGCAACTCCATATGGCCCAATCTTTTCCATTCCTCTTGAACAAATTTCTTGAAAGAAGGATGGGAAAACCAAGTATCTAGGGACCGAAATGGCTTTGGACCCCAGTCAACTTGATTGGATTCCACTAACAACAGAATATGATCAGATCTGGAGTTGCACACGCCTCTTAACTTTATATCAAGAAACTTTAAGTTCCACGAAGCTTGAACAAATACTCTATCAATTCTGCTGCTAGAGATACCTCTACTCCAAGTATATTTTCTCCCAATAAGAGGAAGATTAATGAGATTCAACTCCTCAACCCAATTGCCAAATTCAACCATACTAGTTGATAAAACTGAGCAACCCTTCTTGTTTTCTGGTTTAAGAACTTCATTGAAGTCCCCCATAATTAATAGAGGAACACCAATAGTGCCACATTTCTCCACCAACACATCCCATAGGGCTTTCTTCTCTCTTCTATCATGAGGGCCATACACCAAAACAATGGCACAATCAAACTTCTCCTCCACCAAACAACTTTTAACACATAACCATCTTTCTCCTTTGATAACACTTGTATTCTGAAAGAAAGACTGATCCCAAATGCAAATAATTCCACCACAAGTATTTATAGTAGGAACAAAATCCCAATTGTAGTCACCAGAATCCCACATCCCCTTAATCTTCCTCTCATTACAAATATCTAATTTTGTCTCCACCAACCCCAATATACCAATTTTGTTGACTTTGACTAAATTTCTAACAACCTAGGTTTTTCCCCCACCTCCCAACCCTCTAATATTTCAACATAAAAGCTTCATTGAGACTCATAATACACACTTTTCCGCTGGAGCTTTGACTTCTTTCTTTTACCCCTCCCTCTGTTTTGTTTCTTGGCTTTGCTCTTCTTTTTATTTTCCACATACTCCTCGTACAATACTTGAACCATCCCTTGATCTTGTTTCACTTCCATCCCTATAGCTTTACCCACCGACCAAGCTCTTTGAGCTTCCCCATGAATATCCATTTCATCATCAGAGTGTGTTCCATTGTCCTCATCGCCACTAAAATCAGGGGCCTTGATGTTGTTCTCCATTTGGTTGTTGTATTGTACACTAATTTGTGTATCCCCTTCTGGTCCAATTGCAGCACTTCTATCCGAACCTATGTGATTCCACCCATCAGTATTTCCTTTTCTACCACCATCATTTTCTTGCATAGATATAAGATTTAGTTGGTTATAAGAATCCCCATCCATACACGGCCCAAACCCTGGTGGTATTGAAGGTGTTATTGAGCTATTCTTCTCGTCTGCTTGCATATTGGGCCGCAGCCCATCACCTATTCTTGCCCCTTCTTGATCACCTGTGCCTCTAAACTTCATTTGACCCAAATCCACTGTCTTCTTATCATCCTGAAGCGAATTAGTTCTACTATCCCTGTCATTGTTATGGTTTTGATTAAAGCCCTACTTGGGCCCCACACTGTCGCAAATTTCCTCATTGATGTAGTTAACTTCATCCCCCACTAACTCCTGTGAATTTACTTTCCTGCCCACCGACTCTTCAAGACCCCCATACGTGCAGTTTTGCGACTCACCTTCTTGTTCAACATATTGTTTAATTGACGGTTCATCTTCCAAGGAATCCTCATACTTCTGATGGACATCATTGCAACGAACATTATCTGTGTGCCAGAGCTTAATACATTCCTGTGATACTTCTTTCACAAAGATGTCATAGCCCTTCCCATTAATTGATAAATATACCCAGCTCTGGATGACTTGAAAATAACAGGTATCCATCAAAATTCTAGCAGAACTAAAATCAACTCCATTTTTGGTTTTGTCATCCATACCAACCACTGTACCCCATAACCCCCCAATCTTTCTGAGATTATCCTTGGACCATACATGAGGTGGAAGGTCAAAACATTCCACCCACACTCTATGAGTTTTGCATTGATCTTCATCAGACCATTGTCTTATTGCTCCAAAATAATTCATCATAAAATCTGCACCCAAGGTCACAGATAAATCCATATCTTCCTTAGTATAGAATGTAATCAATGTTTCATACGGACCCATTTGCCTAACTTTGGCAACTGAAGGTCAATCTCGAAAAATTCTCTCTGTCATAACATCTATATCAATAGGATGAGATGTTTCACCAATGATACTTCGCTCTACTTGTTCAACTAACTCAATGTTAGCTTCTCCAGTCACCACTAAGGTTCTCTCCTCATAAGACTCCACTTTCTTCGGACTGTCCTTGTCCACGCCTGTTATCTTCATTGCCTCTTCTTTTTCTTTTCCTTTCGGATCCATATAGTTTGCTTTCTTCAACCCTCCCCCCTGTAGAACAACTTCCTTGAATATGCGCCCATCCACCTTCTGCTTCCCACAGGAGTGATGTGGTCTTTTATCATCCTCACCTTTTTGTATAGTGACATTTTCATTTTTACCCTGGGTTTTGTGGGCCCATGGTACAAACATATTCCTTTTTTGAGAATATCTCCCAAATCTTGCTTCTGACACCTTTATCAAACAGTTTCGTATCACCAACCCATCTAGATTTTTTACCGCCTTCAAAGCATAAGCCTTCCTAGCATAGCGAACAAAAGCAAAAGCATTCAACTTTTGAGCCCTTTTCGTCCTGGACATGTACACATCTACCACCTTACCTTCCAGATCAAATAGTTGCCAGAGCCATTGTTTAGTCATTGATCCGGGCAAGTCATCAATAAAAACAGTTAAGGATGTTTCTTCCAAGCGTTGCACAATTTCCTGTTGCTATACCAATGGCCATCCCCCTCTCCGATTATAAACTCCAATCCTCTGTCCTATTTGATTACTAGCCAACGCCCATGGATTACTTCCACGGTTGTATACCAAGCGACCTCTCGTGTCCCTATGTCTTTCTCTCCGCGCTATCCACTCTCTCTCTCTGGTGTGATCCACTTCACCATTCTCTTCCCTCTGTCGCCGTCACTGCCGCTCTTTGTCGCCACTTCCATCGTCAACTATCTCCGCCGCCGCTGTTCTCGTCATCGATCTTTGCTGCCACTGTTCTCATCACCGATCTTTCGCTTGAACCCTGAATATATTCTTGAACCTCTACATGTTGCGTATAATGTCATTTATACTTTAAATGATGAAGAAATTAGATGAAGTGGAATACAATCAGCAATACTTCTAGCAGCGCGACGAGGGAACTCTGAATTCATAGTGGAAGCAATAAAGGTCCACTTTCCCCTTATGTGGACCGTAGATCTTGAGGAAGGGAGGAGCCTATTCTTTTTGGCTATTCAATTTTGCCAAGCAAAAGTTTTTAATCTTATTCATGAGTTTGCTCTGAAGCATGTATTTGCAAACTTAAGAGACGTACGTGGCAATTGTTTGCTACATTTGGCAGGAAAGCTGGCTCCATGGAAAGAGCTTGACTGTCTCTATGGGCCACTTTAACAGATGCAGAGAGAATTACAATGATTTGAGGTATATTATCTTTCAAAACCTCTTAATAATATCTATAATAGTCTATTTAGATACTGTAGGATTTGTAGCTAGTTAGAGGTTTTGGGTTTTATTTAATAATTTTTTCACCAAGTCAATCATAACTCATAACCTTTTGATTACTTTGGCCTAATCATTCAAGTTATAGCTGTTTAATAGTATGTCAATATTGACTTCTGTATGTGCAAGAAGTAGAGAGGATCATACCACCTATGAAGAAGGAATATTTAAACTATGATGGTGAGACACCTAGAGAACTGTTCACAAAGTGCCATAGGGAATTGGCAATACAAGGTGTCTTATGGACCAAAGAAACAGCAAGTTCTTGTAGTGTTATAGTAGCTCTTGTAGCTATCATCATGTTTGTTGCTGCCTTCACAATTCCTGGTGGCTATGACTAAAACAAGGGTTACCAATCTTCTTGCACTAAAAGCTATTTATGCTCTTCATGATGTCAAATGCAGTATTACTTTTCTCTTCCTCAATTTCACTACTCATATTTCTGGAACTCCCGCACTTCCCATTATGCGTAGTATCAATTTCTCAAGCCATTCCCTTTAAAGCTAATCACGGGGCTTTCTACTATGTTTTTGTCAATAGCGACCCTGATGATAGCCTTTTGTGTAGCTTTTTTCCTTATTCTTCAAAACCAACCATGGATTGTTATACTTATTCCTGTGACTATGCTTGCATGTGTTTCAGTTTTCTTTTGCACTTGGTTACAGCTGCGATTGCTTGTTGAGATCTTTAAGTCAACCTATGGATCAGGCATCATTCGTAGAAATAACCAAGCCTTGGCCTTGCGCTAGTTAGATTATGGGACAATACACTATAAATCTCACATATTATTCTAGTTTCTAGTTTGATCCTTATTCTTTTGTAGAGATTTATATTATTCAATTTTGATGATTTTTTTTTTTAACTCTTGTGAGTTATTATTTGACGTTGCGAAAGGGTAATATATGTGTGCCTAATATTTGTAGTTTGTGAGACCACTTTGTACAATTATAATTTGTTAACAGCAGAACTATATTGTTTTAGGAATTTTATTTTCACTCTCCTACGTCGAGAAGTTTTTTTTTTCTTTTCTTAACGATAAATAATAAATTTGATATTTTTTGAATTATCGTATTTAGTTTGATCTGTTATATATTACTGCTGTACTGTATTTCTTTAGATTACTTCAATATTATTTTTCTGATAGAAAATCTTATTGTTTTCGTTAATACCTTTTTATCAAAGAGTACTAGCAATTAGTTTTTCGTCCCGCGATAAGTTTGTAATATACATGTAATATTTTTTATTCTTATAGCATTTATCATGGGGATTTTATGAAAAGTAATATTAAACTAATTAATATTATCTATTCGGATCAATAAATAGTGTTAAAGATTATTTAAAAAAATTAACTTTGTGTTATAGAATATTTTTCCGCATATCGTATCTTTAGATTATGTTAATTGCATTAAAATATAGTAAAATATATTAAAAATAATTAAAATATGGTATCCGTAAAGGTAAGAAAATAAGCAGGCACTCTGAATTAGTGTCACCAGAGAATGACGACATGCCATGAAACAAAAACCCATGCTTCCAATTGCCGAGCTTGCCCAAGACGCATACAAAATTTTTTGAAAAAAATAAAATTCCTAAATTCGCCCTGGAAAATCCATTCCAATAATGAGAAAATGGAATGGATTTTTCACTGTGAACTATTGGGATCTGACCAGGTCAACATATATTTTTTTTCTTTTGTGAAGATGAAATTACATTTTATCCCTGGCTAGCATTTGTTTTTGAAATAATTGAGAAACTAAATCAAAGATGACTGACATGATGTTGGGGTATTTCATTGCTTTCATCAGTGTAGAAAAGGATGTGACATCTTGAGCAAACTTCCTTTTACTCTTTCTTCATTTCTCTACCTGACATCATCGCCAAGCCTATTGATGTTGATTTGTGCTCTTCCGTTGAATTATTGCTTAGAACTAAGGTGCAAAATAAATATAGATTTGGGTTTGGCTGAAAATGCCAATGAACATTAAGCATGCCATATTCAGATGATGTTTTCCTCAACTATCATGTAACTAGAGAAATGTTATCTGTGTATATAAAATATTTGTAATATAAATATAAAAATAAAGACACTAGATATTAAAAAGAAAAAGGATAATGAGTATTATTATCTTTGTATTTTTTTTTTCTCTCTGTACATTATATTTGTTTTGTATGTAAAAATAATATTTTCTGCCCCTTAACTCTGGCACTCCAGTCACATACCTAATTTACATATCTAACATCTGGTTTTATTTTCAATGTTCCATTTGTTGTGTAAAGTATGGAGAATCTAAAATGTTGATTTAAATCTTTGAGTTAGTGGTGTTCAAAATCGATCCAAATCGAACTAAAATCGAAAATCGATCCAAAAAAATTGAAAATCAATTAAAATTGAAATAAATCGGTTTTAATTAATTTTTATTTTAAAAAAATCAATCGATTTGGTTCAATTTTCAGTTTTAATTTCTAAAACCTAACCAAATCAAATCAAACTGATAATATATTATATATTAATAATTATATATATATATGAGATATATTATATATCATATATTATTTATCAATATCTAGACTTTTATAAATATATATGTTAGTATATTCTATAATACTTTAATAGTAAAATTATTTAAGTATTCTTAATATATCTTAACTCAATATTTTAGATTTACAATTATTTATTAAATTTTTTAATTTACTCAAAATAAAATTTACTTTTTTATACTTTATAAAACTTTTTAATAAAAAACTGAAAACCGAACTAATCAAAACCGATTTAAATTGGTTTGATTTAATTCAAATTTTTTTTTAATTATAATCAAATCGAATCACAAACACCCCTACTTAAAATTAATTAGGTTTAATTCAACTCTAAAGCTAGCTCATATAGAGGAAAAATTGTCTAAATTCTTATTAAGGCTATCATGACTATTCATAATTAATGTGGGACTTATTACACCCCCTCGTACCTAGCACTCGATATCTACTGGTGGCCTAATATCATATATAGGATAAACTCTAATACTATTTTAAAATTAAATAAGTTTAATTCAATCCTAAAAACTAATTTATGGGGTCAAATTCTTGTAAAGGTTGTCACAATTATATCTCTAAACAATGGAAGACTCAACATTTCAGATAAAATAGATCAACCCTTTTAAAAGTGACATGTAGACGGTCTGGAGTCTTAAATGAAGCATGCTAGAAGGCACCCCGATCTCTTGTTGTGGCACTTGGCAGTGCTGAGAAATATATCAGTTCAGAGACAGCAGTTCACCATCCAGATCAATAAGTGCTGGTTAAGATTGTTGATGTGGATTATATATGCTCCTCGCTAGCGGTGGCACGGAAAGGTTAAAATCATTTTAGGCAGCATGCCCATTACCTAACAACTTCGTGACGTATTTAGTAGTAGTACTCTATTTAGTATTAAATATTCTATATTATAGTTATAGTATACATTTACGATTATACATTCTATTCCTAATAGAAAGAATCCCTAAATTTCTATTAATATTAGATAAAATAATAAGTAATATTAGTGGTTTAGTATATTAGTATAAAAATTATTTTTTTGAATTTTTATTATTAGATTTAAATTAATATATTTCATTCTATTTATATATATATATGATATATATTTATTTATTATAATATATATATATATTATAAAATTCTTGAATTTGAATTTTTTTTTTAATATAGAATTTTTTAATGCTCAAACACTAACCATGCCCCAGGAGTTCTTGCATGCTCCTCGTCGTGGGTATTTTTTAGTAAAATTTTGAGAGAAGTATTTTTTTTAAAATAGAATTTGAAGTAAAAATAAGAGTTTAAATAGAAAAATTGTGTTGTATTTAGATATAATTATATAAGTACATTTTATTAGAATTAAAAATTATTAAATATTTGAATATAATGATAAATATAAAAATATTTTTTTTATAAAATTATAATTAAAGAGTGAGAGCATGAGAACAAGAATAAGAGTGAGAGAGTAAAATCGTAAGAGAGTAAAATCCTAAAAGAAGCAAAAGATAGTAGTTTTAAAATTCGTGAAATATAATTCTCTCTTTTCTATTATTTCTGCTTTTGTGAGAAATAGTTTTTTCTCTAGTTCTCAAAAAAGTAAAAAAGATAAAAAAAAATTCTTTTTGTCTTTGAGAAACACCAATGAATAATACAAAACTATTATAAGTATTTTTTTTATATAAAAAAGAGAGAGTACTTTTTGTGTGGTATAAGCAGAACCAAGTGCACATACAATGGCCATCTATTTTGCCAATACAACTATACTTAAGTGGAAGGCTTGGTAGTTGCACTTTATTTGGACATAATTCGGTTTCTACACGGTAACAAGCTACCTAGAATGGTTTACATAAAATAGGTAATTGCCTAATTGGATTTCTAATCTTTATTTTTTTTAATTTGATTTCTTTTCTTTTAAATTTTTTTTAAGCTTGTTCATTACGTTTAAAACCTTCTATCGATCTAATCATTCCCTATAATTTTATTCCGCTAGAAAGAAATAATAGGTTGACTAATATGTGATTAGGGGTGGAAGTAAGTTAAGCTATCTTAAACGAATCTAGCCTATATTTCAAATATATAGTTCGAGTGTGAACCTATTTTTTGACACTTTTTTTTAGGCCTAACTTAACCTTTTTAAAAGTTTAGCCTACTCTAAAGTTCTATTTAAAGACCTACTTAATAATAAAACCTACGAGATCAAAAAACCTTCTCTTAAATAGGGTAAAAATATATTCTTAATTAAGTCAAAATATTTCTTAAATATGCCAAAATATCTATTTTTAAATAAACTAAAAGGCTTCTATTATTATCAAATTTTTTGAAATAATAATATAATTTAATTTACATAATTTATATAATAATAACAATAGTAATATAGTATAAATAGGTTAACTTACTAAGCTTAATAAGCTTTTTCTATAGTCTACAACCTACTTTTTTTGGTTAAAAATATTTTTTTAAAAATGTTAACCCGACTTATTTACTAAATATATTACGTCAGAATATGTTTAATATAGGTTAGGTCAAAGGCCCATGAGTGGCAGCTTAACCTATATATTTTCATCCGTGCACATCATAGTTATATTATTTTCACATCATTACCATTAATAACAAGTAATTATTTCTGCTCGAATTTATAACAAAATTGTTAATCATTACTACATTGATAAATAATTTAAAACGTAAAGCATTAAATTTTTTTAAAAAATAAAAATAAATGACTAAATTACCCGTTTTGCCTTTACATTTGAACTGCTAATTTTGTTAACAGAATCTCAAAATGAAACTATGAAGATCATCGGCGGAATCATGGGTAAGGGACTAAATATGAAACGTTTGTATAATTTATATTGTATTAGTTATTTTATATATGTATTATATTTTGAGATTAATTTGTATACACTGACAATGACAATGTAAAATAACTTTATACTGTCAGCTAATAAAAATATTAAAAAATAACAAATCATGGTGGTCTCTCATTATAATGAATAGTTACTTATATAAGTTAGCACTTTTTAATATTTTTATTAGCTGATAATGTAAAATTATTTTATACTATCAATGTATTCAAATTAAACTCTTATATCTTATGTAATACTTAACTTTTTTTATTTTATATTATACATATTTAATCTAACCCCGATCATTATGTCTTTATTTCCGCCCTTGCCCCTAATAAAGATGGAGATAGAGATGGCAAAGCGGGCTGGCTCGGCCAAAAGCAGGGCGGGGTTGGGCGGGGCAAATTAGGAAGGCAGGCTCGATATTCTAACCCGCCCTGTCTAAGGGCGAGTTGGCCCTCCAAAAAAATAAAAAATATAAATAAATTTATTTTAATATTTTTTATAAATTAAATTACTTTAAAAATTAGAAAAATATATCAACTGAAAAATTTATTTAAATAAAATAGAATAAAATAATTAAGCTATATAATTTATATTTAAATTTAATTCAAATATAAATATAATAAATTAATTAGGATATATAAATAAATTTATAAATAATAATTAATTATAAATTTATGATATAAAATCTATAGTATAAAGTTTATAAATTAATAAAAATATAATAATAATATAATTTATAATAAAAATCTAAAATTATTTTTTAAAAATACTCTTAAATTTAAAAAAAAAAAAAAAGCAAGTTTGACCCCATCCCGACCCGTCAAAACCCACAGGTTAGGTGGGATAAAAACTTTTGGTGAATTTAACTGATTAATCTGACAAATTAAGCCCATTTTATTACCTATAAATATAGCGAGGCTAAAGTCTAAGCTGTTTACTGCATGTTAAACTATACGTCATCAACCGAGAATAGTACCTCAGTTTCGTGGGAATTAAACTTTTTTTTTCTTTTTTGGTCGTTGGGGCTAAACAATTCAACATATTCATTTTTTTTATTAATCTGAATTGTACGTGTATGTGGCCCACTGGATCCACGAAGCAAAGTTCTTATGAAGCGCAACTGATGATCTAGATCATTATTGATCAATAATGGACGATGTATTTCGCCGTAGCCGGGGTTGCCGCCGTATAGACATTCTTGTTTCACATCTCAGATGCATTAATTGTTTGATGAGACCAAATCAATGGCCATGTAAATTCAAAGGCTCCCTCTGTAAGTTGTAGTTTCCATCCCATTCATTAATTGTGGAGAAATTCTTAAGTGTTATTAGGGCAAGGAAAGAATTTTATTTTGCAATATTTATTGTTGAATAGGAATGATTTTTTTTAATTTAATCTTTTATTTAACAAGTTTAAGTGTGATATTTTATTATTAATTTTTTTATATCATTGTCTGATTTTCATCTTTTAAATTGATAGTGAAAAATTAAACTTGATCTTATTAAATAAAAAATTAAATTGAGAGAATTTATTTTCTCATTTAATAATTAATTATTATATTAAAAATATAAAAAAAAAGATAATAATAAACTATAAAATTAATATGTTAATTAATAAATGATACAAAGTAAAATATTTCTCTTACTCTAAAAATATTTAAAAATTTCTCTTAATTGTCATTTGTCATGGTTGAGCATCAATTCATTTCGTCCTTTCCAAGAAATTGGGTTGTAACTATCGGGCGCGTTGCAAATACAAGGGTGCGTTTCAAATAAGCAACGGGTCAACGTTGATTTTTGATTGGAACAAGTCCTTGTGACAGGAACGCGTCATTTTGTTACATATATTTATTTTTTTAACTTACATTTATGTAAATTTAATTTTAATATATTATTAATATAAAAAAATTTATAAAATTATTTAATTACATATTACTATATATTAATGAGAGTATTTAATTCTTATATTTAATTATTATCTTAAATATATCGCACAATAATGTATAATCAGATGATAGTATAATTATTTTTTTTTAATGTGAGGCAATGGAAAACTCTATTATATTATCAACAACGTATCAAAATCAATGTGCATATTTATTGTTACTGATAAGAAGCATCTTTCAACCCTCGGCACACATTCACAAGGCAGCAAAATGCTCCCTTTTCTTCGAATACATTTTTAGGTTTTGACTAAATAACACAAGACTTAGTCGTGGGAACTTTGAACTTAGGTTAATCAACAATTAATATTCACCAAAAAGTCAAATTCTCATTAATTTACTGTCTTTATTATTTATATAATAAATAAATAAAATTTTTTTAATCCTAATATTTTAAAATTAATATCAATTTGATTCTAAAAAAAAAAATTGACACTAATTTAGTTAAAAAAATTTGATATCAATTTGATCCTAACAAAATTTTTATAAAATTAAATCTTCCAACAAATCATCAGTATAGAACTAACTTAATACCATAACTTAAAATATTAGGACTAAATTGATATCAACTTTAAAATATTAAGATTAAAAAAAAAATTTATTCTATGTAATAGCCATGGGACAGATCTAAAAAATAAAATAATGAAAGCAGGGAGTAAAATAAGTATTTACTATGTATTGATTAAAAATAAAATCATTTATTTTTAATAAAAGAGTTAATTACACTGACTTCCCCTGAGGTTTAGTGTAATTATACTTGGCACCCCTCTATCTATAGATAATACACTGAGTAAAGTAAATTAGAGGGGTGTCAAGTGTAATTACACTGAATCTTAGAAGAGGTCAATGTAATTCACCCTTAATAAAATTAATAATTTTTAAGACTACTATATTTTTTATTATGTCAAACATCTTAATTATTTTTTTCTATAAATTTCTCTTATTAAATTCACATATTGCAAAAATTTTATGTAAATGTAAATTTTTACAGCAACTAGCATTACATTACTTGTAATTTAAGATTTTGAGATTAAAAGGTTAGAAAAATCTTGTGAAATAATTTTTTGCTTTGATGTAGACTGCATATGCACATTTTAAATGTATATAAAATTGTATTGAGTTTATGCAATTAAATTATATTCAGTTGACCCTAGACTTCTATGAACTAGTCAAGCTCTAATATGTGTTCCAAAATTAAAATAAGAGTAATGATAATATAGTTTAGAGTCCATATATATATATATATATGTGTGTGTGTGTGTGTGTGTGTGTGTGTGTTCTGGATTAGGTCCAAAGGGTATAAAGTCATGGATGACCCATTAAGAATCCATTTCAATGTGGTCCAAGGGCCCAACTTAAAAACCATTAGAATCACACCACGGAAGCTGTTTTTGGTTATAATTATGAATTCGAGGTTGTTGCCCGATAATCTTGGAAGTGCGTTATTATCTCAATCTCTATAAAAAAAAGGTTTCATTTCAAAATCATGTACGCATATACCACTCATAAGCTCACACCTCATACTTTGACTAACTTGATTGTCGGAATCTTTGTAGGTATCCCCTCTCTTCCACTATGGGATCCAAACTTACCTTCGATCATTGTCGTGTGCAACAACCTTAGAAATCCCAATCTTGGTTTGGAGAGTCTATATTTGAACATTAAATGCAACGGCTTTAGAAGTCCCAATCTCGGTTCGAAGAGTTCCTTTTCCAGAAACTGGTAAGTTATATCCAAACAATATATATTTATATAATTTTAAATTATTTTTTAAATAGTAAATATGTTGTTATATATAGGATTCACTATGAAATTGAGACTATTATCACTACTCTCAATTGAGATAATGGCATTTATCAAATAGAGAATAGTCAAATATAGCACAAAATTTTATTTATGTTAAATAAAAATGAGCTTAAAAGGATTAAACTAAATTCATATATAAGATCAAAGTATACCTTTCTATATAAAGTTACATCCAATTCACTGATTTTACATATTATGATTTTTTACAAACTAAAAACTTACGTTTCTACTTTTTTAATATATAAAATATAGGGACCGAAATAAAAAATCTAAAAACTAAATATGAGTTAAACAAAGAAAGATTTATACACAACTAATTAAACCTTGGATCACTGGGGAGCCAAGGCCCCTCTCGCTCCCCTCTACATGTCCCTGATAGTGATTCAGATTTTGGAATCTAATTTTTTTTAAATGAAAACGTGATTAGTTATTTATTTAAAAACAAATAAATAGAAAATATAACTGTATAAACGAACAGAATTTATATTACTCATTTTTTTCTACAGTTTTAACCAATTGTAATTAAGAAAAAATTTATTTTTATTAAATAACTCACTAATTTTAAATAAAACTATAATTTATAGTAATTACTTTTTGTGAATACTTTGTTTTTTAACTAATTGTAATTAAGAAAAAATTTATTTTTATTAAATAACTCACTAATTTTAAATAAATGTACAAATTTATAAGTAATGTATATAAAATTTCAATATAATATCCATAATTTTCTATTAATATAAAAAATATAAAAAATGTGAATTGACTGAGATAGAAATTTGTCAATCCACTATACTTACTTTAAAAGTTGTATTGTTTGCATCATTTTTTTATAGGATATTATACCAACACTTACTCATCCATTATAGAATAAAATGTGGATCTTAATTAAAATAAGATCTATATTCTATCCAATAATAAATAAATAAAATATTAATATAGTTCCCTACAAAAGAGTGATACAAATACAATTTCCTTACTTTATAATGGCTTGTTTTCAAACCGTGGAAAAGCCCATCTTGCTTTTGTCATGAAATATCTGATGATGGATTTAATTTGCATTCAGCGACACGTCCACTAGGCAGATGTCAATGACATATGTTCACACTGATTCCGTAGCTAATTAATATGACTCGGTCTGGGTTTTGAATAGGCTCCGTGTTCAGATCATATCATGTACGACGTCTTCTCTCCGGAGAGAATACACATTGACTTGATTTTATAATTCCTCGTTTTTTTTTATTTTGTTAATTTTGGGGAAGTTATGTTAGTCTGAATTAAAAGAAAAGAATGAAAAATAGCAACAATATTATATATTTAAGTTTTAGCAATATTTTTTAAAATATTAAAATTATTATTAAAAATATTATTAAATATTATTAACTTTTTTTAGTAACATCTTTATTAGTATTATATTTAGAAAAAATTTACACTTTATTCTCCTAAATTATAGATTATATACACTTTCATCTTTAAATTTTAAAAATATAAAAATCAACTTCCTAAATTTTTGTGAATATATATTTAGTCAAAATAAGTGTACTATAATCCCTAAACTTTGGGTCATATATAAATTAATCCCTTAAAATTTTTTAAATATATAACTCAATATTCTAAACTTTTTTGAATATATAATATTTTTGTTAATAATTGATAAAAAAATTAATAAAATAGTCAATTATACATTTAAGAAAATTTAGAGAGTTAATTTGTATATTTTTAAAGTTTAGAGGATAAAATATATATAACCTATAATTCAAGGAAGTAAAGTGCAATTTTGCATTGAAGAATTTTAATAATATTTTTATAATTTAATAATATTTCAAATATTACTAAATTTCAATAATGTTATAATGGGATAACAAACCCACGTATAGCCCCACCTCTAAAATACCTTTTTATCTATGTATATTTAAAATTCATGTAGTTCATTTGAAAATATCAAATTACATAAACATTATACTCATGCAATAAAATAAGAATTAATCTAACGTAAATAAGAATATAATTAGTGATATGAGCAATCGGAATGAACTAAATCTGTAAAAATATTTAATATTAAAAAAAATAATCAATTGATTCATTTTATTTTATTTTTTTTCAAGGGAGAGCCGAGTCCCATATTCTACACTCACTTTCCCATGTCCTTCTCCCCTTGCCCATTACCTTCGCGGTGGGTCTTCCCTTGGACCGAATGAAAATATATATACATGAATAAGATATGTTTTGTAACTCGATTCAAATCTTAATTTTTATAATCAAGTCAAATCACTCATCTCAATTCTATATTTTAATAATTAACTCTAAACAAAATATAGTATCATTTTGATGGATTTGTTTTCAAACAGAGGAGAAACACATCTCTAGCTTTTGTCATACTACCATTCTATCAAGGAAACCTGGATCGTGGACTTTGTTACTAATCAGAGACGCGTACACTTATCAGACGCCAATTATCACCTAGCAAACACACTGATTATTGGGGTAACCTCAATAGCTTTCGGTTTGAATATGGGCTCAAATAATGATGTATACATATTCACAAATCAAGAATTAGTGTAAACAATTTTTCCTTTTTTCTCCCCAGAGAACATCATCTTTGAACCTGGCATTTTGACTTTAGATTTTGGTATCCAATTGCCAAATATTTTATTCCATCATATATGAGGATTCATGTGTATATAAAGACGAATCCCCCCAAGCAAATCACAAGCAACCAACACCTTTCCCTCTTCATTCGTAAGTAACTCAAATCCCACATAAAAGATGGAATTCTTAACGGGCACATTGCTTCTCCTCTTGACATGTGCCACAATCCAAGCACTTCGTTCACTCCTTGCAAGAACCACAAAGAACCCAAACCACAACACTAAGCTTCCACCAGGTCCTCCCCGTCTTCCCATCATTGGAAACCTCCTTGAACTTGGCCAAAAACCACACCAATCCATGGCCAAACTTGCCAAAATTTATGGCCCAATCATGAGCCTCAAACTAGGCCAAGTGACCACTATAGTAATCTCCTCCGCCGAAATGGCCAAAGAAGTGCTTCTAACCCATGACCAGTTCTTGTCATCAAACCGAACCGTTCCCCAATCCGTGCAAGTCCTCAACCACGAAAACTTTAGCTTTGCCTTCATACCCATTTCACCACTTTGGAGAGAGTTGAGGAAAATATGCAATGGCCAACTATTTGCACACAAGACCCTCGATGAAAGCCAACACGTTAGGCGTGGGAGGGTGCAACAACTCTTGAGCGATGTCCAAAAGTGCAGCCAAACCGGTGAAGCAATAGATATTGGAACAGAAGCGTTCAAGATCACCATAAACTTGTTGTCCAACACCATTTTCTCCGAGGATTTTGCTCAGACTTCGGGGACTGCCGGAGAGTTCAAGGACGTGGTGACGAACATCACAAAGCTTGTTGGATCGCCGAACATTGCGGATTTCTTCCCCGTGTTGAGGTTGGTTGACCCTCAAGGGGTGAGGAGGCAGCAGAGTAAGAACGTTGCCAAGGTGATGGACATATTTGATCGCGTGATTAGGAAAAGGTTGCAGCTGCGGGAGAGCACGGGGTCTAACAACCCGCATAATGACATGTTGGATAACCTTCTCAACATTTCTAAAGAGAACGAGATGATGGACAAAGCGATGATTGAACATTTGGCACACGTATGTATATTTAACTTTTCTACTCTTCTTTTGTGATGGTGAAATTTCTAGTTACTCCCAAATCAAGGAAAAAAAAGTTATTTTGTATCATCTCGCTTCTATGGGTCAACGTTATCTCTCACTTCCACTATATTTTTAATGTAATATCTGAAGTAATGAGCTGTATTTGTGAAGTCCTTCCATATATAAGTTATGGTTTTCTAGTTATAATTCTTCTATGTTGCTCACTCTGAAATTATGTTTTTGTAGGATCTTTTTGTTGCGGGAACAGATACAACATCATCTACACTAGAATGGGCACTGACTGAACTAGTACTCAATCCAAAAATCATGTCAAAAGCCAAGAAAGAGCTTGAAGAAATCATAGGCAAAGGTAAACCTATTGAAGAATCAGATACTGCTAGGCTCCCTTACTTGCAAGCAATCCTAAAAGAGACCTTCCGCTTGCATCCACCGGTTCCTCTTTTACTCCCTCGGAAAGCTGAAAGGGATGTGGAAATAAGTGGCCTCACCATCCCAAAGGATGCACAAGTGCTTGTGAATGTGTGGACTATTGGTAGGGATCCAACCCTTTGGGAAAATCCAACTTTGTTCTCACCAGAGAGGTTCATAGGGTCAGATATTGATATGAAAGGTCGAAATTTTGAGCTTATACCATTTGGTGCTGGGAGGAGAATATGCCCTGGAATGATGCTAGCTATTAGGATGTTGCACCTGATGTTAGGTTCACTCATTAACTCCTTTGATTGGAAGCTTGAAGATGGAATGAAGCCAGAGGATATGGACATGGAGGAAAAGTTTGGAATTACCTTACAAAAGGCTCAACCGCTTCGAATTGTTCCTGTTAGTATAAGCAACTAAGGTGGCATGGATTATGTGCATATTATAACGTTTTAGGAGGTCTATTTGCACTTTCTTCTCAAGATTAATTATTATATGTTTACAATCTTTTTTTTTTTTTTTATCATTGTGTCTTTAAATATAAAACTTTGACTGAAAGCCTGAAAATAAATGTATTCATGTGACTCTATATGAAAGCAATCAAACTTAAATTCTTCAATATTTATGTGGGTTACTCCAGCTATATATATATATATATATATATATAGCATAAATAATCTGGAAGGCTAAGAAAAAGAGAGTGTGAATTTTTCACATAAAAGTCATAAATAGCTAAAATTTATAGAATCTACTAATATTTCCTTTAAGCAAAGCAATGTATCAAATTTTTTGTTAGAGTTTTATATCTATTTATCTCTATATATATGAACTTGATATGTCAAAAATTCACATAAAAAATTTCTTAAAAATAAATGACAGAAAAAAATTACGTGATTTAACTTATTACCTATGTTCATTAAAAAAAAAGAAAATAACTAAATATAACGCTAAGAAAATATAATGAAAATATGAAAGTAATCATAACTCTTAAAACTTAAATATAAAAAATATCCAAAAATATCTTATAAAACTTTTTACGCTTGTGTATTTGCTGTATTCACAAGATATACAAATAAAACATGACCAATATATATTTCCTTATTTTTGATAACATTGTGAGGTATTTGTGGATGTTCAATCTATCTGAAATGCTTATAAAATTAATTCATTGTAAGAGTACAATCAGGGGTAGATCTACTTATACGATGTTGGAGGCATGTACCTCCACTAAATTTTTAGACTTTTTTTAATAATATATATATATATATATTATCTTCATTATTTTATTATGTTTGACTTTACACTAAAGTGAAAATTATATAAAACTTCTTATTATGCTTATGTATTATTTTGCTCTCACTATCTAAATTTTTTGAATCCATCACTAAATACAAAGGTTATGCAATGTTTTTAGAATTATTTCTCTAAGATTCAAATTCACACCCTTTGCATAAGGGATCAAAATTAATTACCAGTTTAACCAATCTACATCAGAATTGACTAGGAATTGTTGACGGGTTCAAAGGCGTGCGGCAAGACTATATATCGGCTTCAATATCAAAATGAATTCATCAAACCACGGCTTGTTCAAAATATCCATGCACCTAATGCTTGTTGTCTTAATTAATGATCGAGACTGAATAAATGCAAAGATTAATTTCTTGCTTTATTTCTCTCTCATACAAAACATGCTTTACCAAAGAAGCGGAGACTGGCAAGGATAGATAAAGAGATTAGTAGAGTTTAATTTTTGCAGATGTTCTCAATATAATTATTTGTTTTTTTATCCCTATATTTCCTCTCACATGCCTTATTAGGGACTTCTTAGGGTTTTACTAGTATACGAGACCTTTCACTAGATGAGTTTGGCTCTAATTACCAAAAAAGAAAAAAAGGAAGCGTATATTTAAATTTTAACATTGCTATAAATAATTAATTATATGATCTATCATTAGTTTATGTATTTAGTATTTTCATTTTAAAATTAAGAAAAATAGATAATAGAAAATATGTAAGTTAATAATAAATTTTATTATTAATAATGACTAAAACATCAGGCTGTAACCAACGAATGCATAAGTCAGCGGACAGGGTTGTCCTAGCTTAACCAAAGATTTTGAGTTCAAACCTTAAATATGCAGCTGTGCTAAAATTTAAAAGAAAGAGCTTTAGCTATCATAGAGGCCCTACCATTCTCAAGTAAGATTGCTTTCAATAGGAGAATGTCTGTGATTTTGACCATAAAAAGATATATAAAGTTGTAAATGGAGTAAAGATAATTATACATTATTCTTTGTTTCTTTATTTGTCTTTAGGGTGTCTCTATAGATATTATTATAAGATTAATCCTTTTAACACAGTCTTAACTGAGAAGTTCTCCCAACTTTGGTCCTCTCTTTCTGAAAGAACAACTTACTTACCATTGTTGCATTGCATCCAACCTTTGTTGGTTATGTATATTGTTCTCTAAGAACATGAAATAGTTTTTCATGAACGATAATGCATAGGCACATGAAGGAAAATTTATTGTGTACTCCTAAATACCTAAAATACATGAATGTATTACACCAGTACATAAATATGAAAAACCCTGTCCACGTAATTAAAGCTTATGCAACCATATTGGACTTTTTTCCGTGACATGAGAGTAAACTTCCTATTTTCTATGTGTGGTACATGAAAGTCAAGACAACTATACTACATTCAAATATATGTTTTGAGGGATATTATTTGAACATTTTTTTATAGACATATATGGGATATTCTTATTTTTATGTGTAAAAATTATTTTAAATTTTTTATTTTGAAATTTTTTATTTAAACATAATTTTATTTTATACATATTACGAAAATTACTTATGTTTTTATTTTATTTATATATAATTTTTCTTTTTAGTGACTTAAATTACTCCACATACCTACTTCTAGTAGGTAATATTTTAAAAGAAAAAAATGACGGGGATATCTTTATTGTAAGTATCACTGCAAAATTAATGGTAAGTACTATCGCAACAAGGTTATAACAAGTATCTTTTCTAGAATTTTTCTTTTTCCTTTTTAATTTAGCAACTAGAATAATTTGTTGAGTTGAGTTAGCTTATTATGAGGTAAAATTCTTCCAATACTAATTTTTTTCATATATAAAATTCGAACTCAAAATTTTGCTAAAAAAGAATAAGTCCTGACCACTTGGACCAATTAAGAGTTTGGTTTCTCCATAATTTTTTCATAACAATTACCATGTTCAAATTTCAAACTTTGGTCTTTTTTTTTTTTTTTTTTTATCTTCTCTCCCTAAAAGTATAGTTCAATTGTCACTATTAGAGGGATTCAAATCCAATGCAACACAATTAAAATTGCAAGATTAATCCAATCCAAATTAAAAATTGGTCAAAATAACAAAAGTTTAGATTTGATTGGTTTTTATTTTTTGCAAACCACTTAGATTGCATCAAATTTTGGATTTAATTTTCAAAAGTCATCTAATCCAATCCAAATCAAATAATATTATATAATATAATTTTTTATTGTTAAGTGTATAGTTTTACTTATAATGATTTTAGCTTATTTAATAATTTTTTTATTTATGTATCATTCTCACTTAGGTTACTTTTATTTTATAATATTCTAAACTTAAAATTTTAGAAAATTTCTCTGGTACTCCTATAAAATTTAAAGGTACTGGTAACCTTATATTATTTGTAGCTAAGAATTTGTCATATATCCCATTAATTTAAATTACTAAATTTTTAAAATTATTTAAGATTTATAATTAAATCATAACTAATGGATATAAAAGGATACTAGTACCCTTATAAAACAAGGGTACCAAAGAAAATCCCAAAATTTTATTTTGTCAAAAATCAATCAAATCGATCCAATCCAAATCGATATAAATTGGATCGGATTAAATTAAATTCAAAATTAAAGTTAAACCAATCATATCCAAATTGCAATAAATTATATTATTTGAATTGAATTATTTTTTGACTTAAAATGGATTTAAATTGAATCATGAACACCTCTACTCATTGTACCAAGCCCTTCTTCATTATGGTAATATAATTTTATTACACTTGAGAAAATCGAATATCCTATTTTGCACGAAATATCGGTTTAATACTTAAAAATTAAATATTTAAGACTTTATGAAACTTTAAATTTTTATATATTTTTCACCATCGATATATGAAATAAGAACTTGAACATACATGCCACACTTGACCTCTGTTTTCCCACTTTTTCACTGCACAATAAGCGGTTGTACACTCTTTTTTCTTTTTTCTTTTTTTAGTTGACGAAATGTTTAAGGTCAGAAAAAGTGTCATCCTAATTTAGAGCTAGGGCTTTCAAACTTAGCGAGTGTAGTGAAACAGTTCTGATAGAACACATCAATGTTAATAATTAACCATAAGTCTATATCCTGGTCACTTGATAAGAAATTTTTTATTGCTAGTAGGTGAAAATATTATGCGACGTTTGAAAATCTATGATACAGACAAGAGGCTTGGTAAATGGTACGAAACAAAAGGATACGAATTTGTGATGGCAACCGTAAACAAGGCAATTTGACGAAATACAAGGACTGAAAAATATGAGACAGAGTGTCAGTTAAAAGTAATGAACCAATTAAATTCATTCGTGCAAAAAGTGACGAAAGACTTCCGAGCCATTAAGCTTTTTCCTACAAACAGATACTCAACGCATATTTATAGACAAACTCGTACAGCTGGGTTATGAAATCAGCCATTGCTCAACATTCCTATCAAAGATGCTTGGCCCATAGGTTGACATTGTCATCTCAACAAGAAGTGGAAATTGTAACCAAACAAACGAAGCAACTGGAACACTAGCAAAAAGACTCACAGGTATGACAATCCATGCTTTCCTGTGAAGCATAACGTAGCGCAAAGAGATGCACAAAAGGCTATCAACATGGTTGCCATAGAGATAAACAAATTCGAAAGGCCTAAGATTAGCGTTGTAGGTAATCATTTGAGAAAACCATCCTCCGTATAGCGAGGAGTGAGAATGCCAAAAAATATTAGTATGGAAGTTGAAGAAGTAACGAGTGATACTGCAGCGGGTAACCTGTGTTTTGGTCATTACGACTTGGAACTGTGAAGGCTGCCGCGAACACGATGATAGCCACAAGAAAGCCGCTACAACACTACAAGAACTGGTTGTTCCTTTCATCCATTTCTCACCTTGTTCCACCAAATCCTTATGTTCCTATGTGAACAATTGTCAAGCAGTCTTCTTATCATTGTTTAAAGATTCCTTCCTCGAAGGTGGCGTGATACTCTCCACTTCCTGCACAATGTCAATATGTTTGCACAAATTTATAAGAATAAGAGTACAATAATTAGTTTAACTCTAATTAAGTTTATTTAGCACAGCCTGTTATTAAAACTAGAGATAATAGAGGTATATGTATTCAAATTAGATTATTTATCTAATTAACAACATAAGTAAGCTACCATATGAATTTGTACATAGGTACGAATTAATAGTATCATAAATTAATAACAACAGTACTATATACAGTAAAAAATAAGTTAACTTGAATTTTAATAGAGTTTAGCTAGAATCAAGAATAGTTATAATGAATTGACTGACCTTAAACCACTGTAATTCTCTTTGCATTTGTAAAGCTGCACCAGAGATGTCATGAAGCTGTGTGGAGGGAGCTAAAAATCGTGCCATATGCAGTAGAATATTGCCATTATTGTCTGTCAGGTTCACAAGTGCATTCTTCCAATTCATACCATGAATAAGACTAAAACTCCGGCTTGCCGAAATTCAACAGCAACAAAGAAAAGTTCTCTTGGATTTTCGCTTGTCCAGAAAAGGTACAGATGGACCTTTAACGCTTTAGTGATAAACTCTGGGATCCCCATTTTGGCAGCTTGAACTACTGCCGAACGTGCTCGACTAGTTCGAAGTTGTTCTTCATTTAATGCAAATAGCTTGTCACATGCAATACGTAGAAGTTCACCAGCTTGCGTATGTGCTAACTTTGTTTGGTATATATTCTTTCTTCCTACTATTACTGTAAGTTATTAGAGAACAGAGAGAAAGGATAAAAGAAGTGAAGTAGAGAGAAGGAGAGAGCAAGAACAGTGCAAGTGTTTGTGAGGAAGCGTAAATGAATTCTTGTATTGATCTGAGATTGATTACATGTTATATACACCGGTGGAAGAGTGCTGAGCAAGTAACTATTGCCAGCTCATACACTTAACCTAACGGTTTTCAACGGAATCAGTTACAAACAAGCACGTGCTCATAAGTCTTATATACTCCTAACAATTGCAAATAGAGCAAAGTCATCCTTAGAACAAGAAAAACATTCAAATGTTGTATGTGTCATTTGTCAAGGTTGAGCATCAATTCATTTAAGAAATGGGGTTGTAACTATCGGACGCGTTACAAATACGGGGGTGCGTTACAAATAGAGAGACGGTGTCTCTTTTCATTGAGGGTCTTCCATGGGAGATGAACTGGAGATGGTTGACGCATATTTTTAGGGGGGAAGGAGAAGTGAGCGATGTATATGTCTCTCATAAAAGAAGGCGATGCAACAGTAGTAAATTCGGTTTTGTTAGGTTCAAGAAGCTAGAGGAGGCTACAAATGCAGTCAACAACATGAATGGAGCTTGGATTAGAGGGATGAGAATGAAGGTGTTGGTAGCTAAGTATGACAAGAAGGAGATGATCCGAAATGGCTCGGCCATCGTGTAGCTGGTATTTACAAGGGAAGGGAGAAGCTTCAAAGATGTGGTGGAAGGCAGGCCTCAACAACCAAA
Source organism: Pterocarpus macrocarpus (assembly GCA_031439585.1). Lineage (NCBI taxonomy): Eukaryota > Viridiplantae > Streptophyta > Magnoliopsida > Fabales > Fabaceae > Pterocarpus > Pterocarpus macrocarpus. Next base: position 52,682,482 of record CM062516.1, on the reverse strand, counting down.
AGAAGATGTTCAATTAAGGAGTGTAGCTAAAGAGTTGATAGATGCAAAATCTGATGAGAATGGAAGACAGATCGAAAAGGGGAAGATCAAAGAGTTGGTGCGAAGAGTGGTTGAAGAGATCTTCAATGCAAACAATCTAGAAATAATTAAGCATCACCTTGGGGCCTTTTTGGAGAGAGCTTTCAACGCTATTGAGGCCAAACCTCCTTACTGTAGAGAGGAAACCAGAAACCAACGAAAAGAGAGAGATGATGAACAGAACTGGGTGTTTCTAGAAGAAGACTTAGTGCCCGTTTGGTTTGGAGTTTGCAACTCCTAGAAGGCCTTCTAGGAGAAGGAAAATGACTTTGTATAGTAAATGGTAGTATTTGATTTAACTTCTTTCAAAAGGCCTTCTAGAATAAGTATCTTTGAGGTTACTTTTCATTCTAGAAAAAGACTTTTTGAAAAGGAATCTTACTATTACTTTCACATCAACAACCAAAAGTAATTTTACTTTATCCTATCCAAACAAAACTCATTCTTCTAAAAGGTCTTTTGACATATTCAAATCAAACAAAAATCATTATTTTAAAAGTACTTCTTCTAAAAGGCCTTCTTTTAAAAGACCTTTTTTCAAAAGACCTTCTCTCAAAAGTTAAACCAAACGGACCCTTAGTGGCGTCGATGGGGCACAGTGAATGACGTGACCCCTGCTTCCCCATTAGTGTGTTTGAATTGGACAAGACAGACCTGCAGCGCACTCCAGCTGTGGGGCCTTCAATGAGGTGTGTGAAGGAAGCCGTTGTCCCTCCTACACATGACTTGGTGGAACATCATTCACTAGCTCATTCTTGCCCCCCTAGTTTTGAACTTCCTGCAGATGGTGTTGGGCCTTCTTTCAGTGCCCAAGCTCAACTTGGGGTATTGGAGAGTCCTGCCTGTGGTAAGTCCCTGGAGTTAGACGGCGAAGTTGAGCAAAGCTCCAACTATTTCCATGTTTCAGAGTCAGCAATGATCAGAATGCAGACGCCACCGTATGAGTCTGTTCCAACTTTCCATAGTGGTGCAATCGAGATTGTGCTTCCATTTGAAGAGGAGCTAGTGGAAGCGCAAAAGGCATGGAACATGGGAAAGGCCTTAGGATTCAAGACTAGTAATGAATTATGCGCAGTTGAAGTGATATCTAGAATTAAGGAGTGTCAAGATTTCACCCTTTCGAGGAAAAGAGGTCGCCAAAGGAAGAAAATAGGAGGGTATTAAGGTTGTGTGTGTTAGTGGGTGCTTCAGCTTGTTGGTGGTGTCCTCGCGATTGGGGTTGGAGGCTGAACTGGTTCGGTTTTGTCTTTGCTTGTGTGCTGGGGGTGGTGTGTTGGTGTTGGGTGTGGTCTCTGGCGTGCTAGCCCTACTTTGTGTCTCTTCGTGCTTTTAGTCTTCTTGTTTGGTGTTGGTCCTCCTATTTTTTGGGGTTCTTGTTGTTTGTTTGTGGGGGGTGGTGCTTGGCTGGGGCCCTTTTGTTCGGGGATTGCTTGTCTTTTTGGTGTTGTCCTGTATTATTGTTTGTTTGGTCGCTTTTGATAGCTGCTCGCCTTTGGTGAGTCGAAGCACTTTCTCATATATCTAAAAAAAATACAAGGGTTCGTTTCTAATAAGCAATAAGGAATGAGTCTATGTTGATTCTTGATTGGTACAAGTGTTGGTGACAGGAACGCGTCATTTTGTTACATAGATTTATTTATTTTTTAACTTATATTTATGTATACGGATGAGAGTATTTAATTCTCATGTTTACTATCTTAAATATATCAATTAATAACGTATAATCAGATTATAGTATAATATTTTTTTAATGTGAGGCAGTGGAAAACTCTATTATATTATCAACAACGTACCAAAATTAATGTGCATATTTATTGTTACTGATGAGAAGCATTCTTCAACCCTCGCCCCACATTCACACGGCAGCAAAATGCTCCCTTTTCTTTGAATACATTTTTGGGTTTTGGCAAAATAACACAAGACTAGTCTTGGGAGCTTTTAAATTAAGTTAGTCAACAATTGATATCCAAAAAGTCAAATGCTCATTAATTTACTTGTCTTTATTATCTATATAATAAATAAATAAATAATATTTTTAGTTAAAAAGAATATTTACTCTGTATAATAGCCATGGCACAGATCTAAAAAATAAAATAATGAAAGCAGAGAGTAAAATAAGTATTTAATATCTATTAATTAAAAATAAAATCATTTATTTTTAATAAAATTAATGATTTTTAAGAATACTATATTATTTATTATGTCAAACATCTTAATTATTTTTTCTCTAAATTTCTCTTATTAAATTCACATATTGTAAAAATTATATGTAAATGTAAATTTTTGCTGCAACTAACATTATATTACGTGTAAGTTAAGATTTTGAGATTAATTAAAACGTCGGAAAATCATGTGAAATAATTTTTTTCCTTTGATATGGATTGCATATAAACATTTTAAATATAAATAAAATTGGATTGAGTTTATACAATTAAATTATATTAAATTGAGTCTAGACTTCTATGAACTTGTCAAACTCTAAATATACTATATGTTCCAAAATTAAAATATACTATATATAATTTTAAATTACGTTTAAAATAGTAAATATGTTGCTATATATAGAGTTCACTATGAACTCAAGACTATATTATCATTACCCTTAATTAACATGATGGCATTTATCAAATAGAGAATAGTCAAATATAACACAAAATTTTATTTACGTTAAACAAAAAATGAGCTTAAAAGGATTAAACTAAATTCATATATAAGATCAAATTATACCTTTCGATATAAAGTTACAAGCAATTCAATGATTTTGCATATTATGTTTTTTTACAAACTAAAAACTTACGTATCTACTATTTTAATATAAAAAATATAGGGACCAAAACAAAAAATTTAAAAACTCAATAAGTTAAACAAAGAAAGATTTATGCACAACTAATTAAACTAAATTCATATATAAGATCAAATTATACCTTTCTACATAAAGTTACATGCAATTCAATGATTTTGCATATTATGAGTTTTTACAAACTAAAAACTTAGGTATCTACTTTTTTAATATATAAAATATAGGGACCAAAACAAAAAAATTTAAAAACCCAATGAGTTAAACAAAGAAAGATTTATGCAGAACTAATTAAACCTTGGATCACTGGGAGCCAAGGCCCCTCTCGCCCCCTCTACATGTCCCTGCTGGTAGTGATTCAGATTTTGGGATCTTTTTTTTTTACAAATGAAAATGTGAATAGTTATTTATTTAAAAACAAATAAATAGAAAATATAATTGTATAAACTAACATAATTTATATTACTCATTTTTTTCGTACAGTTTTATTTAAAATAAAACTATAATATATAGTAATTACATTTTATGAATACTTTGTTTTTTAACCAATTGTAATTAAGAAATAATTTATTTTTATTAAATAACTCACTAATTTTAAATAAATATAAAAATTTATAAGTAATGTATATAAAATTTCAATATAATATACAGAATTTTCTATCAATATAAAAAGAGTAAATTATATTGAATTCTTTTAAAATTTAGTGAAATTTATCATGACTCATCTCGATTTATAAAAAATATATACCATTTTTTTTGAGATTTAAATAATATTACGTTTGATATTTTTATATTTTATAAAATATAAAACTAAATATTCTTGTAAAATATAATATTAATAAATTTTTTAAAAAAAGTCAATATAATTTAAATAAATAAATGAAGATCACAATAAGTTTTATTAAACATGCGAGAGGAGTTAAATATAATTTATCCAGTATAAACAAATGTGAAGAGACAGCATTTGTCAATCCACGATAGTTACTTTAATGGCTTGTTTTCAAACCGTGGAGAAACCCCCTCTTGCTTTTGTCACAAAATATCTGATGGTAGATTTGATTTGCATTTAGTGACACGTCCACTAGGCGGATGTCAGTTTAGTGACATATTGTTTATTAATATGACTCGGTCTGGGTTTTGAATAGGCTCTGCGTCTTCTGTCCGGAGGAAATAAACATTGAGGGCGAATGCTGCATCATGTATCTTGTATGATTGAAGGTTAGATGTGAGGGTATATCAATATCTCTTTATATTTGACCATTAATTTTATAAAGTATATTATTACACCCTCACATCTGACTATCAATCATACAATATGTGTGATACACCTCACTTTGTGAGGTGTATCATAGACAAACCCAACATTGAGTTGATTTTAGCTCCTCGGTTATTTTTTTTCTTGTCAATTTTGGGGAAGTTATATTAGTCTGAATTAAAAAAGAATGAAAAATAGCGACAATATTATATATTTAATTTTCAGCAATATGTTTTAAAATATTAAAAATGTTATTAAAAATATTAAAAATTATTGTTAAATGTTTTTAGTAACATCTTTATTAGTATTATATTTAAAGAAAATTACACTTTATTTCTCGATCTATAGATTATGTGCACTTTAATTCTTAAACTTTAAAAATATATAAATCGATCCTCTGAACATTTCATAGGAGTGTATTTTAACCAAAATAAATATACTATAATCCTCTAAATTTTGAGTTATGTATAAATTAATCCTTTGAACTTTTTAAATGTATAACTCGATACACTAAACATTCTTAACTGTGTGATTTTTTGTTAATAATTAATAAAAAAATTAACAAAAAGATCAATTTACATATTTAAAAAAGTTTAGGAGTCAATTTATACTTTTTTAAAAGTTAGGGACTAAAATATATATGATCTGTAATTCAAGGGTGTAAAATGTAGTTTTCCATTAAAGAATTTTAATAATATTTTTTATAATTTAATAATATTTTTTAAATATTACTAAATTTGAATAATGTTATAATGGGATAATAAACCCACATATAGCCCCACCTCTAAAATACTTTTTTATCTATGTATATTTAAAATTCATGTAGTTCATTTGAAAATATCAAATTACACAAACATTATACTCATGCAATAAAATAAGAATTAATCTAAGATAAATAAGAATATAATTAGTGATATGAGCAATCGGAATGAACTAAATCTGTAAAAATATTTAATAGTAAAAAGAATCACTTGATTCATTTTATTTATTTATTTATAAGCGAGACCGGAGTCTCATATTCTACACTCACTTTCCCATATCCTTCTCCCCTTGCCCAGTACCTTCAGGGTGGGTCTTCCCTTGGACCGAATGAAAAAATATATATACATGAATAAAATTTGTTTTATAACTAGATTCAAATCTTAAATTTTATAATCAAATCAAATCACTCATCACAATTCTATATTTTAATAGTTAACTCTAAACAAAATATAATATCATTTTGATGGATTTGTTTTCGAACAGTGGAGAAACACATCTCTAGCTTTTGTCATACTACCATTCTATCAAGGAAACCTGGATCGAGGACTTCGTTACTAATCAGAGACGTGTACACTTAACAGACGCCAATTAGGGCCTAGTAAACACACTGATTATTGGGGTAACCTCAATAATTTTGGGTTTGAATATGGGCTCAAATAATGATCCATACATTTAACAAATCACGAATTAGTGTAAACAATTTTTTTTTCTCCCTGGAGAACGTCGTTCTTTGAACGTGGCATTTTGACTTTAGATTTTGGTATCCGATTGCCAAATATTTTATTCCATCATATGTGAGGATTCATGTGTATATAAAGACGAATCCCCCCAAGGAAATCACAAGCAACCAACACCTTTCCTTCCTCATTCCTAAGTAACTCAAATCCCACATAAAAGATGGAATTCTTAACGTGCACATTGCTTCTCCTCTTGACATGTGTCATAATCCAAGCACTTTGTTCACTCCTTGCAAGAACCACAAATAACCCAAACCACAACTTTAAGCTTCCGCCAGGTCCTCCTCGTCTTCCCATCATTGGAAACCTCCTTGAACTTGGCAAAAGACCACACCAATCCATGGCCAAACTTGCCAAAATTTATGGCCCAATCATGAGCCTCAAACTAGGCCAAGTGACCACTATAGTAATCTCCTCAGCCGAAATGGCCAAAGAAGTGCTTCTAACCCATGACCAGTTCTTGTCAACAAACCGAACCATTCCCCAATCCGTGCAAGTCCTCAACCATGAAAACTTTAGCTTTGCCTTCATACCCATTTCACCACTTTGGAGAGAGTTGAGGAAAATATGTAATGGCCAACTATTTGCACACAAGACCCTCGATGAAAGTGAACATGTTAGGCGTGGGAGGGTGCAACAACTCCTGAGCGATGTCCAAAATTGCAGCCAAACCGGTGAAGCAATAGATATTGGAACAGAAGCGTTCAAGATCACCATAAACTTGTTGTCCAACACCATTTTCTCCGAGGATCTTGCTCATAATTCTGGCGCTGCAGGAGAGTTCAAGGACGTGGTGACGAACATCACGAAGCTTGTTGGGTCACCGAACATTGCGGATTTCTTCCCGGTGTTGAGGTTGGTTGACCCGCAAGGGGTGAGGAGGCAGCAGAGTAAGAATGTTGCCAAGGTGATGGACATATTTGATCTCGCGATTAGGAAAAGGTTGCAGCTGTGGGAGAGCACGGGGTCTAACAACCCGCACAATGACATGTTGGATAAACTTCTCAACATTTCTAAAGAGAACGAGATGATCGACAAAGCGATGATCGAACATTTGGCACATGTATGTATGTGTAACTTTTCTACTCTTCTTTTGTGACGGTGAAATTTCTAGTTACTCCCAAATCAAGAAAAAAAAAGTTATTTTGTATCATCTTGCTTCTATGGGTCAACATTATCTCTCACGTCCACTGTATTTTTAATGTAGTGTCTGAAGTAATGAGCTGTATTTGTTAAGTCGTTCCGTATATAAGTTATGGTTTTGTAGTTATAATTCTTCTATGTTGCTCACTTTGAAATTATGCTTTTGTAGGATCTTTTTGTTGCGGGAACAGATACAACATCGTCTACACTAGAATGGGCACTGACTGAACTAGTACTCAATCCAAAAGTCATGTCAAAAGCCAAGAAAGAGCTTGAAGAAATCATAGGCAAAGGTAAACCTATTGAAGAATCAGATATTGCTAGGCTCCCTTACTTGCAAGCAATCATAAAAGAGACCTTCCGCTTGCATCCAGCGGTTCCTCTTTTACTCCCTCGAAAAGCTGAAAGTGATGTGGAAATAGGTGGCCTCACCATCCCAAAGGATGCACAAGTGCTAGTGAATGTGTGGGCTATTGGTAGGGATCCAACCCTTTGGGCCAATCCAACTTTGTTCTCACCAGAGAGGTTCATAGGGTCAGATATTGATGTGAAAGGTCGGAATTTTGAGCTTGCACCATTTGGTACTGGGAGGAGAATATGCCCTGGAATGATGCTAGCTATTAGGATGTTGCACCTGATGTTAGGTTCACTCATTAACTCCTTTGATTGGAAGCTTGAAGATGGAATGAAGCCAGAGGATATGGACATGGAGGAAAAGTTTGGAATTACCTTACAAAAGGCTCAACCGCTTCGAATTGTTCCTATTAGTATAAGCAACTAGGGTGGCATGGATTATGTGCATATTATAACATTTTTAGGAGGTCTATTTGCACTTTCTTCTCAAGATTAATTATTATATGTTTTCAATGCTTTGTTTTTTAATCATTGTGACTTTAAATATAAAAGTTTGATTGAAAGCCTGAAAAAAAATGTATTCACGTGACTCTGCATGAAAGCAATCAAACTTAAATTCTTCAATATTTATGTGGGTTACTCCAGCAATAAAAGTGGCTCTCCACTATATATATATATATATATATATATATATATATATATATATATATATATATATATATATATATATATATTTGATTAACTTAAATGATTTGCTATTTGTTACCCTTAAGCAACGTTTCAAATTTTTTGTTAGAGTTTTATATCTATTTATCTCTCTATATATGAACTTGATATGTCAAAAATTCACATAAAAAATTCTTAAAAATAAATGACACAAAAAAATTACGTGATTTAACTTATTACCTATGTTCATTAAAAAAAAAAACTAAATATAACGCTAAGAAAATATAATGAAAAATATGAAAGTAATCATACCTCTTAAAACTTAAATATAAAAAATATCCAAAAAATATCTTATAAAACTTTTTACGCTTGTGTATTTGCTGTATTCACAAGATATACAAATAAAACATGACCAATATATATTTCCTTATTTTTGATAACATCACGAGGCATTTGTACATGTTTAAGCTATCTGAAATGCTTATAAGATTAATTCTCATTCAATTGTAAGAGTATAATAAGGGGTAGATCTACTTGTACGATGTTGGAGGCATGTGCCTCCACTAAATTTTGAGACTTTTTTTAATAGTATATAAGTATACATATATTTTATCTTCATTATTTTATGATGTTTGACTCTATACTAAAACAAAAATTATATAAAACTTCTTATTATGCTTATATATTATTTTTGCTCTCACTATCTAAATTTTTTTAATCCATCACTAAATACAAAGGTTATGCAATTTTTTTAGAATTATTTCTCTAAGATTCAAATTCACATCCTCTGCATAAGGGATCAAAATTGCTTGCCAGTTTAACCAATCTACATCAGAATTGACTAGGAATTGTTGGCGGGTTCAGAGGCGTGCGGCAGACTATATATCGGCTTCAATATCAAAATGAATTCATCAAACCGCGGCTTGTCCAAAATCCATGCACCTAATGCTTGTTGTCTTAATTAATGATCGAGACTGAATAAATGCAAAGATTAATTTCTTGCTCTATTTCTCTCTCATACAAAACATGCTTTACCAAAGAAGCGGAGACTGGCAAGGATAAATAAAGAGATTAGTAGAGTTTAATTTTTGCATATGTTCTCAATATTGTCATAAAAGTAATAGTAAGAGAATAGAGAAAGAGGAGGAAGAGAGAATTCTATTATCGATATTCTTAAGAGAGTTGTCATATATGGAGTACTCAAAAGGCTATTTATAGTCAAAGGGTGAGAGATATAATATATGATCAAATAATTAATTATATCTAATCAAATCTTAACTGAATTAAGATAAAGACATGGACATCTACATTTAGATTCAAATCAGTTGCAAAGGTTGGATATTTGCGACCGAAAAATCGGTCACAAATTTGGATCTCACATTATGATCGGTCACAAATTTTTTCGGTCGCAAAAAACAGAATTTGAGATGGAAAATCGATCGCAAAATCATAACATAATATGCAAATTTGCGACCGATTTGTTTTTTGGGACTGATTTTGTTTAGTTTTTGGTCGTTAAATTGATCGCAAATTTCACAACTAAACCAACACAACGACCAAAATCTTTTAAAATCCAAACTTATTACACCTGTATTCAGCAATAGCCCAGAAAACAATATCCAATAACTAAACGCTAACAAGTCAATATTACATTTCATTAAGTATTCCTAGTTAATTGTACAAAATCTCAAAACATAAAAGTCAAGTACCTAAAGTTCAAGACAGACAAAGTTAGATAAAAGTGAGTAGTTTATAATTCAAACTACATCTAACATGAAATAGAAGTACTAATTATCATTCAGATTCTTCTTCATCATCAGTTGATCCATCATCCTTAGCTTGGTTTGCAATGATGGGTTGGAAATTAGTTGGTTGAAAATTCATCCTTTGCATCATCTATTGCACAAGTAGATTGATGGCCTAAAGCTGTTTCTCATTAGTCTCTAATCTAGTTAGCAGCCCCCTATTCTCTTCTGTCATTTTCTTCATTAGCTCTTCATGCTCTGTTCTTTGTACCCATGCATTGGACTGTAAACCAGAACCATGATAATATAACCTTTCATCAATAATAGTTGATTCTAACCTAAGGCCATGGATCCTTCCCTTTTTAACTCCAGCTGTTTCACACCATATATCTAACTCAGTAGGTGGAGGATTTCCATCCTGTGAGGCTTTTTGGGATGCCTCATCCATGGCATGAATAAATTCAGCTTGCTAATTAGAATATTATGTCAATTAACATAAGAATTTTAATTTAGGGGTACTTACAACATGTAAATTGACATCATACTATAATTTAATATAATTATAGAGCTACATCTATATTCTAACATAGAAACTAATGTAATATGTAAAACAAAACATTAACTACTTACATCTACATGCTCTGCTCTCCTATCCACCTATATTTGATCCTTATGCATGTGTGTGTGGCGAAATAATTTTGATAGAGTGGGAGCTCTACCATACAATTTTGTCTGTAAAAATAATAACAATAATCTGAGTTAAAACTAATATAAGAATAGATACCTTAAGTAAAATATTACAAAAAATTAGCTTGCAAATAACATTAATAGTGGGAAAACTTGACCAAATTGGCTATGTTGTGAAGCAGTAATAGAGCCACCGGTATGAAGTGAACCACCAAAGCCTAATAAGTCAAAAGAGCGATTCAATTTTGTTTGCATACTCTTCTTTTTGAAGCTTTCATCCTGCCACTATGCACAAAGTGCATCCCATACACTGTCTCCAAGAAAACTTGGTCTATCTATGGAGGAATGGGCTCTTTGAAGCATATTCTTTAGTAATGTAGCTCCTCGACTTTCAAAATTCCTCTTCACCCAATGGTAATCAGGAGGATGAACATCAAATTTCATTAAGTAAATTAATAAAGTCTATAGATAATAATACTAATCATTCCAAGAGGTTTTAAGTTACCATAAATTCTTCAAATAACAATTCTCTAACTTTAGGTGGTATTTTTTTCCAAGAAAGCCATGGTTCAACATAATGGCTTTTGATAATGCTAGTAATCGCATGAGTTGCAGTGTTGGAGGGAAGAAATCTATAGAAAAAAGGTTTATTCATTAGTAATATCAAACCAAATATAATGAAATAATTAAAATTTTTCAACAAATACCCAGCTCCATCAAGATGCAAAGCTTTCTTCCTAGTACTTGACTGGTTATTTGAGGAATCATGAGAGTTACTTGATCCAGGTGTACGCTCAGGATTGTTTTGTGGGGTAGGCAAGTTTGCACCTCCAATTGATGCTGGTGTTGATGAAGAATTGCTTGCCAGAGAGGATGACATAGCTGCAGGAGATGTGAATGGGTTCTGGTCAGTTTCAAGAGAAGGCCGGACTATTGGAAGTTCGTCTGGATGCCTCGAACCCGACCCCTTTTCTTTGCCTTTACCCTTGTCGGACATCTTCAATGAAAAATCAACATTAGTAATAATAAGAAATTTATGACAAGTAAAGTAAATATTATACTTTTTATAACAAGTAAATACAAGCACTAATCACCATCATCGTCATCATCATTATCCTCCTCATCATCATCAAGTAATGCCTCCAGATCAGCATTCTCATCATCATTTTCAGAATTATAGGCAAAGTCAAATTCTTCCTCCTTATCCTCGTTTACAGTTTGTTCTGTGTCGTCATCTTGTTCCTTATCTTGATCATGTCCTATACCTCTACTTCATCATATGCACCTTCTCCATCTCTCAATGTTTCAGGGAGATCATCATTTGCCACAAATCTGACAAAATTTGACATATCTTGATATGCAATTTCCAATGTATATCGATCATTGACTGTGGCTCTTGGTTTTGTTTTAATAACAACCCACCAATCTTTTCTTTAATATTTTCTGGATATGGGACATAGTACACTTGAATGGCATTAGCTGCCAATATAAATGGATCATACTTAGAATACCTTCTTGTATGGCGAATCTCCACAAGATCATATTGTTTGTGGATCTTCACACCACGATTAAGAACAGCATCAAACTATTCACAATTGAATAATACAATTTGTTTTGATGGTTCTCGAGGGTATTCTAATTGTAATATTTCGTTGATAATCCCATAATAATAATTATCCTCATTTCCATTGTCGTCACCCTTGACACAAACTCCATAGTTTATAGTTTTTTTGCCGATACTCCATTCCTTTATATGGAACTTATAACCATTGACAAAGTACACAAGCTAACTATTAACCTTCTTCTTAGGACCCCATGCTAAATGATGCAAATTGTGATTGGATACCAAATTATTTCTATCATGAACCTAGCATTCACAATAATCAAGTCAGGTTAGTGTTTGTAACCACTTTGTGACATGCATAGAATCACTTCCGGAGGAGAAAAAACTTACATAATTTTGAAACCAAATAGAAAATTTAGACATTATCCTTCTATCAATGTTGGCACGATTGATATTTGGGATAGCTGCCTCCATATATTATACAAAATATCTAAAATGCAGAAAAATGATTATACAAATGATAGTGAGTGAGAGTAAACAGAACCTAACAATGAAAATTGCTGACATACCCAATATACGGTTGAACTTCTTTGCAATTAAGCAAAACATGTAAGTGTACTGCAGCGAATTCCTCATCATTCAAGTACCGACTTCTACAAGATTCACCTTCTCGACCAAAAAACTTGAATATTGACAAATTTGGTTGGGTTGTTTCATGAAACCCCCCAACATCATTACGGCTGACCCTATTTCTCAATGTTTACACGTGAGATTCAAAATAATATGAGCAAAAATGTGAGGTCTCTTGACATAAATATGCCTCACATATTGACCCCTCAACACATGATTTGTTTTTCACCATTCGTTTCAATCTATTTAAGTACCTATAGCATCATGATATAAATAAATAATTACTGGAGAAACAAAGTTATTAACATTTAGGCAATTTAAAATTTGTATATCACAATTTTTGTATCTTTCAAATGGATACATCCATCAATACTGAACAGAACCTCCAACTCTTGCCTCAGACGGCAAATGAATAGGTAAATGCTCCATTGAGTTAAATAACCTCGGTAGAAAAATCAGCTTCAATTTGCTGGTGGTGATGACAATATTCTGCTCCATTATTAGCAAATCATCCACTCGCAATATTGTTGAACACAAATCTTTGAAGAATTTGCTTAACTCAATTATTGGCTTCCACACTTGATCTAGAAGTGCTGCAAATGCAATTGGTACCAAATGCTCTATAAACACATGACAATCATGAGATTTCATCCCAAATAGCTTCCCATCCCTTATATTTACACATCTATGCAAATTAGAAGCATGTCCATCTAGCATTTTCAGTTCAGTAACTTATTTACAAACCGCCTTTTTCTGATGCATAAATAAAGTGAACTTTACTTTCCGCTTGAGATATCTTCCACTAGGCAATTGATGCAATTCTAAATCCTTTCACCAACAATACTCTTTCAAGTCTATTCTTGCGTTAACATTGTCCTTTGTTTTATCCTTTATGTCCATTATCGTATTGAAGACATTATCAAAAACATTTTTCTCAATGTGCATTACGTCAAGATTATGTCTTATCAAATTGGTTTTCCAATATGGTAATTCCCAAAATATACTTTGTTTTGTCCAATTATAATAATCACCAAATCCAAGACATGAATAGAATCCAACCACTGTGATTTTGGAAGATTAGAAACTTCTTCCCATACATCATCTCGAGAAAATCTAACTAGAGGTTGAGATTTCTCAACTCAATTTTTTAAAAATGCATCTTTATTCCTTCAAAATGGATGATCTAAAGGTAAGAATTGATGGTGTGAGTCAAACTATGAACATTTGCCACCATATTTCAAATTGAAAGCCTTCGATTGGCTCATGCAATATGGACATGCCAACCTCCCTGCTATGCTCCAACCGGACAATATTGCATATGCAGGAAAGTCATTGATAGTCCACATTAATGCAGCTCTCATGATAAAGTTCTGTTTTTTTGAAATATCATATGTAAGGACACCTTCATTCCACAACAACTTCAACTCATCCATCAAAGGTTGCAAATACACATCTATTTTGCCTTTTGGATTACATGCACTAGGAATTATCAAGGTTAATAACATATTGGGAGTGGTCATGCATAATTCAGGTGGAAGGTTGTAAGGAGTAATGATAACTGGCTAGCAAGAATAAGACATTGCAGGTTGGCTATATGGTGTAAAACCATTAATGCATAAGCCTAATCTAATATTTCGTGGTTTAGCAGTAAAATCTGGATAAGTATTATCAAAGTGTTTCCAAGCTTTTCCATCCAATGGGTGGCACAAAACACCATGTTCTTGCCTAATTTCATAGTGCCATCTCATATGTGAAGCAGAACTAATTGATGCATACAATCTCTTGAGTCTAGGAATGAGAGGTAAATAATGCATTCTCTTCACGGATACCTCTTTGTATCTCCCATTACTAACCTTCTTTAATTTATATCTTGTTGAACCACAGAATATGTATTCTTTTAAAGCTTTTGTCTCTTCAGTGTAAAACAACATACAACCATTCACACAACAATCAATCTTTTTGACAGTAAAACCAAGTTTAGAAACCAATTTCTTCGCCCTGTAATAATCTTCAGGGACAAGATTATCTGCAGGGAGTGTTTCTCTCATTAGTTCAACTGTTTGATTGAAAGAACGTTGAGAAATATTTCCTTCTGACTTAATCATCAGTAATCTAACAGCAACTGACAATTTAGTGTGATAAACACAAGCCGACCATGACAGCTTCTGTGCTGCATTCAACAAATCATAAAATTTTTTTGCATCTGCATTTGGAGCCTCATCTACCTCTTCATTATTATATATTCCAAAATTAGGACCAACAACATTATACACCATTGCATGCACCCTATTTAAGTGCTCATTATTTCTACTTTCTACCATATTGGAGCTACTAACTTCCTGGGTAAATATCCTATGCAAAGTGGGATCGGTTTCTCCATGACATGTCCAATACCAATAATTAGGACAAACCTTTTTTTATAAAGATGAACTCTAATTTCATCAGGCATAATTTAGCTCATATTCCTACACTTAGAATAGGGGCATCTAATCTTCCCCTTTGCCAAATGCGCTTGCTGGTATGCAAAAGCAACAAATTCTTCTACTCCATTTAAAAATTCATTAATATAACCCTTCTAACGCGGCATAAGCCTATTATACATCCAACTACAAAATTGATGCATGTCCATATTCTGTAACATCATCATTAGACAATATACAGTTTATTTAATTTGCACAAAATTGAATAAATCAAGTGACACACAACTTAAAACAAAATTAAAACAAATAAAATAAATCCACAATCAAAAGCCATCAATCAAATATAATAATTTAACAAATTTAGCATATTTCCTTAAACAATGAACTAGTTTAATCTGTTTACTGATAGGAAGGACAACCTAATAATTATTACTAATCCAAATATTATTAACTCAAATATTATTACTTTTAACTCAAAAATTAACATTCCTAATCCAAATTAACAATTCTAACTAAATAATTAACACTTTTAACTCATAAGTTAATACTTGTAAAGCAAACATTAACTATGTTAATTGAAATTAACAATTGTCACTCAAAACATTAACACTTTTAACTCACAAATTAGTGCTTTGAACCCAAACATTCCTTCAACATAATTAAAAACCCAAAAATCAATCTAACCAAACTCTCTCTATCAACATCATCAACCAATTTACTAACACAAACAAACCAACATAATAACTAAATATACCAAAACTCTCATTATATTAGAAAAAGTAACATATATCAAAAATAGAAAACAACAACCTTTGGCACCAATAAATTCTATATCAACTAACAAAATCAAACTAAACTAACAAACTAATTTAACAACATGTCAACTAATTTAACAACATAATTATCTATATAATGTAATTTGAAAAACCAAATTGACAACCAAACCCCCATAATTTAAAAAAAAATAGATAAAAAAATAAACAGACCAGAAAAAAAAGAAATAGACCAGAAAAAAATAGATCAATATAAAAAAAAGGAAAAACCAGAAACAACCAAAGTGCTGAGGAAAAACCAGAGGAGTGACGGTGCAGATCTGGGCGGCAGAGCTGCTGGCAGCGATGGTGGACTACACGATGACGGTAGAGCTGCTGGCGGTGACGGCAGATTTGTACGGTGGATTGCACAGTGCTTCCAAGGTCCTCCGCGATGGTGGCGCTTCGCTGTGGGTGGGGGTGGCTTCAGGGGTGGGAAGGGTTAGCAGAAGGAAAAAGAAAATATTTGGGAAAGGGGAAAAGAAATGGAGGTGCAGATAGAATGTCAAATTTGGCTAAGTGTGAAAATTTGTGACCGATTTTTCGGTCGAAAAATTGGATGCGAAATCGGTCACAAATTCTAATTTTTGTGACCAATTTTTATTTAAACGTAAATGATATATTATTATCAATCGGTCGGAAAAATTAGAATTTGCAACCAATTTATAATAATATATCATTTATGTTTAAATAAAAATCGATCGCAAAAATTAGAATTTGTGACCGATTTTGCAATCGATTTACCAAATAAAATTAATTACTTGAACATCCAAAATCGATCTCAAAATCATTCGCAAATTCTAATTTTTGCAATCAATTTTGTGACCAACATCTATTCATCATTGACTAAGTGGAATCAGTCGCAAATTCATTCGCAGAATTTAAATTTGCAACCAATTGACTGATTTTTTTTCCTCTTTTTTCTCATCATATAAATTAAATCGGTTGCAAATTTAAATTTTGTGACCGAATTTTACAACATGACATTTGTCTCCCATTACTCAAATCGGTCACAAAATCGGTCACAAAATCAAGATTTTTATCAGTCGCAAAATCGGTCGCTAATCCAACAATTTCTGGTAGTGGAAAGATTAATTTCTTGCTCTATTTCTCTCTCATACAAAACATGCTTTACCAAAGAAGCGGAGACTAGCAAGGATAAATAAAGAGATTAGTAGAGTTTAATTTTTGCATATGTTCTCAATATTGTTATAAAAGTAATAGTAAGAGAATAGAGAAAGAGGAGGAAGAGAGAATTCTATTATTGATATTTTCAAGAGAGTTGTCATACATGGAGCACCCAAAAGGCTATTTATAGCCAACGGGTGAGAGATATAACATATGATCAAATAATTGATTATATCTAATTAAATCTTAACTGAATCAGGATAAAGATATGGATATCTACATTTAGATTCAAATAATATTTCATAACATTGCCCGTTGGATGTCCATTAGGGATATGCCTCATTAAAACCTTACTAAGAAAAAACCCATTGGGAAAAAAATCTTAGTGAAGGAAAAAAAGTACAATATCCTCAAAATGGGAACTGCCTCATTAAAAACCTTATCAAGAAAAATCCAGTAGGACAAAAATCTTGATTAAGGACAAAAGAGTATAGTATTTCTCCCCCTATTCAAAGCATCATTTAAGATTTTGAAATTGATGCATTCTGATCTTATGTACTAGTTTCTCAAAGGAAGAAGTAGGTAGTGACTTGATAAATAAGTTGATGCATGTTGCATCGTCCTCGTATAAAGTTGCAGGAGTTTGTTCCTTATAAGATAATCCACATGGCACTTGAATATGTTGATTCATTGCTCTCAACCAGAAACATTCACGACTTGCTTCATGTATTGCAATTATTTTAGCATGATTTGAAGAAGTAGCAGCTAAAGTCTATTTAGTGGATCTCCATGATATGGCCGTATCACCATACATAAACAAATAACCTATTTGAGATCTATCTTTATGTGGATCTGATAAATATCCTACATCTGCATAGCCAACCAATTGTGACTTGAATTCATATGAATAAAATAATCCCATGTCAATCATTCCATGGAGGTATCGAAGGATATGCTTAATTCCATTCGAATGCCTTTTGGTTGGAGAGAAACCATATTTTTCTAATACACTTACAGGAAACATTTACATTGGGTCGTGTATTATTGGTAAGATATATAAGTGCTCTTATGGCAGTAAGGTATGGTACTTCAGGACCAGCAATTTCATTACCTTCCCTAGGACGAAACGAGTCCTTTTTCACATCCAATGATCTTATAATCATTAGGATACTTAATGGATGTGATTTATCCATTTAAAATCTCTCAAAGATTTCCTCTGTATAAATTGATTGACGAACAAATATTTCATTTGTTAAAAACTCGATCTACAGACCAAGGCAAAATTTTGTTCTTCAAGGACTTTTTATCACAAACTCTTCTTGTAGATTTTCTATGACTATGGGAACTTCTTCAGGAGCCCCAATAATATTTAAGTCATCAACATACACAACAATTATAATGAATCCAAGTGCAGATTTCTTTATATAAACACAAAGGCAAATAGCATAATTGGTAAACCCCTTCTTGATCAAATACTCATTGAGACGATTATACCATATCCGTCCAAATTGCTTTAGACCGTATAAAGATCTTTGCAGCTTGATTGAATAGATTCCTTGGGAACCTTCATTAGATGTTGATATCTTTAATTCTTCAGGGATTTTCATGTAAATATTAGTATCTAATGAACCATACAAATAGGCTGTGATGACATCCATTAGATGCATATTTAGCTTATTATATGTAGATAAGCTTATTAAATATTGAAACGTAATTACATCCACTACTGGGAATACATTTCACCATAATCTAGATCAGGTTTTTGTGACAAACTTTGCGCTATAAGTCGAGCTTTATAGAGTACAATCTCATTTTTCTTATTTCATTTTCTCACAAATACCCATTTGTATCCCATAGGTTTTACACCTTCTAGTGTTTGGACTACAGGTCCAAAGACTTCACGTTTTGCAAGTGAGTCTAATTCAGCCTGCAGGGCTTTTTTCCATTTTGGCCAATCATCTTTACGACAATTCTTGACACAAGATCCTCATTTTCATACATAATATTTAGTGCTACATTATATGCAAATATATTGTCCACAATAATTTTTCGTTGGTTCCATATGTTTCCTGTAGAGACATAGTTTATTAAGATCTCATTATCTTGACTGCTTTCAGGTACCTAAATGTCTTATGACGTTTCAATTATGTTAGAAATTTGGACTACAGGAGGAGTCCTTACTATGTCTCTGTCCTCTTCTACAGGAAGAGTATCACTATTAGAATCATTTACCTCCATAAAATCGCTTGCCCTATTTCTTTTTCAAGGATTTTCATTTATGGAACCAATTGGTCTACCACGCTTTTGGCGTGTGATTGTCCAATAGAGACATTAATTGAATTGAGGTATTTTTAGCTGACATATAGGATCTATCCTTTTCATATCAGGAGATGCATTTGGCAACTCGTGCCATTCTTTACAAATGTATAATACTTTAAACTTCTAGTTCACTTTGCCTTATTCAAGGATCTATATAGAGTAAGAATGATGCATTCCAATTTATTTCCTTTTTCAGCTATTTACTTCCTCCCCCTAATGTTGGAAATATTATCAAATTGGCATTCTACAAACTGAGCCTTAAAGACATCTCTCATTTGTATTTCAAGATATTTGATTATAAAGAAAGAGAGTCATATCCGACATATATTCCTAATTTTCTTTGGGATCCTATTTTGGTGCAATAAAATGGGGCAAACATATATCGCACATCCAACAACTTTTAAATCGGAAATATTTGGCTGTTGGCCAAAAGCTAATTATAAGAGAAAGAATTGATGGCAACTTGTTTGCCTTATATAAATAAGTGCTGCAGCATGTAAAATAATATGCACTCAAGTAAAATTTGGGAGATTGGTTCTCATAAGCATTGGTTTAGCAACCAATTAGAGGCATTTTATAAATGATTCTAGCAACCCATTATGTATATTAATATAAGCAACTAGATATTCAACATTTATATCACCAGTCATACAATAAGCATTAAAAGCTTGAAAAGTAAATTTACTAGCATCATCAAGATGAATTATTTTGATTGGATTATCCAGCAATTGTGCTCTTTGTTGACTAACTTGCGCAAGTTATCTCGCAAACTCCAGGTTGCAAGATAATAATAAGCACCCATGTGACTATTTCATAGAGGCATCTATCAAAATCATAAAATATTTGAAAAGTCTACATGGTGGATGAACTAGTCCACATATATCACCTTAAATTCCTTCTAGGAATTTAGGAGATTCAAATCCAATCTTTACTAGTGATGGCCTTATAAGTAGTTTAATTTGAGAACAAGCAACACAAGAAAAATTTATTAGATTGAAGAATCTTCTGGTTCTTCAATGAGTGCCCATATGAGTTTTCAATAATTTTTTTTTTACATCATTATTGCTCCCAAATGTCCAAACCAATCATGCCAAATGATAAATTAAATTATTTGGATTAGTAAACTTTTGGTTTACTATAATATGTACTCAATTGTACTAATATTGGTGCAATATAGATTGGAAGAAAGTATAAGTAATCTTTTTACTACAATTTTCTTTTTCAGGGCACAAATTTTAATATGGAAGTACTCATTACTTCCCTCACTCTTCATCTCAATATGATATTCATTTCGGCGAATATCTTTAAAACTCAATAAATTTGTTCAAGAAACAAGATTATAGCTCTTTCGAAACTTACATATATATTAAAACTTAATAAGTTTCTTCAGGAAACAAAATAATAGCTCTTCTAGAGCTTACGAATATATTAAAACTCAATAAGTTTCTTTAGGAAACAAAATAGTGGCTCTTTTAGAGCCTTCAATCATTTAATAATGGTATTAAAATATATCTTGCTTTTAAGAATAGTGTGCATACTTGCACTATCCACAAGACAGATATTTATACTATTTATCTTGATTATTTTCTTTAAAGAAATATATCAACATAAAAATTTGTACATGATAATTATAATAAAAAAAAGAATAAATAAATATTGAGTGCACTTGTACATGAGTATTCATATAACATTGAATAATAACAAAATATTTATATATACATATATACAATAGCACTATCAACATTATCAATTTATGTTAGTTGACGTAAATTTAAATCTCAAGTTATATTCATGAAAATCAACAATTTTTGTTCCTCCATATCTCAAAATCCTTGAAATTTTAAAACTGGGATTTATAAACATTTATCAACAACAGAAGGTTATCAACGATTTAGATTTAAAAAGAAAAATAACAATTTGAAATTTGTAAAAATGTAAACTTGAATTTAAAAGCATATTAACAATTTAAAAATTCAAATATAGTAACTCTAATTGATACTTGATAAAAATCAAGCAAAATGTCTCCACGTATGACAGGTATGTGACTACTGTACTTTGATGCCATAATGATAGCATTTACTTTCTTTTGACTCAATCATAATTTTTTATTGGAACCATGACCTTTGCCACTGTTGGGGCTATAATTTGTCACATTCACTTCAGGGAATAGAGTAGAGTCAACTGGGCGAATTTTATATTTTTTCAGGGCAACTCATTATTTCGTTCAGCCACAATAAGGTATGAAATTAATTCAAAATATTTTGTAAAGCCCTTTAGTCAATGTTGCTACTGCAGGAGCATATTCGAGATATTTCTAACATATCTCTATTATCTCCCCCCATAATTTAAATTGGGAGATAATTCTATAATAATGCGATGTTATATTTACTAATAGATTTAAAATCTTGCAACCCGCAAATAAATCCAATTCATATATCTGCTTCAGGCATCTCTAAAGATCGACATGATCTTTTAGAATAAAATATAAAAATATTAATCCTTCATGAAAGTGACAATGAAGGAAAATCAATACTTTTGTGCAATTCTTTTAGGATCCAATGTTTCCTTATTTTAATGGTATCTTCAAGATCCATCGAATCAAAATAGATTTTACGCGATCCTTACAGGGATGCGATGATATTTTCTTGTTTAATGGTGTCTCCATGACCCATTGAATTAAAATAGATTTTATACAATCCTGTTGGGATGCAATATTTCCTTCTTTAATGGTGTCTCTAAGACCCATTAAATCAAGATCAATTTTGTGCTATCTTTCTGGGATGCGACATTTCACTGGTTAATGGTGCCTTCAAGGTCCATTGAATCAAGATGAATTTTATGCGATATTGCTCGGATGCAATGTTCATTGTTTAATGGTGTTTTCAGAACCCATTGAGTCAATATGAATTTTAGCATCTATAATTCAAGACAAATATGTCTTTCACGAAACAACAAGAATCACAAATTCATGATTGAAAGAGCTTGATATGGTTAGAGTATCTTACCTCAAGCCTTCACTTTGTTAAAGTATCTTATCTCAAGCTTTCACACAGATGGTAGAGTCTTGTGTTGATAACGTGTTATAAAAGTAATAGTTAGAGAATACAGAAAGAGGAGGAAGAGAGAATTCTATTATTAATATTCTCAAGAGAATTGTCATACATGGAGTATCCAAAAAGCTATTTATAGACAAAGGGTGAGAGATATAACATATGATCAAATAATTGATTATATCTAATCAAATCTTAACTGAATCAGGATAAAGATATAGACATCCATATTTAGATTCAAATAATATTTTATAACAAATATTAATTTTTTTTTATCCCTGTATTTCCTCTCACATGCCTTATTAGGGACTTCTTAGGGGTCTTACTAGTCTACGAGACCTTTCACTAGACGAGTTTGGCTCTAATTACCAAAAAGAAAAAAAGGAAGCATATATTTAAATTTTAACATTGCTACAAATAATTAATTATATGATCTATCATTAGTTTATGTATTTAGTATTTTCATTTTTAAAATTAAGAAAAATAGATAATAAAAAATATGTAAGTTAATAATAAATTTTATTATTAATAATGATTAAAACATCAAACGGTAGCCAACAAGCGCATAAGTCAGCTGGCAGGGTTGTCCTGATTTAATTAGAGATCTCAGATTTGAATCATGCGTTAAAATTCAAAAGAAAGAGCTTTAGCTGCCATAAAGGCCCTACCTCCCTCAAGTAAGATTGCTTTCAAGAGGAGGATGCCTATGGTTTTGACCATAAAAAAGTACATAAAGTTGTAAATGGAGTAAAGATATTTATACATTATTCTTTGCTTTTTTTTTTTTTTTTGTCTTTAGGGTGTGTCTACAGATATTATTATAAGATTAATCCTTTTAACACAGTCATCACTAAGAAGTTCTCCCAACTTTGGTCCTCTCTTTCTCAAAGTATAACTTACTTACCATTGCTGCATTGAATCCAACCTTTGTTGGTTATGTATATTGTTCTCTAAGAACATGGAATAATTTTTGGTGAACGATAATGCATAGGCACATGAAGGAAACTTTATTGTGTACTCCTAAATACCTAAAATACATGAATGTATTACACCAGTACACAACACTACAAAAAAAGTGTTAATTTGTGGGGGTTATTTTCTGGCGGTTTCACTAATTGCCAGTAAATAATGAATTTTTTGGCGGTTCAATGATATAGACATACTTTTTC
This sequence comes from Pterocarpus macrocarpus, assembly GCA_031439585.1. Lineage (NCBI taxonomy): Eukaryota > Viridiplantae > Streptophyta > Magnoliopsida > Fabales > Fabaceae > Pterocarpus > Pterocarpus macrocarpus. The sequence continues at coordinate 52,659,166 of CM062516.1, read as the reverse complement.
CTTTTGACAATGAAGCTATTCATTTGGCGCAAAATGAAGATATAGATGAAGAGTTGATTGCTTTAGGTGATCTTGAAAATGAGCCACTTGATGTGGATGATGTAAACATGCAAGCTTAAAGCGCTTAATTAATTTATTGTTATTTGTAAGGTAAAATTTCCAACTATAATTATATTTTGTTATACTATTTTTGTTATGTTAATAATACATATATATACTAAGTTGTAGTGTTCAATTTAATTATATTATTTATCTAATGCGCTCATGATAACTTTGCAGTTATGGTTAAGACTAAGCACCTCAGAGGTTCCTGCAGGCCTGGTTCATTGAAACCTGCTTCTACTAGCTCTAGAGGCCCCACACCTATTGATCCTGTTGAACCAGAGGCTCCACTCCAACTTGAGTCTCTACCTTCCACTAATGCTGATGATCAAGGTGAATCAGATATAATAGAGGACCCTCCTCGACAGGTCGAAAGAAAAGTATATTGGATGGTTGATGTGATTGGTATGATAAGCACATTGAATGGTATGATTTTAAGATTTTAAATTTTTTAATTATTTCTATTAACATCTTTCATTGACAGATGAACAAGCTGGTGTTAGGAAGAAGCAGAAGTTAAGGTTACATGATGTGTGGAGTCTCCCTATTGGACAAAAGGTTGTGCTACCTTTTGATCGCTTTAAGTGTCCTACTACTGATGCAGCTGCTCTTTATGCACAATTCTTAGGAGATTGTGCTAAAGATATCGTTGCATTTCCAATCAATGTTGAGGACTGGAGAAGTATACCCAAGGATTTGAAGAACAAGTACTTCAATGATACTATCTTGGTAATTTTCTCATTATGCGATTTAGCTAGCTTTGAAGAATACTATCTTATAATATAGTGGTTTATCTTTTTAACATATGTATACATATTTATATTTTCTAATCATTTTAGCCAAAATTCCACTTTGAGAATGTCGATTTGGAACGTGCAATGGATTACACTCGAAGGGTTATTGGCAGAAAAAGGCATGATCATAAGTTAGAATTGTGGAAAGCTGCTTATGATCCTTTACTGAGCAGAGAAGAAATCCAAAATAAGGTGCCACCCGGTGTTGATAAGATTCAGTGGGCATGCTATGTGAACTACCGTTTCAAAGATAAGACAAAGGTGGTATAACTTACTAAAATCACTAGTAAGACAAAAGCTTTTGCTCTCTTAAGTTTATAATGAGTTAGCTAAGTGCCTCAAATTTTGACATTGCAGGAAATATGCAGAAAAAACAAGGAGAACCGAAAGAAGCTAAAGATTCCACACACAGGAGGATCAAAAAGTTTGTCTCGAAAAAGGAATGAGATGGTAGATTATTTATAGTCATTTGTATTATATTATTAACTATAAAGATACATGACATTATTAACAAAAGTTCCTTGTTCAAAATTTCAGGAAATTGATAGAGGACAACTAGTTGACCGTGGAGAACTCTACATAGAGACTCACAAGAAGAAGGATGGCATATTTGTCAATGAACAAGCTAGGATTATTTCTGTAAGTTATCTTTTGGTCATATTAGTCATTTATAGAGACTAATGTGTAAACTAGGATTTTGTATCTATTTTTGTTTTTTCCTCTGAAAGAAATCAATGAGGCTGGTGTTGAATTTGTTGTGGACCAATTTGAGGATTTGCCCATAGAACAGTCTTAAAAAGCCTAAGAAACAATCTTAAAAAGCCCCAACAAGAACAGGAAAGGTAGACATTTTATTTTATTTTATTTGGGTGAAGGTAGACATTAAGCATTCGGCACTACTTATTCAGGTTACCTGCTTTTGGGTGCATGAAATGAATTCCAAGCCAATGAAGGAAATATATATGTTACCTGCCTAGGTGTCTGTTTGAATAAAAATTACTAGAAAGGCTTCTCTGAGGCTAGAGCTGATAGCCATTTACTGCCTTTCTTTCTTTTCATTAGTTATCATTTTTCCTTGTGAAAGTTTGCAAATCGTCTTGCAGCAATGTGTTGTAGTAACTCTGTTTCATTTGATCATTTAGTTCTATCCATGTGTATGCATCCCTGAAATTTTAATTTCTTAATCTAGCGCAGAAACAATCACACAGTGTCTTTTATGTTATGTTATTGAAGACTCTTAGCAGTTAGTAGCAGCCACTGTGACAGTAAAGTGGAAAGCGACATTGACCTTGGTCCTCATTTGGCATTGGCATAATTCACCTTTTTCTAACACCTTAATTGGCCTTCACGTGCTCACATTAAACTCTCTCCCACTTCCACTCCCTGGCCTTGTTTATAAGTCATCCGGAACTACCATCAGTACTGCTTGATATGCAGTACCATCAGTACTGCTTGATATGTAATATAAAGTTTTATGAAGCTGTGATCTTTGTATTGATTTCTTCATGGTTTTATTACCTCCATATTGAGGTTGCTTATGCTGGTTATATGCATCAGAATAATATACCATATATTATTTTTCAGCTGTTCTATTTTGTATCTATTTTGTTATCCCCCTTTCCCTTTCGTCCTTAGTTTTTATGGTACTCTCCAATGTTATAAATTTATCGAATATCTCCCAAAGCCTTCACCTCAGTTCTCAAGGCTAAAAATAGAACTCACGAAAATTGCACAATCCGCACTTAAGCGGTGCACCTTATTCAAAGTTCAAACCAGTAATGAACTTACATTTCCTGTCTGGCTCCTCATAGTTGCTTCAGATCAATAATGCACATCTATTAAATTCTCCCAGAGTGTTGCACACATCTTTATTAGAAAAGGAAGAATACTAATGAGTCTGCCACTGATATAATTGTGCTATTTTCTCTTCTTGTATAGCTTCTGATGAAGACATTTTAATAATTATGTTAAAAATTTAAAGAGCTCCTATTTTTGGGCAGGAGCAAATTAGGCAAGAGCTGATTCAAAATCCCCCCACACAGTCAGACATAATCACACCGAATGATGCTTTAGGCAAGGTTCTTGGAAAGGAACACTCAGGGCGTGTCCGAGGCATGGGATTTGGTCCAACTCCATCTAGCATTTTTGGGATGCCCATTGGAGGATATAGTAGCATGTCCTCATCCTTTGGTGCTGCTAGTTCCTCAAGTAATTCTGATATGCTTAAGAAGATGAAAACTTTAGAATTAGAATTAGAAGCGGAGCGGGAAAGAAGAAATACCTTAGAATCAGAATTGGAAGTTGAGCGAGAAAGAAGAAGTGCTTTCGAAGGTGTTTTATTATCCACATTTCAGGATATGTTTGGGAGGGTCCCTCAACGCCTTGCCAATTTTATTTCTCATCCTCTACCGGTTAGTCACTTATACTTTACAATTTTTGCTGCTATATCTTTCTCTTCAGTTAGTTGATGGACTTTGTTTATGAGTGAATGATACTTGTAATAGTGAGTAATATGAAATTTACGAGTTGAAATATAAAGTATATTTAATAGATTTCAGCAAGTTTGTATTTATCTTCCCCTTCACAAAAGCATTACCACTAGCAGCAGCTCTTTCCCTTTGAGTTTGAAATTTTTAAATTTCGTTTAGGAGCTTCTAGTAATGATTCTCATAATAACTCCATTGGATTTGTTTCAATTTTTCAACATTTCAAGAAAACGATAAGTACTATTAGTAAGGGAAAAATGTTTTCTAACCTTGATTGATTGATTGTAACTTTGTTTGCAGGCACAGGACGAGGGAAGTGGAGAGCCAAGACACTACTCTTCTGCCAGCCATGATCCTAGAACAACTTAGCTTTATAGTTGATATTTGTTTTATATTTTGAATGAAGGATAATTTTAGTATTAATGTTACCCTTAGTGAAACCTTTTGTGATATCTAAACAATTGCTAGGGATAATTGAACCTGTTTTATGTTGCTGTTAGTTCTATTTTGACTTCAATAGGAATGAAATGTGTAAATTTGAATATGCTAAATATGGTTTGTTACTTAAATTGTATAAATATAAAAAATCATTGGTCAAGTCTACTGTGATGATATTTGTTTAGGAACATTAAAATCTCATGGTTCTTGTTCCCAAAAAGAAAAAACTATGATTCATTTATCCTTTTTTATTAAATGTAAACTAATTGATGGTTAATTATTTTTAAAGAAAATAAAAATGACGCGAAAAATGGAAAAAAAGAAACAAACTTACTATCGGTTTTAATTGCCACAAAATTGTTATAAAAACTTAAGAATTACTGGCGGTTTTAGTTGCCGAAAAAAATAAAATTGGGCCTAAAGCTTGAATAGTACTTATTGGCGATTTTAACCTTTACAAATTTATATTTCTGGCGGTTTAAACCCCCAGTAAAAAATCGCCAATAAAAAGTATATTTTGTGGCGGTCATACCGGCAGTTTTTGAAAATTGCCGCTAAATGCTTCTCGTCGCTTTATTCCTGGCGGGCCTGGGCTCCGCCGGAAAAGCTAGAAGTGGGGGTTTAAACCGCCAATAAAAGCTTTAAATAACTGCCACTAAAATGCTTTTTTGTTGTAGTGCAAATATGAAAAACCCTGTCCACGTAACTAAAGCTTATGCAACCATATTGGACTTTTATCCGTGACATGAGATTAAACTTCCTATTTTCTATGTGTGGTACGTGAGAGTAAACTGTGGTACGTGAAAGTCAAGACACCTATACTAAATTCAAATATATGTTTTGAGGGATATAATTTGAACATTTTTTTATAAACATATATGGGATATCCTTATTTTTATGTGTAAAAATTATTTTAAATTTTTTCTTTTTAAATTTTTTATTTAAACATAATTTTATTTTATACATATTAAGAAAATTATTTATGTTTTTATTTTATTTATATATAATTTTTCCTTTTAGTGACTTAAATTACTCTACATAACTACTTCTAGTAGGTAATATTTTAAAAGAACAAAAATGACGGGGATATCTTTAGGCGAATTCTGTGGTACCATAGTAAATTTGTACATTTGGTGGCAATATGAGATTTGTTTAATATTTGAAAATGAAATAAAATAAAATAAATATATTTTAAATATATTTAATTACCAAAAAACCACCATTCTTCTCTCTCCTGAAACACTCTCCCAACCCTCATCGACTAACATGTCTTTGTCGTCGCTAGCGGCTGCACCGCCTTCAACGACGACGGCATCAAGATCCTCTAGATCTACTTCAAGGAGATCAGCAAGCGAATGCTCAATACCATCAAGGCCAGAACTTGCTACCCCTTATCCGCCACATGACCTGCAGTTTTTTGCCACCTCTGCCATGGCTGCCACTTGCCACCACCATTGATCTGTTGTGAAGGTAGTCTCTTGACCACTGCGTTGGAGTCATGCCACTGCCACCTTTGGTCTGTGTGGCAGTTGAAGGCAGAGAGGTGGTGGGCAGGGCAAAGGTCAAAGAAGGAGTGGTGGAAGTCAAAGTCAGGCGCAGCGAGTGGCAGCCATGGTAGCAGATCAAGGCGTAACTGAGCACGTCATAGTGGAAGTCGACAGAGTGGTGATGGTGGTTGTTGAAGTGGTGGCGGGGCCACTTGAATGACGGGAAAGTGTTGGTGTCGACGATGTGGCAGGTAGAAGGAGATGGGGAAGTTGGGGAGTTGCGTGTGACCAGCGGAAGTAGGGCAAAGAAGGAAATAATAGAGTTTACAGTGAATCAGGCTATCCTTGGTGTATCTTACACCATCAATGCAGTGGTACAATTACTCAATTCAGAGGTTTCTAGTATGCACCCACATGAAGACAGAAATCACTTCCTATGGATTAGAAGACAAAAATGTACCAAATGTACAAGTTTACAGAGGTACTGAGCATTAACCATATCTTTGTTGTAAGTATCACTGCAAAACTAATGGTAAGTACTATCGCAACAAGGTTATAACAATTATCTTTTCTAGAATTTTTCTTTTTCCTTTTTTATTTTGCAACTAGAATAGTTTGTTGAATTGGGTTGGTCTATTATAGGGTAAAACTCTCCCAATGCTAATTTTTTTAATACATAAGATTCGAACTCGAAATTTTGCTCAAAACGATATGGTATCGTATGGACAAGAAATTAAGTCAAGTACTTGGAAAATTAAAATAACTAAATTTGTATGAAACTATATGCTATAGCTTAGCAAAATAAGTCACTATCCTTGACTTTTAGTATTATGCTATTTTTTTACCCTTTTATTCATTACTCATGCTTAAATTTCCAAGATTTTCTCTTTAAATCATACTCAACTTTGAGTGTGTATACTATTTTTTACCCTTTTATTCATTACTTATGCTTATTGTTCATGGTTTGATAAATAGATATGTCTTATGGACATTCTTTCTTCTTGAGTTTTTCTGTTTTGAATTTTCACGTGCTTTTGAATCATTACCTTGGCCATATCCAAATAATGCATGACTACTGTCAATTTCTAATAGGACAGATTTCATGCTAGGTGTGTTGCCAATATCATTGCTTTCCTCCCCTAGGAAAATACCACTTTTTTAAATCCAGGAACTGAACATGTTGTTATAATTTGGAGGGAGAAGGTGAAAACAAAATGGAGTCTAACCTACAAAATTCCTATGTTACTTGGTGTTGTGCTCTTGGGAAGCATCTTGGTTTAATCGCCAAGCATGAGGACGCATTGGTAGCTGCTCTTGGGAAGCTTCAACGCTGATAATAGCAAACCCATGAAGCATAAGAGGAAGAAATGCAGAGGGAAAAAGAGGAAAGAGTAGAAGGGAGCTTTATATAGTATTCTCTGAGTCATGTGTCTGTGTTTGTTGAGGTCTATTCTATGTAAGCTTGTGAGGTTTTCTCAGATGTAGTGGGGCTGGGATTGTGTCCAATTTGTTGAGTCTCTATATTTAGCATGCGGGTATTTTTTTTGACTTAGTTTTTAAGCTAGTGGCGTTGAGATATTGGGGTCATTTTATGGGTTTTAGTTGAGTCTCCTGAGTCGTAGATTTGTGTACGTAGGCTTGTTTCAAGCTCTTGCTCCTCTCTCCTAAGAGAGTGTAGAGCTTTCTACCAACTATCGAAAAAAAAGAGTTTGGTTTCTCCAGAATTTTTTCATAACAATTACCATCTTCAAAGTTCAAACTTTGGTCTTTTTTTTTTTTTATATCTTCTCTCCCTAAAAGTATAGTTCAATTGTCATTGTCAGAGGTATTCAAATCCAATGTAGCACAATTAAATTGCTAGATTAATCCAATCCAAATTAAAAATTGGTCAAAATAACAAAAGTTTGGATTTGATTGGTTCTTAATTTTTGCAAACCACTTAGATTGCATCAAATTTTGGATTTAATTTTCAAAACCATCCAATTCAATCCAAATCAAATAATATTATATAATATAATTTTTTATTGTTAAGTATATAGTTTTACTTATAATGATTTTAGCTTATTAAATAATTTTTTTATTATTGTATCATTCTCACTTAGGTAATATTTTATAGATATTAAATGAGTTATTTTTATTTATTCATTTTGTTCACTTAAATTAATTTCATTTTATAATATTCTAAACTTAAATTTTCAGAAAATTTCTTTGGTACTCCTATAAAATTTAAAGGTACCAGTAACCTTATCTTCTTTGTGGCTAAGAATTTGTCAATGTCTCACTAATTTAAATTACTAAATTTTTAAAATTATTTTTTAACTATTTTAAGATTTATAATTAAATCATAACAGTTGGATATAAAAGGATACTATCCTCATAAAAGGATATCAAAGAAAATTCCAAAATTTTGTTTTGCCAAAAATCGATCAAATCAATCCAATCCAAATTGATGTAAATTGGATCAGATTAGATTAAATTCAAAATTAAAATTAAGCAAGTCATTTCAAACTACAATAAATTATATTATTTGAATTGAATTATTTTTTCACTGAAAATCGATTCAAATCGAATCACGAACACCTTTATTCATTGTACCAAGCCCTTCTTGATTATGGTAATATAATTTTATTACACTTGAGAAAATCGAATATCCTATTTTGTACGAAATATCAGTTTAATACTTAAAAATTAAATATTTAAGTCTTTATGAAACTTTAAATTTTTATTTATTTGTCACCATCGATATATAAAAAAAGAACTTGAAAATACTTGCCCCACTTGACCTCTGTTTTCCCACTTTTTCACCGCACAATAAGCAGTTGTACACTCTTTTTTCCCTTTTTTTTTTTAATTGACAAAAAGTTTAAGGTCAGAAAAAGTGTCATCCTAATTTAGAGTTAGGGCAACCATTCAAACTTAGCGAGTGCAGTGAAACACTTCTAATAGCACACATCAATGTTAATAATTAACCATAAATCTATATCCTGGTCACTTGATAAGAAATTTTTTATTGGTAGTAGGAGAAAATATCATCAATGCAAATGCGACATATTGAGACGTTTGAAAATCTATGAGACAGACAAGAGGCTTGGTAAATGGTACGAAACAAAAAAGATACGAATTTGTGATGGAAACCGTAAACAAGGCAATTTCACGAAATACAAGGACTGAAAAATATGAGAGTGTCAGTTAAAAGTAATGAACCAATTAAATTCATTCGTGCAAAACGTGACGAAAGACTTTCGAGGCATTAAGCTTTTTCCTACAAACAAATACTCAACGCATATTTATCGACAAACTCGTACAGCTGGGTTATGAAATCAGCCATTGCTCAACATTCCTATCAAAGATGCTTGGCCCATAGGTTGACATTGTCATCTCAACAAGAAGTGGAAATTGTAACCAAACAAACGAAGCAACTGGAACACTAGCAAAAAGACTCACAGGTATGACAATCCATTCTTTCCTGTGAAGCATAACGTAACGAAAAGAGATGCACAAAAGGCTATCAACATGGTTGCCATAGAGATAAACAAATTCGAAAGGCCTAAGATTAGCTTTGTAGGTAATCATTTGAGAAAACCATCCTCCGTATAACGAGGAGTGAGAATGCCAAAAAATATTAGTATGGAAGTTGAAGAAGTAACGAGTGATACTGCATCGGGTAACCTGTGTTTTGGTCATTACGACTTGGAACTGTGAAGGCTGCCGTGAACACGATGATAGCCGCAAGAAAGCCGCTACAACACTACAAGAACTGGTTGTTCCTTTCATCCATTTCTCACCTTGTTCCACCAAATCCTTATGTTCCTATGTGAACAATTGTCAAGCAGTCTTCTTATCATTGTTTAAAGATTCCTTCCTCAAAGGTGGCGTGATACTCTCCACTTCCTGCACAATGTCAATATGTTTGCACAAATTTATAAGAATAAAAGTACAATAATTAGTTTAACTCTAATTAAGTTTATTTAGCACAGCCTGTTATTAAAACTAGAGATAGTAGAGGTATATGTATTCAAATTAGATTATTTATCTAAATAACAACATAAGTAAGCTACCGTATGAATTTGCACATAGGTACGTATTAATGGTATCATATAAATTAACAACAGTACTATATACAGTCAAAAAAAAAAAGTTAACTTGAATTTTAATAGAGTTTAGCTAGAATCAAGAATAGTTATAATGAATTGACTGACCTTAAACCACTGTAACTCTCTTTGCATTTGTAAAGCTGCACCAGAGATGTCATGAAGCTGTGTGGAGGGAGCTAAAAATCGTGCCATATGCGGTAGAATATTGCCATTATTGTCTGTTAGGTTAACAAGTGCATTCTTCCAATTCATACCATAAGACTAAAAATTCCGGCTTGCCGAAATTCAACAGTAACAAAGAAAGGGTCTCTTGGATTTTCGCTTGTCCAGAAAAGGTGCAGATGGACCTTTAACGCTTTAGCGATAAACTCTGGGATCCCCATTTTGGTAGCTTGAACTACTGCCGAACGTGCTCAACTAGTTCGAAGTTGTTCTTCATTTAATGCAAATAGCTTGTCACATGCAATACGTAGAAGTTCACCAACTTGCGTATGTGCTAACTTTGTTTGGTATATATTCTTTCTTCCTATTATTACTGTAAGGCATTAGAGAACAGAGAGAAAGGGTAAAAGAAGTGAAGTAGAGAGAAGGAGAGAGCAAGAACAGTGCAAGTGTTTGTGAGGAAGGGTAAATGAATTCTTGTATTGATCTGAGAGTGATTACATCTTATATACACGAGTGGAAGAGTGCTGAGCAAGTAACTATTGCCAGCTCATACACTTAATTAACCTAACGGTTTTCAACAGAATCAGGTACAAATAAGCACGTGCTCATAAGTCTTATATACTTGTAACAATTACAAATAGAGCAAAGTCATTCTTAGAACAAGAAAAACATTCAAATGTTGTATGCAAGCAATATATTTCCATAGAGATGTGTGCTATTTGTACATAATATATATATATATATATATATATATATATATATATATATATATATACTTTTTGAGAAAAAATTTGGGGGGGCGGGCCATGCCCCCATTGTTTGAACTAAAATCCGCCATTGCTTATAGACATCTTAGAAAAAGATGGACAAAGGATTTTTTTTTTTCCCTCTCGACACTCACAATTAACTAAAGCTTTGTGTCTAAGATGTCCATATATATATAAATTTTATTTGATAAATATGTTTAAGTTTGAAAATGCAACTCTACATAAATGATACTATTTTATATTAATAGGCCTCTCTTAAAAAAAAAAATCACATTATAATTGAGTATTATTTTATAACAAAAATATTTTTTTAATAATGAATAAGCAATTATAAGAGTTAAATAACAGGTTCATTGATCAAACAATAGATTTGTTAACTTTAAGTTTTGTTTTTAAGTGTAAATTAATCCACTTACAAATGAAAGCAGAATTTTAAAACTTTTTATTATAAGTAAAAATTTATTTTAAAATAATAATATTTTTATCATAATAACACCAAGAATTATTATAGAATATAAACAAATCATTTTATATATACCCCTTTTATTAATTTTTTTATACAAAAGCAATTATTTTTATACAATTCAAATAAAATATATTACTTTTAAGTTATCTAAATATAAAATTGATTTTCAAATAATTAATT